>OV656872.1:83134989-84482210 GCA_927399465.1 Sarcophaga caerulescens | reverse complement strand
ACAATCGGTGCCTTCATTAAAATATTCTTTATTTTCATCGTATATATCTGCGACATCTATATCAGGGGTATGTGTACTTTCTGATATATTTCCAGTCCTATCAATATCTTCTAAAAATATGATTTATGATTTTAATTATATATTATATTTATTAAACGTTTTGTTTGAGCATGCACTACAATTTTTAAATTCACACTTTTTATAAAACAATTTTTCAGTTTCAAATGTCCACACAAAATGTGGATTATTTATTTCGGTGCGAATCGATATAGTTTCATTTCTACAACAATAAAACACATATTCTTACCCTACAATAAAGCAAACGGTAATATTTCTTTTCCACAGGCTATTTGCACATACATTTTGTGAAAACAAGACATCTTTCAGTTTGTTTATTATTTTATTTGGCAATGTACAAGCACACACTTATACACGCATATGAGAATAAATTAGAGAAGAGAACAATACGTTCTCTGAGTATAATAAGTTCTCTGAGTACAATAAGTGACAGTAGCCGTACTGCCATCGACAAATTTGGCACTGGCAGTGCAACATCTTCATATATTTATAGTCTTTGATCTCATCGCGATGAGAGCAAAGAATGAGAGCAACGCATGGTTACGCTCTTCGTTTCTGTTTACTTCCCTCCTATCTTTCCCCCCGCGTCATGAAATATTTTTGAAAAATATTCCAAAATATGTTAAGATGCACATTCTTTATACTTTATTTTCTTTGGTAGTACGTAACCCCGCTCATGAAAATTATGGTAAATCTGAATTTCCACGCCTCTACGCTGGTTCTGCTGCTAGTACACAACTTAGTAATGTAGCTTTGAACAAACAATACGTTTCCTATGCTGAAGCTTTAAGGACAGACGTACAAATAGTAACACGACCTCGATCGAAAACCTAATTCATACAATGAATAATTTCATGGCTAATATGCAGAATATGTTCCAGGAGATGATGAAAACCCAGAACATGCTTCTACAAGTTTTGCTTAGTAAAAAATGAGCCAGTTGGGAATTTGTTTCTGGAACGCTAACGGGCTATCCCAACATAAACTCGAAGTGGAACAATTTTTGCACACAGAAGAGATCGATATACTTATGGTCTCAGAAACACACTTCACCAATAAAAACTGTTTTAGAATCAACGACTTCTACATTTATGACACTAAGCACCCTGTGGTGGCAGTGCCATTATTGTTAGGAAAAATGTGAGGCATTCTCCAATGCCTGAATTTAAAGAAGAATTTATTCACAATTTCCTCAGTTTACTGTCCTCCTAGACACAAAATTGAGGTCGACAAGTTTCAGACGTTTTTGCTTCGCTTGGCCAAAAATTTATTGCAGCTGGCGACTACAACGCCAAACATAACTTTTGGGGGTCAAGACTCATTAGCCCTAGAGGAAGGCAGCTGTACAATGCGATAATTGCAAATAAACTCGATGTTGCCTCTGCTGGAACACCGACTTACTGGCCAACGGACTTCAACAAGTTGCCAGACCTGATTGATTTTGCCGTTGTTAAAAACATTAAACGCAACGAATATACAGTTTTCTCATCGTATGACTTATCATCTCACCACTCACCTACAATTCTCACCCTGCAAAACAATTTTTATGTACATCGTGAACAGTTGCATTTATACCCAAATAAAAACACAAACTGGTTAAAATATAAAACGTATGTAAGTTCTCATCTCTCTCGGAGTATTCCTCTGAGAAACGCAGAAAACATCCAGATAGCAGTAAATCATCTCACTGAAACCATGGCTTCGGCAGCGAAAGTGGCAATGCCTGTGAAGCGTGTTTTGAAAAATAAATGTTATCAATATAGTACAGAAATTCTGAATCTCGTTAGAGAAAAACGAAGACTTAGAAAGCAGTGGCAAATTAGTCGCTCTCCCATTCTAAAAGCGCAACTCAACAGATGCATTGCCCTACTGCGGAGTAACCTGATGTATACACAAAAATCTAAACTTGCTAGTTATCTCCAGAATCTGGACCAAACAAAAAACACAAATTATAGTCTATGGAAAGCTGTAAGGCATATGAGATGTCCTATTACTCTAGAATCACCGCTAAGATTGGAGAACCATACTTGGGCAAAGACTTCTAGTGAAAAAGTTAACGCTTTTGCAAACCACCTGGAGAAAGTCTTCACACCACACGGCATTAATGCTCATATCTGCCCACCAAACATAAGTAATACTGTTAACGCACCTATAAAACTCCGGCTTTCTCACGTACAGCTTTTAAAAGCCTTGACGTGAAAAGTCGCCAGGGCCCGATGGCTTTTTTTTTTTTATATGTTTATTTATTCACAAATATATTATATTTACAAACTATAATAAACACTAGTTAACAATAACATTTTTGTATATACAATATCCCTTACAGGGCACTCTAGTATTATTTATATAGTAAAATTTGTTTTAAATAAAATAATTTTAGTTTTCATTTCATGTATACTAATCATCAATATATATGTACATATATATACAGTATTCCCCGGATATAAGCACCCCGGATATAAGAACTCCCCGCTTAATAGCACCAAAACTTATGCAAACTTGATTTTTGTTTAACAATATACTGAAAATATTTCGATATATGCATCCCGCTTATAAGCACTCCCCGCTTATAAACACAAATAATTTTACCTCATAATTTAAATTTTCTCTAAAAAAAAATTCGTTTATATGCACCCGGTCACAATTATTTTGAATGGCAATAAAATTATTCAGCGGCATTAAAATTTGTTATGGCAACACTTTCTTAAAAACATAATCGGTACATGTATGTATGTAATCGATCTCAGTTCCTTAGACTTAAGTATATCTACATATCGTCGTTGAAAACCCAAAAGTACGTACCATCAAAAAATCGTAATCGTGGCTTTTATTGATTCTGATTTGTTAGACAAAACTACGTACCTCTAAAAAATTTTAGAACTCTTTGTAAAAAATTACGTTTTTATATCCATTATTCAAAGTAACTTATCAATAATAATAATAACGTACATAGGTATCGTGTTTTTTTTTCTCCTATAATGTTTTAAAAACTGATGTTATGTACTTTTGGATTTTCAACGACGATTTATAAACATATGTAATGTTTTTTTGTCAACAGATTTTTTGTTTTGTTTTTTTTTTTATATTGTTTTATGAGTTGTTTTTTGCTTTTGTTTAATAAAAAATAATAAAATGGAATTTTAACACAGATTTGTATTAATGCATTTGATGTCCGCTATGCGAGATTTCGATATAAGAATCACCCGCTTATAAGCACCGTCTTGTAAGCATTTTTGAAAGTGCTTATATCCGGGAAATACTGTACACATTATAATGCAATGAAAATATTTCTGCAATTATGAAATAAAAAAACATTGCCTTATTATCTAAGTAGTTTGTAAGGGTTTGTCAAGGGAGTAAAAAAAAGAAAATAGAATATACATTATGTAGATAACCACCAGAATTTCTTGGCTCTTGTACTTTTAACTAATTTTAAATCTTTGCTTGATATACTTGTACTGTATCTCATATCCAATTGTTGTAAATTACAATTAATTTTTTTGTCATTAGCACGTCTATAGTTATGATAAAATATTGGGATTCCATTCTCATTCTGTAGCATATTTTTATTATCAATATATACAAATGCTTCGGGAGGAACAAATCCTGTTTCTATGGACTTTGATAGATATTTGTAATCCGTATAGTAAGGTGCCAATATTAGATTGTTTTCAATGCATTGTGAACATCCTAGAATATTATGTCTTATTAATTTAATTATAAAGTTATCTATTCTTATTATATTTGCCTCATTATATAATTTTTTGTTTGATATGTATTTTAAGTATTCAGTTTGAGGGGATCTGTATAATGATGTGCATGCTCTTAAATACTTTCTTTCAAAAATTCTTATTTTCTCCATGACCGACGCGGATATATTAAACCAAATAGCACAACCGTAAGTCAAAATAGGTCTAATTAAGGCTTGGTACATAATTATTTTAACTCTAGGTTTTATATATTTAGAACGAAATAAAGGTGCATACATATAGAAGGTGTTGAAAACAAGGCAAGGCTAGCCGCTATGACCGGTGGTCTCTTGGATTTTAAATAAAAATACACAAGTCTTATAAAAATTTGATTTATTAAACAATGTGCATTTAATATTAAAATTCCTAAATTATAAAATGAGGATAATTACAATATATTTACTTTTTATGTTAATTCAAATACAAACTTTTTGGTATGAGAACCACCTGGTAGAAAAATTGAATTCCAATTGGACACTTTGTAAAAAAAACTGGACCACGTTGGTTAAGCCGATCTTCAGTAATAATGCATCGTTTAAAATGGCGGTGTTCTTTATACCAGAACCTAACGTGGTCACAAGTTTCGTTCAGTTTTACAAATTCTTACAATCATAAAATTTTATAAAGCATTGCCAGGTCAAAATGAATAATAATAATATTTTAAATTTATGTTGATTTTGGGTGTAGCGTTAACATTCCCCCCGCAGTATGGCTAGAAGCTCCTTCGAAGCCAGACTTCATTTGATGAGCGACATCCAAAATAGCAAGTTTTGTTGCAGGTCTCTCAATGATTCCTTGCTTCGTAAGCACCTTGGCGCTTCTCACTTGACCGTCACTAGCCAATCGGGTCTCTAAGACTTTTCCTCGTAACCAGACATTACGTGGAAGAGAAGGGTCAACAATGATCACTAAATCCCCCTGACATAAAGGTTTTGATCGGGCGTACCATTTTGATCTACAAGTTAATGATGGCAGATACTCTACAAGCCACTTTTTCCAAAATATATTAGCGTACTGTTGAGAAGTAAGCCAGCTTTGTTTTAATAGTAGGCCGCCATCGTCACACACAGTCATCGGTTTTAATCCAGATGAACTTCCAATCAAGAAGTGATTTGGTGTTAAAGCCTCTTCATTTTCTGTATTTATTGGTACGTAGACAAGGGGACGTGAGTTTATAATATTTTCAACTTCCAGCAGCATGCTTACTAAAATTTCATCGCCGGGACATCTGGACGGCATAATTTTGTACAAAATTGTTTTAATTGACCTTACAAGCCGCTCCCAAGCCCCACCCATGTGGGGTGAAGCCGGAGGATTAAAATTCCACTTTGTTGTTGTAGTGGTAAATGTTTTAATAAGCTCGTTTTTATCTACCTCTGCTAGTGTCTCTCTAAGTTCTCTCTCTGCTCCAATAAAATTTATCCCGTTATCACTATAGAATTCGCGCGGGATTCCTCTTCGCGACATAAAGTTGCGTATGGCTAATATACAGGAACTAGTTGTCAATGAATGAGTTACTTCGATATGAACTGCTCTAATAGTCAAGCATGTGAACAAGCATCCGTACCGTTTCTCTTTATGACGATTTACGGTGACAAAAATTGGTCCAAAAAAATCAACTCCGGTATATGTAAATGGAGCTACATACGAAGCGACTCGTGCGTGTGGCAGAATTCCCATTTGTGGATTCTTAGGCACTGCTTTCTTCACTTTGCACATTTGGCAAAAACGAGTAACCGATTTAAATGTGGCTCGAAGCTTTGAAATACAAAATTTTTGTCTAAGTTCATTAAGAACAGTTTCGTGATTCATATGATGGTACTTTTGATGATAGTGCATTAGAATAAGTTTTGTGATGTCATTTGACCTTGGCAAAATTATTGGACGTTTTTGTTCCATCGGAATATCCGCGTTATCAATTCGTCCATAAACTCTTAATACACCATTATCTAGATATGGATTTTTGTTATAAATATTACTAGATTTTTGTATATCTAAATTTGATTTTAACAAGAATATTTCTTGAGAATATTTTTCTAGTTGGGCCTGTTTATACAAAATACGTTCGGCGTTTTTTAACTCTTCTTGAGTTAATTCATTTTTGTTATTACTAATTTTTCTGCAATTATTTATAAATCGTAAAACATAAGCACTGGTTCGTAAAAGGCGAGACCATTTTGAAAATCTGTGCACTGCAAAAATTAAATCAATTTTTCTAATATTAAACGAGGGATGTATACATTCTTCATCTGTTGAATCAGGAATGGTAGCTTCTTGTGGCCACTCAGCTTTCGGACGAACTAAATAATCGGGTCCTTGAAACCATCTTGAATAATTTAAAATGTCAGGATTTTTTGACCATTTTGTTGCTTCATCAGCTACGTTTTGCTTACTTGGAATCCACCTCCATTCCTTAATTATAGAAAGATCTAATATTTCAGTGACGCGAAAGGCAACAAATTGATTGTATTTTCGATGATCGGAGTTAAGCCAGCTCAAAACGGTTTTAGAATCGGACCAAAAATATTTCTCATTAATTGTTATTTCATGATTGTCAGTAATATATTTGGCAAAGCGAGCTCCTATTAATGCAGCCATAAGTTCTAGACGTGGAACAGATGTTATTTTAATTGGTGCAACTCGGGTTTTTGAACCAATTATGGCGCATGTCACATCGCTGCTTTTTTCTAATCTTAAATAACATACCGCTGCATAACCGTCTCTGCTTGCATCAACAAATGTATGTAGCTGAATATTGACATTTTCATAATTAAGGAGAAATTTTAAATAGCACCGTGGTATCTTTAACTTTTCAATATTAGGTAAAGCCTTGACCCATTGATTCCATTTAGCGCATAATTCTGCAGGAATTTTATCGTCCCAATCTATTTTAAATCTCCATATATTTTGCATGAGTATTTTTACGTACATTATTATATGACCAATTAAGCCAAGTGGATCGTATATTGACATTACCAATCGTAAAACTTCTCGTTTTGTAGGTATTTTGTCTGTTGTTAGTATGGAAGTTTCATTTAACCACGAAGAAATTTTAAATGTTATTACATCTTCTTTATGCTCCCAAAAAACGCCTAACACCTTTTCAATTTGTTTTGCTTCACCTATATTTAAATATTTACCACCATCTTGTTTTGATAGAGGAGTAGACTGCATCACTATTTTATCATTCGATAGCCAATTTCGCATTTTAAAACCAGCCTTTTGATGGATATAGGACACATCCGAAACGAGTTTTATGGCTTCTCGTGAACTATCTACAGAATCAAGTAGATCGTCGACATAATGATTTTCCTGTATAGATTTAGAAGCCTTTGGGAATTTATCTTTATATTTCCTTGCATTAATGTTTTTGATATACTGGGAGATACTTGGTGCGCATGTAGCGCCAAAGATCATAACGTCCATTACGTAGACATCAGGGCTTTGGCCATCTATACAATCACGCCAAAGAAATCTTTGGACGTCGCGATCTTCTGGTCTAATGTGTACTTGGTGGAACATCTCTTCGATGTCTCCACACACAGCTACAGACTTAGTACGAAACTTAAAAAGGATTGCTGGCAGCGAACTTAAAAGATCAGGGCCCTTTAATAGAAAGGAATTTAAGGAAACGCCATTTGATTTCGCAGCTGCGTCCCAAACAATACGGTGTTTGCCCGGCTTATTTTTATTAAAGACCGAAAAAATTGGAAGATACCAAATCTTTTTATTATTTTTACCATTATTTGCTATTTCATCAGGTTCTAATTTACGTATATATCCTTTAGACAAATATTTAGTTATTGTCTCCCTGAACAAATTTAAATGTTCGTTGTTTTGCCTTAATTTTTTCTCTAAACAAATAAGTCTTTTAAATGCCATTGGATAACTATCTGGCATGTCTATAACGTCGTACTTCCAAAGCAAAGGAACCTCGTAGTGCCCATTTGGTTTTTGTTTTGTAAACCTTTCTAATAAATTTAATGCCCTTTTATCTGTTTCGGCTATAAGTGGGTCCTTTAAACTAATTCCTACGCTCTCAACGGCATAAAAACTTTTTACTAGTTCATCTAGTTTATTATCTTTTATTGAGCAATTACATATATGAAAATTGAAATTTTTATTGGTTTTGTTGTTTTCGCCAGCAGCACCGTAAACGATCCATCCTAATTTAGTGCGAACAGCTACGGATTCTTGTGATGTTCCTTCGCGGATTTTATTCGACACTCCTAAATCAAAATGATTTAACCCAATCAGTATTTGAGGAACAGCATTGGTGTAGCTTTCGACGGGAAGGTTTCGCAAGTGGCGATAGCGTTGTGCCATAGATTTATAATCCAGTGATTGCATTGGCAGGTTTAACGATTTGATAGTAAAAACATTAACAGCTACCGGTTGTTTATCTCCACTCGAAATATAAATTTTAACTTTTCTTGATGTCTTTTCATTCCTTTCTACACCGCCAGTCCACCTTAAACACAATGGACTAAAAACACCGTTTAGATTTAATTCATTTGCCAATGACTCATCTATTAAACTTACAGATGATCCTTCATCAATAAATGCAAAGGAATTTATAATTTTGTTTTTACCATAAATTTTAATTGGTAGTATTTTAAATAAAATATGTGTTGTTTCACAGTTGTGTGTATTGTTTACAATAATATCTCTTTGAACATCTCTGGTTTTCATGTCGTTGTTTGACGTTTGTTTATTTTCCAATGTAGAATATCTATGTAAAGACGTGTGGTGAAAATATTCGCAACCTTCTATACCGCATACTTTCTTTCCTTTACAATTTCCATTGTGTGTTGACAAACAGAATTTACATAATTTGTGTCGTCTTATTACGTTCCATTTTTCACCACGATCCATCGATAAGTATGTTGGACAATTTGCAAGACTTTTGCAGCTGTTGTTGTTATTGCCATTGTCAGCACACACAAAACATTTGCGCTTACTATGGGAATGTATATAAGCTTTTCTATTTGTTGGTGTTATATTTGTTGTTCTTTCTCTCTTTATTTTGTGAGCCGAATGGTCAACTGTTATACTGCTAGCTGTTATACCTATCTCAAAAAACCATTTGTCACATTCGTAGAGATTTGCTTTTTTGTTTTCTTGCAACAACTGTGTTTTCTTATTTATCCATTGCATTTGATAAAAGGTAAGTAGTTTTTGTGTAATTTCAAGAAGAAGAGATGAATTGTTTATTTCATCGAATAATTTACTGGCATTAATGACTGATATTAGACTTCTTACATCAATAGCAAAGGAAGTAAGTTTGCTTAAATTATGATCATCTATCTTTTGAGTCATTTTAATTTTTTCTTTAATTGAATTTAATATTTTTTCAGGCTGGCCGTAAAGCATGCGCAGCACTTCTATTACACTGTGTACATTTGATGGATGAATAAGCATGTGTTCGACGCTGTGTAGTGCTTCTCCTTTTAAAGCATTCTGTAGACGCACAAGGTTTTCTGAGTCAGTGAAAGCGCAAGCCTTTGTGGACCATTCAAAGGTGGAAAAAAATATTGGCCACTGTTCTGGTTGACCAGAAAATGTAGGCAAATCTTTCGGTAAAGATTGTCTAGAGTGTATTTCACTTTGTGAAATGCCTTGTGATTGGGTCGTATCCTGTAAGTGGCTTGAAGTCGCGGTTGCTTGTACATTCGGAATAAAATTTATTGTTGATGAAATTGGATAATTTGAAATAAAAGTGCGTTGTGCGGAGGAATATGGAAAGTGTGAATTTTGATTTATATTAGAATTTTGAATATTATTGGTGGGAGCGTTGGGTATAAATTGTTGAGGGTGATTGCTGTAGGGGGGTACAGTTGTGATACAATTTGGTAAAGTCGATGTGCATATAGCCTCGCTAGTAAAGCATGAGGATACAGTTGTTACTGCGTTCTGCGATAATGTATTTAAATTGCCGCTACCTTTTGTCTGACTGACACTCGAAGTGATTGCCTTTATATTTGAGGTGGTGTCATGATACGCAATTTGTTCAGGCAAAGGTAACGAATTTTTATCTATTTGATTGAGGTTAGGATTGGGGTCTGTTGGGTTTAGCCATTCAATGACGGAATGGGATTTGTTAGAGGCATTTTCAGATATAGCTTCGGCTTCCTCTAAAACTTGGTACTTTTTATTCAGATACTCTTTGTTCATTGCACGCTCTTCTTCGAGTTTTTGAAGTTGCAACTGAACTCTACGTGATTGCGAGAGATGAGAACCTATTGAATAGTGACTTGTAACACTTGGCGCAGGTGAATTAGGTCTTATAGCAGAGCACTGCAGGCATTTAAAGGTCTTATTATCGGCGACAGCAACACAATTTTTGTGAAATATTTTATGGCACGCGACGCAACCTATCATGCTCTCATCAGGGGGTTTATGACACAATGAACAATTTTGATCACCAGTTTTGGGTGATAGTTGACCTTCTACCTCAGGTAATGACATATTTATGTTACTTACTGTGTGATTGGCTAGATGGTGAACAGGCTAAGATGGTCCAGAGATATATAAGTCGCAAAGTGAATCCCAAGTTGAAGAAGTCCAAAAATAAGCCAGTACAGCAAAAAGAATTTTAAAATTGTTGAAAACAAGGCAAGGCTAGCCGCTATGACCGGTGGTCTCTTGGATTTTAAATAAAAATACACAAGTCTTATAAAAATTTGATTTATTAAACAATGTGCATTTAATATTAAAATTCCTAAATTATAAAATGAGGATAATTACAATATATTTACTTTTTATGTTAATTCAAATACAAACTTTTTGGTATGAGAACCACCTGGTAGAAAAATTGAATTCCAATTGGACACTTTGTAAAAAAAACTGGACCACGTTGGTTGAGCCGATCTTCAGTAATAATGCATCGTTTAAAATGGCGGTGTTCTTTATACCAGAACCTAACGTGGTCACAAGTTTCGTTCAGTTTGTTCTTACATTGTGATTGCATCTATTTACAGGCGGTCTAAACAGAATTGTTTCGCATTTTCGAGTATTTATCTTTAGATTCCAATTAATTGTATAGCGTTCGACTATATTGTATTTGTTTTGAAGACTTTTATTGATTTTTTCTATCTTGTTATCTGGGTGATATATTATGATATCATCCGCAAATGAAATTATGTTGTCAATATGATTTAGCAAATCCAGTATGTATAAATTAAATAGAGTGGGAGAATTAACAGCACCTTGTTGAAGGATGTTGATGATTTTAAATTCTCTGCTACTCTTAGTATTTTTGTAGTGTACTATAAATTTTTTCTCAAGTTTAATTAATTTGTATATAAGACCGGCGATCCACACGCTGTCAAATGCCTTTTCCAAGTCAATTAGACAGGCTCCAGTACAATTATTCTTATGCCAATTCCATTTAATATCAGAAATGACCTTGTGTATAGCATTGATAGTAGAATGTCTTTACTTGAATCCAAATTGTTTATCATTTTTGATATCATTGGATTTACAAAATTGATCAAGATTCCTGTTTATACATATTTCAAATATTTTACTTATATTGGGTAACAGACTTATTGGGCGTAAATTCTGTGGACTATCAGGTACCTTTTCCTTTTTAGGCAAAAGCACGGTTTTTGCTGTTTTCCACTTATGAGGAAAATATGAATTATTTAGCATATTGTTAAATAACTTGCAGTATTCATTGATTAGTATTTGAGGAATATTTTTGAGAACAATATTTGGAATATTGTCAATACCTGAAGATAATTTATTTCTTAAATTTGAAAATATGTATTTTAGATCAGCTTTAGTAATGAAATAGTTTTGTGTTTCGTTAATATTATCTGATAATAATGTTTCATTAAAACTGACAAATGTATTATTTCCATTTTCAAATGTTCGTTTTCTTTCAATGAAAGTATTAAAGGTTTCAGTGACTTGCTGATGAATTGCGTTATTTGGTATTATATTTTTACTTGAATGAATTGATTCGAAGAAAGCTCCAATAGTGTTTAGAATTTGATCTTGTTCATTTATAACATAATTATTAAAATTATCCTTCATAAGGTGTCGTGGATTTATTCCTGCATTATTTAATAATGTTTCTGAGTTTTCAGGAATTTTTAACTTCTCTAAGTTTAATGGTGTATATTTTTTAAAATTTTTCTTAATCTGTCTAAACATATTTACGGAATCTTTAGGGTCAATAGTTGTTAGTTTTTCTTTAATATTGTTATTAATTATGGAATAAAAATTGTCATTTATCAGTTTTTTAATTAATTTAATTTTAGTTTTAGCTATGATAATATTTTCTTCAGTTACTCTTTGTTCTAATCTATTATGTCTTTTGATAACATTGAGTATTCTGCTTTTTTCTCTATACAACATTGTAATTGTGGAGTTAGTTATTTTTTGGAATGTATTATTTGTTTTACACTTTGGTATTATTTCATCCATTGTTGTGGTAATTATGTTATTTAGCCTATCTATGTGATAATCAATTTCATTGTTTGTAAAATTTCGATTGTTGGTAATCAGTGTATCTTGTTTGATTTTCTGTTCTAATTTATTTTGAAATTTTTTCCAGTTTGTTATTTTATAATTCAAATTAAATTTATCCTTCTGTAATAGTAATGTGAAATTTTCCATTTCGCTATTCATAGATGCAATTATTTCTACTGCTTCATGATCGCTATCATACTGCAAATTTTTTAAAGAGTTAACCGTGTTATTTTCTGTAGCAATATGTAATCTACAATCTGATAAGCAAATGTCTAAGTATGACCCTGAACGTGGATATGATGGAAAACATGTAGCATATAATTTACATCCAAATGTTATCTCGTTATCAATTAGCCAATCATTTAAAAGTTTTCCTTTCTGATTGTTATTATCGTTGCCCCAGTCTGTATGTTTGGCATTAAGGTCTCCCGCTAAAATATAATAATTGTTTTCATTCTGTAGATTCATGGATTCAAATAAACTAGAGAGTTCTTTCTTGAAATGGATGTTATTATTACCAGAAGGGTAATATGCTGAAATTATATATAATGTTTTATTTGGAGCCAAATGAAGCTTAATTATGCAGCTTTCTAAGATTTTAAATGAATTGATAACACTATTGGTGTAAAATGTATGTTTTAAGTTACTTTTTATCAATATAGCCGTTCCACCTGCTTGTGTGCCGCCCCTTCTATCATTTCTTATTATGTTGTAGTTTTCAAATTGTATTTTGTGTTTAGAATTAAGTTTTGTCTCATTAAGCAGTAATATATCTGGATTGTGTTTTGAAATAAAATGGTAAAGATCGTATCTTCTACTAATTCTTATTAGAGAATTGACATTAACATGTATTATTTTAAGATTTTTTTAAATTGTGTTTATTTGCCTGTTGGTGTCCATTATACGTCGAGCATAGAGAATATTGTATCTATTCTTGATACTTGAATATTGAGTTGTCTTTGAAATTCTGAAATTTGGTTATTTATATTTATCATAAAATTTCTGATTTCTTGTAAAAATGGGTTTCTATTATCTAAATTATTTATATTCATATTAGGATCATTATTTCCCTTGACAACACTTGCAAATGAGAGCTCATTATTAGAAAAAACATTCGTATTGAAATTTTTATTTATTTGGGTTTCCTTTTTTTAATACTAATTTTTTGTTTAAGTAATTTGTATTTCTCACATCCTTTATAAGATGCAGGATGCCCATACTTGTTGCATAAAACACAGAATAATTTATCTTTCTCTTCAATCGGAACTTTTCCTATAGGACATTTTCCTTTTTCGTGGTTCGTGTTGCATTTGACACAACGTCTGGGAAGATAACAATTAGCAGCACTATGGAAAAATCCTTGACAGTTGCGGCATTGAGGTATTTCAGGCCTCCTGACTTGTTCCCATTTTATTTTACGATATAATAATGTTCGAATATTCTTCAATTTATTTACATTAGTTTCGGGTGAAACTTGTACTAAAAACATTGGGAGTTTTATTCCTTTATCAATAGATGATTTTGTTGAAAAAGTAGTAATTTTTATGATCTTCAAATCTTCACTATCAAACTTTAACAGTTCAACTAAGATATCATCGGGGTCTACATTACCATCTATTCCTTTTAATAAATACGTTTTGATTTTTAATTCTTTGGGCGTGAAAGTAAAAAACTTTGATTTAGTTTTTTCTAGGTAAGCCTTAACCCTTCGAAAATCTTGAATAGAATTCATAAACAGTAATTTCTTATTTCTATATTCTTTTATTTTAAATTCATTAATTTTAAGACCATTTCTTATAAATTCAATTACTTGATTCGATATCAAAAATGTTTATTGGTGGTACTTTTTTATTTTTGTATTTGTCTATATTAATTACTGCATTCTCAGTAATTACTTTTGATGCATTGTTGTTATAATTTGTAGCTGAATGAGATTTTTGTTCATTTTTTATTGTTATTTTCGTAAACATGCTTTTCAAATTTTTTTATCCATTCTGGATTACATTGATCATCGTTTTCGCAATCAAGCACTGAGTAGTAATTTGTTTTAATATGTTTTGCAGTACTGTTGTTGTTCATGTTTTGATTTTTTCTTTTTTTTCACTTTCGCAATTTGTATTATTTATACCCAAATTACCATTCACATTAGATTTTGTTTTTTCGTTGGTGTTGTTATATGAGTTAAGAGCATTTTGCTCACTCATTAAAATAATTTTTAATTTTCAGTTTTTTTTTCTTTTTTTTAAATTTATTTGTTTCTTTTTGTCTTTCGCAACAACAAAGAAAGGTATTTATTTGAAAAAAAGTTCTCAATATGACGCAAAGTAATTGATTGGATCTCCGTAATACGTCTATCACACATCACGGTCGCGATCAAACTCCCCAGGGCCCGATGGCATTACAGGCTCAATGTTAATCAACTTACCCACTTGTGCTATAAGAATTGTACTATTCATATTTAACGCAATGTTAAGAATTGGCTACTTCCCATCATCTTGGAGAATATCTGCAATCGTTATGATTCTCAAGCCGGGAAAAGATGTTAGTCAGATAACATCATATAGACCTATTAGCTTGCTATCAATATTATCAAAAGTGTGAAAAGTGAACATCAGTTTGGATTTCGAACTAATCACGGTCCATAGAGCAGGTCCATAGAATCGTCACTATAATTAGATCGGCATTTGAAAGGAAACAATATTGTTCAGCTCTTTTTATCGACATCTCACAAGCATTCGATAAGGTTTGGCATGATGGTCTACTCAGTAAAATAACACGACTGCTCCCCGAGAACACACACAAACTTCTTAAAAGCTATTTAACTGACAGAAATGTCTACAACAACAAAATTTCCGCAGGTGTCCCCCAGGGTAGCATACTAAGCCCTATTCTATATTTAATTTATACTTCGGACATGCCCACAAATCCTAACACATACACATCAACTTATGCAGACGACACCGCGTTTATAAGCGTCAACAAGGATCCGAAAGTAGCATCAACACAACTGCAGTCGCACATATGTGACTTAGAAAAATGGTTTGAAAAGTGGAGAATAAAGGTGAATCCATCCAAGTGTGCCCATGTAACCTTCACACTCAGAAGACAGGATTGCCCAAAAATAAAAATAAATAATATTGATGTCCCTGTTGAAAACCACTTCAAATACCTGGGAGTCCACTTAGACTAACATGGTCCCGTCACATCGAGGCCAAATTAGCGGCCATTAAGCTGAAATCCGCTCAAATGCACTGGATTATCGGTCCTAATTCAACATTAGACCTTGAATACAAGGTTCTCTTATACAAATGCATTACAGTAGACGCTCGTAAATTAGAACTCGCTGAAATTCGAATCCTTCGGAAATTAGAATCAACGTTTTTAATACATTACATGCTCTGAAATTAGAACTGTCGGTTCTAATTATTGAGCGTTTTTATTTTTTTGTTAATCCCATAATATTTATGTAATTTTTATTTTTTTGCACTTTGTTCATTAGTGTGTGAAATTTAAAACGGTTAGTTACATTTGCGCAGTGAAACTTGAAAAGTGTGTATATAGTGTTGTTTTTTTATATAAAATGCCAAATAAACATAAAAAGAATACTCTGTCTTTAGAAACGAAGCTAAACATATTGGAAAAGATTGACAAAGGCGTTCAGGCTTGATTTTAACGTAACAAAATCTGCCATCAGCTATATCAAATCAAATAGATCAGCTATATTAAAAGCAGTTACCAACACCTATCAGGAAGCAACGAACAAATCTTTAGCAATACTGAAAGACAAAGCTAAACAGATTTTTCAACAAGAATATCCCAATAATAATGATAATTTTCGAGCAAGTGATGGATGGTTTTCCAACTTTAAAAAGCGACATGGCATTCGATTTTTAAAAATTGGTGGTGAGATTCTTTCTAGTGATGTTGACGCAGTCAATCCTTTCATTCATAAGTTCCGTGCTAAGGCGGCTGAAATGGGTCTTACACACTTACAAATATACAATGTGGATGAAACCGGATTATTCTTTCGTTGTCTTCCCGAAAGAACATATGTGTCTGCCTGTGAAAACAGTGCTCCCGGATTTAAAATCCAAAAAGAACGTGTTTCAATTTTACTTGGATCAAACTCCGATGGCTCGCATAAATTGGTGCCATTGGTAATTGGAAAAGCCAAAAAACCAAGGAGTATAAAAGGGTTTAATAATCCTCTTCACTACGATTTTTCAAAAAATGCCTGGATAACGTCCCATATCTTTAATAATTGGTTCCATAACATATTCATTAAGGAGGTAATATTGTTATGACAAATTTAATAAAGCCAAAAAAGCAAACAAAAATTTCTGATTATATGATAAAAGATTAGTAATTTTGAAATTTGACTCACTGAGCAGTAAGAAATTTAAATAATCTAACAACTCTTTCAACTTTAGACACATATACATATGTGTGAATATTTTTCTTAAATTAGCTGTAATATATTTCAATGAAATAGTATGATTTATGCTCGCTTTATATAAATAAAATTAAAATATCTACGCAGAAGAGTTTTTTTTTATTATATTTTCTAAACGAAGATACACTTTTATGTTGCTTTATATTAAAAAAAAAACCTTTGGAAATTAGAACTTCTCGAAAATTAGAATCACCCCAGGAACAAAGTGGTTTTAATTTACGAGCGTCTACTGTATAAAGCCAATATGGACATACGGCATTCAGCTTTGGGGCAGCGCTTGCGCGTCTAACGTTTCGAAATTACAAAGAAGACAGTCCAAGCTTTTACGACAAATTGTCTGCGCTCCATGGTATATTCGTAACGACAATATCCATAGAGATCTCAACATTCCTACAATTCAGGAATTCCTACGATTCACCCCAATGCATTGGCAAGGGACCTGCTTCATTTCGGCGGCCATCAGAGTCTAAAACGAAGAGACACATTGAGCATCGCTCGACGGCTGCAGTGACCATAATTTCTAATGTAGTATAGTATTATTATAAGATTTGAATACAATATATAGTTAACACGCTGGTGCTAACTATTAACCTTCAAAACTAGATTTAAGATTTGAAAACTATTGTAAATTTCATTAAGAAAGATTCAATAATAATTAAAAAAAAAAGTTTGTGTTCAAATTTTCTAGGAATGTAAATTCAACATTGCTACTAATTCCTAAAAATTAAGAATAACTGTGGTTGATGCATTTGTTATCGTTTGAGCTTTTGAAAATAATGCGAACAATATGCTGCGCTGTAGTGTATTTAAGGCAGAGGTCGGCACCAATAGGGGGCGGTTACTTACACATATAGGACACGAACATCAACAATGTTTGTAAAAAAGAGAGTAAAAATGCATTCAAGTAGAGTTGGTGCGTTAAGCCGAAAGTCCATACCATCCGTTTCATGCGACCTTGCGTTACATGCGAATACCAAAAAAGTAGAACCAGTGTAGTTGTTTGTGACAAATTACAGAAGAAAACGCATAGAATGCATCAAGTAGGTTTACTTTCCACTTTTCTAAGCGACTCATGCATTGCTAGAAAAACTCAGCAGCTTTTTAAAGTTAGGGATGAAAAATTATATTCTATTGTGAAAGATTTCGATAAATATATTTGAATAGTGCATTACTATTTTCGCATTTTTCTTTTTGCTTTATAAAAATATTAATAAAAACATATTTCATAATAAAGTTTACTACTAATTTAAGAGGAAAATACATTAAAATACATTTTTAACACATTTCTTTCATTAATAAAATATGTATACCAGTTATCGATTGTTTTTATGTACTAATGGTGTTTTCTTTTCTACAAAGAAAATGTCACCCTCTTACAAGGTACATTAAAAAATTGCTGACCAACCCTGTTGTAATGCCAATTTGTTCAAAAGATGACGAAGATGAATCTAATAACTGATTTATTATAGATGCAGCAATATTCATATTTAAAAATTTAATTTAAAAATATGTTGTATTTTTTGATTTGTTTTCAATAAAATATGTAAATATGAAAAAGGTGTTGCCAGATCGCTAATTTTTCTACTTAATTTTTTGAGCACTTTTTTATAACCAAAAAAAATTTTTAACACTGTTCTAACACTGAATATAATTTTTTTTTATATTACTGACCATGTAGCTTTAATAATGTAATGTTTCCTTAATGTTACTCCACAAAACAATGAAAAAATTAACTTAAAAATTGCATAACGATACCAGGCGACTTTTTTTAAATTTCATCTGGTAGCCCTATAAATAAACAAAAGTCATCTGCTTTACAGGGCATTCTCAGCACTCTCTATTTATACAGGGCATAAAATGCAATGCCCTCCACCATTGGCAAGTGCAAATTATTTAGAATAAAACATACCATCCTTTTAGAGGGCGAAAGATTTTTGTGAAACAAACACAGAATTGCGTTTTTTAAAATAAAATGCACATTTTTTGGTAGAAAAGAAAACACCATAAGTGTCGTCTCTTTTGAATTTATTAATTTGTAAACAAAAAAATGGAGGATAAATTAACTGAAAACAATCGTCTTGTATTCTTTTGAGGATTTTCGTAGGCGTTAACAACACAAAATATCACATATGTATGTAAACTCATAAATTTGTAATTAATGCCATAAATACTTTTAAAATCACAATTTGATTTTTCAAAACTGTTCTTGTTTGCTTGTTTGTTGTTTACCACAACAGCTGATCAAAACAAAAAACCAGTCGCATAAAATGCATTGTGTGTAACTTGCAATAAAAATCGCATAGAATCGCATGTAACGCAAGGTTGCATGAAACGGATGGTATGGACTTTCGGCTTTGGGTCTTTTGAGAGTTCGCTCTTTGTAGTTTAGATCTCTGTAATGAACTAGGTCGTTTTTTTAGTTCAATAGTTCAGTTCTTTTAAACAACTTCGTTTTCTCTTTATAAAATACACTGAAGATAATTATCTGGATAAGAAACACGAGCACACCTACACATCATGCAGATTTCTCCACTAACAACAACTTTAAAGCAGTGACAATGTAAAAGTTTATTGAAATATCATTGAGGGAAAATCCAGTTGTTGTTTTTGCAGAACCCTATATGCTGTGCTGGAGAAAATACATTTTCTGGAAAACCTGCGAAGGAATTAAAGATATATGGTTTAACGATGTATACTCAGCTATAAATTCCAATTATTTCAGGCAACAGAACAGAGAGTATTTTGTAAAATATGATTCTCACAAAAAAAAAAAAAAAAAAAAAAAAAAATAGAACGAGGACTACCGCCAGTAACTACCAAACCAAATAATGTTTTCTGTTACATAATCAGGTTTTCATTAAATTTAATTTTTCTAACTGACATTAATTCAAGAAAATTCAAATTTAACATCAATTAAAATACTGATACTTCAGTGCTTAATCGAACTTTGAAGTGCGCGATCGTAAATCCTTTATTAGCGGACAGTAATTGTAACTTAAAAGTTCACATTTTAAAACAACAAAGAAATATTTAGCAATACTGATCTCGAACTCTTCCAAAAGGTATGTTCTCGGTCATACATACCTACCACATCTACAAACCGGTTTAGTGGCCTTGCAAATATCAATGAAAAGGAAATAGATCCAGTATCCAATATAAGCGAGGAAAAAGAGTAAAACCACCACTAGTAGTAAACGACAAAATTTCTCTCAACGAACTACAAAAGCTATTAGGTAACGATACTTTATATAAGCGGTACAAAAGCGGTATAATTGGTACAAAAGTTTTTCAACAAAGTACTGATTTGCACGAAAAATATAAAAAAAATTTACTGAAAAAAAATAGAATTTCATACCTTTAATTCAAAATAGAACGGACCGTATACAGTGGTCCTTTACGGACTTCCCATTATAAGTAAATAGTCTGGTAAATAACGCAGTGTACAAGATCCAATTCATTAGGAAAAATTTGAATCCGAAATCCTTGAGCAACATTACCGCGATTTATAATGTAATTGTATCGTGGAAGAAGTACAAATCTAGAAAAAATGGTAATCCGACGCAATGCTGGAATTGTTTAATGTATGGGCATGAAGGCGAACATTGGAACCGCTTTCCATCTTGTGTGATATATGCGAATCAACATCACACAAACGATTGCCCACCACTGAATCAAAATAAAATTCCCGCTGCATTTGCTTGTTTCAATTGCAAAAAACATGGTAAAGAACGCACTGATCAATCTGCAAATAACATTCACTGCCCTCTGCGCTCATTTTATCTAGAAACTAGAGCCCAAGCAACTAGGAATAACAAAACCGGTTTCAGTTACAACAAAAATAATAGACAAAATTTACAACATAATACCAATGCTGATATACCAAACATGAATAAAATCTACAACAATTTTCGCAATTCTCTTTCATATGCTGATTGTGTAAAAATGAACAGTGATCTATTTACTGTAGACGAATTATTTAATATATTCACATCAGCTTTACAAGACCTTAGTGAATGTACAACAAAAATACAACAAATTCAAATTGTAATGTCTATGGTAAAATAAGCTTATGGTCTCCCATAATGGAAACGAACTAAAACTGCTTCACTGGAATGCTATTGGCATTACTACATTTTCTAAATATACACATTGTATCTATACATTAAACACATCTTAACGAAAACCACAAAACTTATTTTAAAAATTATTTTATATATCGGAACGATAGGCAAAACTCGAGAGGTGGAGGAGTAGCTTTAGGTTAGGTTAGGTTAGAGGACGTGTACTTGTCAACTGTGACAAGTACAGTACCCGGAGGTCGAACTGACCCATTGTACAACGTCCTAGCTTCTCACACCACTCGTGTTGTGTGCGTTAATTTTTATACATGAGTGGCGGGACCTACAGTTTAAAGTCGACTCCGAACGACAGGTTTTTTGAGAAGCTTTTCATGGCAATTTTTATTCTCAGAGTTTTTGCCAGAAATCTGCTGAGAGGAAGTCGCCGAAGAAATATTTTTCATATTTTCGTTTTAATGTCTGACCTGGGATTCGAACTCGGGCCTTTCGTCTAATAAGCCAACACACTACCTACTAGACCACGGCGACTTCAGGAGTAGCTTTAGTAGTTCGTAAATCAGTCAAACATAAATTACTTTCTATTGCGGGAGCTTCAGGAATTGAAAACATCTCAATAGAAACAAAGATTAATAATAGAAGCATTATTATAATTTCTGCTTATTGTCCAAAATATAAAAACAGCTTTGCAAACTATATAATCAAATTAACCACATCTAACAAAGATTTTATTATGTTAGGTGATTTAAACGCAAAACATACGGCTCTGAATTGCGTCAAAAACAATACAGCAGGAAATGTTCTTTTCAACCTTGAACAATCAAGCAATTTCTTTGTACTCTATCCTAATAGTCAAACTTTTTATCCATCACAAAGGAATATTAATGCTTCTGTTATTGACTTGATATTAAGCCACACGTCTATGAATATCCACTTGAATGTACTTGACTACGAGATCCCATCTGATCGCAGGCATATTATATGTGCTATTGATAATGCCTCTGTAGAAGAATCAGTATCAGTATACTACAATTACAAACTTACAGATTGGATTGCTTTTCGTAACATAATTAATAATAGGATCAATATAAATCCAATCATGTACATATTGTTCTAAAGCAGCAATTTACGCTGAGAAAAGTTTGTTGAAATAGTAACAGAAGCAAGAAATAACTGCTCTCCTACGTTAAGTCGCTTTATGAAAACATATTTACCAGCGAGCATTTTAAATTTAGTAAAATTGAGAAGAATATTTAAAAGAAGAGGCCAACGTACAGCAAATGTATCGGATATCAATTTTTACGAGCAATGTATAAAGTTCCTAACTACTACGATTAACAACGACATTAACTCCCGCCGCAATGAGAAGTGGAATAAATTGTTGTCAAGAGTTGGTGACAAATCCTTTTGGAAAATCAGTAGGTGTCTGAGAGGTAAACAAAACCGAAAAATTACACAACTTTTAGAGGGAAATGAAAAAATTATAAATGACTTTGCAAAAGCACAATTATTTTCGAACACATTCTTGATCTCACTTACCCTCACATCTACTTATACACACCCTATTGACAAACTTGTTAACAGTAATGCCAAAAAACTCATGCCATTGCCTCTTCAATCAGATAATTTAACTTTTGTTTCGTTGGATGAACTCAACTCAGTAATAGCATCACTAATATCTTCTAAATCGCATGGTCTAGATGATGTTTCTAATATTTTAATAAAAAAGTTACTACCTAAGGCAGTCAAGTTACTAATGTTAATATACAATAGCTGTTTAAAATAAACTATTTTCCAAGCATTTCAAAAATTATAGCAATTCTTAAACCCTATAAACCCAAAAAAAAAAATAACCATTACAGTTACATGCCGATAAGTTTGTTGAGTAACTTAGGAAAACTATATGAAAGAGTTATTAATAAACGAATTATTCACGTAATGGAATAAGTGCCATTAATAGCCAGCGAGCAATTTGGCTTTAAAAGACAACTGTACATCAAATAAATCGCATTACAAATATGATTAAATGTAATAAGCAATCGACTGGTCTTGTTTTATTACATGTGGAAAAAGCATTCGATACTGTTTGGCACAATGGCCTCTTATATAAATAAATGCGTTCTAATATACCAAGGTATTTATGTAAAATTATCGCAGATTTTCTCAACGACAGAACATTTGTAGTAGAAGTCAACAATACATTATCTTCTCCTAAACATATCACAGCAGGCCTACCGCAAGGATCTGTGTTATGACCTTTGCTGTACTCAATTTTTCCTTCGGACTTTACTCCACCTGAGTATATGAAAGTGGCATACTATGCAGATGACACCGCTCTAATAACATCCAGCAAGCTTACAAAGGCTTTGTTAAAGAAAATGGTTTTGCAGCTTGTGCTAAATATTTTTACAAATGAAAGATAAAAATTAACGCGAACAAAACTCAAGCCAATTTCTTCACCTATAATAACTCGCCCAAACGTTCACTAAACCGCCAGTTATGTCTAAGTAATGATTAAATAATGATACGCAATGATGTGAAATACTCTATGTTTAGATAAAAAACTAAACTTTGAGAAATATATCGACGAAGTTTTGTGGCCCATTATATGCCATCGTTCAAGACTGAACATAAAAAACAAAAATTTAATTTTTAAGAGCGTTATAAGACCCACCTTAACTTATGCATGCCCGGTATGGTATACGACAGCAAAAAGTCATCTTAAAAACTCCAGGATATTCAAAATAAATGTTTAAAAATTATTAACAGAAAACATTGGAGATACTCTACTCGGTTGCTTCATAAAGAAACAGGATATGACCTAATCGTGGACTTCATAATGAAACTGAAAAGCAAATATTTCGAGACAGTATAAAATTCTCCTTATCAGTTGATAAGAGAATGTAGTGAGTTGGCTTAAGTTTAGCTTTAAAAACAAAATCATCAAAGCGGAAAAAATATGTGTAGTCGCATTTTGTTCTAAAATGACTTTATATACATAAAAAAGTTTCCTGTATAATTTGATCATCCTTCCTTTCATATAAAGGTTTTCCTTTAAGAAATATTTAAAATAAACATTATAAATATTGTAAATAACTTGCAGAATCTGTGATAAATAATTGTTATATTCTTTGTATAGGGTGATTTTTTAAGAGCTATAGGAAAATTTTAAAAAAAACATAAAATTCAGAAAAATGCATTAAATCTTTATTTGAATCGATCGTACGGTCAATATAATTTAATGTTTGAAGATTATTTCATGCAAATGTTGACCGCGACTGCGCCTCAAATGGTCCATCCGCTTAGTCCAATTTTGGCATACTCTTTCCAACATTTCGGCCGGTATCTCACGAATAAATGCTTCAATGTTGTCTTCCAATGCGTCAATTAAAGCGGGCTTGTCTGTATAGACATGAGCTTTAACATAGCCCCACAAAAAATAGGCTAAAGGCGTTACGATTTGCAGCATCCTTGAAGAAGTATGGTCCAATGATGCCACCAGCCTATAAACCGCACCAAACTGTGACTTTTTCCGGATGCATTGGTAGCTTTGGCAATGCTTCTGGCTGATCTTCACTCCAAAATCGACAATTCTGCTTATTTACGTATCCATTGAGCCAAAAATGAGCTTCTTCGCTGAACACAATTTTTCGATAAAGAAGTGGATCTTCGGCCAACTTTCCAAAAGCCCATTTTGATAATAAAATTCAATGATTTGCAAGCGTTATTCGTTTGTAAGACGATTCATGGTTAAATTATAGACCAAACTGAAGATGTTTGAGAGTGAAACGTGCGTGAGCTGTTTAAACCAGTGTTGCCAAAAAGATAATAGCTAAAAAATCACTCTTTAGTATCCTTAGATAGAATCTCGACACAAAAGCGTATATATGTATATATAATATTTGAATAAAGATGAAATTTTAAATAAATAAAAAAATACTGATACTTGATACGGTTTATCAAATGAGGGATCCATGGAAATTAATGATTTCATTGGACAAAATAAGCACCAATTGAGCAGGGTTGGCAATTATACAGGATGCATCCGAGATCTGTTGGTGGAAATAATTAAGGCACAATTTCTTATTCTTTGCTTCTTTTAACCGTAGAGGTGGTGACAACATCAAAAACTCCGAACAGCTATTTTTAAGTCACAGAAATAACAGAATTTATTTTAAGATGCAAACAGATTTAATGTTTTAGTGTATGCAGTTTTGGAGGGTTAATTATTCCCGAAATTTCACAGTTTTCTGTAATTTGCTGAAGTTGGTAACTCACTTATTAATAACCCCTCTTCTCATTTTATACGCCACTTGGCATCCAATTTTGTTGTTATCAAATGGATCAATAAACCATCGGTAATTTACTGTTGACGTCCAATAGTTTTCATAGCTTGCAAATGTCCATTAAAATTGTCACTTAATCGACGACAATTAGTAGCAGAGCCACTTTCGATACAATTTACTGTGAAGATCTCTATTTTATATGTTTGAAAATTTTGCACCTTATTGTCAAAACGCAAAAAAGTGGTCGGGGAATTGATCTTTAAGCTACACCTTTACACAAAATTAATGTAGTGGATTGGCCGATTTAAAAGATAAGAAGTTATAAGAGGAGTTGAATTTTTAGAGAATTTAAAATGATTCCTAAGCTTCATAGAAAGCAAACTGTGTCAAACGTGTCAAAACACAGCCATAATTAGTGTGGAAACCTGATTGTTTATCAGGCAACAAATAATTATAACAGATGGCATTTGAAAATGAGAAATTTTCTCAATTACTTTAGACAGGTAACACAATATAGCTATTATAATCCAAATAAGTTTTAGCAGTAGGTAATATTTTTGTACATTCCCTGCCGGCAACTCAACTAACTTTTAATGCATTATAAGTTAACTTTTTCTCAGCTAGTTGTGGTTGACTCTTAGATTATTTTTAATGGGGCCGACTGACTATTTTAACATTGAGGTGTCATTGGCAGTAGTCAATTGTCCGACTCTGCATAACTTTTCAACTAACTTAAAGTCAGTTATATAATAGTTAACTTAAAGTTAACAACTTTTCAACTAACTTAAAGTCAGTTATATAATAGTTAACTTAAAGTTAACAAATTTTTAACTAACTTAAAGTCAGTTAACAATTTTTGCCAAAATCGGCCACAACTGACTTCTTGAGCTTCTAAATAATGATAATCCATCTATATTTAAATCAATTATAATTTTTTGGCAATGGAGTATGTCACTGAAACACCTAAATATTTGTTTTCTTATCCCAAAGTGGCAATACACGTCCGGAAAAACTTTTGTTATTTCTAATTTGTCACGTTTGTGTTTAATAAATGAATTAGCACTTAAAGGCACATACAAATTTTCTTCGACCAATATTTTTAATAGTTCTTCGAAACACTCGCGAGATGGCCTATTTTTAAAATACCAATCTCCAATTTTTTCTTTAAAAGTCTTTTTTTCGTCAAATTGTTCATTGGATGCACTAATGCTTTCAACACTTTCTCCATCTAGAAAAGTATGTTTGGAGAAAAATGGGTGTTTCAATGGATTTGAACTATTATTTTTTAATTTATTTAAATTATCTAAATTATTAGTTTTTAATTTGTTTAAAAATTTATTTTTTTCTTTTTTAAAAAGTCTTTTTAAATTTCTTCTACTTGTGCCACTCATTTTAAACAATAAAAATTATATAATTTTTGAAGCTACAATAGCACTTAAACGAATTCAAATAGTAAAAAATAGAGAATAAAAAAACAACGGTTTCATTTTGAATAAATTCTGCATAACATTTCAATTAGCTATTAGTTAATCTAAAAATAGTTCAGAAAAAGGTGCAATTGAAAAAACAATATTATCAGAAATAGCATAAACGTTTTAAATTATGGGGAAATTCTGCATAACATTGTAGTTAGTTTATAATTAGTCTAAAAACAAAATCATCAAAAGTCTGATCTGGTAAAAGAGAGAACAGAGAGAAAACAAATCTCACAAACAAGAAGCTCTCAATAATAAATAAACGTTTCGTATTTGGGTGAGTTCTGCATAACATTGCAGTTGGCTTATAGTTAGTCTAAAAGAGTTATCTAAAAGTGTGTTATTTTCGTAGTCGAATACCAAATTCTATGGAAGTGCTGCATTAAATTGTAGTTATATTATAGTCAATCTACAAAAGTTAACTTAAAGTGCACTACTTACGTAGTCGACTACAAAATTGCTTGCAGGGTTTCCACTTCGACGGAAAAGTACTGGTCATTGTTAATGTATTGAATAGGTGTGTTATATATGGCATAGACAACATCTTTACAAAATTGCATGTGTCATCACAACCTATTACATTCGACTTTAATTAATTGAAACATAAAAGAACTTCAGACTCAGATACACAAGAAAAAAAATTTTTTATCAGCTTCCGAATTAATCAAATGATACATATTAGTAGTATTTAACGTAACATAACCGGACATCATACCGTCAACTAATATTGATTTCATCAGAATGTATAACAACATCATAATATGCAGTGTTTCAAAGGTTAAGAAGAAGTTTGATAAAAGTTTTCTTTTATGAGGACTGTAAACGCACGGAGATTTCTTCAATAAAAATAAATTCTTTTTCTCATTTAGTGAAATATTAGTTGAAATAACAACAACAAAATTAGCTATTTCAGCGGCATAACAATTTCTATTCTCGTTATACCCACTGAGACAAAAAATACTGTCTCATGTTACACACGAAAGCCAAGATTCAGAAACACACACAATGTCTATATGCATTAGAATTTTCAAAAATATATCCAAATTCATCTATTTTATTGCTTAGACTCTGGGTATTTATATGGATAATCGTACAACATTTTCTGTAGATAGCTAGAATCCTTATCACGTCCATCGTTGTGATTTTGAAATTGCTTCCTATGCTAGAGTAATTATCCATCTACTAGTGTGTTTAAAATGCTTCACCTGTCACAAATTTGTTTGAGTATATGTGGCAAATCTTTATTCTTATGAAATCGTACACCAATTCTATTCACTTTCAATTCTAATGTTATATGAAACAACTGAATTATCATGAGCTAGAATTTTTAGATTTAAATTATGCACATCTTTTAATATATCAATATTATCACTTGGTTCTGCGTCACGCTGAATTGTAATGTGGGCACAAAACTTTTCTAGTTCTATTATTGTCGAAATTTTAATGTAAACTTTATAGCATTTAATAGTGTTTTCACACTGAGTGGTTTTAACGCAAAAGTTGGTTTTAACGTTAAAACCATACATAAAACCTGGTTTTACCATACAAAAATATTGGGTTAAAACCATCTTAAAACCTTTTTTGAATTGGTTTTAAGTAGGTTTTATGAAATACAACCTTATTTTCGATGGACTAAATCAGAGCTACCAACATAGAAATGTTGAAGACAGCTGAAAAAAGAAACAAAATAAAAACATAAATGTCATGAATGTTAAAACCAGATTTAAGGAAACCTATAGTGTGACCGCAAAATCAGCTGATTATGGTTTTAATGCTAAAATCAGGTTTTAACTTTTGGTGTGAAAACACTATAATGTTCTGTACACGGCCGAAGAATATGCAGCACTAAAATATTTATAAACGTATCACAGCACAGCAACGTATTTTATTTTAAATTATTTTGTGCTGATTTTATTTAATCTATTGCAATGCAAATCATGTGACATGATAGTAGGATTCATTATTTTCTAATGAGATTCACTAATAACAATGAGAAATGATCTCCATTTTTGGAAGAATATTTGTGAAGTTAAATACGCAGTCTTTAGAAATTTGGCGATGTACATTTTCCATTTTCCACTACATAAACATATTATTAGGTTACACTTGAAAATATTACTAACAATTTTCCTCTGGGTTATACGCATGCCTCTCAAAAATACACTCCCATTTTTATCATGTTCACACAAAGGTGCCGACTAGGGATGCCAATCGGGAAATCCCGAATCCCGGGACTTTCGGGATTCATAAATCCCGAATCCCGGGATTTTTAAAAACTTATCCCGGGATTTTTCGGGATTGTGAATTCATATGTATTTTGACCCTGCAAAAGGTCCTGAAAAAAAATTCTATATCACTCGACTTCGATAATAGCATCTCAGATGAGGAAAACCCTACTTCCATTGCTAAAAAGTTATTTGATGCCATCGAAGAATGTAAAAGCCCTATAAAACGAATTAATAAGGTAACTGATTTAGATACTCAACTGTCCAAAGAAATAAATTTATTTACATAAGGAAGTGGTAGAGGTGAATATTTACAAGCTGCATACAGCTATCTTGGAACTATTTTACCAACAAATGTTGATTGCGAGAAGTTTTTTCAACGGCAGCGTGTGTTGACAACAAAATTCGTTCAAGCCTAATCTTTTTTTGGAATCGAAATGATTTTCTTAAAACTAATGCATTTGCATATGTATGATATAATAATTTTTATTTTTGTTAATTTACGCTTTTTTGTTACTTTTTGTCTTGCTTTTTTTATATTTTATTTTTAATGACATATAATTCTGATATAAATGGAATATAAATGACTTTGTTAACAAAATATATTTTTTTCATTTTTATTATTAAGAGAAAATCGCGATTTATCCCGTGATTTTTCGGGATTTTTGGATCCCGAAATATCCCGGGATTTCGGGATCGGGATTACAAAATCCCGAATCCCGGGATTTTTAAAAATCAATCCCGTTGGGCATCCCTAGTGCCGACGTCTGATCATGTCACTTTATTACTTGTTGTTGAGTCTTGCTATGTACACGTTATGAAAATTTTATCAGTATTATATTTAAATTTTACGTTTCTCATTATTGTTATTGCTGTTGTCTGTTTACAAAATTTGTCATTCTTTCCACTGTTGTTCTAATCATATATTATTTGATTATTTATGTTATTTAATTTCAGTTGTTATTATTTTGTTTTTATTTACAACATAAGAACACTTTTGTCAAAATTATTTACAAATATTTGAAATGCTAACTCATTAATTTATATTTTGTATTAAATATGTAATTATTTTCACGTCGTTAATATATGTAGTTTTTTAAGTCTATTTTCTTATACAATAACTATTACAATTTATTAATTGATCGTATTTAATTTTCTAGAGTTTTATATCTAACTAGCTTCGATACTCCTATTGATATCACGGCGTTTATCTTGTTTCTCAGATATCTCAACAGCTCTTAAAGCAGATTGTCGTATTCTTTGATTATCAAGACGTTCGATTCGTTCATTCAAAGTTTCGGCCGATATTAATGCTGCGGCTCTACGTCGCTGACTCTGAATTCTAGTAATACGTTGATCCGGCGTCTCGGCAGCTCTAGATGTTGATGCTCGTAGTCTCTCTCCTTCTAGGCGTACATCGCGTTGATCCATTGTCTCATTAGTTCTTGACCTTGATGATTGGGATCGTTTTCGTTTAAGACGGGCATCACGTTGATCAGGTGTCTCAGCAGCTCTAGATGTTGATGCTCGTAGTCTCTCTCTTTCTACACATACATCTCGTTGATCTGGTGTTTCTGCAGCTACTCCTCTTTGCGATCGTATTCTTTCCCTTTCTAAAAGTTCATCACGTTGAACTGGTGTCTAAACAGCTTTAGATGTGAATTGTAAATTAACTGCGTTTTTGGTGCGTTTAGAAAGCGTTGATCCGGCGTCTAATCTTGATGATTGGGATCGTTTTCTTCTAAGACGTGCATTACGTGATCAGGTGTCTCAGCAGCTCTGGATGTTGATGCTCGTATCCTCTCTCCTTCTACACGTGCATCACGTTGATCTGGTGACTACGCAGCTCTAGATGTTGATGCTCGTAGTCTCTCTCCTTCTAGGCGTACATCGCGTTGATCCGGTGTCTCATCAGTTCTTGATCTTTATGATTGGGATCGTTTTCTTCTAAGACTTGCATCACGTTGATCAGGTGTCTCAGTAGCTCTAGATGTTGATGCTCGAATCCTCTCTCCTTCTACACGTGCATCACGTTGATCTGGTGTCTCCGCAGCTCTAGATGTTGATGCTCGTAGTCTTTCTCCTTCTAGGCGTACATCGCGTTGATCCATTGTCTCATTAGTTCTTGACCTTGATGATTGGGATCGTTTTCGTTTAAGACGGGCATCACGTTGATCAGGTGTCTCAGCAGCTCTAGATGTTGATGCTCGTAGTCTCTCTCTTTCTACACATACATCTCGTTGATCTGGTGTTTCTGCAGCTACTGCTCTTTGCGATCGTATTCTTTCCCTTTCTAAAAGTTCATCACGTTGAACTGGTGTCTAAACAGCTTTAGATGTGAATTGTAAATTAACTGCGTTTTTGGTGCGTTTAGAAAGCGAAGATTTTTTAGGTGGCATTTTTTGTTTTTAATTTATCACAATATGATCACTCACAAAATAAATGTTTAACTCGTTTAGAATCTGGATTCAAATGATTTGCGAAAAAGGTTGTAAGTACTATTTAAACACTGCCTTTCAATCATTATTAGGCAAATATACCATAACAGGTCAAATTTTTTTATTTTCAATATAAAAAATTTTGGGCAATAGAAAATATTTAATATTTTTTTATTAGGGTGACCATAATTGACCTGACCATAAAGGTTTGGCCTGTATTATATAACCACAGGTAACAATTGGTTCTTTAAAAAATTGTGTATGCTCTAGGTAGTTAATAAATTAAGGCAGTATAGTGTAATCAATGGTCTGTGTCTACTGTTAATGGTACCTAAGTTACACATGTCCCTCTATGTGTATTTTTACAAACATATAATAAAACAGGTATTGGAATGAACAGGCAATACACATGACTTTAGCTGCAATAGTTTATCAGATATATGATGTTTAGTATTTACTTTCTGTCCAAGAATTTATATAAAAATAGAGTCCATTTATTTCCCTAACCCGAAATGTTCATATGTGTGTCAAAGTGGTTCATGCTAGATTCTAGCTCTAATAGTTTTCCATGTACACGAACTTTTGTATCATATTTATATGGGAGGGTAAGAAGTTTTAAATTTAATACATATGGGAAGTACCACGCCCCCTCTTCCTAGTCAGCCCATTTATGTCTAAAATATTCATATTGATACTAAAGTGGATTCCACAAAATTTTAGGACTCTAACTGTTATATTTTCTTAGGTATATTAATTTAATATTTTTATAGGAGGTGACACGCCCATTACCGAAATGTTCATATGTGTGTCAAAGTGGTTCATGCTAGATTCTAGCTCTAATAGTTTTCCAGGTGCACGAACTTTTGTATCATATTTATATGGGAGGGTCTCGTTCTTATTGTTAGTCCGGCAATTTTTTCACAAATTATTCATATAGATTTCAGTGTTGCCCGTGTCGAATTTGATGATTTTATCTATAATGATTTCCCAGATATAAGAAGTTTTAAATTTAATTCATATGGGAAGTACCACGCCCCCTCTTCCTAGTCAGCCTATTCTTGTCTAAAATATTCATATTGATACTAAAGTGGATTCCACAAAATTTTAGGACTCTAACTGTTATATTTTCTTAGGTATATTAATTTAATATTTTTATAGGAGGTGACACGCCCATTACATTATGGGGGTTTGGCCATTTTGTTCATATAGATGTCAAAGTTGTCCATACACAATTTGAGGAATCTAGCTGTTGCAGTTTATGAGATATGCGACATTCAATACTTATTGGGTATGCGGGCGTGGCACTTTGCCTACTTGAAATTTTAAGATAAAAATAGCCTATAGTTCCTTCCAAACACACAGGAAGGTACTGTTAAAATTTCAAGAAAATCGGTCCAGCCGTTTAGCCGTCTATAGACTTCAAACAAACCCACAAACAAATAAACACACATTAACTTTTATATATATAGATATAGATAAATAAAAAATAGCCTATAGTTCCTTTCGGACATACAGGAAGGTACTGTTAAAATTTCAAGAAAATCGGTCCGGCCATTATATACGGCGGTATATAGATATAATTTTTAAAACTTGTAAATTTACTTTGAGAGCGAAACTTTAGTTTTAATTTATATAAATATGTATATATGTATATATATATATACGTATATATATATATACATATACATATGTATATATACATATGTATATATGTATATATATATATACATATACTGTATAGTATATACTAGAGGTGTGCACAAGACATATAAAATTGCACAGTATTGTATTTTTCCCAAGACCGAATATTGATTGTAGCTGCAAATATAAATAAGTGTGAAGCAAAGATAGAGTACAAAAAAACAACTGCACTCGTAAACCATTGTACAACAGTATAAAAGAGAGTTGTGTGAAGAGTGCAACAAAAAATATTGTACTCTTCATAGAGTCACAACATGCATTTTTAGTTGTTTGTTTTTGTTTTTTTTAACAACAATGAATAAGAAAGCTCCGAATGTTTTGCTCTCGAGAACCGAACATCTTCGTCGACGCCACCATTGCCAGTAACTTTTTTAAACTTTTTATTTCGGGGAAAAACCTTTTTTATGAGTTTATGGCGAAAGCAAAGAATGTATAGAAACACTTATGTACACATATTTTTCAATATGGCAATACTGAAAATGTAGCTTCAGTAGTAAAATATGCTCTTACAACACAAAGCATAGTTCCGTTACTTCACAGACAAACGAGTGCTGTTGTATACATTGAATAAATGAGAAATACACATTTCAGTGCACTCGTAAAATCAAGAGCAACAGAAAAGAGTACAATACAGTATTGCATTCGGTGAAGGGTGAAGTCTTGTGCACACCTCTAGTATATACATATATTGTTACGTTTTTACCTTTTAAAAACGTTAAAAATATGAGTTCGTAGATTGCAAATAAAATAAAAATAAATCTGTGTTTATTTTTCAATCAATTCTTTATTATCTGCACAACTTTTGTGCCACTGTTCGAACTTCTTCCACTTATACAACGATAACTTTCACAATATGTGCTTTTTTCGTTATATTTCTCTGCTTACAAACTTCTTGTAAGCAACAACACTTATTAGTTATTCCTCTTTGCTCACAACCTTCTTTGTAAGCACAACACTAACAACTGTGTTCTCAAACGCAACTTGTGTGCACACAAGTCTGACCGAATTAAAGCTCGATAGATTTAATTCTCACACCGACGTGACGTCGTCTTACACGATTAAATTCAAACTCCAATCATTGCTCGCTTTGCCTTGCCTTTTATATCACGGGATCATTAGTGTGATGAATGCCCTTGAAGGATGATGACGGCCTTCGGGAACAATCCAAAAATGTAAACAACTTGTTTCCATTTTTGTTGTTTACATTTGTCCAGGCAGAGTAGTTGTTGTTTGTGTATTTGTCTTCTATGCATTTTGTTTTTGCTTGTCTACTTCTTTCATCTCTTATATTTTTTTTATGCTGATGTTGTTGCTATTTTTTTTGTTTATTCTTTGATCACGTGTTCAAGTCCATGGTTTTGTTTTTGGAGCTTTTGTTTACGTTTGTTTTATGCATTATGAAGTCCATAGTGTTGTTTTTGGAGCTTTTGTTTATTATTTTAACAACACCATTTCCACTTTCGTAACACTGCCGCCCACTTAAGCCTGTTCATCCCGAATAGGCTCATTATCTCCTCTCCCATATTTCGCCAGTCGCTCTATGTGCACGACCTTCATTTTGGCTCGGGGGCTGTTGGCTTTTTGTATCCTGTATACGACGTCATTTAACCTTTTAATTATTTTATAAGGTCCCTCCCAGCTGGTTTGTAGCTTGGGAGACAAGCCTTTCTTCCGATTTGGGTTGTAAAAACCAGCTGTCCCACATGGAAGCCCTTGGTATTTGCTGCACGATCATATCTGGCTTTCATGCTATCGCTTACCATTTTAATACGGGTGCGCACAAATTCATGAAGTTCATTTAAACTTTCTTGCTTTGGAGTATATGCGTCATCCCTCTCTGTGGCGGGCTTACAACCAAACTCCAAGTCACCGAGCAGTTTTAACTCAGTCCCAAAAATAACCTTGGCGGGTGATCTAGATATGGAATCATGGACCGCGGATCGGTACGCCAGTAGGAACCTCGGAATGTGTTCATCCCAATCCCTCTGTTGCTCGCTCACTACTTTTGGTAAGTATTCCTCCAGGTTTCGATTAAATCGTTCTACCATTCCGTCGGACTGTGGGTGAAGTGGCGTAGTTCGAGTCTTTTCTTCACACATTTCCTTGAATACAGCTGACTCGAAATTTCGGCCTTGATCGGAATGTAGTTCTATCGGAACCTCATAGCGACATACCCAGTTGTTCACAAAAACATTTACTACGGTGTTCGCCTCTTGATTGGGTTCGCATACACTTACGGCCATTTACTGAAGTAATCCATCACGACGAGAACATAGCGGTTTCCGGCGTTGCTGACGGGAAACGGGCCTGCTACGTCCATCGCTATCCGCTCCCGCCCGAGTTATATTGTTGCAGTCGACCTCTACTTCTCCTTACGGGACCTTTAGCTGCCATACACTGGGTGCAGTTTGCAATCCAATCAGGCACAGTTTGCTGACCCAATAGAAACGTTGTTTTAGTTTTTCCAGCGTCTTTGTCACGCCAAGGTGCCCTCCACTGGCTCCATTATGGAACTCATTTAAGACTTCTTTCGTTTTGGAGGAAGGCACCACTATTAGGTTGGATGAGGTCTTGCCATCAGCGCTTTCCCAAAGTCGATATAAGCACCCGTCTGTTACTTTTAGGCTGTCCCATTGTGCCCAATATGCTTTTGTAAGAGGACCTTCTGCTGCTATTTCATTTCGGGTAGGCCGTTTGTCCTGTTCTTTAGCTGCTATAATTTTTGCCAATACTGGGTCACTCCTCTGGGCTTCAGACCAGTCTTCTTCGGCATCGATTTGCGTTAGCCGGATGTCGATGATGGATTCCTTCTTCTCAGCCTTCACGCAATGTTTGCACTCTAAATTGCATGGTCGGCGTGAGAGAGCATCAGCGTTTCCATGTTTCGTACCTCTTCGATGTTCAATGCTGAAGTCATAAGTCTGGAGGCGCTCAATCCAACGTGCTAACTGTCCTTCAGGGTTCTTGAATTGTAGTAGCCATCGCAGTGCGGAATGGTCGGTCCTTAGTAGAAAATGTTGGCCAAACAAGTACTTATGGTAATGTTTTATGCATTCCAGCACTGCAAGTAGCTCACGTCGGGTCACGCAGTAGTTCCGTTCAGGCTTTGACAGTGTGCGACTATAATAGCCTACGACTTTCTCCCATTGACCACTTGGGACATTACACCACCAATACCGTATCCGCTAGCATCAGTCTAAAATAAATTTTTCCCCTGGGACTGGATACGCCAGAACTGGTGCGGCACATAATTAGTCCTTTAATGTCTGGAATGCTTTCTCCTGTGCCTCACCCCATTAATACACCTTTGACTTCTTGGTGAGCTCATGCAAGCTTGCCGCCAGACTGGTAAAATTAGGCACAAAGCGTCTATCATAGTCCCAAAAAACTGCGTAATTCATGAAGACTCTGAGGACGAGGCCAGTCCTTTACTGCTCGTATTTTATCTTCATCCGTCGATATGCCATCTGCAGTAACGAGATGCCCCAAATACTTCACTTGTTTTTGGAAGAATGTACATTTCTTAACGCTCAACTTTAGGCCAGCCATTGATATTCGTCGCAGAACTTCTGCCAGGTTCTCGAGGTGTTCGTTGAAAGTTCTGCCCATCACTATTATGTCATCGAGATACACCAGACAAGTCTTCCAATGCAGTCCCTTTAGTACACGTTCCATAAGCCGCTCGAACGTAGCCGGAGCATTACAGAGCCCAAATGGCATGACTTTAAACTGCCATAAGCCGCCATTCGCACTGAATGCAGTTTTTTCCTTGTCCTTGTCTGCAATCTCCACCTGCCAATATCCGCTTTGTAGATCCAATGTGGAGAACCACTTTGTTCCGGCTAGCGTGTCATCAATTCTCTGTCCTTTTTAGTGACATCATTCAGCTTCCTGTAGTCTACGCAGAATCTTGTACTGCCATCTTTCTTTTTAGCTAAGACTACAGGTGAGCTCCATGGAGCAGATGATGGTTCGATTACACCACTCCTCTTCATTTCGTCGACTAGCTCTTTGACCTCATTACGCTTCGCTAGCGGTATACTTCTGGGTGCCTGTTTTATTGGTCTTGCTTCGCCAGTATCAATCTCATGTTTGACCATGGCTGTCCTACCTTGACTTTTATTGTTCGTGGCGAAAGCGCAAGCGTACCTCTTTAGCAGCTTTTTGGCTTTATTTCTTTCTGAAGCTGCTAGACCTGCCACCCATTTCTCCACATTTTTACCAAATTCCTGTTGGTCATTGGCTGACATCTCGGCAGGTTTCGGCTATGGTTCACTGTTTATTACCGCCTCTACTGGAGCACATTGACCCACCTCGGAGTTTTTAGAGATAACTCTTTCTTGGCTTGATAGATTTAGTACCCTCACCGGGACTATTTTCTGTTCGGTGGATTTGACGAGGGCTTTTCCGGATAACAAGTCCGTCTGAATTTCCGCTGGTTCCACAACCCACAAGCGGTTTTCCTCACAATCTCCCTCCATGCGTGCCCATATCAGCATTTCACTCTGTGGTGGTAATTTTTGTGGTTCGACAGCAACTAACCTTCTGACGTGCACTTGATGCTTGTACCCCACGTCAAGAGGCATCTCTACATTCCGCCAAATCATTATCTGTTGCCCCATATTCAAATTGTTGCCATGGGCTATCATGAAATCGGCACCAATGATAACCTCGTCCACAATATCGGCAACAATAAAAACATGGCTGAAGCTGATGTTGGCTATCGTCGCCTTCGCCTCTGTTTTTCCGTGGACGGTGGCAGACTCTCCAGTAGCTGTCCGTAGTCTTACGTTACTAAGTGCCTCACACTTTCCCTTCACTACATCTGGTCTGATGATAGACTGCGTCGCTCCGGTGTCTATAGTGAAAGTGTATTTTCTGCCGTTTATGTATCCGCACGCCGTAAGTTTGTTGTTGTCTTGCTGCATCACTGATATGGAGATTGTGGGGCCCTTGCTTGTGGGAGCCAGCACTTGCCCCTCAATGCTAGCTCGTTTTAGTTTAACGGGGACTCTTGTGTAGATTGTTGGTGGTTCGCCCGTTTATCATTCCTTGCTGGCGAGACGGACCTTGACCTTTTTCGTGGCTCTTTGCAGTTCCGTTGGAAATGGCCGCCCCTTTCGCAGTTGAAACATTTAATCTTAGCCTTTTATCCAGTTTCTGCCACAACTTGTTTAATCATTTCTTTGAATTTATTTAAAAGGCTTTCGTCTTCATCCACAACTTCCATCTTTCGAACCTTGCCTACTGTTGGTCTAGAAATCGTTCGAGCGGTCTCCTGAGCTAATGCAAAGGCCACGGTCTCTGCAAAGGTTGTAAACAACTTGTTTCCATTTTTGTTGTTTCTTGTTTACATTTGTCCAGGCAGAGTAGTTGTTGTTTGTGTATTTGTCTTCTATGCATTTTGTTTTTGCTTGGTTACTTCTTTTATCACTTATATTTTTTTATGCTGATGTTGTTGCTATTTTTTGTTTGTTTATTCTTTGATCACGTGTTCAAGTCCATTGTTTTGTTTTTGGAGCTTTTGTTTACGTTTGTTTTATGCATGATCAAGTCCATAGTGTTGTTTTTGGAGCTTTTGTTTATTATTTTAACAACACCATTTCCACTTTCGTAACAATATGTATATATATATATATATACTGTATAGTATATATGTACATATACTGTACAGTATATATATATACATATATATACAGTGTACAGCAAAAGTCTTAGTACTCCAATATATTTTGACAAAAAAGTCCCCACAGGCTTAATACTCTTGCACGAAGTCCCAATATGATTTCAAGAGAGTATTTAGGTGATCGTTTGAAAGAACGGTTACGTAATCGCTAAACCTCAAACAAAAGTCAACCGAAAAACTTGCTCATGGTGCCACCAGAAAACGCTAATCAAAACTTGTACATTCAATTCCAAATGGGTTAAATAGAGTGCTTGACCTTAAGGGATATTCTACTAAATACAAGGGATAACATTTTCATATATTAGGCCTTTGAATTTTAAATTTACTCAGGGTTCTCCTTGGGGGTACCTATGGAGTCATCTGTAACTTTTCCTTATTTTTCTCTTGTTTTATGAAAACATTAAAAAATAGCTTGTTTTATAATAAAACAGAAATAAATTAATAAAATAAATATATAAACCATAAATTTTTATATAAACTTTTTGCCCATGTAGTCTATTAGGTAGTGTTCAAAATTGCGATTGTCAGCATTGCAGATAGCAGAGGCTCTGATCGGTTACACTTTTTTGTAATTTGTAAATTATTATTAAAAAAATAAAAATACGTATAACACATGTACGGTCACAATTGTAGATTAATTAACTTTTATATTTGTATTAACTTTATTATGAATTCATTACTTTAAATATTATCAATTAATACATTCTTTTAAAGACCGAATCGGTTCTTCAGGAATTTATTTTTTTCGTCATTCTCCTTTTCTTATAATTTATAACTGTTCTTATTTACTTGCTGAAATATTAACTTATAGTTTAAGAAATACTTGTAAATTCTTCATTCGTGTTACAACCGTTAAAGAGAACACAAGCAAATAAAAAAAAGTCTTTTTCTCGATTATTCATTGGCGACCGTGTCAGGACGGTTAAAATTATGAGAAAAGTTCTTCGTTGTTTTAAAAAAGTTTAAATTTATAACATTAATTGAATTAAACTTCATATATTTGTTCGCTTACAATTGAAATAAAATAACCTACATACATAGAAAACTAAAATCATTCTTCTGTAAATTAAAAAAAAAAATTCAACAAATCAGAATTAAAAACGTGAAATCGTAACGTACGTAGCCCTAAAAACGTTTGTGTAGTTATAGAAACGTTCAAAACGGGACATATGTCAACGAAGAATCTAAATAAAAACGAAACAGAACACAAAGCAACACACAAACAAACACAACACAATGCAAAGAAATTGGTGTACAGACTCATCATCAGTGTTGCCGTTTTTTGTTCAATGTGTAGATTTTTTCGGATTTGCTTATTATTTTTCTTATAAAAATAGCTTTTGTTTTGTTTGTTAAAATTAATTAATTAATAAGACTATAATTTTATTTTGTTGGTTTTTGTTTCTTTTTTTCTCAATTATAATTTAAATTTGAAAAATAAAATAAAAAAACTGCGAATTTAATTTTGGTTATATTTTTTTTTCGTGGCAACACTGCTCATCATCTCTCATGTTCAAATGTCACGTAAAAACGTGGGAGAATTCTGTTTTATACAGATCGCTACGTTTTGCCAAAGAATATGGATATAAAGAATGCGCATCATGTAGAAGTAAAATTTCTTATGGCGGGTTGTAGGCGTACGGCCCGCTCTCACCAAAATTTGTTTAAAATTACTACCCGCACAATTGTGCAGAGAGAACTCACACGCATTCTTGTGTTATTTGATTTAGTTGTCGATCAGACTGCGACAAGAACACATGTGTAGCGGATGCGTTATTATTTTATTTCAGAATAACACTCAAAAAATATTTTATGTTAAAAATGTTCTATGTCATTAGCTGGCCGTATTTAATTTTTTATTTTTTCTTCTAATAAAAAATGGGTTTTTTTATTTTTGTTTATCTAAAAAAAAACTAGGTATAATTTTTAAGCCAAAGATGGATAGCTTATGTTCTTTTAATAAAAAAAAATGGATTTTTTATTTTATCTTTATTTATCTAAAATTATTAAGATAGATAGCTTTACATATGTATGTTGATGAAATGAAAATCAAGCATCGTATATTATTGACAGTTTTCTATGGCTGTAAATAAATAAATTCTCTCAACTTATTTTCTCTCTCTTGCTCACTAATCACAACCAGTGTTGCCGTTTAACTATTTTTAACCAAAATTTCCGGATTTGGTTATTTATTTTTCTTATAAAAAGAGCTTTTGTTTGTAGAAATGAATTAATTTGTAAGACTAAAATTTTAGTTTGTTATTTTTTGTTTCTTTTCTTACTATGTTGTATTAATTATAATTTATATTTGAAAAAATAAAATAAAAAAACTGTGAATTTAATTTTGGTTAATTTTTTCTTATTTGGTAATTTTTTTCACAAATGTTGGTTGCAATATTTTTTTTCGTAGCAACACTGACCAGAATAAGTGATTTCAGAAAATTTAATAAAAAAGTGGTCAAACAACAAAAACGCACGATGAGAGCAACGCATTGTTACCAAAGACTATATAATATAAAGATGTTCCACTCAGTACATTTTGGTTTAACACAAACTTTGTACAGCTTAAAGATGCGGGGGACAAGTGGAAAGGGAAGGGAAACAAATTTGCTCTTCTTCTCATTTTTTGCAAAGATAAATTTTTTGTAGATAACAAATAACGTGGCAGAGCGAAAGCACTTTTATTTTGCTCTCTTGCAAGATAAAGTATTTGATATTATTGTTGTTGTTATTCTTACTGTTTATGTTTTTTTTTTTTTTAATAAAAGCTGTGGTTTATTTTCGTAATTTTTTTAAAAGAGAGATTGTTCTTTCTATTAAATGTGAGATTGAAAAATAAAAAGAAACTTCGTAGGTGAGTGTAGGGAAAATCACATTTGTTTTGTTTTTGTGAAAACGAAAATAAATTGATTCGCACCGAATTTATGATGCCCATTGTATGAAATTTATATGCCAAATTTTTTTATTCTTTGGGAATAATAGACATATTTCGCTTAAAAATACAAAGAAAAAACTGTGAATTTTTCTCATTGCAAGGTTAGGTTAGAGGACGTGTACTTGTCAACTGTGACAAGTACAGTACCCGGAGGTCGAACTGACCCATTGTACAACGTCCTAGCTTCTAACACCACTCGTGTTGTGTGCGTTTATTTTATACATGAGTGGCGGGACCTACAGTTTAAAGTCGACTCCGAACGACAGATTTTTTGAGAAGCTTTTCATGGCAATTTTTACTCTGAGTTTTTGCCAGAAATCTGCTGAGAGGAAGTCGCCGAAGAAATATTTTTCATATTTTCGTTTTGATGTCTGACCTGGGATTCGAACTCGGGCCTTTCGTCTAATAAGCCAGCACACTACCTACTAGACCACGGCGACTTCATTGCAAAGGCAAGGAAAAAATTCATTAGGTAGAAAATGTCATTACATTATAAGATACTTTGTTTCGCAAATTGGTGAAGAAGGTCTATTTTATTAGCTCTCAGAGTTTTTGCCTGAAATCTGCTGAGAGGAATCCGCCGAAAAAATTTTACCCTTTGAAATATCAGCGGGACCTGAAATGTCTAATGATGACTCATACTACAAATCTATAAGAACTTCAGCTAAAAAATATCAATGTCGTTCGTTTGAAAACGGGATAAAAGTCGCCTGAAATCTGCTGAGAGGAATCCGCCGAAAAAATTTTACCCTTTGAAATATCAGCGGTACCTGAAATGTCTAATGATGACTCATACTACAAATCTATAAGAAAAAATATCAATGTCGTTCGTTTGAAGGAGGATGACGTATGCTATAAACATAGATTAGAGATGCTGAATCTTCTTGTGCTAACATTACTTCGTAAGCATTCTTCATGGCAGACTCAAAACTATAAATCATCGAGTGCTGAGAAAGTCAAAATTTTAAATCATTAAAAATTAATTTAAATAACCTTTATTTATTCTTTATTCCTTATTTCTTTGTAAAAATTTCTATATCTATTATAATAAATGCTTGTTAAAATTTTTGTTATTTATAAGAAATCAGCATTTCGGTGCGAGTCGATTAATTTTTATTTTGTACACCAATAAAACACATATTCTTTACCCTACATAAATATCATCTTTTATAAAATTCATTTTCTTGTTTGCTACAAATATTATGTGGTTTAAAAAGTATTAAAAAGAAACAAAACACAAAAAGAACTTATAAGTAGACTACACATATATGCATACAAACATATCACACACTCAGTTCAAAAGTGGCACAACTCAAAAATTAAAACTACACGTATTAATACATAAACTCGAAAAATACAAATTTTGAGTTGTGTCACTTACGAACTGGGTGTGCGATATGCATGTGTACGTCTGCTTGTTATAGCTTATTCTCTTTTTCGCAAAATTCGTCTCCCTTTTTATCTTTCAGAGAGACTATAAATGATTTTCTCTCTTATATGGGATTTATGATAAATCCCATGCAGATTTTTGCAATGGAAACACAATGTACGGCAGTGTGCTATCTTTATAATTATATAGTCTTTGGCTGTACCATTTCTTGCTATCCGAAGTCTTTCATTAATCGCTGACACATACAAAAGGTAATTTCCTATTGGCTCTCACGTTCTTAAAAATAATCTTCATGTGAATGACCTTCTCACAGGAACAGCAACAATTACTGAACTTTTAACAAAAAGGACTGAAATTACGAATATTTTAGATAAAGCTGGTCTAAAATTAGCAAAATGGAGTTCAAACTGCCTTCACTTAAGCTAATTCAACAAGGAACTTGTTTTCCAAAGAGAAAATGAAACTATCACAAGAGCTCTTGGAATGTCCTGGATGCCCAAGAAAGATGTGTTTTGCTTTCGGTTCGAATTTTCAAGAATTCAAACTCCAACAAAAAGATTGGTTTTATCAGCAGTTGCTAAAATTTTCGATGTACTTGGATTGTTAAGCCCAATAATAACTTCATGCAAAATAGTAATTCAAGAGATGTGGAAGCAGAGAGTGGGATGCACCATTAAATGAACAATTATCTACACGTTGGTTTCAGATTGAAGAAAAATTACCTCACATCAATAAAATAGATATTCCAAGATTCGTATAAGATTTGTTATAAGGAAACCCGAAATTCTTATATAACAGCTAAAGAACTTGACATGGCGTTCTGAAAGGTAGTGCATGGCATTCAATAATTGTGCTTCAAAGAAGAAATAAATCGTATTCAGAAAGGTTAAACTCTTCAACCTGCCTTGCAGAAATTATCGCCATTTTTACAAGAGATACCTAGTTACAAAATGAGATTATCGATTCTTAGAGTTGGCGGCAGACTAGCAAATTCATCGTTACCCTACAATACTAAATTTCCAGCACTTTTACCGTTTCACAAGAATTTATATCAGTTATATTCACGTTAAACATTTACATGCAGGACCAAAAGCTCTGATCGGAATACTTCGTCAAAAAATATGGGTCGTAAATGCATGAGACATTGTAAGACAAGTGATTCGAAAGTGTATTCACTGCTTCAAGTACCAGCCTAGATTGTTGCAACAAATAATGGGTGATCTACCTGCCGATCGATGCAAAGGAAGTCGTCCTTTTTTCGTTTGTGGAGTTGATTTTTGTGGTCCCTTTTATACATCGTATAGAATCAGGGGAAACCTCCATATAAAACATATGTAGAGATTTTTATTTGTTTTGCATCAAAGGCCATTCATATTGAGCTTGTATCGGATTTATCGACTAATTCATTTATTTTATGCTGGAAACGATTTGTAGGTAGGCGTGGTATACCTATGCGCATCTATTGTGACAACATTACTAACTTTGTCGGAGCTCAGACAAAACTTACTGAATTTAAGCAACGTTTTCTTGATAACAATAATATTAAAGCTCTAATGGACTACAGCGAAGTAACTGGGTTACAATTTGCGTTTATTCCACCTCGATCACCTCATTTTGGTGGGCTTTGGGAATCGGCGGTAAAATCTACAAAAACTCTCTTGGTCAAAAATATGTCAAATGCCGGAGTGACTTATGAAGAACTGTTAACAATACTAATTGAAGTTGAAGCAATTTTAAACTCCCGTCCATTGGCACCAAGATCTGACGACCCAAATGATGGAGAAGCTATTACACCAGCCCACATGCTAATTGGCTCATCTTTGCTTGCTTTACCTGACGCACCGATGGAAACCGCTAAAAACATAAGCTACTTGAAGCGTTGGCAAATCGTTACATACTTAAAGCAACAGTTTTGGTCACAATGGGTACGAGACTATATTCTAACACTACAACAGAAAACAAAATGGTTTAGATCTCATGCAAATATTAAAGGAGGAAGACTAGTCATTGTCCATGAAGAAAATCTACCTCCGCACCAGTGGCTTCTTGCTCGTATTGTAAAATCAATTCTTTGTCCAGATGGCAGAGTACGAGTCGTAGATCTCCAAACTGCAAAAGGCACTTTCCGGCGATCGAGATACATAAAATTGCTCCCTTACCTTTGGACGTAATTGATTGAAATAGGTCATTCAACGGGGCGGAGAATGTACGGTCACAATTGCACATTAATTAACTTTTATATTTGTATTAACTTTATTATGAATTCATTACTTTAAATATTAACAATTAATACATTCTTTTAAAGACCGAATCGGTTCTTCAGGAATTTATTGTTTTCGTCATTCTCCTTTTCTTATAATTTATAACTGTTCTTATTTACTTGCTAAAATATTAACTTCTAGTTTAAGAAATACTTGTAAATTTTTCATTCGTGTTACAACCATTAAAGAGAACACAAGCAAATAAAAAAAGTCTTTTTTTCGATTATTCAACGCAGTCGTAAATTTAACTCTAGTATGCAACAACTAGACGCTTATTTCTTTCCTTTCTATTTCTGCATGAATGATATCGTCTGTATTATTAGATTTTCAGCAACTTTAGCCTAATTTCAAGCAAAGCCTCTTATTTAAGACCTCAGGAGTTCAAGTTATGTTATAATAAGATTACCAAAATTTCACTACCCGTTATCCTCACTACACAAGTTCAAAGAGAAAAATTAAATAAAACGCAAACAGAGAAATTTGTATATTTTGCCTAACTTAAAATTTCATAACAAATGTGTTTTTTTAGAACGGCGCACATAAAACATAAACTTTTAAAATTGATACGATGTAATTAGTTCAGAGATTAAGTGCAAAATCCTTTGGCTACGTTAATACTAATATAAAAAGGAATATGGCGGTTAACAGATATAAGTTATTTATAATTTTAAAAAAATTTTGTACATATTGTGTTCAGGATAAATTGTTATAAAAATGTGCATATAAATATGTGCATAACAATGTGCAAATTTTTTTACATTTAGTATTAAAAAAGAAGTAAGAAAGCTAAAACGCAAAGATTTAAAATTATATATTCAGAAGTAATTATGTACCTTTGTTGAATCTTCTTGCATTTTAGTATGTTCGGCTATAAACTGTACACAAAAACAACTGCGATGAACTTTCGGTGGACATTTAATATGTGAAAAAGCTGGATTAGTTAATATAGGACTCTTTATACCAGAAGGTCCTACTTCTAAATCGGGAACAGCAGTCATGTCGTCGGATTCCGATTGTGTCAAAGGTGGAATAGGACCATGTATTTGACAGCTGCCTCCAAACGGACCACTTCCTGTGAGACTAAAGCATAAAAATTAAGAAAATCAATTATTTATATTTATAACACCAGGCTAATAATTCAATATAATATATCGCACCCATTCTTTAATTACATAACACCACAACGTATTATAGCGTGTTCCTAAACACATTTATCTAAAGCTTTTTTTCGAAATTCTTAAATGAAAATTGATCATCTTTCTGAACAGGCGAGATATATTCACATGAATACAAACGTATTTATTACATGCTAATACAGTAATATATATATATATATAATTTTAACATTTACTTCTTTCTGAAATTTTACAAAGCATTGTAATTAATTGTGTTAATATAATTTGTTCATAAAGCATAGGAAAAAAATTTCTCTCACTATTCTTTTACCTTCTACAATAAATTGTCAACTAAAATTCGATATTTTCTAATAATCTTTTCTTCTAAAAAATGTATTGCAAAAAGTATCATACAGAAGTAAATATTAAAGTTTTACTCTTCATAAATTAAAAGACAACAATAATAACAAGAGTTAAGAATTCTTAATTAAAATTAACTGGAGGAATAAACCATGCTACGGTAAAAAAAACTGTATTTGTTGAACTGTGTTTAACATATTTTTCTTAGTGTATTGCGAACATATTGTGAATTACTTTTTTTCTTAATTTGTTATACAAATGACATATTGTGATGAATACTACAGGAATTGGGGAATTGTGATAAACACTTTGAAGTCGGAAGCAAGTTGCTTTCGCAACGCTTCAGGGAAAGGTCCCCAGGATGTGGTCAAGCGATGTAAAACATTGAATCTAACGTTGAATGGCTCTGTTATCCCCTTCAGGGATCATTTGAAGTACCTCGGAGTAACATTTAATAAACTTTTTAAATTTAACCAACATGGTAGATTGGCTAAAGGCAAAGGACTGGCAATCAAGGGCATTTTTTCAAAACTTCTAATGAACAGACACTTAAGTCAAAGGGCCAAATTGTTACTGTACAAAGTATGCATCCGCTCAGCGGTAATTTATGGTTTTCCAGTTTGGTTCTCGATATCTCCAACCGTGATGAAAGAGTTGGAGGTTTTAGAGAGAAGCTGCTTAAGACACTGTGTTAACGCGAATTATGAAAATTATGTCAAAAGATTTTCAAATACAAAAATTTATGGAAAGGCAGATGTACTGCCACTGTCTTCCTATGCTCTTGTTCTACTTGATAGGTTTGTAAAACGACTGGAAACCCACGATAACATTTTAATGAGAAATGTTTATGAAACACAGGTTGTATTTGACTGGTCAAACAGTATATATAACTCACCTGTTGGTATTATCGGAGAGGATATTTCTTCGCTATCAAACTCAAGTCAATACTGTCTACCGGAGTTTTACTCTAGATCTACTATTGGCTCAAATAGGGGCTAATCTTTTTATCCTAGTTAAGAATTTTTGTATATATGTTGTTTAGTTTTAAGATTAGTTTTAAGTTTCTGATCTCAATGGTGACATATTAGCAGTCTACGTAAACTTTTATTATATTTATTGAGCAATATAATTTTAATGTTTATTGTCTGATGTGAAATTCTAATAATCTTTTATTGTTAATGTGAGCATGTTGCGTTATCGGCTTGTATAAAGTCTTCAATCTTTATTAAAATAACACGTATAGTTTTAAGTTTATACAAATTAAATGTTATCGTTTTTTAGTTCTATTGTAATCTGACTATCAAGTCTTAATAAAAGAAAAATTGAAATTGAAAAATGACATATTGTGAATTATTTTTTTTAAACTGTTAACGAATATTACATATGTACTACCAAGTACATTATGTATTTCTAAGTTCAGTTGATAATATATATAATAATATATTATCATAGTAGAGCCTACAGTATTTATTGCCAATGACTTCGTGTTTTTTTATAATTTTAAACACAATTCTCGAAAGTTTTAGTTTTTCAAAATGTAAGTAAACTAAAAAAGTAACTACGCTTTCCGTAGCAAACTAATATACGCTCTGTAAATACGCGGAAATAGCTACATACATATATATCATATATAATTGGTCATTACAACCTTTCAGTCAGAATTACGACCTAGCTTCTCACTCCACTTTTGTTGTATGTGTTAATTATATATATGAGTGGCGGGACTAACAGTTTAAAGTCGACACCGAACTACAGATTTTTTATTTTTGAAAAAGTTTTCGAAGAAAATTTTTTTTTTATTTCGTTTTGTTGGAGAAGCCTTACGCGGCGTTTAAGCCACGGCATCAAATATAATTAGCCAACATAGTATCTACTAAACCACGGCGAAATATATTCATGATCACTCTTATTCCAGTTATCGCCATCGTTTTTGAGTCAAATCACTTTGTAACCGATATCAAGACCGAGTCCGACTTTTTGAAGTCCCATTTATGGGTGAAATAGGTACGTGAAGATAAAATGCATCCCGAAAATTTTACTGTTTCTGCGGATTTACATTGTTAGTCGTTTTCTTGATGGGCTTTCTTAAGTCGCAGGAGTATGGAAATAAATCACAACCCTCAAGGATCTACCTACAACCTAAGATAACCCATGCTATCGGCCAAATTCGGTCTGATTTATGCGCCACAATCATTGAAAATTTGACATTTTCGATGCGCTCCACCAAGAAAAGCGAATAAAAATTTTCAATGATATCTCACACACAATAGGGTGTTTTTTATGACAACTGTAGAACCAGAAATTCCTCGCTAGTGTTGAATGTTGAACAACAGGTTACCAAGAAGACGAAATATATAATATGGGTTAATAAACCTGTGGGCAATACATTTCCTGTCAACATGCTCATATCAGTTAACTACATTAAATAACTGCATCATTTAGGTTCTGTATTACATCCATTAATACTGGTTTACCTAGTCATAAGAGACTAATGTGAATGTTGTGCAAGAAAGTAAAAAACTTCATAAAATAGAGTCTAATTATTGAACTAAGAATTGGTACGTCATACACTCTATTCTCTCAATCCTGAAAAAATAACTTGTCAGAAAAAGATTTAACTACAATGATATATATATTTTAACGACGTTCACGAAATTTGTTTCTGAAAGGATAAAAAAATTTGGAGAAAAGTTGGACGCAGAAGCTATAGTAAAAAATAAAATAACTTTTTATGATAAACTTGTGTTCCACTCAAAAATTCACAGATCTATTGGCCCACCCTCGTAGATCCCTAAATACACTGATTTATGGTTTTACTTAATGGTAAAAGTGGTTAAAAAAAGTTTTTTTCAATAAATAAAACCTGTATTAATTGTATTATTGCTGAATGATAAACTACAATATAAAAATATGCTTTATTGCTTTTATGGGACTAATGTTTAAATAATTTTTTCATAAGCTTTACAAATTAATTAAATTTTTATAAATATGTTGTATGCTTTGTAAATTGCAGCTTTAATTGATAGATTTCCATATGTACATATGTATATACCTATAGCCTTATAAAATAAAACTCAGCAAAAAAAGTTTTATACTAATTAATATATATTTACATTTATATTTGTTTATATTTGATTAACATAAATGGCTCGAGAAACGTAACTCATCTGGCATAGCAGTTATGAAGAAGAAAATTAAGAAAAATGTTTCTATGTCATGGCTTTTCTTCTTAACTTTCTGCGCCAAGTCGTTTAGCAGATTAACAAATGTAAATATATGACAAATATCATCACTCAAAAACCCGTCCCTTTTAGGTAGTTTTAAGAAAAATAGGTAAAACCAAATATAGATGTATTAAATTAAAATTAGTAAATTAGTTCTTAAAAAGTTTACGTAGGATTGAGCGATCGTCGTACCAATTGTAAATATTTAGTGGACAACCTGCCGCGGCGTATAAAGACTTATTGCCAAAGATAGCTATAGAAAATACTGAAAAGTTATAAAATTTATTAAAAGTAAATTCAAAACCCATTCCAATGGCTAACACACATTTGTTGTTATATTTCGAAAGCGGTAAATATTACAAAGATGTTATATGGAGTAAGAGTACAATAAGGAGATAGGACAAATGATTGGTACTTCAGTTTTGTTGTTGAATTTATATTTGTTAAAATTAGTTAAGCATTGCGACTGTTGTTTAAGTTAAGGGCTAGTTACTCATGCGTAAGAAACGTTAAAACGCACTTAAGAACGTTTGTGTAGTTATAGAAACGTTAAAAACAGGAATGTAAACGAAGAATGTAAATAAAAACGAAACAAAACACAAAGCAGTACATAAACGAACACAATGCAAAGAAATTGGTATACAGACATTTGCACGAAGTCAGCTGTTCAGAACAGTGATGAGTGTTGTCAAGATAAAGCAAAATTCAAAAAATACCAATTGGGTACTTTTATTTGGAAAAAGCTATATTTGCTTGTTAAGTTTTTTGTTATTACAAATTGTCCACATAACAATTTGGACAATAAATTTCTTCAATCAATAAAATATTCTAGCTCGAGGTCAATTTCTTAATTTTCAATTTTCTTTATTATATATCAATATTTCGATATCCATCGGATATCATCTTCAGGATTCCAAAAAGAGAGTAGCAATATCTAAAATATAAACATTATTGCACTGCAATTGACCTCGAGCTAGAATATTTTATTGATTGGATTATCAAGGGAACAGGTCAAAATAATATATATAATTTGAATTTACAATAAATTTTTTTTATAATACTGAATTTTAAACTGTTAAAGATAAATTGCTATTAATGAATTTCAAACCTTTTGAATTATCTAACTGAATTAAAAATATTTGCGTTTACCAACACTAGTTCTAAAAGTATCTTTAGCGTATAGATAATTTATATCTGTATATATAGATTTACAGATATAAAAAACTTTTAGTTTTCCTAAAGGATACATTTTTTTGTAATAATCACTTCTCTTTTTGCACTTGAACTATTAACATTAACTTCTCATTTTACACTTGAACTATTAGCATTAACTTCTCATTTTACACTTGAACTATTAGCATTAACTTCTGCTTTTGCAATTGAACTATTAACATTTACTTTTCCTTTTGTATTTAAAACAAAGATCATTAAATCTCTCTTATTATCATTTATTGTGAAAACCTACATAAAAAATATTAAACTTAAAATACTAAATCAACACATCCTCTCCATTCTCATTGGTAATCTATAAACACAAAACATAAGGTAAGATTTTCCCATATTTTACTCTTATTAAAAGAAGAATTAATAATTCTTTATATAATCGCAACTCTCTCTGGAAGTTTGGTACACTTGCTTTCAACATATTTACCAATCCTCCACAAGAGAGTTTGCTTAAAATAACACTCGTTATTTCATGGTCCTTCTCCCCGCGAACTTCCCGCAACCTTTGGAACAATTACATGCTCCTTCATTTTCTATGTCTCCAATCGAATAAAATTTAGTTCTCATAACTACACACAAGAAAAAACAATTATATTTCTCCATTATCTCGTAACAAAGATCAACAACAACACTATTGGAATCTCTCTCTTACTGTGAATCCTAATTTAATAAAGGAAAAAATAAGGAGAATGAGGTGTGTAAATTCAACACAATAATCATTAAACTCGCAAGCGTAAAACAGGAAGTACACAATTAAAAAATTTAAATTAATACAAGAAAAAATCTAAATCAAAAAAAAGAGTGTAAGTAAAAATAAAAATTATTAATATAATTAATATTAATTTATGCTAAATAAAAATAATTTCTTGTATGAAAAAAAAAAATAAAAGTGCAAAATTATTCAGAAAAATTAATAATATTAATAAAAAAAAATTATGTGAAACAAAAATCAAAAAGTTAAAACTAAAAAAAGTGTTTTACGAAATTTCGGTAAAAGAGTTTTTGCAAAATTTTATTAAAAGAAAAAAAAAAAAACAACAAAAACTTAAAATTGAACTTAAAAAAAGTAAAAAAAAATCACCTACATAATAATATCAAACGGTAAAAGTGTTTATAAAAGAACATTTTTCAACATTTCAAAAACTTAAAAAAATTTTTAATAGCCCAGAAATCCGGAAATTATACACAGAAAATTTAAATAAGGTGAGTTCACATGCAAAAATAAAAAACACAAAATCAAAGTTAACACCTAATAGTGACGAAATTAACAGTAAAAAAATAAATATATAAGAACAAAAAAAAAAAAAGAGAGAAAGAATAAGTACTTACACCGGTAAAAAAAGATTAGTACATTCATACACCAGTGAAAAAATGTTAGTGTGAAAAATTAATATATTTGAAAAATATAAAAAAACCAAAAAAGAGAAAAAATAATAAAAGAAAAATTAAAAAAAATAATAATAAAAAAAAATAACGGTGTAATTATATAAATCGGTAAATAATAGAAAAAGTTAATACATATTAAATATCGGTATACCTATATGTATATAAAAAAAAGCAAACGGTATAAATATCGGTCAAAATGGCATACGGTAAATCAGAATACATAAAAAACGCTATTTCAGGATATTTTCACATATACATTTAGGTATATCGATAATTAAAGAAAACCGTTAATATAAATCTTAAATAACCAATATATATATTGTTACGCAAGAACAATCGAAAAGACTTAATATCGTTTAACATAAACAATAAACAAAAGCGACCAGCTACACTAACACATATATGCATCGAACCATACATAAACTAACAATAACATCAGTATGAGTATGAGAGAGATGGATAACGCAAACGCAACAAGAGGCAATGTGTATACAATACACAAACACACTCTAACGAATACATCGAACATCTTCCAAATAAACCAACAACAAGCATGAGAGCAAAAGGGGTGGACAAATAAGCAAGCGCAACAACAAGCAATACAGTCACCATAGAAATTGCGAGAATGCGAGACCGCGAACGTTCTTCTTCAAGAACGTTCGATGTACTGTTCTTGTTGGACTATAAAAGGGCAAGACAAAGCAGAAGAGTAAGTCAGTTATAATTGAGTCAGTCTTGAGAGAAGTTGCGTGCGAAGTAAATAGTCGTGTCTGAAGATATCGGTTGCGAGCAATAGTTGTGTATGAATAATAGCAAGCAATTAATGTTGTATCCGTTAAGTGTGAACAGTGGCATAAAAGTAGTGTGATAAATAAAGAGAGTTTAATTGAAATAAAACACATATTTGTTTTTACTTGGTTTGCAATCAACGAACTCATATTTAAACGTTTTTAAAAACGTAACAATTGGTGTCAGAAGTGGGGTTGCAAAATCCAAAAGTGAAAATAAAATGAAAATCTCCGAATTAAGAGTGGACCGGCTTAAGCGAGAGCTGGGTAAACTAGAGCAGCCAACAGCGGGCACTAAGAATGAGCTGCAGAGGTGGTTAAGGGAACAACTGCAGCTTCAGGGCATCGACATCGAATCCTACGATTTCGAGGATGAAGAGGAACGAGAGTTACAGGCCCCTGCAACGCCCAGCGGTATCGACATAAATTCGTTGCTAGCCGCTATGATGGAGAAAATGCAAGTAGCCAATCAGAAACAAAGTGAACAAATGATGGAGAAAATGCAAGTAGCAAACCAGAAACTTCTGGCTGATGTTCAAGAAGCTTCTAGAGCTGAGTCTCGAAGAGAAAGTGAACAAATGGTGCAGAAAATGGAAGAAGCGAACAAAAATCTATTTGCTGAGGTAAAACTTCTGGCTGAAGTACAAGAAGCTTCTAGAAACGAAAATCAGAAACTTCTGGCTGAAGTACAAGAAGCTTCTAGAAACGAAATTCAGAAACTTCTGGCTGAAGTACAAGAAGCTTCTAGAGCCGAAAATCAGAACTTCTGGCTGAAGTACAAGAAACTTCTAGAGCCGAAAATTAGAAACTTCTGGCTGAAGTACAAGAAACTTCCAGAGCCGAAAATCAGAAAATGCGAGAAGAGAACAAAAAGCTATTTGAAGGTTCTAGAGCCGAAAACCAAAAACTGCAAGCAGCCATTTTGTCAAAAATTGAAAAGGAGCGTGAAGCAACATCAGGAAAGCTGCAGGAAATACATGAATCCGTCAGCAAGAGAATAGCTGGTGTCGAGGAAAGGGTGTCACATATAGAAAAGGCCGTTGGCGCGAAAGTGGACAATTTGGAAAAGGCCGTCAACGGAAAACTCGTAATGATGGAGGAAAAGATCATCAACCTCCAGAGCCAGCGACCGGAACCAGTGCGAGTCGTATCTGAAAGTACCAGCAGGATAAAAACACCCTGCTTTGATGGTAGCTCACCCCTATCCGTGTTCAAATTCCAATTTGAGACAGTAGCCAGCTGAAACGGATGATACGATGGAGAGAAGACCTTGGAACTAATTTTGGCGTTAAACGGTGTAGCAGCCGAGATACTAGAGACCATGCCAGCCAGCAGTAGAAACAACTATAACGACTTAATGGTGGCCTTACAGCGGAAATTCGGCGATGAGCACAAACGAGAGCTATACCACATGAAGTTGAGATGCCGGGCGCAAAAGCCAAACGAGTCATTACAAGCCTTTGCAATGGAGGTTGAGAGGTTGGTGCAGCTTACATACCCAGGAGAAAACCACCCGTTGATAGACAACATTAAGACTGAGGCGTTTGTCAATGATATACGCGACCCAGACATTAAACTAGCGGTATGTTCTACGCAGAAGACAATCTTTGCAGAGACCGTGGCCTTCGCACTAGCCCAAGAGACCGCTCGCACAATCTCAAGACCACCAGTTAGCAAAGTGCGAAAAATGGAAGTAGTGGAGGAAGATGAATGTCTTGTAACCAGCGTTGCCGTTTTGGTCTTTTCCTACCAAATTTGGTAGGATTTTTTTAATTTGGTAGGATGGTAGGTAAAATTGATTTTTGGTAGATTGGATCAAAAAGTTTTTTTTTTAGTTTAAAAATGTTATTAGAAATGAATTTTATAAATTATTTTTGTTATATTGTTGTGGTTTGTTGCTTATTAATACATGTACAATTATATGTATGTAATACTTTTTTAATAAAAAAAAGTCGTACTTTTTCTCAAAAAAATATATATATTTACATTATTTAAAAAACTGGTAGGTTTTCAACGATTTTGGTAGGTTTTGATAAAAATTTGGTAGGATTAAAATTTGTTCAGTGGCAACGCTGCTTGTAACTAAAGTTAAGGAGATAGTGAAGCAAACTTTGGAAGAAAACGGACAAAAGGCTAAACTTAAGTGCTTCAACTGTGGAAAGAGTGGTCATTTCCAAAGACACTGTAAAGCGCCACGTAAAAGATCAAGAGCCGCCTCACCATCAAGGAATAAGAAACGGGCGAACTACCAACCACCTTCACAAGAGTCCCCGTTAAACTAAAACGAGCTAGCACTGAGGGGCAAGTGCTGGCTCCCACAAGCGAGGGCCCCACAATCTCAATATCAGTGATGCAGCAGAACAACAACAAGGTGGCGATAGCCAACATCAGCGTAAGCCACATCTTTATTGTTGCCGATATTGTCGACGAGGTTATCATTGGTGCCGACTTCATGATAGCTCATGGTATCAATTTGAATATGGGGCAACAGATAATGAGTTGGCGGAATGTGGAGATACCTCTTGACGTCGGATACAAGCATCAAGTGCACGCCAGAAGGATAGTTGCTGTCGAACAACTCAAATTGCCACCTCAGAGTGAATCACTGATATGGGCGCGTATGGAGGGAGATTGTGAGGAAAACCGCTTGTGGGTTGTGGAACCAGCAGAAATACAGACGGATTTAATATCAGCAAAAGCCCTCGTCAAATCTACAGAACAGAGAATAGTCCCGGTGAAAGTGCTAAATCTATCAGGCCATGAAAGAGTCATGAGTAAAAACTCAGAGGTGGGCCAATGTGTTCCAGTAGAGGAGGTAATAAACAGCGAACAATCGCCGCAACCTGCCGAAATGTCAGCCAAGGATCACAAGGAATTTGGTGAAAATGTGGAGAAATGGGTAGAAGGTTTAGCAGCTCTAGAGAGAAATAAAGCCAAGAAGCTGCTAAAGAGGTATGCTTTCGCTTTCGCCACGAACAACAGAAGACAAGGAAGAAATTGATCAAGCATGAAATTGATACGGGCGAAGCGAGACCGATAAAACAGGCACCCAAAAGCATACCGCTGGCGAAGCGTAATGAGGTCAAGGAGTTAGTCGATGAAATGAGGAAGAGCGGTGTAATCGAACCATCATCGGGTCCGTGGAGCTCACCTGTAGTCTTAGTAAAGAAGAATGATGGCAGTACAAGATTCTGCGTAGACTACAGGAAGCTGAATGATGTCACCAAAAAGGACAGTTACCCGCTACCTAGAATTGACGACACACTCGACACGCTAGCCGGAACGAAGTGGTTCTCCACATTGGATCTACAAAGCGGATATTGGCAGGTGGAGATTGCAGACAAGGACAAGGCGAAAACTGCATTCAGTGCGAACGGCGGGTTATGGCAGTTTAAAGTTATGCCATCTGGACTCTGTAATGCTCCGGCCACATTCGAGAGGCTTATGGAACGTGTGCTAAAGGGACTGCATTGGAAGACTTGCCTGGTGTACCTCGACGACATAATAGTGATGGGCAGAACTTTCGACGAACACCTCAAGAACCTGGGAGAAGTTCTGCAACGAATAACAGCTGCTGGACTAAAATTAAGCGTAAAGAAATGTGCATTGTTCCAAAAACAGGTGAAATATTTGGGGCATCTTGTAACAGCAGACGGAATATCTACGGATGAAGATAAAATACGGGCAGTAAAGGACTGGCCTCGCCCCCAGAATCTTCATGAACTACGCAGCTTTTTGGGACTATGCACATACTACAGACGCTTTGTGCCTAACTTTGCAAGCGTGGCTACAAGATTGCATGAACTGACCAAGAAATCGAAAGCGTATCAATGGGGTGAGTCACAAGAAAAGGCGTTCCAGACACTAAAAGATCTATTGTGTGCTGCACCAGTTTTGGCGTATTCAGTCCCTGGAGAAAAATTCATTTTGGACAGTGATGGTAGCGGTTATGGTATTGGTGGTGTACTTTCCCAAGTGATCAATGGGACAGAGAAAGTTGTAGGCTACTATAGTCGCACACTGTCGAAGCCGGAACGAAATTATTGTGTGACCCGACGTGAACTACTTGCAGTGCTGGAGTGCATAAAACATTATCACAAGTACCTGTATGGCCAACATTTCCTGCTAAGGACTGACCATTCCGCACTGAGATGGCTGCTGCAATTTAAGAACCCTGAAGGACAGTTAGCACGTTGGATTGAGCGCCTCCAGGCTTACGACTTCAGCATTGAACACCGAAGAGGCATAAAACATGGTAATGCTGATGCTCTCTCACGCCGACCTTGTAACTTGGAGTGTAAACATTGCGTGAAAGCTGAGAAAGTTGAAGCCAACGAAGACTGGTCCCAAGCACAAAGGAGTGACCCAATATTGGCGAAGATCATAGCAGCGAAGGAGGAGGACAAACGACCTACAAGAAATGAGATATCCGAAGAAGGTCCTCTTACAAAAGCATATTGGGCACTATGGGACAGCTTAAAGATCATAAATGGGTGCCTGTATCGACTTTTTCAGTCCAAGATGAAAGAAGTGTTAAAGGAGTTCCATAATGGTGCTAGTGGAGGACATCTTGGAGTTACCAAGACGCTGGAACGGCTAAAACAACGCTTTTATTGGGTTGGATGTCAGCAAGCAGTGGCGGACTGGATAGCAAACTGTACGCAGTGCATTGCAGCTAAAGGTCCAGTAAGAAGAAGTCGAGGTCAGCTGCAACAATATAACTCGGGCGCAGCTTTTGAACGGATAGCGATGGACGTAGCAGGCCCCTTTCCTGTCAGCAATACCGGAAACCGATATGTGCTCGTTGTGATGGACTACTTCAGTAAATGGCCGGAAGTGTATGCCATACCCAATCAAGAGGCGAACACAATAGCAAATGTTTTTGTAAACAACTGGGTATGCCGCTACGGGGTTCCAATAGAACCACATTCCGATCAAGGCAGAAATTTCGAGTCAGCAGTATTCAAAGAAATGTGTGAGGTATACGGAATTAAGAAGACTCGAACAACGCCACTTCACCCACAGTCAGACGGAATGGTAGAGCGATTTAACCGAACCCTGGAAGAGTACTTGCGGAAAGTAGTGAGCGAGCAACAGAAGGACTGGGACGAACACATTCCGAGGTTTCTACTGGCGTACCGATCTGCAGTCCATGATTCAACATTCAGATAACCCGCCAAGGTAATTTTTGGGACTGAGATAAAACTGCCCGGTGACTTGGAGTTTGGAGTTAAGCCCGCCACAGAGAGAGATGCCACTGGTAAAGAAGAAAGCCTAAATGAACTTCATCAATTTGTGCGCACCCGAATAAAAATGGTCAGCGATAGAATGAAAGCCAGGTATGATCGTGCAGCAAACACGGAGGGCTTCCATGAGGGACAACTGGTTCTATTATACAACCCAAAGCGGAAGAAGGGATTATCTCCCAAGCTACAAACCAGCTGGGATGGACCGTACAAAATAATTAAACGGTTAAACGACGTCGTGTACAGGATACAGAAAGCTAACATCCCCCGAACAAAAATGAAGTTCGTACACATAGAGCGACTGGCAAAATATGGGACGAACAGGCTTAAGTGGGCGGCAGTGTTACGCAAGAACAATCGAAACGACCTAATATCGTTTAACATAAACAATAAACAAAAGCGACCTGCTACACTAACACATATGTGCATCGAACCATACATAAAATAACAATAACATCAGTATGAGTATGAGAGAGATGGATAACGCAAACGCAACATAAGCGAACGCAACAAGAGGCAATGTGTATACAATACACAAACACACTCTAACGAATACATCGAACATCTTCCAAATAAACCAACAACAAGCATGAGAGCAAAAGGGATGGACAAATAAGCAAGCGCAACAACAAGCTATTGTATTCAGTCACCATAGAAATTGCGAGAATGCGAGACCGCGAACGTTCTTCTTCAAGAACGTTCGATGTACTGATCTTGTTGGACTATAAAAAAGCAGACGAGTAAGTCAGTTATAATTGAGTCAGTCTTGAGTGAAGTTGCGTGCGAAGTAAATAGTCGTGTCTGAAGATATCGGTTGCGAGCAATAGTTGGGTGTGAATAATAGCAAGCAATTAATGTTGTATCCGTTAAGTGTGAACAGTGGCATAAAAGTAATGTGATAAATAAAGAGAGTTTAATTGAAATAAAACACATATTTGTTTTTACTTGGTTTGCAATCAACGAACTCATATTTAAACGTTTTTAGAAAGGTAGAAACGTAACAATATATATACGAATATACATATATAACTAAAATAACAAAAAAAATTTTTTTTAAAGCAAATAATCCTACATACTAGAGATGAGCGATCCAGTGATTTTTGAAGAACGTCGTTCTCAGTGAACGTGATTTGTTAATCACTGTTCTTTAAAACAGTGATTGTGATCACAGTATTCCAATAATGACAATAGCGTATTTTATTAAGTCGTAAGAAAGAGACAACTAGATACATACTACCAAAAGGCCACTAAACAAAATCAAAGTGGTGTCATCAATGTTATTATTTTTAATGTAATTTTTTTTTATACGAAGTTTGACAATTAAGTTTCACAGAAAGTTCATGTATAAAACACAAAAGTAAATAATCTGCATCATCTAATAGTAATTCTGCCTCGCTCAAAATAAAATGAAATAAATTTGAGAATGTTACAATTTTGAAAGAACGACATTATTAGTAACTGTTATTTGGCAATTTCAATCACTGTAGTTACCAGTGAATTATCAATCACCGTGATTAAATCACAGTTTTGAAAATATCGCTCATCTCTACTACATACATACATGTGTACATTAACTTCTATTTACGCACACACTAATAAAAATTCTCCTGCATAAAAGGTATTTATGAACATAAATTAATAAAATAGTTAAAACAATAAATACATAAACATTTTTCAACATCAAAAATTTTTTCAATTGCTCTTTGCCATACCCAGCAGTCCGCAGGTTATTACAATTTAAAACTCATCCAAATGTATACTATTATGTCAATAGGAAAACATAAAATAAAATTGGTTAAGAGCATACAACTAGCATCCGATTCGGATGAGCCCTATTGCTATTATATTCTAAAATGAAATACATATACGAATTAAAGAACAAGACAAAATCGAATAAAATGTTGCCATCGTACTTGCATCTGAATTGGATGGCTAAGTAATGTAGCATCATATTGTTAATATAGTTTTGTTGTTTGTTTTGGTTCAGCCGATGTCCCGTTATTTATTTTTTGGTGTTTCTTTGTTTTTTCTATTCTTTCAAAGTAAAATTTCATATTGTAAAGTGTTTTTGAATATACAAGTGGTTTAACTGTGATTGTGGTATTAAAAATAAATAACACTATGCGACAAAATAAAAAAAATTAAATACACCCGGCTAATGACATAGTGTAGGTTGTGAGTTTTGTTGAGTAGATCTCAAAAATATTTTTTTTTATATTTCTCTAACCCTCCAAACTTTTTTTTAGACTTTTCTCACAAATTTCTGGAGTATTCAAACATTTCTGACCTTTAAAACGGTATACATATATCTATTATTTGACTTAATATGCTATGAGTTTTGATGAGGTAAACTTGGAAAATGTGAATTTTTTTCATATTTTTTCAAGTTTGTCCGTTCATAGTAGCAACATCTCTCCCCTTTTCAACAAGATTTAAATTTTGGAAATCGGGTCGGAAATGTTTGTGTAATCCAGAAATTTGTGCGTAAGTCAAAGAAAACAGTTTTTATCAAATAAAACAACTTTGGAGGGTTCCAGAAATATAAAAAAGGTATTTTTGAGTTCTACTCAACTAACTGAACAACGTGGACTATGTAGTTACTCGGGTATATTTTCACTTTCGCACCGTGTAATTAATTAAATAAAATAAGTAAGTATAAATTAAAAATAGTAAGTGTTGTTGTGTGTTTTTTATATTAAAAGAAATGTTCGGCTTCAGTAAAAGAAATTTAAGACATATCTAGGTACCCTTTGAATCAATATAATATTGGACCCATCCGACATTCGCTTACAATGTCGGTGGAGTTGGACCCATCGGACCTTAGCTTACATTGTCGGTAGAGTTGGACCTATCGTACGGCCGAGGCCATGGCTGTGTAAATGTAAGTGGAAACTGAATATAGACTTTGGATTAGTCGCATCTACATTGTCATTGGTCTCAGTTGAAAGATGTATGGGCAAAAAATTCGCTGGGTATATTTTTCTCGCTCTAAAAATCTCTCACTGAAAATCAATCACCAAATAATTTGATCTCTCGCGCTCTCTTGCAGTGTACAGTAAAATATTTTTATAAGTGACAAAAAAAATGTTATATATTTCTAAATTTAATGTAAAGTAAAAAGATTAATAAGAATTTATTTTACTAAAAAAGGACAAACATTAACAGTACAAATATAAAACATAAATAAAAAACAATAACAAAAGAAAGCAAATATGTACAACTTTTGAAATTAAAAACAACAAAGAAAGAAAGACATCGCATAAAAGGCAACAATTACAAAAACCACTTAGGACCATTATTACAACTTGCCGTGAACTAAAGGGAGGATTTTAACGGGCAGATAAATTGTTTTTCATTATTATGAGTACCCAATAAGATAGAAGTGATCGTTAAGCTAAAGGGAAGATCATCCTGCCTTTAACATTTAAAGGTCACTTTATGTTTGAACTTGTCATATCATATACTATTTTCGATATGGCAACTTCAAATTTACCAAAATGAGCATATACAACAAAAAAACGAAGTCCGCTGTTACCACTGCGTTAAAAAAAACTTGTTTAATTGAGCAGGTTTATCAACTTTGCTCCGGCACTGCCATATTTTAATTTTATTTTATCTGTAAGTTGTAATAACGAAAATCAGTTAAAGGTAACTTTACAGTTCCCTTTAGCTAAAGGTACCTTTAACAAAATCCAAGTTTAACGGCAAGTTATAATAATGGCCCTTAATGTTAAGGGAGAGCAATTGCAAAAAATAACACAAACATACACATGCATACTCTTATACATATATTCCTTAAACTTGCAATTCAGAGTTGCCACATAATAAATAAATAAATCGAAATAAAAAATAAAAATCGGAATTTAAATTGAAATAAATTTCATAAGGAAAATATATATTTTAATATATTAAATGAAATATTATTATATTATATATATTGTTACGAAAATGGAAATGGTGTTGTTAAAATAATAAACAAAAGCTCCAAAAACAACACAATGGACTTGATCACGCATAAAAACAAAATCTCCAAAATCAAAACAATGCAGTTGTTCACGTGATCAACGAATGAGTAAGCATATAGCAACTAAAACAACAGGGTTTGTTTATAAGATCGATGAATAAACAAAAATATAGCAGAAAGACAAACAAACACAACAACAACAACTCAGCCTGGTCGAAAGTAAATAAGATACACGAACAACAAAAATGGAAACAAGTTGTTTACATTTTTGGATTGTTCCCGAAGGTCGTCATCATCCTTCAAGGGCATTCATCACACTAATGATCCAGCGATATAAAAAGGCAAGACAAAGCGAGGAATGGTTGAGTTTGAATTTAATCGTGTGAGACGACGTCAGGTCGGTGTGAGTTAAATCTATCGAGCTTTAATTCGGTGAGACTTGTGCGCAGACAAGTTGCGTTTGGGAAAACAGTTGTTAGTGTGGTGCTTACAAAAAAGGTTGTGAGCAAAGAAGAATAACTAACAAGTGTTGTTGCTTATAAAAAAGTTTATAAGCAGAGAAATATAACGAAAAGGAGCACATATTGTGAAAGTTATCGTTGTATAAGTGAAAGAAGTTCGAACAGTGGCACAAGAGTTGTGCCGATAATAAAGAATTAATTAAAGAAACAAACACAGATTTATTTTTATTTTATTTGCAATCTACGAGCTCATATTTTTAACGTTTTTAAAAGGTAAAAACGTAACAATTGGTGTCAGAAGTGGGATTGCAAAATTTAAAAATAAAAATAAATCAAGATGAAACTCGCCGAGTTAAGAATGGAGCAGCTCAAACAAGAATTGAATAAATTAGCGCTACCAACTATGGGCACGAAGAATGAACTCCAGAGGCGGTTAAGGGAAGAACTTCGGAATCGTGGCATTGATGTAGATAATTACGATTTCGAAGACGAAGAGGAACAAAAACTACAAGCCCCTGCAACCCCTAGCGGTCTCGATATAAATTCGTTGCTAGCCGCTATGATGGAGAAAATGCAAGTAGAAAATCAAAAACTTCTGGCAGAGTCTCGGAAAGATAGTGAGCAAAGAATGCAAGTAATGCAGGAAGAGAACAAAAAGCTATTTGAAAAACAATTTGCTGATTTTCAAGAAGCCTCTAGAGCCGAAAACCAGAAAGCGCAAGAAGCTTCCAGAGCAGAAAGTCAAAAACTTCTGGCGGAGTCTCGGAAAGCAAATGAGCAAAGCCAACAAAAGCTATTTTCAAAACTTGAGAAGAAACTAGATGCGTATACAGAAACGCTAGATGAAATAATTGAGTCATTCGGCGGAAGAGTTACAAGTGTCGCTGAAGAGGTACCAAGTTTAGAAGAGGCCGTTGACACGGAAGTAAGTAACTTGGAAAAGTCCGTGGAGGGCAAACTTGTCATGATGGAGGAGAAGAGCCAGCGACCGGAACCAGTGCGAATTGCAGCGGAAGGAACCAGCAGGATTAAAACTCCTTGCTTTGATGGTAGCTCACCCCTATCCGTATTTAAACTCCAATTCGAGGCAGCAGCCAGCAGGAACGGATGGGACGATGAAGAGAAGGCTTTGGAGCTAATCCTGGCTTTAAAAGGTGCCGCAGCCGAGATTCTAGAGGTCATGCCAGCCAGCCGTAGAAACAACTACAACGATTTAATTGTGGCGTTACAGCGCAAATTCGGTGACGAGCATAAACGAGAACTATACCGCATGGAGTTAAGGTGCCGAGTGCAAAAGGCTAATGAGTCGCTTCAAGCCTTTGCAATGGAGGTTGAGAGATTAGTGAAGCGCACATAGCCAGGAGAAAACCACCCACTGATAGACACTTTTAAAACCGAGGCGTTTGTTAATGTGTACGCGACCCAGACATGTTAACGGAATACGTGACCCAGATATCAAATTGGCGGTATGTTCTGCACAAAAGGTAACCTTTGCAGAGACCGTGGCCTTTGCACTAGCCCAGGAGACCGCTCGAACGATTTCTAGACCATCAGTAGGCAAAGTTCGAAAGATGGAAGTCGTGGATGAAGACGAAAGCCTTTTAAATAAATTCAAAGAAATGATTAAACAAGTTTTGGCAGAAACTGGAAAAAAGGCTAAGATTAAATGTTTCAACTGCGGAAGGGGCGGCCATTTCCAACGGAACTGCAAAGAGCCACGAAAAAGGTCAAGGTCCGTCTCGCCAGCAAGGAATGATAAACGGGCGAACCACCAACAATCTACACAAGAGTCCCCGTTAAACTAAAACGAGCTAGCACTGAGGGGCACGCAGTCTATCATCAGACCAGATGTAGTGAAGGGAAAGTGTGAGGCACTTAGTAACGTAAGACTACGGACAGCTACTGGAGAGTCTGCCACCGTCCACGGAAAAACAGAGGCGAAGGTGACGATAGCCAACCTCAGCGTCAGCCATGTTTTTATTGTTGCCGATATTGTGGACGAGGTTATCATTGGTGCCGATTTCATGATAGCCCATGGCATCAATTTGAATATGGGGCAACAGATAATGAGTTGGCGGAATGTAGAGATACCTCTTGACGTGGGGTACAAGCATCAAGTGCACGTCAGAAGGTTAGTTGCTGTCGAACCACAAAAATTACCACCACAGAGTGAAACGCTGATATGGGCACGCATGGAGGGAGATTGTGAGGAAAACCGCTTGTGGGTTGTGGAACCAGCGGAAATTCAGACGGACTTGTTATCCGGAAAAGCCCTCGTCAAATCCACCGAACAGAAAATAGTCCCGGTGAGGGTACTAAATCTATCAGGCCAAGAAAGAGTTATCTCTAAAAACTCCGAGGTGGGTCAATGTGCTCCAGTAGAGGCGGTAATAAACAGTGAACCATCGCCGAAACCTGCCGAGATGTCAGCCAATGACCAACAGGAATTTGGTAAAAATGTGGAGAAATGGGTGGCAAGTCTAGCAGCTTCAGAAAGAAATAAAGCCAAAAAGCTGCTAAAGAGGTACGCTTGCGCTTTCGCCACGAACAATAGAAGTCAAGGTAGAACAGCCATGGTCAAACATGAGATTGATACTGGCGAAGCAAGACCAATAAAACAAGCACCCAGAAGTATACCGCTAGCGAAGCGTAATGAGGTCAAAGAGCTAGTCAACGAAATGAAGAGGAGCGGTGTAATCGAACCATCATCTGGTCCATGGAGCTCACCTGTAGTCTTAGTTAAAAAGAAAGATGGCAGTACAAGATTCTGCGTAGACTACAGGAAGCTGAATGACGTCACTAAAAAGGACAGTTACCAGCTACCGAGAATTGACGACACGCTTGACACGCTAGCCGGAACAAAGTGGTTCTCCACATTGGACCTACAAAGCGGATATTGGCAGGTGGAGATTGCAGACAAGGACAAGGAAAAAACTGCATTCAGTGCGAATGGCGGCTTATGGCAGTTTAAAGTCATGCCATTTTGGCTCTGTAATGCTCCGGCTACGTTCGAGCGGCTTATGGAACGTGTACTAAAGGGACTGCATTGGAAGACTTGTCTGGTGTATCTCGATGACATAATAGTGATGGGCAGAACTTTCAACGAACACCTCGAGAACCTGGCAGAAGTACTGCGACGAATATCAATGGCTGGCCTAAAGTTGAGCGTTAAGAAATGTACATTCTTCCAAAAACAAGTGAAGTATTTGGGGCATCTCGTTACAGCAGATGGCATATCCACGGATGAAGATAAAATATGAGCAGTAAAGGACTGGCCTCGTCCTCAGAGTCTTCATGAATTACGCAGTTTTTTGGGACTATGCACATATTATAGACGCTTTGTGCCTAATTTTGCCAGTGTGGCGGCAAGCCTGCATGAGCTCACCAAGAAGTCAAAGGTGTATCAATGGGGTGAGTCACAGGAGAAGGCATTCCAGACATTAAAGGACTTATTACGTGCCGCACCAGTTTTGGCGTATCCAGTCCCAGGGGAAAAATTTATTTTAGACAGTGACGCTAGCGGATACGGTATTCGTGGTGTACTGTCCCAAGTGGTAAATGGGACTGAGAAAGTCGTAGGGTATTATAGTCGCACACTGTCAAAGCCTGAACGGAACTACTGCGTGACCCGACGTGAGCTGCTTGCAGTGCTGGAATGCATAAAACATTACCATAAGTACTTGTATGGTCAACATTTTCTACTAAGGACCGACCATTCTACACTGCGATGGCTACTACAATTCAAGAACCCTGATGGACAGTTAGCACGTTGGATTGAGCGCCTCCAGACTTATGACTTCAGCATTGAACATCGAAGAGGTACGAAACATGGAAATGCTGATGCTCTCTCACGCCGACCATGCAATTTAGAGTGTAAACATTGCGCGAAGGCTGAGAAGAAGGAATCCATCATCGACATCCGGCTAACGCAAATCGATGCCGAACCCAGTATTGGCAAAAATTATAGCAGCTAAAGAACAGGACAAACGGCCTACCTGAAATGAATAGTCCTCTTACAAAAGCATATTGGGCACAATGGGACAGCTTAAAAGTAATAGACGGGTGCTTATATCGACTTTGGGAAAGCGCTGATGGCAAGACCTCATCCAACCTAATAGTGGTGCCTTCCTCCAAAACGAAAGAAGTCTTAAATGAGTTCCATAATGGAGCCAGTGGAGGGCACCTTGGCGTAACAAAGACCCTGGAAAAACTAAAACAGCGTTTCTATTGGGTTGGATGTCAGCAAGCTGTGGCTGTTTGGATTGCAAACTGCACCCAGTGTATGGCAGCTAAAGGTCCCGTAAGGAGAAGTAGAGGTCGACTGCAACAATATAACTCGGGCGCACCTTTCGAGCGGATAGCGATGGACGTAGCAGGCCCGTTTCCCGTCAGCAACGCCGGAAACCGCTATGTACTCGTCGTGATGGATTACTTCAGTAAATGGCCGGAAGTGTATGCCATACCCAACCAAGAGGCGAACACCGTAGTAAATGTTTTTGTGAATAACTGGGTATGTCGCTATGGGGTTCCGATAGAACTACATTCCGATCAAGGCCGAAATTTCGAGTCAGCTGTATTCAAGGAAATGTGTGAAGTATACGGCATTAGAAAGACTCGAACGACGCCACTTCACCCTCAATCCGACGGAATGGTAGAACGATTTAATCGAACCCTGGAGGAATACTTACGAAAAGTAGTGAGCGAGCAACAGAGAGATTGGGATGAACATATTCCGAGGTTCCTACTGGCGTACGGATCCGCGGTCCATGATTCCATATCTAGGTCACCCGCCAAGGTTATTTTTGGGACTGAGTTAAAACTGCCCGGTGACTTGGAGTTTGGTTGTAAGCCCGCCACAGAGAGCGATGACGCACATACTGCAAAACAAGAAAGTTTAAATGAACTTCGTGAATTTGTGCGCACCCGTATTAAAATGGTAAGCGATAGCATGAAAGCCAGATATGATCGTGCAGCAAATACCAAGGGCTTCCATGAGGGACAGCTGGTTCTATTTTACAACCCAAATCGGAAGAAAGGGTTGTCTCCCAAGCTACAAACCAGCTGGGAGGGACCTTATAAAATAATTAAAAGGTTAAATGACGTCGTATACAGGATACAAAAAGCCAACAGCCCCCGAGCCAAAATGAAGGTCGTGCACATAGAACGACTGGCGAAATATGGGAGAGGTGATAATGAGCCTATTCGGAACGAAGAGGCTTAAGTGGGCGGCAGTGTTACGAAAATGGAAATGGTGTTGTTCAAATAATAAACAAAAGCTCCAAAAACAACACAATGGACTTGATCACGCATAAAAACAAAATCTCCAAAATCAAAACAATGCAGTTGTTCACGTGATCAACGAATGAGTAAGCATATAGCAACAAAAACAACAGGGTTTGTTTATAAGATCGATGAATAAACAAAAATATAGCAGAAAGACAAACAAACACAACAACAACAACTCAGCCTGGACGAAAGTAAATAAGATACACGAACAACAAAAATGGAAACAAGTTGTTTACATTTTTGGATTGTTCCCGAAGGTCGTCATCATCCTTCAAGGGCATTCATCACACTAATGATCCAGCGATATAAAAAGGCAAGACAAAGCGAGGAATGGTTGAGTTTGAATTTAATCGTGTGAGACGACGTCACGTCGGTGTGAGTTAAATTTATCGAGCTTTAATTCGGTCAGACTTGTGCGCAGACAAGTTGCGTTTGGGAAAACAGTTGTTAGTGTGGTGCTTACAAAAAAGGTTGTGAGCAAAGAAGAATAACTAACAAGTGTTGTTGCTTATAAAAAAGTTTATAAGCAGAGAAATATAACGAAAAGGAGCACATATTGTGAAAGTTATCGTTGTATAAGTGAAAGAAGTTCGAACAGTGGCACAAGAGTTGTGCCGATAATAAAGAATTAATTAAAGAAACAAACACAGATTTATTTTTATTTTATTTGCAATCTACGAGCTCATATTTTTTAACGTTTTTAAAAGGTAAAAACGTAACAATATTATTATATAATTTAATATTAAACCCAATTTATTTAAAAATAAATTTTTGTTACTCAAAATTTCAATTTGGTAACTCCACCCATTTACCGCGTTTAACCCATTGCGAACCACAATTTATTTGAAAATAAATTTTGTTTCTCAAAATTTCAATTTGGTAACTCTATCCCCTTTACAGTGTTTAACCCATTGCGAAACAGTGTGACTTTCATAGTCCCACACAATACTTCTTGAAATAAACATTATTGAATAGATAACTGGATCCCATATCCAGTGCCACGGTTGGCCCCTAATAACCCCCTAAATTTACTAAGACCCAGAACTAAGGAATTTTATTACTTTTCGTTCGTTTAGTAATTACTATCGCTTATAGTTAATATTTGTAACCCGCTTACAGTCACTTATTTTATTACTTATTTTCGTAATTCGCGTTAAGATGACTTCTACATCTAGTTCACAAGAGTCCCTAAAGAAGCACTTTCTATTTCATAGCGAACATTTACTACAGTTTTGTAGTAAATTTCACGGAAGCCCAGTTGAAGACCAAACAGAATCCATTCTTGAGGTTAAATTAAAGGATTTAGAAGCTCGTTGGAACGAATTCGACTCATGCTACAAAAAAGTCTTGTTGGCCCACGATGACTTAGTCTCGTCAGATTTTAAGCAGGAGACCAAAGGAAATTTCGATGCTTGTATGGACGCTTATTATCTGTGCAATTCTTAAATTTTGGATTTGTTAAGAGTTACTAGAATGGACGTTACAAACAATTCTGGATTTCAATCAACACATCGCTATTCTACTTCACCTCAGTCTCAAACCCAAACATTGATGTCAGCAAATTCTGGAAATTGCATAAAACTACCACCTTGCGATACGGAAATATTTGAAGGAAATTACGGAACAGTGGCCTTCATTCCGAAATATGTTCACGGCAGTCTACATAAAACACTCGAAGCTCTCTCCCGTCACTAAATTATATTATCTCCGGAATAAAACTAGAGTTGAAGCTGGAGCAATCGTGAAGAGATATACTCTTTCCCACGATAATTTCGACATAGCATGGAACGCGCTTCAAACTCGATATGAGAACAAACGAGTTCTCGTGAATAACCAGATTAAAATTTTATTTGACATCCCTGCTACAGACTCCGAGGATAGCTAATCCATTAGAAGAATACAATCTAGGGTTAATGACTCTTTAGCGCCTCTTAGAACTTTAGGTGTAAAAGTAGAAAGTTGGGATCCGATACTCATTCGATTGACCTCTACCAAACTTCCCAATTTAACTCTGGCCCTATGGGAGCAATCCCTCACATCTCGTCGTGAACTCCCTAAATGGTCTCAAATGTCCCAATTCCTTGTGGACAGATTAGAGGCTATTGAACGCTTAACTAGTATTAGGAACTCAAAAGGTGGACTTAGTCTCACCAAACCAGCGTTGCCCAATTTACAGACATATGTGTTTCAGGAAAATATAACTCCCATGTGTAAATTCTGCAATGAAGATCTTGTCCCAAATTCAGAAATTTTACTATACAACAGAGAGTTGATTATGTATTTCAAAATAAATTTTGCAATAATTGCTTAGGATCCTCCCATATCAAAGCAAATTGCAAAAGCAAGCACACTTGCCTCTATTGCAAGAAAACTCACCATACCCTATTACACATGATAAAAGGAGTTCGTAACTCAACTCAAAGTAGTGAAAACACTCGTCTCAAAAACTCAAATAAAAGCTTCAGTTTCCAAAATTCCCCAAGGGTTTCTCAATCGAACTCACAGGATGCTCATGCTGAACAGCCATCTACATCGGGTCAAGTACGTGCCAATTACTCCTTTAGCTGCGAGAATATTCGATTGAGAACTGCTCTAGTGCAGATAGAATCTCGATGTGAACGCTTCACGGTAAGAGCTCTTAATGACCCTGGTACTCAACGAACATTCAAATCTGAAAAGATTAGAAACCGCCTTCAGCTTCCATACCACAACTCTCATTTTGAAATTGTTGGTATTGGAGGGCAGAGACAGTCGGCAAATAGAGAATGTGAATTCGTGTTGTATGTTCGAAGAACGAATACAAGAATTTCAATTAAAGCAATCGTTTTTCCAAAGGTAACTAAATGCCTCCCAGCTCTCAGCTTTGATGTTCCCTACTCAAAGGAAAGGAGTTGGATCTAGCTGATCCAGCCTTTAACCAAGCATCTCCAATTGATCTCATACTAGGCAATGACTGCGAGCAATCTATTAATATCGATGGCATAAGGAAGAATACATATATGCGGTCACACATCTGCATATAATACTATTTTCGGTTGGGTACTAAGTGGTCCCATGGAAACTCGCACTACACATTCCTTTGCATCGATCATAGCCTCTGAAACTCCTGATCTTAACAATGTTTGGAAAAAGTTTTGGGAAGATGAGGAAATACTCACAACTCAACCCAAATCTAAGGAAGATGAATTTTGTGAGGAATTCTACTCTAATACAACTACACGAAGCGAAAATATTAGATATATTGTAAGATTACCATTTAACCCTCAGTTTCCGGAGAAGATATTCTTAGGCTCATCGCGGTTTATTGCCTTAGCCCAATACTTCAGAATGAAGAAAACTCTATCTAAAGATCTTGTTAGCATCACGAAAGTGTCTTATAAATGAAAGAAGGGAAATTAAATTATATTCTTTACTAAATTTTTTAAAAAACCCGGATGATTATAAATCGAATAATTTTTCTTATTCAAATAAAACGACCCTATTATTAACTGCTGATGAAATGCACAAAAGACTTTTTGAAATGGAAAATCATAGTGACGACGAAACACCACTATCAGGGGATGAAACCTCAACAATACACATTTAAAGAACACCTTGAAAAGGCTATAACAAATTCAACATTAAATCCAAAGGAAAAAAAAGAAGCCTGATAATGTGCTAAAGAAAGAATTTGGTATATTTGAAATAACAGGAAATCGTACGACGAACTTGAAACATTTGTATCTGTGAGACCCACATCAACAGAGAGTGAACGAGTATTTTCTGTAGCAGGCAACATATCAACAAAAATAAGAAATAGAACATCTGATGAGCTTTTGAATGCTTTAATAATATTAAAATTTTATTTTTTGAAAGGAAAATAATTAAAATCCCTAAAATTTTACTGATCTCACTACGTTATTATACACTTCCCTTTTTTAATATTATATTTAAAAACATATGAATTTATCTATTTATATTTGTTTTTTCTTTATTTATTGTTTTTTTTTTATTAAAAATTGAATAAAAATGTTTATTTTTGTTTAATTTATTAAAAGGAGTGTTTAAATTTTAGCTAATATTTATTTTTAAAAACTTAATTTAAATTCCCGGGAATTCCGGAATTAAGAATTTTTATTTTTCACATCCCGGGAGGCGAAAAAGTTCGGGAAATTAGAAACTCTAATACTGCTGCTAATGTGGGCAACCTACTATTTTGCAGCGCAAACTAATGGTGTTTTCTTTTCTACAAAGAAAATGTCACCCTCTTACAAGGTGTATTAAAAAATTTTTGACCAACCCTGTTGTAATGTCATTTTTTATTTGAGAAAACATAACACAAATATTAAAAAAAGGTATGCCCTGTGTTTACCACTTATTAAGAAAATGAATGAGCCAATTCACATTAGCACATTTTTTAGTCGCACAATTTTTGTTTCTTTTCAATTCACACGGGATGAATATTAGTTTGGCAGCAATGTATACGTATACGCAGCTTTGTATGTATTAGTGTTTTTTTGCATTCATTTGATATTTTAAAAATGTGCGTGTATTAGTTTTGTGCTGGTGATGCGGGGTTGTTGCTGGTGGAAACTTTACGCCACCGAAAAAACATTCTCTTCACCCCTCTTGCCTATAAACGATCATTTTACGCCAGCACAAATGTTCTAATGTGAATTAGCTCACTGAGGAAATGCCAAATTGTTCAAAGGTGTTGCCAGATCGCTAATTTTTCGACTTCATTTTTTGCACGCTTTTTTATAACAAAAAAAAATATTTTAACACTGTTCTAACATTGAATGCAATTTTTTATATTGCTGACCATGTAGCTTTAATAATGTAATATTTCCTTAAGATTACTGCACAAAACAATGAAAAAATTAACTTCAAATTGGATAACAATACCAGGCGACTTTTTTTAAATTTCATCCGGTAGCCCTATAAATAAACAAAAGTCATCTGCTTTACAAGGCATTATCATCACTCTCGATTTAAACAGGGCATAAAATGCAATGCCCTCCACCATTGGCAAGTGCGAATTATTTAGAATAAAACATACCACCCTTTTAGAGGACGAAACATTTTTAAGAAACAAACGCAAAATTGCATTTTGCGTTAATAAAATGCACATTTTTTGGTAGAAAAGAAAACACCATAAATAAAAATAAGCAAATAAGACAAACCAGTAACAACAAAAATTGTAAGACTTTAATCAGAAATAACAGTAAAGAACACTTAAAGAAAGATCGTGCATTTACCAGACAAACAGGAAAGGGGTATATAAGAAGCGAACGACGGGCTGCCATGCATTTGTAAATAGACAGTTAGTATTAAATAATTTCCGAATTTTAAAAACGTAACAATATAACCAATAGCAAGTTTTCTTTATAATTGCCGTGTTCTGTGGAATATATTAATAATTTTTGTGTTTTACAATAAAGGAATAAATTCATAAAATTGTTTAAATATATTGGGCTAACTAGACTTATGCTGTCACAGTGTACACATATATTGAAACAGTTTTATTCATAATATATATTATATATCCACATACATAATTGATCATTACAGCCCTTCAGTTAGGATTACGACCTAGCTTCGCACGCCACTTATGTCGTGTGTGCTAATTTTATACATGAGTGGCGGGACCTACAGTTTAAAGCCGACTTCGAACGACAGATTTTTGAGAAACTATTAATGACAATTGCATTCATTCTCAGAGTTTTTGCCAGAAATCTGTTGAGAGGAAATCGCCGAAGAAATATGTTTTCAGATTTCGTTTTGATGTCTGACCTGGGATTTGAACCGTAGCCTTACGTCTAATAAGCCAACACACTACCTAATAGATTACGGCGACTTCATATAGAACACTATATGATATATAGAACACTTTATATATACATGTTAGTGTTATATTTAGTGTTAAATTGTATTATATTGTTACGAAAATTAAAACATCGTTTAACATTAACGTAATTAAAACAATAAGCAAAAGCTACACACACTAACAAATACATCGAACTTGTTCCAAGTAAACCAACAACAACAAGCATGAGAGAAAAAGGGATAGATAAGTAAGCAAACGCAACAACAAGCAATGTGTCGCGATAGAATTCTCGAGAAGGCGAAACCTCAAACGTTCCACTTCAAGTACCTTCATCATACTGATTCGTGCGCATATAAAAAGGCAAGACAAAGCAGACAAGAGTCAGTAAGAATTCAGTCAGCCTTGTGTGAAGAAAACAGTCTTGGTTTGAAGATCGCCATTGTAAAGATCTAGCGAATAGTTGTGTGATAAGAATAGTTATTGTTATATACGTGGTACAAGTTCGAACAGTGGCACATAAGATAGTGCGGACAATAAAGAGTTTAACTGAAATTAAACACATATTTGTTTTTACTTTGTTTGCAATTAACGAACTCATATTTAAACGTTTTTAAAAAGGTAAAAACGTAACAATATTATAAATATAATTATAATTTAAAAAATAAATACTTTTGTTATTTGTAACATTTTTTTATTAATGTTTTCTTCTTGTCATCACTCATTGATATGCATATACGTGTATATATACTTACATTTAGACATGATATTTGTGAACATGGAGAATTAAGTGCAGAGATGAAGCGATACGAGTTCATACTCCATACAACTCCATCTATATCATACATACGGTACTTTTCTATCCTTTTCGAATACAAGTATCGGTACCTTGTGGTATCTTTTCTCCCCTGTTCATAATACTATAAGTTTATGTTAAAGTCACTTTAATTTTTTCAATTTAATTGATCTAGCAGATGAATGCACCAACATTTCACTTTATATTATTACAGTATTCATCTTCGACATAATTTTTTAGGTTCTTAAAACTATAAATTGTTATTATGAAAACTTTTATTAGAAACTATCACAAAATTCGCTCCACTCAATTGTTATTTGATAACTAATTAGAAATTGTATAAAGTAACAGTAAATCAGTTATGTAGAAAGTTTTAAAAAGAGATATTCATTTCATATTAACGCACAAAAAATAAACTTTGCAAAATTTTAATTTTGATATTTGGTCAAAAATTGAATCAAATTTCCTATAGATGGGAAAGGATTGGTTAGATGTGTTTATTCCGAATAGTGGTAATTTTATTTGTAAAATATTTGGTATTAATTTGTTAACGAATTTTTGTTTCGCAAAATTTAATTGTAATTTTTCAAATCTAATTTAATTTTTGCAAATTGCCTTTAAGTAAGTGTAACCGAACAATCTACAACAAATACACATTAAAGTTTATATTAATATACACGTCTTATTTATGGGCTAAAAACTCTACAATTATTTTGAAAAACTATCAGCGAAATTCGGATAGCGCTAGATTATTGGTTTATTTTGATGATATTTTAGTAGATTGTACTAATTTAGACGAAAGTGAAACTAATTTGAAACATATCTACATTAGTTTTTTTTTGGCATTCAATGAAAATGTTAATTTTTAACAGTATAAATTTTTGGAAACGGAACATGAGTATTTCGGACATTCTATTCATAATTGAGGTATTGTTCAATGAAAGTGTTAAATGTAATAAGAGCCAACTTAGGTATTGTTAATTATTGCACAACTTTGCTAAAAATGATGTCAAATGAGTATGGTCTGAAAAAACATCACGCTATTTTTGAGAAAAGTAAACGTCTTTTATCAGATATTAAAGTGCTGACACATTCTGACCCTCCTAAATCTATTGTTATATTATGCGATGCCAGTTCTTTTGACGTTGGTAGCATTCTACCCCATATTATAAACGGAATAAATCACACTGTAATCTTTGTTTCAAGCACTTTAAAGCCAGCAGAGAGAAATCATTTAAAAGGAAGCTATTATAAAATTTCGCAAACTAATTTATAACTTGCCTTTTATAATGGGAGTGGCTACCAACATTTAACAGAAATATTCTCTGAAAAAATTAAATTAAGCCCTAGTTATGCTACCGTAACGGAATGTAACAGTAACGTTATGTAACGTGTCCGGAACGTAAAAATGTAAGTGCAATTATAGATCGTAAAAACGTGTCATATGTTTTTATGTAAACAAAACAAAAAAAAAAATAAAGAAAAACAAATAAAGAAATAAAAATTTCATAAACTAAAAGACAAAAATTCAGATATGGATATAGAAGACATGTTTTTGAGTTTCAGTTTTTATTTTATTACTGTTTTTTTATTCAAATTTAATATTAATTTCAGATTTTAAAAACTTTGTTTTCACTCTTTTTATCAATTTTAATACGGCGCCTATTGTTTTTCCTTAATTCAGCTGTTAACCAGTGTTATCACTACAGACTTTTTAGCACAGAATACACAGAATGGAAAGCAGTGACGTTTGACAAACTCTCATAGCATAATTTTACATACATTTTTAGAGGGAGAAAAAAATGAATTATAAGTTTTGCAAAGCTAATGTGTTAGAAGCAACAGATATACAGAGTGAAAACTGGCGGATAAAGTTGAAAAATTAAATGTAAACAAACATTGATTTTGTGTTAAAAAGAGCAAATTTGGAATATTTTTTAATTTCTTCAATGAAAATCTTAAAAGTTCTAAAATATTTAAATATTAATCGAAAAGTGACTGGTTTTTGGTCAGAATGAATATAGTTTCTTGTGCAAAAGATAAGTAAGAAGTTAAATACATCAAGATGAAATAAGTCATATTGCTCATAAAATTTTTTCCTTGCAGAACTTTGTGTATATTATTAGTATTTATTAATTTCTTCAATGAAAAAGTTAAAATTCGGTAATTTTTTATTATTAATCGAACTCTTAGCAATTTCTATTCACAATGAAACAAGTTCCGTGTGTAAAATATAAGTAAAAAGAAAAATATAACAAAATATATACTCATAACTTTTTGTTTCAGGTGTTTGTGAATATACCTCTCAATTGGTTAACTACTAAGTTAGTGACAATCGATGAAAGGTGTCACCAAACACATTAGTTCCGTATTATGTTTCCCCAATACAACAGTTCATTTCCTTTCAAAACTATTCTATTATTCTACAAAAATATCATCAGATTCTAACAAAATAGAAAATAAAAACCCACCATAAAAATTAACAAACATAAATAAACAAAACAGAAATAATCAGACAGAGACAGAAATACTTTTTGGTAATATTTGCTGTCCCTTTCACAAAATTTATGTAAACGTCAAATTTTCGTTTCCATTCTGTGTGTTCGGTGCTTTTTAGGTTCAATTTAACGATTTTTTATTTATTTAAAGGTACTTATTAAAAGTTTTATGTACTGTTTCTGTAAGCGAAACAATTTCACTTTCACACAAACACACTCAATTTAGTTTGTGTTTGTTTGTTGAGGAAAACACAAACACAAAATTTAGTGATTTTGTTTATATTTTGCATATACATAAATAGACGAGCAAGTGAAATTGTTTATCCTACAGAAACAGGTCAGGTATTTCGGAAACCAAATTTGTACGAATGTTAAAACATTTTTATCTTCTCTAGTAAAAGTTAAATGCAAATTAAATAATCGATAACTATATTTTTCTAATTTAAAATAAAAATAAACACTACCTACATAATGTAATAGTAAAATAGTGTTTATTTTTATTTTAAATTATAAAAGTTAATAATGAAATAAATTATAATTTGAGTTTTTAAAATATGTGAAGTTCCATTTAAAGTGAATACCACATACAGACAAACATAACATACGTACAAAATGTGAATTCTGTTTATAATATTGTTACGCATATCGAAACGACCTAATATCGTTTAACATTAACGATAAACAAAAGCTACAAATACATACAAAGACCATGAGGCAATGCGTACACAATACACACGACACAAATACACACTAACACATATGTGCACCGAACCATACATAAAGCAACAATACATCAGTATGTGTATGAGAGAGATCGATAACCCAAACGCAAGATAAGCGAACACAACAAGAAGCATTGTGTACACAATACACAAATACATCGAACATCTTCAAAATAAACCAACAACAACAAGCAATGAGAACGAAGTACACAAACAACAATACAGTAGCTATAGAATTCTCGAGAATGCGAAACGTGAACCTTCCACTTCGAGAACCATCATCAGACTGAAGAGGTTCGCATATAAAAGGGCAAGACAAGGCAGGCAACCAGTCAGTTGTAAATGAGTCAGTCTTGAGTGAAGTTGCGTGTGAACAATAAATAGTCGTGTTGGAAGATATCGGTTGCGAGTAATAGTTGTGTGTGAATAATAGCAAGCAATTAATGTTGTATCGGTTAAGTGTGAACAGTGAGTGGCATAAAAAGCGTGAACAATAAAGAAAGAGAGAGTTTTTATTGAAACTAAACACATATTTGTTTTTACTTGGTTTGCAATTAACGAACTCATATTCTAAACGTTTTTAAAAAGGTAAAAACGTAACAATTGGTGTCAGAAGTGGGATTGCAAAAATCCAAGAGTGAAAATAAATAAAAAAAAAAATTATTAAAGAAATAATAAGAAATAAATAAATAAAATGAAACTATCCGAACTAAGAGTGGACCGGCTTAAACGAGAGTTGGGTAAACTGGAGCTGCCAACAACGGGCACAAAGAATGAACTGCAGAGGCGGTTAAGAGAACAACTGCAGCTTCAGGGCATCGACATCGAATCCTACGAGTTCGAGGATGAAGAGGAACGAGAGTTACAGGCCCCTGCAACGCCCAGCGGTATCGACATAAATTCGTTGCTAGCCGCTATGATGGAGAAAATGCAAGTAGCCAATCAGAAACAGAGTGAACAAATGATGGAGAAAATGCAAGTAGCAAACCAGAAACTTCTGGCTGATGTTCAAGAAGCTTCTAGAGCTGAGTCTCGAAGAGAAAGTGAACAAATGGTGCAGAAAATGGAAGAAGCGAACAAAAATCTATTTGCTGAGGTAAAACTTCTGGCTGAAGTACAAGAAGCTTCTAGAGCCGAAAATCAGAAACTTCTGGCTGAAGTACAAGAAGCTTCTAGAAACGAATATCAGAAACTTCTGGCTGAAGTACAAGAAGCTTCTAGAAACGAAAATCAGAAACTTCTGGCTGAAGTACAAGAAGCTTCTAGAAACGAAAATGAGAAACTTCTGGCTGAAGTACAAGAAGCTAGAAACGAAAATCAGAAACTTCTGGCGGAGTCGCGAAAAGATAGTGAACAAATGATGAAACAAATGCATGCAGCAAACCAAAAGCTATTTGAAGCGACAACGGAGAAGCTGCAGGAAATACGCGAGTCATTCAGCAAAAGAATTACCAGTATCGAGGTAAAGGTGGCAGATTTGGAAAAGACCGTTGACACAAAAGTGAACGATTTGGGAAGGACCGTCGACGGAAAACTAGTAATGATGGAAGAAAAGATCATCAACCTCCAGAGCCAGCGACCAGAACCACTACGAGTCGTATCTGAAAGTACAAGCAGGATAAAAACACCCTGCTTTGATGGTAGCTCACCCCTATCCGTTTTCAAATTCCAATTTGAGACAGTAGCCAGCAGAAACGGATGGGACGATGGGGAAAAAGCTCTGGAACTAATTTTGGCTCTAAAAGGTGTCGCAGCTGAGATCCTAGAAACCATGCCAGCCAGCTGCAGGAACAACTACAACGAGTTAATGGTGGCGTTACAGCGGAAATTCGGTGATGAGCACAAACGAGAACTGTACCGCATGGAGTTGAGATGCCGAGCGCAAAAGGCAAATGAATCATTACAAGCCTTTGCAATGGAGGTCGAGAGGTTGGTGCAGCTTACATACCCCGGAGAAAACCACCCGCTGATAGACAACATTAAGACCGAGGCCTTTGTGAGTGGTATACGCGACCCTGACATTAAACTGGCGGTATGTTCTACGCAGAGGACAACATTTGCAGAGACCGTAGCTTTCGCACTAGCCCAGGAGACCGCTCCCACCTTTTCTAGACCACAAGTAAGCAAAGTGCGAAAAATGGAAGTAGTGGAGGAGGAAGAATGCAGTTTTAATAAATTTAAAGAGATGTTGAAGCAAGTTTTGGAAGAGAGTGGACAAAAGGCTAAACTTAAGTGCTTCAACTGTGGAAAGAGTGGTCATTTCCAAAGACACTGTAAAGCGCCTCGTAAAAGATCAAGATCTGCCTCACCATCAAGGAATAAGAAACGGGCGAACTACCAACCACCTTCACAAGAGTCCCCGTTAAACTAAAACGAGCTAGCACTGAGGGGCAAGTGCTGGCTCCCACAAGCGAGGGCCCCACAATCTCGATATCAGTGATGCAGCAGAACAACAACAATCTTACGGCGTGCGGGTACATAAACGGCAGACGTCACACCCTCACTATAGACACCGGGGCAACGCAATCCATCATCAGACCAGATGTAGTGAAGGGAAAGTGTGAGGCACTGAGCAATGTAAGACTTCGGACAGCTACTGGAGAGTCTGCCACCGTCCACGGAAAAACAGAGGCGAAGGTGACGATAGCCAACATCAGCGTAAGCCACGTCTTTATTGTTGCCGATATTGTCGACGAGGTTATCATTGGTGCCGACTTTATGATAGCTCATGGTATCAATTTGAATATGGGGCAACAGATAATGGGTTGGCGAAATGTGGATATACCTCTTGACGTCGGATACAAGCATCAAGTGCACGCCAGAAGGATAGTTGCTGTCGAACAACAAAAACTACCAGCTCAAAGTGAATCACTGTTATGGGCTCGTTTGGAGGGAGATTGTGAGGAGAACCGCTTGTGGGTTGTGGAACCAGCAGAAATACAGACGGATTTAATATCAGCAAAGGCCCTCGTCAAATCCACAGAACAGAGAATAGTCCCAGTGAGAGTGCTAAATCTATCAGGCAACGAAAAAGTCATCTGTAAAAATTCAGAAGTCGGTCAATGTGTTCCAGTAGAGGCGATAAGAAACAGCGAACAATCGCAGCAAACTGCCGAAATGTCAGCCAAGGATCAAAAGGAGTTTGGTGAAAATGTGGAAAAATGGGTAGCAGGTTTAGCAGCTCCAGAGAGAAATAAAGCCAAGAAGCTGCTAAAGAGGTATGCTTTCGCTTTCGCCACGAACAACAGAAGACAAGGAAGAACAGCTATGGTCAAGCATGAAATTGATACGGGCGAAGCGAGACCGATAAAACAAGCACCCAGAAGCATACCGCTGGCGAAGCGTAATGAGGTCAAGGAGTTAGTCGATGAAATGAGGAAGAGCGGTGTAATCGAACCATCATCGGGTCCGTGGAGCTCACCTGTAGTCTTAGTAAAGAAGAAAGATGGCAGTACAAGATTCTGCGTAGACTACAGGAAGCTGAATGATGTCACCAAAAAGGACAGTTACCCGCTACCGAGAATTGACGACACACTCGACACGCTAGCTGGAACAAAGTGGTTCTCCACATTGGATCTTCAAAGCGGATATTGGCAGGTGGAGATTGCAGACAAGGACAAAGAGAAAACTGCATTCAGTGCGAACGGCGGCTTATGGCAGTTTAAAGTTATGCCATTTGGACTCTGTAATGCTCCAGCCACATTCGAGCGGCTTATGGAACGTGTACTCAAGGGACTGCATTGGAAGACTTGCCTGGTGTACCTCGACGACATTATAGTGATGGGCAGAACTTTCGACGAACACCTCAAGAACCTGGGAGAAGTTCTGCAGCGAATAACAACGGCTGGACTAAAATTAAGCGTAAAGAAATGTGCATTGTTCCAAAAACAGGTGAAATATTTGGGGCATCTTGTTACAGCAGATGGAATATCTACAGATGAAGATAAAATACGAGCAGTAAAGGACTGGCCTCGGCCCCAGAATCTTCATGAACTACGCAGCTTTTTGGGACTATGCACATACTACAGACGCTTTGTGCCTAACTTTGCTAGCGTGGCTACAAGCTTGCATGAACTCACCAAGAAATCGAAAGCGTATCAATGGGGTGAGTCACAAGAAAAGGCGTTCCAGACACTAAAAGATCTATTGTGTGCTGCACCAGTTTTGGCGTATCCAGTCCCCGGAGAAAAATTCATTTTGGACAGTGATGCTAGCGGATATGGTATTGGTGGTGTACTTTCCCAAGTGATCAATGGGACGGAGAAAGTAGTAGGCTACTATAGTCGCACACTGTCGAAGCCGGAACGGAATTATTGTGTGACCCGACGTGAACTACTTGCAGTGCTGGAGTGCATAAAACATTATCACAAGTACCTGTATGGCCAACATTTCCTGCTAAGGACTGACCATTCCGCACTGAGATGGCTGCTGCAATTCAAGAACCCTGAAGGACAGTTAGCACGTTGGATTGAGCGCCTCCAGACTTACGACTTCAGCATTGAACACCGAAGAGGCATCAAACATGGGAATGCCGATGCTCTTTCACGCCGACCTTGTAATTTGGAGTGTAAACATTGCGTGAAAGCTGAGAAAAAGGAATCCATCGTCGATATCCGGCTAACGCGGATTGAAGACAACGAAGACTGGTCCCAAGCACAAAGGAGTGACCCAATATTGGCGAAGATAATAGCAGCGAAAGAGGAGGATAAACGACCAACAAGAAATGAGATATCCGCAGAAGGTCCTCTTATAAAATCATATTGGGCACTATGGGACAGCTTAAAGATCATAAATGGGTGCCTATATCGACTTTGGGAAAGCGCTGATGGAAAGACCTCATCCAACCTATTGGTAGTGCCTTCCTCCAAAATGAAAGATGTGTTAAAGGAGTTCCATAATGGAGCCAGCGGAGGACATCTTGGAGTGACAAAGACGCTGGAAAAGCTAAAACAACGCTTTTATTGGGTTGGATGTCAGCAAGCAGTGGCGGACTGGATAGCAAACTGTACCCAGTGCATTGCAGCTAAAGGTCCAGTAAGAAGAAGTCGAGGTCAGATGCAACAGTATAACTCAGGCGCACCTTTCGAGCGGATAGCGATGGACGTAGCAGGCCCTTTTCCAGTCAGCAATGCCGGAAACCGATATGTTCTCGTGGTGATGGACTATTTCAGCAAATGGCCGGAAGTGTATGCCATACCCAATCAAGAGGCGAGCACAATAGTAAGCGTTTTTGTGAACAACTGGGTATGCCGCTACGGGGTTCCAATGGAGCTACATTCCGATCAAGGAAGAATTTTGAGTCAGCTGTATTCAAGGAAATGTGTGAAGTATACGGTATTAAGAAGACTCGAACGACGCCGCTTCACCCACAGTCTGACGGAATGGTAGAACGGTTTAATCGAACCCTGGAAGAGTACTTGCGGAAAGTAGTGAGCGAGCAACAGAAGGACTGGGACGAACACATTCCGAGGTTTCTACTTGCGTACCGATCTGCAGTCCATGATTCAACATCTAGATCGCCCGCCAAGGTAATTTTTGGAACTGAAATAAAACTGCCCGGTGACTTGGAGTTTGGAGTTAAGCCCACCACAGAGAGGGATGCCACTGGAAAAGAAGAAAGCCTAAATGAACTTCATCAATTTGTGCGCACCCGAATAAAAATGGTCAGCGATAGAATGAAAGCCAGGTATGATCGTGCAGCAAACACGGAGGGCTTCCATGAGGGACAACTGGTTCTACTTTACAACCCAAAGCGGAAGAAGGGACTATCTCCCAAGCTACAAACCAGCTGGGATGGACCGTACAAAATAATTAAACGGTTAAACGATGTCGTGTACAGGATACAGAAAGCTAACAGCCCCCGAACAAAAATGAAGGTCGTACACATAGAGCGACTGGCAAAATATGGGAGAAGAGATAATGAGCCTATTCGGGACGAACAGGCTTAAGTGGGCGGCAGTGTTACGCATATCGAAACGACCTAATATCGTTTAACATTAACGATAAACAAAAGCTACAAATACATACAAAGACCATGAGGCAATGCGTACACAATACACACGACACAAATACACACTAACACATATGTGCACCGAACCATACATAAAGCAACAATACATCAGTATGTGTATGAGAGAGATCGATAACCCAAACGCAAGATAAGCGAACACAACAAGAAGCATTGTGTACACAATACACAAATACATCGAACATCTTCAAAATAACCAACAACAACAAGCAATGAGAACGAAGTACACAAACAACAATACAGTAGCTATAGAATTCTCGAGAATGCGAAACGTGAACCTTCCACTTCGAGAACCATCATCAGACTGAAGAGGTTCGCATATAAAAGGGCAAGACAAGGCAGGCAACCAGTCAGTTGTAAATGAGTCAGTCTTGAGTGAAGTTGCGTGTGAACAATAAATAGTCGTGTTGGAAGATATCGGTTGCGAGTAATAGTTGTGTGTGAATAATAGCAAGCAATTAATGTTGTATCGGTTAAGTGTGAACAGTGAGTGGCATAAAAAGCGTGAACAATAAAGAAAGAGAGAGTTTTTATTGAAACTAAACACATATTTGTTTTTACTTGGTTTGCAATTAACGAACTCATATTCTAAACGTTTTTAAAAAGGTAAAAACGTAACAATATCAATTTTGGTGGTTTTTAATATTGACATGTTGTTAACACTGCTAAACAGATGTCACGTAAAAATGTAAGAAAATTCTATTTTTTACAGATTCTTACGTTCCGGTTACGTTACATTACATTTCTATAACCATTCGTATTGCTTTATACATAACAAAAACGATCAGCTGTTTCTTACTGTTGCGGTTACGTTCCGTTACGGACGAATAACTGGGGCTTTACTATATAATTACGTTAAATAGACTGCAAAGATGATCAGTTTTTCTTTTTCCTTACAATCATATTATTCATTACAAATAAGGATCCAAAAAGGGCAATGCAAATGCTTTTTCGAGATTGCGATTGCAGAAGAGACTGAAGGGGAGGATGATAGTATTAACTTATTTCATTTAGTAACGATTTGGATTTAAAAATGATTACAAAATCAGTCAAATATATTTGGTTTGCCCACATTCATTTCAGAAAATATCAGACGTATATCTTTTGTGACGGAAAACGAACGTTTGTATTATGAGTAGAGTTTGGGGTTTGGTATTTCCCGGGAAATTTTTGTCGGGAATTCCCGGGAAATTTTTTAAATATTCCCGGGAAATACGGGAAATTTTAAATTAACGTATACACTTTTTTGGAAAAACTCGCGATTTTAAAATTTTCATCGATTATATTATAATTTTGAAATATTACAAAAATTCAACATTATAAAAGAAATTTCAATTGAAATTTCAAAAAATTGAAGATTTTCGTTAGTATTAGATGAATGGACAAACGTTTCACAACGAAGATTTCTAAATATGTTTACGCGGTAAGGGATTTTACAATTTGGGATTAGTACCTATAACAGGAAACTGTAACGCAGGTAATATAAGAATGTTGGTGGAAAAACGCCTAGAAGATTTCAATTTGTTTTTCGAAAGTCACATTGTAGCAACTATATCGCACGGACCCAATGTGATGAAACGGTTTGTGGCAGATAGCCCAGTAGAAGGCATTTTTTGGCATTTGGCCGTATTAGAAGTTATTTACATTAAAAAATCAATTTGTGTTATTCTGAAAGTGAATCTGATTATAGTGGTGATGGGGTAGAAATGGAAATGTATGATATTGTTGATATGTTTATTATTTGAACTTTCTTCAAATTACAAAGTCATCAAAAATTTATAAAACCAATTTTGACACATTAGTTTTATAAACAAGGATAAAAGTAATTACCTAGACTAGTAAATATTTAGTCAATAAACTAGTTCATAAAAAGGTCAATATACTAGTCAGTAGATTACTCTTTAGACTAGTCAATAGGCTGGTCTGTAGACTAGTCAATAGACTGTTCTGAAGACTAGTAAATAGAAAAAACAAGAAATCTGAAATTAAAAACAGACAACTTATTTAAAAGAGAGTTAGCTTTATTTGAAGCTAGTACAAACAGAACCAAAAATTTAGACATACTTTTTAATGCATTGTTAACGCTAAAGCCCACTTCTGTAGAAAGCAAACGTATTTTTTCGGTAGCTGGTAAATTTTCAACAAATTTACGAAATAGAATGTCTGATGAGTTATTAAATGCAGTAATAATTTTTAATTTTTTTTGAAACCTTAGTTCTTCGAAAATTTTGTATATTTTTATTTTTAAATAGTATTTTTAATTAATTCTTAATAATAACTGATCTCAAAATGTTATCATTAATCCGCTTGTTTTTGTTTATACAGTATGAATTTAAATGTATTGTTTTCTTTTTTGTTAATAAAATAACGTTTTAATAAAAATCTTAAGCATTTTACTAGTACACTACTAGTACTAGCCTCGTTGAACACGGGGGTTACGTTCCATGAAAATACCGTGTTAAGCAAAATCGTGTTAAGCGATACAAGAAACCAATATAAAAAGAGGGGTTCCATGGTTTTCAAAAAAGCAAATTTTATTAATTTTAATTTTTTTTAATAATATATACATACATGTTAATCCATATCTACGCATGAAAACAAAAATATTACATTCAATTAACTTAATAATTCTCGAAATATTAAAAAAAAAAATATTTCACGACAGTAATATTAAAAAAAATAAAAATACATAACCATAAAATTTAATCTTCATCACTGGATAGATCTATCCGACGGTAACCAGTAATAAACAAATGTATTATGTATACAATTGCTTAAACGGGGAATTACCCGTTTATTGAAACTAAAAATAAAACAGAGCCAACTCTGCATATAATAGCACGTTCACATATAAGAAGGTTAGCAAGGTTATCGAGGTTATCTTCGTAACCAAGCCACAAATGTATGAGGTTAGCCATACAATTTGTATATGAAAGATAACCAAGTTCAGCTGTAGGTTACCTCATAACCTAGTAAAATACGCAGTGTTTCATTGAAAAGTACTCAATAAAATACTCAAAAATACAACGCTTATATCTATTGTGAATATATTTACTAAAATTTGACAGCAATAGGAAAAAAAATGTCCAATAACAATAATAATAAAACAATAATAAAAATAAAAAACAATAATAACAATAATAAAAAAATTCAAACAGCTGTCAATTTCTGTCATTCTACCATATGTTTTAGGTTACATTTATCATATGTGAACGCCACAAGGTTATCTCCAAGGTTAATTTTAGATAACCATAACCTTCTTATATGTGAACGTGCTATAACGCTGTGAATTTATTTCTATGTTCAATGTTGCATTTCAATTTACATCAACCGCTGTTAAAAACAAAGCACTTAAATATTTATGTGCAGAATGGTTTTTGTAAACCGCGCACAACCGAGGCTTTTTTAGTGTTAACCGAAAATGTGAACCAAAATATGATCGCGTTTGACCGAGGCCGTGTTAAAAAGAGTACGTGCTAAGCGAGGCCTACCTGTATTGTGATTTTTAAAAGATTTCCAGGGATTCCCGGGAATACCGGGAAATCAAATTTTTCATTCCCGTTTCCCGGGAAAAGAAAAAGTCCGGGAATTCCCAAACTCTAATTATGAGGACAGATTAGTAATACCGAAATCTTTACAAAGTAACATAAAAATCGTAAGGAGTAAAGCGTTGGGTTAGAAATTCTGTTTGGTGGTAAATTCTTGTAGCTGCTGCAATTTAAATCAAAATATTGCAAAATCTATGTTATCAATATGTTTGTAAAATTGAAAAGTTAACTATTTTAGTAATAGTTGACATATTTTCCAAATAGATAGATTTTAAAATTTAAAACAGCAAACGTTCTCATAGACATTTTAATAATTTCTTTAAATGATTGTATTACCTCAAAAAATTGTTAATGACAAACACCGAACTCGAAAACTAGTTAACCAGTGTTTTCTTATAAAAAACCGCCCGATATCTAATATTTTTTATTTTCAAATAACTCCAGAGGCCGTTTATTCGACGCGGTTCCCGACTTTTTACTTTATGTGCTAATAAGTTTTTTAACTATTAAGAAGAAATTGTTAAAAAATTCAGTAAATATCTAAAATTATTTAACTGTTCGTAAACAGGAACCCAAAATAGTGGATCTAATATGCGAAGTAAAACGCAGATGGAACACTCTTGTGTAGCGTGTTCATGATGTCAGCATTGCCGGCGCATGTTTAAAACAATTCTTTTGTTATAAAAATACAAACTATCAATAACGTACATATGTACATTGTACATATACACTAGAGCGGGTCGCTCTCTATGGACAAAAAAAAAGTTGAGTCAGTCACCCCCTAGGATTAAAGATATATTAATAACATTTGCAAAAATATAAAAATTCCTTTTTTGCCACGCCTAGAAATACCGCCTTTTTTGTTTTTTATATACTACGTCGCCATTTTAGGTCCGATCGTAACATATCATATATCAGTGTTTGTGGCTTGACGGCAGCTACATTTCACTCTAAGACGATTTTTTAATTCGACGTCATATTCTATGCGCGACTTCTGATATCTCGGATCCTTCCCCAAAATCAGTAATTGTGGCTATGCAGGAATAAAGAGCATTTAATTATATAAAATATTCGCTTTTAAATGTTCACTTTTATGCATTAACAGCTATTTTACAGATATTTTAAAATGTTCAAATATTCATTCACAACCTTTCTCGCAACAACGGACTGGAGTCTTCATCCAAGCACATTTTTGAAGACCACAACAACAATTCAGTAGCACCGGGCTACATACAGCAAGTGGATACAACAGTCCATTCACATCGTCACAATTCAGTAGCACAGGGCTACATACAGCAAGTGGATACAACAGTCCACTCACATCATTCCAATTCGGTAGCACAGGGCTACAAACAACGAGTGGATACAGCAGACCACTCACAACTTTACATTAAAACTACAATACAATATGGATACGATCAAAACTTTACTGGATCTTCAGTTAGAGACTGGAGAAACAATACAGGGCATTGTTCGAAATTTTAAAAAGGACCCGGCAGACAGGAAAACAACAGTTAGCTTCTTTGAGTAACGATTACGACGCCTTCAGGAATCATGGAACCAATTCCAGGAAACAGATTCCAAGATACGAGAGGTGTGCGACGATCCAATGAAATTTGAATATTTTTCAGAAGGCTACTATGGTAAAATCAGAAACTTAGTCTCTGATTACATCGAAATTTTTAAAACTGAAACTGCTCGCCTCAAACAAAAAATTGAGGAAACTAAAATATCAAAAAAAACCCGAACAAGATAATTTGCCTACAAGAGAGTCTACAAGCGTTGGGGTTCTACGTAGGCTGAGACCTCGTATAACAGCTCTCAATCGGCTACTAATGGGATTGATAGACACAGATAATCAGCCCCTACAGTACTTTGATTTAAACATAAATACCATCAAAAGATTATGGGATCAAATTGAGCAGCTGTATGATGAAGCTCTCGATCAATTAACAAACCCATCGGCTTATGGTCTAGATCAAGTGGAATACGATAGTGTACATGACCTAATGCAACAAAAATTGGTCGATCTATCTGTTAGAGCTGACAGACTGCGACAGAATTCCACTACACAACTACGTCTGCAGAACCTGTCACAATTGCTAGTGGTGCTCTAAATTTACCAAAATTAACCATACCAAAATTTGATGGCGATTATTTGAAATGGCGACAATTTTATGACTTGTTCTCTGAAATGGTAGACAAACAATCAATTCCAGCAATTCAAAAAATGTGGTATTTAAAGAGCAACTTGTCAGGAGAAGCCGAGCATTTAATAACTCAATTTCATCTATCCGAAGTAAATTACATAACGGCTTGGAAAACGTTACAGGAGCGTTACAACAGCAAAAGAATTTTGGTAGCTAATTTAGTAGATAAAATACTCAATCAGCAGTCTATATCATCATCTGCCCAATCGATCAAAGAATTACATGACACCACAAAAGAGTGTCTATTGGCATTAAACAATTTGGGAATTGCAACTTCCTCATGGGACGCGTTACTCATACAACTAATGATTAAAAAACTTGACAGGAACACACATATCCGATACATGCAGTCATTAACTAACCCAAGAGACATACCAACCATAACCGATTTTTTATCATTTCTGGAGCGTCAATTCCAATCAATGGAGGCACAAAAGAAAAAGCAGCACACAAAGCAGTCTCAGCACTAATAACATCCAACAATAATGGCAAATGCGCATCATGCCACCACAGCGACCATAAATTATACCACTGTAGCAATTTCCTTCAATTATCAGAAATAGAGCGACTGCGTTGGGTCCAACAACACAACTTATGGGTCAACTGCTTCGGAAATGACCATGTTTCCAAATCATGCAATCATGGTAGTTGCCGAAAGTGTGCCAAAAAACACAATACGTTGCTCCACTTACAAAAAGGGAACAAATCTCAAAAATGCGAAGGGCCATTAGGCACTCAACAAAAGCAACCTATAGCCAACGCGACTATATCCCCGAACACCACCTCTGCGGACCGCCCAGGCTTCTCAACTCTAAATCTTTCAAGGGTCGTAGCAGCTACTTCGACAAAAACTAACGACGCTGTAGGGAGCAAAAGCTACGTTCTGCTAGCAACAGCAAAAGTTATAATAACAGTCTCAAATGGTGCCTCCGATGAATTTAGAGCAGTGTTAGATTCCGGGTCCCAAGTTAACATTGTATCAAAACGTCTTTGTCAAAAATTATCCATCTCACCATTGGCGGCATCACTTTGTCTTGATGGCATTTGTGAAATACAAAGAAAATCTCAATATCGTGTTAATATCAATATGAAATCCATAGATCATAATTTCTCTGCGAATGTAGACGCTTATGTCCTACCAAGCATAATTCCTGCTCAACCCAGCCAATACATCGACCCTTCAACATGGGATATTCCAAAAAATATACAGCTGGCTGATCCTCATTTTTATCAGCAGGAAAAGGTAGATTTGCTGCTTGGAGCAGAATTCTATTACAAATTAGTTCAATCTGGAACAATACATCTGGCCGACAAACTACCAACCTTGCAAAATACGTTATTAGGTTGGATTGTGGGCGGCGCAATTGGAAAGAATCCATCCCCAAAACCATCATCTTCACTTACATGTGGAGTATTTGATGACACCTCATTAGAAGAAGCTATAGAGAATCTTTGGAAACTAGACGAGATTGAAGTCAGCGAAAAAGGTCTGTCACCATCAGAAAAGCAATGTGAATTGCATTTCATTCAACGTATACTCACCAATGAAGGTGGTCGCTTTATAGTCAGTCTTACGTTTGAGAAAACCCAACAGCGTTAGGAGAGTCTCAACCAATGGTTTACAACAGATTCTTCGGTTTGGAACGTCGACTTTTACATAAGGAAGACATGCGAACTCAGTACATAAAATTTATGCAAGATTACGAACAGTTGGGACATATGGAGAAGATTGATATTAATACTATATCCGATCCCAAATATTTTATTCCTCACCACTGTGTATTGAAACCAGATAGTACCACAACAAAGCTCAGAGTAGTTTTCGATGCATCAGCAAAAACATCATCGGGTCATTCATTGAATGATCTTATGTATACTGGACCAACTCTTCAAAGTGAATTATTTTCAATTCTACTACGTTTCGAATTACCAAAATTTGTCTTTACTACCGACATAGAAAAGATGTATAGACAGATTTTAATTCATCCAGATGACCAAAAATTCTAGCTAATCATTTGGAGAGAAGATCCGTCACTTCCTATTAATTATTATAAACTTAATACGGTTACATATGGCACACGAGCAGCACCCTATCTTGCTACTAAATGTTTACAAAAAATTGCAGATGAAAATTTGATAAACTATCCATACGGCTCACAAATGCTGAAACACAATTTCTACGTAGATGATAGTCTTGGTGGTGCCGACAGCCTTAATATCGCATTGGAAATACAGAAGGAACTTATTATCATTCTAAAAAGACATGGCTTTAATCTGAAAAAAAGGTGCGCAAATCACCCTTCATTACTAAAGAATATTCCATTTGGTGATCAAGAGGTGGATTTAGATTTCAACAGTAACAGCACCAATACAATAAAAACGTTAGGATTATTATGGGTACCCAAGACAGACCAGTTTTGCGTCAAGGTAAAAATTAATCCTTCAACTACTGTCTCAAAGCGATCCGCAACCTCAGATTTGGCAAGATTGTTCGATTTTCTTGGCCTACTAGCACCTGTAGTGGTCAGGGCAACTATGGCAATTCAAACTGGACTGGGATGAACCATTGCCTGAGGACCTTCATGAACCTTGGACTAGATTCAGGAATGAGTTAGACAGCCTGAACAATCTCAAAATACCACGACACATTTTCAAGGGAGCAATCCCAGCTCAAACACAACTCCATATATTCGCAGATGCTTCTGAAAAGGCCTATGGAGCAGTTGCTTACATCCGCGCAACTCTTAAGGATGGAAGAATAATTGTACAATTACTCTGCTCCAAGACACGCGTTGCACCCCTTAAACAACAGACACTGCCTCGTTTAGAATTATGTGCTGCCGTTACGGCTGCCCAACCTGTGCATAGGGTCAAAACTGATCTTCAGATTAAAAATCAAGCTGTATATTTATGGACAGACTCCGAAATAGTACTGTCTTGGATAAACACCCAATCCTCGCTCTATCATACCTTTGTAGCTAATCGAGTCTCAAAAATCCATTCATTGACATTGCCCGAACAATGGCCCCATGTCAGATCCAAGGACAATCCGGCAGATTTACTTTCCAGAGGGCTACCGGCAACAAAACTTTCTAAATGCACTTTATGGTTCTATGGCCCATTGTTCCTGCATGGAAGAGAAGAAATATGGCCACCTACATTTTCACAACGACTCATCTCTAATGACATCGAGAAAAAGAAAACAACTGTAACATCAGCAGCCACTACCTCCAACGATGACTTCATTTATAATATCCCACACAAGAACTCTTTCAGAACCCTTCAAAGGATTGTAGGCTACATTCTTAGATTCATGAGAAACACCCGAATGAAAAACGAAGATCGTCCAAAATGTAAGGCATTAATTCCCCTTGAACTCGACGATGCCTTATACGTAATCATCAAAACTATTCAACGTTCCGACTTTTCTTCGGAAATAAGCCAACTTCGAGAAAATAAGGAAGTCGACAAGAAAAGCTCTATCATCAGCCTGTCTCCATACTTAGATGACACACACATACTACGAGTAGGAGGACGACTGGAAGCATCATTTTTATCGTATGATGCAAAACACCCAATGTTGATTCCATACAATGATCCCCTTACAAAACTTTTATTTACGATGATTCATGAAGAAAATAACCATTGTTGACCCCAAGCACTCTTGAATATAATCAGACAAAGATTTTGACCAATAAAAGGGAAAATAATGGCACTGTCCGTAGTTCAAAAATGCATAAGATGTATCCAGGCACGACCACAATTATGCCAACAAATTATGGGCAATCTACCTCATACTAGAGTTACACCAGCGCGACCGTTTATCAACACTGGTGTAGATTATTGTGGACCCTTTTGGATTCGTTACAGGATTAGAGGCAAACGACCAACGAAAGCATATATAGCTGTATTCTGCTGTTTTTCCACAAAGGCAGTTCATCTTGAGTTGGTATCGGATTTATCAACAGATGCTGTTATTGGTGCCCTAAAACGATTTATTGGCCGTCGAGGACGATGCCAAAATATTTATTGTGATAACGACACCAATTTTGTTGGAGCAAAAAATCAGCTAACAGAGCTATCTGATTTATTCCTGTAAGGCGCAAGAGTCAATTATTTCCGCTTCTAGCTCAAAGGGAATACAGATCAATTTTATTCCACCCAGAGCACCACATTTTGGAGGCTTATGGGAGGCAGCCGTAAAATCGGCAAAACATCTTTTGGTCCGGAGCGTCGCAAATGCATCTTTAACTCAAGAAGAATTGGAGACAATCATAGTGGAAATTGAGGCTATACTAAACTCTCGCCCTATAACGCCCATGACAAATGACCCAAATGATCTTGCAGCATTAACACCGGGTCATTTCCTTATTGGTGAAGCTCTCACATCTCAAGTAGAAAGCAAGGCAAAAGTGCAAAATATGACAACTCTATCCCATTGGAAATTGATATCCCATCTTAAGCAGGCTTTTTGGAACAGATGGTGCACGGAATACTTAAACGAACTACAACAACGAGGTAAATGGCAAAAACAGTTTAGCAACCTCAAAATTGGGGACATGGTTATTATCAAGGAAGACAATACACCCGTTATGAAATGGCCATTGGGAAGAATTATTAAGGTTTATACTGGTGATGACGGTGCAGCAAGAGTTGCAGAAATAAAAACTGCCTCAGGAATGTTCAAACGTCCTATACATCGTCTTGCATTACTACCAGCGTTGCCGTTTTGGTTATTTTTAACCAAATTTGGTTATTTTTTTTGTAATGTGTAAATGTGTATTTTTTCTTCATTTTGGTTATTTTTTTATTATGGTTAATAAAGCAATCACTTCTTTAATTTTATTTGAAAATTTGCATTATAAGCTTTGCAATCGTTAGCAAAGTGTTTTAATTCTTTAAGCGTTGTTATTACGTTCAATTGAAATAATAAAAAAATTTTAATACAAATAAATAAAAACCTTAATTTATTATTTGTAGTTTAACCCTCTCATTCCCGATGTTGCGTATATGCAACATTGTGTTTATCAGCCTCTAAGTACAGCTATTTTAAATATTTTATTCTGATTCTTTCGCTAAAATATAGCCTCATGTGTTGTTTAAGCTTACAGCTAATTGATTGGTAGTCAGCTGTGCACGTGCTCACTTAGTAGTTATTCTCCCGAGAGCGAAATTGACAAATTCATTTAGCAAAATAAACCTTATTTTAAAAAGTGTTAAAACACATTAATATAATTAAGTCATCCTAAAACCAAGTTCGACAACTAAATAATGAAAGGTAGGTGAGTAATTTAACACGTTGACTGCCGACTACGAGATAACTCGTAGATTGCGTTCCCTTCTAGGGAGCCCAACTACGAGTTATCTCGTACTCACTAATGTGAAAAAAATCAAGTTGTCATTTTTGACTAGTTTTTTGAAAATTGCCGCGGCAGTCAACGTGTTAAAAAAACCCCGCTTGAAAATATTACTTAGTTTGTCTGTAATAATTTTATAAATGTAGTGTTGCGTATATGCGTATTATGGTAAGTTTTTAGAAATTAAAACTTATTTTTGTATTCACATTCTAAGATGCGCCCAAACGGATTAAATTGAAAAATTTGATTGGGATGATTCGCCTAACGAGGAAAATGAAGAAGAAGAAGATGTAATAAGAGGGTACAACTAGTTTCAAACTATGCAAGTAAGAATGCAAGAGATGGTACCGCAAAGACAAGAAGTTCATAACTATACCTCGTCCAGGTATAGTAGAATGCTACAACAAGCACATGGGAGGTGTTGATCTTGCGGACATGATGCTTGAATTGTACAAGTCAAACTATAGTTGTCGCAAAAAAGAGAGGTTGTCCATCATCACTCCTTTTGACAATTTGACAATGAATTCAGGAACTTCATCACCTTCTTCATCGACCCCGTCATCACCAGCTCCTTCTAAGGGTTCTGAATCAATTCCCTATAAAAGAGCACATGTTGCACAGCTTGCAAAATCCCTACGATTTGATAGTAATAATCATTAGGCGGAATGGGGAACAAGGGGCAGATGTAGACTTTGGAAAGCCTGTAAATGCAGCAGATGCAATGTGCACTTGTGCTCCAATCCTCAAAAAAATTGTTTTGTATCCTTGCATACATAAATTGAAATAAACGAAATTTGAAAAAAAAATCATAAAAAAATCAAAATTATAAATTTAAATATATAACACCATTGCCCAATGTTGCCTATACGCAACATCCTGTAGCTCTTGAACCAGGACACCTAGGACATTGAAATTTTTGTCAGATGATATTGAGGTCAACTCTATCTTATATGTCTACTCAAAAAAATTTTAGCCACTCCCGTTTTAATTCGGGCATGAGAGGTTACCTATACAGAAAAAAAATAAAATTTTTGTATTAAATCTTAAATTTGTTAAAAACAAATACATTTATATGAAAAAAATTTTTTGGTTATTTTTTCCTTATTTGGTTATTTCTTATTTTAATTTTGGTTATAAAATTTTTTTGGTCGTGGCAACGCTGATTACTACCTACAAATCCGGATCCAGAAATAACTATGTCCACTGAAGTCAACAACAAGAATATATGCAATTCACCTGATGAACCCAAGGCTAAGAGAATTAAAATACCAACAAATCATATAACACTGGCACTACTCACTCTACTTTTAATTCTGCCAATATCATTGGCAACTCCAGTTAAGAATCAAAAATTTGGATCAAAGGTCGGAATACACTTTGAACAATTTGGAACAGTCGCAATTTCAACTACTCAATGGAATCTTTTCGTATACTACGATTTATCGTCTTACTGGTCCGAAACGTCTATCCTTGTTAATGGGACAAGGTCAATTCAAGCCTTGTGTAAGATGTTAGAACCAAATACATCTTGTGCAGGGACGATTGAACATTTCAAACAAATGGAAAATGAACTACAACTGATTACTGCGAAGTAAAAGAGGTGCGTTAGATATAGTTGGTAATGTTGCACATTCTCTATTTGGCATTCTAGACTCAGAATACGCCGAACATATGTCTGCAACAATAAAAGAAGTCAATGAAAATGAATCGTACCTGTTACAATTATTAAGAAACCAAACATCAATCGTTGACTCAACAATGAACATCATACAACAGAATCAAATAAACTCGAAAATTAGATTTGAAAGATTGGAACAAGAAATCACGAGGTATTCAGAAGAATTGGATAATATCAACAATTTATTAGTACAATTACATCTGAATCAACTGTTTAACTCAGCAGTTCTTCAATTGTCCCTCATTGCAAACAACCTAAAAGGCATACAGTCAGCAATACTTGAGACACTTATGGACACACGACATGGCAAAATCAGCCCATGCCTACTTACCATGGAACAATTACAAAAGGAAGTTACTCAGATCTCACTACACTCCCCACCGTCAGTGAATCTCCCAGTGTCAGAACAGAATGACTTGCTCCTACTCTTCAAACTTATGAGAATACAAGGCAGACTGACACAGCAATACGCAATTTTTAAAATAACCTTACCATTGGTCGAACCTGAAAGATTCAGTATGGTTCACTTGATTGCAGTACCCAATACAATAAACAGCACATTAGTAGCCATTAAACCATGCACTACATTTCTAGGCATAAGTATAGCCCATAAACAATATATTCCGTTTACAAGTTCAGAGTTCAGTGCTTGTGACACAATAAAACCAACTCATTTCATTTGTTCCAACATTCAAATTCGTTATAATTACGGCTCAAACGTCTGCGCATGTGAAATTGGTTTCTTCAATAACCAAATAACACCATCCTGTATTTTGGAAAAAACCGGCACCAGATGGATACCACTTCATAAAGAATATCAATGGATATATGCCACCTCATCGTCTACGAGAGCTACGGCTGTGTGCAATAGGGAAATTATTCCCTTATCACTAAAGGGCTCCAGTCTACTTACACTAGACCCAGAATGCTCGTTCAAGCACAATTTTGCCACAATGAATGGACGACAATTTATACCAAGCACAATAAGATCATCATATACCAGTCTTGGACAAATCTCAGATTTATTGTTGCCTAACAATACTACATTGTTTACACACAACAATCGTTCAACCCCAACATATTTGGAAGATACGTATACCAAAAATATGAAGGAACCTTTGAATCTACAAAAGTCTTTAAGCGAAGAAAACGTAATGGAACTTCCTAACAAATTGAAATCCCATCAACTGCATAACAACATGATTGCCTACCTTGCCCTTTGTGTAAGTATACTAACGATCATATGTTGTCTTCGACGTAAAACTTGCAGCAGACGACATTCAGTAAGGACTGCCGAAAATGTTTCAGAAATCAACGTATCTCAACCAACTGAAGAAACTGCTCCAAAACCAATGCCACGGCAATCTATACCTACTCGCCAGTTCTACCTTAATGTATAATGATCCAAGCATCTCGGTTCTGTTGAACATCCGTTCAACGCGGGGGAGAATGTTAAAGCCAATAAATATATTTTACTTTAGTTTAGTTTATCTTACTTTATTTCATTTTATTTTATTGCATATTTTAAGTTGACGAAAATTATTTTATTACAGTGTAAATTCATAAATACATTTAATTTAATTTTTTATGTTGACAAAATTTGGAATTAAGTTTCATTTGGCAGTAAAACTATTTTTTGTTCCGTTTGCACTAATTTCTTTGCATTTTTTTTGTTGTTCATTGTCACAAAGCCAATGAACGTATTAATTTCACAAAAACAGTAGTTACGTAAGAAATGCAGTATCAGGGACAAGAAAATTAAATTTGAAGTGTATCAGCATTTTTGTTATTATAGATTTAGTATAAAAACTCAATAAAATATAAATTTTCGCGCAGTAGTAAAAACTCAATTGTTTTAATTATTGCATGCCATTACGTTCAAGTTCCAAGTGCTTGAAAGTAAGAATTAAAAATCAAAATTAGTACAGTTCAAATTTATGTGTTTGAATTGAGTAATACCAAAGAAAATAAAGTATAAAGAATGTGCATCTTAACATATTTTGGAATATATTTCAAAAATATTTCACGACGCGGGGGGAAAGATAGGAGGGAAGTAAACAGAAACGAAGAGCGTAACAATGCGTTGCTCTCATTCTTTACTCTCATCGCGATGAGATCAAAGACTATAAATATATGAAGATGTTGCACTGCCAGTGCCAAATTTGTCGATGGCAGTACGGCTACTGCCACTTATTGTACTCAGAGAATTTATTATACTCAGAGAACGTATTGTTCTCTTCTCTAATTTATTCTCATATGCGTGTATACGTGTGTGCTTGTACATTGCCAAATAAACAAACTGAAAGATGTCTTGTTTTCACAAAATGTATGTGCAAATAGCCTGTGGAAAAGAAATATTACCGTTTGTTTTATTGTAGGGTAAGAATATGTGTTTTATTGTTGTAGAAATAAAACTATATCTATTCGCACCGAAATAAAAAATCCATATTTTGTGTTGACATTTGAAACTGAAAAATTGTTTTATAAAAAGTGTGAATTTAAAAATTGTAGTGCATGCTCAAACAAAACGTTTAATAAATATAATATATAATTAAAATCATAAATCATATTTTTAGAAGATATTGATAGGACTGGAAATATATCAGAAAGTACACATACCCCTGATATAGATGTCGCAGATATATACGATGAAAATAAAGAATATTTTAATGAAGGCACCGATTGTTTTACGTCCAACAATGTGCCAATTGAATTAACATCAAGTCGATATTTTGTTGGTTACATAGCTCAACGAATATCTTGCGTTAAATGTCGTGTGGATATAATCAAACCAGCGCAAATTTTGTCATATCCTTCAGAAATGTTCGTTTATGCAAAAAATTATATAAAAGATTCCGACTTTGGAAGTTTATGCGCTCCATCTGATTTATTTTTTGAAGTTTGCAAAATTCATATAAGTCTTCGAAAAAATTTTTTAGAAAATAAATCTATAAAAAAACAAAAAAACATTTGTAGTTGGCCAAAAAATGCACAAAAAATACAATTTATTCCTTGGTTTGATGAAAATAACGAATTTATAAACACAGAATGGAGATGCTTAATTTACTAATTGTTGTTCTACTACGGAAGCATTCCACATGGGAAACATACAAATTCAAATTATCCAGTATGGAAAAAGTTAAAATTTTGAACCATTAAAATGATAAATAAATTTAATAAATACTAAACAAAAAAAGCATTCGTTTTATTACAACTTCATTCTATACAAAAATAGACACATATGGTAAATACATACATACATAATTGAATAGTAATATATAATTCGGTGTGAATCGATATAATTTCATTTCTACAACAATAAAACACATATTCTTACCCTACAATAAAACAAACGGTAATATTTTTTCCACAGGCTATTTTCAAATATATTTTGTGAAAACAAAAATTCTTTCAGTTTGTTTATTATTTTATTTGGCAATGTATGTATACACACACGTATACACGCATATGAGAATAAATTGCTTAGAGAAAAAAACAATACGTTCTCTAAGTATAATAAGTTCCCTGAGTACAATAAGTGTACTGAGTCTTTTTTGTTTTCTTTCTCTCAGTTAACATGAGAGTGAGAACGACAATTTAGCTTTCCCTGTTACCTACCCCCTCATCATAAAGAAGCACAAAATTTTGTCAATTTTAAATACACTGTGTGCAACATCTTTACATATTTATAGTCTTTGGTCAAATAATAAAAACGATCATACATACATAATCGTACATACACATATACATACGTACGATGAGAGCAACACATTGTTACGCTCTTTGTTTGTGTTTATTTTTCTTCTGTCTTCCCTCCCTCATCAAGAAATGATTTTTAAAAGAGATTTTGGTGAGAGCGGGTTTTACTGGTACATCCCGCCATAAGAAATTTTACTTCTACATGATGCGCATTCTTTATATCCATATTCTTTGGTAATACCAAAGAAAATAAAGTATAAAGAATGTGCATCTTAACATATTTTGGAATATTTTTCAAAAATATTTCATGACGCGGGGGGAAAAAGATAGGAGGGAAGTAAACAGAAACGAAGAGCGTAACAATGCGTTGCTCTCATCGCGATGAGATCAAAGACTATAAATATATGAAGAATTTGTCGATGGCAGTACGGCTACTGCCACTTATTGTACTCAGAGAATTTATTATACTCAGAGAACGTATTGTTCTCTTCTCTAATTTATTCTCATATGCGTGTATACGTGTGTGCTTGTACATTGCCAAATAAAATAATAAACAAACTGAAAGATGTCTTGTTTTCACAAAATGTATGTGCAAATAGCCTGTGGAAAACAAATATTACCGTTTGTTTTATTGTAGGGTAAGAATATGTGTTTTATTGTTGTAGAAATGAAACTATATCGATTCGCACCGAAATAAAAAATCAATATTTTGTGTTGACATTTGAAACTGAAAAATTGTTTTATAAAAAGTGTGAATTTAAAAATTGTAGTGCATGATCAAACAAAACGTTTAATAAATATAATATATAATTAAAATCATATTTTTAGAAGATATTGATAGGATTGGAAATATATCAGAAAGTACCCATACCCCTGATATAGATGTCGCAGATATATGTATACGATGAAAATAAAGAATATTTTAATGAAGGCACCGATTGTTTTACGTCCAACAATGTGCCAATTGAATTAACATCAAGTCGATATTTTGTTGGTTACATAGCTCAACGAATATCATGCGTTAAATGTCGTGTGGATATAATAAACCAGCGCAAATTTTGTCATATCCTTCAGAAATGTTCGTTCATGCAAATCCATTGCTCCATCTGATTTATTTTTTGAAGTTTGCAAAATTCATATAAGTCTTCGAAAAAATTTTTTTAGAAAATAAATCTATAAAAAACATAAAAACATTTGTAGTTGGCCAATGCGTAAGTTGCACAAAAAATACAATTTATTCCTTTTGGTTTGATGAAAATAACGAATGTTATAAACACAGAATGGAGATGCTTAATTTACTAATTGTTGTTTTTCTACGGGAGCATTCCACATGGGAAACATACAAATTCAAATTATCCAGTATGGAAAAAGTTAAAATTTTGAACCATTAAAATGATAAATAAATTTAATAAATACTAAACAAAAAAAGCATTCGTTTTATTACAACTTCATTCTATACAAAAATAGACACATATGGTAAATATGTACATACATAATTGAATAGTCTAAAAAATAACATTATAATTCGGTGCGAATCGATATAATTTCATTTCTACAACAATAAAACACATATTCTTACCCTACAATAAAACAAACGGTAATATTTTTTCCACAGGCTATTTTCACATATATTTTGTGAAAACAAAAATTCTTTCAGTTTGTTTATTATTTTATTTGGTAATGTATGTATACACACACGCATATGAGAATAAATTGCTTAGAGAAAAAAACAATACGTTCTCTAAGTATAATAAGTTCTCTGAGTACAATAAGTGTACTGAGTCTTTTTTGTTTTCTTTCTCTCAGTTAACATGAGAGTGAGAACGACAATTTAGCTTTCCCTGTTACCTACTCCCTCATCATAAAGAAGCACAAAATTTTGTGAATTTTAAATACACTGTGTGCAACATCTTTACATATTTATAGTCTTTGGTCAAACAATAAAAACGATCATACATACATAATCGTACATACACATATACATACTTTGGTATTACCAAAGAATATGGATATAAAGAATGCGCATCATGTAGAAGTAAAATTTCTTATGGCGGGATGTACCAGTAAGACCCGCTCTCACCAAAATCTCTTTTAAAAATCATTTCTTGATGAGGGAGGGAAGACAGGAGAAAAATAAACACAAACAAAGAGCGTAACAATGTGTTGCTCTCATCGTACGTATGTATATGCGTATGTACGATTATGTATGTATGATCGTTTTTATTGTTTGACCAAAGACTATAAATATGTAAAGATGTTGAACACAGTGTATTTAAAATTGACAAAATTTTGTGCTTCTTTCTTATGAAGGGGGTAGGTAACAGGGAAAGCTGAATCGTCGTTCTCACTCTCATGTTAACTGAGAGAAAGAAAACAAAAAAGACTCAGTACACTTATTGTACTCAGAGAACTTATTATACTTAGAGAACGTATTGTTCTTTTCTCATATGCGTGTATACGTGTGTGCTTGTACATTGCCAAATAAAATAATAAACAAACTGAAAGATTTTTTGTTTTCACAAAATGTATGTGCAAATAGCCTGTGGAAAACAATTATTACCGTTTGTTTTATTGTAGGGTAAGAATATGTGTTTTATTGTTGTAGAAATGAAATTATATCGATTCGCACCGAATTATATATTACTATTCAATTATGTATGTATGTATTTACCATATGTGTCTATTTTTGTATAGAATGAAGTTGTAATAAAACGAATGCTTTTTTTGTTTAGTATTTATTAAATTTATTTATCATTTTAATGGTTCAAAATTTTAACTTTTTCCATACTGGATAATTTGAATTTGTATGTTTCCCATGTGGAATGCTTCCGTAGTAAAACAACAATTAGTAAATTAAGCATCTCCATTCTGTGTTTATAACATTCGTTATTTTCATCAAACCAAGGAATAAATTGTATTTTTTGTGCATTTTTTGTATTTTTTGGCCAACTACAAATGTTTTTTTGTTTTTTATTGATTTATTTTCTAAAAAAATTTTTTCGAAGACTTATATGAATTTTGCAAACTTCAAAAAATAAATCAGATGGAGCGCACAAACTTCCAAAGTCGGAATCTTTTATATAATTTTTTGCATAAACGAACATTTCTGAAGGATATGACAAAATTTGCGCTGGTTTGATTATATCCACACGACATTTAACGCAAGATATTCGTTGAGCTATGTAACCAACAAAATATCGACTTGATGTTAATTCAATTGGCACATTGTTGGACGTAAAACAATCGGTGCCTTCATTAAAATATTCTTTATTTTCATCGTATACATATATCTGCGACATCTATATCAGGGGTATGGGTACTTTCTGATATATTTCCAGTCCTATCAATATCTTCTAAAAATATGATTTATGATTTTAATTATATATTATATTTATTAAACGTTTTGTTTGAGCATGCACTACAATTTTTAAATTCACACTTTTTATAAAACTATTTTTCCGTTTTTCAGTTTCAAATGTCCACACAAAATGTGGTTTTTTTATTTCGGTGCGAATCGATATAGTTTCATTTCTACAACAATAAAATACATATTCTTACCCTACAATAAAACAAACGGTAATATTTCTTTCCCACAGGCTATTTGCACATACATTTTGTGAAGACAAGACATCTTTCAGTTTGTTTATTATTTTATTTGGCAATGTACAAGCACACACGTATACACGCATATGAGAATAAATTAGAGAAGAGAACAATACGTTCTCTGAGTATAATAAATTCTCTGAGTACAATAAGTGGCAGTAGCCGTACTGCCATCGACAAATTTGGCACTGGCAGTGCAACATCTTCATATATTTATAGTCTTTGATCTCATCGCGATGAGAGCAAAGAATGAGAGCAACGCATTGTTACGCTCTTCGTTTCTGTTTACTTCCCTCCTATCTTTCCCCCCGCGTCATGAAATATTTTTGAAAAATATTCCAAAATATGTTAAGATGCACATATGGTAATACCAAAGAAAATAAAGTATAAAGAATGTGCATCTTAACATATTTTGGAATATTTTTCAAAAATATTTCATGACGCGGGGGGAAAGATAGAATGGAAGGAAAGAGAAACGAAGAGCGTAACAATGCGTTGCTCTCATCGTGCGTTTTTGTTGTTTGACCGCTTTTTTATTAAATTTTCTGAAATCACTTATTCTGGTCAGTGTTGCCACGAAAAAAATATTGTAACCAACATTTGTGAAAAAAATTATCTACCAAATAAGAAAAAATATAACCAAAATTAAATTCACAGTTTTTTTTATTTTTTTTCAAATATAAATTATAATTAATACAACATAGTAAGAAAAGAAACGAAAAATAACAAACTAAAATTTAAGTCTTACAAATTAATTCATTTCTACAAACAAAAGCTCTTTTTATAAGAAAAATAAATAACCAAATCCGGAAATTTTGGTTAAAAATAGCTAAACGGCAACACTGGTTGTGATTAGTGAGCAAGAGAGAGAAAATAAGTTGAGAGAATTTATTTATTTACAGCCATAGAAAACTGTCAATAATATACGACACTTTGATTTTCATTTCATCAACATACATACATACATGTAAAGCTATCTATCTATCTTAATAATTTTAGACAAATAAAGATAAAATAAAAAATCCATTTTTTTTATTAAAAGAACATAAAGCTATCCATCTTTGGCTTAAAAATTATACCTAGTTTTTTTAGATAAACAAAAATAAAAAACCCATTTTTTATTAGAAGAAAAAATAAAAAAATTAAATACGGCCAGCTAATAACATAGAACATTTTTAAGATAAAATATTTGTTGAGTGTTATTCTGAAATAAAATGATAACGCATCCGCTACACACGTGTTCTTGTCGCAGTCTGATCGACAACTAAATCAAATAACACTAGAATGCGTGTGAGTTCTCTCTGCACAATTGTGCGGGTCGTAATCAGTGTTGTCAGATTTTTTTTACCTCCATCGCCAAAAGCTATACGCAAAATCGCCAAAAATAGCGAAAATAAAATATTATTAATTTTATCCAAAATAAAAATCGCCAAAAATTTAAAACATCATTTATATTTATTTAAAGGGTGATTTTTTAGCTATTATCTTTTTGGCAACACTGGTTTAAACAGCTCACGCACGCTTCGTGTTTTGTCTCACTGTTAAACATCTTCAGTTTGGTCTATAATTAAACCATGAATCGTCTTACAAACGAACAACGCTTGCAAATCATTGAATTTGGCATCATTGGACCGTACTTCTTTAAAGATGCTGCGAATCGTAACGTAACTGTGAATGGTGAGCGCTACCGTGAGATGATATCCAACTTTTTTTTTGCCCAAAATGCGAGAGCTTGACTTGCATGACATGTGGTTTCAACAAGACGGTGCCACATGCCACACAACACGCGTAACAATGGACTTATTGAGAGGCGAGTTCGGTGAACATTTTATTTCATGTTCGGGACCGGTCAATTGGCCGCCTAGATCGTGCGATTTAACGCCTTTACACTATTTTTTGTGGAGCTATATTAAAGCTCATGTCTATACAGACAAGCCCGCTTCAATTGACGCATTGGAAGACAACATTGAAGCATTTATCCGTGAGATACCGGCCGAAATGTTGGAAAGAGTATGCCAAAATTGGACTAAGCGGATGGACCATTTGAGGCGTAGTCGCGGTCAACATTTGCATGAAATAATCTTCAAACATTAAATTATATGGACCGTACTATCGATTCAAATAAAGATTTCATGCATTTTTCTGAATTTTATGTGTTTTTTTTTGAAAATTTTTCCTATAGCTCTTAAAAAATCACCCCTTATTTCATGTATTATGAAGTCAATATAAATCTAATAAAAGTCTATAATAAAAAAATATTATAATTTTACATTATATTTGTACTTTTAGTGCATTAGTCATTAGTTGTCAAAATATTTTTTACAAAAATTAATTGCATAAATTTATAATATCATATACCCCATTCTCTGCAGATTCATTTTCAGAAAATACCCTTTCTACGCAAGCGTTGCTGGTTGGTAAAATTAACATATTTAGAACGGCCAATGCCAAGTTTTTATAGTGAAATGTTCCAGCCGCATCGCAATATTTGGCCAATATGTGGCCAAAAGTCTAATAAATTTGTTGGGATTTCACCTTTAAAGATCTCAATCCAATTGATATATGCTAATTTTGACCATTGCAAATCATATTACCCTGCGGATATTTTTGGATTTAAAAATAAAGTTAATGAATTTTGAACTACCGGAAATTTTACTTGTGTGGGTTTCCACATTTTAATATTGAAAATTCATTATATGTTTTAAAAATATTTATATTTTCAGGTAACCGTTTTAGCATTTCTTTTAATAGTTTGTGTTTTTTCCCACTCCTGTTTGTCATCAATACTGCACATTTAAAGAGGTGTCGCACACTTCACATTTTTCAATATCAATTTTGACAGAAAAGTACTCTTAACAACAACAAGCAGCTTGCTGTTTTTGTATTGTTTTACAAGTGTACGAAATGACAAAGACATTGGTATAACCCATAAAGCCTACTTTACACAGTCCCACAAGTAATATGATCTGTCAAAATTTTGTGTAGAAGAGTACGGATGTGATCGTCTAAAAGTACTATGTAATGAAACCATCACACATTGAGAGAAAATACGGATGAAAAGTTTGACAGTCGTATGGCTCTCTTCATTTTTTGAAATGATTCAAAAAACAAGCAAGTTGCATTAGATAAGGGATGTATTTTTATGTAAACACATAGAAAAAAAGTGTAACAGCTGTTTTCATTTTACTTTGTTATTGTCTTATACCGATCATGTAAACGTAAAAAATATAAATCATACGTCTTTTATTCTCTTTTATGTTATACGGATGGAATTTCATTTTACTTTTTCATTAGACTTTACGTACGTAAAGTATTACCGTGTGAAGTGGGCTTAAATATAAACTGTTTTACTTGTTGACATTAATTGTGCCATTCACTATATAATAATAACATAATGTATGAGGGATACCAGAGATGTATAATGTAAGAACATTATGTTATTAAATTAAAGTGTTATAAAAGTATTTCAAGAAAATAAAAATAATTTGTTAAAAATAGCCAAATAAATCGCCAACTAGTCTGTAAATCGCCAAAAAATCGCCATGTCGCCAATTGAAAATTTTGGTCGCCAAAGGCAATGAAAAATCGCCACGTTTGGCGAGAAATCGCCACATCTGACAGCACTGGTCGTAATGTTAAACAAATTTTGGTGAGAGCGGGTCGTAATGTTACAACCCGCCATAAGAAATTTTAATTCTACATGATGCGCATTCTTTATATCCATATTCTTTGGTAATACTAATTAACCCTCCAAACACGGGCTATAATGTGTTACGTAAAATTAAAATAGCGCTATTAAACAAAGTAACAATAATAAATAATAAGAATAAGGCAATTCTAGAGATAATTCTGAAGTACCATGATGAAGGAGGTCATTGCGGGATATTTAGAACCGCAGAAAAAATAAAAAGATACTACTACTGGAAAAACATTGCAAAAGACATAGCCAAATAGGTAAAATCATGTCAAAAATGTCACTTAGCAAAAATAGTCTGGAGCCTCCAGCCTCTACCCTATCAAGACTATTAGTGCGTGACATCGTCACATTCTGCTAGAGGTGGCCCTGCTCTTTAGCAGAACAGTACGGATCTAGACTGGGGAGTCATTAAACACCTCCCTCTCAGCCGGGGTGACTATGGCTGACCCCCCCTTCGGCACGACTCTTTTCTTTTATTCTGACCACTCCTCTCCCCCCTCTGTTTCTGATTTGATTGCCCTGAGCTGGTGGCTGTAGCTTTCTGGACCTAGTTGTGTATGCACGGTAGCACCGGGGTGAAATCCGCAGTGTGAACGGCTCCAGGCTAGGGCTACAGCTGCCCCCGTCCCGTTAAAATGTTCCTTGTCCGTCACCGTTAAGTTGGCGGTGTATGTTCAGTTGAGAAGACTCCCGATTAGTACCCGGTCTGACTCTGAGCACCTGTGCCCATAAGGGCTGGTGCTAACCCTCGCGTGGCCTCCCTGCTTGCATAGATAACCACGGGACCGCTTTGTGGGCAAGGATAGCGGCTTTGAGTGGGGATCCACTTGCGATGAATTCAAACCCAAGACACAAACCAGCGCTAATTCAAGTTGGCGAGCGCAAAGCATCCACTGTAACCGGTGGACGCACAACCCTCTCCAGGCAGGCACCTGCCAAAAATGCAGCTGCCCCTACCTCGAAAGTTAAGGCCCAAGTCTCTACTTCAGTAAAATCCCGCTTGGAACACAAGGCTCCGGCTGCAAAGCCGGTCCCTAGTATCGCCACACCTCCTGCCCTGGCACCGTCTACCTCAAAGGCTGCTGCGAATATGCCCAAGCACTCTTCGGCTGCCGTCAAGGCATTGGCAGACAAGTCTGGCGCGCAAGCCCCTGGCACCAATCCATCTTCGAGTGACACAAGAATACCGTGAGTGCTGACGTGAGGGCATATAGAACTCGCAGATCAGCCATGGGAATCATTGCGAGATTTGGCTCGACCGACCCGGCTCTCCTCTCAGAGGACGAGAAGGATCGCCTTGCTTGGGCTAAGGCCCATCAAAATGATCGCCCCCGCCTGTCCGATTACGGCAGAGACGGCCCCAAAGAGGCGCTCCACTCCAGCCTCCCAAACGCTCTAAGGTGACCAACCCTAATATGGCCAGCAAACCTTGCAAGCCTCTCAGTGAGGTATTGAAGGAAGGTCTGACCTGGGCGATCATCGACCAGAGCCACCCTGATGGTTCCATCGCGCCCACTAAGTGGATGCTGGTGAAACACGCGCTCTTGGACGTCTCCCTTGGAGTAATGGAATCCAACCCTGGCCCTTCACCCGGCTGTCGTGATGCAGGGTGGTATCAAGGGCACATCAAGTTGGTAGCTTGCTCTGACCTCCGTTCTATGGAGCTCTATAAGGAGGCAATCAGCAGGATTGGTGAAGTCTGGCCAGGAGCTAAGCTTGCTACCATTCCTCCCGACCAGTTTCCTAATCTTCCCCGATCCAAGGTGAGAATTCCGACTGGACTATCATACCCGGAAACCATATTGAGGATCCTCAATGCCAGCAATACCCACCTGCCCACTCACAACTGGAGAGTGGCTAAAGTTGCTGACCAGTGGGGTGATTACCACGAGGCGGTGATCATCATAAATGAGGAGTCACTTCTGCTTATTAGTGCCCGTGGGGGCGTGATAAACTATGGTTTTAGTTCAATCGAGCTAAGGGTCTATAAGTCGAATTCACGCGCTGCCGTACATCCTCAACAGAACCCATCCCCGTAAATCCCGTCCCATCCCAACCCATCTGACCCTACCCCATCTGACCCCACCCCTGGACCCCTCGAACCCACCGAAGACGTAGAATGTAGAAGCGTGTGCAGTCACTCTCACTTCTCCTCATCCAGCAATTCTTAGCTGGTGACACTGACGCGGGCGCAACCTCTCCTTGTCGGACGAAGAGGACGCTGATGTGACAATGGTTGTCATCCAAATTAACCTACAACACTCCTCCGACTAGCAGCCGAGGATGCAGAGCACATTCTGGTCCAGGAATCCTGGGTTGTAGACGGCATGGTTAAGACTAGTATTAATGCTCTTCTCCTCCACAGGTTCAGCGACAAAGACACCGTCACCATTTTCGTCGAAATAAACTTGATGACCCTCTGGATCACGTCATCGTATCTGGCGCATGACTATGGGCTCTCTCCCCCTCAGGAGCCCATCGGTCGACTGGTGGCGGATGCGAGACTGCGCGGAGTTCCGGTCATTATCGGTGCAGATGCCAACTCCCACCACACGATGTGGGGCAGTTCCGGTACCTTAAGGACTGGTTTGTATATCATGAATGCTCCTTTTCGGACCATGATACATTACCTTCATTATCGACACGAACGAGTCTCGTCCTGGCATGACCCCTCCGGTCAATAGGAGGAATACAAATTGGACCATTTTTAGAGAGAAACTGCGTAGCAGCCTTCGATGAGGATAGGGCTGCGGACACACCGCAATGCGGTGTTCTATCACCACTTCTCTGGAACCTTGCAGTCAACTCACTCTTGGGGGCTGGAACACTGGTAATGACGCCATAGCTTACGCTGACGACATTGTCATTGCTGCGTCGGGAATTTGTCCGCAAACACTGTCAGATAAGTTGAGCTTGGCGCTGTCAATCGTGCTGGACTGGTGTAGGGATTTTGGACTGTCTATTAACCCCTCTAAGACCGATACAATTCTTTTTACGAGGAAATATAAAATTCCGACCTTCTCCCTTCCCAGCATATGCGTGACTAGACTCACGTTGAGTCCCGACGTTAAATATCTGGGCCTGATCCTCGATCCCAAGCTCAACTGGATTGCGAATCTGGCTGCTAGGGCACGCAAGGCGGCATGTGCTGCTTACTGCTGCAGTAGAGTTTCGTCACTCGGGCGCTCAAAAGATCACTCATCCCAACAGCTATGGTTCTCATCAAAGATTCTTGTGGCATATTTTAACCGGTAAGAGCTCTTCTTATTCTTGTTCAGAAATAAATTTTATTCTAGAAGAAACTGCAAAGGGGCTCAAATTGGGTTTTCATCCGTACACCCAAGAAATTTCCGGCTTTGGTGAAGTGCGCACAAGAATCAAATCTTACATTGATGCTACAGTAAAATCCCGTTTTAATTCGTTTGAGTGGTCCTCAACTTTTGCTGTAACTAAATCAATATCATCTCGTCAGCCCGGTGAATACATCGAGACATCTCATTTGGAGATACTCAACACTCTTTAGCTAGCCGATCCATTATTTTAAAAGCCCCAGCGGATAGAATTGTTAATAGGTTCAGAGGTTTTTTTTAACATGCTGGTAGACGGTCAAATATCATTAGGAGACAATGGCCCAACTTTAAAGAATACATTGTTTGGATGGATTGCAGGTGGTAAGTTCACAACTAAATTCCCCATAGCTCCAATGACATGCAATTTAGCTATTGAAACTGTCGAAGAATCCGTTGATACCACGTGATACTACGTAAACACGACATCGAAATTCACAGAGGAAGAGGAAATATAGTTAAGGAAAATGGTAAGATCCAAGTTCGTTCACCATTTAAAAAACCAACAGAGGTACTTGGTAACTCATTTGATATGGCCTGCAAGCGCTTTTTGTCTCTCGAAAGACGCTTAGATCGTGATTCAACACTTAAATCTATGTATATTCAGTTCATGGATGAATATTTGTCACTTGGACACATGTCGCTGTATATTCACTCGCTAAATGGTCCAAATTTCGTCATTCCACACCATTGTGTACTTCGTCCAGAGAGCACTACAACAAAACTTCGTGTAATCACCACACTTTTTGTGTTTCGTTTGAATAAATTTGCGCTCACAGCTGACATCTCTAAAATGTATCGACAATTTGAAGTCAACAAACGGGATCGGAAATACCAGCTCATTTTATGGCGCAACAGCAGGGAGGAAAAATTACAAGTGTTTCAACTTAACACTGTTATATAAGGTTTGTCTTCAGCCCCATGTTTGGCAATTCGTAGTTTGTTTTTCATTGCTGATAAATATAGCTCATCGTTTCCTCTTGGTTCCAAGACCCTGCGAGAAGATTTTTATGTAGACGACATCCTTACTGGCTCCAATGACGTCGAAACGTTGTTAAAAAAAGGGCAGAGTTGGTTCACGTACTTAAACTGCATGGGCTCGAATTTGCAAAATGGAACAGTAATATTTCTGAAGTTACCTCGAAAAATGTAACAGAAATCCCGATAAAAGGTCCAAAAGACGAAATTAGAAAAACCTTAGGCATGTCCTGGAAACCACAACAAGATATTTTTTGCTATCGTTTTGAATTGCCTGAATTAATCGAGCCAACAAAAAGGTCAGTTCTGTCTCTTGTTGCAAAAATTTATGATTTGTTAGGAATTTTGAGCCCGATCATGGTTCGCTGTAAAATCCTTCTTCAAGAAATATGGGTCCAGAATTACGACTGGGATGACAAGCTGACTGAAGATCACAAATCTTTGTGGCTCAAAATAAGAGATGACCTGCAGTATATAAGGAATATCGAGGTGCCCAGATATGTGTTTATATCGCCTGAAACACTTGGTGAAGTCTATGGTTTCGCAGATGCATCCCAACGTGCATATGGGTGTTGTATCTATTTTCGAGTTTTGGTCGAAGGCAAATACAAAATAACTCTGCTGATTGCTAAGTCCAAAGTAGCTCCTATTAAGGCACAATCACTACCCCGACATGAACTGTGTGCCGCTGTTCTGCTTAGTAAAACATGGGAGAAAATAAAATCAAAAATGGCTAATTTTGCATCGAAAACCCATTTTTGGACTGATTCGAAAATTGTTCTTCAATGGCTTAAGCTACACTCATCAACTTTACATTGTTTCGTCGCTAATCTTGTCTCCGAACTTCAAAACAACACAAGAGATATTGTCTGGCATCACGTTCCATCCAAAAGCAACCCTGGTGATATTGTGTCCCGAGGATGAAGTGCACAGGAATTACCAACAACAATTTGGTTTAACGGTTCTAGTTTTCTTCTCGATCATCAATCAACTTGGCCCAAAAATGATGAAACAAAACTTAGCTCAGAATTGTTGGAAAGAAGAAAAGCGGTGCTGATGCCTCAAAATCAATAGTCTAAAAGATAATCGATAAGCATTCATCATTTTATAAAGTAATTCGAATAATCTCATTTGTTTTTCATATTTTTAACAGATACCCAGTAGACCGCAACTTGAAACCCGCAGATGCAGCTCATATAACCGTATCAGAATTGGACTGTGTATTCTGGCGCATAATTGGCCAGATCCAAAATACCAACTTCAAGGAGGACTGTTCAACGTTCACATCAGGAAAGAACACCCTGTAAATTAGTTAGCGGTTCTTTTTTATGTATTTATACTCTTTTGCTTAGTCTTATATTCTTTCAATATTCTTTTTTTATTGCTCTCTAACATAAAACTTTTTGTGCTTAAAAACACTCTAGTTTCAACAGTCAAGACAAGTGTAACATTTCTTCTCAAATAAATAAAACATAAATTGTGAAATTAAATTGAAAACAAAAACAAATACATAGAACATTAAACAGTGTAAACAAAGGCAAAAGAAAAAGATAACCATAAATTGAAATTAGACATAATCAAATAAAACAAAACAATTTTGTAAATAAAATAACATAAAAAACACATAAGAACTAAACATTGAATTTAATAAAATCAACAAAATTAAAATTCCGAAAACAACAAAGACAAAAGCATTTTTTCTTTAAAACAAATTACAAACAAAATTAAAAACGAACCAGCACAACATCAAACATTAAACATTTTTGGTCACTTCGAAGCGTATGTAGTGGAATAAAGTGAAGTGTATTTTACAAGAACAAAAAGTTTCTTAAAAAGTGAAAAATATTAAAATACACAAAATACATAACGGGCCAAGAACAGTTAAATTTTTTTGGAAAAAATACAATCCACAAGTGCAGTGGCAGAACAAAAAAGACCCAAAAATACAACAATAGACAGACACAAGCAACAAGAAGAGACGCAGATTAAAAAGCAGCTGTTCAAGCAAAGAAGACACAGCAACAACAAGTAAGTGCAAAAAATCAAATATAAAAAAGAGAGAAACACAAATTCTTTAGTGCGGGAGTTCTCTCTTAAAATTTTTTGTCGCTGTTAAATAAGAAGTAGTGAAGTCGCCGTGGTCTAGTAGGTAGTGTGCTGGCTTATTAGACGAAAGGCCCGAGTTCGAATCCCAGGTCAGACATCAAAACGAAAATATGAAAATATTTCTTCGGCGACTTCCTCTCAGCAGATTTCTGGCAAAAACTCTGAGAGTAAAAATTGCCATGAAAAGCTTCTCAAAAAATCTGTCGTTCGGAGTCGACTTTAAACTGTAGGTCCTGCCACTCATGTATAAAATAAACGCACACAACACGAGTGGTGTGAGAAGCTAGGACGTTGTACAATGGGTCAGTTCGACCTCCGGGTACTGTACTTGTCACAGTTGACAAGTACACGTCCTCTAACCTAACCTAACCTAAATAAGAAGTAAAAAGAAAAGGAACAAAAAAAAAGGGGTTACCACCCATACTTCTTTTGATAAATTTCTGGGGAAATAAAATATCTCCATATTAATAATCAATCTTGAAATTAATTATTATTTTTGATACTTCTTGTTGTAAAATCGCTGGCGGGCATTTTTTAACCCAATTTTATTCCCAAATTTTACCACCTCTTCTTAAAGAAATATTTCAAGATGGTTCTTAAAAAATTTTACAATTGCACTAACGATTTAATCGAATTTGAGAAAGTTTTTTCGTCAAGTCATGCTGAGGATAATGTTCACGCATTACAAGTTCTACGTGTAGAATTAGACTCGCTCTGGACCCAGGTGAAAAGGTCCTATGATGAATGTAGAGATATGGAAATGGAGGGTGATAAACCAATGGATAGGAAGAAACTTATTGAAAGATATCTATCGGCATACAAAAGGTGTCTGTCGTCTATTAACGCGGAAATTCAGGCGCTATCTGACTCCGTAGGGAAAACAGAACGTCAATCGACCATCCCTCAGGAAAATGAAAGTCTGTCAGTAAGACTCCCTCCCTGCGACAGCGATATATTTTTTGGCGATTATAAATTGTGGCCCAGTTTTCGTGATTTATTTACGGCTATATACATCAAAAACTCAAGAATCAGTAATGTCGAGAGATTATTCTACTTGACCCAAAAAACTGGCGGCGAGGCAAGGGAGATAATAGCTCACGTACCCTTGACAATTGACGGCTTCACCCTAGCTTGGAGGAATTTGGTGGACCGTTACGAGAACAAATGGATGCAGGTTAATGAACAATACAACATAATTTTAGACCTCCCTCATGCAACTGTAAATGCAGGTTCATCATTTAAAAAACTACAACGCACAATAAATGATTGTAGACAGACCCTTAACATGTTAGGCGTCGACACAGGAACATGGGAGTCGTTCCTGATATATATTTGCTCTCAAAAACTTCCGAGAAGTTTGGTGCAGGAGTTTGAGAATTCTCGGGAAGACTGCGCGGAAATCCCCACCTGGACTGAATTCGATAAATTTCTGACCCATAAGCTCAAAACTTTAGAGTCCGTAGAAAATATCGTTACGAAAAATAAATTTACCCAAAATGTCCCTGGGGTCACAAAATCAGAACAACATAGAAGAGATAATTTTGAATCTAAGCCAAAACGAGTTCACACCTTTCACATAAACACGACCCTAAATGAAACTGGGTCGAAAAATATAAAATCTTTTAAAACAAATAGGGCACAGAAAAATGACTCAAATAATTACAAATGCCAACATTGTAAGGAGTCTCACCAATTGTGATCTTGCCCCAAGTTCTTAGAGAAGAATGTCAATGACAGAATTCACATTGTAAAGGTCACAAATTCATGTTACAATTGCCTCTCTATTGATCACAGTGTTAAGGACTGTAAAAGTAAATTTAGTTGTAGATTATGTAAGCAAAGACACAACACTTTGTTACATAAGGGATCAGAAACCCACACTTTAGTTCAGAATTGTGACGCGCCCCAATCTAGCAGGAGCATCGCAACACAAAACACCAATATACAGTCCACATCAGCATCAAACTTTGCCGTCCCAAATATCACTTCCTTGACACTGCAAGAGAGCAAACATCTCAATCAATCTCCCAATGAGAAGGAAACCTTGTTATTTACTGCAATTGTACTGATCGAAACTAGAGGCGAAAAGTACCAGGCAAGAGCAATCATCGACCCTGGTTCACAATCAACTTTTATGTCAGAAAAGTTGAAAAATAAAATAAATTTACCCACCAAGAGAAATTTAGTACATGTTACAGGCTTGAGTCAAACAGTTTCAGAGACTTAAACCAAAGCATGTTTATTCAATCTTTGCTCCAAGGTGGACTCACAATTTAAATTAGAAGTCTGGGCACCAGTCCTGAAGACTCTACCATCTAATTTACCACCACAGACTTTAGATTTGCAACATTTCAATGAGACTGCTAAACTAGAACTTGCAGATCCTCAATTCAATCAGAGCAGACCCATCGACTTGCTTATAGGCCTCGACTTGGGCCACTCAATATATTGCATGGACACGCCGATGCGGTCTATTGGATCCCTTTTGGCACAAAAAACAGTATTTGGCTGGATTGTGGGGGACCAATTTCAACAACGACACAACCTAGTACAACAGTATCACTACTCAACACTACGTCCTTTGGGTGGAGGAGACCCCAAAACAGGTTTTTAGGTCAGATGAGGACACATTTTGCGAGAACAACTTTATGTCGACGACACGAAGAAACGACAAAGGAAGGTATATAGTTACCCTACCCTTTAAAAATAGCGAAGAAATAGGAACTTCGAGAATCATAGCGATGGCACAGCTCTTAAGAATGGAACGCACGCTTAGCCAGAAACCCGAACTCAAAAAACAATATGAACAAGTAATTGTTGAGTACCTCGAGTTAGTACATATGAGGAAAATTTCTCCCCTGGAAATCAACACAAACCCAAATTATTATCTGCCGCATCATGCAGTAATAAAACCCGAACGGTTGACAACGAAACTTAGAGTAGTTTTCAACGCTTCTAGCCCGTCTACAAACAAGAAGAGTCTGAATGACATACTATATCCAGGACCCATACTTCAACAGGACTTAGTGCAGCTGATACTGAAGTGGAGATTCTTCCGTTTTGTGTACAACGCAGATATCACAAAAATGTATCGACAGATACTCATTGATCCGACTCAAACCAAATATCAAAGGATATTATTTCGGCAAACAGAAAATGATTCTATTGAGGATTACGAAATCCTGACAGTAACTTTTGGAGTCAACTGCGCCCCGTTTCTGGCCATTAGAACCCTTCTTCAACTAGCAGAAGATGTAAAATCAACTCACCCTCTCGCATCAAAAACTCTACAACAACACATGTACGTGGATGATGTTACAACAGTTTTGAAATCTGATGGATTTGATCTGATGAAATGGACATCAAATGACCCACGAGTCATACAAGATCTACCAAATGAGACCCTACTACCTCTCGATTGGTTAAATTTGTCAGAAAACACTGGAACAAAAACTCTTGGAATCAAATGGAACATTTCTTCAGATTCATTTGCATTCACTGCACCAGAAGTCGAATTAAAAGAAAACTACACCAAAAGAGAAGTTTTATCGACAATTGCCAAATTCTTTGACCCTTGTGGATGGATAGCCCCAATAATAGTAGATAAATTAGATTAGATAAAGTTGAATGGGATGACATACTAAAACCCTTGACTTGTCTACAGTGGCAAAAATTCATAAAAAACTGCCACGCAATAAATATATTAAAAATTCTCCGTTGGATCCAATTTAGCCCGAATTGTAATGTGGAAATTCACGGTTTCAGTGACGCCTCAGAAAAAGCCTATTCAGCAGCTCTTTATGTTCGAATACAATCAGGAAATTCAGTATTCACATTTCTTCTGGCTTCAAAGACCCGTGTAGCTCCCATTAAACAAATATCTTTGCCCCGCTTAGAACTTTGTGGATCCGTATTATTGGCAAACCTTGCATGTGGAATTATACCAAATCTTCAGATTCAAAATATCGAAACATATTATTGGACAGACTCAACAATCGTGCTGTCTTGGTTAAAGAAACCCCCTTGCTCATGGAACACTTTCGTTGGAAATCGTGTTTCTGAAATCCTAGATAAGGTTGGAAATCAAAATTGGCAACACATCGATTCAAAAGATAACCCAGCAGATGTAGCCAGCCGAGGATGTACTCCACAAGAACTGAAAAACCACAACCTATGGTGGTTTGGACCCTCCTGGTTAAAATTGCCTAAAAATCAATGGCCGATACCAACACAAACAGGTGACACAAACCTAGAAGCTAAAACTGTAAAATCATTTACAAGCACAACACGCGAAGACCCATTAAATCGATTTTCAGACCTATCACGCGCTTATCGAGTGCTTGCTTATGTCATACGATTATGGAGAAATACTGGAACCAACCGAACCCATCTTCGCGTATCTTCCGCAGAAATCACCCGAGAAGAAATAGATTTCGTCAAGCATCGACTCATCATATGGACTCAACAAAATCATTTTCCAGATGAGTACAAACATTTGAAACTTAAGCAGAAAATATCCCCAACTAGCAGTCTTTTGACCTTAAATCCTTTCATGGATCGCCATGGCATTATTAGAGTCAATGGACGACTCGCGCAATCACCTGCATTAACCTACAATGAGCGACACCCAATATTGCTACCTCATAACTCGAAGCTATCACAACTACTAGTGGAATTTACACATAAAATTACTCTTCATGGAGAAAACCAACTAATGACTCGATTCATACGCACAGAATATTGGATATTCAGATTGAAATCCTTGGTCAAAAGCGTAATTCACAACTGCAAAACTTGAGTTTTGTACAAAAAACACACACAAAATCAAATCATGGCTTCATTACCACCAGAACGTACAACATTATCAAGACCCTTTGCTACAGCTACTACGCAGGACCTTTTGACATCAAAAATTTCACAGGCCGAGCGTGTCTCATTACAAAAGGGTACATTTGCATATTTGTATGCTTCGCCACAAAAGCTGTACATCTTGAAGCAGCAAGTGATTTATCGACCCAATCGTTCTTAGCAGCATTTTCCCGCTTCATAGGAAGACGAGGATGTCCCGGACTCATTTATTCGGATAATGGGAAAAATTTCGTCGGAGCAGCAGAACTACTCAGAAAAGACCGTCTAGAATTCATAAAAACTCTTCAAAATCAAGTGACCCATCATTTTAGTCATCAAAACCTAAACTGGAAGTTTATTCCCCCAGGAGACCCACACATGGGCGGCCTTTGGGAAGCCGGTGTAAAATCATTAAAAACTCACCTCAAAAAGATGATACCGAACTTGAAATTCACATTTGAAGAGCTCTCCACCAGAGAACTACAAAAATCACATTTTTGTTGATTTATTCATGCACACAAATTTTTATGCACGATCGATCAGAACACTCGAACCACTACTGCTAATGATCGCACATACCGCATTCAATCCAATCATTTCGAGTGTTATGCAAATGTTCGATTGACACTCGTTCGGCATTCGTTTGAAACAAACATTATTTTTGCGGTGTCTGCATTGATCGAATCCAAAAACCAAAATGCATTAATGCAAAATCTCATGTTCGATTGATACTCGTTCAGCACTCGTTTGAAACAGACATTATTTTTGCGGTGTCTGCATTGATCGAAACTAAAAACCAAAATGCATTAATGCAAAATATCATTTTCGATTGATACTCGTTCAGCACTTGTTTGAAACAGACATTATTTTTGCGGTGTCTGGATTGATCGAAACCAAAAAGCAATGATCATAAAAATCATAGTACAGTTTTGCAAAAAGGCATTAAATCAACGAGTTTGCATATTTGCATTTATGGATATTTAAAGGAAAAACGAACTTGTAGTCTTTTTCGTTCAAGAATGTAAAACCAATCATACACAAATTTTACAACAACAAATAAAGAAATAAATGTGTTCTAAAATAATGAGAAAAATTAAGTGTTTTAATTAGGTTAATTCTCATTCTAAAATAATGAGAAAAATTAAGTGTTTTAATTAGGTTAGAGGACGTGTACTTGTCAGTTAAGACAAGTACAGTACCCGGAGGTCGAATTGACCCATTGTACTAAGTGTTTTTGTTAGAATTTTTTATTGTTATGTTGTTATGTAATATTTTATATTTTTGTTGTTATGTAATATTTCATTAAAAAAGAGGTGCTTTATTTATATTTTAAATTTTTGCTCTAATGCTGTAAGTCGAATGTTTTTCTCCAGAAAAAAACATGAATAGAGCTATTGACCAATTTTTCATAATGAGTGAACCATGCTACAGAAAACTCTCAGTAAGAATAACAATTGTTTTGGGTGACGTCATACTTGTACGGTAGGTAGCATAACCACAATCAACACATTTTTCCATTGCGACCCTTTTAGCACTCTTTTGGCATTATTGCTATGACGGAAATTTTCTACAATTTATTTCTTTGCCAATTTACCTACCTGCTCTGAAAAATTTGAACACCCGCTAATAAATGAATGAAATCAAGCGAGAATTTTGGAAATCTAGATATTAAGTGACACACAAATCTGTAGTAATTTTTGAAATTGAGCCCTTTTAAGATTATTGGCAAGACGAGAATTGCCAACAATTCTTTTTTTAACCTACCTGTATCGAAAAATTTGAATTTCTGTCAAAAACTTAAGTCAATGGATGATCGGAAATTTTGATAATTGAAACGTTAAAAACTAATATATAAATATAAAAAAACATAAAAATATAAAATTAAATTATAATTATATACATTTACAATCACGTTTGTCTTATTTAAATTTTTTAGAATAGTAAAATTGAAAAGTCTTAAAGCCATCCCTGACTGGTGCAGCTACATGATTACAATCATACTCGTTTGTAATAATGCAAAACAATCTTTAATCTTTGCATAGAAAATATATTTTGCATTAATGCCTTTTGGTTTCTGGTTTCGATCAATGCAGACACCGCAAAAATAATGTCTGTTTCAAACGAGTGCTGAACGAGTATCAATCGAACATGAGATTTTGCATTAATGCATTTTGGTTTTTGGTTTCGATCAATGCAGACACCGCAAAAATAATGTCTGTTTCAAACAAGTGTTGAACGAGTGTCAATCGAACATTTGCATAACACTCGAAATGATCGGTTTGAATGCGGTGTATGATTTGATCAACAAAGTTTTCATACGATCATTGTTTCGATTGATTTGAAAATGAACGATCACAACGAGTATTAATGCATATTTGCTTCGTTGAGTGAAAGTATCATGTTTTTCGAGTACTGATTAAATCATGATTGTTTTTCAATCACCGGTTGCAGTTCTCTGCTCTCCACTATTCTTATTCGTATTGAATCGTGCCTAAATTCTAGACCCTTAAGTCCTGCTAGCGATGACCCAAATGATCTTAATCCATTGACCCCTGGACACTTCCTGATTGGTAGTGCATTATTGACCCCAGCTGAACCAGATGTAAGCAGTGAAAATCTGACTCTCACCAACCGCTGGAAACGCTTGAAGGTCATCTACCAATCATTTTGCCAAAGATGGAAGTCCGAATACTTGGTTGGACTTCAACGCAGATATAAATGGAAGACTCAGAGGGACAATGTTAAAATCAACGACCTGGTAGTCATCAAAAACAACAACTTGCCACCCATTGAATGGCAAATGGGTCGAATCATCAAAACATATCTTGGACCTGACCAGAACTGTAGAGTTGTCGACATCAGAACAAAAAATGGAGTCATCAGCAGGCCAATTACAAAAATTGTGGTTTTATTTGCAAATTAGTATACCCCCTAACCATTTACATACACTAATATTGTTCTAATTTTACACTTACAGGTATGGCATCCCAACAACAACAATGTCAACGCCCAAAACATTGGCAATTTTCTTACGGTATACGTTTATGTACATCATGGTGCCATATCTGTCAACAACTTCACAATACACGAGTTCATGAGGCTTTGAAACTTACCGACCCACAACCTACAAACAGGACACAATCAAAACCTGTGGTAGATTTCAACGAGGCATGGCGGCCGGAATGTTCAACGTTCACATCAGGAAAGAACACCCTGTAAATTAGTTAGCGGTTCTTTTTTATGTATTTATACTCTTTTGCTTAGTCTTATATTTTTTCAATATTCTTTTTTTATTGCTCTCTAACATAAAACTTTTTGTGCTTAAAAACACTCTAGTTTCAACAGTCAAGACAAGTGTAACATTTCTTCTCAAATAAATAAAACATAAATTGTGAAATTAAATTGAAAACAAAAACAAATACATAGAACATTAAACAGTGTAAACAAAGGCAAAAGAAAAAGACAACCATAAATTGAAATTAGACATAATCAAATAAAACAAAACAATTTTGTAAATAAAATAACATAAAAAACACATAAGAACTAAACATTGAATTTAATAAAATCAACAAAATTAAAATTCCAAAAACAACAAAGACAAAAGCATTTTTTCTTTAAAACAAATTACAACATACATACATAATTGGTCATTACAACCCTTCAGTCAGGATTACGACCTAACTTCTCACACCACTTATGTTGTGTGCGTTAATTTCATACAAGAGTGGCGGGACCTACAGTTTAAAGTCGACTCCGAACGATAGTTTTTTTGAGAAGCTTTTCATGGCAATTTTATTTACTCTCAGAGTTTTTGCCAGAAATCTGCTGAGAGGAAGTCGCCGAAGAAATATTTTCATATTTTCGTTTTGATGTCTGACCTGGGATTCGAACTCGGGTCTTCAGTCTAATAAGCCAACACACTACCTACTAGACTACGGCGACTTCTAAATTACAAACAAAATTAAAAACGAACCAGCACAACATCAAACATTAAACAGAGGACATTGTCGCACTTTCCAAAGAAAAAATTGTTCATCCCTCGCTACAGAAATTGACACCATTTCTACAAGAAATGAAATTAAAAAATGGCACATCTATCACATTACTGCGTGTTGGTGGCCGTCTAGCAAAGGCATCTATACCATATGATGCCCGATTTCTTGCTTTGTTCCCAAAAATCATCGTTTTATATTATTGTATATCGAATATTTGCATCGTCTTCATTTACACGCTGGTCCAAAGGTTTTACTGGGTATCATTCGTCAAAAAATTTGGATCATTAACGCCAGAGAAGTGGTTCGCAAGGTCGTTCGAAATTGCATCCATTGCTTCCACTACAAGCCAAAATTGATGAACCAAATCATGGGTAACTTACCAGCTGATCGACTTCGAGTTAATCGACCGTTTTTAGTGGCTGGAGTGGATTTTTGTGGTCCATTTCCAGCCACACATCGTAGCCGAGGTAAAGTGCCATACAAAACTTATGTAGCTATTTTTGTTTGTTTTAGCTCAAAGGCCGCGCATTTCGAAGTGGTGTCCGACCTCTCAACAAACACATATCTTATGTGCTTGAAACGGTTCATCGGTCGAAGAGGCATTCCCAAAAAATCTACTGCGACAACGCCACAATTTTGTCGGAGCTCACAAAAAACTCGTTGGAATAAAAAATTCGTTGTTCCACCAAGATGTCGTTCATAAGCTCAAAACGTATTCGGTCCAGAAAGGTTATGAATTTTGTTTCATTCCTCCTCGTGCTCCACATTTCGGTGGTTTGTGGGAGGCAGCTGTTAAATCAGCTAAAACATTGATCGTAAAAAATATCGGCGCACCGTATCTTACATTTGAAGAATTGCAAACACTTGTGGCTGAAGTGGAAGCCATTTTGAACTCTCGCCCCATCGCTCCAATGTCTGACGATCCTAATGATGGCGAAGCCTTAACACCAGACCACTTAATAATTGGTTCGCCTTTAGTGGCCCTTCCTGAAGAAACCTTAAACCTTACAAAACCAGGGTCTCTTAGACATTTCCAGCGAATTTCGTATTTGAAGAACCAGTTTTGGAAAGCGTGGTCTAAGGATTACCTCTTGTCACTCCAAGGACGAGCAAAATGGTCAAAGGTGGAGCCAAATGTCTTCGAAGGCCAACTTGTTGTAGTCCATGAAGACAATACCCCACCACAACAATGGCAGTTAGCTCGAGTAATAAAAGCTATACTTGGTTCTGATGGATGAGTTCGAGTAGTAGAACTAAAGTCAAAAAATGGTTCTTTTCGTCGTCCTATTCATAAAATAGATCCCTTACCTCCTCTAAATTCATCTTGAAAGAGGGGTCGAATAAGATCGCAGCCAACACCTTTTTATTATAAATTTAATTTTTTGATTCGTGTTAATTTAAATTTTAATTTAGTTAAACTGTGAGCGCCTTAATTTATTTTTAATAATTTCAAACAATACTATTGTTTTTGTAAATTTTTTAATATTTTCTTTTGTGTCGCATTTTTACTTGTTATTTTTTTATTATTATTGGAAAGTAATTTAAAACTTCAAGTACATAACAATTGCATTTTTTAATGCATTTGTTTTTTGTTGTTATTTTATAACGGGCTACATATTTCTTATTTAATTCCTATATATTTTAAATTATTTTATGCTCCAAATCAACTTAATCATAATTCTTAAGTCACTTGATTTTGAACAATAAAGAAATAAACATCGAAATAATCACCTCGCGTTTTATTGGAAATGTACGATGAGGAGCCTTTTCCTCACCGGCGACAATATAGAGCAATTCTGCAGTTGTCTATATGTCACTGAAAGGTTCTTTGGGCAACGATAATTTAGTTATAACGAATGTATTGCGACCGTGACTTGATTAGGGAACAAAAGCAAGTAGCTCGTTTGAATTCAAAGTTGATAATAAATTCTTTATTTAAAAATTCTTTAAATTAAACCTATCGGTAAACAAAGTATAATCAAATTACAGTGTGTTAAAAGCAGCAAAAAATATGAACTGTATGCAAAATTAAATGAAATTTAATAAGAAATATAATGAGAAACTTTGTATACAATTAATAAGCAAATCAAATGAAAAAATTAATGAAAAATAAAACTTATTCAAATTCATAAGAAAAATATATAATATAATATTTATGCGGTGACCTAACATACCGGCCCCATTGAAAGGACCCTTTCAAGAAGATAGTAAAGCTAATCTGTGGATAGGTCGACGCATAGTTCCCCTTGTAGTTTTGATGTCGACGACACGGACCCGGTCATCTCTGCCACGGATGATATTGATGATTTTTCCCATTAACCATTGTTGTGGAGGTAAGTTATCTTCTCGGACAATAACTAGCGAACCAGGTTTGATATTAGGGTTGGATGCAGTCCATTTATTGCGGGTTTGGAGCTCATTTAGGTAGTCGTTGGACCACTTTTTCCAAAAGTTCTGTTTGACAGCGCTTATTCGGGCCCAGTATTTTAGTTTGTCAACCTCTTTCGATAGGACATCACGTTCTGGCAAACTTCGCAGGGGAGCACCGATCAGAAAATGGCCTGGCGTAAGGGCCTCAAAGTCATTGGGATCGGATGATAGAGGTGAAATTGGCCTCGAATTTAGAATGGCTTCTATTTCGACCATTGCGGTTGATAACTCTTCATAAGTCAGCCTAGAGTTTGATAAAGCCTTCGTCAGATGACCTTTGGCTGACTTGACGGCAGCCTCCCACAATCCGCCAAAATGTGGAGCTCTAGGAGGAATGAAGTGAAAATTAATAAATTCATTGGAACAGAAATTAATAATGGCATTTGAGTTTTTGGGGTTGAATAAAAATGATTTTAGTTCTGCTAACTTTGAGTTTGCGCCAACAAAATTAGTTGCGCTGTCGCAGAAAATATCAGTGGGCAGACCTCTCCGGCCAATAAGTCTTTTAAGAGCGGCAATAAAGGCATTTGTTGATAGATCCGAGACAACTTCAATATGTACTGCCTTAATTACAAGACAAACAAAAACGGCAATGTAAGTTTTGTAGGGAACCTTCCCTCGTATACGGTAGTATGTATTGATTGGACCACAAAAATCTACAGCACATCTGGCAAATGGTCTAGCAGGATTGAGTCGCTCAACGGGCAAGTTTCCCATCATCTGTTGGAGCAATTTTGGACGATAACGAATGCATTGCACACATGAATTGACAATACGACGACAGAGATTTCGAGAATTGATGATCCAAAATCGTTGACGAATGAGTGACATCAGAGCTTTTGGTCCAGCGTGATAGTTACTAATATGAAGATGATGTACATAGCAAGTAACGAAATGATTTTTTGCAGGCAGTATTATAGGGTGTTTTTGACCATCAGAAATTGCAGCAAACTCTAGTCTACCACCGACCTTGAGCAAGTTAAAACCATTTTCTGAGTCTACAAATGGGTTCAGATATTTTAAGGCACCTTGAGGATCTTGCTTTCTTATAGCCCGTGTAATGTCATCTTGAAAATACTGCAACTGAATGTTGTAAACTATGCGAAGTAAGGCTTCTTCCAGTTCTTGAGGATGTAAGGTGTCAGAGTTAAAATGATTAGTTTTGTATTTTTGAGAGAAACGGAGTATCCAGGCTACAATACGAATAATTTTTAAGTAAGAACTGTATTTTTCGATGGCATTTAATATGTAGTTAGATTTTATTTGCAGATACAGAACAGTCTTTCGCTTTTCTTTATTTATTTCTTCTTGAGTCTCTTCGGAAATTTCATCAAATTTATTAGCTGGCCAGTGGGTTGAACTTAAAGCAAGAAATGAGGGACCATTAAAACAAATAGAAGAGGCAAGTTCTTGCACTGTTGAGCCGCGGGAAACTATATCCGCTGGATTACACTTTGTTGGAACATATCGCCAGACACAGCCTTTGGTGATATCTTGAATTTCAGATACTCTGTTGCCGACGAAAACGGACAAGGTTGAGGAGTGTTGTCTGAGCCAATGTAAAACAATTTGTGAATCTGTCCAGAATGCCACCTCGGGTTCCTTTATAACCAAAAGTTTTTTAATTTTTAAATATAGTTTCGCCAAAAGTTGAGCTCCACACAGTTCCAGTTTTGGCAAAGATTTTCTTTTCGTAGGAGCAACTCTAGATTTCGCGGTGAAAAGATGAACAGAAATATTACCAGAAGAATCCAAAGCTCGAAGATAAAAACAGCAACCATAAGCACGAATTGATGAGTCACAAAAGCCATGAAGTTGTATTGATTGAACAGCGGCAACAAGACAGAAGCGAGGAATTTTAAGTGAAGTCAGCAATTGAAGATCTGAGATAAATTTTTGCCAAGCTGTATGTATTTCCTGGGACACAGATTCATCCCAGCCGATTTTAAGAATCCATAATTCTTGCATAATGATTTTCGCCTTGATGATAAGCGGAGCCAAAAGTCCAAGGGGATCAAAGAGGGATGACGAAAGCGACAGGATTGACCTTTTAGTGATTTTATTATCTAATTGAGATTTTGGTGAGAACAAGAATAGAAAATTGTCATTATTTTGATCCCATGTGATACCAAGAGCATTAGTTATAGCGGACTTTTCAATATTCAATTCTTTAACAGTGGTGTCATTTTGAAAGCCTTTATGGTTAGAGTGCCATTTGTCTAGCTGGAAGCAACCACGAGCTAATATTTCCGTTACCTCCTTTTTTATCTGGGACAATTCTTCCAAAGTATCTGCGCCACCCAAGAAGTCATCAACATAAAATGAGTTCTTATAGTCTTAGGGCCAATTTCGAACTCATCTGAATATTGATCGGCGAGGAAGTGAAGGCTTCTGATTGCAAGGTATGGTGCAGCAGAAATTCCATAAGTAACAGTATTAAGCTGGTATGTACGAATATCCTCATCTTCAGACTTTCACCACAAAATATATTGAAATTTTCTGTCACTTGGAGCGATGAGAACCTGACGATACATTTTAACGATATCAGCCGTGATTGCAAAACGATAAAGATGAAAACGAAGCAGAATGTTGTACAGTTCATCCTGTATTGTAGGGCCAATCATTAAAATGTCGTTGAGTGATTTCTGGGACGATGTTGGACATGAAACGTCGAAAACTACTCTTAATTTCGTTGAGGTACTATTCAACTTAAAAACGCAATGGTGAGGGATAAAATAATGAGGCTCATTTAAACGGGGATTGCGAACCAAACTCATATGACCACACTTTTCATACTCTTCCATAAACGCCACATATTGCCTTTTAAGATCATTGTCACGAGCAAATCGTTTCTCTTGTGATGCAAATCTTTTCAAGGCCGTATTCTTCGAAAGACCCAAAGAGTCAGGAGAATCCTTAAAAGGCAACTTAACTACAATCCTACCATTGGATTCACGATACACCGTTTGACCGAAGAATGATTCACACTCAGATTGTTCTTGTGTTAAGCTAATTGATCCATTATCAATTTCCTCGATTTCCCATAAGCGCTGGAGTTTAACGTCAATTTCTTCTTCCAGTGACAGCATACACGAGCCATAAGTTTTAGATTGATACGAATTATATCGACCAGCAATAATCCAACCAAACAATGTTTTTTGTAGTTTAGGTAAGTTAGGACCAAGTTTAATTTGACCCACCGACAAAATATCAAAGAAAGTTTCCGTACCAATGAGTAGATCAATTCGTTTGGATTTAAAGAATTTTTCATATGCGAGCTGGGTATTTGGAGGCAAATTCCAGGATGATACATCAAGTTCGGAATCTGGTTGGTACGAAATATGAGGTGTAATGCAAAACGAAAGCGATACTTCAAATTCTGTAAAACGAGATTTAACATTTGTGGACGATTTGTGCTTGATTTTGGTGTGACTATTTCCAATCCCAGAAACTTGAGTAGTATGTTTAGTACGAGGTAGGTGTAATTTTTGAGAAAATTCATCCGTAATGAAATTCAACTGGGAGCAAGAATCCAACAAAGCACATCCCAATTGGTAACGACCAGTAGAATCACGGACTAAAACCATGGCAGTAGCAAGCAGGACCGGTTCCGAGGAACATTTTTCCATATGGTTATGGACCGAGGCAGAAACTTCATTCACGCCTGGATGAGAAGTACTAGGGGTTGATTCAGCAGCAGGAGACGAAGGCATTGCTGGCTGAGAACGATGAAGTAAACTATGATGGGACCGCAAACAAAATTTGCATTTAAACGAAGAGGAACAGCTATTCACCTGATGCCCTTTCGATAAGCAGTTTAAACAAAGACCAAGTCGTTTAATGTTTTCAAAACGAGAAGCTACATTAATATCCTTAAAACGGGAACAACGACTAATGGAATGATCGGACTTTGAACAAAGTGGACAAACGCGTTTTGAAACCGAAAAAGTATATCCGGACTTAGAATTTTTAGATTTAGGCTTACCAGAATTGCATTCATTTTTATGAACATCGTCATGTGTGTGGCCACTATCGATCGACTCTAAAAACTGGCAATGCCTTTCCAGGATCTTAGCGCAATCATCCCATAATGGCAGCTTATTGAAATCCAAGGAGTTTTTCCACCTTTTTCTGGTATCCTCATCTACCTTTTGCATCGTTATGTAAATCAGCATCGAATTAGCTATGTCACTAGGTGAGCCAAGCGAATGTAGGGAGCTATAAAGAGCACAAATATTATCAAGCAGATTACGCAATTGAGCGCAACTGCATTTGGACATGACGGGAAGTTCAAACAGAGTTGTAATGTTTTCCATAAAAATTAGCGAGTTATTATCATACCGAGGTTTTAGTCTTTCGAGTGCCTTGGGATAGTTTTCATTAGTGATTTGAAAGGCCCTGACTGTTTCAAGGGCTTGACCATGCAGACAATTGATTAGATGATTAAATTTTTCAATATTCGAAAGGCCAAATTCACGATCAATAATTTGGCTGAATGATGTAATGAAATTTTTGTAATCACTATACTTACCACTAAAAGTGTGTAATTTAAGTTGTGGTAATTTGTGATTTGGAACTTGGAAACAGATTGTAGAATCGGACATCGTTGTGTTATGACCATCGTCACCAAGTCGAGCCTGAATATTCATTTTGGTTGTGATATACAAATCTTCAATTTCCTGTATACCGTTGTCTTCAGGATCATATTCTTCTATTTGGGTTTGATAGGTTAAAATCTGTTTAAAGTAAGACTCCAAGATTCCTAAACGGCACTTCAATTCGGCAGCCGACAAGGTCTTTCCTTCTTCCCTACCGCTGGCTTCAATTTGATTTTTGATACGGCTAATATTTTTCTTGGTGTTAGCCCGTTGCTGCTTCACCTTCTCTAATGTCATCGTAAATTATTTTTTTTTCAATGGAACCACACCAAGATGTTCTCGCAGTAAAGCTCTTTTTTTATCACGAAGAGTGTACGTACAGAAGTATTCTTATTTGATTTTATTTCCCGAATCTTTTTTGTTTTATTTATTTGCGGCGCAACCAATAGTCACCTGAATAATACTTTCTTTTACAAACTAGGAGTCACTTGATTAATACTTTATTTTCCACTTTAACGAAAGTCTTTGATTCTTACACGGACCGCACAACGAAAAATTTAGAAAAAAATTATTATCGTGCCCCACGTTGGGCGCCAAAATGTACGATGAGGAGCCTTTTCCTCACCGGCGACAATATAGAGCAATTCTGCAGTTGTCTATATGTCACTGAAAGGTTCTTTGGGCAACGATAATTTAGTTATAACGAATGTATTGCGACTGTGACTTGATTAGGGAACAAAATCAAGTAGCTCGTTTGAAATCAAAGTTGATAATAAATTCTTTATTTAAAAATTCTTTAACTTAAACCTATCGGTAAACAAAGTATAATCAAATTACAGTGTGTTAAAAGCAGCAAAAACTATGAACTGTATGCAAAATTAAATGAAATTTAATAAGAAATATAATGAGAAGCTTTGTATACAATTAATAAGCAAATCAAATGAAAAATAAAACTTATTCAAATTCATAAGAAAAATATATAATATAATATTTATGCGGTGACCTAACAGGAAATTAAATATTTTATTAACTTATCACGCGACAATTTTAACATTTCAAGTAGGCGAGGTGCCACGCCCACATACCCAATAAGTATTTAATGTGGGATGTCTCATAAACTGCAAAAGCTAGATTCCTCAAATTTTGTTATCATTTTTGACATCTGTATGAACAAAATGGGCAGACTTACTGTAATAGGTGTGTCATCTCCTATAAAAATATTAAATTAATATATCTAAGAAAATATAACAGTTAGAGTCCTAAAATTTTGTCGAATCCACTTTAGTATCAATATGAATATTTTAGACAAAATTGGGCTGACTAGGAAAAGGGGGCGTGGTACTTCCCATATGAGTTAAATTTAAAACTTCTTATATCTGAGAAATCATTATAGATAAAATCATCAAATTGTACACGGGCAACACTGAAATCCATATGAATAATTTGTGACAAAATTGCCGGACTAGCAATAAGAGCGAGACCCTCCCATAGAAATATGATACAAAAGTTCGTGTACATGGAAAACTATTAGAGCTAGAATCTTTGACACACATATGAACATTTCGGGTTAGGGAAATAAATGGACTCTATTTTTATATGAATTCCTAGACTAGGCTTGCGTACTTTTTTTTCTAACTTTTTTGTACTTTCACCATAATTTTATGAAACGCCCTGTTTAAATTTCTACCATACCATTTTACGAATCATATACAATACAACTTAGTTATTTTAACCGTTGACGTTTTCTTCTTTATTTCAAAAAAAGTGATTTATAGTTATAAATTTCAAATAATTTTTTGAATAAATAAACAAAGCATTCAATAAATGGTAAGTAATGTAAACATAAATTTATATTTATATGTTTTTAATATTAAAAAATAATCAATTTATTAATATTTCTTATTGTTGAATTATTAGAAATGTTTAGACATTTCAGAAGTAATTTACAATTTTATCCGTTTAAGGGAGTACATAAATACTATATTTCGAAAAAAAAAAAAAAAAATAATTAAATTAATGTTTTAGAAATGGAGGAGGAATTGATTTCCGATGAAACCCTTAGTTCAAGCTCGGATGGAGAGGAAGATAGTTGTCCAACTAGTTCGAAAAAAATCAAAATAGCTTCACGATAAGATCTTTTAATTGGATTGCTAGAGGAAACGATAATACAACAGCTAAATGTATGGCCTGCGGAGTTTTTTTTTCTATTGCATTTTGGGGCTTGGCAGATATTAAGCGACACATGAAAACAGCAAAACACATACGAAACATGAAATGCAGCCAACAATCATCATAGACAAACAGACAGAAAGCTCCAGATTATGTAGTGCAGCTGCAGAAGCTGCGTTTGCTTTTCGAACGGTTATGCACAGTCATAGTTACCAATCCACTTATTGTACCAGCAAACTTATTAAGCAGGTATTTGCAGATTCAAATGTGGCATCAAATTTTACTTGTGGTGAAACGAAAATGAGCAATATAGTTCGTAATATTCTAGCCAAATATTCTATAGAATCACTATTAAAGGACTTAGATAATTCTCATCCATTTTCAATCTCCACAGATGCTTCTAACAAAGGTAATATTAAAACGTTTCCTATTGTTGTGAGATATTTTAATAAAGAAAATGGAGTCTGCACAAAACTTTTAAGTTTTTATAACTCTGATTCCGAATTATCAATTGATATTTCAAATTCTTTAAAATATAAATTGGAGAGCCAAACTCCAAGTTTAGAAAACATCACAAGCTTTTGCGCAGACTATGCCAACGTAAATTTTGGAAATAAAAAAGTGTATTTGTTGAGCTTAAAAAAGAAAATTCGAATATAATAGGTATTGGATGCCTTTGTCACGTATTAAATAATGCGTTTAAAAATTCTTTAAAAATATTAAAATTTGATTTAAAAAATATTGTAATGAAAGTTTTTAATGGATTTTCGACATCAACAAAAAAAACTGCAAATCTGAAAGAAATGTTTGAATTTTGCGATTTGGAATGGTCTGAAATGCTCCGTCGTGTACCAACTAGATGACTTTCTCTAACCCCCGCTGTGGAGAGATTTTTAAAAAACTATCCTGCTATTAAGGCTTATTTTTTGTCGGAAGATTGTTGTTCCCCTGTTTTACGCCAATTTTTCGAAAATGAAATTTCTGAAGCATATGTACCTCGGTTTTGTCGATAATATAGGAAATACAATAATATCTGCTATTGGAAAGTTAGAAGAAAATAATAGCCTTGTAATAATTGATATGTTTCAAATAATAAAACAGTTAAACGACAAATTTGAACAACAGCAGGATGAAAAATTCTATGGGTTTTTAGCCGAACGTATATGTAGCAGTTGCAATAATCAGCAAGAGATTTGTCTTTTTAATAAACGCGCAGCAGAGTTTTTGTCGAATATAAGTACTTATATAAAAGGTCGTTTCAATTTAGAAAATAATAAGTTTGAAAAACTTTCAATTTTCCATCTTAATTCAAACATTTCTTTTCATGAATTTGTGGAAATAATTACATTATTTTCAATCAAAAATTTGATTTAGATCAACTTTTTGACGAATTTATATCATTAAAAACATTTGCTGAAAACATTGAAAAAGAAAAATCTGCAGAAGAAAAATGGAAAGAATTCTTAAATAGTGGATCATTTCCTACTTTTGAAAAGATTTGTTGCTTCGTCTTTCCAATTCCGCATTCTAATGCAGCCAGTGAACGAATTTTTAGTTTAATGTTTAATTTTTGGAGGAAGGAACGAAATAAGCTTTTAATAGAAAATTTGGAAAGCGAGTTAATAAAAAAACAAACTTTGAATACAGTTGTACTGAGTTTTTCAATTTTTTAAAAACCGAAAAAGGTAAAAATGAAATTGTAAATCAAATACAAAAAAGTGATAAATATTTATAATTTATTTAAATGTATCAGTAATCGATAATTTTCAAAAATTAAAAATGTATATATGTATGTACTTTTATTAAAGTATACCATTAAAATTATATTTTTTAAATTAATTTTGAAGTATTAAACAATGAAAATTTGTTTTTGAGTTATGATCTCTTTTTTTATATTCTTTTATGTTACTGTTGTGAACTATTTTTTGTTATTTTTTTTTATTGAATTAAATAAATTTTGAAAATAAACAATTATACTTCTTTTTACTCAATTGTACTGCTTTTTTAACTTCGATGTACGTTTTTTGACGATTTCAAATCTGGCAAGCCTATCTTAGACAGAATGTAAATACTAAACATCATATATCTGATAAACTATTGCATCTAAAGTCATGTGTATTGCCTGTTCATTCCAATACCCATTTTATTATATGTTTGTAAAAATACGCATAGAGGGACATGTGTAACTTAGGTACCATTAACAGTAGACACAGACCATTGATGGCACTCAATCAACTATAATTCTTATAAAGTGTTTTAATTTTCACTCAACTGATTTTCAAATAGATTTTCAAAATAGTTAAAGGTCATGAAATTAGTGCGATTTTGCATAACAAAACTGTTTAAATTCGTACATGTTGTAAGAGCCTAAACATACATACATACATAATTGGTCATTACAACCCTTCAGTCAGGATTACGACCTAGCTTCTCCTAGCCTAAACATTAGCAATAATAATAACACAAGATTTTTAATGTTAAAGTTTCAATAAAATTAAAAATATTAATATTATCTTTGAAAATTTGTTAATATATTTATAAAGTTATGAATTATAAAAGAATGTTTAACCTTGGTGGAGACAAGTCCTCTTTAGATGGTGTTCGACTGAATGCAGAATTACTGTGGTCAATGTTTGATGATGAAAAATATGGATAGAAACAAGCGTGGGAGTCTTTAAGTAGGAGTTTACTGCAAATAAGGTGGGGATTTTTAAAATATTTTCGGTTCGGTATTAATTTTGTTAGATGTGCTTTTCATATTAATTTTTTCTCAATGTTAATTTTTTTATAAATTAATGAAATAGAAATATTTGGATGGAAAAAATATAAAACACTAAAACAACCTTACATACTGTACTTTTTTAATGTGCTCATTTGATTTACTTACCTTGTTTCGAAACTATATTTGGGCCTTCTTATAAAAAGAAATTTCGGCAAATAATCTATGAACACATTTTTTACCCAAGGCGCCATTCGATGAGTCTGCGGTGAACGAAAGTGAACGTTTAAGACAACAACAGTTACGCAGATGCTAGAATAAAATAAATAGCGTTTGTGTTTGTAGTATTTAAGTTAACATTATTTTAAACTAAGTTTTACTATGTTCAGGCATGCACCTTTATTGAGTCAATATTCGTTAAATTGACAAAATTATTTTAAGTGTTTAGGGATACGCAAATCAGCTTATTCAATAATCATTTGACTTTGTTTTTATTTTGTCGTAAAAATGTCTGTTGAGGCTTAAAAGTAGAAAGCAATTCATGTTTAAAAAAGGAAGTTAAAGAGATTAAAAAAGAACAATTTGCTTGGCCACATATCAAGTAGGGCGGGATCACTGACAACCATTCCATACTACTTTTCTTTATTTTTTTACATATTTAAAATACAAATTGATAATTTTTTAAAACAAATTATAAATTTAACAATAAATCCACTACGACGAGTCAATTGTTTATCAGAATTTCTTGAATATAATATTATAACACAATTTTTCTTTATGACTTCAAAAGGGTGGGCAAGTTACAAGTTTAAATTTAAAAATGCAATGAAACAAAAACGGTTTAATATTTTGGCATTTTTTTTTTTTGTGAAGTACAATTGTTCCGGTTAGAAATGGAACATTATTTCATTCATATGGTTGCCGCGGTTGACCTCACAGTACCCCATTCAATCGGCCATTTTTCGTGCACTTTTTCAAGTGTATGGGGTCGTATCTCGGCAATAGATTCAAGCATGTTGGCCTTCAAATGGTCAATTGTCTCTGGTGTATTGGTATAACACTTTTCTTTAACGGCGCCCTACAGAAAATAGTCCAACGGTGTCAAATCGCAGTTTCTTGTCGGCCAATTGACATCACCAGTTCGGTTAATTAAACAGCCATCAAACGTTTGACGAAATAAATCGATTATGCCAAGTTGCACCATCCTGTTGAAACCAAACATAATTCAGATCAAAACCATGAATTGCGGGTACAAGAAAGTCGTTTATCATGGTGCGATAGGTCTCTCCATTGACTGTAATGGTATTTTCATGGCGTTTTCAATTAAATATCTGCCAATAATGCCTCCGCTCCACAAGCCGCACTCAACAGTCACTCGTAATGGGTGCATTGGCTTCTGTAAGACCACGAGTAAGTTTTCTGAACCCGAAATACGCCAATTTGCTTATTAACGTATCCACCAAAATGAAAATGAGCTTCATCAGAAAAGATGTTTTTTTTTTTTTTTTTGGCAAGGTCGAATTCATTGTGTAGTTCCTGGTTATCCCATCTAGCGAAAACGAAGCGGATGGTCATGCGGCTTCAACTTTTTAACTAATTGAACTTTGTAAGGCGTCTTACCGATATTTTTTCGCAATATTTGACGTAAATTGGTGCGTGTAATGTTCAATTCTTGGGAACAGTGACAAGTTGATGTTGAAGAATTCTCACGCACATTCTCAGCCATATCTTCGATATTTTCGGGTGTACATACTGTACGAGAACGCTTGGAGCATCAACAATGAAACCAGTTTCACGAACTTTAGCAATAAACATGTGTATACCGGGCACTGTTGGTCCTTCTCTACTACCAAATTTTGTACGACATTTTCTTGTAATTTCTTCGTTTTGGAAAGAAATTTCCAATAAATCCTAACGTTGCTCAAGCGTAAATCTATTCATTACGATCAGTGGAGATAATATGTTGAATTTTGCGACAATTTTGGGCAGTGCCAAATTCGAAATAAACGATAGTTCAAATTAATAATTAAATATTAAAAAAATACATCAAATGCATTTTTGTAGATTTACTCCCCTTCTAACTTTTTTTTTACTGAGAAATACATGTAATCTGCCATAGACATTTTTGACGTTGCCTGGTATATTTCGCTGTATTGAGGTGTTGGCTAACGGATGGATAATCACTAAACCCCCAAGCGAGTATTATAGTGAAAATTTCAAGTTTAGTGCTATTTTGTTAAAAAAAATCTTATTTCATTGTTTTGAAAATAGTTCTGCTCCGAAAAATTTCGAGACATTCCAAATATTTCAATTAATTAGGAATTTTAAATAACAGATCAAAAATGTTCGGGATATAGTGATCAGAAACTGTGAAAGTGAAGTGGATAGCATAAAACAATTTGACACTACGAACAAATATGAATACTAAAGTAAAGAAAGTCGACACGATAATATTTCAAAACTACGAAGAGGAGAAAAGAGGAAAGACCGTTATTGAATTCATTGAAAGTGAAAAAGATTTTGAAGCCCGATATACTGAAATTGTGGCTGATGGCACAATTTGACAAGAAACTGAACAAGGCTCAACACTTGGACGATCTCCAATATTTTTAGGGAGTTTGCAAGCCAAACAGTGTCTGCCAAATGAGTACTGGAACTCAATACATAGAATGTTATTCCTGCAAAATTAAATGCTTTCATTGCTTTTATATATGCCGAATTGATATATTTGGAATTGATGGTAGGCATCGTAATATACGAGTATTGTTACGAAAATGGATATGGTGTTGTTAAAATAATAAGCAAAAGCTGCAAAAACAACATAATGGACTTGATCACACATAAAATGATAAACAAAAGCTCCAAAAAACAAAAACAATGCAGTTGTTCACGTGATCAACGAATGAGTAAGCATATAGCAACAAAAATAACAGGGCTTGTTTACAAGATCGCTGAATAAACAAAAATATAGCAACAACGTCCGTGTATAGCAGAAAGACAAACAAACAAAACAACAACAACTCTGCCTGGACGAAAGTAAATAAGATACACGAACGACAAAAATGGAAACAAGTTGTTTACATTTTTGGATTGTTCCCGAAGGTCGTCATCATCCTTCAAGGGCATTCATCACACTGTTGATCCAGTGATATAAAAGGCAAGATAAAGCGAGCAACGATGATTCAGTTAGAATTCAGTCAGCCGTGTATGAAGACACGTTATTCTCGGAGTTCGAGTGAAGTTAGTCGTGTGACGACGTCGCGTTGAATTGAGTGAGAATTCAACCAGTGGTGTGTGAAGTTACGAGCTCGAGTTATAATCCAGTCAGACTTGTGTGCAGACAAGTTGCGTGAAGAAAACAGTTGTTAGTGTGGTGCTTACAAAAAAGTGAGCAAAGAAGAATAACTAGCAAGTGTTGTTGTTGCTTATAAAAAAGGTTATAAGCAGAGAAATATCACGAACAAGCACATATTGTGGAAGTTATCATTGTATGCGTAGAATAAGTTCGAACAGTGGCACGAAAGTTGTGCAGATAATAAAGAATTAATTAAAAAATAAACACAGATTTATTTTTATTTTATTTGCAATCTACGAACTCATATTTTTAACGTTTTTAAAAGGTAAAAACGTAACAATATTTAACTTTTTAAAGACGCTTTAGTAGGAGTAGAAATACATGAAGTATCGATAAATTTAGTGTTAATATAAATAAACTTACCTTTCACCTGAAATGCAATTTGTTTAACGTTGTTGACATTTGTGATCACAATGTTTGTTGAATATCAACAAAATTTGTTCGCTGATTTGTAATACATATACAGCCCAATCATGAATAAAAATTCCGCATGAAATTTCTCTCTTTTTCCTTCTCTCCTATTATGAATAAAAATTCCGCGTGAAATTTTTTACTTTTCCTTTTTCTCTGTTTTAATCCCATTTTTATCCATCATGTGAAGGGAGAAATATTAAAAAGGAAAAAAGTAGGTATTCTCAATGTATTTTAGTTTGTATTTTCCCCAAAAAAAATTCACTTATAAAACACAAGGGAGTTTGATTAAAAATGTAAGTATATTTTTGTACAACTAAATTTAAATAAATAAAAAATATTTAAATCTTCCTGTTTTAGAACAACTAATAAAACTTTTGGTTACATTAATGGAAGCCAATCTGTAAGCACTTTGCTCAAAGTCGACTGGCCTAAAGACACATTGAAGTCTTTTCCTACACCAGTCTGGTACCCACCTTCTGTGAAAAAACGTAAGCTCGCACTTAGCTTTATAATTGGTGAAACTCCAAATTGTTTTTTTGTTGGATGACTGTGAGTTGGTAAAATTTCTAGTAAATACCGAAAGGCCAGTTTATTTACTCTGTAGTACTTTTGAAACCTGTTGCAAGATAAAATTTAAACCAAACACTTTCATTTTTATTTATTTACTTACAAAGACAGCGGCAACTCAAGAAGATTAGATTCATCCCTTAATTGGCTTCTGGAAATACGTTGACTGTTTTGTTGTTGCTTCTCTAAACTACCAATTTCCTCCACAAGGCACTATTCATTGTTATTTTCTTGTATTATATTAAACTCTTATGTATTTTTTCAAATTATATTAATTTTATTTAACTTTAATTTTACTTTATTTTCACAAATTGTCAAAAAATTTAATATCAATAAGAAACACAGCTGACTTAAAAATTCGATATTGCCACTTTTTCAAACTTTTACTCCCGCGGAATTTGTAGTTAGAGGATTTCTTTCTCGAGAAAAACGTTTTCCGTGAGAAAGAAATTCCTTGAGAATATTTGTGATTGGGCTGATAGTCACTAAACACACTTATGACAGTTTTTTTTTTCCCACAGAATTATTATAGTTTATTAAATTTCTTATGTATTATTAAATTTCTTATGTATTATTAAATTTCTTATTTATTATATTAATGATAAATAAATAAATAATAAACTTCACACATATTTACAAAAAAAAAAAAAAAAATTTATTGGATCTTTCCTTACGGAATTTACAATAAGTATTCAAATCTTAACCTAAAAAAAAAAGTTATTATTGCCACTGCAACCGACAACTGTAAGTGCTCATCATACAGATAATTACCGGATCAGATCAGTTGTTTGAATCCTTTTGAGACGGGAGTGGCCCTCGAATAAAAGTAAGTCCCTTGCAAGACGGTTGGGATGGTCTGCAATCTTAGTGGGGTAATTGGTACTCGCTATTTTGAGATCCCTGTGGATGTTAAGGTTTCTGACGTACCATGGAGCTCGAGTAATTGTTCTAAGGATTTTAGACTGCCGTCTTTGAAGCTTTTCCACGTTGGAAGGTGAAGCTGTCCCCCACAACTGAATACCATATAGCCAAATAGGTTTCAATACTGCCTTGTACAAAAGCAGCTCAAGATCTAAGGCAAGGGTTGCCTTAGTTCCAATAAGCCAGTAAAGCTGAGCTGTTTTGAGTTTTAGCTGGGTTGTTTTGGTAGCTATATGTTGGGCCCACGTTAGGCGACGATCAAAGTGAATACCAAGATATTTCACATTATCGTGTTCTGGCACTCTAACGCCGTTAATTGTAATAGATGGGCAATTTCGCCTTCTCAGTGTGAATGTTATGTGCACGCACTTAGTAGCGTTGACTTTTATTTTCCACTTCTCTAGCCAGTCCTCTAGCTCACTGACATGAGATTGAAGTCTTTGGGACGCAACAGCAGACTCTTTATGAATACTTAAAAATGCAGTATCGTCAGCAAATGAAGACGTGTGAGTTACTGCACTCGTAGGCATATCAGCAGCGTACAATAAGTACAGAAACGGTCCTAGGATACTCCCCTGAGGTACACCAGCATTTATTTCTCTACGTGGAGAGGTTACGGCTTTTGATTTTATTTGGAAATGCCTGTTCCATAAATAGCTTTTCAGCAATTTGTGCACGTTCACAGGCAACAATCGTGTGATCTTAAATAAAAGTCCTTCATGCCAGACCTTGTCGAAGGCTTGAGATTTGTCAATAAATAGGGCTGAGCAGTTCTGCTTCTTCTCAAAAGCACTTCTTATCAGATTTGTTATTCTGTGCACTTGTTGTGTGGTACTATGTTTCTGCCTGAAGCCAAACTGATGGTCGGGAACTATAACGTTGGCATCAATATGAGTGACCAAACTGTCTAGCAGCATTTCTCAAACATCTTAGAAAGTATGGGCAAAAGACTTATTGGACGATATGATGATACTTGCGTAACGTCCTTACCCGGTTTAGGTATCATTACCAAATCTGATATTTTCCACGAGGCAGGAAAATAACCTATTCTCAACATAGAGTTAAAAATAAATAAAATAAAACGCACAGCAGAAACAGGCAAATTTTTAATCATCGTAGCTGATATTCTGTCACAACCAGGTGATTTATTTGGCTTCAAGCTTTTAATGGCGGCAATCACTGCAGGAAGCTGGAACCTGATTGGACCTCGACCCACATCATCAATAATACCAGGAGGAATACTAGAACCAGTACTATTAGGCGTAAAAACATTCTCTATATGTGAGGCAAAAGCATCTACTTTCTGCTCTGGATTTTTTGCCCACTCGCCATTAGGCAGTCGTAAGGGGGGTTCATAAGTAATAGGTGCCTTCATTTTCCTTACCGTCTTCCACAAGCTATAGTCTGACTCCTTCGTTGCGTCTAATTTTTCTAAATATATTTGCAGTCTCGACTCTTTTTCCTTCTTCAAAGCAGCACGGAGGAGCCTTTGACACTGGTTCAGTTGTGATTTGCGACCTGGAGATCGAAACTCTTGCCATTGACGTCTTAAGTTTCTTTTCTGGCGTAATAAAGCTTCTATGTTTTCAGTACAGTGAAACGTTCGCCTTTTTGCCAAGGGGGCAAAAGATGTTGACGTTCTAGCAGCTTCAGTCAAGATGTTGGTAAAGCGGTGGACTCCAGACTCAATTTCCTCTTCACATTTTAAAGAAATATTTTGCGGCAGATGCGAGCTTACAAACATTTTATATTTGAACCAATTTGTCCGCATGTTGGGGTAATATTGGTTACTTTGCTCTAGAAGATCTGTATCAGAAATTAACGTTAGATACGTTGGTGTATGATCGGAAGACAAATCCAATGACTGTTTCATACAGACCTGTTCACGTCTTATATTTCTCATTACAGCAAAATCTATCACATCTGGTATTTTGTTTAAATCAGTGGGCCAGTAAGTAGGATGACCTGCAGACAAGGCATCCATATCGTGTGAAGAAATTGCATCCAAAAGCTGTCTTCCTCTCGGGGTGATAAGACGTGATCCCCAGAATGTGTGTTTTGCATTGTAGTCACCTGCTGCAATAAATTTCTGACCCAGCGTATTAAAATAATCGGTGAATTGATCTGTGCAAATATTATGTCTTGGAGGGCAGTAAAGTGCTGATATTGTAAGACCCATGTGAGGAATATTTATTGATGTAGCCTGAATATAATCATTATCGAACTCTGTCAGTGGAAAGTGCTTTATATCCTTGTGAACAAGTATAGCTGCCCCACCGCATGCTCTACCACTAGGATGTTTAGTGTCATATGTGTGGTAGGTATTGATTCTGAAACAGTTTTTAATGGTGGAATGTGTTTCCGATATTAGCATGACATCAATCTGGTTAATATGCAAGAAGTTTTCTACTTCGTTTTTATGCTGGCTTAAGCCGTTCGCGTTCCAGAAACAGATTTTAAGGGAGTTCATATCTTATTTACTAAAATCTGCATAAGCATATTTTGATTTTGCAGCAACTGCTGTAACATATTCTGCATGTTAGTCATAAAACTACTCATTGTTTGTATGAGAGTGTCAATCGAGCTTTGAGTATTCGCACTGGGGAAGGGAATGCCTTCCTTCACAGCATTAGCGTATGAGAGGGAGTTCGTAGCTTTGCTTGTGGTGTGGGCAGCAGTTTTGGCGTTTCCGTGCTGTGAAATGGTGGACTGAGGTAAACTTGGAAAGTTTGATTCACGGAACTGAGCAGGAATAGGTCTTTTGACTGCTGCCTTATTTTTTAGCTCCAGGAACACTTTGCAGCCTCTACAGTTTGTCGTATGGTTTTCACCACAGTTACTGCACTTTTTGCAACTAACTTCAGTTTTCGGGTAGGGACATTCAGTACTTTTGTGTACATCTCCGCATCTAACGCACACCGCCGGTAGCTTGCAGAATGACTTCGTGTGGCCATATTCTTGGCAATTTAGACACTGAGGGGGACCGGTACGTTTAATGGGTTCTTCTACGTAAATTCTGCGGTTGAGAAGGTATCTTAGTCCATATATAGGGTGACTGCCGCCCTTTTTCTTTATGTCGGTTGAGTTAAAGGCTATTTCAACCCTAAACATTGGTTGAGGAATTTTATTTTTATTTAGTATGTTATAGATTGATTTAACATCATACCCATCACACTGAAGGGCATTCTTGATCTCGTCGATCGGTACTGAACTGTCGATGCCCTTAATGACTATATTTAAGCCCTTTGCACTTTTCAGCTGGTAAGTTAAGTAATTTTTTTTCTCAGCGTCGAACTTGTCGACAACCATTCTGAAATTTTTATCATACCTTACGTAAAGAAACAACATATAAATTTTCCTTGCCTATTAGCTGTGTCAACTTGGTTACCAAGGAATTATTAGTAGCCTCGCGTAGGTAGAGTGGTGGAGGCTTAAGGCTCCGCCTAATAGGTACATCATCTTCCGATTCCTTGTTTGCAAGAATTGCAAAACGATTTTCATTACCAGAGGCATTTTTTTGATGCTTCGGTTGAGGTTCCAACTTGGATGTTCTAGGACTGGATTTACGTTTTGATATAGTAATGTAGCGGTCCATGCCTGTCGAGATTTTTTCGCTAGTCATCGAAGTCGCCGCACACTTATGACAGTGTTACATTTTAAGTTTTACTGAATATTATAAAAATTGTTGTAAATAATTAAAATTACAGTAAAACTCGGTTATAACGAACTCCGTGGGATCAGAAAAAATAGTTCGTTATAGGCAAAGTTCGTAATAAAGGGGGTGAAGTCATAGAAGAAAATATAAAATGTATATTATATTCTTTGCATATGTCTTTATTTGATTTCCGTTTCTCATCTATTTCATTTAATATTTTAATTTTTTGAAGCACAGACAGTGATTTTATCTTATTTTTAGACATTTTCAAATTATTTAGCAACTGACGTTTTAATTCTTTTTATCTATCAACTGATTAAAGATGTTGAGTTATAATTTAATGCTGCCATATTAAATAAAAGTAAAGACTATTGCCACACTTCAAAGTTATTTCTGATGGTTCGTTATAAAAACGCAAAATGTATGAAATTTAATTATTGGGACCATTCAAAGTAGTTCCTTTTAACCGAGAATTCGTTATAAACGAGTTCGTAATAAACGATGTTTTTTGTATGAAAATTGTTCCTAAAACGTTGGGACTTGAAAATATGTACGTAATAACCTAGAATTCGTTATAACCGAGTTCGTTATAAACGAGTTTGACTGTATACATGAAATATTGAGCTCAATAATGGCTTTTATAGTTATTTACGCAATAAAAGTGCATGTCTGAACAGCATGTTATCGTATCATTACTTACACATATTTCTTAACCTTCTTAAATATTGTTTTAATATAATAATAATATCATACATTTTGTTCAAGACTACATATTGATATTCCTATAATTGTTTATATTTGATGTATAATGTGGGATCGCACCTGAAAGGATTAAGGCGATCCCTTAGGGTTAAAAGAAAACTGGGGGTTACTCTGTAACTCGATTCGAAAAGTAAAAGTATTCGAAAGGTGTTTTTGATAAGTAAATAAAAGCGTACTCTGTAAATCGTAAAAATATAAAGGGAAAAATCAAAAAAACCTTTGCAGCACTTGGTGATTACAGTTTAAAATTTAAAAAATACATACATATATTAAAAAGTTGTTATAATGGATTGTGTCGCTTTGTGGGTTGAGGATTCTGATCAGATTATAGAGGAGAGAGTTAAAAGAAAGCTAATAAGAGATACATCTGATTTTATGAATATTGATAATAAGAGTAAGGAAAAAAATTTGGTCTGAAAAATTCACAAATATTTTCATTTTTAGTTTTATTAAAAATTTTCGTATAAGCAAAGAAGCTTTTTTATATGTCTTAGAAAGTATTAAAGGTGACCTTAAGACTAGAAAAAGATCTACTGCTATATGTCCATCCTTGAAATTAGCCGTCGCCTTAAAATTCCTAGCACAAAGTGGATATCAGCACCAAATAGGTCAAAACCGTTACCTAGGGTTCTCTCAGTAGGCAGTGTCTAGATGTTTGACAGAAGTATGTGAAGTCAAAGTGTTTCTTTTGGCTATCCATCCATTGTCAGTAAATCAACCGTCTGTCTTTCTAGAGGTGTTAATGAGCAATACTTGCTTGGTTCTCTACCAGTACCAGAGATGCTTAGTTTATTTTTACTGCATTTGGCCTTGACATTATTTTTATAGTCTGCCCAAACCTAATAAAAGTTAAAATGTTTAATAACCCTGCGATAGACCGCATTCAAATATTTAAATCTATCTAAGCTTAAACTTTAACATCTCGCTGCGGTGGACCAATTGAATCCAAATCGGTTCTTAGTTTTTACCACATGTTATTAGATTTGTTTCTTGTATACGCCACTTTCAGATGTCCCTTGGCCAAATCCAAATGCGTCACCATAAAGTCCACAATAGTTTCGTATTGTTTTTGGTTGGTATATAAAATTCTTTTTGACTCACTCCTTTGAGATTGTTTAAAAAATATTATTTTATTTTGCAATGTATTTGTATGTATTAATTTACTTCCATTTTAAATTTATTATTAGTTGTCACCAACACAATTGCTAACGAAAAATTTTCGAAAATTTTATGCTAATTTTCGTAATACAGAGTAAATTGTTTTTTGTTCGTACGAAAAAAAAAAAAACATTGGTCGCACTTTCGAAAATTTTCCGTACTTTCGTACTACAGAGTACAATTTGTTCGAATACGTACATTTTAATTTTCGTATCGAGTTACAGAGTAAACCCCTGAACTAAAATAAATATAGTAAGCGGACTGAAAAAACATAAACATGATAAAACATAAATGCTTGATCGAGTTGGAAAAAAATAATAGTTTTCAATATAAAAAAAGACAAATAAAATTATTATATATTTGGCAGCCGAGCCAAACAGTTCAATTTTGAATTTAAATAAAAATAAAATATAATTGTTTAAATAATAATTAATAAATTTATTTCAAAATCTATTTATATCGTTAAATATAAATTAAGCCATTTTGAACCTACAAATGGGGGCTCAACCGGGATGAAAACACAAATAAAAGATGCCCACAAGCTGTGCAAAAAAGATAATTTAAAAATTTACCAAAAAAGTGCGGTGCAATAAACCGGAAGTTTAATTGAATATCAAGAAGGACGATCTCTAAGAACGATATCTGTGATTAAATTGAATATCAAAAAGGACGAGCTCTGTGAGTTAAATTGAATACCAAGAAGGACGAATTCCGTGAGTTACTCAATGTCCAGATCCATGCAAAGGTGAAAGCCGATGAAATCATTTAAAGTATGTATGTATGTATAATTTAAAGAAGTTTGCGAGAAAAGTATATAGAAGAAAATAGAAGTTTTAAAAAATGAATTGAAGTGCACAGAAGAGAATAGAAGTTGAAGCTTATATAAGAACATAGAAGTTTACGGAAGAATATGGAAGTTTATGGAAGAATATAATTAATTGAAGTATATAGAAAACATTGAAGAATATAAAAGAACGAAGAAATTTATGGAAATTTGTAGGAATATTTTTAAACTTGTACATACAATATTTTTAAACTTTAACATTTTGAAAAATTATATTAATTTTAACGTTATTTAAAATTATTATTATTTTATATCTCATCTCTTTACATTGTAATATTTAATTGAATTTGTGTTTGATAATTCATTTATTGTAATTTTATTTAGAATTTTCATTTGATTTTGTACTTTAAAATTTTAATAGTATTGTAAACGAAATGGAACTGCTTGACATTTTGGCGCTTACTGTAGAGGGTTTACAAGGAAAACTGACAGAAATAGGGTTACAAACGGACGGAACGAAGACAATTTTACAGGCACGTTTAATAGAATACTATCAAAATTTTAATAATAGGGCCGATGCAGATTCCGAGTATGGCGAAGCGGCTTCAGTTGTTCGGCAGATTGATGTTACAGGACAGCCTGGATCAACATTTTCCTTAAGGGACATAGAAGATACAATTTCGAAATTTTCAGGCGAGGGTCAGCCGGGGATAGACCAGTGGCTTGAAGATTTTGAAGATTGCGCATATACAGTGAAATGGAATGATTTGCAGAAATATATCTACGCCAGACAATTGCAAACAGGGGCTGCTAAAATTTTCATTAGAAGTCAGGGAACGTTCGAGAGTGGAAATCGCTCAAGGATTCTTTAAAACGAGAGTTCGGAAATAAACTTTCCTCAAGGCAAGTACATCGTTTATTGCAATGTCGAAGAAATCGGGCTAACGAGAGTTTCCGCGAATATTTGTATAGTCTTATGTAGATTGGAGCTCCAGTTGGTTTAGATTCTGAAAGCATAATCGGATATTTTATTGACGGAATAGATGATGATAAATCGAACAAGTACGTTTTGTATGGTGCGAAGAGTATCAATGAGTTGAGGGACAAAATTTCGATATACGAAAAGATTCGTTCGTCGAGAACATCAAACGTGAGAGGATCACATAGAAATTTATTTAAAAATACAGTGACGGAGGCTAGGGATGAAAGACGATGTTTCAAGTGTAGTGACAAAAGACATTTGTTAAAGAGTTGCCCTAGTGTCGGAATAAAATGTTTTAAATGCCAGCGTTTTGGACACAAGTCATTTCAGTGTGATGTGGAACTGAAAAAGGAAAATACTTCAATAAAGGATGTTAACACTGGTAATAGGAGAAATATTCATACAGTATCTAAAGATATCACCCCTCCACCTGGTCGAATAGAATATTCAAGGATATCGAGATTATGGGAAAAACTGTTTGGAGCAAAGTTTATATATAGGAAAAACCCGTCGAAAGTTCGTGCTGCGCTGGAACATGGGGAGGTTAGTTCAGTGGTTGAATTACAGGGAGAGTTTAGTAACATTCTATATAATGCTTCTGAACACTCTATTGAGGATCGACTGGGTACAGAACATCTCAGGGAAAATATTAAAGTAGAACTAGATGTATTAATTGGGATCTACAGACCGATTAGACCCCAGAATTATCCGGTGAAAAAGGAAATTGTATTAAGTGTGTAAATAAGTAAAAACAAGTTTATTTGTTTTTATTGCCAAGTGCGCCAGAAGCGCACGGTTTGGAAATAGTTTATTAATTAATTTTTATCCCTAAAATGACTCAGTATTTATACATAAATAATGCTGATCAAGCATTATGTCTACAGTGGAAGGTATAGCAAGAATTTCAAACAATTATTAAGAATATGAATATATGAATATGTCCAACACTAACAGCAGTGTTGCCAGAAGTCGGTTTGGAAAAAGTGCAAAAAGTTTGTCAAAAAAGTGCAATCCTGAATAAAAAAGTGCCAAAACTTTAAAAAAATGAACAGCGTTTTTCATTATACATAAATGTTTTTTTTTTAATTTAGGTTAAATTTTATTAAAAATATTCGAAATTTTAAAAAAAATCCTTATATTTGTTTAATAAATATGAATTTTGTTTGATTTAAACAAGTATATGGAATAAAAAATTATTTATTTTCATCACATACCTGTATATTTGAAAAGTTGAATTGATTGAAAAAAAAAAAATATATTATTTTTTTTGTATTTGTTTTTTTTTTCTTTTTTGAAAACATTCAAAAATAAATATAAATTTTAAAAATTCATTTAAATTAAAAAAAAGACTTTATTATTGCATTAATAAAAAATAATTTGAAATATGAATTATAATGAAATATACAATTAATTGTACAGAAAATGGCAAAGAAAAGTGCTAAAAAGCATCTAGCATCTTTTTATAAAAAAAAGTGCAGCAGACGAAAAAAAGTGCTAGATTGCACTTTAAATGCCGTTATGGCAACACTGACTAACAGTGTTGACAGCATTGACTATTAAATTGCAAACGCAAGCAAATTGATCGTTGCTTGAATTTACCAAACAGAAGTGCCATCAATAATGTGTGTGTGTATGTACATATGTACGTTATTGATAGTTTGTAATAAAAACAAAATAAAAGAATTACTTTAAACATGTGTCGGGTTTTATGGACATTCTTTTACAATAATAATTTATTAGTAAACTTAAATAGTATGTAATAGTAATTTAACGTAATCCAATTTTAATATTATTTCTTATTTAATTTTAATATTTGTTTTGGTTTTAATAAATGTTTAGTGATAAGTTCACTTAGTTATTTAAAAATTTATTATTTTACTCGTTTGGCCAATTGAGTGTATAATTAAAACTATATGTTATATAGCTTAAGTCTATTCTTATGAACTACTTGTTCTTTATTATTATTCTTATCAACTATAGTTACATTATTTCTTAAATCTATATTTTTAATTTTGTATGGACCTTTATATGATTCCTCTAGTTTATGTCCTATATTATTCCTAAGTAAAACTAAATCTCCTATTTTAAAATTATAATCTTATCATAGTTATTCTTTTGCTTGATTTTATTTATGTCTAATAAATGTTTTGCTCTCTTAAGTGCAATTTTTAATCTAAATTTTGCCTCTTTGGCATAATCGTCTACATTGTATAGTGGTGTAACTGTGTCTATCTCATTGAAATCTTTGAAACTGTTTGGTACTTTGCTAAAAACGAATTCAAAAGGACAATAATTATGTACAGTTGATGGTGTTGTATTAAAACAATATGTAAAATACCTAAGCCATTCATCCCAGTCATCTTTTTCTATAGATATGTAAGAACGTACATATTCATTAAAAGTTCTGTGACTTCTTTCTATTGTACCTAAGGTCTGGTGATGATGTGCTGTTGATGTTAGTTTCTCGACTTTCAACAGAGTGCACAATTCGTTTAGTATAGAATTTTTATATTCTCTACCCATGTCCGAAATGAACGTCTTCATTGGGCCATAGGTAAGTACAAAATTTTCAAATATCGCTTTTGCGATCGTCTTAGCCGATTTATTTGGTATTGGTATTGTTACCAAGTATTTAGTTAAGTCGCATATTAATGTGACTGCGTACTCATTTCCATGTATTGATCTTGGAAATGGTCCAATTGTGTCTACGTACACTATATCAAACGGTTTGTTAGGTGTTTCTGTTATTATCATCGGGCCTTTAACGTGTTTGGTAGTTTTCGCTATTTGGCATTTGTGACATGCTTTTACATATTTAGCTATGTCCTTTGTCATATTTTTCCAGTAGTAGTATCTTTTTATTTTCTCTGCGGTTCTATATATGCAGCAATGTCCTCCTTCGATAGGGTCATCATGATATTTCAGCATGATTTCTAGAATTTCCTTAGAATTCTTTATATCAAGTATCTTAATTTCATTTAAAAGCGCTATTTTAATTCTATTTAGTACCTTATTGCCCATATTTTTAAATTCAAACTTTGAGATAAATTCGAAAATTTTCTCAATAGGTGCTACTTGTAGTTTATTGATACTTAACTTACTGGCCGCTTTCTCGAGCCTAGAGAAAAATTGTCAAAAAAGTCAAGTTTCTCTTTAGTAAATATATCATTTATATTTATGCTAGCTAATATTGATTTTCCCTTCTTTATGTAGCATTTATTGGGATAAATCTTTAATTTATAATATTTTCTGACGTCACTATACTTAATTGGTACATATATTTTGGGCTTTTCAATTTTGTTTGTTTTATGCTGATTTATTATTCTACTACTGTCTTTGTCCGAAACACATCACTGAGTTGTGCTGTCCAGTTGCCTCTGTATCTAAAAATTCTACTACTGCTTGTGTTATCTTAACATTTATCTTGTTATCTACTGTAAAACCTTCAAACAATATTCAAGGTCCATTTACATATATTATTTTTTTTTAATATCATATAAATTATTTCATAAATCTTTAATTTCAATTAAATAACACTATGTATAAATTATTTTAAAATTCAAAAAAAAAATTTTGTTTTTCTTATTTTTGTTTTCAAAAAAAAATTTTTGCCTCGAGCGATTATTTCGCTTATAGGCCCTAAGAGTGCGGATAGAACGCACGTCTTTTAACAAGCTAATGACAAAAAAAATATTTATTTACCATTCGATGTTGTTGATCTTCTCCCAGATTTTATATGCTTTTGCCCAAAGCGGTGGTGGTTTGGAGTAGACCATTCGCAACAGTATGTCCTTCTCCCTTTTCAGTTTTTACTCATCTTTTTGGTTGTATTCAGGGTTTCGTATATTCCTCTGTCTACGCCTTCTGTTGAGGACCCTGTCCTGGTGAAAATTTCTTCATGCCTTTAGGCTAGGCAGATCTTCCTTCACGCAACTGACGGATTTTCGGCTGTCCGTCAGGATAAAAATTTTGGGTGCTTTTGAGCACACCAGTTGTTGTTATATATTTTTTTTTGGGTCCTTGGGTGCTTTAAATTTAGCACACCAAGGCCCAGGCAGGATTGACCTGCTTTTTTTTGCTGGATAAATTAGCACTCCAGGAATGGCAGGACCACTGTTATATTCTGGGTGCTAAAATTTGCAGCACTTCCAGAAGAGTGGCAGGATCGCCATGTTATTTACATGGAAAAACAAGATTATTTGTTTTTATTGCCAAGTGCGCCAGAAGCGCACGGTTTGGCTATAGTTTATTAATTAATTCTTATCCCTAAAATTAATCAGTATTTATACATAAATAATGCTGATCAAGCATTATGTCTACAGTGGAAGATATAGCAAGAATTTCAAACAATTATTAAGAATATGAAAATATGAATATGTCCAACACTAACAGTGTTGACATTGACTATTAAATTGCAAACGCAAGCAAATTGATCGTTGCTTGAATTTACCAAACAGAAGTGCCATCAACAATGTGTGTGTGTATTATCGACGCCTCCATTCTATAACTTTCTAAGTGTACTTAGAACGTTTTTAATGTTCTTGCATTTTTAAATTCTACGTTCTCTAACTTAAATACTGTCAAAATTTGGTTAAGATGCGCCGATCCGTTCTGAAGTTATAGGGAAAAATCTACTTAGAATACACATATAGTCGTAATAAAAACAAAATAAAAGAATTACTTTAAACATGTGTCGGCAATGATGACATCATGAACATGCTACAAGTGACGATATTCCTGTAGCACATAGACCAAAAAGAATGTCATATGCAGACCAGCTTGTAGTACAGAACCAATTAAAAGAGTGGTTAAAAGACGGTATAATTCAGCCAAGTTACTCGGAGTATGCTGCACCAATAGTTTTGGTATCCAAGAAAGATGGAACTAAACGTCTTTGTTGTGATTATCGTAAACTTAATCTCAAGATCGTGCGTGATAATTTTCCAATGGCTGTTATCGATGATGTGGTGCAAAAGCTTCAGGGAGCAAAAGTGTATACTACATTAGACTTAAGGAATGGATTCTTCCTTGTTCCAGTAGAGACGGACTCAAGGAAGTATACAGCTTTTGTGACACATAATGGAGTATACGAATTCTTGTATGTACCATTCGGTATTTCGAATTCTCCTGCAGTATTCTGTAGGTATATAACATCGGTTCTTAGAGATCTTATCTTATCGGTTCTTATCTTATCTAATCATGAAGCTACGAAAGGTATTGGAAGTCGAGAGAATGAACGGACTGGATATCAAATGGTCAAAATGTCAATTTTTGAGGAAGAAGATTAATTTCTTGGGATACATAATAGAAAACTCTACGATAAGACCTTCAGAGGAAAAAACTAAAACTGTGTCTACATATCCGTTGCCACTTAATCAAAAGTCGCTTCAAAGATTTTTAGGATTAACTTCATATTTCCGTCGATTTATACCTGATAATGTCATAATAGCAAAGCCATTGTCGGACCTATTGAGGAAAATGTGAAATTTGAAATTTGACAGAATGAAATTATAGCATTTGAACAATTAAGAAATTCATTAGTGACGGCAGTGGAGGATTTATGTACTGGGATTGAAAGTGAAGATAGTGACCAACTGTAACGCATTTGCATTAACAATGAGGAAACAGGACGTTCCACCGAGGGTCTCAAGAAGGGCCTTATTCTTACAGGACTTTGAATACGAAACAGAGCATAGGTCAGGATCGAAAATGAGGCATGTGGATGCCTTAAGTCGCATTTCGTGTCTTATGATGACGGATTCTTTAATATATCGTGTTAGCGAGGCTCAACTTCAGGACGAATGGATAAGAGCAATTAATAAAGTTTTGGAGCAAGCTCATATGACGACTATTACGTAAAATTTGACCTATTATATAAGAACCCTGATAGAGAACTAATAGTTATACCGAGTAGCATGGAGCAGGAGATTATACAAACTGCGCACCGTCAAGGGCATTTTTCATCTCGTAAAACCCAAGACTTAGTGGAGAAATCTTTTTATATACCTGAATTGAGGACCAAAGTAGAGAGGGTAGTGAAAAAGTTGTGTGGAATGTATAGTATCGGAGACTAAGAGAGGTCATAAGGAAGGTCTTTTAAACCCCATAGATAATAATGATAGACCTTTAGTAACATACCATCTGGATCACGTAGGACCAATGGAAGCAACTCATAAGAAATACAATCATATTTTAGTAGTAGTCGATGCTTTTTCTAAGTTTGTGCGATTGTATCCAACAAAAATCACAGGGACTGAAGAGATAATAGAATGACTCAGAAGACAAGCTGCAGTGTTCGGAAACCCGGAGAGAATTATTACAGACAGAGGTTCGGCGTTTACATCAAACAAGTTTCAAGAGTTTTGTAAATCCGAAAATATTCAGCATCTTATGATTGCAACTGGAGTGCCAAGAGGGAACGGCCAAGTTGAAAGGATACATAGGATAATTATTCCTATGTTGACCAAGCTCTGTGTGGAGAAACCAGACCATTGGTACAAATATATTGACCGTGTACAGAGGACTATTAATAGTACCGCACCACGGAGTACCGGTATTTAAGATACTGACTGGACTGAACCTGATATTAGATAACATTTTCGTGAAAAAGTTAAACGAGGAACGTGATGCATTGAGTAAGGATGCTAGAGAAAATATACTACGTATTCAGGAAGAGAATAGGAAGAGTTTTAATAAAGGCAGAGTTCCAGAGACAGTTTATGAAGTAGGAGAATTGGTCGCAATCAAGCGCACACAATTTGGTGTTGGTATGAATTTAAAGCAGAAGTATCTTGGTCCTTATAAGGTCGTGAGAAAACTTAACCATGGTCGTTATGAGGTAGAAAAAGTTGGAGAATGTGAAGGGTCTAGGAGATGTAACACGGTGGCCGAGAACATGAAGCCGTGGAGAACATCATTCGGGTCGAATGATGCGTCAGGGAGGCCGAATGTGGGATCGCACCTGAAAGGATTAAGGCGATCCCGTAGTTTTCAATATAAAAAAAATACTAATAAAAATATTATATATTTTCCAGCCGAGCCAAGCAGTTCAATTTTGAATTTAAATAAAAATAAAATATAATTGTTTTAAATTATTGTTTGTAAACAAAACGTTTGTTAAAACTTAATAAATTTATTTCAAAATCAATTTATACATATCGTTAAATATAAATTAAGCCATTTTGCACCTACAATAATAATTTCTGTAATATAAAACTCACTGCGTATGCTGCGTAAACAGCATAAGAAACGTTTAAGCCATTACATATATAAATTTTATACCGAAAACTGAATTTCAAAATATGAATTTTCATAGAATTATTCAACTTTAAAACCAAAATTCAGATACGGCACATTACTTTTCGAACATGAAATGTTGCGTTTTATCTTAAAACTACAAAATACTATTAGTCGTTTAATCAAAAATTGTTAAAAAACTTATTTATATCTTGCCAATTATATTTTATGCTTTTGAAATAAAGTTTGGTATTTTTAACTAAAAATTTGAATCTTCATTAAATGCTCGAATAAAATTAATGGAATGCATACTTTATTTGATGAAACTTAGCATGGGTCTTTCTGAAAAGTATTAAATTTAAGGATTTTTGCTTGGATAGGAACATTTTATGCAAAAAAAAAAACAATATGAATTATATGGGCGGTATTTAACCAATAGAAAGCTCAGTACCAATTTGCACTTATCTAGTATAGATACACATTATGTTTCGGCATTTCTTTAATTAATTAATGTATGTATTTTTCAACAGTGGACCTTGAAGCATTCATAGTCGAGGGGGATCGTTAAGAATTTCTCAGAATGTCTTTTGGGCTTGAAAACAACTAATGCCAGCATTAGGCTCTACCTTTCAAAGGGTGATGCACAATGTTATTAACGACTTAATAGACAGAATATGTCTCATATATCTCGAGGATCAATTTAATTATAAGAACACTTAACAAAATTAAAGGAAATTTTTGAAAATTACGAAAGGCTTTAAAGTTCAACTGGATAATTTTAAATTTCTAGCGTCATATTGCCATCAGATGGAATAAAACCAAACCCCGACATAATCGCAGTTTTTTAACATTGGAGCAGTAGAGCTAACAGAACAATACATTAAAACATTCGAATTAACCAAAGATATTTTTACGAATATCCCCATAGTCCAATATCCGAACTTCTCGAAACCTTTTGTATTGACAACTGAAGTCAGCTATGTAGTTTTGGTTGAAGGCTTATTCAAGGCCCAATTGATAGCGACAAACTAATTTGCTTCGCAAGTCGCACACTGCAAGATACAGAAATTAACGAAACAAAACTAATGGCAATAGTGCGTACAATCAAATATTTTAGGCCATACTTATTTAATATGAAATTTCACATAATTACACGTCATAGACCACTATGACTAATAGACAACACGTGTCTAATGAAATTAAAAAAAATTAAAACAAAACCACTCAGTTGGAGATTAAAGTTGGAAGAGTAGGCAAAAAAGAAGGAAAATACAAACACTGATGTTTTAAGTAGAGTAACAATAAATGAACAAAATAACAAATAAGGAATGTCGTTATCATCGTAAATGAGTTCGCCTAAAATATCAAGGCACTATAATTCAATCAGCAGATGAGAATCTATATGTCCAAAAAATCTCTGACTGACTTCAATTTACGAAATAATATATACATATTTATATATAATATTTACAATCTTACAAAAACCTAGTAAAAATCTACACAGATAACTCACAAAACAGGAATAAACAGCGTAAAATCATTAGGCGCACAAACTTAAATGAATAAATAATGGCTGAATTCTTCACTGAGTACATAGTACCCAATTAGCTGAGCGCTACATACAATCCAATATATTTTGGACAAAAAAAGTCCCCACAGGCTTAATACTCTTGCACGAAGTCCCGATTTGACTTCAATAGAGTATTTAGGAGATCATTTGAAAGAACGGTTACGTAATCGCTAAACCTCAAACAAAAGTCAAGTTGTACATTCAATTCCAAATAGGTTAAATGGAGTTCTTGACCTTAAGGGATATTTTACTAAATACAAAGGATAACATTTTCATATATTAGGCCTTTGTATTTTAAATTTACTCAGGGTTCTCCTTGGGGGTACCTATGGAGTCATCTGAAACTTTTCCTTATTTTTCTCTTGTTTTATGAAAAACATTTAAAAATTGTTTGTTTTATAATAAAACAGATATAAATTAATAAAATTATTTATTTTGCAAACTATAAATTTTTATACAAACTTTTGGCTAAAATTCATGAAATTGCTAAAATATATTGCCGAACTAAGACTTTTGCTGTCCACTGTATACAGATGATGAAAGCTTAAAATTGCTTTTCGCAGCACAATTTATTGAAAATTATGTTATGAAAAGAAATATTAATTTATATTAAGGAAATAGATACTCTAGAAAAATTATTAAGGAATACCATGAAAAGAACTACTATCGAGGTGAGTGAGGTGCAGTGTTGCCATAACGGCATTTAAAGTGCAATTCTAGCACTTTTTTTCGTCTGCTGCACTTTTTTTTTTAAAAAAGGTGCTAGATGCTTTTTAGCACCTTTTTTGACATTTTCTGTATTTTTTTTAGCATTAAATGTGCATTTTTAGCATTTTTCCATAAATTTTGCACTTCTTAAAAATGATTAACAATTTAATTTTTTTCCAATGAAATTTGTAAGAAAATTATATTTCTTTTTACTATTTAAAACTTCAATGCATTTCTTAAATTTCAAAACTTAACATACAATTAATTGTATATTTCATACTAATTCATATTTCAAATTATTTTTTATTAATGCAATAATAAAGTCTTTTTTTAATTTAAATTAATTTTTAAAATTTATATTTATTTTTGAATGTTTTCAAAAAAGAAAAAAAAAAAAACAAATACAAAAAATTTCAAATGTAATAAATACAGAGGTAGTCATAAGTATTTACACAAAAGAGCATTTCTAAGTTTTTCTTAAAAAAAGGTCTCAATATTTTTACTCTCGAAATGATAAACTACCATGCATTTGAGTCCGCAAACAACCTTTTAACAATAAGTGAATGGATTTTACAGCACGACAATGCCCCTTGTCACCAAGGATGGTTACCTAACACATTCTTAGAAAACGTAACCCAGGCTGTTCTTCCATGGCCTCCTCAGAGCGCTGACCTAAACGTTATTAAAAATGTTTCGGCTTTCATAAAATATCACAGAACTATAGATAAACGTCGAAAACGCGAAGAGGCTATACAAGAAATTAGTGAAATTTGGTCTAAATTGACTCCCGAATTTGCCCAAAACTTAATTAACTAGTTAATTAATTACTAGTTAAGTTTATTAATAAACTATGTAGAAATAAAAAAGAAATAATTAAAGTAAAGATTGCGACCGGACTTAAGTCTTTTGTAAATACTTTTGAAAAGAATAAAATGTGTGTAAATAATTTTGACAACTTATAAGCATATGGTTATTAGTTTTTTATTTATTACTAAGAACCGTTATATTTTCCAATTTTATTTTATTTACTTCTGCATATTCCAGGCTAGGCAATAGCAAAAAAATTTTTCCAAAATTTACTTCTAGTATTTAAAATTACTAAAATTACTCAGACCTTTTTTAAGAAAAACGTAAAAATGCTCTTTTGTGTAAATACTTATGACTACCTCTGTATGTTTTGAAAATAAATAATTTTTTATTCCATATACTTGTTTAAATCAAACTAAATTCATATTTATTAAACCAAGATAAGGATTTTTTTTTAATTTTCGAATAATTTTAATAAAATTTAACTTAAATTAGAAAAAAAAATTATAATGAAAAACGTTGTTCATTTTTTTAATGACCGGTTCTAAAGTTTTGGCACTTTTTTATTCAGGATTGCACTTTTTTGACAAACTTTTTGCACTTTTTCCAAACCGGCTTCTGGCAACACTCGTGAGGTGACAGTTGGTTAAATAAGACAGAGCACCACCAAAATTAAAACATGCAATACCACAGACAGACTTGGGCCATTATTACAACTTGCCATTAACTAAAGGGAGGATTTTAACGGACAGATAAATTGTTTTTGATTACTATAAGTGGACAATATGGTAGAAGTGAGCGTTAGGCTAAAGGGAGGATCATCCTACCGGTAGCTTTTAAAGTTAAGTTTATGTTTGAATTTGCCATATTATATGTACAGGTAGGCCTCGCTTAGCACGTACTCTTTTTAACACGGCCTCGGTCTAACGCGATTCACATTTTGGTTCACATTTTCGGTTAACACTAAAAAAGCCTCGGTTGTGCGCGGTTTACAAAAACCATTCTGCACATAAATATTTAAGTGCTTTGTTTTTAACAGCGGTTGATGTAAATTGAAATGCAACATTGAACATAGAAAAATTTAAAAGAGATCTTGAAAAATGGTTGTTACCATACAAAGAACTTTACAAAAATCTTTCTAATGATCAGACAAAGATAACAGATTTTTTAAAGAAAAAAGTAACAACATTGAATCACTAAAAAAGCGTCCACGTCGGATAGATCTATCCAGTGATGAAGATTAAATTTGATGGTTATGTATTTTTATTTTTTTTTTAATATTACTGTCGTGAAATATTTTTTTTTTTTTAATATTTCGAGAATTATTAAGTTAATTGAATATAATATTTTTGTTTTTATGAGTAGATATGGATTAACATGTATGTATATATTATTAAAAAAATTAAAATTAATAAAATTTGCTTTTTTGAAACCATGGAACGTAACCCCTCTTTTTGTATTGGTTTCTTGTATCGCTTAACACGATTTTGCTTAACACGGTATTTTCATGGAACGTAACCCCCGTGTTCAACGAGGCCTACCTGTATATTATTTTCAATATGGCAACTTCAAATATAAACAAAATGAGCATATACAACAAAAAAAAAAAAAAAACGAATTGAGCAGTGTTATCGACATTGCTCCGGCACTGCCATATTTTTGAAAAAGTTTTATCTGTAAGTTGTAATAACGAAAATAAGTTAAAGGTAACTTTACAGTTCCTTTTAGGTAAAGGTACCTTTAACTAAACCCAAGTTTAACGGCAAGTTGTAATAATGGCCCTTAATAACATAAACAAACAAGAACTAATGACTGGCTATATAATAGAGAATTTAAGAGAAATAAAATTACAACAAGATTTTGTAAACATAAAAGAAAATAATAAAACTACAATGATCACCACAAAACATCATAGAATACACATAAAAAGGTAACGAAAATGCTAAAATTTTTTCCGGGTTACCATTGGCTCTCGCTCAATTATTAGCGATCCAATATATATGAAAGGATCAAGATATAATCCACCTTTACTCGGACTTGCAAATTCTAAACGCACTCCAAAAAAAACTGACTTTAATTAAGTCTATTAAAACAACGGAATAAAAAATAAAGAAGTCGCCGTAGTCTAGTAGGTAGTGAGTTGGCTTATTGACGTAAAGCCAGGGTTCGAGCCCCAGGCCAGACATCATAACATAATACAAAAAGTATTTCTTCGGCGATTTCCTCTCAGCAGATTTCTGCCAAAAACTCTGAGAGTAAATAAAATTGCCATGAAAAGTTTCTCAAAAAATCTGTCGTTCGGAGTCGGCTTTAAACTGTATAAAATTAACACGCACAACATAATAAGTGGTGTGAGAAACTAGGTCAATAATCCTGACTAAAGGATTGTAATGACCAATTATGTATGTATGTAATAAAAAATAATCTCAATGGGCTTCAAAATGAATTGAACTCGATTAAGCCTTCTAAAAGATCAAAAAGAGGTCTGGTTTGAGAACTGCGGTAAAATTCATAATAGGAAATATAGACGCTGAAGGCACACAAAACATAAGCTTGCAAAAGGAAAAATTAAAATTTGACGAACATAGTACAGAAATAACAATAGCTGGATAACACAAGACAAACGGACAGATGATACAAAAATTTCGGAATTTAGCTTTGCAAATTAATAAAAAAAAAACAAGAAAAAATACAATTTTACCAAAATAAAATGTCAAAAAAGTCATCAAATAGAATAAAAGGAGAAGAGGAAACTTTACATAAAATCCTATATTTACATCACATTAATTAGCCGAAGTGTGGTGATCAAGCTAAAAATAATATTACAACTTATTTTAAACGAATTATAACTTTTAGATGACTTAATAATCTGGTTAAAGGTGATATCGATTCTGAGTTTTTGCTTTCTAACCTGAATTTCAGTATTCCAGCAAGATTTTCACGGCACTATCGTCCTCTTTCTTTCGATTTCTATAGAACGAACTATGGAGCTAATTTTCCTTTTCGTAGATTATGTAATGATTTTAATTTTTATTATGATTTTATTGATTTTAATTGTAATATTTGTAATATTAAACGTAGCTTATATGCTAGCATTAATTTGTAAATTATTATATAAAAATGTATTTTCGTTCTTGTCTTACGTAGTTTATTGTTACTTTATTCAGCTTGTGATTAAGTTCTGTAGCTGTTTTATGTTTCCCGTTGCCATTACTTTTCCTTTACCCGCTACAGTCCGGACTGTAGTGTGTACGTGTCCCTACGTAATGGGGACGAGCCCTCCGCGGGTGGGTTAGTGTGTGGCCGGGGACGTTCGTCAAAAAAAAAAAAAAAAAAAAAAAAAGACAATCCGTTGAACTATACCAACCCTATATCCAAAACAATATCATATTGTAAAGGAAACAATACAAATTAATAATAAAACCATATCCTAGTTGAAATAAAAATAATGTTCACTACTTCAACGAGGCATGTATTACTGCCTATCTTCACAGCACAAGAAAACAACAAAAGAATCAGTAAGTATGGATAATCTTTTAATTGACGAAACCTCCCAAAGTATATTCAGTGACTTGTTAAGAACCGAAACAACAATGCAACCAGAACAAAAATGTATACTATTTATAAATGTATCAAATTCCACTTGCAGCAAGAGTATTCATTACCAATAATAATAATGGGATTTCTAGATTCAGAAAATCCCGAGATAATTCAAAGCTTGTCCCGGGATTTTCGGGATGGTAAATTCATATGTACTAAAGTAAGAGAAAAATTTAGTTTTTGCATTATTTTTTATTTAGTATTACGTTGAATAACACCCATGTAGTTTTTCAAGAGTATCTAGCAATAATTAAGTAGTATTCTATATCACTCGACGATGATAGCATATCAGATGAGAAATTTAAGGAGAACCCAACTTCCAGTGTTAAAGAATGTAAAAGTTTAACAACAACTGTTAATAGAGCTGATAATTTAGATACTCAACTTTCTAAAGAAATAGATTTGTTTGCATCAGGAGGTGGTACATGTAAATATTTACAACCTCTATACATATAGATAGCTAACTTGAAACCATTTCACCATGAGAAAAATGTTGTTCAACAGCAGCAGTAAAATCCGTTCAAGACTCTCCGATGAAATATTAGATGCTTTGATGTTAAAAAATTACTTGGAATAATAAGTGTATGTTTTTTGACTCCAAAACTCTACTTAAAAGGGTATACAGTTTTTCTTGACGATGGTATTAATCATGGTGAAATTACTTATCAGGTGTGGCTAGCTCGTCAGCTGATTATGTTGTTGTAAGAGGTAGAGATTGTCAAATTATTATTTGTTTATGTTTTCGTTTGATTCTTAAATTAAAATTTTTGTTTATTTTCATTGTGAGAAAATGTTGTAATAATTTTAAAAGGAATAATTTTGAATGAAAGTTTGTGCAATTTACAATAAAGAACAAAAAAGTGAAAGTGGTAGCTTTTTTGAAAGTTCCACGGGATATGCGAAGGCGTCAATGGAGTGAAATTTGCAAAATAAAAAAACTTCACAACAAACCCATTGGTGGGTCTAGCACAACCTTTAATATCACGAGTTCCTTACATAATGTTATGCTGTATACGCATTTATATATATTTTAAAAATTTTATTATTATTTTCGTTATTTTTCATTCATAAAAATGAATATTTAGTTTAAAAATCAATTGTTTTGTTTTTATTTACTTTTTATTTTTAAAAATTTGCTTTCATGGTGAATTTTTTTTTTTACAGTCTCAACCAACTAGAGAAACAACAAATTGCCCTGTTGTTTTTGATTTGTTGTAGAATTGCTTACACCTCTATAAATTATTTCACCATGATATTAATGTATACGAGTACATTAGGGGGGCCCTTAAAATTAAAAGTCAGATTTTCTCCAGTCTCACCCCCCAGATTGGTGAACATTGGCAAAAAAATTATATTGTCAAAGTTTCAGATAAATCGGTTAGGGTTAAGACGTGCTCAAGACCGATGAAATTTAGGGGAAACCCTAAAATTTAAGTTTCATGACTTATAACTTCAAAAATATTAACTTTATTGAAAAATGTTGTAAGAGGAAGATGTTTCCTGTAAAGTTTTAAACATTTTTTACCTTGACAACATTTCTCTAATTCCCAACGTTGAGAAAATAAATTGGAAAGAAATAAATAAAGTAGTCATATTCCAAGATTTTATAAGCGTACACCTCATTGAAATATTTTTTTAAATGTTTATATTTTAATTAAAAATATGTTTAGACAATTTACTTAACTGACTGTTAACAACAAGATTAACGGATTTCTGTCTGATTCCTTCCATATTTCCTTGACTACGTCGAAACTATAGTTATCGGCCGTAATCTGAGATCCAATACGCCGCATATCCCTACTTGTCGATAACATATACTTCGTTTTGCCCTCATTTATATACATGTAGAAAATTATATTAAATGTTTAAACTGTGTTAAATAATTCACTTTTTAGGCTGTAATCTTGTACAACTTGTAAAATATGTATACTGTTTCTGATGCTCATATTTCGTAAGAATCGAATTATAATCCTCTATTAGCTTAACACCACTTTCCGCTGCGCCATTTATAACATTTAATAAACAAAGAATATTCTACATTTTCGGGATTGAGACACCATAAATGATTTAGTAATTTTTTAGAGCAACCTGCGCTATATCCTTGTCAATGATTTTAAAATTGTATATTTGATGTAGTAACATGAAATAACTATAGGGCGTCATAATTGAAGATGTAGACGAAAACCAAGCTTCTATACATACAGTTATTATAAAGATACATATTTGTCGCAAATCACTTTCTTCTTGTTTTGTCAATTTAAATTCTTCTCGGAATAAAAAGATCTTTATGCATAAATAGCTTTCGCCATCCATCTCGCATGGTGAACAGCACCAGGTGCATTAAACATTATTGCTTTAGAATTGTGATTTAGGATGCTGTCCTAAAAACACAAAAGTGTAGTTATCTCCTGATAGTTTTGTTTCGAGCATAGACTAAGCAAAACGACTGATTGAATCACTAACATGAGATTTTGTTCTACCGTCATCTATTCAAAATCGAAATTTGTTTAACTTTAAATTTGGCCATACTTTTTGATTCTTTCGAAAAGGACGACATTTAGACAGCAGTTTTTATTAATTTTTGCTTCAAACACGCTTTTCAAAATTATTTCATGTAAACGATTTCCAAATGCTAGCCATAAGAGCGGCTTTTGTAAAAGATTTTCCATTATAGTACACGTTCCATTTATATGGCTAGTGTTTACAGCTGTTGTATCAAAGACAATAGCGTTCGTGTGATCTTGAAGGCCCCTTTCTTGAATGGCATTACACACAGCTAATGCCCGTTCTCATCCAGTTACACTTTTCAAAGCAGGAATTTGGAGCAATTTTTCAGTGTGCCCGCCAGATATGATAATTGGAAACTTAACCACATTTTCACTTAAAGTTAACTCTGGTAATAGTTTGCCGTCCCAATGTAAACACATAACATTAAAACACTCAGTGCCACGTCGTACGTTTCCGTACGACACCTATCCCGTCGTGGGGTGCCATGTCGTACGTTTCCGTACGACAGTGATTGTTTTTACTTAGAGCCTGTAGTTCATTTATATACGGCACAGAGTGAAATTTAATGTGATTTTTAAATAAAGAATCCTTTACTGAACATTTTTGTAAAAGCATTCATGGGTGTTACAAATGCATACCCTTCGTGCCGTGCCACGTCGTACAAAAATGTACGACACAAAAAAGCCTGTATAAAATAAAAAGCCTGTAAAAAAAAAATGGGGCAGAATGGACCAAGGAGATCTCAGAAATCGGTTTTTGTCACTAATACACTCAGTTAACAAAAAAAATGTTTGGCTTCTTGGAAAGGTTTTCGTCAAAACCGCTTGGCACTCAATGTGTTAAAGGTACTAATGTCGATGTTTTTTTCAACTCAAATATGTGATTGTGTCGTTTTTTTCTCGGGCTGCTCGAATAGAATTTTTATTAATTGTATAGTTTTGAGCGTCAAGCTCTCATGCCTCAATAACTGCAATGACAATATGTACAAATTTTCAGTTACTTATCATGCACGCATACAAAGCAAGGGCTACAAGTTAGTATAGAAATAAACCGTGGATATCTATGGATTTCTTAAAATATTGCCTCTATTTTGTTCAATATAGGATTAAGAAAAAAGTTGTCAAGGGGAAAAATGTTTGAAACTTTACAGGAAACATCTTCCTCTTACAACATTTTTAAATAAAATTAATATTTTTGAAGTTATAAGTCATGAAACTTAAATTTTATGGTTTCCCCTAAATTTCATCGGTCTTGAGGCACGTCTTAACCCCAACCGATTGATCTGAAACTTTGACAATATAATTTTTTTGCCAATATTTACCAAACTGGGGGGTGAGACTAGAAAAATTTCGACAAAAAAAATATTCCATAAAGCTAAGGGTCACCCTAGAGTACATACATACATATACAAATTAATTTGATTTTGTTTATTTATGCTTTTTTGTTATGTTTTATACACATATAATTGTGAAAGAGATTAGATAAACGAAATTTTTAATAAAAAAGAATTTAATAATAAATTTTTTTTGTAATTAATGTCTGAGATGTTTGAACCTTGGCCTCAAGTCTAATAATCCAACACACTACCTACTAGACTACTAACGAATAATAATTTTCAATTCCGTTTGGCATCGCTGCTATTCATATAACAGAAGGTGCAAAAGGTACAATCCCACCACTAATGTTAAGTCCAGTAAACCCTAAGTAAATAATTAAAACTCTCAACCGGCAGAAACAAAACCAGCCCATCTTTATTCATCAACTTAATAGTGCATTTCCATTATGAGAAAACAATCTATTTTCCGCAAAACTAGTTTATGTGTTTCCACAATGCTCTTTGTTTTCGCATTTTCGAAATTAGTTGACACTTATTGTTGTGTTTATCTTATTAAGAAAAAAATAAATTGAGTTGAACCAAAGAATATGGATATAAAGAATGCGCATCATGTAGAAGTAAAATTTCTTATGGCTTCATTAGCTGGCCGTATTCTAATAAAAAATGGGTTTTTTTTTTATTTTTGTTTATCTAAAAAAACTAGGTATAATTTTTAAGCCAAAGATGGATAGCTTTATGTTCTTTTAATAAAAAAATGGATTTTTTATTTTATCCTTATTTATCTAAAATTATTAAGATAGATAGCTTTACATATGTATGTTGATGAAATGAAAATCAAAGTATCGTATATTATTGACAGTTTTCTATGGCTGTAAATAAATAAATTCTCTCAACTTATTTGCTCTCTCTTGCTCACTAATCACAACCAGTGTTGCGGTTTAGCTATTTTTAACCAAAATTTCCGGATTTGGTTATTTATTTTTCTTATAAAGAGAGCTTTTGTTTTGTTTGTAGAAATGAATTAATTAGTAAGACTAAAATTTTATTTTGTTATTTTTTGTTGTATTAATTATAATTTATATTTGAAAAAATAAAATAAAAAAACTGTGAATTTAATTTTGGTTATATTTTTTCTTATTTGGTAATTTTTTTCACAAATGTTGGTTACAATATTTTTTTCGTGGCAACACTGACCAGAATAAGTGATTTCAGAAAATTTAATAAAAAAGCGGTCAAACAACAAAAACGCACGATGAGAGCAACGCATTGTTACGCTCTTCGTTTCTCTTTCCTTCCCTTCTATCTTTCCCCCCGCGTCGTGAAGTATTTTTAAAAAATATTCCAAAATATGTTGAAATGCACATTCTTTATACTTTATTTTCTTTGGTTGAACCAACATAAATTTATTGTCAAGAAATTTGTAGAATGGAAAATGTATTATATTTCAAATACAACAATTTTGTGCCAATATCAAATATGTCAGTTTTTCGAATTTGTCGCTCACTATTATTGGATTCCCCGGAGTCGTATTTTGAATTATCGATGTATACAATGTTTCACAGACAAATATAAAATTTTTTTTCGAACACTAAGGGCCATTATTACAACTTGCCGTTAAACTTGGGTTTAGTTAGTTACCTTTAAAGTAACTTTAGAGTTCCCTTTAACTGATTTTCGTTATTACAACTTACAGATAAAATAAAATTAATGCCCCTATTGCGGTTGACAACTTTTTCAGTAGTTTGGTCATCTTTCAGAAATCGGTATTGCCATTCTCAAATTAAATGCGGTTGACTTTTTGGTTGTGCGGTTGATTTTTTAATTGTGTTTTATGGTATTTCGGTTCACCACTTTGTATGAGTTTGGTTGACAGAAACGTTAAATATAGACAACTGCTTATTAGCAGTTGAGTCTCTTATAGAGTTGTAGAGTTCACTTATATATTTAATACATTTTCTTTTTAAAAATAATAGAAAAAAGGATAAAAAATGGAAAAATCGTAAGTAAGTTTTTTTTTCTACTTAAAATAAATAATTAAATATTTAATACGCAGGAAATTGAAAATAACAACCAAAGAAACAAATGTGAGCGACTTGTGAAGTTGATGCAAAATAAACCAGAAATTTCTAAAGGAAAGCAAGGAAGCGTGCGAAGGATTTTCTACAGAATTGAACAGCTTGGGTCCACCTACTTGGACCCCTTCCGAATGAAAACGTGTAAGTATGCAGCATCTAAGGTGTAATATCCTTTCGTATTCAGGTAAAGGTGCTGAATATTTTTTTGTGGAGACACAATGCGAACGTGCGTACCATCAACACAGCCCAATACGCCAGAAAACTATACTTTGGAAGCATTCATTTCGTCTTCGCTCATTTGTGTTTTTATCCATTTTCTATAAATGCGATCCTCTAATGCTGGTACCACTTCCTTTAAAATAAGTGACATTGTGGATTGAGCTCCTCCAACATTGAAGTCATTTCCACTGCAATTTTGATAGCTTCCGTCGGCCAAAAATCGAAGGACAGCACACAGCTTTAATATCGGTGATATTGCTGCCATACGCCATACATAACAAAATGCTTCTTTGTTCAGCAGAAAATAGCTAATAAATCTATAAAAAATCATTTGTTAATAATTTTGGACATTTCTTACTTCGCACTGGGTAGTTCAAGAGGATTTGAATCATCGCATCATGATTTTCATCTTCGTAAAATAAATCCACACTTAAACCCATTTTTAATTTACTTTTATTTCTACAAAAACTTGATTTTAACTTATTTTTGCGTTTCTTTTCTTCTATTTCCAAATAAATTTCATGGTGTTACCAATATGAAAATGAAATTTCATACCGGCAACACCATAACAATTACAACTAAAAACCGTTGAGTTCCGCAATATCAAAAAATAATTTGGTTGAGTGAAAGTTGGGTTGACTGGCAGACAACCAAACTCAGTTGAGTTGAGAACGGCAATAGGGGCACAAGTTTTTTTCTAACGCAGTGGCAACAGCGGACTTCTTTTTTTGTTGTATATGCTCATTTTGTTTAAATTTGAAGTTGCCATATCGCAAATTGTATATGATATGGCAAGTTAAAGCATAAAGTGACCTTTAAATGTTAAAGGTAGGATGATCTTCCATTTAGCTAACGATCACTTCTATCTTATTGTGTACTAATAATAATGAAAAACAATTTATCTGCCCGGCAAAATCCTCCCTTTAGTTAACGGCAAGTTGTAATAATAGCCCTAAAAATGTATGGGAAAACCAGTAGCAAATGCACTGATTTTGAGCAAAACTAGTTTTGTACCCCAAAACATGTATATATATATGGAAACACTATAAATTTAATATTTTTGCTTATTTTCCTTTGAAATTAAATTGTTATGAATTATTTGTGGTTGATGATTAATTGAGGTTCTTATTATTTTTGATATGAACAAGAGGACATATATATGATCATAATTAATTAAAATGCTTTAGGATAAGCTTTTTTTTACTAATTCAAACCTATTGTAACAAAGTAGACAACCAAATATGCTTATTATATTATCCATACAAATATTTTTATAATGAGAAACATGGCAAGGTATTAAATTCATGTTATGTACGAAATAGTCCTTAGGTTTTACATAGTACAAACATATATTAAAACTGATTTAATTTTTTTTTCTACAATTCATTTGGTTCATGTACATCCGTAAAAGAGTGCATTAATTTTTTCGAAACAATATACATACATATGTGAATGCCATAATATTAAGTATTAAATTTACGTTGTATGTATATGAACACCATTATATAACATTTTTATTGTTATAATAGTTAAAGAAATTTAATTTAAATTTAATTAGTAGTGGTTTTATATTTTATGAAAATAGTTTGGATGACTAAAAAGTTTTATTAAATAAGAGGTTCTTAAAAGTTTAGACTGTCTTCTCTGCAATTTTACTACATTGAATAATGAGGCTGTTCCCCCTAAATGGATGGACCATTTCTCTAATTCATTAATATAGGATTGGAGTAGTGTGGAAGCATGTACAGTGCTATGAATGCAGTGTCATCCGCGAATGTTGAAGTGTTAATAAATGAGCTCGTTGGCATATCTGCAGTGGACAACTAATACAAAAATGGCCGCCAACAGAAATCCTTTTCCAGGAAGATAAATTAGAATTTGATTTTGTGTGGAAATATCTGTTTTCTAGCTACCTTCTGAAGAGTTTATGGACATTAGCGGATAATAGATTTATAAATTTATATATCAAACCATCGTGCAAGATCTCGTCAAAGGCTTGGGAGATGTGCTATGACGTTTTCTAAAACCAAATTGATGATTGGGAGTAATGGTAATGAGAGAATGGGCAACAAACTTATGGGCCGATATGACGTATGTTAGGTTAGGTCGGAGTGGTAGCTCTGTATCAAAAAGGTTTTTGATATCACGTAACTTGGTTATATCCTTGACCGGTTTGGATATCATAATTATGTCTGAAATCTTCCATGACGCCGGAAAAGTCGAAGAATGTATTAAAACATGAACAAGATAACTCGTATAGCTGAGGAAGGTAACTTTTTTATCATTAAGGTGGTAATTTTGTCATATCCGGGTACTTTCCATTCAGTCTTTTAATAACTGTTCTCAAATTGGAAATTTTTAGGGCATTTTACATAATCGTCAATTATCAAAGAACATATGCGAACCTGTAACATTTGAAGACATTCTCTAAAGGATTAGTAAAAGCTTCAACTTTTTCCTCACTAGTTGTCGTCCATTTGCCATTTTGTAATCGAATAGGAGCTTCGTATGTGGTAGGTCTTCTTATTTTTTCATTGTTTTCCATAAGCTGTTGACTGCCTTTGCACTTGCACCCAAATTCAGCAAATAATGTTTTTAGACCACATATTTTCTTCTTTTCAGGGCATTGTGTAGCTTTGTTTGACATTCTTTTAGAAATAACTTTAAATTGTGGGAACGGCATTTTGTCATAGTCTTCTTTATCTTCCCTTTTCTCCAGTGATTCTGTAGAACCTAGGTAAATAATATTAATGTTCATCTTCACTGGGGCTGTAGGTGTAGAAACTTGAACTCCGCAGGTCATAATTGTAGTAATTTGGTTAACCGCGGATTCAATTTCTACGTCTGTTTCAAGTGGTAGATTAATGGGCGGATGCGAACTAATGTATATTTTATATCAGGCTGCTTGGATAATCAAAAAAAAGTAATATAGTGTGTGAATGATTTTTAATGATCTCGCTTTAGTATTTTATGTTCTTAAAAACAGCAATGCCTGACGCCAGTCAGGATTTTTTTTTCTGTCAGTGGGACAGTAAGTGAATTGTCCTGCAGACATGGCGTCCGTTTTGTGAGATAATATTGCATCATATAATTATATACCCTTTGGAAGGTAGTCACCGGCAGACATGAATTTTGGGGCCAAAGGTTTTAAAATATTCAATAAACTGCTCCTTGCAAATATCATATTTAGGAGGACAATAAACTGCTGATACGGTAGTTCCACTATCAGGTAGATTTATTAAACTGATTAGTAGGTTTTAAAAGTTATAAAAAACAAATGGATGTAGGATATGGTGATTTTCAAAATATTCTGAAATTCTACAAAGGTAAAATAAGGATTACTACATTAAGCATTTCTTTAACTCTAGTTAAGATAAGTTTAGAATATGTAAGACAAAAGACATTTTTTAAAAGTTTAGTGGATTATAGTTTAAGGACATACATCAATTATTTGTGTAAAGTTAAACCAATGAATTCCTTACCACCATTTCAACAGAGGAGACCAAATGAAGAAATTGAAATGAATATGTCATATTTGTATAAAATTTTTAGAATAATAGAGTGGCGGACCATTGCCATTTGACAGGAGGATATAGAGATCCTGCTTACAACAATTATAATTTAGAATATGAAATTGCAAACATCATTATTATACTTTTTTTTTACAATATTTCAATATATAAAATTGACATTTGCTTGTAAGGAAACTGTCATCTTTCAAAGAAAAAAATCTATTTTATGAAACAAGAATGATAGCGCCCACTCTGCATTAGTCTATACATAAATATAAAAGTAATGTATAAATACAATTATTTAATGAAAAGTGCATTATTATAAATTGCATGTACACAATTCTTTTCAGCGTAATATGAATTCAATATACATAAGAAAATACATACATATATACATACATAATTGGCGGGACCTACAGTTTAAAGTCGATTCCGAACGAGCGTTTTTTTAAGAAACTTTACATGGCAATTTTATTTACTCTCAGAGTTTGCCAGAAATATGCTGACAGGAAGTCGCCGAAGAAATATTTTTTTATTTCGGTTTTGATGTCTGACCTGGGGTTTGAACCTGGGCCGTTCGTCTAATAAGCCAACACACTACCTACTAGACCACGGCGACTTCTGCATAAGAAAATACGCATGTATATAATATGTGTATGAACAGTTAGACCTTTTAAATGTTTACCACACCTGTAGCCGCCACTGTTAAAGTAACTGAAAGTAACTGGTATTCTTTTTTATTTTTTATATTTTCTTAAATGTCATTTCTTGTACAATGGGTCAATTCGACCTCCGGGTACTGTACTTGTCACAATTGACAAGTACACGTCCTCAAACCTAACATAAATGTCATTTATAAATCTGTCATTTATTTGTCAATTTCGTACATTTTTACATCCGAAACTTCCCTTTTCAAAATTGAGAGTCTTCGGGACAACACGTAGTTGCGCACAAAGCACTTAAAATTTCACATTGGTGGTTTGAAACCAAAAAAGTAAGTTAAGTAAATTTAAAAATTGTTATAATGAATTAAATAATTAATAAATGTATATTAATTTAAGGAATAAAAACACAAGGTGCGTCATAAGTTGACAATAAAGCAAATTTTATCAAACTTACCTGTGTTGTAATCTATTCAAGCCATCGCACCGTGGTCCCAATGACGAATTTAGCGCGGAAAAAGTCATAACTCTTGTTTAAAAGTACTTAGAGGGATAAAAATTTCTACGAATAAGTGATTTGGTATGGTGCGAGCTCACGCCAAAAATGGGCGGGTTCGATTAAGGGTACGTGGCACTTTTCATACAAAACAAGTTGACATAATGACTGCGTTAATTTGTATATTTAAATATTTTCACTGAGAGCATAATGATTAATAAAAGTTGTAAAAATATAAAAAAGATAGGAATATTGTGTTTTAAAGGTTTTATTAAAAATAAGTAAGGTTTTGTTTATTAAAAATAATTAACATAATTGTGTATTTTAAATATATATGTACATATATTTACATAAATGTTTATTCATCTGAATGGGTTTCCGCTTCATGTGATTCATCTCCTGAAAGGTTTTCTTCGTTTAAAATAGAAGTATCTAAAAGTAAAGCAATTGACTCCTGACACAATGGTTCTGGATTTCTATTCGGCAACTTTGTAGAAAGAAACGATATGTAAGGATCCGATGAAAATAGAAGATTGTTAAAAAGATCTTCGATGTTATTCTCCCGTAACATTTTTCGAGCATGATGTTCTCTAACATATCTAAAATCCTTGTTGCGGGAGACAAGCGCCTCCTCGGATAACATTCCAATAGGCAGAGCAGTATTTTGAATGATGTCTGCACCATGAATAAGTATTTTATGAACGCTAGATAGCATACAACACCAAGGATAAAATTCCACGTATAATTCCGCAGTTTCGAAAGCATAAGCTCGAAACGCTTCTGCATTAATTGCGTAGCCGGATGACATATTTCGTAAAATAATGCCAAGTCTCCTAATTAAATTTTCGTTCACGCCAGTTATTTGTGACGCTAAACATGGTTGTTGAAAAAACCGTCTGGCAGTGTTTCCATCATTAGTAGTTCCGTGGCCTGGCTTTGGTATATCGACTAACAAGTTCATCTCTTTTTTCATTCTATCAATTATCATTTGCGTCCTTCTTTCAATTAAAGCCTTTTCCGATTCTCCCCGAGCTTGCCATTTTTTAAAATCAAGTTTATATGCAATATGCAAAATACATTCAAATATCCTTATCCAAGCATGTAAAGTCGATAGACCGTACTCGTAAAGGCTTTCATTCGGTTTCAATACTTTAATTTTTTTTATGTCATTCATTGCACTAGGTGGTGCTCCACAAATTCCATATATTTGTGGCGACAAATTTTCATAAAAATGTAATATATAACAGCATTAAATTTTTTTTCTTGCACCTTTTCAAAGAACCAAACATTAAACAATTCCCTTTTGGTGATAGACATCGCAACTAAATGATTGATATGAAAGCTTTCAGGCAGAAATCGGCAGGAAATTTTTTTACCATTTAACTGGCCACATATCATAGATGATAACAATATAAAACATTTTGCTAAATCGGGTTAAATTCACAATTAAAACTCTAACACAAGTTATAATGCAATTAAAATTGCACAATCAACGAATACATCTCAGTTTTCACGTATTTTTTTCTGAACGAAATACAAAATCGCCGGCATATTAGGAATTATAAAAATACATACCACAATTGTATAAATAAAATCCCCAAATAATAAGGAATATACTTTCGCTTTATTTGACAAGATCTCCAAACCAAACTAAAATATTGTCTAGTCTGTTATTAAAAAAAACTAAATCTATTGTTTATGTTTAAAACAGTACTGCAGTATTAATATTGCTGATATAATAAAAAAATTTATACCGTTATGTAGGCTGAAGACTTGTCATTACAAAACCAAACAAAAAATTCACATATGTACGATCCGACAAAACGACTTTTTTCGGGCTAAACTCGTCATTGGGACCACCGTGCATCGTGAACAACTCCTTTTTTAAACAAAGGGAAAAGTGTCGAAATATCGCATATGACTTGCACCGAATCGTTATTTTATTTTTTAAAAAATATTCAAAAACTAAACATTAGAAATTGTGCTAAGAGATATGATCTTCTTAAGTGAACGCTAATAATTTTCGGGCTTAAAACTAGATTTAGGACCACTATTACAACTTGCCGTTAAACTTGGGTTTAGTTAAAGGTACCTTTACCTAAAAGGAACTGTAAAGTTACCTTTAACTTATTTTCGTTATTACAACTTACAGGTAAAACTTTTTCAAAAATATGGCAGTGCCGGAGCAATGTCGATAACACTGCTCAATTAAATTATTTGAAGTTGCCATATCGAAAATAATATACATATAATATGGCAAATTCAAACATAAACTTAACTTTAAAAGCTACGGGTAGGATGATCCTCCCTTTAGCTTAACGATCACTTCTACCATATTGTCTACTTATAATAATGAAAAAAATTCATCTGCCCATTAAAATCCACCCTTTAGTTAAGGGCAAGTTGTAATAATGGCCCTTAGGGTGATAAAATGCGGTCAACTTCGACATAGAATACGGTAGGTAGACCATTGATTTAATTTCTGTAATTAAGTGGTAAGATTTAAAATTATTATTTCCAAAAAAATAGGTTTTCTTATCAAATTATATAATTTGCCCCTTATTTATTATGACATCAAATGCACATGTTAAGGACCAAATTTTAAGCGAATTTAAAATTTTTAGTAAAAGAGGAAAAAGTAAAGACTGGGAGATATTCGATGGGACTTTTTATGATAACGGTGTAGGAATGCAAAACATTGTAACTTGAAAAAATGCAAACTTATATGAATGTATTTAAGCTTAATGGAAAAATACTTCAAATTAACTTGAGCATAAATGCTATACGCAATTTGTTTCCAAAAAAAAAACTTGTTAACTACCGGCAGAGTTAAACCAAGTAACGAAAAAGAGAAGTACTTGTATCATCATGGAATGTGCTGTTGAAAGCTGTAGTTTCTTTAAAATAGTGCAGAACTCAGTTTTAAAACAATGTATATCTTTGTTGATCTATGTTCGCACACAATATGTCGAAAATATCAGTGTAGAGTCTTTAGTTAAACATCCTACCACAATATCGAGGAATGCAGGTATATTATACACATAGAAAAGATTGTAATAAAATAAAATTGGAAATGAAAGATGTTAAACATAATGAATATTCTATAGTAACAGACTCGTGAACTGACAGTTATATAAAAATGTCCTATTTAGCGTTAATTATCCATTATGTCAAAGAGGGGTAGCTAAAAAAAATTAATTGCTGGCATTAAAATCGATAGGCAAAATATAGAGTAACATACATAAATATTAATGTAGTAGTCTTGTGATATGGAGATGTTTTGTTTTATAAATATAATAATAACAATAAAGTTTAATTTGAATTGTGTTTATTATTGCAAAATCGTTAATTTTTTGGAGAAAATATTAAACGAAAGGTTTCTAAAACTTCAGAAGAGTTTAACTACGAGCTGGATGAAAAAGTTATAATTGTTACCGATAGGGAATCAAAGATGACTGCAGCATTTCTGTTGTGTATTGAAAGTAAAAACACGCATTGATTTGCTTATATTAATAATACAAATTACTTTATTAAACTTTTACATGTAACTAAAAACGTGTGCTTTTGTACAAGAAGGAAAAAAGGAAGGGAAGAAGAAGAGTAATACAAGCGTAAAGATAATAAGTGATGACATATGCATACGGTGACCATTATCTCCATGAGAAAAAAGCGGACAAATATATAAAATTGAAAAACAAACAAAATTCTCTTATTATAATTATTTTATATAAAAATTTTTAAAATACAGACATAAATAGGTACAAATAATATACACAAACTTAAATTTATACATACATATGGATATACTTATGTGTAAATTTACTTCTGATATTTCTCTACAAAATGTATTTTTTTAAGTGTTGGGCCTGTTAGATAAAAATATTTTAAATTCCGAACAGTCCATTTCAAAATTGCAGTTTATGGTCAAATGAGATTCTAAAGTTTCTAGTCCCATTTGGGATTTTTCGAAAAACCAAATATAAATAGTTAGATATAGAAAAATCTCTTCCTGTTGGTGCGTTTGACGCTGGCAAAGCAAATGAGAAAACTAGTAATTTCAGGATGTTTTTATAAATAATAAAGAATATTTTTCGTTTCGAAAAATTTGAAAATTTCAACCCACTTTTTATCGGGATTTAATGCTGATTGTTTCCATATTTCTATTCGTTCAGCATTTGCATAATTTTTTACATAATTCATCAAAAATTTCGTTATTATTTATATTTAAATCATTTCTGATTTCTGTTACCTTTATTAACGACTTTTAAACTGAAGACCAAGATGGAATTGCATCTACAACATAGACAGAATATAGTTTCCAACTCAATTTCATATGTAATTCCAGCTAATATAAGCGTTTTTACCGACATTTTGAAAAATAAATAGTTTCTAGACGTTACGTGTGGTAAAATAGTGGACAAATAGCGGTCGCAAAAAAAATAGCGGACTGTCCGCTATAATAGTGGACGGATGGTCACAGTACATATGCATGATTGATGACATATACATACATGATTGCCATATATTATTATTAAGAAAGTACACTACAATCTCCCACGCTAATATAGAACATGGTCCTCAAAACGAACAGGCTGTTTTCTGGAACGACTCGACTTCCTTATGGTGTCATTATGCTGCGCTTCAGGTTCCGCTTGTGGTATAATTAGTTGGTTGGTACGTGGACGTTAAATTAGTATTTCCCCAATTTTTGATTTATGTAGTCCCGGAGGTTCAGCAACGAAAGCAGGCTTTTTTGGTTTTTCTATATCCGATTTGAGCATTTGATTAATATGGCGTTTATGCACATAGCCACTGTCAAGCTCCACTTGGTAATTATTATTTCCATAATAATTTATTTTTTCATACCATCGTACTTGAACCCTATCTCCCACGCTAAACTGACGAACAAGTGGCAACGAAACTGTAGCTTTTTGATGTTGAATTGGGAGGATAGCTTCAAGTTTAATTTTAAGGTCTCGACCCAGGTACAACTGAAATGGTGTTTTCCCATTAGCTAGTGGAGTTCCTCTATAACGGAGAAGAATTTCTTGCACCTTGATATTGAGCGGTGAATTGTCCTCTTCCATAGCTTTTAATTTTCTTTTTAATATTTGCACGTTGCGTTCTGCTAACCGTTTGTTGCGGGGTGTCCTGGGGCTATAAATTTCTGTATTATGCCATTATTAATACAATAACTTTTGAATGTGTCGCTTTGAAAAATAGTAGCATTGTCTGAGAATATCACTTGTGGGAGACCATGAGTAAAAAATATGTCTTGTAGCAACGTTATTGTTTTTTCGGAGTTTGAGGCATCTCGTTGTAGTCTGATTTCAGGCCATTTCGATTTTGCATCCACCAGCACTAAAAAATAATGGTATTGAAAAGGCCCTGCATAGTCTATGTGGACTCTTTGAAAATTTTCATCGGGCTCCTCCCAACTATGAACTGGAACTCTTGGTGGGCTATTTCATATTTTAGCGCACCTGGAACATGACCGCACAATTTGCTCAATATCACTGTCAATAGCCTTCCAATAGCAATATTTTCTTGCCAACTGTTTCATCTTTACGATGCCAATGTGAGTATGGTGCAATTCATTCAACATTTCTGTGCGCAGTTTTGCTTGTATTACGACACGGTTTGCTTTGAAAATTATACCATTTTGAATTGAATAATCAGGGTCAGATTTATCCCCGTTGACTAAATCTTTCTTTAACTTTGAAAGCTCTTTGTCGCGGTCTGTTTTGTTTGCAATTGTAATTGCTGTAACTGAATATGTTGAAATTTTATTTACGAGTTGCTCTTGAATTATTCTTACTTCCTCATCAATAAAATGTTCGAAATTTGGTGTTTCCTTTATAGGTGCTCTGGATAGACAATCTACATTTACAATATCATCAGCTTTTCGATGTTCTGTCTTATAGTTAAACCCCTGCAGGAATGATGCATATCTTAAGAGTCTGCCAGAAGTCATCGCTGGAGTTTTATTGTTGTGGTGAAATATTCTGGATAGGGGTCGATTATCAGTTATTAACGTGAATTCTCTTCCATAGAGATACATAAAAAATTTGTCCATTGCGAAAATTATTGCCAACGCTCCTCTATCCAGCTGGCTGTAGTTTCTCTCAGCTTTTGTTAATGCTCGTAAGATAATGATCCATCCATGATGTGTGATAATATGGCCGCTATGCCAGTTGGACTTGCGTCGCACACTAATACTATTGGCAGTGTTTGATTAAATGGCACTAGGACTCTATCCTTTAAAATTTCTTGCTTAAGATTTGTAAACGCTTCCTGACATTCTTTTGTCCAAACAAATTTTCTATTTTTTTCCAAAAGTTGGCGTAGGGGAAATGTTAACGTGGAAACGTTTGGTATAAATTTTGAATAATAAGTTATCATTCCCAGGAATCTTTTGATTTCATCTGTACTTTCAGGCCTCGGGAGGTTTACAATCGCCTGTGTTTTTGTTGGACATTTTGCTATTTTGTTATAACTAACAACGTATCCAAGGTAATTTATTTTTTCCTTAAAATATTCGCATTTGCCTGTTTAAATGTAACCGGTATTCGTTTAATCTTTCAAGGCATTTTATTAGACGACTTTCGCATTCCTTTAACGTTGAGCCGTGGATTACAATATCGTCAAAGTATGAGACTGTTCCATCAAGACCTTGTAAAATCTGATCGATAATACGATTAAATTCGCTTGGGGCTGATTTGATTCCGAACGATAATCGGTTCATTTGATATGTACCTCTGTGTGTTGAGATGGCCTGTACTTAACTAATTTCTGAGTCGACCTTAACATGAAGATATGCCTTATATATGCCAATTTGCAAAAGAACTTAGAATTTTTTAAGGTGTTGAAGATTTCATAGATTTTTTTTATTGGATAGTGAGCAGATTTCAACTGAGGGTTGACACCGACCTAATAATCGACGCATAACCGAACGTTTCCATCAGGCTTTGGAATTACGACTAATGGCGACGCCCAATTGCTTGTGTTTAATTTTGTTATTAAGCCATCCCTTTCCATATTGTCAAGCTCTTGCTCTACTCTTTCTCGAAGCGCAAACGGTACCTGCCTTGCCTTGAGATAAACCGGTTTCGCCCCCTCTTGAAGCTTCAAATTGCAGACTAGGTTAGGGATGCATCCCACATTTTCTTGAAAAATTTCTGGATATCTGCTTTTTATTTCTGTAATCGAATTTATGTTTTAGTTTTGCTCCAAATTTTTATGATGATCGATTTCCGTTAGATTTATGTTTAAATGACGACTGACTGCTTTTTGGATACAACGTACATATCCTCATTTGATTTTGTGTCCTGATATTCAACGTTCACATTGACAACTCCTAAGGGCTTAAACATATCCCCAGTGTATGCTCTAGAAACGACATTTGTTTTGTTGATAGATTTGTTGATGTTTAATTTTTTGAAATCATTTTCAGGAATGAGCGTAAAGAGTCTACTTCGAATGATTGGGTCTTCCCTTCGATTAAAATGTTTGTGAAAAACTTGTGTGAATCTAACGATGAAATTGAATGTTTATTATATATATCTATAATGTTATTAATGCCGTAATGCTCTTCGGATGATGTTGTATAAGAATCAACCGCATTTGATGTATAATTGTTTGCATTTTGTTTGTTTTGTTTAATTCTATTCTTTATACATACCAACTTAACGTGACCAACTTTACCACAGGCGTTACATTTTAAGTTTCTTTTATTAATTCGGCATTCTGTTGACAAGTGATTGCCTCTACCACATCTTAAGCACAACCATTCAATACCTAATTCCCCATAATTGATTTTTGTCGCTGAACTGCGCGTTCTATTTCTACTCTTACTTCGACTGCTGGGTTTCCACTGACTGTCATGTTTTCTTTGCTGTTGTCGACGTACTTGATGAACATCAGTAGTTGAAGTCGATGCACTGTTTGAAATAGTTCTGTTGTCAGTTTTTGCTGCTTCTAAGGCTAATGCTTTTTGTGTAACTGATTTGATTTGATTTTGTTGAATTTGCATGGCCGTCTTCACCGATGTGATGGCTTCTAGAAACTTCTGCACCTGCGCTTCCATTTTGTGGCTCTATGGCTGGGTATTTGTTGTTGAAAAAAAAAATAAATTGTTTTTGTTGAATGCTTATTGTTACTGCTTCATTCGATTTTCATCCTCGTCGCCAATTACTGTTGTTGCTTATATTAATAATACAAATTACTTTATTAAACTTTTACATGTAACTAAAAACGTGTGCTTTTGTACAAGAAGGAAAAAAGGAAGGGAAGAAGAAGAGTAAAACAAGCGTAAAGATAATAAGTGATGACATATGCATGATAGATGACATATACATGATTGCCATATATTATTATTGAGAAAGTACACTACAATTTCGATTGCATAATCATATATTGTGTATAACTATTTATATAAATAACATTATGGAAAAATTCATAAAAGATATTTCAACTCGTGTAGAACTCTACAAATCATCAAACTAGTAAGGTTTTTTAAACATTGGGAATCAATACGAAATTACAAGCAACAATAAAAAATTTCCCCCCCACACGCGATTATGCGAGAGAAAAATGATATACACATGAAATATTGTGAAGATTTGCATTCCACATTTAAAAATTCAGAACTGCTTATTGATGAACATGAACAACAACATTAAGTCCTGATAAAAAAATAGATCAAGGAATTCGGCTACATGAAACACAGATGTTAAATTCAGTGATGACTTCCCTGCTTTACCCATGCATTTCCAATATTAATATGCATTAAATGACATTGCATTATATTAGTAGGTGGCACAATGTTTTGAATAAACCTAAAAGCCTTTTGATTTCTCTTGCGCAAAACGAAATATTGTGTAATGTGTCAGAAAGATTGTGTACAATAATTATTTTCCACCAAAATAGAGCACAACAGCTGATATTAAAATTCATTGCGTCTGTGTGAATATTAAATATATGTAAGTATACATGAAATAAATTCATTATAACCAAAAATTTTAAAGTTTAATATGTATCACCAAATGAATATAGTAATCAGCGTTGCCAGTAATTTTTTTTTATAAAAACATTTTATTTCAGGAAGAAAAATTTTTTTTTACAAATAAAAACTTGTTTTTGACAAAAGTAGCAAAATTTTAAAAGGAACCCGGTGCCTCTGTTGGTGTTTTTTTGCCGGAACTAAAAAATACACATTTTTTTTATGAAAATTTAAATATTTCATGTTATTATTATTGAATTTTTTGAAATAATTGAAATTTGTTGAAAAAACTTGTTTTGTTAGAAAACAAATTGAATGAAAACTTTTTCGCATCTCAAAAAACTTGGAAATACTTAGCTAATGGCAACGCTGATTTCAATTGGGACTTGGGAGAAGTTCTGCAACGAATAACAGCTGCTGGACTAAAATTAAGCGTAAAGAAATGTGCATTGTTCCAAAAACAGGTGAAATATTTGGGGCATCTTGTAACAGCAGACGGAATATCTACGGATGAAGATAAAATACGAGCAGTAAAGGACTGGCCTCGCCCCCAGAATCTTCATGAACTACGCAGCTTTTTGGGACTATGCACATACTACAGACGCTTTGTGCCTAACTTTGCTGTCGTGGCTAAAAAATTGCATGAACTCACCAAGAAATCGAAAGCATATCAATGGGGTGAGTCACAAGAAAAGGCGTTCCAGACACTAAAAGATCTATTGTGTGCTGCACCAGTTTTGGATTATCCAGTCCCAGGAGAAAAATTCATTTTGGACAGTGATGCTAGCGGATATGGTATTGGTGGTGTAATTTCCCAAGTGATCAATGGGACAGAGAAAGTTGTAGGCTACTATAGTCGCACACTGTCCGAAGCCGGAACGAAATTATTGTGTGACCCGACGTGAACTACTTGCAGTGCTGGAGTGCATAAAACATTATCACAAGTACCTGTATGGCCAACATTTCCTGCTAAGGACTGACCATTCCGCACTGAGATGGCTGCTGCAATTTAAGAACCCTGAAGGACAGTTAGCACGTTGGATTGAGCGCCTCCAGACTTACGACTTCAGCATTGAACACCGAAGAGGCATAAAACATGGTAATGCTGATGCTCTCTCACGCCGACCTTGTAACTTGGAGTGTAAACATTGCGTGAAAGCTGAGAAAAAGGAATCCATCGTCGATATCCGGCTAACGCGGATTGAAGCCAACGAAGACTGGTCCCAAGCACAAAGGAGTGACCCAATATTGGCGAAGATCATAGCAGCGAAGGAGGAGGACAAACGACCTACAAGAAATGAGATATCCGCAGAAGGTCCTCTTACAAAAGCATATTGGGCACTATGGGACAGCTTAAAGATCATAAATGGGTGCCTATATCGACTTTGGGAAAGCGCTGATGGCAAAACCTCATCCAACCTAGTAGTAGTGCCTTCTTCCAAGATGAAAGAAGTGTTAAAGGAGTTCCATAATGGTGCTAGTGGAGGACATCTTGGAGTGACCAAGACGCTGGAAAGGCTAAAACATCGCTTTTATTGGGTTGGATGTCAGCAAGCAGTGGCGGACTGGATAGCAAACTGTACCCAGTGCATTGCAGCTAAAGGTCCAGTAAGAAGAAGTCGAGGTCAGCTGCAACAATATAACTCGGGCGCACCTTTTGAACGGATAGCGATGGACGTAGCAGGCCCTTTTCCTGTCAGCAATACCGGAAACCGATATGTGCTCGTTGTGATGGACTACTTCAGTAAATGGCCGGAAGTGTACGCCATACCCAATCAAGAGGCGAACACAATATCAAATGTTTTTGTAAACAACTGGGTATGCCGCTACGGGGTTCCAATAGAACTACATTCCGATCAAGGCAGAAATTTCGAGTCAGCAGTATTCAAAGAAATGTGTGAGGTATACGGAATTAAGAAGACTCGAACAACGCCACTTCACCCACAGTCAGACGGAATGGTAGAGCGATTAACCGAACCCTGGAAGAGTATTTGCGGAAAGTAGTGAGCGAGCAACAGAAAGACTGGGACGAACACATTCCGATGTTTCTACTGGCGTACCGATCTGCAGTCCATGATTCAACATCCAGATCACCCGCCAAGGTAATTTTTGGGACTGAGATAAAACTGCCCGGTGACTTGGAGTTTGGAGTTAAGCCCACCACAGAGAGAGATGCCACTGGTAAAGAAGAAAGCCTGAATGAACTTCATCAATTTGTGCGCACCCGAATAAAAATGGTCAGCTATAGAATGAAAGCCAGGTATGATCGTGCAACAAACATGGAGGGCTTCTATGAGGGGCAACTGGTTCTACTATACAACCCAAAGGGGAAGAAGGGATTATCTCCCAAGCTACAAACCAGCTGGGATGGACCGTACAAAATAATTAAACAGTTAAACGACGTCGGATACAGGATACAGAAAGCTAACAGCCCCCGAACAAAAATGAAGGTCGTACACATAGAGCGACTGGCAAAATATGGGAAGAGAGATAATGAGCCTATTCGGGACGAACAGGCTTAAGTGGGCGGCAGTGTTACGCAAGAACAATCGAAACGACCTAATATCGTTTAACATAAACAATAAACAAAAGCTACCAGCTACACTAACAAATATGTATGTGCATCGAACCATACATAAACTAACAATAACATCAGTATGAGTATGAGAGAGATGGATAACGCAAACGCAACATAAGCGAACGCAACAAGAGGCAATGTGTATACAATACACAAACACACTCTAACGAATACATCGAACATCTTCCAAATAAACCAACAACAAGCATGAGAGAAAAAGGGATGGACAAATAAGCAAGCGCAACAACAAGCAATACAGTCACCATAGAAATTGCGAGAATGTGAGACCGCGAACGTTCTTCTTCAAGAACGTTCGATGTACTGTTCGTGTAGGATTATAAAAGGGCAAGACAAAGCAGACGAGTAAGTCAGTTGTAATTGAGTCAGTCTTGAGTGAAGTTGCGTGTGAACAGAATAGTCGTGGTTCGAAGATATCCGTTGTGAGCAGTATAGCGAATAGTTGTGTGTGAATAATAGTGAACAAGCAATAAATTGTAGTAATTATTGTTGTATCGGTTAAGTGTGAACAGTGGCACATAAGAAAGTGTGGACAATAAAGAGTTTTTAAAAAGGTAAAAACGTAACAATATATATAGATAGATATATATATATAATAGATAATATTTATATAATAGATAATATTCTTTTGACAGAATTAGTACTATATAGTAGAGATCTTGGGTCGACAGACTTTTAACCAAATTAAGCCTCTGAGCTAAAGAGGAATATAAAAAAATATATGATCCTTCCAATTATATCTTTAGTTTAAATAAAGGCCAAGTATTCTCAAAGTATTGACTTCAATTATATCAAAGTCATCCGCATTAATAGTGAGTGATAAGAAAGCACTTGAGTACTGACACCAGTTATTAATCATATTAAACATTGCAAATTAAGGCTTTAGTTTCTCTCTTTTATCTAATAATAATGTTTAGATCAACTGCATAGGCAGAGAAATAAACATCGTTATTAATATTAACTAGGGAATTGAGTTTATTATACGCAATAATAAATAGGAGGTTCTTCGGGTATGAAGCGGCAAAGAAGGAGAATGGTTACTTATATCTATAATTATATTATAAAATTACAAACGTAGTTAATTAGAATTGTGCCAAGCTTGCACTCTAACATTTGATCCATAACTGAGTGGATGGCAATTCTATTGAAGGAAGAAGAAATGTAAGAAATCAAGTGATATTACAGTTACGTATTTACGTAAAGATAGGGCATTTGCAATATGATAATCTATATAAAGTAGATTAGCGGTTGTCGATTTTCCCTTCTTGAAGCCAAACTTATAGTTATTAAAGCCCCCTTCACACAAGCACACAAGTAATATGTAAAGTCTGATGAAAAAGTAAAATGAAATTCCATCCGTATTTCAAAAAAGAGAATAATAGTCGTATGATTATTTTTTCTTTGTTTACACGATTGGTATAAGACAATAATAAAGTAAGACCAAAACAGCTGTTAAAAAAACATAAACAAACTAAGTGAAAAAATTTGCGTAAAGTTTCATTGAAATTAAAAATGCCAAATATTAAAAAAACATACAAAATGCACTTGGTGTTTTACTTGCTATTGCCATAATTAAAAAATATGAGTGCAAAGATAAAAAACGGGTTAAAGAAGAAGACTGTCCAAGCGCATTTGGAGCCGGGAATGGCTACTACGGCGTTATAGCGGAAAAGATATGACGCACATTGCTATAAAGAAATTGCAACTGGAGGACCCAAATAGCTTTATAAATTTTGTTAGAATGTCCAAGAAATTAAGAAATTAGAATGTCCATTAAATTAAATCCATTAAATTATTATTTAAATTTTGAATATAATTCTAAAAATATTTTCACAAAATAGGAATACTTGTTTGCTCCAAAAATGTTTTTTGTATCGTTTTTTTTCACAGCTGTTTTACACTTTTTTTGTTTTGTTTACATAAAAATACATCCCTGATCTAATGAAATTTTCTTGTTTTTTGAAACATTTCAAAAAAAGAAGAGAGCCATATGACTGTCAAAATTTTCATCCGTATTTTCTCTCAATGTGTGATAGTTTCATTACATATTAGTGCAGTTCACAATCTTGGGCATTTAGATAGTAAATTTATACCATTGTAAATATTTGCCATTAATTGTGAACGGTTTTTTGTTTAACTTTGCAACACTTACTGCAAACTTCTCAAATGAAAAGACAAGCCATATATTCATTAATGTTTTCTTAAATGTTGTCATTTTATATTTAAATAAAACGCATTCAAATATCTACAAGATAATTTATAATTTTATTTATTATGCCCTCTGTCCATTTTTTATTCGGCTTTTCTCTTTTAATTCGTTTTTTTATGTTGTACGTTTCCATTTTTTTGTGACTTTATTTTTCAATAGCCCAATTCACAATCTCGTGTATTTTTGCAATTGTAAATATTTCCTATTAATTGTGAACAAATTTTACTGGTTACATTTGCAACACTAATTGTAAAACACAAATACACAGCTGATTGTCAAAAATAAAAAATAAATATTTGATTTTAATTTTATGATATTTGTTAACAATTTATAAAAATGTCTAATGGAAGTGTGAAGGAACAAATATTGGACTCTTTAATAGACGAGGCTACCGAAGAGATTATGTTCCTCTTCGGACCATTTTTTGTTGGGTTTATCCCTTTTTATTCTTTTTTTATATTTTGGATCTCCATTCGTCAACAAAATTTATTATTTTTAATAAATAAATTGTCAGCTGTGAGTGTTGCAAAATGTTGAGTAAATATAAACTATGGTTTTGAGTATTGATTATTTTATAAACTGTAGCAAGAGTATTTCTGTATATTTTGTTATTGTGGTGTAAAAATATACTAAACCATTTTGCAAATGCAATGATGCAAGACCATTTACACTAGATCGTGAATTGGGCTAATGTTTTTATTTTTATGATCAGCTGTTCATTCGCTTAAGTATGGCAAATATAAACTACGGTTTTAAGTGTGGCATATTTGCCAAACCGTGGCAAGGGCATTTCTGTGTATTTTGTTAGTGTATGGCAAAAAAAATACCCAACATTTGCAAATGCCATGATGCTAGACCATTTGCCTAAGATTGTAAACTGCGCTATTATTTTTAGACGATCCCATCCGTACTCTTCTACATAAAATTTTGACAGATCATATTACTTGTGTGCTCGTGTGAAGGTGGCTTAAGTAGTTTGCACTACGAATCAAACCACCATAACCGATTTGCCACTAATCTGCCAAGAACTTTATATGTATATGCAGAGGTTGAGAGATATCGGTCGGCAATTTATCTGAACCTGGTTTCCGCTAGTCTTGCACCTCTGGGGAATATGTGCCTTAAAAATATCATTGAAGTGTTTTAACAATCTTTTCCTCACTTTTGAAGGAAGCATGTTAAGCATTGGGTAAGAAATCCTGTCCATGCAAGGAGTTTTACCTTTAAGGGCCATTATTACAACTTGCCGTTAACTAAAGGGAGGATTTTAACGGGCAGATAAATTGTTTTTCATTATTATGAGTACCCAATAAGATCGTTAAGCTAAAGGGAAGATCATCCTACCTTTAACATTTAAAGGTCACTTTATGTTTGAACTTGCCATATCATATACTATTTTCGATATGGCAGCTTCAAATTTAAACAAAATGAGCATATACAACAAAAAAACGAAGTCCGCTGTTGCCACTGCGTTAAAAAAAAACTTGTTTAATTGAGCAGTTTTATCGACTTTGCTCCGGCACTGCCATATTTTAATTTTATTTTATCTGTAAGTTGTAATAACGAAAATAAGTTAAAGGTAACTTTGCCGTTCACTTTAGCTAAAGGTACCTTTAACTAACCCCAACTTTAACGGGAAGTTGTAATAATGGCCCTAAGTTTATTAATAACCGATTCAAGTTCAATAAAGTATTTATCATCTTCTAACTTGGCAGCAATTCTGCATGCCACGGTAGTGGATGGTCCAAATTTATAAATATGTTTGCTCAAACGAAGGTTAGAACCTGAAATGTGATATCGTTGGCTTTCCAAGAAAAAGAATTCAACTGTGAATTGGGTTTCCAGCATCGTAAGAGAATAATTAACATTTTATTGGAAATAATGACGCCAGAAAATAATACCGCAAGTAAATTATTGTATGAATTTAAAGAAAATTAATTGAAATTTCTTTATTTTTCTTAAAAAAAAGTGGTCGGAAATCGGTTGTTTACTAAATTTTATAGCCCAGCAAATTTCCCAAGCTTGTTTGCCAGCTGACAACCAGCTTTTAGAGAAAGTACTGAATTATTTATCCAAGGAAACCATAGAAAATGAATCTACACGCTTACATACCGAACGTAAAAATGCCTGGCACGAGTTATTAGTCAATAACTGTCTCTACCCTATAACCAACGATGAAGAACAATTGCAATTGGTCAAAAGGGCCAAGTGTTACTATGTAGAGGAATATTCAATCAATGCCGAGCAATTTCAAGTGCGATTTGCTCACTATCAGGCATATGCTTTTGTGGATCATTAAGTGAAGTAACACAGTGGATAGAGTGCGAGGACCTGTATCCCGAAAAAGATTTAACATTGTGCCAAATTTCTTCTACTGGTGTTGTGGGTTTAATTGATATTGTAAAAACAAATAAAGATGATTTCTTTAGAAATTTTAATTTCTCTTTTATAGATGGCATTAGCCCTCTTGTAATTTAGAAGGTTAGTCTGATTCACATGTTGTTCCATCACTTTTCATATTATTTAGTATTTGTTACTTTTTTTGTAATACTCTATACAGAAAATTACAACTTTGTAATTCTTTTACAATAAGTTTGACATTCTGCTTTAACACGTTATTCTTCTTTTGTAATGTACCTATGTATATTGCTTTAAATAAATCACTCTCTTTAAACCAAGCAAAGAAACAACATCAAGAGCTCTAATTTTTCGTTAACCACAAGGATTACAATTTTTGGGTTAGAATTTGATCTTTAGCCACAGTGTCTACATTTTTGGCGCCTAACGTGGGGCACGACCCAACTACTGAATAAATTTACAAACTATTTCATCATTTGGAAAGCACCGGACAGCTTATCGTCGCCGGACAAAAATCCATCAGCACGAGGAGATTCATTGAAATAAAAACCGATCCGCACGAGGAGAATCATCGAAAGAAATTCAACCGCACGAGGACTACTGGATTCATTGAAATAAAAACCTATCCGCACGAGAAGAATCATCGAAAGAAATCCCACCGCACGAGGACTACTGGAACCCACACAAAGCATCCAAGGAACATAATTTAAGCTGGCATACAGTCAAACAATACAAACGAAAATTTGGAAACCATACCACAATATAGTATTTGGCACACAGGTATTTACATGCAATTTAATAAATTTATACAAAAAAAGATACATGAAAATAATTTTGGCAAATCTTAGTTAAAATTCAAAAACACACACAACCAGCAACGACACTAACGGTTGTTAATTGTTGTTACTGTCGCCGTTTGTAACTATACTGTCGCGTTTTTAAATATTAAGAGACTTATAGCCCATTTACACTACAGCAAAATCTAGTAGATTAGATTTCAAATCTTGCTCAAAATCTAGATCGTTTACACTGGATTTATTTGACAGCAGCAAGATTTCATTTTAATAACAAAAACAGCTGACTGAAATTTTAAAGAAAATAATATTTCCAAATTTAGTTTAATACCAAACAAAAATGAAAAATATAGGACATTTAGTATCGTTTTCATCAAGGCCAAATAAGATCCAATCAGAAAAAATGTTGGTGCAAAAAAAACGTCAGCATTTGTAGAATATAAGATTTAAAAAATAATGCGAATGTATTACTACATACAATTGCTAAATAAAGGGTCCGCCAAATAACTTTTTTTTTTGAAAATGCTTTAAAAGAAAACCACTGAATATTTTCTCAAATTTATTTTTTTATTTGATAGTACAATCCTTCCGGTTAATAATGGAAAATAATTTCATTCAAATGGCTGCCTAGCCTGGCCATGCAGTAGCCTACACGATCGGTCCAATTTTTAAGCACATTATCGATTGTGTGCAGCTGTATTTCACCAATGGCTTCACGAATATTGTCCTTTAAAGCGTCAATTGTCTCTGGCTTGTCGGTGTAACACTTATCTTTGACGGCACCCCACAAATAATAGTCCAACGGTTTCAAATCACAGCTCCGATGTGGCCCAATTATGCCTCTGTCGGCTTTTCAATGTATGCGTGCGAGTTTTCTGTGCCCCAAATGCGACAATTTTGCTTGTTTACATACCTGCCAAGATCAAAATGAGCTTCATCTGAAAAGATGAAATTTTTTGCCTAAATCGACATCTTCTGTAAGTCGGTCACAGGCCCACTTAGCGAAGCGAAAACGCATAATCATTTATTTTTCATTATTAACCGGAAGAATTTCACTTTCAAATAAAAAAAGAAATTTGAGAAAATATTCAGTAGTTTTTTTTAAAACATTTTCAAAATAAAAAAAGTTATTTGGCGGACCCTTTATCAGAATGGGATGGGTATATGTTTTTAAATTGAACTGTAATTTTTTTCCTTCGCAACGTTGTATTTTTAAGTACTATTTGGCAAAACACATAGTTGCATTTCTATTTTTACTAGATTTTGAGTAGATTTTGCCGAAATCTACTAAATAAGTAGATTTTGTTTTGTATGGGAAATCTAGTTAAAATCAACTAGATTTGGCTCGAAATCTCATAAGTACTAGATTTCGCTCTAGTGTAAATGGGGTATTAACCTAACATGAGTGATTTAGAATCTCTACAGAGACAGCGTACGTCGGTAAAGGGAAATGTTACCCGTATAAAAAATTTAGTAAGCGAGGTAATGGGTGTATCAGAACTTGAGTGTAGGTTGAGTCTAGTTGAGGCTTATTTTAAGCAACTGCTCTCTATACAGAGTGAAATAGAAATCATAACCCCCAAAGATATTGCCAGAGCTGACCTTGAAGAGCTATGCATTTCAACAAAATCAAAAATTATTAACCTTATGGGTGACAATTATAAAAGGGGAAGCGAAGCTTCATTTGCTATCCCAGCAACCATAAAACGAAGTTGCCAAAATTACATCTACCAAATTTTGATGGCAAATAAGCCACTTATAAAAATTTTATATCAACCTTTAAACAACTGGTACATAACGACTCGTCGCTTTCGAACATTGAGATGTTCAACCATTTGCTACATTGTGTATCTGGCCAAGCATTCGACACTATACGTGCATTTGAGGTAACAAGCGAAAACTATAATAAAGCAATTAAACGCCTCGACGAACGCTACAATAACAAAACTTTAATCTTCCTTGAGCATATTTCAAACCTCTATGAACTACCTTCATTAACCAAACCTTCCGCTATGCTACTTCGTGCCTTAATTGACAATGCGTCAGCAATTTTTAGCTCCCTAAAATCATTAGGAACTCAAGAAGATATATGTATCGGTATGCTAATTCACTTGATTTTAACAAAGGTTGATCCAGAATCCAATTTGAAATGGAAGGAAACTATTGATTTCAGCTCTTTGCCAACTTGGGAAGGATTTATTAAAACCTTAGAACGCCGATGCCAATTTTTAGAATCAGTTGAACCCCAGACAATATCGATCAATAACCCTTCTCCAATAACTGCTAACGACAAACAAAATGGAACACGTCGTCAACAACAGAGACATTCGTTTATGACACAGGTTAAGAAGAGTTGTGTTTTTTGCAAACGATTAGATCATTGGGGCAGCAACTGCCCACAATTTAAATCCATAGATTCTACTAGCAGATTCGATACAGTTAAAAAACTCGGCATTTGAATCAGCAACTACTCCAGTAAATTCAACTTCTATATCCACTCCAGTTTCTCAAGCAGCTGTTAACACTCACGTCAACCATCAATCAAACAGTATAATTCTCGCAACGCAGTCATTCTCGTTTCAGACAGCACAGGTGGGTACAAATTAGGTCGTGCACTATTGGATTCGTGCTCCCAGGTAAATTTAATAACTGACAAATTTGCCAACATTTTAAATTTAACACGTGAAAAAACGTCAGTTAACGTTTCTGGTGTGGGAGGCACATCTTCAAATATAAAGTATGAAGTTACGTCGACTGTAAGATCACGTTTTAACTCCCATGAGTATCCTCTGAACTTATTAATAACAAATCGTATTTCCGGATATTTACCATCCAGAAACATTAACATAAGTGGTTGGAATTTTCCAAAAATCGATATGGCTGATGAATTTTTTTATAAACAACAGCCTATTGATTTGTTACTATGCGCAGAATACTTTTTTGACGTGCTTTATGGAGGTAAAATCAGTCTCGGTGTGAACATGCCTACAATTCAAGAAACTAAAGTCGGATGGATCGTGAATGGTCGATATACGACGGATGTTAAACATTCGGTGAACAAATGCATGGCTTTAACCTCAGAATCAAACGATCTCGATGAACAAATAAAATTTTTGTGGCAAATGGAAGAAGTAATACATTCGGCAAAAAAGTGGCCAACAGATCAGCAATTATGTGAATCGCATTTCATTAAAAATGTTGCAACTAACTTTGAAGGAAGAATTATAGTTAAATTACCTTTTAAGCAACATTTTACCTCCTTAGGATCGTCACACAACACAGCATTGAGGAGATTCAATCTTCTTGAACGTCGTTTAGCACAAGACATGAATTTGAAAACACAATACGTAAAATTTATGACTGAATATGAACAAATGGGACATATCGCACACCCAGTACAAAAGTGACTCAACTCAAAATTTTCATTTTTCGAGTTTATATGCTTAAACTATGTAGAATATCCTTGTTTATCTATAAAAAAAATAATAATTTGTTGTTGTTAACTGTTACTAAAAATGGTTCAAAGATTTTGTTTTTAACTATTTTTAATTAAAACAAAAATAGTTTTTAATCGATTTCTGAAAAATGAAAATTTTGAGTTGTGTCACTTTTGTACTGGGTGTGCGATATGTCACTCGTTCCTAAACCAATGCATGCTCCACACTATTTTATACCCCACCATTGTGTGCTTCGTCCCAACAGTACAACTACAAAGCTTAGAGTTGTATTTGACGCCTCGGCAAAAACTTCATCCAACAAGTCATTAAACGATATTCTTCTCGTCGGACCAACAATACAAGACGACTTGTTCCTTCAAGTTCTTCGTTTTCGTCTTTTTAAATACGCTCTTACCGGTGACATAGTTAAAATGTATAGGATGTTTTTGGTAGACGAAACACATCGGCCGTTTCAACAAATTTTATGGAGACCTGATGAGAGTCAACCAGTTAGTGTATACCAGCTAAACACCATTACATACGGCATGTCAGCATCACCCCTTTTAGCTATACGCAGCCTACATTTGCTAGCGGACAAGGTCGAAACTTCACACAAAACTGGTGCTACAGTAATCCGAAACTATTTTTATGTAGATGATATGTTAACTGGAGCAGACACCATAGAGGAGTTACAAAAAATCAAAAATGAAGTAACTTACATTTTATAGAAATAGCAAAACTTCAGTCCAATTACAAGGACTTTCAATCGGATGACGTTTTACCAAAAAACATGAACATGGAAAAGCTACAAATACATAGCACACTAGGAATTAGTTGGGACCCAGTAAATGATAAGTTTCTCTTCGCTTTTAAAGCAGAACAGAGGTTTTCAACTTATACAAAACGAGCGATTTATCCCTCACAGCGTCTGTTTTCGACCCACTGGGGTTAATATCCCCTCTCGTAATAGTTCCAGGAGTCTTATTGCAGGACCTGTGGCTGCAAAAATACGACTGGGACTCGAAAGTTCCAGAAGTGATCAAGAATTCATTTATGAAGTGCCTTAACGACTTAAATAATATAAACACAATTTCCATCCCTCGATTCGTTTTAGATAACAATTATACTGAAATAGAGCTACATGGTTTCAGCGACGCGTCCATACGTGCTTATGGTTGTTGTTTCTATATATGTGCCCGAAACATGTATAGTAATTCCAAAATAACACTTTTTGCAGCAAAATGCAGAGTTGCGCCAACAAAAAAGCGTACAATACCTCAGTTAGAACTCTCTGCAGCTCACCTCTTGTCAATTTTGTATCGAAAAATTGCTCCATTATTAAAATAATTCCGTTTAACCCGCGAATGTTCTTTTGGACTGATTCATCAGTAGTTTTGCGATGGTTACAATTACATTCGGCAACATTGACAACGTTCGTCGGAAATCGCGTTTCTGAGAACCAAGAAATTACTGCTAATGCATCATGGCGTCATATACCTACAGCACTAAATCCAGCCGATCTCATTTCCCGAGGCTGCTCTCTTGATGACTTAAAACAATCGTCATGGTTTTCAGGGCCAGAGCTTTTAAAGCATGATGAATCGCAGTGGCCTAAGCCAATTGACGAATATAATGAAGACATCGTAAAAACAGCAATACGATTATCTGTTTTCAAATGCGAATTTAAATAAAATTGCATATTAAAGCTATGCGAGGGAGTAAGTTCATATTTAAAAACCGTGCGTATAGTTACACTATTATTCCAATTCATTCGTGGTGTAAAGGACTTTTCGTCGGATATTCATCTACATGTACTACACTGTATAGCTTGGAATTTGCATCAGCACTACTTTGCCGAAGAAATTAATTACCTTAATGAAAACGTACAAATAAAAACATCTTTCAAGTCACTTGGGCTGTTTATGGACAAGGTTAAAAATTTTGACCTGCTTCGTGTAGGAGGCAGGCTGGAAAATGCGAATATACCAAAGGATCGGAAACATCCAATTCTTCTGCCAAATTGTAATTTCGTTGTGAACTATATTCGACTTGTTGCTTTTTCAAGACAAATGCTCTGGGTAGTCAACGTCCGCTCTATGGCGCGAAAGATAGTTCACTCATGCATAAGCTGTATTCGATACCGTCCTAAATTAATGGAACAAGTAATAGGCAACATACCTCGTGAACGCGTCACCCCAGCAAGACCATTTCAACGTTGCGGAATCGACTTCTTCGGCCCAATAGACACGTACTTCAAAATAAGGGGCAAACGACCTGTTAAAAGCTATGGTGCAATTTTTATATGCTTTGCAACAAAGGCAGTACACATTGAGTTAGTGTCAGAGTTAACAGCGATGCATTTATTGCTGCATTGAAGCGACTTATCGGTCGACGTGGCCTTCCTTCAGATATTTTTTGCCACAACGCAACTAATTTTGTTGGTGCCAACAGCAAATTAACTGAATTAAAAATTTTTTTTCTCAATAAACAATTTAAATTTTCATTAAATAATTTTTGTTCGAAAAATTTCATAAATTTTCATTTTATACCACCAAAGGCACCACATTTCGGAGGCCGCTGTGAAAAGTGCTAAGAGCCATCTGTATCGCACTTTGGCTGGAGCAAAACTTACATTTGAGGAACTTACTACCGCTTTAATAGAAATAGAAGCTATTTTGAATTCTCGACCAATTGCAGAGTTATCTACCGATCCCAATGATATCGAAGCGCTGACACCTGGACATTTTTTGTTCAGTGGCCCCCTTAACGCAAGATTAAGATGGCGTCGCATTACTGCTGTCAAACAGTTCTGGCGTGTTTGGTCAGTGGACTATTTAAACGAGATGATTCAACTAAAGAAATGGTTTAAACCAACATCTAATTTGAAACCTGGAACTCTCGTACTAATTCATGAAGATAATTTGGCTCCTGGAAAGGATAAGAAAATACGAGTAGCTGATATCAAAACAGCCAAAGGGGTCATTCGCCGACCAATTCACAAATTGGCAGTGCACACAGAATCTTGAAAGTGGATTCTTTCAACGCCCCCGAAATGTTCCATCACTTTTCAAATTATTTAGTATTTGTTCCTTTTTTTGTAATACTCTATACAGAAAATTACAACTTTGTAATTCTTTTACAATAAGTTTGACATTCTGCTTTAACACGTTATTCTTCTTTTGTAATGCACCTATATTGCTTTAAATAAATCACTCTCTTTAAACCAAGCAAAGAAACAACATCAAGAGCTCTAATTTTTCATTAACCACAAGGATTAACATTTTTGGGTTAGAATTTGATCTTTAGCCACAGTGTCTACACATGTCTTTTAAACGTATGCCATGAACTATTCTTTAACGATTTCAGAATTCGTAAATTCTTATTCCAGCAATGCGTTTGGAAGGTTGACGGGACTGTGGAATAGATTCGTTAGCAAAGTGGTCACCGTCACAAAGGTCACCATCAGTTTTCTAACAAAAATGTACAATATCAGCGGAACAAACCGATAAATCTAAATAGGAGTACGTTTCATGGTTACTTAGGTGCGTTGGTGACTTATCATTTACTTACTTAACTGACCATTAACAACCCGATTAATGTATATCGGCCTGCCGCAACTCATCCTTCCAGGCGCCTCTGCTTCTTGCGCGCCTACGCCAGTTGGTCACACCAATCGATGACAGGGCTTCCTCGATTTGGTCTTTCCAACGGATACAAGGCCGTCCTCTTCGCCGACTTCCGCTGATCTCCACATCAATTACCCGTCTTACCGGAGCAACCTCCTCCATTCGAACAACATGGCCGAGTCAGCGCAGCCGCTGGATATTAATACGCTGCACAATGTCGTAGAGGAGCTCATACAACTCACTGTTGGATGCGGAAATCATCGCCTACTCGCACTGGACCGAAGATCTTACGTAGGACTTTTCTCTCGAACACTCTCAAGGCTGATGCATCAGTGCTTAATAGGGTCCATGCCTCTGCGCCAGAAAGAAGCACGGGTAGGATGAGCGTCTTGTAGAGTGTTAGTTTTGTCGAACGAGAGAGGTCTCTGCTACTCAATTGCCTATTGAGACCATAGTAGCACCTGTTGGCAAGTGTGATCATGCGTTTGATCTCCAGACTGACATCATTTTTGGTGGTAACGGCGGAGCCAAGATAAATAAATTCCTTGACTGTATCAAAAGTATAGTTATCGGCCGTAATCTGAGAATCTCTACTTGTCGATAACATATACTTTGTTTTGCCCTCATTTACTGCCAGACCCATCGTAGTAGACTCCCGTTCAATAGCACTAAAGTCAGCATTAACATCTCGCTTGGTACGCCCTATGATGTCAATGTCGTCAGCGTACGCAAGCAACTGGACACTTTTTTGAAAAATAGTGCCATTGCGATGCACTCCCGCCTTTCGCAGAACACACTCCATGACGAAGTTGAAGAGGTTGTATGATAAGGGGTCGCCTTGTCTGAAACCTCGCACGGTATCAAAAGGTTCGGAGAGGTCCATTCCTACCTTGACGGAGCTGCAGGAATTGCTCAATGTCATTCTACATAGCCTTATCAGCTTCGCAGGTATACCGAGTTCAGACATTGCGGCAAAAACACGATCGTCATTGCCTGTAGCAGAGTAGAGAAGTGTTTCCTCCACAACCTCAGCACCACCTGCGGATCTGTTACCAAGTTTCCATTCTCATCTTTGCAGGAAGACGCTCCGGGCTTATGACCCTCGGTTAGACGCTTAACCTTTTGATAGAACTTTCGAGCGTCATTCCTACATCTATGCATCTCGACTTCCTCACGCTCACGCCTTTCCTGTTCCCCCTCTTCTTGCGTCTGAAAAGCCGTAGCGGCTGACTGCAACGTTTTCGCGACACTCCTCATCGTACCATTGATTTCGTTGGGGTGGGCGCTCGAAACCAAGGACTGTTTCGCAGTAGTGCGCAGGGAGTGTTAGATGTTGGCCCACAGTCCGCCAATGTCGTAGAGATTAGATGGGGAACGACGGAGCTTATCCGAGAGTTGAGCGGAGAACGCCTCAGCTGTCCTTTGTGATCGCAACTTCTTAACGTCCAGCTTTCTCAATGTGCTAGAGCGCGCAGACCTCGAGGCACTAATGCTCAATCGAAACTTGGCTGCGACAAGATAGTGGTCCGAGTCTATGTTTGGACCTCTGAATGTGCGCACATCTAGTAAACTGGATACATGCCTTCCGTCAATCACAATTTGATCAATCTGATTCAACGTTGATCTATCGGGGGACATCCAAGTGGTCTTGTGAATGTCAAGATGCTGAAACTTGATGCTACATACTACCATGTTACGCGCCGCGGCGAAATCGATCAGAATCTTACCATCGGAGGTAGTTTTCGCGTGGAGGCTGATCTGTCCGCCAGTGGGGCCAAAGATACCTTCCCACCCGACCTACGCATTAAAATCTCAGAGGACGATTTTGGCGTCATGGGCCGGGCACTTATCATATACGTCCTCGAGCTTAGCGTAGAAGGCATCTTTAACCACATCGTCCTTTTCTTCCGTCGGGACGTGAGCACAAATAAGGCTGATGTTGTATAATTTTGCCCTGATGGGGATTGTGGCTATTCTTTCGTTCACAGGCGTGAACCCAGAGACAAGGTGGCGAAGTCTCTTATTAACCACAACTCCTCATCCGAATTCGTGCTTATCAACCTGGCAGCTGTAATACACATATCAAGATGCCAGCCTTTTGCATCCTTGTCCTATCCATCGTATTTCCTGTATGGCAGTGATGTCCGTCCTACATTTAATGAGGGCATTCCAAGTGCCTATTCGTATATCATAGTCCTTTAAACGTTTGCTGTGGTCGTCAACTTTTGGGGGGATCTTTATGGTGTCTTGTGTTTTGGGTTTCATTGGATTTTTCATTTTACGTGGTGGGTTCCAAGCCCTACGCACAACCCGAATTTAACGTCCAGGGGATTGGACTTCGTTTGCACGCATTAGTTAACATCTAGCGGGTGCTAGAATGCCATCCTGGAGGGACCAGGAGGAGGCTGCGTGTCAACTTGAATACAGCAAGACAAGGATCGTCCTGGTAGTCGCCACGTAGACCACAGTCAGAAACTTTACCATGTTTGCATGCATTCCATCCCTCCCATTATCATTTAGTAACACATAATTAGATTCAGTCATGTATTTAAATATATTATCCCTACTGTTACAAGAAGGTAAGCCCCAACTAGGGTCTCCCAAGATGAGTCCTCGAAAGTTGATGTCATTGGACAGACTATTAAGGTAAATAAATATTAAGTAAATATTATTATATTAAATAAATATTACTAATGGGGGGGTTATGTACAGTGAGCGTCAAAATAAAGTGTAGACTATGGATAAAATTCTAACAATCTCAACTCAAGTTTTCCACTTAAGAAGAGTGCCCGAAAAAATTTTACAATATTTCCGAAATTTTCAAATTCTTTTCTTCTTCTTTCAATTTTAAAAACTGGCAATAAAATAATTTGAAAAAAATTAACGGTAATTTATTAATGTATATTTTTTTGAATTGTACACCTTCTTTTGACGCTCACAGTATATATTAATAATACAAATCTTTTTGTACGAGATAAAAAGAAACAAAGGGTATCAAAATCATTTGTAATATTGATTTGCTTATTTTCTATGGAATTATTAATTTAAAAAGATATCATCGCCATATCTGGTATTAGATATAAATTATAAAAATTATAATTAATAGGGATAGGAATTGAAGAATTACGGTTGTTATGCGTATGGGTTTCTTGTAATGCAATAATCTTCGGACTGTACTTCTTAATGAGGATTTAAAGTTCACTATAATTATTCAGAAAACCATTCATGTTCCACTGTGGAACAAAAATTGCCAGGGTTGGAAATGTGCGTTGGTAGCTTAACTTCTAGCACAACTGATGAATACATATATTAAGTAATGTATATAGAAAGAGTGCAAGATAATTAAATAAGTTATGGTAATATTACCCATAATTAGATAACAAAATATTAAAAGTGATATATAAGTTAGGTTAGGTTAGTGTGGTAGCTTTATACCAAAAGCTCACTTGAGCACGTATAGCGGCCGTTGTGGCGCCATAGGTGAACGCAGTCCCTGTACTGACCAAGTTCCTCCGAGCTAATGAGGGAGAAGTTGGTCAGCGCAAGGGCTGCACTATATATATATATAAGTTAAGATATACAGAATAATAAATGGCTATTAATTATGAAAGGTAATATACATCGATTTAATCAGATTTCTGATAATAATAATGCCATTACGTTGTTGGCCACTGAATTTTTTGCTTTTAGTTGTTAAGTTCTTGACGTAGTTTTCGAAAGTTTTGAAGCAATTTGTTCAAATAGACGAGGCTAAAAGTTCTGAGATTGATGTAGTTTGTGGCGTCCCTCAAGGTCCATTACTATTCAATATTTTTCAATGACATTAAAAACATTACTTTTAATGGGAAACTTTTTACGTTCGTTGATGATATTTGTTTTCTGTATAATTATAAATATGAAGAAGTAATTAGAACTCAAATTAAGTTCAATGCTTCAATAAATTTCTGAGATTTAATAAATTAATCTTGAACGCAAAGAAAACGAAATTAGTGCGCTTTAAACCATATCTAATAAGAAACGATCTGTCAGTAATCAGTGCCCATATAGATTGTGAAAAAATCAAGAATCGAAAGTGTTATTTATCTTGGAATGCTTTTAACTCGCTATGTTTCGTGGGATGACCTAAAATCGAAAGCTTCATCTGAAATCGGTATTTTATACAAATTTAGAAACAAGCTTAACTCAAAAGCGAAAATGTTTATCTATCAGTCTTTTATTCACTCGTACTTGAAATATCTTCCAATAGTATATGGTTGTAAATCAGGGATTACCATTTCATAGCACAATTGTGCAGAGAGAATTCACACACATTGCTTATGCTCTTTTATTTAGTCGTTGATCAGACTGCGACAAGCACACTTGTCAGCGGATGCTATATTATTTTTTTTTTTAGGTTTACACTCAAAAAATATTTTATGTTAAAAAATCAATTTTTTAAAATTCAATGTCTTTTATGTTCTTAAAACATATTTTGATTGTTTTAATAGTCAAGTAAATTATTTAGATGATATGGAAAGAGAACAACTTTTTTATATACATAAAGCAATATTTTGGATAATTTAAAAGGTTGGTTATTAGTAGGAGAGGAAATTTATGAAACAAAATTAGTATCCAGCAAATATCTAAAAAACATTACCTAATTATTAAATCAAAGATGTATAACTTTATGTATGTTGATGAAATGAAAATCAAAATAGGGTATATTACCAACATTTTTCTATGACTCTAAGCTCTCGAATTAAATTTCTCTCTCTTACTCACTAATACACAACCAAAAATTTTTTGGTAACCTCTGTTGTAAATCGAACTCATATATGCGTTCGTTACAGTCAGCCCAGAACAAAGCATTAAAAACAGTTTTCAATCTTCGACTGCGTTATAGCTAAGAATATGGATATAAAGAATGCGCATTATGTAGAAGTAAAATTTCCTCTGGCGGGATGTACCAGTACGACCCGCTCTCACCAAAATCTTTTTTTAAAATCATTTCTTGATGAGGGAGGGAAGACAGAAGAAAAATAAACACAAAAAAGAGCGTAACAATGTGTTGCTCTCATCGTACGTATGTATATGTGTATGTACGATTATGTATGTATGATCGTTTTTATTGTTTAACCAAAGACTATAAATATGTAAGTATATAACAGCGATCGGCAGACATATACTACTACAATTTGCACTTGTATAAGTGTAAGAGCGAAAAAACAAGAAATGAGAAACAGTTGTACTCTCATTTTCACCACAAGACAGGCATGGAAAACTGAAATTTATAAATAATACTAAGCAAAAAGAAAAATTGTAATTTTTTAGTTCAAAACTAGTAAATATTTTGATTCAGTTTCTTTTTTCATATTTATTTTAAATTTTAAAATAGAAATATGATTTTTTCAACAAATATATGTTTTTAAAAATTAAAAATATTTTAACCTATTTGTCAGCAATTATTATAAATTTTAATGAATTTCCAAAAACATATAATAAATAACCTATTTAAACACCTAAAGGCGATAAAAAACATTTAAATGTTTATAATTCCAAAAACTACTTTATATGTAGTGGAGACACTAAAAAAAAGGTAAAACAATATACAGAATTATCCAACTCTGCATTTACATATTTTCGTGTACAAAAGCAATAAACGAGCGAAACACAACCTCCTTCTGTGACAGCTCATAAGAGACCGAATTGTGTTTTCTATGCGTGTGAGTAGTCTGTGTAAATTTTGTAACGGCCAAAATACACTGTGTATAGGAGTTGCCGATCGTGGGTATATAAAGATGTTGAGCACAGTGTATTTAAAATTGACAAAATTTTGTGCTTCTTTATGATGAAGGGGGTAGGTAACATGGAAACCCAGTGGTAAATAAAACTAAGTACTTAGACAATATGCGATGACGTGAGTATGATATTCTAAGCGAGCGATCTAAGTACTTAGAGTATAATCTGTGCGTAATCGAACATATAATGCACACTAATTGCATCTTCGCTTACGATTTAAGCAGGGATTCAGTTGATATTTTTATGTTATGTTTTGTTTTTATTTAAAGAAGAATAATAAACAACCGTTTGTTTTTTGTTTACATTAAATAAATGAAAAACAAAATTTATGTTTCTTTTCAGTTTACAGTTGATTTTATCAAGTGTTATAAGTGAAGTGATTTAATAAAAAGTAAATTTAATAAAAATTTAAGATTTTTCGTCTAGAAATTTAGAGCGATTGACAGAAAATGAAAAAAAGAAAAAGTTTATAAATAAATATAACCACCCCTATCATGAATAATTTTTTCCCTAAAATTTTTTCCCATTTCCCAAAAGTGCGATCATGAATATTTTTTCCCATAGAATGTGTTGCCATTTTCTTATACATATGTAATTCAGCGGTGAATGACATGCAAAAAAAAATGTTCCCATTAAAAATTTCGCCTTATCGTGAATGGATTTTTCAAAAACATTTTTCCCATTTTTTGTGTCAATTTGTTCATTTTATTTTCTTTGGGGAACTAGAACAAAATGTAAGTACTTTTTACTTTTTAATGGATACAGAAATTAACTAAATCTATTTTTAGGTCTAAATCAATAAATAATGTGCAACATGATATGCTTCTTAATAGGATGCAAAATAACCGACAGATTGCATGTGGTTTTGTGAAGTTTTCTAAAGATGTGGTGGCCGAATTTTGGAATTCCCTTACAGAAGAATTAAATAGTGCTGGCCCTCCTGTTAAAAAAGTTCATGAAAAGGTATGTATTCATGTTTTAAGTATTTTACATTCTTAAACATGCATACTTATACTACATACATATGTACATATATAACTTGCAATAGGTGTGGATAGACCAAAAAAGGTATGTGCGGTCAAAAGCAGCCGCTAATTTAAAAAACCAACGTGAAACGGGATGTGGACCAAACCGAACCAAAAGTTTGTCAGCCAGTGAACAATGCATTTATGAAGTGGTAGGAATGAAAGAGTCGGTAGAGGGCTTAGAAAACTCCTTCAGCTTTGGTTTACCAAAAGATAAAAACGAACGCGATAAAAACAAAACATCTTTAAGAGCTCTTGAAAATAATATAAGCTCGGAAGCACCCAGCTGTTCAAAACGTTTAACACCATCGCCATTAGCTACTGCAATTATGCACCAATTCTGAACATTTTTTTTACCTTTTAAACTACAAATTTGTGTATAATAATTACAAAACTTAAATTTAATTACTTTTTATATCACTTACCCACATATTTTCAATAATTTTTACTTTATGTATGTATATTTATATTTTCTTCTTCCCTATTGTACACTCACTACATATTGATAGCAAAACAAACGTTCCCATGATATTCACGATAGCAAATTTCCCAACCTGGGAATTGAAAATTTTATGGGAATAAATATTTCACATTTTATTCACGATATTCACCCCTATCGGTTTTTGACAGAATATTGCATAAAGATGTATATATGTATATGTATATCATTAAATTATGATGGATTAAATGGTAAAAGGGGGTTCAAAGAATTCAAGTCACTTCATGATGCAAAATACGGTAAGTTTATTTTACACTTTCCCATTTAAATACTTACAATTTACTATTTTTCATTCGCAGAAGCTGTAAAGGAAGATGGCTATACTCTTCAAATATTTAAAAAGGAAATGCAGCACTGCTTTAAAATACATAAAAATAGTTTTTTTTTTGAAAAAAAAATCAAGGGAAAAGAAAAACAAAATTAAATTTTTTTAAAAATATACACAAAATTCTACATTTTTAATTTTTTCCCATATAAAGTAATTATTGAATTAGAATTAGTATTGAATTATTTTATTAACGATGTTTAATAGTTCGTATTTATTTAATTTAATTTTTGTATTAATAAAAAATATTTTTCTTTTAATAAAAAATCCTATTTGCTGGTATTTTAACTTACAAATGCAAGTAGGACTGTAATCAACATACAATACTTTCTAATTTGCAAGTCTATATAGGCATCTCATCAACACAGCTTAGAACTCCACTTATTATGTAAGTGAAACGTTAATAGAGACAAATGATATTGTGGCTTACATTCTAAGCGAGAGCACACCGATGTGGCAGCCTATGACACTTTTATGTTAAATCTAAGTGGGAAACTAAGTGAAAACATCACCACTGATAGCCACGAAATATCGCTTAGATAAGCGAGTACATAATGGGTATTTTTACCACTGGGAAGCTAAATCGTCGTTCTCACTCGCATGTTAACTGAGAGAAAGAAAACAAAACAGACTCAGTACACTTATTGTACTCAGAGAACTTCCCAGCGGTAAAAAATACCCATTATGTACTCGCTTATCTAAGCGATATTTCGTGGCTGTCAGTGGTGATGCTTTCACTTAGTTTCCCACTTAGATTTAACATAAAAGATGAGATGCCTATAAAGACTTGCAAATTAGAAAGTATTGTATGTAGATTACAGACCCATTTGCATTTGTAAGTTAAAATACCAGCAAATAGGATTTTTTATTAAAAGAAAAATATTTTTTATTAATACAAAAATTAAATTAAATAAATACGAACTATTAAACATCGTTAATAAAATAATTCAATACAAATTCTTACTCAAAAATTACTTTATATGGAAAAAAATGAAAAATGTAGAAAATTGTGTATATTTTTAAAAAAATTTAATTTTGTTTTTTCTTTTCCCTTGATTTTTTTCGAAAAAAAAAACTATTTTTATATATTTTATAGCAGTGGAGTATTTCCTTTTTAAATATTTGAAGAGCATAGTCATCTTCCTTTACAGCTTCTGCGAATAAAAAATAGTAAATTGTAAGGATTTAAATGGGAAAGTGTAAAATAAACTTACCGTATTTTGCATCATGAAGTGACTTTACTTCTTTGAATCCCCTTGTACCATTTAATCCGTCATAATTTAATGATATTAACGTTATCTTTATTTATAAACTTCTTCTTTTTTCTTTTTCCGTCAATCGCTTTAAATTTCTAGACGAAAAACCTTACATTTTTATTAATTTCACCTTTTATTAAATCCCTTCACTTATAACACTTGATAAAATCAACTTTAAACTGAAAAGAAACATAAATTTTGTTTTTCATTTATTTCATGTAAACAAAAAACAAACGGTTCTTTATTATTCTTCCTTAAATAAAAACGAAACATAACATAAAAATATCAACTGAATCCCTGCTTAAATCGTAAGCGAAGATGCAATTAGTGTGCATTATATGTTCGATTACGCACAGATTATACTCAAAGTACTTAGATCGCTCGCTTAGAATATCATACTCACGTCATCGCATATTGTCTAAGTACCTAGTTTTATTTACCACTGGGTTAATATACTTAGAGAACGTATTGCTCTCTTTTCTAAGAAATTTATTCTCATATGCGTGTATACGTGTGTGCATGTATGTATACATACATTGCCAACAGCGTTGCCACTGAACAAATTTTAATCCTACCAAATTTTTGTCAAAACCTACCAAAATCGTTGAAAACCTACCAGTTTTTTAAATAATGTAAATATATATATTTTTTGAGAAAAAGTATAACTTTTTTTTATTAAAAAAGTATTACAGTAGTTCCCGCTTATTTGATTCCCGGTTATTTGATTTCCCAGCTTATTTGCTTTAAAAAATTAGCAATGAAGTTTGTCCGTATAAGATATACTGAAAAACTCTCGTTTAATTGAGTTTCGGTTAATTGCGTTACCCTTTTAATTGAATCACAAATTCCCTCTTTCTTGATAAATGTATACAAAAATACCCGGTTAATTGGCCTCTTTCCTAAAATATGGTAATGTGAATATTGTGTAAAAGTTTGGTAACTCTTCCCCCATATGTTTTAATTTGTTTACATATTTTAACCATTTAACGTTTCGTGAAGAATTGCATTTGATGAAATATGACACCATTTTAAGTCGAAGTAATGTTTTGAAACTCAGACGTCATTAAGGTGCGCTCTTTTATCAGTAATCAGAAAGTTTGAGCTTTTTGGAATCTGACTACATTACAATAAAGAGAGAAAGCAAAATTTTAATTGCTTTTAACATTTATTTTTTAGGCAAAGTTTATTTCTTCCTCTGCATGTAGCAACATAGAAGAAAATATTTTAGAATTCTCTTTTGATGGCGAACAACAACAAAAATTCGAAAATTATGTTTCCTTTGATGATAGTTTTCCATGCTGTGGACAACTTACGGATGCGGAAATCATAAATGAAGTGATGAACGATTTAACTTCGGACTCTTCGTCCGAAGAAGAGGGCGACATAAGAGAAGTCAGCAATCTTCTTTCAACTAAAGATGTTTTGATTTGTCTGAACAACCTTAGTGATTTTTTCTTGCCCAAAAATCTTTTTTCACATGAACTCAATAGTATAGAAAAATATACTATTGAACAATTTTGCAAACAACAGGTTCAAGCTGTAATAACCGATTTTTTAAACCTATCTAGATACAGCATAAAACTACAAACATATACCTATGTATATAAATATGTATGTATGATGTATGTGTGATATGAAAATGGATCTCAGTGTGTAATGAAATAATTTTTTGTTAATTCAGTTTCTGTTTTTTACTTAATGTACAATTATTGTACGATGTTTAATATCATTGAATTATAATATAAACATTTTTTATTTTATTTTATACACAGTACAATATATAAGTATGCACAATTTTTTTTTCTTTCAATAAACTATTCCTTATTTTTAAAAAAAGATGCATTTAAATTATTTTGTATACGTAAATTCTTATACATTTACGTCAGAAATTCTGCTTTATTGAGCCCAGAGTTCATTTAAACGGAGTTCTTTTAATTGCGTCAGTAAATCAATTAGGCGAGTATCGGTTAAATGATTTACCCGGTTAATTGCAACAAAAGCTGTGCAATTTGGCTGATTCAATTAAGCGGGAACTACTGTACATATAATTGTACATGTATTAATAAGCAACAAAACACCACAATATAACAAAAATAATTTATAAAATTCATTTCTAATAACATTTTTAAACTAAAAAAATACTTTTTGATCCAACCTACCAAATTTGGTAGGAAAGGCCCAAAACGGCAACGCTGATTGCCAAATAAAATAATACACAAACTGAAAGAATTTTTGAACGTATTGTTCTCTTCTCTAAGCAATTTATTCTCATATGCGTGTATACGTGTGTGCTTGTACATTGCTTGCCAAATAAAATAATAAACAAACTGAAAGATGTCTTGTTTTCACAAAATGTATGTGCAAATAGCCTGTGGAAAACAAATATTACCGTTTGTTTTATTGTAGGGTAAGAATATTTGTTTTATTGTTGTAGAAATGAAATTATATCGATTCCCACCGTATTATAATCTTATTTTTTAGACTATTCAATTATGTATGTATGTATTTACCATATGTGTCTATTTTTGTATAGAATGAAGTTGTAATAAAACGAATGCTTTTTTTGTTTATTATTTATTAAATTTATTTATCATTTTAATGGTTCAAAATTTTAACTTTTTCCATACTGGATAATTTGAATTTGTATGTTTCCCATGTGGAATGCTTCCGTAGTAAAACAACAATTAGTAAATTAAGCATCTCCATTCTGTGTTTATAACATTCGTTATTTTCATCAAACCAAAAGGAATAAATTGTATTTTTTGTGCAACTTACGCATTGGTCAACTACAAATGTTTTAATGTTTTTTATAGATTTATTTTCTAAAAAAATTTTTTCGAAGACTTATATGAATTTTGCAAACTTCAAAAAATAAATCAGATGGAGCGCACAAACTTCCAAAGTCGGAATCTTTTATATAATTAATATAAAAATTAAAAATATGACAAAATTTGCGCTGGTTTGATTATATCCACACGACATTTAACGCAAGATATTCGTTGAGCTATGTAACCAAAAAATATCGACTTGATGTTAATTCAATTGGCACATTGTTGGACGTAAAACAATCGGTGCCTTGATTAAAATATTCTTTATTTTCATCGTATATATCTGCGACATCTATATCAGGGGTATGGGTACTTTCTGATATATTTCCAATCCTATCAATATCTTCTAAAAATATGATTTATGATTTTAATTATATATTATATTTATTAAACGTTTTGTTTGAGCATGCACTACAATTTTTAAATTCACACCTTTTATAAAACAATTTTTCAGTTTTAAATGTCAACACAAAATGTGGATTTTTTATTTCGGTGCGAATCGATATAGTTTCATTTCTACAACAATAAAACACATATTCTTACCCTACAATAAAACAAACGGTAATATTTTTTTCCACAGGCTTTGCACATACATTTTGTGAAAACAAGACATCTTTCAGTTTGTTTATTATTTTATTTGGCAAGCAATGTACAAGCACACACGTATACACGCATATGAGAATAAATTGCTTAGAGAAGAGAACAATACGTTCTCTGAGTATAATAAGTTCTCTGAGTACAATAAGTGGCAGTAGCCGTACTGCCATCGAAAAATTTGGCACTGGCCAAGGCGAATTCATACCAGGTGGGATAAGTATTACAACAAGTACAACAATACAAAAACAACAGGCATTTTTTGTTGTTGCGATTTAGTCAACTTGTCAAAAACAGCTGACTAAAGAATGACGATGGGAAGAAAAAATAAAAAATAAATTTACCACTCGAGCATAGTCTTCTCTAAAATAATATAATTTATAACTTCTACTCAATCCTTCAACAATCTATTAAATAATTTCGTACTCAGCTAAAATTTAAAACAATCAAGCAACGTTTACGTTGTCCCGTGGCCAACTAAACTAAAGCAATATAGTTTCTATGATTCATTATTTGTAAGGGAAAACAAAACAACGAAATTGTGAATAATTCTACAATACATACGATGGAGACTGACTGACCGCCTACCAGTATCCGAAATACGAGAGGAATCAAAACCGGGTGGTTTTACATTTGGCGCCACAGGAGGAGGTGATGCTGGTACAAAACCCTTAGAATTTGGGTTTGGAGCGACGGCAGCTACACCTGCGACTACAAGTTCTGCGGCCGCAAGTAGCTCCAGCAGCTACTTCTAACGCTCCCACATTTGGTTTATGTAATTTCGGAGCTGCCACGGCAACAACAACTTCAGCTCCTGCACCTACTTTTGGGTTAACAGCTACCACCGCTCAACCCTCAGCCACATGTATTGGCTTTGGTGTAACTCCTACAGCAACATCAACTGTTTCCAGTGCCACAACAGTAACAACAGCGGCTCCAACAACCGCCTCGTCATTAACGGGCGGCTTTTCTGCTTTTGCAACCCCAGCAGCTAGCACATCTACTTCTTCCGCAGCGCTAGGGACTGCACCAACCACAGCTACTTCATCCTTGCCTGTTGAACGTTCACAGACATATTTGATGGTGGAAAACTTGGATACACAATTGAAACAAATGTACGAAGACCTTAAAGAAATTATAGATAATTTGAATGAATCAAATAAATGCCAGGATAATTCGGATCCCATTATACAAATTGGCAAAATATTAAATGCACATATGAGTTCTCTGCAATGGATTGAACAAAGTACTTCATCTATTGGCAGTAAATTAGAGGATATTACAAAGATGCATGAAACATTCAAAAGGGATTCGGAGAGATATTTCCGCTCCGCTTATTACAATCAATAAATTATTGAAATTGTTAATTTAATACAAAAGAAAATTATTTTGTTTATTTGTAAAGAAAGAATAACTGAAAACCTAACGAGGGAAATAACATAACATTTTTATTTATGTTGCTTGTACAAAAGGAAAAGAAAAAGAAGAAAAATATACAAATTTCTGACACAATAAGAAAAAACGAAATTGATTATCAAAGAAAAATACACAAAATAAGAAGAAAAATATAAAAATTTCTGACACAATAAGGAAAAACGAAATTGATTATCAAAACAAAATACACAAAAAACAATAAATTTTTGACATTGTTAGCTTGATCAGCTGGTCTTTCGTCCACACCTTATAATGAATTCGCCTTGGCACTGGCAGTACAATGTATGGCAGTGCAACATCTTCATATATTTATAGTCTTTGATCTCATCGCGATGAGAGCAACGCATTTTTACGCTCTTCGTTTCTGTTTCCTTCCCTCCTATCTTTCCCCCCGCGTCAAGAAATATTTTTGAAAAATATTCCAAAATATGTTAAAATGCACATTCTTTATACTTTATTTTCTTTGGTTATAGCAAAGAATATGGATATAAAGAATGCGCATTATGTAGAAGTAAAATTTCTTATGGCGGGATGTACCAGTAAGACCCGCTCTCACCAAAATGTTTTTTAAAAATCATTTCTTGATGAGGGAGGGAACATCAACAATGTTCGTTAAAAAGAGCGTAAAAATGCATTCAGTTGATTGTCAGCTTTCAGTGAAGCAGGTTTTCGTCGCTTCTTTTTGAAATTTTTTTGTATTTCAATTTACACCCAAAGAAAAATTTAATTAAAATGTGAAGAAAAACTAAGAAACAGAATTTTTTTTGCTTTAAATATATTGAATTTCAGGTACCTGCAATATGTAATGATGACTCTTGGTACAAATCCATAAAAACTTGTGCGAAAAATACCAATGGCATCAAAAAGCACAATGTTTTGTAAACAATATTTGTTGAACACTGCTTGAAACAATAATTACCAACAACTTTCCTCTGGGTTATACACATGCTTCTCACAAATGCACTCACATTTTTATCATGTTCTCTTTGTGCCGACGTCTGAAGATAACGATACGTCTCTCAGACGTATTTTGTGTTTATTTGTCTTTATTTCTCAAAAAAGAAATAACCTACCGCACAAAAACAACCACCAACAACAAGCTGCTGCTAACGACTGGGATAATTTGGCGTGAGAAACTTGTATGTGAGCAAATGTGAGAGTAAGAGCACAAAACTGAAAGAGCGTCCGTCTCGCAGAGGTATCTTATCTAACTAGGGTTAAATAACAAATTATAAAATCGTTTCAGTAACTTTGTAATTTCTCTATATTCCTCTTCGTTTAAGTGATCTAACTTTAATCTGTCTAAATTGGAATCCGCAACTTCTAAGGCATAAATTTGGTTAAAATTAGAAGGACTAGTCAGAAATTTGATTTCTCTTTGATTTAATATTATTTTTCGGTAGTATGTTTATGTACCTTCGGGGCCACTTTTTCCATAAAAATTTGGGAGCATGCCTACGCTACAGCCGGTCATGTTGATTGTTCGATTGATATGTTACACAGTATGTAAATGGTATTTTTGTATGTGCGTTGCGAAAAGGTAATGCTTTTTTAATGTGTGTGTGTGTGTTAAAATTTGGGAGCATGCATAGCTGGGAACTATCAATTGAATTGTGAAATGAATTGTGTACGATCGGTCTATAGGTTTGTAACATGTATTGTGAAAATACAATGTTTTTTTAATGTATGTTGTTTTTGTTTTTTGTGCTATAAGAATATTTAATTTTAAAGTGATAAGAAAGAAATGTACAGCTGTGTCTGCATTTTTTTTAATGAATATATTTTTTAATGTAAATTTTTAATAAAAACGTCTCATATTACAGTTTTGATTTTAAGTATAAAGAATTTTGGATGTGATTTTGTTTATTTAATTTTTATTTTTTTGTATGATTTAATGTTGAAGAAATAGTAATATAGTTATACGTGTTGTTGTTGTTGCTTTTAATTGTTGTTGTTAAGTAGATATTCCGGGTTTTGGTGGGGGTTGGTGTTATAAAGTAACTCCTGTCCGGTTATAGTATGTGATAGGTATGTAACATTTGTTGGAGAGAGTGATGTAGAGTGAAGTAAGGTGATTGTGATGCGTTTATGTCGGTTGTTTTATAGTTTCATATTTTTGATACAGAACGCATATTGAGTTACATATAGGTATGATTAATGTTGAAATAGAAAAAAGTTTAATTTGTTTTATTTTTTATAAAAGGGCATTTATTAAAAATTAAAAAACATATTACCAAAGTTTATTCAATGCAAAACGCATTGTCTGGCGCGCGTAAACAAAAAAATATTTCTTATATTTTTCATTGCGATATTTGATCTGCTGAATTCTCACGCTTTGCCAGGTGTGCTTAATGTTGAAATAAAAAAATATTTAATTTGTCTTACTTTTATATTAATATTTTTATTAGAAAAAAATAAGAAAATATTATTCTAAAACTTATACTAAATACATTACTTAAACTTATGCTAAATACATTCCTTATAATTATAATTAAATTTTATTAAAAGTACAGTTTTTACAATTCAACTGTTTTTATATTTTGAAAATATTATTAGATATTTCTTTTCTTCAGATTTTACAGATTCAAATTTAAAAATACGTTTATAAAGATTAAAAAGCTTAAGTGCTAACAAGTATTGTGCATATTATCATATTATTAACACATATAAATGTATGAGTTACATAATTACATATTCTTAATTCATTTATAAGTTTCATAAATAAATCTATATGTTCTTTATCAATCTGATTATTATGTTTTATTAATAGTTCTTCCAATTCAGCTGATAACATCATTTTTGTGTTAAATTTTTTTGTTATACTTTATACTGTATAAAGAGTAAGGATCAACTGAAAATAAAATTAACAACTTCAAAAGTTTTTTGATTAACAATTTATATTTAAATAAATTTATCAACTTTAAAGATTTTATTGATTAACAACGTGTTCTCTTTTTATCAAAATTTCTAAGTAAAATTACATTCTTTTCAGCACATGTATGATTAAAAGTATTACGATTTTCACAAGTCTTTATATTTGGATTATCTTTATACAAAATTTTTATGTTCGGACAATCCCAATAATCTAAATTAATTAACATATTAGTAATAGTTGTATAAAGATGTAAAAATAATTGCGGTTAGATTACGATTACGTAAGTTGAATAAAGGACGATATCGTAGGGGATTTGATAATTTTATACAGTTATAAGATAGGTTTTAAATAAAAGACAAAATGAATCATAAGCAGATCGTGATCAAATATAAAGCTGATCGTTACCAGATCATAAGCAGATAGTGACCAGATCGAGGGCAGATCATAAGCAGATAGTGACCAGATCGTGAGCAGATCATAAGCAGATAGTGACCAGATCGTGAGCAAATCATAAGCAGATAGTGACCAGATCGTGAGCAGATAGTGACCAGATCGTGATCAGATAGTGACCAGATCGTGAACAGATTGTAAACAGATATTAAGCAGATTGTTACCAGATATTAACCAGATCATAAGCAGATTGTAAGCAGGTTATTACAAACAAATAAATATGAATAATAATAATAACTTATTAAAGGATATTGTAAAAACAGGAACAGTATTAAAAATGAAAAAATATTAAATTAAATAATATAGATAGGGTAAATATATTAGAAGATACATTTCAACCTATAACAAAACCTTTAAATCATATAATTGAAAAACTTGAAAACAACAGTAAGAAAAAATTAAATAAGTATTCTTTAATAAATGATGATATAGTGGAAACATTTCAAGGTGATAATATTAGTTTTGAGACTATTAACAATTCAGCTAAAAAATAAAGCTATATAATCAAATCATTGCTTCTTCCAATTATAATAGTGTTGCAGATTATATCAGTTACATGCCAACGTCTGATATACCTTATTCTGAATATGAAAATACTGTAAAAAGAATTAGTAAAGGGGGGTTGGGTTTAATATATAATATAATCACAACTTTTTCAGGTCCTCCTATGCAGGTGTTCAACTTACGTAATCGTGATCTAACCGCAGTTATTTTTACATCTTTATACAGCTATTACTAATATGTTATTGTAAATTTTCTTCTCCTCATTGTGAACTAAATAAGTACATTTTCTTCTCCTCCTCTTTCAAACAATTTAAAAAAATTCGACAACACATTAAATTATCTAAACAATATCAACAGCAACAAAACATATTTAAAGGATATACATATTACCTTTAAAACAACTCCCTGTAAACCAGAAATTTAAAATTTTAAAATGTTTAAAAAAGTTCAAATTATATATATTATTTTGCCCTGAAAAAAAAAAAATTAATAAATAGGAATCAGTGCAATATTAGATGTGATAGCGAGCAGTGATAATGTTTATATTTTAGATATTGCTACCCTCTTTTTGTAAGCCAGATTGTGTTGTTGCTTAAATTTGTGTTCTGTTAATTTCGGTGTACATTTTTATTTGATTACATTTTCATATATTTACATTACAATTTTTGTTGTAACATATGATTATTATTATTTTGAATAGTTGTTTTTGTAATATTGGTGAGGGGAGAAATGTTATTCCTTTTATAAAAGAAATTGTATGACAAGATATTTTATCTGTTTATATTGTTATTATTTTTATTTATAGGGAATCCTGAAGATGATATCCGATGGATATCGAAATATTGATATATAATAAAGAAAATTGATAATTAAGAAATTGACCTCGAGCTAGAATATTTTATTGACTGGATGTTTAACCCTCTCATGCCCGAATTATAATGCGCTTGGCTAAAATTTTTTTGAGTAGACATATAAAATAGAGTTGACCTCAATATCAACTGACAAAAATTTCAATGTCCTAGGTGTCCTGGTTTAAGAGCTACAGGATGTTGCGTATATGCAACATTGGGCAATGGTGTTATAAATTTCAATACAAGTTGATTTTTTTTTTCAAATGCCGTTTATTTCAATTTATGTATGGAAGGATACAAAACAATATTTTTGAGGATTGGAGCACAAGTGCACATTGCATCTTCTGCACTTACAGCTTGGAAACCCATAGCCTACATCTGCCCCTTGTTCCCCATTCCGGCCAATGATTATAACCATCAAATCGTAGGGATTTTGCAGACTGTGCAACATATGCTCTTTTATAGGGGATTGATTCAGAACCCGTAGAAGGAGCTGGTGATGACGGGGTCGGTGGAGAAGGTGATGAAGTTCCTGAATTCATTGTCAAATTGTCAAAAGGAGTGATGATGGACGACCTCTCTTTTTTGCGACAACTATAGTTTGACTTGTACAATTCCAGCATCAAGTCCGCAAGATCAACTCCTCCCATGTGCTTGTTGTAGCATTCTACTATACCTGGACGAGGTATAGTTATAAACTTCTTGTCTTTGCGGCACCATCTCTTGCATTCACTCATAGGGTTCTTACGTGCATAGTTTGAAACTAGTTGTACACTCTTATTATCATTTTCTTCTTATTCATTTTCCTCGTCAGCCGAATCATCCCAATTAAATTTGGCAAATTTTTCAATTTCAGACTGAGTCAGACCTTTTGGGCGCATCTTAGAATGTACAAAATAAAAATAAGTTTTTATTTTTCGAAACTTGCCATAATAGACCAATGTTGCATATACGCAACACTACATTTAAAAAATTATTACAGACAAACTAAATAATATTTTCATGTCGGGTTTTTTTTAAATTACTCACCTACCTTTCATTATTTAGTTCTGAACTTGGTTTTAGGATGACCTAATTATATTAATGTTTTTTTAACACTTTTTAAAACAAGGTTTTTTTGCAAAATGAATTTGTCAACTTTGCTCTCGTGAGAATAGCTACTAACTGAACACCTGCACAATTGACTACCAACCAATTAGCTGCAAGCTTAAACAACACATGAGGCTATATTTTTGCGAAAGAATCAAAAAAAAAATTTAAAATTGCGGAAGTTAGACGCTCATAAACACAATGTTGCATATACGCAACATCGGGCATGAGAGGGTTAAAAAAGTTTACAATATATGGTCCGAAAACAATGATAGAGTTGGAAACATATATAATATTCTTGCCGGAGAGATACACAATGATATGAACGATTTTTCAACTGGGAATCATTATTTAAAAAAATTATGAATGGAATTTACTATAAATTAATTTTTGGAAAGTAATTATAAAAAAAAAATATTATGCTAAAGAAGTTTGTGTTTCAATCAGTGATTTCGAAAAACAAACTTTTCACATTAAATCAACAACAAAATATGCAGATTTAAATAAAAAAGATAGATTTACAAATAAATGCCTATATAATCACTTGCATGGATTACATTGGAATACTGGAGAGTCTACAATGAAAGACTTAATAGCATATCTAATACTAACTATAAGAAAAAGGGAACAAGAAGACGAATATCCTGTTGTATATGTTAAATGATATGAAAAAGTCAGATGGTTAAGAGAACTATTTGAAAAAGGAATACAAATATATATAATTAATTTAGATTATTGGGATTGTCCGAACATAAAAATTTTGTATAAAGATAATTCAAATATAAAAATTTGTTAAAATCGTAATACTTTTAATCATACATGTGCTCAAAAAAAATGTAATTTTACTTAGAAATTTTGATAAAAAGAGAACACGTTGTTAACCAATAAAATATTTAAAGTTGATTAATTTATTTAAATAGAAATTGTTAATCAAAAAACTTTTGAAGTTGTTAATTTTATTTTCAGTTGATCCTTACTCTTTATACAGTATAAAGTATAACAAAAAATTTTAACATAAAAATGATGTTATCAGCTGAATTGGAAGAACTATTAATAAAACATAGTAATCAGATTGATAAAGAATATATAGATTTATTTATGAAACTTATAAATGAATTAAGAATATGTAATTATGTAAATCATACATTTATATATGTTAATAATATGATACATAGATCTAGCTGTGAAAATACTTATTCACAATCTTTCAACATTTGCCTATGTCAAACATTCTATGCACAATGTTAGCACTTAAGCTTTTTAATCTATATAAACGTATTTTTAAATTTGAATCTGTAAAAACTGAAGAAAAGAAATATCTAATAATATTTTCAAAATATAAAAACAGTTGAATTGTAAAAACTGTACTTTTAACAAAATTTAATTATAATTATAAGAAATGTATTTAGCATAAGTTTAAGAAATGTATATAGTATAAGTTTTAGAATAATATTTTTTTTATTTTTCTCTAATAAAAAATATTAATATAAAAAAATAAGACAAATTAAACATTTTTTTATTTCCACATTCACATCAAATATCGCAATTAAAATTTTTTTTTGTTTACACGCGCCAGACGGTATGTAACTTGATATGCGTTTTGCATTGAATAAACTGTGATAATATGTTTTTTAATTTTTAATAAATGCCCTTTTATAAAAAATAAAACAAATTAAACTTTTTTCTATTTCAACATTAATCATACCTATATGTAACTCAATATGAGTTCTTTACCCTACATCACACTCTCTAACAAATGTTACATACCTATCACATACTGTAACCGGGGAGGAGTTATTTTATCACACCAACCCACCAAAACCCAGAAGATCTACTTAAACAACAACAATTAAAAACAACAACACGTATAACTATATTACTATTTCTTCAACATTAAATCATACAAAAAATTAAATAAACAAAACCACATCCAAAATTCTTTATACTTAGAATCAAAACTGTAATATGAGACGTTTTTATTAAAAATTTACATTAAAAAATATATTCATTAAAAAAAACGCAGGCACAGCTGTACATTTCTTTCTTATCACTTTAAAATTAAATATTCTTATAGCACAAAAAACAAAAACAACATACATTAAAAAAACATTGTATTTTCACAATACATATTACAAACCTATAGACCGATCGTACACAATTCATTTCACAATTCAATTGACAACTCCCAGCTATGTATGCTCCCAAATTTTAACACACACACACACATTAAAAAAGCATTACCTTTTCGCAACGCACATACAAAAATACCATTTACATACTGTGTAACATATCAATCGAACAATCAACATGACCGGGTGTAGCGTAGGCATGCTCCCAAACTTGTATGGAAAAAGTGGTCGCGAACCATCACAAACATACTACTACTGACAATTGGAAAAAAGAGTTCAATTCTTTTCAGAGATGGAGGAGCTTGTGACAACCAATTTAATAACATTGATATCATTATAGAATTTTTATTTTGACCACCACAACCATCTGCTATTAAGCGTAATGAAGTGATGTTATTATTAAAATTTGTGTTTTGTAGCCGATGATATACAGTTGATGCAATTAGATTTGCATTTTTAGAATACTGATTTTCTGTCCAGGTGTATATAAACTAAAGGTCTGCACAAATGTATTTGACTTCAAAAAGTACATAAGATCTAGCATACATGTACACTTATCCGCAGTAGAGATGAGCGATATTTTCAAAACTTTGATTTAATCACGGTGATTGATAATTCACTGGTAACTACAGTGATTGAAATTGCCAAATAACAGGTACTAATAATGTCGTTCTTTCAAAATTGTTACATACTCAAATTTATTTCATTTTGTTTTGTTTACTAAAATATTTAGAAGGAGAAAAAAAATGAATTATAAGTTTTGCAAAGCAAATGTGTTAGAAGCAACAGATATACAGACTGAAAACTGGCGGATAAAGTTGAAAAATTAAATGTAAACAAACATTGATTTTGTGTTAAAAAAGGGAAAATTTGGGATATTTTTTAATTTCTTCAATGAAAAGTTAAAAGATTCTTAAATATTTAATTATTAATCGAAATGTATGTGGTCTTTGGTCGCAATGAATATAATTTCTTGTGCAAAAGGTAAGTAAGAAACTAAATATATCAAGATCAAATAAGACATATTGCTCATAAAATTTTTTTCTTGCAGAACTTTGTGTATATTACTAGTATTTATTAATTTCTTGAATGAAAAAATTAAAATTCGGCAATTTTTTTATTATTAATCGAACTCTTAGCAATTTCTCTTCACAATGAAATAAGTTCCGTGTGTAAAAGATAAGTAAAAAGAAAAATATAACGAAATATATACTCATAACTTTTTGTTTCAGGAGTTTGTGAATATACCTCTCAATTGGTTAAATACTAAGTTAGTGACAATCGATGAAATGTGTCACCAAATACATTAGTTCCGTATTATGTTTCCCCAATACAACAGTTCATTTCCTTTCAAAAATATTCTATTATTCTACAAAAATATCATCAGATTCTAACAAAATAAAAACCCACCCTAAAATTTAACAAACATAAATAAACAAAAAAGAAAGAATCAGACAGGGACAGAAATACTTGTTGGTAATATTTGCTGTCCCCTTCACAAAATTTTAGTAAACATCAAACTTTCGTTTCCCTTCACCAGTGTTGCCACGAAAAAATAAATATTGTAACCAACATTTGTGAAAAAAAATCACCAAATAAGAAAAAATATAACCAAAACTAAATTCGCAGTTTTTTATTTTATTTTTTTCAAATATAAATTATAATTAATACAACAGAGTAAGAAAAGAAACAAAAAATAACAAAATAAAATTTTAGTCTTACTAATTAATACATTTCTACAAACAAAACAAAAGCTCTATTTATAAGAAAAATAAATAACCAAACCCGGAGAAATCTACACATCTACACATTGAACAAAAAAATAACCAATTTTGGTTAGAAATAACCAAAAGCGGCAACACTGATTTTGTTTAGTAGTCTTTTCGTAGTATGTATCTAGTTGTCTCTTTCTTACGACTTAATAAAATACGTTATTGTCATTATTGTATTATTGGAATACTGTGATCACAATCACTGTTTTAAAGAACAGTGATTAATAAATCACGTTCACTGAGAACAACGTTCTTCAAAAATCACTGGATCGCTCATCTCTAATCCGCAGTATCCGAAGAAGAAAAGTACTCTTTTTTGAGAACAACAAAATTATCGAATAACTTCTTGTTGTTATTTGACTGCGTTCGCTTCATACAAATACATGTTCAACTTTTCTTCTTACTCGAAAATACCGGCACAAAACATGTCGAGTACAACGAGTACCACCAAACTTCACGTAGTACTTCAAATACCAATGAGTACTGCAAATACCACAAAGAAGGTTGTCAAAGAAAAGATCTACACCAAAGACTATAAATATGTAAAGATGTTGCACACATTGTAAAAAGTAACATGTACTCAGAGAACTTATTATACTCAGACAACGTATTGTTCTCTTCTCTGAGCAATTTATTCTCATATGCGTGTATACGTGTGTGCATGTATGTATACATGCATTGCCAAATAAAATAAAAAACAAACTGAAAGATGTCTTGTTTTCACAAAATGTATGTGCAAATAGCCTGTGGAAAACAAATATTACCGTTTGTTTTATTGTAGGGTAAGAATATGTGTTTTATTGTTGTAGAAATGAAATTATATCGATTCGCACCGAATTATAATGTTATTTTTTAGGCTGTTCAATTATGTATGCATGCATTTATGTAAGTATGTATTTTTCGAAGGCAAGAAATCTTATTTCTGAGAAGAGATCTGCTCTTGGAACTAACGGAGCTACAATAAACAAAATAATGTTTTTACACTCTAATATGAATAAAACAAAAATATACGAAGAAATAGAAAGAATAGAAAGTGATCTCTAGTTTTGAGTTTTATGGACATGAATTTTTAGTTTTTTTTTTTTTTTATTTAAGGATTAATGTTTTTATGTTTTGTTTTTCTTTTTAAATAAATTCACAAATATTTAAGTTTTTAAAGTTCCTTCTCTTCTATACACATACATATACTTAACTTTATTTGTTACACTTATTACTTACATACTTTTATCATTTTAAATGATCTCTGAAAATATGAAATATAAACTATGTTTTTTTTACGTTTTAGTAATTTTAAGTGATTTTTTTTGTTATTTTAATTGTTTTTAGGTCATTGAAAATAAAGAATTTTTTAAATCAAAAAGCGAAAAAAAATATTTTTCAAAAAAATTTACTATTTTCGATTTCTATTTTTTTATTTCAATAATTAATAAATATATGCCTAACATGTCGTTTGTTCATACACATAATCATTTATATATAAAAAACATCAGTTATGTGGTGTTTTATGCTGCGAGTATTTGAAGTACCACATGAACTGAACATAATTTTAGGAGTACTTGTTTTTGCGGATATATTTTTCAATGAGTACTCTTTTTACGGAACATAAGCAGCTTCGGATAAATACTTACTCGTATTTGTCTTGCACACATTCTCTTCTCTTCACTGCTTGAGCTGTTAGAGAGAGAGTAAGTACCCTATTTATCCGACAACGAGTTGCACACATGAAGCAAAAAAGTTATTCGTTGCAGACCTCTAATATAAACACATTATTCTTGTTGATCTTTGCTGTAGATGGTCCTTGGACAATGATAAAATTTTGAAAGTAAAGTTGTCTCCTGTAATATGCAGCTTGGTCGAACACTTTCCAATGGAGATTGCTGTCTTTGTTTCATTCTTCAGATTTTGACCATATCTTTTGATTAGATGAAAACGAATTTGGCACTGCCATATTGACTGATAGCAAGCATTCAACATATGTAACAAGATGGCATCATTAACTCATTTCATGAAAAATGTGGAGATTGCTGCCTTTGTGTCCACACCCCTCAAATGTACAAAAATGCTTTTGGCAAATAAAAATATTTACTCAGTAAAACTTAAACTTTACAAAATTAATAAATGTTAATTTTTTAAATTTATTTTAAAGGCGTGTGTCGAAATATGTCTACATAGTTCAAAAACACAAAAAGGAATACGCAGAAAATAGGAATGTAATTATAAATGTTAAGTTTTAAAAAGTTAAGGGCCATTATTACAACTTCCCGTTAAAGTTGGGGTTAGTTAAAGGTACCTTTAGCTAAAGTGAACGGCAAAGTTAGCTTTAACTTATTTTCGTTATTACAACTTACAGATAAAATAAAATTAAAATATGGCAGTGCCGGAGCAAAGTCGATAAAACTGCTCAATTAAACAAGTTTTTTTTTAACGCAGTGGCAACAGCGGACTTCGTTTTTTTGTTGTATATGCTCATTTTGTTTAAATTTGAAGCTGCCATATCGAAAATAGTATATGATATGGCAAGTTCAAACATAAAGTGACCTTTAAATGTTAAAGGTAGGATGATCTTCCCTTTAGCTTAACGATCACTTCTATCTTATTGGGTACTCATAATAATGAAAAACAATTTATCTGCCCGTTAAAATCCTCCCTTTAGTTAACGGCAAGTTGTAATAATGGCCCTAAAAGTAATAAAATTTGTAGAACAGAGGAATTGAAGAGGTGACAGGAAGTAGCATAGAAAAAATTTATATATTAATACTCGTACATCCATGAAATTTCAAATTATGCTAAAATTTGCTCAATAAATCTCCTATTCCACCTCATTCCAATTCTTCTAAAATAGAAGGACCCTGCAGTTCTAAAGATTTAACAGTAGTTCTGTCCGTAATTTAGTAGGTATGTCTCAGGCGTGATGTCCAGACATCTCGAAAAAAACGAAATATGAATAAATATTTCTTCGGCAAATAAAATTGAAGAGATTCTCAAAAATCTGTGTTCGGAGTCGATTGAAACTGTAGGCAGCGATTCCAGTAATTTTTTTAAAACTTTTTATTTCTAAGAAAATAATGTTTTTCCAAAAAAAATTTTTAGGAAAATTTTTAAAAGGAAACACCGGATCCCGGTAAATATTCCGTATTATTATTATTGAACTTATGGAAAAAAATTTAAAATTGAATGTTGTTAAAAAAACTTGTTTTGTTAGAAAACAAATTTAGTGAAAACTTTTTCTCATCTCACCTGGGTAACAATCTTGACGCGATGTGGAAGCTTAAGTGTACCTATTCCCAACCTGTTTGGGGATGTGGTGCATAACTAAAGGTTATCCTAATATCGTGAGAGGACTGTCTTCGAACTGCTGTCTCTTGGGTGATCTTTTCGACGCGCCCGATCACGTATAATTTCTATACCACTAATCTGGAGTGTTAAGCTATCCGTGCTCATCAGATGGTTTGCAGTCGGGGGTCTAATCCAGACTATATTATAACGTTGCTTCACTGATACCTGGGCGCCTCACTGAGTTACAGGTTTCATATCGAGTCCTTCTCATGCTAGCGGGGGCCATGGCATGATCGACCTCCCTTCCCCCTCACTTGTGAGATTTTCATGGACAAAAACGAACAAGAAAAGAACATGGACATGATGAACTTTGATGACATCTGGCTTTGGAAACTGGACAAAACCCGTCCCATCTTACAGCGCGGCTTCAGGCGAGCATTGTTGAAAACAACAATGATATCGTCCTGAATTTCACCCCAAGTGGTATAAAGGTGACGACTGTGGAGGAGTCTGCTTAGGCGATCCCTACTTCGTCGGAAGATATGTGCGTGGGGAGTCAGACTCTGTCTCCCCACTATAGAATGAAGACGGTGATAGTACAATCATTGAAAGACTCCCCTTCACTCGTATCCAGATTACTAATGGGAGCAATGAGGAGGTGACCTCCCCATTAAGAAACATACTTGTTAGACAGGATACTTCGAACACAATAGTGCAGTCAGCTACTGATTCGCACTGCATGCGCAAAAACATCTCGTCTGACAAGGTGGGTAAACCTGGGCGGGAACGTTTCGCTTTGCTTAAGGAGAGGAATTCGTATCGCAGGGCTTGCACTATCTTGAGGAGATTTGCAAGCTGTGGAATCCCTCTCTGTTAAGGAGCAAAAGATGCTGGCACGACACACGCTGGTGCCTCCCTCCGGCTCTAAGTGTCCGAAAAAACAGGGAAGCCTGGGAACTGACCCTTCCCTTCAACTGGCTTTCATCGACAGGTCAGATTTAGATGGCAAAATCTCTACAGAAAGATGGGAACTAATTGAAGAAAGGCTCATCGAGTTTATGTTGGAGGAGAGGTGTGACGGCAGTAATGCCCGTATATCCTCCATCGGTTGGTAAAAAGGCATCAAGGTAGTGGACTGTGAAAACGAGGGAACTGCAAAGTTCCTTGGCGAACTCTGGCCTGGAACTCGATTGGAGGTGATCCCTCAATCCGACCTCCCTCTGCGCCCAAAAGTGACGGTATGGGTCCCGCCTACCTTTAGGCAGGTGAATGGTATACTTGAACTTATTGGGAAACAGAATAACGGATTGAAAACCAGTTCGAAAATTCCCTGACTGGGAAAGAAAGGGTTGCGATCTTTGGATCACGATTGATCAGATATTTTTTCAGGGACTAAGGACAAATGGTGGCGTAGTGTTGTGTGGGTTGGCTCGCCTAAGATTCTGTTGTCTGGACATAGGTGATGCCAGGAACCCGGAGGAGGCTGAAAGTGGTGCAAATTAACCTGCATCACTGCCAAGCCGCCTCACACAACCTGCTAATCACCCTGCGCCGCCTTGAAGCTGACGTCGCTGTTATCCAGGAACCTTGCATCCTTAGGGATAGGATTATGGGTTTGACCGATCCTGATTAAAGGTTGCTTGTTCCTAAAACAAGTGAGAAGGTAAGAACCTGTATTTTAGCTGGTAGTAAGTTAGATTTGTTAATCATTTCTTCCTTTTGTACAGGTGACGTAACAACTGTAGCGTACAAAGATGACCTTGGGATGGAGCTGAGGCTGTCATCTGTGTATATGTATATGCCGTATAAGGCTGCATCTCCTCCCGATGACCTAATTGGACTACTGATGGAGCGTGCGAAAATGAAAGTATGTCGCCTCATCTTGGGTTGTGATGTCAATGCTCATCGCATTTGGAGAGTGCAGACATAAATACTAGGAGTGAGTCGATTTTGAATTTTATTATTTTTAATAGGCTTAATATTTGTAACTTTGGTAATACGCCGACTTTTAGAAATCGTATTAGGGAAGCTGTAATTGACATTACGCTCTCTAACATGGATAGGTCTATGATTAGGGGCTGGAGGGTTTCATATGTGTGTTCTTTCTCAGATTGCCAGCTGATTTCCTTCAGTATTATTCTATATAGTGGCTTTAATAAGCCTTTTAGGAATCCAAGAAGAACCGACTGGATCAAATTTGAGAAGGCTGTGGAGGGGGAACTTAGGGCCCTTAGGGTTCATTCCACTCCTGGCATCAATGATAGGGTTGGATATCTGACGGAAATTTGTTGTCTTGTTATAGGGATGCTTGTCCCCTTACTTACCCGGGTAAGAGGAGCCAGCCAGCCTGGTAGAATGCGGAACTCCAAAGACTCCGCTGCTGTACTAGGCGACTATTTAATAAGGCTAAAAGATTGGGCGAGGATGTTGAGTGGTTTGCATATAGATCCAGTTTTAATGATTATGAAAGGGAAATAAAATAAGTCGCCGTAGTCTAGTAGGTAGTGTGTTGGCTTATTAGACGTCAAGCCCGGGTTCGTATCTCAGGTCAGTCATCAAAACGAAATATGAAAAAAAAATATTTTTTCGGCGATGTCCTCTCAGCAGATTTCTGGGAAAAACTCTAAGAGTAAATAAAACTACCATGAAAAAGTTTCTCAAAAATCTGTCGTTCGGAGTCGACGTTAAACTGTAGGTCACACAATATGAGTGGTGTGAGAAGCTAGGCCGTAATCCTGACTGAAGGGTTGTAATGGCCAATTATGTATGTATGTAAATAAAGCGCTCAAATATAACCACCTGGATGAGTTTCTGCGAAAGTATAGAGGATTTTGCTGATGTAGCTCGTTTCCATAGGATGCTGTCTAAGGACCCCGAAATACTAGGCTTCGTCCAAAAGAACGATGGCACGTGGACAGCTTCGAGAAAAGAAACCCTAGAGGTTCGATTGAACACTCATTTTCACAATTGTGTGAATGCGGATAGGTATCCATCCGTTGGGAGTGGCTGATCCTGTCTGTAATGCTGGCATGATGCCCGATTAGGAGATCATTACCAGGGATAGAGTCAAATGGGCTATAAGTTGCTTTAAGTCTTTTAAGTCGCCTAGTCCAGATGCTATCCTTCCGGCTCTTCTTCAGCATGTATAAGGACTGTCTCCGGTGGTGTAATATACCTAATGGTTAGAAAGATGTGCTTGTGGTGTTTATACCGAAAGCCGGTAAAAGCAGTCACGATGGCATTAAGGATTATAGACCGATATAGTTCTCATCCTTTCTTTTGAAAGCTTTGAAGAGACGTATCAATCTATATTTAAGGTCTTGAGTAGGTCACAACATGCTTATATTAACGGTAAGTCGGTTGAGTGCGCTTTTCATGATGTGACAGGTTTTGTTGAGGCGAATTTGGCTAGGGATGAGTACTCACTATCGGTCTTCTTAGGTATTGAGGGGGATTTCAACAATGTTACCACTTCTTCAATTGAGAATTCGCTTAGAGATATATATGCCCCAAATTTTCTGGTGTGTATTATCACTCAGCAGCGCATAGTGCCATACGCCTGAGGGAATCGGGTTGCTGGAAACAGCGCTCGATAGGACACTCCAGAGTGCTGAACGTCGTCTTTCCTGAGAATAGGTATGGACTTTCGGAAAAAGCCACCGATTATATTATGGCTGAGGCTATGTTCCTGCCTGGTTTAAGAATGCTTATACCAGAAAAAGCACAATGGAATGGTGTACTCCAGAGGCAGAAAAGTATATCCATCTTCACAGATAGGTCGAAGTTAGGTGGAGGTACAAGTGCTGGGGTTTTCTAAAGGGAACTCGGTCTTGAACTTCACTTCAAGTTAAAGGATAACTGTAGTGTGTTTCAGGCAGAGATCTTCGCAATCTTGAGGGTTATCGAGGCCATAGCTGGTAGGCCTACTTCAGATTCGGCCTTATATGGTATTCGTTGACAGTCAGGCTGGCCTAAGGGCCATTACATCGGTCTGATGAAAAGAACGGTTCGTACGCGAGTGCAAGGAGTCGTTAAAGACTTTTGGGCCAGACCGAATCCGTCTATGCTGTGTTCCGGGTAAAAGCGGAATAATCGGTAATGAGACGGCGCATGCTCTCGTTGGATTAGGTTCACTTTCTGAGGCCGATGTGAAAGTTGGTCCTAATCCTCTAATCTGCTACCTCTACGGCCTTATCAATGGATGGATCAGGGAGAAGAGCAGAGGTTTTGGGGGAATGGATCGGGTTGTTATGTTTCTAGGTGTCTATGGCCTGCTATAATCAGTGTAAGAACAGGTTGGCTGTTGGACTTGGATAAGGCCAGCTTAAGGTTAGTTATTGGGTTTATTACGGGGCACTGCGATATTAGATCGCTGACAAGGGTCTGGAACAGTTCCCAGCCGGACTATTGCAGGTTATGTTGCAATGAGGTGAAGTTGGAGACTATCGAACACCTAATCCGTAACTGTCCAGCCCTTAGTAGGTTGAAGACCCTTGGCAGGGGCTTCTTTGAGGGTTTGAGTTATGTGTCGAGAGCCGACATAAAGGCTCTCCATAGATTCATTATTAGTTTAAGCTGTTTGAGAAGTGCTAAGGCTTCAATAGTGTAGTCGCGCTCTCTTGTGTGTTTTGTTAGTCTGTGTAATTCCTCTGTTTCCTTATTCCCCTTTCCTACTTCCTCTCCTTTTTCCCTACCTCCCCTATTATCCTCTCCCCTTTAGGACGTTGTACAATGTGTCAACTGGACCTCCGGGTACTGTACTTGTCTCAATTGACAAGTACACGTCCTCTAACGTAAACCTAAACTTTTCGCATCTAAAAAAACTTGGAAAAAAGGAAATTTTTGGCAAATGTCAATGCTGACTGTAGGTCCCAACGCAACATGGGTGTTGTGAGAAGCTAGGTCGAAATCCTGACTAAATTGTTGTGATAACCAATTAAGTAAGTAAATAAATGATATTATCAAACCGCATAAAATAAATAAATGCAAATTATATTGGCTTACAGTTTTATAAATAAAAAAAATTATTCAAAAATATTAAATTTTAAAAATTAAATTTTTTTTTATTTTAATTAAAAATATTATTTTTTTTATTAAAAAAAAACATTTATTTTAAAAATATTTTATTTTTCTTTTATTTATTTACCGAAATTTATTTTACCACCTGCCAGTTTGCTACTATGAATGGACAAACTTGAAAAAATATGAAAAAAATTCGAATTTTCCAAGTTTACCTGATCAAATCTCATAGCATATTAAGCCGAATAGATATATGTATACCGTTTTAAAGGTCCATCTCTCCCCTTTACAACAAGATTTAAATTGAGTAATTCAGAAATTTGTGCGTAAAGCCAGAAAAAACTGTTTTTGTCAAATAAAACAAGTTTGGAGGGTTCGAGAAATATAAAAAAGGTATTTTTGAGTTCTACTCAACTAACTGAACAACGTATGCTATGTAGTTACTCGGGTGTATTTTCACTGTCGCACCGTGTTATTAATCCAAAAAATTTCGTCTCGTTGTCATTTTAAGTTCAAAAAGGTTTAAAGCTACTATGAGAAAAGAATCGCAGCCATAACGTCAGCATTATTTAAGTTAAACCCGCAATTCCGTTCTGAAAAAAGACGATACGTCATACCTTAATTTCCATATATTTATTGGAAGTAATTCTCACACAAGACATAAAATAAGAGTAATTTATGTTTAAATTATATTCGAATTTTTAGGCATGAGCTTATAATTTTTTCTAGTTTCTTAAATGAGTCTCGGGGATCAAGAAAATTTTGTTTTCTCGCAAACTCGGCTTAATTTTATGATGGCATTTTTTAGAAGTGTTTTCAGTTTTAGCTAACGAAATTCTACAATATTACGAACTAAAATTATCTGTATATAATTAAAAATTGTATTATATTCGTACACAATTCATTAACTTTCACACTTTTGATGATCAAGACATTATATATCCAATTTGAATTTCTCTTGACAATATAGGTAATAAATAGTAAATAGAAAACAATAAATATAAAAAGTTGTTGCAAAGCAACAATAATTATACGCTGTACTAAATTATTGGAAATACCAAATAATATGATGTTTATTAATTATAATATCAATTGAGAATTCAAGAAACACATATTGTCAAATTCGACGAGTATCGCACAGGTTCATAACATAGAGCTCCGCGGAAAGTCCTGGCAACACTGACAGGTTTCGCTATCATGATTATATTATGATTAACTCTCCATTGTAGTAATAATATTTAATACAAGTAATAACTTTTAATATTCATGTCTGTTCTGTAAACCGAATCCGAGTAAATTTCTCATTTAAAAACGAATTCACATTTTTTGGTGTTCTCTAAACCGAATTCACATAATTTTTCTCGTTTTAAAACCGAGTAAACAAACCCTGTCGAAAGTGGCTGCCTTCCAAAATGTTAGTTGCTTTGTGTTTGAACAAAGTATCGTGTTTCTTAATGCCGCTGTACAAAATATGTATATACAATGTATTCTATTTCAAAACGTCGTCAATGTGTATTTTCAACGCAGTCAAAAAGCAATCAGGCATCGGATTTATAGCTGATGCATTGTTTGGTTACTTTGCATATCTACATAGTTTATATACAGTATTAGAACTGCATACAAACTTTGTAATGATACATTTTGGAAGGCAGCCAGTAAAACTTATATTCGTTTTATTATTCTAATAAATTGCATAAAAACTTGAAAAAAGAAGTTTACATATAAAAATTTAAGTTTTTTTTTATTAATTTCTGCCAAAATACACACACTTCCAAATATTTAAATTAAAAATAAATTAATTTAAAAAACATTCCAAAATTTCTTCATATTTTCGTTCCAAGTACGAAAAAAATGATTTATGTAAATAAAAACACTTTTTTGAGCGAAGTTTAAAGGTATCACAACACTAATCTCTCTAAAACAACTGTTTATGTCTGATAGTGCAAACTTCCCATCCTTGGCGACATAAACAGGCTTGTTCAAACGATGGCAAATTGGCAACAGAGGGCGCTGTCGTATATAATAAAGCTTTTTTATATTTATTATTATTGTTGTATTTTTGACATTAAATTTTTGTTTTGGTTAATACTTTATTCATTCGTTTTTATAACATCCATAGGGATGCAACCTAATTTGATTAAATAAATTTGTTTATTAATTTATATATGTAAGTTCACAGTTGTTTTTAAATGTTTGTTTTTTTTTATTTTAAACTGAAGGATTATGAATTTTGAACTTTTTGGCATTTTGTTTTAATTGTGTTATATTATTGATGATATACATATTTTATTATAATTTATATTTAACACATTTTACATCACATATTATATCATAGGTATAGCATTCAAAAACAATTATCACAAAATTTTATAATTTTACTTTATTGTACAATTATTAAACATTTTTTTAAAAACAAAAGAGTTAATGAAATTATTGCACAAAATCATTTTAGCAAATTAGGTTGCATCCCTATGGATGTTATAAAAACGAATGAATAAAGTATTAACCAAAACAAAAATTTAATGTCAAAAATACAACAATAATAATAAATATAAAAAAGCTTTATTATATACGACAGCGCCCTCTGTTGCCAATTTGCCATCGTTTGAACAAGCCTGTTTATGTCGCCAAGGATGGGAAGTTTGCACTATCAGACACTATCAGATTTGATTTCGGTTTTTAAACCGAATAAATTGCTATTTGGTGTTCTACAAATCTCTCGTTTTGGTATAATTCGAAATTAACTACGAATTTTAGTTTAAACTTCAAAATCAGCTGTTGATTTTTAAACCGAATAAATTGCTATTTGGTGTTCTACAAATCTCTCGTTTTGGTATAATTCGAAATTAACTACGAATTTTAGTTTAAGCTTCAAAATCAGCTGTTGATTGAAAAATAAAAATATTTTCAATTAAAAAGGCTTTAGTTTTTCAAAACGAGTCGATTTATAGAACAGACATGCTTATTAGAATAATTTTCATTGTCGTGCTCGGTAACCCTAACATAATTTTATTGATTATTTAGCCCAAGGCAAATTCAATAGGTAGTGTTATCAGCCCAGCTGATTGCTTTCTTCAGTCCAAGTAAATGTCAAACATATTGTTTGCGTACAGTGAGTAATAAAAACTTGTACACTATTACCTCGAAATAACTTTTGAACAAAAAATTATCTATAAAAAGAAATTTATTTTCTTTAAGACTAAATAAAGCTTAAAAACTATATTCGGTTTATAAACATTTCCCTATTGGTTACGTAACAAGAAAATAATTGTCGAAACTAAGAAATTCTCACATTTTTAAGCAAAAAAGTGGTGATTTTTTGACTATGGCAACCGAATTTTCTAGAAAGTCATCTTAAACAAAATCCTGTGGATTAATTTATTTATTAGTTTTTTACAATAAGTGTGCACATTTTTTTTTTTTGCTCACTGTATATACATTCTTTTGTTTATTTATTTTTTATTTCCTTTTATATTTGTATTCTACACAATTTATAATTTATTTAAATATTCTGGATGTTCTAGCACAACTTTTGTTGTAGAATCCGCTTTTATGCTTCCCAGTATCCCTCTGAAGGTCGCCATACCTTAGTGGTAGAGCAAATCAGCCCGTATTTAAAAAAATTCTATTTTTAAAATTTTTTTATAAACAAAAAGAAAAAAAAGAGAAATAATGACACAAAATAACAACTTTATGCCATTATATGGATTCGCCTTTGTCATTTCTGGTTTATGGCGAATTTCATTTGACATTTGTTTGTACCCAAAAACAACAGAAAATACATGTTGTTTTTGTTAAAAAACACTGCGAATTGAGTTGTTGTACTATTGCCATCACCTATTGAGTTCGCCCTGATTTGGCCAATACGAAAAGCTTTTCTTCTTCTATAGCACTTAAATTTTTTTTACTAAAAATAAACAATTCTTCTGTGTGATTTCTGTCTAATAACGATTCGAAAAAACATAATTTATGTACGTGATTTTTTGTCCAATTAAATTTAATTTGCATTACACCAATTAGATTATTTGTAAGCAAATTTTCACTCTCGTTTTATGTTGGCTGAGGTCTTTTACATCCCAAGAACCAATTTTAAGACAATACACCATATATTAAGAACATCCCGAAAAAGCATAAACTGTATTTTTTGCATAATTTTAATTTTTTATAATATTCGTTAAATTGTGCCCCGATTGTATCAGTGTTTCATTGTTGCTTCTAAACGGTTCAAGCTGAGAGTGTTTAAATTTCTTACTTTTTAAAGGCTTCCTACCTTTAAATAAAAACAAAGTGTGTGCGATATACGGTGTGGCATATTGCGCCTCTCTTATGACATTATATATGGTAGATCATCATTTTCAGGCCAAAAGAAGTTGGCAATCACCGATCTTAAGTTCTCGCCGTGATGATTCACAGTGATGGTCTGCCTAACATCGTTCCCAAAAAAACATGGATCGATGGCGCCGCTACCTCTAATTAAACACCAAACCGAAACTTCTTCGATCATATGTGGACTGGTATCATCATACTTTTGATAATTTCGTTTGTCCACGCACCTATTCATCAATAAATGGTGCTCATCTCTGAAGGCGATTTTTCGATCAAATTTAGGGTCAGTTGCCCACTGCTCTAGAGCCCATTCAGTGAACACACGTCGTTGTCTATGGCCATCCGTATATGCTCAATGAATAACAAATAAATTGACAGATGTAGTTTTAACAAGATGTCCGTTATCGACTGTCAAAGTCGAAAGTTCCTATTGTAAGACCCATACATTTGCAGCACTATTGAGCTTTAGACTTCTACACTTGACTAATATTATTTTCTATCTCTCGTTCCTACGATTTACAGTGCAGATCGAAGAGTTAAACTTCTGATTTAAAAAATCGCAGCAATATTTTAACACGTAAATATGATTTTTGTGTAGTATTATCTTTAGTTTTGGCTAATTAATTTAATCGTATTAAACGTTTAAATGATTTTATCACAGTTTTAAAATGTTTACCAACTACAGGAACAGATATTTGAATAATTTACCTTATGGATACCAATATCATAGCAAATATTAAATATTTGCCTAGTAGAGGCACTACCAGTGATGTAGGCGGTATAATTTCCACAACTAGTAAAAAGAACACGTGGAGGCTGATAAGAATAGAAATAGAGAGTGTAACCTGTAGAGTATAACAACAATTTTAATAATTTTGAACTCGACTTTTGTACCAAGAATACATACTTTTTCCCCACTATCTGATGGCAGATAGAATGTAAGCACAGTTAGAAAAGAAATTCCCATACATGGAATTATAATATTTACTGTATAGAATAGAGTTTTGCGTCGCATGGTTATGTTGAACGTTATATCAAGATATGGCTCATCGCAGCATGTGTAAAATTTTTCATTTCTACAGAAACAATACCAATTATCAGTACGATCACTAAGATTAAAGATATATATTTTTAGTAATCTTACCTTACTGCCGGTACTTCTAGTATATCCCATTCTACTGACATATAAAACTCGGATAAATCTACACCGACATCCACAATATTACTTCCTTGTTGTTCGTCCATATGCCTTAGATCAACCTTTGAGTCAGCGATTGTAAATTGGTAGCCCAAGAATCGGTGATATAAAAAAAAAATATTACAGTCACTATAAAATCAACTGCAATATATTTGCATAACTCCTATAGTTCTTTATTTTTAGATCGTATCAATAATTAACATCATTTGATAAAAGCGCATGCATTTTTAATTGGTATTATAAAAATAATATGTGGCAGAAAAAAAGTAAACAAAAGGATAACAGTAATTCATTAAAGTCATTTTCATTCGCAAATATATTTAATTACTTTTAGTATGAATGTATAATTGAGGACATAATATAGAGATAGCTAGTAGTTAATCTTAATATAAAGTTATTATTTGAATAAGTTAAACTACACAATACACAGATGCATATACATATTTAATAAAATTGTGTATATGTATAGGAATGTAATCATTTAAGCGCGCGTACACACAGCTTCTATTCATATACATATGTGCTAAATATCAACATGCACATACATATTGATGGATGACAGATTGATGCAATTGAAATAATATATTTTATTAATGAGTGTTAGTGCTTGCAATTGACATAAAACCCTTTTTAACGAATATTTCACTTATTGAAAATTAACATTTTAACATAAAAAATATACCACATGCTACTAATGTTGCTGTTATCGATAATAATAGTATCGTATCTTAATCAAATATATACATACTAAAATATGTTGAAAACTTTTTATTTTAAAACTATATATTTAAAAATATATTTTCGGTATAAAATCACTATTACGTTGTTAGGAATTCTTATTGCCCGCCCATAGATTGTAAATTTTAATATTTTTCTTCGTAAGCGTTAATGATAGAAGACGCTCTTTCGACAATATATTAAAGTATAACAATAAAGTAAAGCAATAAGTTTGGACATTAAAATAACTGATATTGGAATATAACGAATATGATTTTCAACTATCATTATAAAAACAAAACAAAATAGAAATTAAAACAAAATATGGAAAAATAACGGCATTATTCCCATAAACCTTATTTTGATCGGATTTCAGCGTCGTATCATTATGCTTGAACCACGCAGTCTACTTTGGACAGTTTAAATGTCCCATTACCCTTACAGTACGTCTCTGACCTTACAGTTGAAACTTTTTAGAGCGAATTTGAAAAGAAATGTCTAAAGGAATGAATAGAAACCAAAAAACCTCGACTACCTTATAACTAAATTTAATAAAGAACTATAAATAAAATGTACACAAAGGGATACAGTAGTCCATGCGTAAGGAGCTTCAAAATATAGGAAAAGCCAATCGCTGTGGCTATGATATCTTTTTGTAATACATATATGCTTAAGTTGTCAATTTTAATTTCAAGTTCTTAGTGTCTGAATAAACAATTTTATTGCTAATGTGTATTTCATTCCGCATACGTTGTTTGTAATATTTTGAATTTAATTGCAGCAGTAAACAATTTCTGCTATCAAAATATGAACATTTGTATTTCAATGCATGTTTACTGAAAACTATTTTTTATGCGGAAACATTTTTTGTAACCATCACTACTAATACGAAGCACATGTAATTAACACATAACATGAGAATGGATATTTCACACTATTCCCGCATCAAAACCGTTTATTATTCTAATTTTTAATCGTTTTTATTATAATTTTTAATATTCATTAAACTTCACTTTAGCCATTTTTAGTAATTGAATGTACAAAAAAATTCACAAATAAAAAAGTAAAAAATAATAAATAACGGTAATCATAATGAATTTTTATTAATTTGTTATCATGATATTTTTCTTAGTCCCTTTTCGTACACTAGCATAAAAGTTTCCATTGTTTTGTCAACAGAGAAAAGTGATTTAATTTTTATTTAATTATTTCAATATTTTTAAAATACATAAAATAACAGTGCGAAAACTGCACAAATATTTTGCCAATTTCTTAAGAAAATTTTAAAACTTTCGTCCGATTAGAACAAATAAATGAATTTTTGAAAAAGTTATTATCAGGCATGTCACAGATTCCGATCGGAATGGTTTTGATTCCGAATATGCAATTCCGATCGATTTTGTTTTAGGTTCTTCAGATTCCGAACGATTTTGTTTATTTCCAAAAATTATAAAATTGCTGCTTTTCAAATAAAGTATGGCAACGTAGTGCATGACAAAAGAAAAAAAACATAATTGGTGAATAAAAAGCAGAACCAAAAATAAAGAAGAAAAAGGCGCTGATACAAAAATTTTAATTGAAATAAAAAAAAATTTAAAATTTTATATGAAAAATGCCCCTTTACCCCTTAAAGAAAATATAAATTAATAATACAAAAAAATTTCAATAAATCTGTACTTACATTTTTATAAAACTGAATTAAATGCAACGTAAAAATATTTTTGTATTTTCTTTTGTTCATCGTTTGTGTTGCCACCGCTTAAATTTGTTCTACTTAATAAATTTATGTTCTCAAAAATAAGTGGTTTGCTCAAAAAAATAACGTGGCAATACTTCGATGAAAAAATATATCACTTTGTTTTGCTTTTCTCGGCGAGTTTACAAAATTTAATTTCTTAAGCATAAATATTAAGTAAATGCTTAGAAAAACCTATGCAATAATAAAATATACCATTTTGTCTTTCAGTTTGACTAAGTTTTATTAATATTTTTCTTTAATAAATCATTAAAAATATCAAAACCACTTTGGATCGGAATTACGTTCTGTGACATGGCTGTATATTATATTATTATTATTATATTAAATATTATAATTAAATATAAAATGTACTTTGACAATTTGACAAAATTGAGATTAAAGATGCAGAAATAACAAACTTGCAAAAATCTATATAAAAAGTGGATTAATATATTTAAATATCGAAAGTTTTTCTTTTCAAAAGTAATAAAAATATTATTCGATAATAGCCGTTTCAAAAAGGTTTTGTGTCGACATGCATTCATTGAAGTTTACTTCGATAGGGGGGATAGGTACATATGTTGGCTAAGGTATAGTTCTAATGCCGTATTAAAATAATAATATTTTCGTCATGCTTAAAGATTCTTCGCAAGATACACATGAATCCAGATGAATATTGACATTTTATATGATTTCAAGTATGTTTTCTCCATTTTGACTACAAGTAACTAGACGCAGGAAAAAATTTAGAAATTTAGATTTATCTGGGCTCTATTTTGATTGTATTGTGCTACTGGCTCACGAAATTAGGTGATAAAATTTGATAACAATTTATCAGAGTCCGAAATTATTTAATTTTAAAATACACTAAATTAATCTCTTTTTTCTAAATTAATTTCTTCTCATCGAATCGTTTTTGAGCATTCACATTTCATTTACATAAAGGAACACAACATTTATTGCGTACTAGGTTAATGTATCAAATAAAAAAATAAGCAATAATAAGTGTTATCGAAAGAATATTTATTACCTACGATTCTGAAAACCCATGTGATAGTAAACTTTTGTTTCAATTATTATGCCAACAACTAATTTACGACATTTTGTTTTATAAATATTTTGTCTCAGATTCATATGTAGTTATTATGCAATAGATGGTTACAGCTTATATTCATATGAAAAATGTTCTAAGTGACATAAATGATTTTGTAATTCTACGAGCATTTTTAAGCAATGTTATCTGTAGCTAGATAAAAAGAATGTAATAAAATAAACATGCAGGTATACATAATAATTACAATGCTGGCAGGTGCTTTTCATATTTATAAGACAATTATACAGTTCAAAGTGTTTCTAACTATGTATGTATGTACAAGTATAATTATTATTTGCCGTAGCTGATTTATTTAAAACTTAGTAGGTATATTTCTAATTCATAAAACAATAATATAGACGATAGCAAGCTACCGGCTATATTATGTTAAAAATAGAATATACACATTTATATGAACACATTTATTTTGACATCATCACATCTACAGGACTACACAACCACTTTCGACGCTGACGCCAAATTGTTTTTTTTTTAACTGAAACCAATACTTAAGATATACCCCTACTCATATAGTATGTTGTGTTGGAATATCAAAATTAAGTCATAGGAAGAGGGAAAGAGGGAGTAATATACGAGAAATTCGTGTTTTTTCTTCAATTTTTAAAGAACTTTTTAGAACGTTAAATAAAATAGAGTCTTTGGTGGGCAGTCGAATCCACAACGCAGATTAGCACGCTACTCACTAATCTATCTGGACACAACTTTAGCTAAAGTAAAGTACACAGTAACGGGAAGCATTACAAATTTCGCAACGTAAAACGCAATTTCAAATTAGTGCCAAAAGTTGAAGCGCAAAATTTTAATTATTGAACCCTATCGCGGGATGTTGCATTGTGAGCTGATTGTCAAATACAAATTGGAATATTTTGAGTAAATATACTTTTACGTTAAGTAAGCGAAATACTGAATTTAATGTTACTGTAAAGAAATATATAGTTAGATATGCGTTTATTATTCTATAAAATATATATTATACCAAGAGCGCCCTGGTAGTCTAGTGGGTAGTGTGCTAGACTATTAGCGTGAGGGTCGTGGGTTCGATTCCCACCAGAGGCTCTGGTCTGTGACACTACACCGAGCACATGGTCGAAGTTACTCAGCTCGTATATAATTAGAATATAATTTGTAATTGTTTTGTAATTAATAAATAAATAAAATAAATAAATATTATGCCAAAAATTCACACATCATTCTTTAGATTTTTCAAGTGGTTATTTCACATCCAAATCAGAAAGCTTCACCATTCTGTTCACATTTTTCTTTGTAATACTAATAACTACGTTCTCATTCAGGCCTAATTTTTATATTTTAAGCGTAAGCTAAAAGTTTAGTTATGCTAATATCCCACAAAATGTGCTTAAAGATACAAAATGTTCTTAAAAGAATAAAATTAACCTTTTGTTTTCGTTAATAACATAATAACAATGAAATTATTTTAAATGGATATATGAAGTGATTAATTTTTAAAATTTTATGTGATATATCACAGAAAAAAGCTTCTTAAAGGAGCTTCTATATTTTACGTATTCCTATAACAAACAGATGTTTCTCGTTTAAATATATTAATTTGATTAATATGAGTTAAGTTTTTTTCCAATTTTATTGTTATTTTTAATTTATAAATATCAGGTATAAATGTAAATATTGAAGAAATTTTAATAAACGAAAAACGCGACATCTGCCACTTATTTTTCTGCTTCCATACCTACAGACGGCGTTTAGAGCCAAAGGAAATTGTGTTAACGTAGCTGTGTAGTCTATTGTCATCTATGCGTTCAACGCTTAATAGTATATATTTTATTAGGTAACGTTTATTTCTATAAGACTTTATTTTGATAGGATTTTTTTTCCGAATTTTGAGACCCGAGAGCGCCCATTGCATCAAGCAAATGTCAATATATTGTGTCCATATTTCATTGAAAACGACCAGGTAATCGCAATCAATGAGAAGCACTGAAGGTCGATGATTACTAACTACTTTTGGCCTGAATTGGATAACTTGAAGACGAACTACAAATGGTTTCAAAAGGACGACGCAACAGCTCATACCCGATTGGGTATATGTATATGGCTACGGAGATCGTGTGATTTAGATTTATAGGCTTTTTTGTGGAATTTTCTTTAGTCGCACATATAGGCGAAAAAGTTACAAACCACAGAGGCCATCAGTCACCATAACCTATGCCATCGGTCAAATTCAGCCTGATTAATGCGTCAGAGTCATAGAAAATTAAACATTTCGATGCACTCCACCCAGAGAAGGTGTGGTGAACATTTGAACGAGTTATATTTCACTCATATGAGATCAAACAAATAAAAAATTTCGATGAATTATTATTTTGTGTTATTTAAATAAAAAATAGAAAGCGACTCTATACATATATAAAATAGAAATTAGAAAATACTCTATACATATACATATATTCATATAAAAATTATCTGATCCACTCAACTGACGCTCTTACTCATGCTACATATACAGTGGCTCCCAGCTTATTTCAACCAGCACCTTTAAAAAAAATTAAGCTCGTATAATTTCGAAACGAAACAAGATATTAAAAAAATTTGAATAATAGCCCATTTACACTACAGCGAAATCTAGTAGATTAGATTTCAAATCTTGCTCAAAATCTAGATCGTTTACACTGGATTTATTTGACAGTAGCAAAATTTCATTTTAATAACAAAAACAGCTGACTGAAATTTAAAAGAAAATAATATTTCCAAATTTAGTTTAATACCAAACAAAAATGAAAAATATAGGACATTTAGTATCGTTTTCATCAAGACCAAATAAGATGCAATTAGAAATAATGTGGTTGCGAAAAAAACGTCAGCATTTGTAGAATATAAGATTTACTACATACAAATGCTAAATAAAGGGTCCGCCAAATAATTTTTTTTTTCGAAAATGCTTTAAAAAAAACTACTGAATATTTTTTCAAATATCTTTTTTTATTTGAAAGTACAATCCTTCCGGTTAATAATTGAAAATAATTTCATTCACTCGGCTGGCCATGCAGTAGCCTACACGATAGGTCCAATTTTTAAGCACATTATCGATTGTGTGCAGCTGTATTTCAGCAATGGCTTCACGAATATTGTCCTTTAAAGCGCCAATTCTCTCTGGCTTGTCGGCGTAACAATTATCTTTGACGGCACCCCACAAATAATAGTCCAACGGTGTCAAATCGCAGGTCTGAGGTGGCCCAATTATGCCTCTGGAACAAAATCCGCACCAAACAGTGCCTCGTTTTGGGTGCGTATGCTTTTCAATGTATGCGTGCGGGTTTTCTGTGTCCCAAATGCGACAATTTTGCTTGTTTACATACCCGCCGAGATCAAAATGAGCTTCATCTGAAAAGATGATTTTTTTGCCAAAATCGGCATCTTCTGTAAGTCGATCGCAGGCCCACTTAGCGAAGCGAAAACGCATAATCATTTATTCTCCATTATTAACCGGAAGGATTGTACTTTCAAATAAAAAAAGAAATTTGAGAAAATATTCAGTAGTTTTTTTTAAAGCATTTTCAAAAAAAAAAAAAAGTTATTTGGCGGACCCTTTAGCAGAATGGAATGGGTACATGCAAAGAAAATAAAGTATAAAGAATGTGCATTTTAACATATTTTGGAATATTTTTCAAAAATATTTCATGACGAGGGGGGAAAGATAGGAGGGAAGGAAACAGAAACGAAGAGCGTAACAATGCGTTGCTCTCATAGCGATGAGATCAAAGACTATAAATATATGAAGATGTTGCACTGCCATACATTGTACTGCCAGTTCCAATTTTGTCGATGGCAGTACGGCTACTGCCACTTATTGTACTCAGAGAACTTATTATACTCAGAGAACGTATTGTTCTCTTCTCTAAGCAATTTATTCTCATATGCGTGTATACGTGTGTGCTTGTACATTGCCAAATATAATAATAAACAAAATGAAAGATGTCTTGTTTTCACAAAATGTATGTGCAATAGCCTGTGGAAAGGAAATATTACCGTTTGTTTTATTGTAGGGTAAGAATATGTGTTTTATTGTTGTAGAAATGAAACTATATCGATTCGCACCGAAATAAAAAATCCACATTTTGTGTTGACATTTGAAACTGAAAAACTGAAAAATTGTTTTATAAAAAGTGTGAATTTAAAAATTGTAGTGCATGCTCAAACAAAACGTTTAATAAATATAATATATAATTAAAATCATAAATCATATTTTTAGAAGATATTGATAGGACTGGAAATATATCAGAAAGTACCCATACCCCTGATATAGATGTCGCAGATATATACGATGAAAATAAAGAATATTTTAATGAAGGCACCGATTGTTTTACGTCCAACAATGTTCCAATTGAATTAACATCAAGTCGATATTTTGTTGGTTACATAGCTCAACGAATATATTGCGTTAAATGTCGTGTGGATATAATCCAACCAGCGCAAATTTTGTCATAACCTTCAGAAATGTTCGTTCATGCAAAAAATTATATAAAAGATTCCGACTTTGGAAGTTTGTGCGCTCCATCTGATTTATTTTTTGAAGTTTGCAAAATTCATATAAGTCTTCGAAAAAATTTTTTTAGAAAATAAATCTATAAAAAACATAAAAACATTTGTAGTTGACCAATGCGTAAGTTGCACAAAAAATACAATTTATTCCTTTTGGTTTGATGAAAATAACGAATGTTATAAACACAGAATGGAGATGCTTAATTTACTAATTGTTGTTTAACTACGGAAGCATTCCACATGGGAAACATACAAATTCAAATTATCCAGTATGGAAAAAGTTAAAATTTTGAACCATTAAAATGATAAATAAATTTAATAAATACTAAACAAAAAAAGCATTCGTTTTATTTCAACTTCATTCTATACAAAAATAGACATATATGGTAAATACATACATACATACATAATTGAATAGTCTAAAAAATAACATTATAATTCGGTGCGAATTAATATAATATCATTTCTACAACAATAAAACACATATTCTTTCCCTACAATAAAACAAACGGTAATATTTTTTTCCACAGGCTATTTGCACATATATTTTGCGAAAACAAAAAATCTTTCAGTTTGTTTATTATTTTATTTTGCAATGTATGTACAAATCCATGCACACACGTATACACGCATATGAGAATAAATTACTTTGAAAAGAGAGCAATACGTTCTCTAAGTATAATAAGTTCTCTGAGTACAATAAGTGTACTGAGTCTTTTTTGGTGAGAGCGGGTCGTACTCCTACAACCCGCCATAAGAAATTTTACTTCTACATAATGCGCATTCTTTATATCCATATTCTTTGGTACATGTTTTTAAATTGAACTGTCATTTTTTTCCTGCGCAGCGTTGTATTTTTAAGTACTATTTGGCAAAACACATAGTTGAATTTCTATTTTTACTAGATTTTGAGTAGATTTTGCCGAAATCTACTAAATAAGTAGATTTTGCCGAAATCTACTAAATAAGTAGATTTTGTTTTGTATGGGAAATCTAGTTAAAATCAACTAGATTTGGCTCGAAATCTCATAAGTACTAGATTTCGCTGTAGTGTAAATGGGGTATAAGGTTTTAAAGAATATGTTTAAAAATTAAGAAAAAAAGTTTTATTCAGTCTCAAATGTAAACTTACAAACTAAAAACCAAAAATATAGGAACCCAATTCGTCACAGCTTATTTTAACCACTTACTATAAACAAACAATTAAATGATTAATTAACTAATAGTTTTAATTTCAAAATTTAGTATGACCTCCTATTTGCTTAATTACAGCTTTCAGCCTTTTTTGCGTTGATTCCACTTCGTAGTGGTTTGGAGAGTTATTTTTGCCCATTTCTTTTTCAGAGCTGCTATAAGGTCATTCTTGTTCGAAATCTGGTGTTGGCGGACGTTTTGATCACAAATTGCCCTTAAATTTGAGACTGAATAAACCATTTTTGTTTAATTTTTAAACATATTCTACAAACTGTTATTAAATTTTTTTAAAGTGCTGGTTGAAATAAGGTGGGTGCCACTGTATGTACGTGTTTAAAGATTTAGTACCACTCAAATTTTTTAATTTTACACTGACAAAACTTTTTATATCAACAATTTATTGTACTGTAACGTATAGGGTTTGCTATAATAGAGAAGAAAGAATAAAAATAAATTGTTGGTGTAATTAATTTTTTTTTTATCACAAAAGGTATATATCATATTTTGCATAATTATTGCCCCAGGATCAGATATTAAAAGTAAATGCATTATAAAAAATATTGTTTTTATAACTTATTAGTTCCAATTTTAGAGCTAATTAAGGTAAATGTTAAATTTTTAATACTTTTATACAGATCATTTAACGCTGCCGTGACTATTTGTTCCTTCTTGTCAATTATTATCGATTTTCATTCTCTGTGGACAAGAATTCGCAAAATAATTTTAACAATATTCATTTCCGGAAAACAAGCCTGAACACTAATATCCGTTGACTGTAAAGTTTAAGCCAGGTGCCTGTGATCGGGCGTGGTTTTGACAAATTTTGCAAAATATTTCGGTGAACAGACAATTGATCATAGCTTTGGCTTGACATTACACCACAACTAACCGCAAGTAGGTTAAAGCATTCTCTTGTATTATTTTCACTTCAAGAGTAAACTATTTGTCACTCATTGTCATCTAAAAGTACTGGCCCAGATATATCATATATTTCTTGATTGTATGAATGAAAGATCATGTTTTGAATAAGAACACAATATTGTCACTTCTTTTGTATTGTTGGCAATCAGTGGACAGTCGTATAAAATGACGTATTGTCACCAAGCGGCGGCCACGTGCTTTAGTACGTATGGTTGTTAGAGCAAAATATTTGTCCGGACAGCATTTTTTTATATGTAGTTTGTCAGCTCTCTTCTTGAGAGAGAAGATATTTTTTTCGAACAACTTTCAGCTCGATTTGCTTTAATTTTATATTTTGTACGAATAAACTTGAACAGAGGAGCCAATAGGTTATAATTTTCATGCAAAATTAATTTAATTGTCAATATAAATCATGTAATGAAGTCATGAAGTCGCCGTAATCTAGTAGGTAGTGTGTTGGCTTATTAGACGAAAGGCCCGAGTTCAAATCTCAGGTCAGACATCAAAACGAAAATATGAAAATATTTCTTCGGCGACTTCCTCTCAGCAGATTTCTGGCAAAAACTCTGAAAGTAAAAATTGCCATGAAAAGCTTCTCAAAAATCTGTCGTTCGGAGTCGACTTTAAAACTGTAGGTCCCGCCACTCATGTATAAAATTAACGCACACAACACGAGTGGTGTGAGAAGCTAGGACGTTGTACAATGGGTCAATTCGACCTCCGGGTACTGTACTTGTCACAGTTGACAAGTACACATCCTCTAACCTAACCTAAATCATGTAAAATTTAAATTTGCTTTAAAAGTGTCGCTTTGATTTTTCGAACAATTTTTTCGAAATGAGCGAATAGTGCTGCAATAAATTCCCATTAAAAAAATTTCATGGAAGTCATGTGTGAAACAAGCTTTAGAATCACTCTCCTTATACCACAACTGGAGTTATACAGCATGGGCGAATGGGATACCTTCTCGGAAGCAAAGTAAGCAACGATAATGGGGGAGTTTCACCGAAAGCACAGGACACAATGAAGACACAACGGTTATCGTAGCCAAAAAAGATGAAGATAATCCAGATTAATCTTCATCACTCCAAAGCTGTTTCAGCTGCACTTATCTCTGACCCTACAATGGTGGAGAAGATATCATTGATCAATGATCTACAGTGCTCGGGCTTGCGGACTCATTTCAAAGGTACACGCAAGTCGTTCCTCCAGTTGTAGATAAGAAAACAACTTGTATCCTAATTAGGAATGATGTTAATCATTTTCTTCGTAATTAAGCAATGCGGACATTTTGGGGGATGTTCCATGAAGCCAAGTTGACGAACAACTGGACTGAATACAAAAAAAGTTACGCAAATTTAAAAGTGTAACACGGATGGCGAAGAGGAGCTCTTGGAGGTTATTTTGTGAGTAAATGGAAAATTCATATTAAACTGACACACTTCGCAAACTTCTGACAAAGAATAACTATGGTGTAGGGATCGTTAGGTCAGGTAGTAATATTTGAAGTATATGAAATGAGGAGGCTCTTAGAGTATTGTTTGATACATATTTTTCGGGCGATTGTGAACATAATGGTGATTTCCACAATCGCAATCGAGATATCTTTATAGACGATTACCTTCAATTTGAGTGTAGGCACTCTGGCTGCAGCGAATGTTCTCAAACCTACTGGTATAACGGCGTTAGTTTTTAAAACAATGTTCATTCGGGCCCTTAAGAAGCACAATAGTAGTGTACCTGTTATGATGTTCGTTATTGAACTTTAAACCAAAAGAATAATTTATGCCTCTCTTAGTGAGTTTCATATGGCATGAGCAGTGAATACAGGCACACCACAGGCTGGAGTCCTCTCACTCTTGCTGTCAAGTATCTAGAGGATCTGTTAGAAGAACTGCAGCGACGTGGTTTTAAAGTTTATGGTTATGCTGATGTGGCCATAATGGTACGAGGTTTTGATCCGTACACTCTCTCTTTGAGATGTAACCAGCTGACAACTTAATGTACTTATAGTGTATTTTAAGTATCAATTGTGAGAAAATGGAATTGATTCTTGTTACCATTCCTATTTTTAACTTACCAATCCTTAATGGTGTTCAATTTTCCTTATCCAAGAGGGAAGAATTACATTATTGATAGGGCTAAGAAATCTACAATAACACCTTATACCTACAAAATCTGGCTCTATCGGAACGTGGTGGGCCACATTGCTTTATGGTTTACATGTGTGGTGGACGGTGTGCAAATACCAATAATACTGTCGACTGAAAGACGTAGTACGCAGGCGGTCAGCTCTTCTGATCAACAGTGCGCTGTGTTCAACACCACCGACTGGTTCTCTGTTTAAATTTTTTGTACGGCAATTGTTTTTATCTTTGCTTCTAATACAAATTTTTTTACAATACCCGCAATCAATGTATCAACAGAGATATTGAAATTTAAAATCACTCCATCTCGTGTAAGAAAAATTTCTTTTAAAAAAATCTTTAGATTAGGATAACCAGCACGAATTAAAATGTTACTCGTATAATTTTTTGTTTGGCATCAGGCGATTTTACCATTATCGCCTTTAGAGAGATCTACATCACTTTCTTTGGGAATATCCGCAATCGGTTGATCATATTTACACAAAACTATTTTTTAATCGTGAGGTACATAATATATCATTTCATTCCAAAATTCTATATTAAAATAAGAAATTATTTTTGAAACAACCAAAAACTCATATTCTCTATTCTAAAAAGTTCTGGTATTAGGGTTGTACTATAATTATGCAAAGCACTTTGTATGACTACACTGACGGAGTAAATTGCCGTATAAAATTAAAGATTGTGAAGTTTGCTAACTATTCTTGATTAAATCACTTTTATGAAAATTTCTGTGCGAAAACGAAAAAGTAGGAATTATACTTCCCCATTCGGAAAATCTCGAGTTGAATTTCAAAACTGACTAACTAAGAAGACGCCGAGTTATTAAATTTTTTTGTAACATAATGTAACAAGAGTGAAAAGTAAAACTAACTAAAGAGATGAAATATGTTCGGACTTCTTAAAGGACACTACAGGCAACTTACTTCCCTAATGACTCTAAATGGCATCAGTCCATCCAAATTTCGATGCACTATGAAACTGTCCGATTGGAATTATTTTATTACGTTTGGTCTTTTTGGCTTCTATAGGAAAAAACAAGTTAACACAAAGCATTATGCCCTTCTTTTTAGTCCTCTGCTTTGCTTGGTTATGTAGACACAGGGTGGGTTACCTTTTAAATTAACTTTCAGACCCCACCAAGAACTGTCATCGGTCATAATATCTTTGGAACCATTGTTAATGAGTTTTAAAATATTAGACTACTGTCTCTTATTGAAAGGAGGTCTGTAAGACATACAGTTGTTGGAGATCTTTTCAATAGCAAACTTTTCTCTTTACGTATGAGCAATATATACATTTTGAGAAAGGTATATCGTGAAACTCCTCAATGGGAACCTTTCTATAACCATTCCTGAGATCTCGTAAAAAGCGAGATGTTCCGAAAGCGGTTGAACACATCTTTTGGAATACTTGGAAGTAAATCAGGAGAAGACCGAACTCATTCTTTTAACTAGAAAATATTATATATATTTTTTTTCTCAACACTTTATTTACAATCTATACCTTTGGGATAATAAGCAAATTTGATACAATATTTATTTAACATATTTGTTGAACTCCATTGAGACCAACAACGTACATAAGTACTTATGCAAATTTTATCTATAACTTAATAGTAGTATATATGTACATATTTACATATTTATAATTAGAAAAATAGATATATAATTAATTTCGCAATGACATATCCAGAATGTGGTGTCTTTTCAGTCGATTTATTTCTTTGGTGTGATCAAGAAGAGCAATAGCTAATGGATTGTTGTGGTGAATTAGCCTGTCTAAATAGTTTTCACTGAACCTTCTTATTTCGTCTATTACCTTTGGAATGGAAAGGTCATTGTGGATTGAAAAATTCGATACAAACCATGTAGCGTTGACAATGAGTCTCAGAGTTTTTGACTGGTAACGTTGAAGTATTTCAATATTCGAATTGCTGGCCGTTACCCAAAGTTGAATTCCATAGGTCCAAACTGGTTTTAGGATAGTTTTGTAAATCAGTACTTTGTTTCTTAAACTCAAACGAGATTTTTGGCCTAATAGTCAGAATAGACGTTTTGTTTTTATATTTAACTGCTGCTTTTTCATTATGATATTATTATTGGTCTTCCATGTTAACCTTCTGTCAATATGCATTCCTAAATATCTCACGAAGTCACTTTGAGGGACAGGATTATTGTTTAGACGTATCTCAGGGCAGTTACATCGTCGTAATGAAAATGTGACATGTGTTGATTTTTCGCTGTTGACTTTGATGTTCCATTTGTTTAGCCAAGTTTCAATTGCATTCCGTTCATTTTTAAGCTGAACTGATGCGGTGTTTGGACAAACATCGGCCGTTAAAATAGCAGTATCATCTGCATATGTTGCAATTAAAGAGCATTCGCTAATTTGAATGTCTGAGGTGAAAATTGTGTATAGTATTGGTCCAAGTTCCGTGGGGAACAGCAAGTTACACACAATGCGTTTTATGCGACTGGTTTTTTGTTTTGATCAGCAGTTGTGGTAAACAGCAAACAAGAACAGTTTTGGGAAAAATAGAAAATCAATTTGTAATTTTAAAAGAATTTATAACATTAACTACAAATACAGTGAAAACTCTACTAACGGACACCTCCCTTTGTTTTACAAGAATTTTTCGAACAAATTATTCTCTTCTAGACGGGCGCTCCACTGACGGACGCGGACACTTTTTTTCATAAAATACCTCCAGCAGACGGACAAAGTTCAAAAATGGTAACCGATAAAAAATATACATACATACCCCACAGCAACACATTTATGTACATATACATATATAAAATTGTGTGATTCCCCTTTTTAGTATAATTGGCAGATTGTTGTGTAGTTTATTTTTATTTTTTTGAATGTGTTCATTTGGGGCAAGTGATTCAGAAGAGGAATTTGTAGAGCAAAAAATGGATCAAATTAAATCGTTCGATGAAGCACGAACACAGATTGCGCGTTTGAAAGCTTTTGCTTTAAATGATTTTTTGGCATATGAAAAACTTACCAATTTGGAAAACCGTTTTGAAGAATGCAAAAAAATGGAGGCAATTATGTAATAAAAAATAATAATAAAAAAATGTGTGCAAATGAATCTTTAAACTGAAATGAATTAAAAAAATGACTAAACATTGTATACTTAATTTGTGTTGAAATTTGTCTACTCATTAGTCATAATAGCATATTTGCATATCCTGACATTTTTATAGTGAACTATTCCGTGAACGGACACCTCCCGTTAACGGTCAAAGCTGTGACGGTCGGTGTCCGCCTACGGGAGATTTCACTGTATATGAATTTACATATATGATGGTTTGTGCTAAGGCCTACGAAAACCACAACACAATACGAATGTTTTCAATTAGTTTTTCCCTCATTGCTCTTGTTTACAAATTAATAATTTCAAAAGAGATGACACTCAGTACATAAAAACAATCGATAACTAGTATAAAAATTTTGGTAATGAAAGAAATGTGTTAAAAAATATATTTTAATGTATTTTCCTCTTAAATTAGTAGTAAACGTTATTATGAAATATGTTTTCATTAATATTTTTATAATGCAAAAAGAAAAATGCGAAAATAGCAATGCGCTATTCAAACATAGTTATCGAAACCATTCACAATAGAATATAATTTGTCATCCCAAAGTTTAAAAACAGCTGACTTTTTTCGCACATAACACGCATAGAAAAGTAGAACTACTTGATGCATTCTATGCGTTTTCTTCTGTAACTTGTCACAACCAACTACACTGATTCTACTTTTTTGGTATACGCATGCAACTCAAGGTCCCATGAAACGCATGGTATGGACTTTCGGCTTTTGCCTTCGCGAAATCTCTATAAATGTAAACAAGTTGTTTATTGTTATTTGTGTATTTTGTTTACGTTGTCCTTGCAGAGTTGTTGTTGCCTGTTTACTTGTTTATCCCCTTTTTTATACTGATGTTACGAATTAAGAACGACATTACGAATTAATATTTCTTCAGATTATGGAAACAACTGATTTGACAAATTACGGCTATATTTTTGTTTATTCGTTGATCATGTAAACAAGTCCATTGTTTTGTTTTTGGAGCTTTTGTTTATCATATTAATAACACCATTTCTATTTTCGTAACAATATATTTATATTTCAATCGGTTTACAGCACGGATAGCAAGTTTGAAGGAATTTTGTGAAGAGGCTGGTGTTCAATACAGAAAACTGCTCGGTTTTATCAAAGTCTGATGGCTTGCTTTAACTCCAGCATTAGAACGCGTTTTGCAGTTATATGATCTGCTACGTTCATATTTTTAAGCCTTGACAAATGTCCTATAATTTTGAAGAAATTCTTTCAAAAAGATATGTCAGAAACTATGCTTTATTTTATTCACAGTCAGGCGTCATTGTTTCATAAAATTAAAGGAGATAAAATTTCAGCAGCAGAAGTTTGTATTATATTAAACGATTTCATATTGCAATGTAAATTAAGATTTAATGATGGATTTTTACCATTAATTCTAAAGAATAAACTGACCGTTTTAGAAGTTTCCAATCCCGGAATAAAAAATTGATTTTTAAGAGAAGTTAAAAAATTTTATAAAGTTTGTTGTGAATATATCGAAGAATGGATAGTGAACTTTAGAGCATAAAATTGTTTTAAATGGACCCTTCTAAATAGTAAAAGTGAATGGAAAGAAGTTTCTTCAGCAGTCGAATTTGTAATGATGGATGAATTTGTAATGACAATTTTCTTCTTGAAGAAATTCGAAGAGTAAATTTATATTTAAATGAAGAAAAATTGAAGAAATGGAACGATGAGAAAAGATGGGTAGAAATCTTTCGGCATTTTAGAGTAGAACATATCCCACATGAAAATTTAAAAGTTTTAATAGAAATTTCCTTATGTTGTCCAGGCACTAATGCTGAAAGGGTATTTTCGCTAGGGAATGATTACTGGAGCAGTGCGAAGACGAAACTTTCTATAAAATTTAATATGCAAAATGAAAGTTGTTCGAATGTGGCTATATTATTAGACTAACATCCTCATTTAGCAAAAAAAAAAATATTGTTACGAAAAGGAAAACGGTGTAACATCGTTTAACATTAAAATGATGAACAAAAGCTACAAAAACAAATACCATGAGTATGAAAGAAAAGGGGATAGACAAATAAGCAAGTACGCAACAACAAAGAATGCAACACACAAATACACAAACAACAATGAAACCGCGATAGGTTCCTCGAAAGTACAAGAAGCTCCTAGAGCCGAAAATAAAAAAATGCAAGAAGCGAACAGAAAGCTATTTGCTGATGTACAAGAAGCTTGTAGAGCCGAAAATCAAAAACTTCTGGCTGAATCTCGAAAAGATAGTGAGCTAAGGATGGAAAAAATGCAAGCAGCAATTATGGAAAAATGAAGCATAGAGAACAAAAATTTTTGTTAAAAATTGAAAAGAAACTGGAAGCGGCGACAGAGAAGCTGCAGGAAATACGTGAGTCATTCAGCTTAGGAATTACCAGTGTCGAGGAAAATGTGTCTGATTTCGAAAAGACCGTTGACGGAAAACATGTTATGATGGAGAAGATCAACAACCTCAGGGCCAGCGACCGGAACCAATGCGAATCAAATCAGAAGGTACCGGCAGGGTAAAACCACCTTGCTTTGAATGTAGCTCACCCCTATCCGTATTTAAATTCCAGTTTGAGACAGCAGCCAGTACGCAAACGGATGGGACGATGACGAGAAGGCGTTGGAACTAATTTTAGCGATAAAAGGCGTAGCAGCCCCGATTCTAGAAACCATGCCAGCCAACCGTAGAAACAACAACGACGACCACTAATGTTGGCATTACAGCGTAAATTCGGCGACGAGTACAAAAGAGAACTATACCGCATGGAGTTAAGGTGCCGTACGCAAAAGGCTAATGAGTCACTTCAAGCCTTTGCAATTTAGGTTGAGAGATTAGTGAAGCGCACATAGCCAGGAGAAAACCACCCACTGATAGACACTTTTAAAACCGAGGCGTTTGTTAATGTGTACGCGACCCAGACATCAAACTAGCGGTATGTTCCACACAGAAGACAAACTTTGCAGAGACCGTGACCTTCGCACTAGCCCAGGAGACCACAAGTAAGCAAAGTGCGAAAAATGGAAGTCGTGGAGGAAGAGGAATGCCTTTTAAAGAAATGTTGAAGCAAGGTTTAGAGGAAAATGGACAGAAGGCAAAACTTCAACGTTTTAATTGAGTAAAGGGCGGTCATTTCCAAAGAAGCTGCAAAGTGCCACGTAAAGGATCAAGATCCGTCTCACCATCAAGCAATAATAAACGAGCGAACTATCTTCACAAGAATCCCCGTTAAACTAAAACGAGCTAGCACTGAGGGGCAAGGGCTCCACAAGCAAGGGCTCCACAGTCTCCATATCAGTGATATAGCATAACAACAACAACCTTACGGCCTGCGGGTACATAAATGGCAGACAACACACCTTCACTATAGACACCGGTACGACGCAGTCTATCATCAGTCCAGATGCAGTGAAGGGGAAGTGTGAGGTACTTAGCAATGTAAGACTTCGGACAGCTACTGGAGAGTCTGCCACTGTCCACGGAAAAATAGAGGCGAAAGTGACTATAGCCAACATTAGTGTAAGCCACGACTTTATTGTCGCCGATATTATGGACGATGTTATCATTGGTGCCGATTTTATGATTGCTCATGCCATCAATTTGAATATGGGGCAACAGATAATGAGTTGGCGAAATGTGGAGATACAAGCATCAAGTGCACGCCAGAAGGTTAGTTGCTGTCGAACAACAAAAATTACCACCTCAGAGTGGAAGGAAATTGTGAGGAAAACCACTTGTGGGTTGTAGAACCAGCAGAAACTCAGACGGATTTGTTATTAGCAAACGCCCTCGTCAAATCCACCGTACAGAGAATAGTCCCGGTGAGATTGCTAAATCTATCAGTACATGAAAAAGTCTGTAAAAACTCCGAGGTGGGCCTATGTGCTCCGGTAGAGGTGGTAATAAACAGCGAACAATCGCCGGAACCTGACGAAATTTCAGCCAATGACCAACAAGAATTTGGTTCAAATGTGGAGAAATGGGTAACAGGTTTAGCAGCTCCAGCGAGAAATAAAGCCAAAAAGCTGCTAAAGAGGTATGCTTGGGCTTTCGCCACGAACGATAAAAGTCAAGGTAGAACAGCCATGGTCAAACATGAAATTGATACTGGCGAAGCGTAATGAGGTTAAAGAAGAAATGAAGAGGAGCGGTGTAATTGAAGCATCATCGGGGCAGTGGAGCTCACCTGTTGTCTTAGTCAAAAAGAAAGATGGCAGTACAAGATTCTGCGTAGACTACAGGAAGCTGAATGATGTCACTAAAAAGGACAGTTACCTGCTACCGAGAATTGACGACACGCTAGCCAGAATGAAGTGCTTCTCTTAATTGGATCTACAAAAATGGTATTAGCAGGTGGAGATTGCAGACAAGGACAAGGAGAAAACTGCATTCAGTGCGAACGGCTTCTTATGGCAGTTTAAAGTTATGCCATTTGGGCTCTGTAATGCTCCGGCCACATTCGAGCGGCTTATGGAACGCGTACTAAAGGGACTGTATTGGAAGACTTGTCTGGTGTACCTCGATGACATAATAGTGATGGGCGACTACCTAGAACCTGGGAAAAGGAAAAACAGGTGAAATATTTGGGGCATCTTGTTAAAGCAGATGGTATATCCACGAATGAGGATAAAATACGAGCTGTAAAGGACTGGTCTCGTCCCCCTCTTCATGAATTACGGAGTTTTTTGGGACTATGCACATACTACAGATGCTTGTGCCTAACTTTGCTAGCGTGGTTGCAAGCTTGCATGAGCTCACCAAGAAATCAAAAGTGTATCAATGGGGTGAGTCACAAGAAAAGGCGTTCCAGACCCTAAAATTTCTATTGTGTGCTGCACCAGTTTTAGCGTATCCAGTCCCAGGTGAAAAATTCATTTTAGACAGTGATGCTAGCGGATTTGGTATTGGTGGAGTACTTTCCCAAGTGGTCAATGATACAGAGAAAGTCGTAGGCTACTATAGTCGAACATTGTCAAAGGCTAAACGGAATTATTGTGTGACCCGACGTGAGCTACTTGCAGTGCTGGAGTGTATAAAACATTGCCATAAGTACCTGTACGGCCAACATTTTCTGCTAAGGACTGATCATTCCGCACTGAGGTGGCTGCTGCAATTCAAGAACCCTGAAGGACAGTTAGCACGTTGGATTGAGCGCCTTACGACTTCAGCATTGAACACCGAAGAGGCGTGAAACATGAGAATGCTGAATGCTCGAAATGCTTCACGCCGACCGTGTAATTTGGAGTGTAAACATTGCGTTAAAGCTGAGAAGAAGGAATCCATCGATGATATCCGGCCAACGAAGACTGGACCGAAGCACAAAGATGTGACCCAATATTGGTGAAAATTATAACAGTTAAGGAAGACGACAAACGGCCTACCATAAATGAGATACCCGCAGAAGATCCTCTTACAAAAACATATTGCGCTTAATGGGGCAGTTTAAAATTGATAAACGGGTGCTTATATCGACGTTGGTAAAGCGCTGATGACAAGAGCTCATCCAACCTATTAGTAGTGCCTTCCTCCAAAATGAAGGAAGTGTTAAATGAGTTTCATAATGGAGCTATCGGAGGACACCTTGGGGTGACAAAGACGCTGGAAAGGCTAAAACAACGTTTTTATGGGGTTGGATGTCAGCAAGCAGTGGCGGACTGGATAGCAAACTGTACCCAGTGTATTGCAGCTAAAGGTCCAGTAAGAAGAAGTCGAGGTCAGCTGCAACAACAAAACTCGGGCGCACCTTTCGAGCGGATAGCGATGGACGTAGCAGATCATTTTCCTGTCAGCAATGCCGGAAACAATTATGTTCTCGTCGTGAACATATCTAGCTGAAATAATCCAGCTAATGATTTAAGTGTATGCCGTACCCAATCAAGAGGCGAACACAATAGTAAATGATTTTGTGAACAACTGGATATGCCGCTACGGGGTTCCAATAGAGCTACATTCCGATCAAGGCAGAACTTTCAAGTTAGCCGTATTCAAGCAAATGTGTGAGGTATAGGGTATTAGGAAGATTCAAACGACACCGCGTCACCCACAGTTTGACGGATTAAACCGTTCATCGAACCCTGGAATACGTGCGAAAAGTAGTGAGTGAGTAACAGAAGGATTGGGACGAACACATTCCGAGGTTTCTACTGGAGTACCGATTTGCGGTCCATGATTCAACATTAGAGTTTGGTGTTAAGCCCGCCACCACTGGAAAAGAAGAAAGCCTAAATGAACTTCATGAATTTGTGCGCACACGTATAAAAATGGTCAGTGATAGAATGAAGGCCAGGTATGATCGTGCAGCAAACAAGGAGGGCTTCCATGAGGGACAACTGGTTCTACTCTACACCTCAAAGCGGAAGAAAGGATTATCCTTCAAGCTACAAACTAGCTGGGATGGATATAAAATATTGAAAAGATTAAACGGTGTCGTCTACAGGATACAGAAAGCTAGCAGCCCCCGGACAAAACTGAAGGTCGTACACATAGATCGACTGGCAAAATATGGGAGAAGAGAAAATGAGCCTATTCGGAACGAACAGGCTTAAGTGGGCAGTAGTGTTACAAAAAGGGAAACGGTGTAACATCGTTTAACATTAAAATGATGAACAAAAGCTACAAAAACAAATACCATGAGTATGAAAGAAAAGGGGATAGACAAGTAAGCGAAGACGCAACAACAAAGAATGCAACCAAAATACACAAACAACATTGAAATTCTATTTAAAGAGTATTTGTCAGACTGTTTACGTGGGCATTTAAAAAGGCAAGACAAAGCAGGCAACGAGCAGTATTTAGTGTTATTGTTGTATCATCATCATCATCATCAAGTTGTGGACAGTGACACCCAAATTAGTGAGAACAATAAAGAATTTAATTGAAACTAAACACAAATTTATTTTTATTTTGTTTGCAATCATCGAACTCATATTTCAAACTTTTTTTTAAAAAAGGTAAAAACGTAACAATATTTTTAAAAGAAAATAAAGTTTTTGTCGTTTTGTCTTTTTTTCACCAATGAAATACTTGCAAAGTGTACTCTTTTTGGGCAAAAAATAGTTGGTCACCTTACCTTAGTCCTCTACAACTACCTGAACAGGTGATCGAACTGCAATATCCCAATTAGAAGCTACTGGAACAGGAAACAGAACTCTCTTACTTTTGAAATATACAACGATGATTTGGTTTGTATACTAATTGGTAAAGCGATTTCTACAGAATTTGCTAGCCGAAAGGCGCTAGAGAAACCATATTTTACTTAATGTGCCTTTTTCTTTTTACGTGTGGTGATGCCAGCCAATCTCAATTAATCTAGCCTTACTTATTGCTGTTTCATTAATGACACACTGTATTCCCCGGATGTACGCACTTTAAAAAATGCTTGCATGACAGTACTTATAAGCGGAGAATTCATGTATGGAAATCGCACAAATAAGGGCATATAGCCACGTGTCATTCAAATGATAGAATTCTATTTGTTTAATTGACAGCACTGCCTTCGTATTCGATGGAATGCCGGCTGACCGGAAAGGGTTCTGATTAGAGGTGTCAAACTATCGATAGTGCTACTATCGAAAATTTTTGGTAGTTCATAAAAATATATCGATATATCGAATCTAAACTATCAGTTTTTACACAAAATATCGATATATCGGCAATACTATCGTAACACTATCGAAGTCTCTCAAATAATACATTTACATATTTAAATTTAATAGGTTAAAATACTAAATAACGCATTATGTATAAACAAAAATAAACAAAACCGAACTTTATTTCTAAGTTCAAAAATCAAAAAATTAAACATGAAGTATTTAAGATGAATGGTCAGTCAACCAATAGTTTTTGGTTCAATGAGCGACGGATGACTGCGCTTTAAATAATCCATTAAATTTAACGTGTTTCCACTCATCTTGTAAATATTTTTGCATGTTTGGCATTTCGCTTGTTTTTTATCTTCACTTAATGTAAAATGCTTCCAAACGTTTGATATTGACTTCTTTGTTTTTTCTGCTGTTTTTTATCTTTTTTCGGTTAGGGAACCTGAGAAAAAGCATATTTAGCATTTAAATAAAGCAAATTATTAGAAATGTTTGTAGCTTACCAGTTAATGTCTTTACTTCACTCTCTATTTTATAATAATACTGTGAGAATCACCAGTTTATAAATGCAAACAAAAAATTTGTGGTGGAACATTTACTATCGATAGTGGCAAAAACTATCGATAATAGTTAAATGTTTATATGTTGTAAAAAAAAACATCGATAGTAACGAAAAATATAAACTATCGATACTATCGATAGTGCCATCGATATTTTGACACCCCTAGTTATGATCATCTATTACATCTCGGTGCGGTGAACAAAGTTCTGATATATGGGCCCATGTGTCTCTTCCAGATCACTGCGAAGAAATTACTGAAGGAGATGGATCCGAAGCAGATATTTTAGACATAGTTAAGGCTCCTAAGGTAAGGTGCAGAGTCAGGTCATTGGTTTCTCCGAGACCTGCACCAGACCAGATTAGTAGAAGAGTTTTACACATTACAAACATTGGTAGGTTTTCTATCAGGAATCAATTATCTGAGATTGCGTTGCCTCAGTTGGTGACGTCTTCTGAATGGGACAGAGTGCAGCCCCAGACTCGAGAACAATGAAACCATAAGGACCATTATATTGTATTGCGCTGTGCAATTGTTTACTATTTTTTCCAAATAAATCTGCCATACAGCATCAAATATGAATATTGGCTTCCATTGGCTCAACATATCCCCATAGAAAAAAATCCAGTAACGTTTAATCGTAAAACGCGGGGGTTAGTAAATAGGACCAATTTTGGAAAGAAAGTTGTAACAAAACGGGTATATACAAACGAATTTTTTAAAAGTAAATATAAGGTATGAAAAGCAATTTTAGGTGTTTATAAGTAATGAATGCTTAAAAGCGGGATGCATATATCGAAATAGTTTCAGTACATTTAGAAGCAAAAATCAAGATGACATACAATTCAGCGCTACTAAGCGGGGAATAGTTATACCAGGAGAATACTGTACATATTTTGCATTCGACGTTGTTGGGAAACAATTCTGTCTGTTAATATGTATTGGGCATAATGTACCGATAAGAACATCTCCTCTGAAAGTTATTTTAAAACTCCTATTCATTTATTATCGATTGAATTTTTTTTAAATATACAAAAATTGCTTACGGGACCGTTGACAATAAATTTTAATAAATGTTATCTAAAATTTTTTTGTTAACAATAAAAGTTGGATATACAGTAGTTCCCGCTTATTTGATTCCCGGTTATTTGATTTCCCAGCTTATTTGCTTTAAAAAATTAGCAATGAAGTTTTTCCATATAAGATATACTGAAAAACTCTCGTTTAATTGAGTTTCGGTTAATTGCGTTACCCTTTTAATTGAATCACAAATTCCCTCTTTCTTGATAAATGTATACAAAAATACTCGGTTAATTGGCCTCTTTCCTAAAATATGGTAATGTGAATATTGTGTAAAAGTTTGGTAACTCTTCCCCCATATGTTTTAATTTGTTTACATATTTCAACCATTTAACATTTCGTGAAGAATTGCATTTGATGAAATATGACACCATTTTAAGTCGAAGTAATGTTTTGAAACTCAGACGTCATTAAGGTGCGCTCTTTTATCAGTAATCAGAAAGTTTGAGCTTTTTGGAATCTGACTACATTACAATAAAGAGAGAACGCAAAATTTTAATTGCTTTTAACATTTATTTTTTTAGGCAAAGTTTATTTCTTCCTCTGCATGTAGCAACATAGAAGAAAATATTTTAGAATTCTCTTTTGATGGCGAACAACAACATAAATTCGAAAATTATGTTTCCTTTGATGATAGTTTTCCATGCTGTGGACAACTTACGGATGCGGAAATCATAAATGAAGTGGTGAACGATTTAGAAGAAGAGGACGACATAAGAGAAGTCAGCAATCTTCTTTCAACTAAAGATGCTTTGATTTGTCTGAACAACCTTCGTGATTTTTTCTTGCCCAAAAATCTTTTTTCACATGAACTCGATAGTATAGAAAAATATACTATTGAACAATTTTGCAAACAACAGGTTCAAGCTGTAATAACCGATTTTTTAAGCCAATCTAGATACAGCATAAAACTACAAACATATACCTATGTATATAAATGTGTAGTATGTATGATGTATATGTGATATGAAAATGGATCTCAGTGTGTAATGAAATAATTTTTTGTTAATTCAGTTTCTGTTTTTTACTTAATGTACAAATATTTTACGATGTTTAACATCATTGAATTATAACATAAACATTTTTTATTTTATTTTATACACAGTACAATATATTTATACGTATGCACAATTTTTTTTTTCTTTCAATAAACTATTCGTTATTTTTAAAAAAAAGATGCATTTAAGTTATTTTGTATACGTAAATTCTTATACATTTACGTCCGATATTTTGCTTTATTGAGCCCAGAGTTCATTTAAACGGAGTTCTTTTAATTGCGTCAGTAAATCAATTAGGCGAGTATCGGTTAAATGATTTACCCGGTTAATTGAAACAAAAGCTGTGCAATTTGGCTGCTTCAATTAAGCGGGAACTACTGTAATCTAGACTAGCCTCAAAAGTAAAAGTCAAATTTTATCCAGACTTTTGAATATTAACTAAATAATTAGCTATGAAAAATGCGTAAATCGACAAATTCATTGAAGTTTAAGTTGAGAAAAACTGTATTTTCACAGAAAGTCTTATTCTCTGTTTTATTAAAAATAAAAAATTTTCAAAAATGGCATAAAGTTTCCAAAATTATCACACAATATAAGATTAAATAAAATAATGTTAATCGAATATTCGTGATATGTACATAAATATCAGTATGTCGATAACAGTAAAAGTCTTTTTGAAAAAAATAAAAATTTTAAAGTTTTGGATGCTTAAAGGTAGTTTAACTCATTAATATATCATATACCTAAGTATTTTCTTAATATTTAATTTCAAATTATTCTAAACTTTAAAAAAATGTTTAAACTCTATGAAAGAAAATAGATTATTAGTTTTAAAACGTATGAACTCAACTCGTTTTCTGGGCTTAAATCAGTTACTTTGAAAAAGCAGGCAAAAAAATGGTAAAAGATTTTAAAATCAAACTGGTTTGATAATATAAATAATCTGTTTCCGTTAGATGATTTTTGTATATATAGTACACATGTAATTACACAGTGCGATAATGAAATTACACACGAGTAACTACATAGCCTAAGGTGTACAGTTGGTTGAGTAGAAATCAAAAACATGTTTTTTATATTTCTCGAACCCTCCAAACTTGTTTTATTTGACAAAACTATTTTTTTAACATTGTTCAAACCTATATGCATGAATTTTGATTGGGTAGACTTGGAAAATTTTATTTTTTTTTTAATTTTTTCAAGTTTGACCATTCTTAATTGCAAAATTTAATTAAAACATATAAAGTTAGTGGTGACATTCTTAAAGTGCTTTTTTGTAGAGATTAACAAAATCGGAAAAAATTTATTATTTAGAGAGTATAAGGCCTGTAGCAGAATAAAGTAGTTGTAGTTGAAGCTCAAGCTTACGACATAATGAGTAGAGCAGCAAGAAAAATGCGTACAGAATAGTAAAGCAAACAAACTTTTCGAAAACTTACGGAATAATGCTAAAATATTGTCTGAATTTTTTAACAAAATGCATGTTAAATTGTATAATAAAAGCATTTTCAACTATATATTTCTATTTATTATTTGAATTTGAATTGTCGTTTTTAACTTTTGACAGATTGCAGCACTACTCGTTACGTTATACTACATATACATGTATATATATGATTATTTATCAAATGAAATTTAATTATAAATATTTACAAAATTTTTGATGGATCTTCGTTGTTTACCGGAAAATTTGTCCTTTTCACGTTTGAGCAACTACTGTCGACTTTGCTGTTTTCGCAAATATCATTATTTTTCTTTGCGCAGACATTAGCCGACTTCTGATGTATTTTAGATGTGAAAAATGTAAATTTTTTGAGAAACAATCAGGATGAATAAAAAATCTTGAAAATTTTTAAATAAAAGTTCATTTAATTAATAATCATATATAAAAAATATGACACGACTCTTAAATAATAACTACGGTAAATTTTGTTCGATTATATCAAACATCAATCTCCTCACAAGAGAATGCCCTTTAAAAGTATCACATTTTTATGTTTTAACTAAATATTGTAATCAAACATGAAGAAATAAGAAAAATATCATATTTTATAAGTTTACCCAATCAAATCTCATAACATATTAGTTTGAACAAAATGTTTATACATACCGTTTTAAAGGGTTATCTCTCTCCTTTCTAAAAATTATAATTTTTCAAAATAGGTTCAAAAATATTTGGGTAGGCAATAATTTTGTGTGAAAAGAACAGTTTTCATAAAATAAAACAAGTTTGGAAGAGTTTAGACAAAAATAAAAAAAAGTATTTTTGAGTTCTACTTGACTAACTGTACAACTTAAACTACTGGGTGAATTTGATTTTTTGTTTATTATCGGCTTTGTGCTGGTACTGATTTAGTATGCGTGGAACCTATAAAAACCTTTATAAGCAATAAATCATTCATAACTATTTTGCCTTACAATCAAACTTAAAATACAATTGGGCAATTCACACGACTTTGTATCGTGTATGTTGTATTGAATACACTTGGTTGTTTGTGAAAGCTCAATGCTATGCTGTATTGTGTATTTCGTATTCCATTCAAACACTTTGATAGCACGAAACCAACACAACTTTTGAAAAACATATGAAAACTTATACACATTTTTTTCATTCACACAATTTGATACCACGAAACCAATACAACTTATAAAAACATATGAAAATAATGTGTATAAGTGTATCGGTTTTTTACATGCAAATTATCAACAACAAGCATACACTGTTGTATAATCGTCCAACAATACACTCAATACAATGATACAACGGTTTGTGTGAATTGACCAATTATTATTAAACAAATTAATATATAAAAATTACTGGCACATTACATTCTCGATAAATTGATTATTTTTATATAGTAATAATCGATAAATTTCGCTTTTAAGCATACTTATTGTTGTGCATGTATGCCTATATGAGCTGATATATCTACAGTGCATATATATACATATTGTTACGTTTTTACCTTTTAAAAACGTTTGAAATATGAGCTCGTATATTGCAAATAAAATAAAAATAAATCTGTGTTTAGTTTTAATTAAAATTCTTTATTATTAGCACAATTCTGTGTGCCACTGGTCACAACTTTATGTAAACAACATCAATTGATTTGTTTGTTATTCCTCTGTTTACACTGCTTGCGTAAACAATAACAATTACTAGACAATTACTCGACGGATCTTTGCAACGGAGATCTTCAAACAAGACTACTGAACTTTTACTAACTCAGTCGCCTGCTTTGCCTTGCCTTTTATAAGGCAAATTAAACAGTCTGATGAATGTTCTTAATGGTGGATGTACGTGGCTTCGCCTTCTCAAGATCTCTATAAATGCAAACATCGTTGTTTCATTATTGTTGTTTGTGTATTTTGTTTACATATATTCTTGTAGTGTTTGTTATTGTATTTTTGTTTACTTGTTTACCATTTTTGTATGCCGGTGTTTTTTGGTATATTTTTGTTTATTCGTATATAAGAAAGAAAGAAAGAAATTATTCGAAATGTAATGTAGTGGGGATAAGTATAAGTAATTATAATAATTAAAGAATAAATAAAAATAATAAAAACATTTATACAAAAAACAAATATATATAGATATATATAAGTATAAATAGATGTATATATATCTTATATATATATATAATATAATATACATGTCTATTCAGATTTGTGGTAAAGCCCACTTCACACGGTAATACTTTACGTACGTAAAGTCTAATGAAAAAGTAAAATGAAATTCCAACCGTATGACAAAAAAGAGAATAAAAGTCGTATGATTTATATTTTTTGCGTTTACATGATCGGTATAAGACAATAACAAAGTAAAATGAAAACAGCTGTTACACTTTTTTTCTATATGTTTACATAAAAATACATCCCTGATCTAATGCGACTTGTTTGTTTTTTGAATCATTTCAAAAAATGAAGAGAGCCATACGACTGTCAAACTTTTCATCCGTATTTTCTCTCAATGTGTGATGGTTTCATTACATAGTAGGTTTAGACGATCACATCCGTACTCTTCTACACAAAATTTTGACAGATCATATTACTTGTGGGACCGTGTAAAGTAGGCTTAATTGGGGAGAATAACAAAAATAAATTATGCTTCATTTTTTTTTTTTTTTATGAAACCAGCACTCAGGGAATGGCCCCCACTCATGCAGTGCATTGTGCAGGTTTTTTTAGGAAAGTTGGAAAGGGGGAATATGCGAACGGCAAGGAAACGAGTTGCTGCTAGGTGACTATAAAATGGCCAGTGCTATACCTTCACCATTAGACAGTCTACAGGCAATCGTCCCCAAGAAGCCCGCAGTTTCTCACACCACTTATTTTGTGTGTGTTAATTTTATACATAAGTGGCGGGACCTACAGTTTAAAGTCGACTCCGAACGACAGATTTTTTGAGAAACTGAGAAGAAATCGCCGAAAAAATACTTTTTGTATTTTGCCTAAATCTTGTATTAGTTTCACATAATTGTTTCCAAATAATTATAATTGTTAGCATGTAACATAAATAGGTATATTTATACGTATTTCTTTCTATATTCATAATAGAATTCCAAAATTATTCACCCTTATTATTGTTGTCGTCGTCGTCTACGTCGTCTTGCGTCGACAGTTTAAAATTGGTATTCTGTTTGTCGTTATTGACAGTTATAGATGACTGTCGACACAAATTTGGTATTCTGTGAGTCAATACGCCGTCGATATTGTGTTGTGTCGACTCTGATTTTGTCGACCCTGATTTTATCGACATCATTTTTGGTAACGACGACGACGACGACAACCAGAATAAGGGTGATTGTTACGTTTTTACCTTTTTAAAAACGTTTAAATATGAGTTCGTTAATTGCAAACCAAGTAAAAACAAATATGTGTTTAGTTTCATTTAAATTCTTTCTTTATTGCTCACACTACTTTTGTGCCACTGTTCACACTTAATACAACAATAACTATAACAATATGTGATTGTTCGTTATATTTCTCTGCTTACAACCGATATCTTCGAACACGACTATTTTGTTTACACGCAACTTCACTCAAGACTCAAGCTTACTTGTCTATCTCCTTCTCTCTTATACCGATGTTGATGCTTTGCTTGTAACATGTTCGTTGTAGTTGTTGGTGTAGCTACTATTAATCATCATGTTGTATGTGTTAGTGTAGTGTGTTTTTGTGTCGTGTGTATTGTGTACACATTGTCTCTTGTTTTTATGTGAAACGATATTAGGTCGTTTCGATATGCGTAACACTGCCGCCCACTTAAGCCTGTTCGTCCCGAATAGGCTCATTATCTCTTCCCCCATATTTTACCAGTCGCTCTTTGTGCACGACCTATATTTTTGTCCGGGGGCTGCCAGCTTTCTGTATCCTGTACACGACATCGTTTAACCGTCTAATTATCTTATACGGTCCATCCCAGATACTTTGTACGTTGGGGAATGATCCCTTCTTCCGCGTTGGTTTGTAGAGTAGTACCATTTGTCCCATTGAAAGCCCTTTCTGTTTGCTGCTCGATCATACCTGGCTTTCATTCTATCGCTGACCATCGGTATACTCTCCAAAGGTGCGCCCGAGTTGTATTGTTGCAGCTGACCTCGACATCTCGCTACGGGACCTTTATCTGCAATACACTGGGTACAGTTTGTTATCCAATCCGCCACTGCTTTATGACATCCAACCCAATAAAAACGTCGTTTTAGCCTTTCCAGCGTCTTTGTCGCTCCAAGATGTCCTCCGTTAGCTCCATTATGGGACTCCTTTAATACTTATTTTGTCTTGGAGGAAGGCACTACTAATATGTTGGAAAAGGTCTTACCATCAGCGCTTTCCCAACGTCGATACAGGCATCCGTTTATCAATCGCAAACTGTCCCATAGTGCCCAGTATGCTTTTGTAAGAGGACCTTCTCCTGATATCTCATTTTTGGTAGGTCGTTTGTCCTCTTCCTTAGCTGCTATTATCTTCGCCAGTATTGGGTCACTCCTTTGTGCCTCGGACCAGTCTTCGTTGGCCTCAATCTGGATTCGCCGGACTCCAACGATGGCTTCCTTCTTCTCAGCCTTCACACAATGTTTACGCTCCAGATTACAGGGTCGGCTCGAGGGAGCAACAGGATTTCTATGTTCTACACCACTTCGTTCTTCATTGCTATCCAAATGTTGTCTGCGCATTATCTTGGAACTACTCGTTTCAACGTTGTGTACCCCTGAAGCCTTAGGTGTTTCAACGGCATGTCGTCTTGTTGGTGAGACCGGTCTTGATCTTTTCCGTGGCGCCTTACATTTTCTTTGGAAATGACCACCCTTTCCACAGTTGAAGCATTTAAGTTTAGCCTTTCGTCCGATTTCTTCCAAAGCTTGCTCCACCATCTCCTTAACTTTAGTTAAAAGGCATTCATCTTCTTCCACTACTTCCATTCTTCGCACTTTGCTTACTTGTGGTCTGGAAATCGTGTGAGCGGTCTCCTGGGCTAGTGCGAAGGCCACGGTCTCTGCAAAGGTTCTCTTCAGTGTAGAACATACCGCAAGTTTGATGTCAGGGTCCCGTATACCGTTAACAAACACCTCGGTTTTATAGTTATTATCAACGGGTGATTCTCTTCTGGGTATGTAAGCTGCACCAATCTCTCGACCTCCATTGCAAAGGCTTGCAGTGACTCATTAGCCTTTTGCGTACGACACCTTAGCTCCATGCGATACAGTTGTCGTTTATGTTCGTCGCCGAATCTACGCTGTAATGCCACCATTAACTCGTTGTAGTTGTTTCTGCAGCTGGCTGGCATGGTTTCTAGGATCTGAGCTGCTACACCTTTTAACGCCAGAATTAGTTCCAAGGCCTTTTCTCCATCGTCCCATCCGTTTCTGCTGGCTACTGTCTCAAATTGGAACTTTCGTGTCAACGGTTTTTTGCCAAATCGTTCACTTTGGTGTCAACGGTCTTTTCTAAATATGACACCCTTTCCTCGACACCAGTGATTCTTCGCGCAGCTTACAAGATGTCGCTTCAAATAACTTTTGGTTTGCTGCTTGCATTCTCTTCACCATTTGCTCACATTGTTTCTGATTTTCAGCTCTGGAAGTTTCTTGTACTTCAGCCAGAAGTTTCTGATTTTCAGCTCTAGAAGCTTCTTGTACTTCAGCCAGAAGTTTCTGATTTTCGGCTCTAGAAGTTTCTTGTACTTCAGCCAGAAGTTTCTGATTTTCAGCTCTAGAAGCTTCGAATAGCTTCTGGTTCTCAGCTCTAGATGCTTCTTGTACATCAGCCAGAATTTTCTGGTTTGCTTCTTGTGTATCAGCAAATAGCGTCTGGTTTGCTACCTGCATTTTCTCCATCATAGCGGCCAGCAACGAATTTATGTCCGCACCGCTAGGCATTGCAGGGGCCTGTAACTCTCGTTCCTCTTCATCCTCGAACTCGTAGGATTCGATGTCAATGCCCTGAAGCTTCAGTTGTTCTCTTAACCGCCTCTGCAGTTCATTCTTTGTGCCCGCTGTTGGCAGCTCCAGTTTACCCAACTCTCGTTTCAGTCGTTCCACTCTTAGTTTATTATTATTATTTATTTATTTTTACTTCTGGATTTTGCAATCCCAATTCTGACACCAATTGTTACGTTTTTACCTTTATAAAAACGTTTAAATATGAGTTCGTTAATTGCAAACCAAGTAAAAACAAATATTTGTTTAGTTTCACTTAAATTCTTTCTTTATTGCTCACACTACTATTGTGCCACTGTTCACACTCTTAACCTATACAACAATAATTGTTTGTTCGCTATTATTCACACACACAACAATAACTATAACAATATGTGATTGTTCGTTATATTTCTCTGCTTACAACCGATATCTTCGAACACGACTATTTTGTTTACACGCAACTTTACTCAAGACTGACTCAATTACAACTAACTTACTCGTCTGCTTTGTCTTGCCCTTTTATAGTCCAACACGAACAGTACGTCGAACGTTCTTGAAGAAGAATGTTCGCGGCTTCGCGCTCCCGAAAACTCTATGGCGACTGCATTACTTGTTGTTGCGTATGCTTACTTGTCCATCCCTTTTGCTCTCATGCTTGTTGTTGTTGGTTTATTTGGAAGATGTTCGATGTATTTGTTAGTATGTACTTGTGTATTGTATACACATTGCCTCTTGTGCGTTCTCTTATGTTTCGTTTGCGTTATCCATCTCTCTCATTCTCATACTGATGTCATTGTTGGTTTATGTATGGTTCGATGTACACATGTGTTAGTGTAGCTGGTAGCTTTTGTTTATTGTTTTTATGTGAAACGATATTAGGTCGTTTCGACATGCGTAACAATATATATTCTATATTGTAATAAATTCATTTCTCATTATACATATTTTACATCATTAACAATTTTTGTGTAACATTTTTTTTGTTCTACAAATACGTCTTTAACATCTTATTCTAAAAAAATTTGATTTAGTTACTTGCGCTTTGATATATTTCACAAAGATCTGTTTAGTAAACAGTTGAAAGATTTCCTTTTAAATATTATACCTTTCAAAACATTGACGTAAAAACTAAAAACGCAAAAACGCAGTAGGGTTATAAATATTTTAATTGTTAGTTTAAGTAAAAGATGTTTTAGAAGAAAAAACAATTTATTGTTTAATTTAACATTCCTTTGAAGAATATGTTAACATCAGAATACGACTTGAATTAATATTTGATATTTTCTTATCGAGCTATATTCCTTATTATGGTTACACTTTCATCGAGCCATATTAATTTATTATGGTCACATTTTTATCGAGCTATATTCCTTTATTATGGTTACTGTCAGTCTAATATTTTAACGGAAATACGTAATAACATTTTTTCGAATCGAAATCTATCTATAAAAGTTTATGGGTCAAAATTGTGATATTATGCTTAAAAATGATTTTCAATTGTTTTAGCATTTTTCATACTCCGTTGATATTTTTTTTAATTTAAATTCCTTCAAAACAATGTATGTATGTTCATTCATAGTCGTTTTTTAAATTACTTTTTCTTCGCCTAATTATTAAATCAAAAGTCTATTACAAAATAACAAAAACTTGACTCGTCTATGCAAATTATTTTATTAAATAATTAAGCACACCGTAATCTGATTATAATTGAAAAGATGATAATTTTGTGTAGATTTATTATATCTAATAAATTGCAATAAATTATGTTCAATTAAGAATATTATATATTATAGAGAAATATTTAAAAAGAGGTGGTTACGTCAATATGCATAAAGGCTCAGTTATGCAACCGTAACGGAATGTAACCGCAACAATAATACAGAGATTTTAAGGGTATAGATTACAACCTCTTGTTACAACAACTGGAAGATATTAACTGGAATCAAATCTATTCATATAACGATGTAAATGATCAAATTCGTTTTTTACAAGAGAATGTTAAATTTTTATATGAAACAAATGTACCCATAAGAACTAGACGTGTAGCAGCGAATCAAACTCCTTGGTTTACCACTCATATTAAGAGACTTATAAATGAGCGCAATACTGCGTATGCTAGATGGACGAAATTTAAAACTCCAGAACTTCGAACACTATTTCAAAATTGCCGTAAAGCTGTTGTTAAAAGTATAGAACATGCAAAAAAAAAAACTGTACTACCAGAGAAGATTTTCGTCAGCTATTGATAGCAGTTCTAAATGGAAAGAAATTCGTAAAATTGGAATTGGAAAAGATAACGTTTCTTCATGTGATGTTGATGTCAATAGCTTAAACCATATGTTTAGAAATGCAAACATACCATCACCGACCAGTAATATATATGACGATCTTTGTAGTGTCTCCATTGAAGACTCTTTTACATTTCGGTGCGTTAGCCAACTGGAAGTTCTGAGCAGTTTTCGTTCTATAAAGTCTAAAGCTACCGGTATAGATGGATTAAATCCCAAGTTTTTTGAAATATTGCTGTATAAACTTTTACCTTATGTTACTCATGTGTTTAACACAGTACTATCTAAATCAACATTCACTGATGAATGGAAAAAACCAAAAATTTCACCAATACCTTAACAAAACAACGAATTTCGGCCAATATCTATTCTTCCCTTCTTATCTAAAGTTATTGAAAATATTATGAGTGAGCAGATCAATGAATATGTAAGGAACCATAATATTTTATGCGCTGTTCAATCGGGATTTATTAAAGGAAGGAGTTGTATGACAGCCTTGACAGATGTAGTGGAGAATCTAAGAGCTGATCTTGATAATAATATGATTTCCATTTTAGTTTTACTTGATCACAGTAAAGCTTTCGATACGGTTGATCACTCCATATTATTGAAAAAACTGGAAAAACTTTTCTGCTTCTCAGAAACAGCTTGTAGATTATTACGTTCATATCTCACAGGTCGATCTCAGATTGTATCTTATAATGGAACGTATTCTGAAAGCCTTGATGTTAATAGAGGTGTCCCACAGGGCTCAGTGCTTGTAACCCTATTATTCTGCTTATATATTAATGATTTACCAGATACTTTAGAACATTGTAAAATACATATGTATGCGGATGATGTCCAAATATACAACAGCGGTTCTTTAAATGGAATTAACGCATGTGTCAACAATATAAACTCTGATTTGCAGGAAACAGATATCTGGGCCAAAAACAATGAACTTTGCATCAATCCCACAAAATCAAAGTGTATTTTAGATAGATAGAAGTAATAGAAAGATTGCTGATGATATTCAAATTAAAATAAATAGTAATGTAATTGAATTTGTGAGCTGCTCAAAAAACTTAGGAGTAATTTTTAATAATAAACTGACCTGGTCCAATCTGCAGTAGGTAAAATTTATGGTATGTTGAGAAATCTTTGGGCTGTAAAATGTTCAACACCTTTTAAAATACGAATGCTGCTTGCTAAAACTTATTTGATACCAGTCCTTTTATATGGATGCGAAATTTATGCGAATTGTGATGCAAATGATTTGCGGAAATTTAAAATTGCTTATAATAATATTGCAAGATATATCTTCAGTCGAAGAATATGTGATTCCATATCTGTGTTATCATACCAAATTTGCAATATGTGTTTTGAAAATCTTTTGAAGTTTAAGAGTTTGATATTTTTACATAAAATAATTTATACTGCACAACCGACTTACCTGTATGGAACAATAAGTTTCGGCAGATCGGCTAGAGGACTGGTATTGATTCAACGAAAATATAAAATTGCCTTTTCTGAACGTCAGTTCTTTATTTATTGCACTCGACTTTGGAACCAATTACCGAGAGAATTCAAATAATTAGCAACGCAAACAGATTTAAAATTAAACTATTGAAATACAGTGAACTACGGATAAATGCAACACCGATAAATGCAAAAACCGCATAAGTGCATTGTAACATGAAGTCGTAAGCCTTTTTTATACTTTTACATACACAATTGCACGGATAAGTGCAACACGCATAAGTGCAAAAACCGCATAATTGCACAATTTTTTTAACCTGAAAGTACTTCTTTAGTACCATTTTGTGTGGATAAATGCACATCTCTGATACTACATTTTAACCCAACTCTACAAAATAAAGCAAAAAAAAAAACAAGAAAATCAGCTGATGTTATCAACGTATGTTTCATCATTTTTACTTCTTTTGTATGGCTGACTGGAGTAAATCTGTGTTTTTCTGTGTCGTGCACTTATGTGATGTTTATATAAATGCAATAATCGTGCACTTATGTGATGTTTATATAAATGCAACTTATCCGAGTTGTGTATAAATGCAAAAACCGCGTAAGTGCACAAAAAGGCCGGAGAAAACGTGTGTGCAATTATCCGTAGTTTACTGTATTTTCGTTAATGACTAGTTGAAGTATTGTATAAAATTAAATTAATGCTTTATATTATTTGTAATCTTTTTTTATTTTTTTTAGTTTTTTCTTTAATTTAATCTAACTTGTATTTATATTTAATAATTACATTATGCTTAAATTTATTGTCTGTATATAATCATTACCACTTTAATTTATAAGATTTCTATCTAGTTGTGCTAAATTTGAAAATAAAATAAATAAGAAACAGCTGATCGTTTTTGTTATGTATAAAGCAATACGAATGGTTATAGAAATGTAATGTAACGTAACCGGAACGTAAGAATTTGTAAAAAATAGAATTTTCTTACATTTTTACGTGACATCTGTTCAGCAGTGTTAACAACATGTCAATATTAAAAACCACCAAAACTAAAAATTTAAATTATAAACAGAATTTAACACTATTTCTACCAAAGGTGTCAAAAGACACCTTTTGAAATTTTAACTTGAAATTTATTTCAAAGTTTAATAATTTTTTCTCAGTTAATGTTTTGATTTTTCATATAATAATTGTTAAATTTATTTAGAGTTATTATTTTCCTCCAGCTCATCCTGGATCAGTATAAGCGTACCTATTTCTACCATGAGGTGTCTTTTGATACCTTTACGATTTTTCTTACAGCAAAAAATATAAAGAAACTACACTGACATACATTTGGACTGAACTGTAATTTGTTTTTGGTTTTTTCCTCTTCGTATTATTATACCAAGCCATGAAAATTCTGTGCAACTGGAAATTCTGCGAAATACCGTGCCATGGAAATTCTGTGAAATTCTGTTCAGCAAGTTTTCGAAAATGCCAAAAATTTTCGGTACACTGAATTCCCCGTTATAATTTTTATATTCGATTGTTTTTTGGGAACAATAGGAATAGGACATGTTTTAATAATTATTTGCATCCAAACGCAAAGGTGTCAAAAGACACCTTTTGGTCGAAATAGGTATACACAAAATCGTGGTAGAAATAGTGTTAAATTTTGTACGTATTTTATGTTTGTCTGTATGTGGAATTCTATTTAAATAAAACTTCAAATATTTTAATAACCCAAATTATAATTTATTTCATTATTAACTTTTATAATTGAAAATAAAAATAAAACCTATTTTACTATTACATTATGTAGGTAGTGTTTATTTTTATTTTAAATTAGAAAAATATAGTTATCCATTATTAACTAATTAAAGCGTTCGAAAAGCATTTCAGTTTGCATTTCACTTTTAGTAGAGAAGATAAAAACGTTTTAACATTCATACAAATTTAGTTTCCGAAATACCTGACCTGTTTCTGTAGGATAAACGATTTTACTTGCTTGTCTATTTATATGGAAAATATAAACGAAAGCACTCAATTTTGTGTTTTTGTGAAACTGAAATTGTTTGGCTTACAGAAGCAGTAAATAAAACTTTTAATAAATACCTTAAAATAAATATAAAATCGTTGAAATGAATCTAAAAACGCTGTAGTAATAACACTGGTTAACAGCTGAATTAAAGAAAAACAAAAGGCGCCAATTTAAAATTTGAAATCAAATCCGTGTAAAAAATTAAAATAGAAAGCCCTTAAAAATTTAAAAAACTTAAACGCAAAAACATGTCTTATATCTGAATTTTTGTCTTTTAGTTTTTGCAAGTTTTATTTCTTTATTTGTTCTTGTTTATTTCTTTTCTTCTTTTGTTTACATAAAAACATATGGCACGTTTTTACGTTCTATAATTGCACTTACATTTTTACGTTCAGTAGACGTTACATTACGTTACTGTTACATTACGTTCCAGTCGCATAACTGAGCCTTAAGTATGGTAGAAATATATTAAAATCATTGAATTACTTATGTTATAATACATATATACACACATATAGACAATATCCTAAAACCGAAAATTGTATTGAGTAACAATATACATATACTCTGTTAAAATAATTTTTTTTGATATGTGTGTCCGGTACAAAGTTGGTAAATATATCCCTATTCTTCTAGTTTCATAACTATGTAGTTTTTTTTTGTTGAACTTGAGCTTATTTGTTCATCAGATCAAAGCTGGCAACAATTTTATAGGATTAAAACTAGTATTTTACCTTAATAAGAACACTTTATGAGATGTCCAATATTTCCAATATCAGTAAAAAAGGTGAAATGTATCACTTACTTCGTCACACTTTGAGCTCGATTAATCTTCTCTAAAAGTATGTTACAAATCCTTCATTGAAATACATTCTTTATGTACGATAAATAGATTAAATATATTAATTTTATTGCCTTAATTTTAGAAATAATTTGTATACTTCTACAGTTTTGGAACCAAACTTTTCAATTTGTTTGATGTCTTATCTAACAACATCTTATCCTATATTATTATAGTGTTATAAACAATATATTTTATTAAATTTTTTTGAAAAAATTGCGTTAAAAAGGGAATAACAGGTAATTATTAGAGCATAATGTCAATTATGTAATATACATAAAGAAATAAATTGTACAAAACATTAAGGACCGGAAATCAAGAATTAGAACGGGTTTTCAATCGTTTTGAATATTCAATGAGTTTTGAAAAAAACCATCGTTTTTATATCAGTTTCAGGGAAAATATAAATTAAGCATGCGTTAAGTTAAATACAGAAATAAATGTATATTCTAAACTTTGGTAGAAGAGGTCTAGAGGGAATGAGGAATGAGAGCACAAACATTCATTATGCAGCATCACGTAAATACAAGTATGTGTGTATGTATATATATATATATATATATATATGTATGTATATATATATATATATATATATATGTATATACAGTGGACAGCAAATGTCTTAGTACGGCAATATATTTTAGCAATTTCATGAATTTTAGCCAAAAGTTTGTATAAAAATTTATAGTTTATATATTTATATTCTTAATTTATATCTGTTTTATTATAAAACAAAAAATTTTTTAATGTTTTTCATATAACAAGAGAAAAATAAGGAAAAATTGCAGAAGACTCCATAGGTACCCCCAAGAAGAACCCTGAGCTTAATATATGAAAATGTTATCCCTTGTATTTAGTAGAATATCCCCTAAAGTTAAGCACTCCATTTAACCCATTTGGAATTGAATGTACAAGTTTTGTTTAGTGTTTGCCGGTGGCACCGTGAGCAAATTTTTCTGTTGACTTTTGTTCGAGGTTTAGCGATTACGTAGCCGTTCTTTCAAATGACCTCCTAAATACTCTCTTGAAGTCATATCGGGACTTTGTGCAAGAGTATTTAGCCTGTGGGAATTTTTTTGTCAGTACTACTGTACTGTTTTTTTTTGGAATACTAAGACTTTTGCTGTCCACTGTATATATATAAATTGTGACTATTTACATTTAATTTAATATACAAGTTAAAAAATGAAATGCATTCTTGTTTGCTTCATCCAATTACATGCATTTTTTATACACACATGCAGGTTTAGAAATTTGAGAGAGGCGATTTAATGATTTTTAGGACAGATCTACAAAAAATATCCTTTGAGTATAATCATTAAAAAAAAATTTCATTAAGAATGCTTATTTACATATCCAATTATTTATTAACCAACATGCATTCATTCTGAAAACTCAATAAAATTAAATACATAGTAAGAAGACATACACATTAGTCTTTATTTCCAGTTCTAGCAGTCTAGCTCATTATTGGGTTAGTTTTAAGAGAACTTATTGAATCGACTTCATAAAACTAGAATAAATTATCCAACTAAACCAAACCGAGCAATAATTAAGTCCAACAACTTTTCAACATACGTCGGTAATTACGACTTTTAAGAAAAAAGAAAATATTTAAGTATTATTATGCCTGTTAATTATATAAAATAAATATCTCATATAAAATCAAATTAAAACGCTTAAATAGTATTAAAAACAGTTTTTTGAATTGTATTCATGAATCTTAATCGTACTTTAGTGACTGTAGCATTCTTTTGTTTTTTTATATCTGGGGTTTGAACCGTGGCCTTTGCGTCTAATAAGCCAACGCACTATCTACTAGACTACGGCGACTTTAAGCCTCAATTGTAATAATATGACAAAATATGTATTAGGAAGATATTGCACCTAATTTCAGTGTCAAAAATTCCATGATTTAAATACTATATATAACGAAAACAAAATAAATAAAATACCAAAAACAGTAACAGAATTAGAATAGAAAAAACACACCGTTGTAAACTGTCCAATAGATTCTATTAGTTATATTCTTACTAGTGAAAACGCTACATACCCGGAATTGAATATAAATTACTTAATATTGTTACCAAATCAGAAATACAGTCACTCAAATAACTCAGTGTTTAGTTAGTGTTATCAAATATAAAAACGACAACATAACAATACTCTCAATTATTCTAATATTTGGTCTATTCGCTTATTGAACTCTTATTTAAAAGAACAACTCAACATATTTGTTGTAATATGCACTTTTTAAGAGAAAAAGAAGCATGTGTAATTAACCATTACGGTTTTTTGAGTATCTTGCAGTCCTCCGCCGTCCACCAGGCATAATTCTGTGCAAATAGATGTGTTGGTGTGTTTTGCTAAGTTTTTGTTGTTTCCCTTTGGCAAGTTCTCCCAAACCAGTTCTTCATAGTTTATTTCCAACTGTTTCAAGAGAAACATAAATATATGCCCTTTTTTCAACCTGCTTCTAAATTTGAATTACATTTTCAACTTACTGTCCAAGATATTTTTAAATACGCAGTTTCACGGTCTTGGATAATATTTTCTTCTTGCCTCCTCGGAATAGAAGTGCTAAACTCGGCAGATACTACTGTAGTTGGAAATATGAGAAGCGATGAAATCTCACTGTTACCTTTATTAAAAAAATTAATGATTTTGGATAAATTTATTTATTTATTTAATATTGATCATGGAACAACAAGATATTAATCTTATAAATGACAGTGCTATGGGAGTTCAGCATAGAAAAAATATATAGTATAGAAAATTAAATGAATTAGAACATGTTATAATATTAGAAAATATAGCAATCGATGCAATAAATTAAGATAAAAAGAAATGAATATATGTATGTAAAACATAAAGTAGGAAAAATACGAATAACAGTGTATACAAATATCAAGAAATATATTGTTACGTTTTTACCTTTTTAAAAACGTTTAAATATGAGTTCGTTAATTGCAAACCAAGTGAAAACAAACACGTGTTTAGCTTCAATTAAACTCTTTATTGTCCGCACTATCTTATATGCCACTGTTCAAACTTCTACAACGTACACAACAATAATTCTTGTTCGCTATTATTCACACACAACTATTCGCTATTCTGCTCGCAACGGATATTTCAAACCACGACTCTTTTGTTCACACGCAACTTCACACAATGCTGACTGAATTCTTACTGACTATTTGCCTGCTTTGTCTTGCCTTTTTATATGTGAACATATTAAGTCTGATGATGGTTCTCGAAGTGGAACGTTCGGGGTTTCGCCTTCTCGAGAATTCTTTTGCGGCTACATTGTTTTTTGTTGTACTTTGTTCTCATTGCTTGTTGTTGCGTTCGCTTACTTGTCTATCCCCTTCTCTTTCATACCGATGTAGATGCTTTGCTTGTAACATGTTCATTGTAGTTGTTGGTGTAGCTATTATTAATCATCATGTTCATTGTATTCGTTAGTGTTAGTGTGTTTGGTAGCTTTTGTTAATCGTTTTTATTGTTAAACGATATTAGGTCGTTTCGATTTGCGTAACACTGCCGTCCACTTAAGCCTGTTCGTCCCGAATAGGATCATTATCTCTTTTCCCATATTTTGCCAGTCGCTCTATGTGTACGACCTTCATTTTTGTTCGGGGGCTGTAAGCTTTCTGTATCCTGTTCACGACATCGTTTAACCGTTTAATTATTTTATACGGTCCATCCCACCTGGTTTGTAGTTTGGTAGATAATCCCTTCTTCCGCTTTGGGCTGTATAGTAGAACCATTTGTCCCTCATGGAAGCCCTCCTTGTTTGCTGCACGATCATACCTGGCTTTCATTCTATCGCCGACCATTTTTATTCGGGTGCGCACAAATTGATGAAGTTCATTTATGCTTTCTTCTTTCCCAGTGTATGTGGCATCCCTCTCTGTGGCGGGCTTAACTCCAAACTGCAAGTTACCGGGCAGTTTTATCTCAGTCCCAAAAATTACCTTGGCGGGTGATCTAGATGTTGAATCATGGACTGCAGATCGGTACGATCGGTGTTCGTCCCAGTCCTTTGTTGCTCGCTCACTACTTTCCGCAAGTACTCTTCCAGGGTTCGATTAAACCGTTCTACCATTCCGTCAGACTGTGGATGAAGCGGCGTCGTTCGAGTTTTCTTAATACCGTATACTTCACACATTTCCTTGAATACAGCTGACTCGAAATTTCTGCCTTGATCGGAAAGTAGTTCTATTGGAACCTCGTAGCGACATACCCAGTTGTTTACAAAAACAGTTGCTATTGTGTTCGCCACTTGATTGGGTATGGCATACACTTCCGGCCATTTGCTGAAGTAGTCCATCACTTCGAGAACATATCGGTTTCCGGCAATGCTGACTGGAAAAGTGCCTGCTACGTCCATCGCTATCCGCTCGAAAGGTGCGCCCGAGTTATATTTCTGCATCTGACCTCGACTTCTTTTTACTAGACCTTTAGCTGCAATACACTGGGCACAGTTTACTATCCAATCCGCCACTGCTTGCTGACATCCAAACCAATAAAAACGTTGTTTTAGCCTTTCCAGCGTCTTTGTCACGCCAAACACTTCTTTCATTTAACACTTCTTTCATTTTGGAGGAAGGTACTACGAACAGGTTGGATGAGGTCTTACCATCAGCGCTTTCCTAATGTCTATATAAGCACCCGTTTATCAACCTTAAACTGTCCCATAGTGCCCAATTTGCTTTTGTAAGAGGACCTTCTGCGGATATCTCATTTCTAGTGGGCCGTTTGTCCTCTTCCTTAGCTGCTATTATCTTCGCCAATATTGGGTCACTCCTTTGTGCTTCGAACCAGTCTGCGTTGGCTTCGATCCGCGTTAGCCGTATATTAACGATGGATTCTTTCTTCTCCGCTTTCATGCAATGCTAACACTCCAAATTACAAGGTCGGCGTGAAAGAGTATCAGCATTTCCATGTTTTATGCCTCTTCGGTGTTCAATGCTGAAGTCGTAAGTCTGGAGGAGCTCAATCCAACGTGCTGTCCTTCAGGATTCTTGAATTGCAGCAGCCATCTCAGGGCAGAATGATCAGTCTTTAGCAATAAATGTTGGCCATACAGGTACTTATGATAATGTTTTATGTACTCTAGCACTGCAAGTAGTTCACGTCGGGTCACACAATAGTTCAGTTCCGGCTTTGACAGTGTGCGGCTATAGTAGCCCACGACTTTCTCTGCACCATTGACCATTTGGGCAAGTACACCACCAATACCATATCCGCTAGCATCACTGTCTAAGATGAATTTTTCTCCTGGGAGTGGATACGCCAAAACTGGTGCAGCACAAAATAGAAATTTTAGGGTCTGAAACGCCTTTTCTTGTGACTCACCCCATTGATACAATTTTGATTTCTTGGTGAGCTCATGCAAGCTTGCAGCCACGCTAGCAAAGTTAGGCACAAAGCGTCTGTAGTAATTGCATAGTCCCAAAAATCTGCGTAGTTTATGAAGATTCTGGGGACGAGGCCAGTCCATTACTGCTCGTATTTTATCTTCATCCGTAGATATTCCATCTGCTGTAACAAGATGCCCCAAATATTTCACCTGTTTTTTTAACAATGCACATTTCTTTACGCCTAATTTAAGTCCAGCCATTGATATTCGTTGCAGAACTTCTCCCAGGTTTTTGAGGTGTTCGTCGAAAGTTCTGCCCATCACTATAATATCGTCGAGGTAAACCAGGCAAGTCTTCAATGCAGTCCCTTGAGTACACGTTCCATAAGCCGCTCGAATGTGGCCGGAGCATTTCAGAGTCCAAATGGCATAACTTTAAACTGTCATAAGCAGCCGTTCGCACTGAATGCAGTTTTCTCCTTGTCCTTATCTGCAGTCCCCATCTGCCAATACCCGCTTTGTAAATCCAATGTGGAGAACCACTTCGTTCCAGATAGCTTGTCGAGTGTGCCGTCAATTCTCTACAGGTGAGCTCCACGGACCCGATGATGGTTCGATTACACCACTCCTCCTCATTTCGTCGATTGGCTCTTTAACCTCATTACGGTTTCGTTTCGCCCGTATCAATTTCATGCTTAACCTGCTACCCATTTCTTCACATTTTCGCCAAATTCCTTTTGATCCTTGGCTTACATTTCGGCAGGTTGCGGCGATTGATTGACGAGGGCCTTTGCTGATATTAGATCAGTCTGTATTTCTGCTGGTTCCACAAACCACAAGCGGTTTTCCTCACGAACTTCCTCCATATGCGCCCATATCAATGATTCACTTTGAGGTGGTAGTTTTTGTTGTTCGACAGCAACTATCCTTCTGGCGTGCACTTGATGCTTGTATCCGACGTCAGGAGGTATCTCCAGATTTCACCAACTCATTATCTGTTGCCCTATATTCAAATTGATACCATGAGCTATCATAAAGTCGGCACCAATGATAACCTCGTCCACAATATCAGCAACAATAAAGACGTGGCTTACGCTGATGTTGACTATCGTCACCATTGCCTCTGTTTTTCCGTGGACGGTGACAGACTCTCCAGTAGCTGTCCGAAGTCTTACATTGCTAAGTGCCTAACACTTCCCCGTCACTACATCTGGTCTGATGACAGACTGCGTCGCACCGGTGTCTATAGTGAAGGTGTGTTGTCTGCAATTTATGTACCCGCACGCCGTAAGCTTGCTGTTGTTTTGCTGCATCACTGATATTGAGACTGTGGGGCCCTCGCTTGTGGGAGCCAGCACTTGCCCCTCAGTACTAGCTCGTTTTAGTTTAACGGGGACTCTTGTGAAGATGGTTGGTAGTTCGCCCGTTTCTTATTCCTTGATGATGAGGCGGATCTTGATCTTTTCCGTGGCGCTTTACAGTTTCTTGGGAAATGACCATTCTTTCCACAGTTGAAGCATTTAAGTTTAGCCTTTTTCCGTTTTCTTCCAAAGCTTGCTTCACCATCTCCTTAACTATAGTTAAAAGGCATTCATCTTCCTCCACTACTTTCGCATTGATGGTCTTGAAATTGTGCGAGCGGTCTCTTGGGCTAGTGCGAAGGCCACGGCCTCTGCAAAGGTTGTCTTCTGCGTAGAACATACCGGTAGTTTAATGTCAGGGTCGCGTATACCATTGACAAATGCCTCGATCTTAATGTTGTCTATCAACGGGTGGTTTTCTCCTGGGTATGTAAGCTGCACCAATCTCCATTGCAAAGGCTTGTAATGACTCGTTTGCCTTTTACGCTCGGCACCTTAACTCCATGCGGTACAATTCTCGTTTATGTTCGTCGCCGAATTTGCGCTGTAACGCCTCCATTAAGTCGTTGTAGTTGTTTCTACGACTGGCTGGCATAGTCTCTAGAATCTTGGCTGCTACACCTTTTAACGCCAAAATTAGCTGCAAGGCCTTCTCTCCATCGTCCCATCCGTTTCTGCTGTCTACTGTCTCAAATTGGAATTTTAAGACGGACAGGGGTAAGCTGCCATCAAAGCCAGGTGGTTTTATTCTGCCGGTACTTTCTGACACGACTCGTACTGGTTCCGGTCGTTGGCTCTGGAGGTTGTTAATTTTTTCCGCCTTCATTACGAGTTTTCCGTCGACGGTCCTTTCCAAATCGTTCACTTTCGTGTCAACGGTCTTTTCCAAATGTGACACGCTTTCCTCGACACCAGTGATTCTGTTGCTGACCGACTCATGGATTTCCTGCGGCTTCCCAGATGTTGCTTCGAGATCCTTCTCAATTTTGGACAAAATGCCTGCTTGCAGTTTTTGATTTTCGGCTCTAGAAACTTCAAATAGCTTCTGATTCTCAGCTCTAGCAGCTTCTTGTACATCAGCCAGAAGTTTCTGATTTTCGGCTCTAGAAGCTTCTTGTACATCAGCAAATAGCTTCTGGTTTGCTACTTGCATTTTCTCCATCATAGCGGCTAGCAACGAATTTATGTCCACAACGCTAGGGGTTGCAGGGGCCTGTGACTCTCGTTCCTATTCATCCTCGAACTCGTAGGATTCGATGTCAATGCCCTGAAGCTGCAATTGTTCCCTCAACCGCCTCTGCAGTTCATTCTTAGTGCCCGTTGTTGGAAGCTCTAGTTTACACAACTCTCGTTTAAGCCGCTCCACTCGTAGTTCGGATAGTTTCATTTTATTTATTTATTTTTTTTATTTATTTTCACTTTTGGATTTTGCAATCCCACTTCTGACACCAATTGCTAAGTTTTTACCTTTTTAAAAACGTTTAAATATGAGTTCGTTAATTGCAAACCAAGTAAAAACAAATATGTGTTTTGCTTCAATTATACTCTTTATTGCCCGAACTATCTTATACGCCACTGTTAAAACTTCTACAACGTACATAACAATAATTGCTTGTTCGCTATTATTCACACACAACTATTCGCTATTCTGCTCGCAACGGATATTTCAAACCACGACTCTTTTGTTCACACGCAACTTCACACAATACTGACTGAATTCTTACTGACTGTTTGCCTGCTTTGTCTTGCCTTTTTATATGCGAACATATTAAGTCTGATGATGGTTCTCGAAGTGGAACGTTCGGGGTTTCGCCTTCTCGAGAATTATTTTCCGGCTACATTGTTTGTTGTTGTACTTTGTTCTCATTGCTTGTTGTTGTGTTCGCTTACTTGTCTATCCCCTTCTCTTTCATACCGATGTTGATGCTTTGCTTGTAACATGTTCGTTGTAGTTGTTGGTGTAGCTATTATTAATCATCATGTTCATTGCATTCGTTAGTGTTAGTGTGTTTGGTAGCTTTTGTTTATCGTTTTTATTGTTAAACGATATTAGGTCGTTTCGATTTGCGTAACAATATACAAACAAGGAAAATATATACATAAAGAATCAATGAAATTTAAATTTAAATTAGAAAAATTAAAAAATCACTAATAAAAATAAAAGGTAAACATGTATAAATAATCAAAATATGCTAAAGACTACTTAAACAAATTGTATAACTCCTTTTTGAAATTAATTGCATTGCCAATGTTCTGAATATAATTAGGTAAACTATTCCAAAGACTGATGGTATATATAAAAAACTGGCGTTGAGACAAAAGAGTCTTATATCTATGCTAGATAATTTTCCTACCGGGGTTGGATCTTGCAAATCTAATACTACCAAATAAGTATATCGGCTGTTCTAAAGTAATAACCTTATGGAGGAGGATAAGGAATTTAATATTTAATAGATTGTCAAAATTAATTCTAAATATCTGGTATAAAAATTGTGAGATATGATCACGACGTCCCTTAATAAATACATATCTGGCCATATTATTATAAGCCAATTTGAGTTTCCGCCTATCATCAGCATCAGCTAGTGAAAATTTCAGATCCGTATAAAAGAACAGGAATCAAATAAGTTTTATCCAGTTGCAAAGGCAAAGTTGGCAAAGGGAGTCGAATTTACAACAGCCCATAAATTTCTAAGCATACCGTAAACTTTGTCAACGGTGACATTAATGTGGTTAGTCCACGTTAGGCGACCATTGAAGATAAGACCCTGATTAGATGCTGTTTCAACAAAATCAATTTTATTCTCCCTGATAATTATGTCCGGCACAACAAATGTTCTTTGTTCTAGAAAGCAATAAACATTTTGATTTGGACGGAATTTATGCAAAGTCCATTAGCCTTGGCCCAATTGTCAATTTTTCGTAAATCATAGTTAATCAGGTCTATACAAAGATTAATGTTCTCAATAAGAGTACTCCTATAAAGCTGAACGTCATCAGCGTACATGTGAACGCTACAATTTACCAAGACCGTTAATGAATACACAGAATAAAAGAGGCCCTAATATTGATTTAACGATGCCATATCCTACTTAAGATTTACAAGTTAAAAAATATAAAAAATCAACTTCTGAGAATGTCTATATGATTACTTTTTTTTTCTTCGTAAAATACAAGCATATTACACGAGGAACTGAACTCAAAAAATCGTCCAAATATCAGAAAGTTTGAGATTATATTTTTGTTATTGTACTTATATTTGTAAACACTAACTATACACTGAGACAGTTGTTTGAGTGACTGTGCATCTAAAATTCATTTTATATGTCATTATCAGTCGTCGGCACAAAGAGAACATATGAACATATAAAGCCGAAGAAAATCTTCCCCTGAGGGACATTGGTGCCGACGTCTGGTCATTATATATTACGAATTTACACCACGTGTTAATTGGGCATAAATAAGTTCTAAATTAAAGAGGATCAAAATTACTTAATAAAATTTTTAAATGAAAGCTTTAGACCAATTTTTTAGTTTTTGAAGTTAGTTGATAAGAAAAAGAATTTCCCAATAGGATGTTTTAAAATAAATTTTTCAATGAAAATAAAATTCCAAGTGCATGTGCATCTTGTGCTGAACTGACATGCTTTTATTTGACCTCCGCTATAGCTTCTTTTTTTAATATACAGGCAAACAATTAATTAATTAATTGTTAAAATGTTAATTTTTTATAGTAAATTTCTTTATTACTTATTTATTTTTTGTAGTAAATTTATTTTTATTTATTTATTAACCTTTCATATATCATAAAATGGTTGTTCTTCCATTAAATGTATTTTAAAACTCTATATATAGTTAATCCTATATAACTATTGTTTATATACACATGGCAATTACCACTTATAAATGTTGTAGATATTTTCAATACAAAATTTTTTTCTAACAACTTTTCAACTTTTATTTAAAGTTCCTTCATATTTGATTCGAAATGAGCAGGAGTTATTTTTCTTTCGAAACTTTATATTCACACATATGTATGTATGTATATTAAAACTCTAAAGATGTTTCTCAAGCCTTTGGCGCGGTACAGCGTGAAAAAGTATGTGCTAAAATTGAAGCAAAATTTCCCTGAAAATGTATGTACCCGTACATTTGCTACATTTTCTTAGTTCTTCACAGGAAATCAACTTCGGCATTCCACCTTGAAGCATTCAAGGTCCAATTTTACTTTCTTTTTAAAATAATGCATATAACACCGGTTAGACAAATATAATTTGTATTTTTATTTTTAGTTTCAAGATTTGAAAAGTTATTGTTAGTTCATTGGAATACGATGAAGATTCAATAAATAATTAGAAGTTAAAAAAAATTATAATAAAACATAAAGTAATTTTTTTTTTTGCTGTTTTCTAACCTCATTGAATTAAGAATTTTAAAAATAAATGAATTATTTTAATGCTTTTTTAAGTTTTAAATTTTTTTAATAAATATACAATATTAAAATTAAAAAAAAAAAAACAGCGTAAACAATAGATTATTTATTATTATTATGGTTTTGTTTTTAGAATTTCCGAGTTTTCTTCTTTCTTCACTCAGGCTACCTAAAGTGGAAATCGGTGCTTTACACTTCCTTACTCCAGAAAGAAAGCTCATGCTCCTTAGTACAAATTTACTCGGTTTGGTTATATTATTATGAAAGTTTTATATTTTAATTAGCTCTTATAAATAACAACAATAAACATAAGATTTTATCTTAATAACGGAAAATATTCATTTTCATTCATTTGCAAAACACTAATACTAATTTAATTCTTCTCTACACTCCAAATTTTTAGGAAAATTTTTATTTTAATTTTTTGATATATTAAAATAATATTATTTTAACTAATTTAACACTTAAAAATTAAATGATTGCAAAAACAAAAACATGAACCATTCATTACAAACACAGCAGTAAAATCATGGGGTGTCCGTTATCAAACCAATCTCAAGCAATTAAATAAAAATAAAATTAAAAAATATAGCATGCAGAACGCAACAGTGAACATCATTGAATATTCAAAATATCTCAACTATTGTTTATAAATAGACATATACACATGGCAATTACCACATATCAATTTTGTAGATATTTTCAATACAAAATTTTTTTTCTAACAACTTTTCAACTTTTATTTAAAGTTCCTTCATATTTGATTCGAAATGAGCAGGAGTTATTTTTCTTTCGAAACTTTATATTCACACATATGAAGGTAGATATGTATGCATATGTAGTAACTACCAAGTGTAGTAACAGTTTTTGATTAATAAGACATTAGAAAATTTTGTTCAAAAACTATCATTTAGCAACATCATATTTTTTATTCTGTCAAATATCCACAAAATTTTTATCTGGTACATATTATAAGTATAATTTTTATTAAAAAAGAAAACGTTTCTATGATAAAATAAATAACTAATTGAACATTCATAAATATTTTTTAACAATAACTCCACAATGTTATATGCTAGTATATTATTCGTGGAAATCTTAATTATAACTACCACTGTATAAATGCTAATCATAATTAGTAATGCGAACTGTAACGCATATAACATTATGCAAATATCTGTGATGATTAATTTCTATAACAAGTCAAATTTTTATTGTTATTTATTTTCATTTTAATTACATTAATATATTTAATGTGTTTATTATTTAACATTTTTGTAGTTACATATGTATAGGATCATCTTTGTCAACGGTTTGAACCTCTTAGGAAATAAAGTGCATATGTTGTCACATTAGTGGGATCAATAAAATAACATACCATACCGAAATTTTTTGACGGTGTCGATTATTTTTTTTTATCTAAAATTTATCTAGTTTTTTTTTTTTATTTTAGTAACACTTGGCTTTATGATCTTTCATTTGATTATAGTTTCCACTATTTGTCACAAGATATAAATCAGAAATAAATTACCAATTTAATTTTTAAATGTTATTATAAAAACGAAAGGAAATGGACATTTAAACGTTGCTTAAATTGCTTTAGGCCTTATCAAGAATTTGAGCTATTCTATCAACCAGTTCTATATATCATCCGTTTCTTTTCCTATTGGGAAATTATGCTTCCTAATGTAAAAAGTGGAAAATAATTAAATCAATCAATTAATTTGAAATTTAACTAGTAAATTATCATTGATAGTCCAAGGTACTTATATAAAGTAAGACTGAAAAAGCTCGCCTCTATCTATTGTAATGTGCGTACACATACATGCGAGTAAGTTTAATAGCCTGTTTCCATAACACAAGAGCGTTGACAGTCAGACAATCGCTACAAAGGTAAGTACGTAAAAAAATGATTTTAATAACATAATTGCCGAACTTATGGCTCTCTTAACCAAGCGTAGAAGTCATAAAAGCGGAACGTACCTTTGTGTATTTATAGAGGCGTTAAAAACGTGACATCTGTCAACGAAGAATGTAAATAAAAACGGAACAGAATACAAAGCAAAACGCACACACGAACACGACACAAAGCAAATGAAATTTATTATTTTCAGGACATTGATGGATGTTGTAAGTTAATGCAAAATTTAAAAAAAAATACCTTAACAGGAGAAAGATATATTTGCTTCTTATATTTTATGTTATTATATATATATATATATATATATATATATATATATATATATATATTCTTGTAATATAGAATATTACATTTTTGGATTAGTCTGAGTCAATGTTTATTGAATTTACAAATAAGTTCACTGCCACATATTGTCCTATTTGAGGGATATTTTTGTTTTTTTTTTATAATTTCAGTACAATACCTCTGCTAGAATAATAATAATGATAATAATAAACAATCTTATAATTCTTTATGTATATTCCAACCATAATAATATGTACATATTTAAAATTTTAAAGATTACAAAGATTTATATATAAATAGGAAAGTACCAAAAATTGCATTTGGGGCACATTGCTACTCAAATTACGTATTATTTATTTATTTCAAAATGTTTGTACATATTACATTTTCATGTATAAATTTAAAAAATTAGTATATACGATTAATATATGTATATGAAAGTACCAAAAAAGGCATTCGTAACTCTTCGCCACTCAGAATACATACATATTATTTATTAATTTTGTATCATTTCTTTTTGTGCACAATAGAATCATAAAAATAAGGATTTCTTTCTTAAAGAATTTTTATTATTATTTTATTCAAACATTAATGCAAAATCATTATATAGATACATGTAAAAATTCAAGAGTTCTATATAAATAAACATGATAGTACAATAGAAGGCATTTGTGCCGCAATGCAACTCTACATACAATAGTCCCATCACTCATGTTCAAATGTCACGTAAACACGTTAAGGAATTCTGTTTTATACAGATCGTTCCGTTCTGTCAACGAGACAGTAAATTTTGGTAAGTATTTACATTGCTCTTCATATACTAAAAACGAACGAACGTTACTTGGCAAGTTATATCATTGCCAAGGTATATTTTTATTCTTTCGTTGAGTTTTTTTCCTTGTTGAAATATACAGGCATATCACAGATTCCGATCGGAATGGTTTTGATTCCGAATATGCAATTCCGATCGATTTTGTTTTAGGTTCTTCAGATTCCGAACGATTTTGTTCATTCCCAAAAATTATAAAATTGCTGCTTTTCAAATAAAGTATGACAACGTAGTGCATGACAACAGGAAAAAAACATAATTGGTGAATAAAAAGCAGAATCAAAACAGAAGAAGAAAAAGACGCTGATACAAAAATTTTAATTGAAATCAAAAAAAAATTAAAAATTTTATATGAAAAATGCCGCTTTACCCCTTAAAAAACTATTAGTTAATAATACAAAAAAATTTCAATAAATCTGTTCTTACATTTTTATAAAACTGAATTAAATGCAACGTAAAAATATTTTTGTATTTTCTTTTGTCCATCGTTTGTGTTGCCACCGCTTAAATTTGTTCTACTTAATAAATTTTTGTTCTCAAAAATAAGTGGTTTGCCCAAAAAAATAACGTGGCAATACTTCGATGAAAAAATATATCACTTTGTTTTGTTTTTCTCAGCAAGTTTAGAAAATTTAATTTCTTAAGCATAAATATTAAGTAAATACTTAGAAAGCCTATGCAATAATAAAACATATCATTTTGTCTTTCAGTTTGACTAAGTTTTATTAATATTTTTCTTTAATAAATCATCAAAAATATCAAAATCACTTTGAAAATTTGAAGTGGTTTCATTCCGAAGAAATTTTTCGTTTTCTAAAGACTCGACTTTCGGAATTGAAACCACTTTCGATCGGAATTGTGTTCTGTACATGGCTGTATATTTTTATTATTTCGTTCGATTTTATTTTTGATACTGAAATATATTTATTTCGAAATTATAGAAAAATCATGTATAAATTACACGCATTAAAAAATGAAACTTGTTTTATTTCTATTCATTAATCACAATCTTTAAGGTATCTAATTATATACATATATCAAACTTTGCCCTATAGCATTTGTTGTGTTCAAATTAGGACTTTTGACTGTGCTTGTGCTATTTCAGTTTGTTTATTCATGATGTCTAATGTTTTTCTTCGTGTAGTTATTTATGTCTTTCTGTCTGTGATGTTTTCATTGTTCATTCAGTTTCATTTCTTCCTGTTTAGGTGAAATGGCTTCTATATGCGTACACAACCGCTTTTTTATTGCCTATAAATAAACAATAAACTTGACACTTGTTATAAAAACCAAATGTTCTCAAATAAGGCCCCGATTATGGTTTACAACAGTTGTAAATTTAATGTTGTATTTTTAAAATTGCGATTATCATTCATAACGCCTATCACCAGTGTTGTACTTTATGTTGTGTATGGTCACATACCCCGATTATGATTTACAACAGTTGTTTTTAAGTGTTGTCAGAACTGTCAAAAACTTATAACAGCTCATAACAGCTGTTGTGTTGTTGCCGTGGTAAGTTTAAAAAAGGAAATGGAGAAAAATTTGTAAGTATATATAACAGTGCATAGAATTTTGTGTGGAAATTTTAAAAATTATGAATAACTGGAAATATTTTATAGAAAAATAACCAATAAGAAGCAGATGGAAAAGCTGGTCGAGTTAATGACAGCAAATCCTGATATTGCAAGTAAGACTCAGCACAAAGAGACATGGGAGAAATTTTCATTGGAGCTAAATGATAAAGAATGGTAAAGGGTTAGTAGGTAAATTGTAAAATTTTTTAAGTATGACATAAAAATGGTTTTGATTTTGTTAAGGTATGGACTCATTATAAAGCCAATTTGAAAAGAAAATTGGCTGCCAATAATAAATAGCTTGACCCCATTGGAGCAGAACACCGTAGAGTTGATGTCTATGCAATCGCGAAGTAAATCCAAATGGATCCGCAATGGGATTGCAAATGATGAGGTGGAATCGTCATGCGATATTGAAGGGCCTTCAACTACCACTAACCGATGCAAACAGCAGTTACCGAAAAGCCACAAAATACAAAAAAAACAAGATGGAGGATGAGCGATTAAAAATATTAAGAAGGCAGGAAAAGAACCAACAGGAGATATTACTTACGTTAAAACGCCTTAAGAAGAACTCATATAAAAATTATCAAATAAATAAAAAATGCTAGAAATAAAATGAATAAAGGCTGAACTACAAAATGAATTATGAAAAGCCAAACTCCTTTTAACCAAAAAAAAACTTGAAATGTAAAATATTTATGTATATATGTGCTTTAGCTCAAAGTAACTATGTGATCTAAATGAATTTTAATGTGATATGAAGTTTTTTTATATTTTTATTTATATTACAATAAAAAATTATAATCAAGCAAAAACAAATTTTATTTAAAAATATAAGCGTTAATAAAACTAGCCTTTATTTTTAATTTTCATGTTTTTATAAAAGTTAAAATTTGTGTTTTAAATAGGCTTTTTGTTCTTTTTACTATTCTTTTAAACTTCACTATGCGCTTAAATTTTTTTAAACGTAATAATTTTTGTTTTCAATTGACAGTTTTATACAATTCGTATAAAACAGAGACAACACAACATTTATTTATGTGTTGTGAACCATAATCGGGGCCTAAACAAATATTTTGAGTCACTTGTAAATAGATACAGGCTAAAAAAATCTTACAAAATTTATCAAAAAGTTCTTAAATTAAGAACGTTAATTAATTAATATCACTGAGTCAAAAAGTGCTTTATAGTTATTCAACATTTTGTTAAGTAAATCAAAAAATAAAATGAAACAATGAAATCAAATTAATTTCAAATTGATAATTGTATGACAAAAAGTTTATAAGACACACAGTATTTATTATATACTTCGTCGACAATATTATTAAGTTTTTATCCTTTTTAAAGACGACTATTTTAAACAAAATGAAATTGATGACCATTGTTCATTAGTCTACTGATTAATAGTCTAGTCTACTATGAGGGTAGTGGGTTCGATTCCCACCAGAGGCTCTGGTGGATTACACTAAAACGAGCATAAGGTCTAGTCAGCATATAATTTTATTATTGTAATTTGGTCTTTGCTTATATCCAACCTTGTAATTGCTTTATTACTGTAATTCTTTGTTACCATAACTTCTTGGTTGTTTTGTTATTGTTTTTTCCATTTCCTAATACATAACTTTAGCAACGTAAAAAGCTCCTGTTGGACTTAAAGTTTCAGAGGTGAATCTAGAGGTACACGAAACTAAGGAGCGGCAGTCTTATACTACACTGGTTCAGAGGTAGCAACCTTAGGTATGCAGCCATTGATACCAAAAGTTTCTTTTCTGAAATAAACGGCAGAAAGAAGAAGACTTGAACGTAAATAAAATATTGGTGTTCGTAATTTAATCCAACAATGATTGTTCAATTGGAATACTGAAGCAGAGTATTGCTGATGAAATCGTCACCACAATCGTATGGAAATACCCTCAATGAAGTCATAAATATTATATTTTCTCCGTGGGAGGGTGCTAATGTGAAACTGTTGAGGAAAACCACATAGTAATACTCACAAAAGCCTCTTTTTAATTTTCGGATGCAAAACTATGTGGTATTTCGTAAGTTAGCGGATCCAGGGGTTACTCCTCTCGTTTCTTGCTTACAAATTTCCTCCACCTGAGTGAGCGCCAACCACCGCACATATGTACCGCATATTGCTTTAATTCAGGAATAGTTGACTAACCGGAACAGAGTAACTGGACTAAACCATACTATCCACCAACTTGCTTAGATTGAAATGGGCACGATTTCGAGAACTTATGTCACAATAATTTAATTTTTCTCTGCCAATATCCGATTTAATAGTAGAGAGACAGGATTGTTTAAGTTTCAGACCGGTTCGCTGTCATTATCACCTATGGAATGGAATAATAGAATCCACGATAAATAAGAGTTTTGCAAAATTTTCAAACGTAACAATATATTTATACGATCGTTATACTGAACAGAAAACTGAAACGGAAATAACTACTAATTCGAGAATGAGGTCTAACTACAAGAGGGTAGTAGAGGTCTAACTACAAGAGGGTAGTAGAGGTCTAACTACAAGAGTGTAATTAAACCCTTAAACCCCACCAAGAACAGTGCGATATTTTGATGAAGAGCGGTGAAATGTCTATGTGAGAAGTACAAAGCGTCCAACATGGGAAGTAGCACCAACACAACGAAGATACGAACACTGCAGGCTGCTACTTAACTATTGAGAAAGTGTTGGAAAGTGTCACGAAGTCAAAGAAATAGTCACACAAAATTATGATTACATAATCCAGTTGCGGACCTAAGTACTTTTGGATGCAATTAAGAGGCAAGCAAATGTAAGGCGGTACTGAAATGGCATTTTGCTGGCGAATGGTGCTCTTGAAAGTTGGATGGGATAACCTTACATTACCGATGTTATTCCATTAGTCCAACACCTTTGTTATTTTATCCAACAATTTCTTTTCGCCATATTGTACCATTACTAACATTTACAATCAGGAAGCTAGATTAGTTTCTGAAGTCCTGAGTATAAGTGCGGTCTAATCGTGTAACTAATTTAAACAGTATATACAAATTTGTGGAAAGCACGTAGTCGAAATGAATAATATTGGTTTTAGTGTATTTATTTCTTTTAATAACATACAAAAATTGCTACAACGAAATTATCTGAGGAATAAATAAGAATGTTTGATGGAGAAGGTTTAGTGATTCGGAAAACGAAAAGTAATATGTTTCTTAGGCAGCTGTACGCATAAAGTTTGTCAGAGCAGAAGAAAAAGAAGAAATCTGTAACGTTTTTCAGCAGATGTAAAAGAGCAAAAGTTGAAAATATAGACTTAAAAAAATTTATTTGGGAATTGTAGTCCTACTAATTTTCACGTTATTTTTTTATAAGAAGTAATGCTTAATATTATAATGGCAAAGAGCTTTTTAAGTTTTTACTTATATTTTTCTTTTTATTATTACTCTTTAACAATTTATCCTATTACAAAAACTGAACTCAATTAACATTTAGTGATTTTAAAAAATACATCGAAAACAAAACCAATCTCAAGCACCAGGCAGTGGAAATAATGAGAAATGTGTACTATATTAACGCACACATGTGGCTGATAGCGGAAAGTATCTGTTTTTTCAGGAAGCAATGTGGCGGAAGACGTTGATGACATTACCTAACTAACGAAATCCTACTCACGTAAGTGGAACACCGACTTTGAGACACAAACAGCAATTTAAACAACGATCGAAGGAAGCCTTGTGTGGATGCGAAACGTTCCTACGTTCCTTTAAAGAAATTTGTTGATATGCTAACAGCGTAGGAAGTGGAACTAAGAAGAAATCAACCTATACTTCTCATTGGTGGCTTCACAAAGTGTAGCCCCAGGAGTTGCGTTAGAACCTGTGCTATTCAATACGCCAGGTGTACACGCCTTACAGGGGTACTCTGTAATAGACACTACCTTTCGGATATCACCACATTAAACTGAATAAAATAGATGACCAGTCCGTTTATATAATCAGCGATCATCTGGCTATCATGGCAGATATGAATAAAACGATATGGCAGCCGCGCAAAATTTGTATGGTGCGAGGAAAACGGAAGACGTTAGCTTTCGATTTTAATGCATTTGGAGCTCACTTCTTCACATGCGCCACTGCGATGCATGAATGCTCAGATACAGTTATAAAGGTAGAAGCTAACTTGCGCAAGAACAATGTCGCAAACATGTGGAAAACTTCTCCTACAGTAATCGTAGAGTATTGCTCACGAAGGAAGGAAATTCAAAAGCTATTGCGCAGAGTAAAATTCGCTGTTTCAGACAAACGAGTTATTACTCTGATGTAGCTCCCTGGCTGATAAGACTGTAATGCGAAGATTGAGGAAACCAAGGTCTGCATAACCAATAGGTCGTACAGCGATTCAACAGACTGTTATGGCAAAGGCTATCGTGAATTTGCGATGGGGTCTGCTTAACCTGCCGGGGATAAGTAGAGAAGAGGTATTGCGCGTCAGGGTCACGGTACGAGCTAAGCCGTATACGATCGCCCGAACAGAAGGAGTTTTACAAAGAGATGGAAGTTGCAGTGCACTTAATAGCGCTACTTATGAAGTCTGATAAGCAGATACATATACCACCTCTCATCATACAAACCATTGCGAATGCTTGATATAGTCGGTAAGATGTTTTCGAAGATAATATGCAACCGCTGCCAGAAAGAGCTCGAAGGCTCTCATGAACAATATGGGTTTCGTCAAACTAGATCTGCGGTCAACGCAATCACAATGGTGACAACAATAGCGCAGGAAACGTACTGAGGTGGCATTGCGAGAATAAAATTCTGTGCAGAATCGCGCTAGATGTGAGTAAGGTTTCGGCGGAACTGAGTACTTATTACGGATAATAAGTAGTTACTTTAGTCCCTCTACAGTACCGAACTGAAGCGGGTGTATTAGAATGCAGGGCCAACATTGTGTAATGCACAATTCGATGGCATATTGAGGCTTACACTCCCTGATGGCGGGTCGATTGTGGGTTAAGTGGACGATATTACACTGGTTGTTGTAGCCAAGCGCATTGACTTTCTGTAATCTAAGTGTTAGGATACTCCAGCTAGATGGCTTGATAATTCTGGTATCCAATTAAGTCCACAGAAAACAGAAGCGCACAGACGAAGACAACGGATAAAAAGCTGACAATAAAATACCTTGGTGTAATGGTTGATGCTGTGTTATATATGCAATATTGACAACACTTTTATTTTAAAATATAATGGCAACTCTCTTTTTTTATCTTTATTAGAACTTGTTTGGCTTTTTGAATTGTCTGTTTAACTGATTTTTTACTTCTTTTAATTGTTTCAAATAAAGACAACTATTCACTAAAGGCGGTGTCAGATAAAACTTTGTTGCTTTGCGTGACGTTTATAACTTTGACAGAAAAGCGTAAAGCAAAAGGTGTATGCCACAACAAAAACTTGGACAACACTCGCGTTGTTTGTTTATCTTTTAAAAGTGGTTGGCGCGTAAGTTTTGCTTTTAATATTTTATGTTTAAATAAGGATTAAAAATGGATTTGGAGGGTTTATTGGACATACTTGTAATTGTACTGCTAAAAAAAACTAAAAATCATAAAATTTAAGGACAAATATTAAAAAAATAAAATTTGCGCGCAAATTTGCCAAAAATATTTACAGAATAATCAACAGCTGATTGTCAAAGCGCGCAAAAAGACGAGAGATGCCCAACTTTTCGCTTTGCGTTGCGTTAAAAGCTGTTTATGTGACAAGTGCCATATAAACATGTACATTTATCTTAAATGTCAAAGCGAATTTGTAACGCAACGCGAAGCAAAAGTTCTATGTGACACGGCCTTAATTCAAATAGAAGTACGTGTATTATATTCATTATTGAATACGAATACGGATATAATATGCTGGATTAAACTTTAATGGTTAACCGCGAGTTTACTGCCTGAATATTGATGGTCATTAAAGCTTCAATTCGAAAGAAGATGAAAAATAAAATATAACTAAATTTGCTACTTCTTCTCCGCGGTCTTCTGTCAAAAGCTCTGAGAGTGGTTTTAGTGAGTGGACGTTTCACTGCAACTTTTATACACGCCGTTAAAACATTCCCTTAATAACGTACGCTTTAGTGCAACGTCAAAATACTATATAGGGTCCAAAGGATTTTTGCCTGGGATTAAAAGAGCGTATGCCGATGTTAAACTACCTAGTCAAAACAGTGATCGATGTAATGTCAATAAATACTCAAACGAAAAATCGTTATCTATTTAGGTATAAAATATGAATAATTCCACTAAGCGACAAAAATTAAGTGTAAGTTTTAAATTTAGTAGAATAGAACTCAAATGTATTCCCTTATATTTCTTATTTAATTGATACAAATTTCGTTTTCGAACTTGAAAAATACGATAGGAACAAAATTTGAATTTGGAAAATCGGTACAAGAATGTTTAAATAACACTATGCGACAAAATAAGAAAAATGAATATGACATGACTAATGACATAGTGTAGGTTATGAGTTTTGTCTATTAGAACTCAAAAATATTTTTTTTATGTTTCTTTAACCCTATAAACTTGTTTTATTTGGCAAAAACTGTTTTTTTACAAAAATATTTCTGAACCAATGTCACAAATTTAAACTTACTTAGAAAGGGGCGGGGCCCATTCCTTTAAAACGATATCCATACATATAATATTCGACTTAATATTCTATGAGGTTTGATGAGGTAAACATAGAAATTGTAATATTTTTTTCATATTTTTTTGGGAAATTTTTTTCATATTTTTTCAAGTTTGTCCATTCATAGTAGCAAACTTTAATTATAAAATATGGAATAAATGTTGATATTCTTAAAGTGCATTCTATTGTGAAGAGATTGACGTTTCGTTTGATAAAATCGAACAAAAATTGCCGTAATTATTATTTAAAGAGTATAACAGTCGTTATAATACACAATGCACTACATTAATACATAATGCACTTTCAGAATGTTACCACTTATTTCATATTTTTTAATAAAATTTTACAATTAAGAATGACTAAACTTGGAAAAATAAGAAAAAAAAATCTTTTTTCCTAGTTTACCTGATCAAAACTCATAACATGTAAGTTTGAACCAAATGACTTTGTATACCGTTTTAAAGGACCATCTCTCCCATTTTCAAAAAAACTTTGGATTTTGAAAATAGGTTAAAAAATATTTGGGTAATCAATAATTTTGTGTGAAAAGATTAAAAATTTGGTTTTTGTCAAATAAAATAATTTTGGAGAGTTCGAGAAATATAAAAAAAAAAATATTTTTGAGTTCTACTCAACAAAACTCACAACTTACACTATGTCATTAACTGGGTGTATTTTGACTGTCGCACCGTGTAATTTAAAAATTTGTGTGAGAAGTTAAAAAACAGTTTTTCAAATAAATAAGTTTGGAGATTTTTTACAACTTACACCATATATTTGGTCGGGTGTATTTTCAATGTTATTTTCACCGAGTTATTATTTCATGTTCCATTGATAATACAATAAATAATTAAAAAAACACATTTCATCACATTCACAGCGAGTATAAGAGGCTAGACACGAAACCTAAACCTAGTTTAGATTTATAAAATTTAAATTTAGATCAATTTAAACTAATTAATTCAACACACTATTTGGTAATGAAATAAATATTCTCTAACTCTACTAATTTCTGGAAATACATATATATTTTTAATTATGCATATAGATATTCTTAAAATTTCATTTGAGCTTTAATTTCTACTTTAATTTAATTTATTTCTTGTACTTCTTGGAAGTACTGATTAAATGCACTTAATTTTCATGTCTTTTACAATTGAATAAATTATTTTTTCAAATAAAGAAAAAATAATCGACACCACAAGTTGATCGGTTTCTGAAAGTAAAACAGTAGAGTTTTAGCAAAAAATTAATATGAACAAAAGATAGAGGTTGAAGCGAATGACAAAGATTTCCTTTGCATATAAACACATATATGCATGGCAATTTTTAATTTATTTATTACGATTTTATTATTATATATGTATGTTAATTATTAATTTTTTTTTTTTGTGTAAGAGAAGTAGAAGGTTTAAGTAAGACGATATGGAAGTAAGAAGTATAAGAATTAGTAATAGAAGTATGAGCACCTTAAAACCATCATATGTCCAACTGCCTAATTTTAAGATACACGTTTGTACGTCATAGGGAAAATATTCAACGTCAATTGAACATGATGATTTATAGACGGCAGGTGGTTGCCATATAACCAATCCATTACTATGGACTGTTGCTTTTGTCATAAGAGTAACTTCGTAATGACCGTCAGCACTGCAAAAATTACAATTTAACAAACAAAAATATCTCCTCAATTAAAAGCATGTTTTAGTAATATTAAAATAACAGTTAACAAAAATTAAGTAATAGTTGAATAATTAGTAACATAAGATTTTTAATATGTTTACGCCACTCTTTTGTTCATGTTTCGAAGTAGAATAAACATTCTAGTTTCTAAAAACATTAATTGCATTATTATTTGCGACCTTTATAAACCTCAACACAAGAATTTACCTTTATTATCAATAGATTTCCGCATATATGTATTGTTGTTAATCAGGAAAATGCATACCTTTCAATATAGTTAACACATACATATTCACATACACTCTGGGAAATTATAACAGTCGTCGACTGCAGTTTTTATTTAATGTTCAATTTTTGTAAAATCGTATTATACTGTAGTTAGTAAGTAAACAGTCGATGTCGATATACTTTTTTACCATAAATACCAATGCGGCAAAAACCAAAATTGTTAAAAAATACCGCGGAGACCCTTTTACTAAAATAGTACATTATTTCTAGCCTCGATGGCCTACTTACTACAGGCCTTTTAAATTAAAAAATTTAGTCTACATCCATTAGTGCAGGTTTAAATGTTTTATTATAGAATAACAGATAAATATGTATTTATTAAAAGTCGAACCACCAGCAATGTTGTACAAATTACCAGTTACATTTAACTTTAATATTTTTATTATATTGTAGGTTTAATAATTGCGAGGAAAAAAATAATTCTTGCTTTCATATACAAAAAAATTATTATTGATTATATACATAGTTATTAGTGATAGAAGAGATGTTATAGACAAAAAATACACTGTACCAGAGTCTAGGTATCGCAAATTTTAAGAATGTATACAACAGTTACTACTTAATTTTTAATAAGCGAATAGTAGATGCTTTTAAAAGATTGCGGAAAACTTATATTAGAAAGGTTTTGTTTTAAATAATCTTAACCCTACACAAGTTGTATTATCCGTTTCGGTAATACAAAAACCTTCACACTAAAATGACTGAAACTTACAATATCATTTTGACCGATATTCGTCAATATACATACATAGGTATAAAACATATACCAAATATTAATAAAAGCGTTCTTAAGTCATACATCAAAAACAAAATTCTAGTCTAGTGGGTAGTGTACTATAGGGTCGTGGGTTCGATTCCCGCAATAATTAGATATACATAATTTGTTATTGTATTGTAATTAATAAATAAGCATATTTTTTCAGCTATTTTAGAATACAAATTTGTTAGTCAGTTTAAAGGCGTTAAGGTGGAATTTCGATGCAGTTTAATGTAAAAGGTTCTAATTAAACTTTCTCACACAGCTTGTCACAATTCAAATAGGCTGCACGCAATTTAAAATCAAATTTGATCAATATTAGTTTTCGAGATGAATTCGGCAAGAATGTTAAAAGATTGAACAGTTAATAAAATATTAGTAAATTTAGAAAATGATAATATTTATTAGATACACATAAATTAAAAATGTGTTAAAAATTTACAACGTCTAAAAGAAAATGGCTATAAATTATGAATAAATTTCTTTTACTTAATTTTTTTAACAATTATATAAAGCATAAGAAATTAACATTTTATTATTTATTTTCATTATTTCATAAAAAGGAAACTACGGGATCTTAAACCTATAATTTTTTGTTTCAGCGATCTGTTTCTGTCCCAAATAAATCAGAAAATAAATTATTTGTGAAAGAAAGATCTAAGGATACAGAACTTCGAAAACAATAATTATAAATTTGATTTTATTATCAAAAGTTGTTTAATATAAAATAAAATTAAGGTTTTTTTGATTATAATCTTATCTACGTTTTCTGATACTTCAGGCAAAACCAACTTCAAATTATCTTACAAATTAAAATAATGTTTGTTATGCCAAAACGTGACTGTGATCACTAAACACAAAAAGAGAACATTTTGAGAAACTGTTGAAAAACTTTTTAAAAAGCTCATAAGAGCTAATAAATGCAAACTAATTATTTCAATTCGGAATGAAATTAATAGGGATATTGTTAACCAATATCTAGTTGGAAAATACTTTTAAATCCCTTTTTTCGTTATTTGTATATATCGAACTAAATTACAAACATTACCATAATTAGCGTGTTTTTACACGCTGTAAATGAGGAATTTTCTAGTTCCATATCTTAACAATCTCTTAACTAGTTGCATGGCGATACATCAAATTTAACTGAAATTTACAAATGTGTTGGTAATAGTTATTTCGCTTAGCACAGCAACACATCAAAATCATACCTTAAAACTTCATTTTATAGTTGTTGTGAAGAAGCAGAGGACATATGATGTCTGCAGCGCTGGTAGCACAAAACAAGAGTATTTTGGTATTCTTCAAATCCTCTTCGACCTTTAAGTGTGATTATTTTTACCAATGCAATCACAAAAAGGTGAGTTTGATGGTTTGTTGAGGAGCTTCAGAATCAATGCTACATGCAGAAAATAATCTAAATATATTCACATAGTAATTATATTTTCAGTTTACGTTTCCCACACTCACCTTTCTCAAAGAAAATTTACACACACAAGTTAAAAATATTTTCCAAGCAATGAATTCTTGTTCTATCACTAAGTCAACGTAAGTATGTATGTATATTAGGGTGGCCCTTAAAATTAAATGTCAGATTTTTTCCAGTCTCATCCCCTAGTTTGGTGAATATTGGCAAAAAAATGATATTGTCAAAGTTTCAGATCAATCGGTTGAGGTTAAGACGTGCCGCAAGACCGATGAAATTTAGGGGAAACCCAAAAATTTAAGTTTCATGGCTTATAATTTCAAAAATATAAATTGTATTGACAAATTTTGTAAGCGGAAGATGTTTCCTGTAAAGTTTTAAATAGTTTTTACCTTGACAACATTGATTGATTTGAAACTTTAACAATATAATTTTTTTGCCAATATTTACCAAACTTGGGGGGTGAGACTAGAAAAATTTCAACAAAAAATATTCCATACCTTACAAACCAACAAATCCTTTAAAAGATTTGCATGCGTAAAAATTTTTCTCTTTCGGAACCATTTCTTTATCTATTTTCGTTTTTTATTTTTAGGCTTTTATAATTTATTTGCTGAAGTAATGGCTAGACAAGCCTCTTCGTCCTCGTTCATATTACTAAATATTGTCTTTTAATTTATGAATTCCTTAAATTGTTTAATTTGTTTAGGTTTTTGTATGTAAGATTGCATCATATAAAGTTTTTTTAATATTGTGCAATTTATTGGATAGTGTAGGGCAAAGCGACAATAATGAAGGCAATAAAGTATTCAATAATATTGTATAGTTTAATACTATGTTCAGACATGCACTTATATTGAGTAAATCGCAATAAACGGCATTATTGACCTCAATATTTCATATAAAATGTCAATTAATTATTGCTCAATAAATACATAAATTGTTATAATATTGATTAAAACTTGAAATACAGCACTGTCATAAGTACTTTCTGTGAGCATATTACAATTTTCCGAACACTTTCTGTTGATATTTGATAACTCAAACATCAACAACGACAAACAAAAAAAAAAACAACGAACAAAACAAAAACAATGTTTTGAAACAACCAGCTGTTTTGTTTACCAGCTGTCAAATGAATATTTAATAAGCAGCTGAACTGCGTATATTGTTATGTCTAAACACTTAAAATATTGTAATAAATAAACCAAATATTGACTCAATAAAAGTGCATGTCTGAACATAGTATAAGGGTACCTTTAGACTGCTACAAGTTTATTCTGTTGTTTGTCTACGCAAGGCTAAATGTAGGTAAAGTAGTATACCATGTACAGGCAATGGGGTATAGTGTACCAAATTAACAGTTCATACTTTTTTCTCTATATTAAGAAAGGTTCACAGTAGAGATGAGCGATCCAGTGATTTTTGAAGAACGTTGTTCTCAGTGAAAGTGATTTGTTAATCACTGTTCTGATCACAGTGATTGTGATCACAGTATTCCAATAGTACAATAATGACAATAACGTATTTTATTAAGTCGTAAGAAAGAGACAACTAGATGATACATACTACGAAAAGACTACTAAACAAAATCAAAGTGGTGTCATCAATGTTATTATTTTTAATGTAATTTTTTTTTATATGACTTTTGACAATTAAGTTTCACAGAAAGACAAAAGTAAATAATCAGCATCATCTAATAGTAATTCTGCCTCGCTCAAAATAAAATGAAATAAATTTGAGTATATAACAATTTTGAAAGAACGACATTATTAGTAACTGTTATTTGGCAATTTCAATCACTGTAGTTACCAGTGAATTATCAATCACCGTGATTAAATCACAGTTTTGAAAATATCGCTCATCTCTAGTTCACAGGCATAAAAAAATACAACACTTAGGGCCATTATTACAACTTGTCGTTAACTAAAGGGAGGATTTTAACGGGCAAATAAATTGTTTTTCATTATTACAAGTAGACAATATGGTAGAAGTGAGCGTTAAGCTAAAGGGAGGATCATCCTACCGGTAACTCTTAAAGTTAAATTTATGTTTGAACTTGCCGTATTATATATTATTTTCAATACGGCAACTTGAAATATAAACAAAATGGGCATGTACACCAAAAAAAAAAGGAAGCACGTCGTTGCCACTGCGTTAAAAAAAAAATTGTTTAATTGAGCAGTGTTATCGACATTGTTTCGGCACTGCCATATTTTTGAAAAAGTTAAATTAATTTTATCTGTAAGTTGTAATAGCGGAAATAAGTTAAAGATAATTTTACAGTTCCCTTTAACTAAACCCAAGTTTAACCGCAAGTTGTAATAATGGCCCTTAGTATAAAAATTTGTATTGTCACTATTTAAAGTCGTTACGAGGATAATGCAATATGCCTGAGTATCTAAAAAAATATTAAGAATATTGCATCACAGTAAGAATATAATTATCAAGTATAGTATTTATAAATTTGTGTTTTCTTTTTGTCAGTTAATTTTTTAGTAAAATTTGAATTTAAGAAATGTAAATTTTACTTTAAATTTTTACACAACTCAATATTTAAATTTCGGTATCTGTGTAAGTAATATGGCTTATATCATAACTCAGTGATTTGTGTAGGTATGTATATAATCATTGGCAAAAAGAATTATGAAGAATTTGTGAACAGTACCAGTAAAAGGTAATGTTCGAAAAATAAAATAAGAAGGCGGTTGGGAAAATATATTATTCGCTATTTTTGAAAATATTCCTAAAAGTTGAGGAAAAATTTTACTTTTGAATTGGCTTATTCAAGTAAAGAGAAAGAGGTAGAGTGAAAATACCGCAATTGTCCATTCAAATCCAAATTAAGTACCTTACTGACGCATGGGAAATCCAGTAAAGATTTGGCAGCCACTATACTTTTTAAAAATAAAAAACAATAGAATTTCCAATACCAATAACAAAAACATAGAAGCTAAATTATTCGAAGCACTATACGTAGCGGCGCATACTTTGATTAGATCTGTAGATCATATAACAAAAGTGCAAAAAATTCTCTAATAACAGCAAAGCAGCTGTAGGTATGTCTTTAAGGCGAACAAAATGTACAGTAATAATTTAATCTCTTTTGGCACTACATTTTAAACAAATTCCTTCAAGCGACCGAAGAGGAAGTCTTGATACCCTCATTACTGATAAACCAACTGATATTACCGTCGGAAAACAATTAGGAAAAATTAATATAAAAATTTAATTTTACATTTGACGATCTAATTTTTTATTATAATAAATATTTTAATATTGAGCAAATTATCATAAATCCTAATTTAATTTAAATAGTATTCAACTAAAGAAACCATTTCGTTGGAGAACAGAAAAGTAGTTTCGCTTAATTTTTTGACCTAACATTTATATTTAGGCTTATTTTGTAATGCGATTTAGTTTGCTGTCATTTTAAAACCTGTCCACACTGGCACGCATATTTCGAACCAAACGAAGCATCCATAAAGAGACCTTCCCAAGGGGCGAAGTTCTGTGTGTATTTACATTTGCTCTTCGTGTTTATTTTTACTAAAGCTGCTGTTATGCGAAAAAAATTACCTACTGAGATATTCTTTAAAATTCCTTAAAATATACCACAAACCTTTCCTTCATTACAGCACTTTTTATTAGCAAACATGTTAACACAAAATGAAAACACATAATTTAATCTCTTAATTCTCGCATAGAGACAACTCTAAGCCCGTGGAGGGCATCCATATCAACATCTTCGGTTTTACAGACATAGGACACGAACATCGACAATGTTCGTAGCAAAGAGTAAAAATGTATCAGTTGATTGTCAGCTTCAGGTTTTTTTTTTGCTTCAATTATACACCCAAAGCAGTATTACAAATGCGGTAGGATCCATTAAATGATCTTGATTTTTGGAGGAATATTTGTCAACAGCGTTGCCAACTTAGCGCTTTTCAATTACCAAACTCCGCATTTTTCATTCATAGCGCTTTATTTGTAAAAAGCGCTAAGTCGGCGCTTTTCAGCAAAAAAGATTGCTATGCCAGCACCAAGTCGATGGCTTTCGATAGAAAAAGCCGTAAAAACGGTTGTGAATATGTGGTTGGAGTTGGGAACAGATTTTGGTGTCGTAAATGACAAATCGTTCGAAACGTTACTGCTAAGAATTATGTATAATGATCCCAAAATTTTTAATTTATTTAAAATATTCTGTGTTCACAGAAATTCAAAAAGTTAATTTGGCATTTGAATCCCAACAATTATTTAATGATCTGTATAGATTTAATAAATGGAATTATAATACCAATTGAAGATTTTGATTATTTTGAAGGTGATATAGATCCAGTGTTGAATGATTATAGTTACTTGGGCTATAATTTTGAAAAAAATTTGTCGAGATAATAGTATCGAAATATTTGAAAAAGATTAATACAGAAAAATTTAATTATTTTTACTAAAGCCTTAGTTTTTGAAATAAGTTCAAAATTGCCAACAAATATTAAAATTTTGAAAAATTGTCATTGTTTAGTGTCGAAAATATTTTTTCTAATAAAAGACAGGATTTTATTAGATTAATAGCATAGTTAAATGGTTGTAAAAATGACATTGATGATAATGGAAAATTGTCTAAAATAATTTAAAATTATGTCAATGGCAAAATAAACATAATACTGAACCGTTTTGGATTGAAGTGCAGTTTTAAAAATTCATTGAATGAAAACCCATTTATAAAATTTCGGCATTTGTTATTAATTTGTTTAGTCTTCCTTGTTCAAAAGCGGAAGTAGAAAGAGCTTTTAGCGTAATGAATTTTTTAAGTCTAAAATAAGAAATAAAATGTCTTTTAATAGAGTAAATTCTTTAATTCACATAAGACATTCTACGTAAGATATGTGCAAAAATTAATAAAAATAGTACTTATGGAAACTACAATTATTATACAAAAACTGTTTTCTGGCAAGAAAATGTAGTTTTTGTAGATAATGTTGTCTTTAAATATTTTTTAAATACTTTATAAATTTTTACTTCATGTCAATTTTGAAGATTTATGTAAAACATTTTTTTAAAACCAAATACTTTGTTATTCTCAAAACCAAATAATTTAAAGTTAAAAACATGAATATATAATAATTGAATTCATAATACAACAAGTTTAAATTCTATAAAACTGTGTACACCTATGTACATATATCCTTTTACTTTTCCTGATCTCATATGTACATACAATATGTAAATTTTGAAAAAATTTGTGTTGTTACCTTTACTTTTAATAATAATTTTTAACAAATAAAATATAATATTGAATATTTCATTATAATTTTATGATTTTAACACTATTTAGCGCTTTTTAAGCCGGAAGACGGCGCGTTATGATAACAAGCAGTTATTCAAGTTGTTATTTAGCGCTTTTTGACCCCGGGGTCTGCGCGTTTGGCTGTCAATACTTGTCAAGTTAAATATGCTGTCTCTAGGGATTTAGCATATTATTAGGTTAATAAGTAAACTTAAAAAAAATTTTCTAATAATTTTCCTCTTGGTTATACACATGCTTCTCACAACTACAGTCACATTTAATCATGTGCTCTTTGTGCCTACCACTGGTTTAGAGTGTATTTATTAGCCTAATAATGTGTATATGTAGAAAGTGAAAAATGTAGAACAAATGTAGAGCGTTAAATCCCTAAAGACAACATATTTAAATTAAGAAATATTCTTTAAAAATCGAGAGCATTTCTCATTGGTATTAGTGATTCTTTGGGTGCATAATTGAAATTGAAAAGTGGCATGACCCTTATTCTTTGGAAAACCCGAAGATGTCCGGACTCTGAGGGCTATGGGTGCCGACACTGCGCTGAACACAATACGTAAAGAGAGAAAAACAAAATTTGGTTCAGTAGTTTATGTAGTAAATTTCAACCAATCAATCTTCAATTTGCAAGTATTATTCTTGTACACTTGCAAAATATAAATTATGTTGAGGTTAACTTTTACTGTCAGCGATAATTATGTATATGTGTATGCTTAATTTTTTTTTTCAGCTTTTTTAAAAGCTTTTAAGTTAATATGCGCCATATAGAGTGTGTAAATTTATTTTTACATACATACATACATACATAATTGGTCATTACAACCCTGTTCATTTATTATATTTAAATTTATTTTTATTTTCTTTAATCACAGGTCGTCCTTAAAGTGACACTAAGACAAAGTTTATGTGAAATATATTCCGTTATTGGAAATGAAAAAAGGTCGACCTTTCGAGGATGGGCAATTTTTTAAAGATACTTGTTTGTCTATAATGTATTTAATTGGAGACGCAGGACAAAAAATAGGGACATCATTAGGCGTCTTTTTGGTTTTAGATCAGAGGTAGAAATCTTTTTGCAATCACAGAAATTCGAAAGTTGTAGATATTTTAAATTCTTTGAAAAGTCCCAATTTTCTTTACGACTTAAGCTTTCTGGTGGACGGAATGCAACATAAACATGAATATATACATATTTATACAGGCAGTAGAAAAAAATACCTTCGGCGGTATTGAATACTGATTTTTATTACTTATAGAAGATGAAACAACTTCCTCAGTCAAATCTAGCAGGCCACCGCTAATTTACCTAAGAGAGCAAACTTCAGAATCACTCTTATAAAAATAAATACCTGCCATAGAAAAAATTCATTTCACAATATAACGCAGTTATATTGACGGGACTAAAATATAAGTAAGCGAAGAAAAAGCATGTCGTGAACTCTGAAAAACTAACAACAAACTTCTACACCTACCAATTGAAAAGTTCGAAAAGCCTACAAATTATAGTTAAAGGTGACATTTGCTGGACGCTGAAAACATTAAATTTCGTTATTAGTCAAGGATTTAAAAAAATGTTTGAGTGGAATGGAGCCCACATATCAGCGTTGCCGTTTTGGTCCAATTGGATCAAAATTGGTAGTTTTTATTTAAAAATGCTACGATTGGTAGTTTGGTTGGTTTGTTCAAATTTCATTTATTTTTCGGTAGGAAAATACAATTAATATCTGTAAGATTTAAAGTTGGGAGTATTATTTATTTTTAGGTCTAAAACGAAAATAAAATGTTTAAGTAATACCTTTATACGAATATTAAATCAAATTTTCTATTAATTATGAGTAATTTTTTAAATAAAAGCGAATCCCTTGACGTTAATTTTCTTGACAAAAATAACAATGTAGATATAAATAAAAAGTTTTTGTAGGTAGAAAAGCCGAAGTATTTTTGGAAAATAATTTAGATCAGGAAGATATAGTGGAAATTAAATCAAATATTCTACAATTTTATATAGAATATTTAAACCAAATTAAAACAAGATTTGAATTTGGGAGAGAAGATGTAAAATTACTACAAATAATAACACCCAGAAATGTTCTTCCCAAAGAAAAAATTTAGTGGATTGTGATCCAGATAAAATCGTAATGCAATGGAACTTACTTCGACTAAATGATATATCCTTAGATATTACATTATGTGAATTTTGGGACAATTATAGCACACTTAAAAATGGTTTAAATTAATTTTATTATGGTGATTTATGTAATTTTATTTTTAATTTGCTTTTTCTTCCACATAGTTCTGCTACTGCAGAACGAAAATTTTCACAATTAAGTTTAATAAAAACAAAACTAAGAAATAAGTTAGATAAAAGCACAATAAACAACATAATGATACGTAAAGAAGTTAAATGCAAGTCTGAACTGCATTATGTGTGGTCTGCAAAAAAAGATCTCAATGATACCTGAATATTATAAATATAATTTATGTTATATAATATGTAGTCGCCGTAGTCTAGTAGGTAGTGTGTTGGCTTATTAGACGTAAAGCCCGGGTTCGTATCCCAGGTCAGGCATCACAACAAAATATGAAAAAAAAATATTCCTTTGGCGACTGCCTCTCAGCAGATTTCTGGTAAAATCTCTGAGAGTAAATAAAATTGCCATGAAGAGCGGCAGTCGTTCGGAGTCGACTTTAAACTGTAGGTCCCGCCACTCATGTATAAAATTAACGCACACAACATAAGTGATGTGAGAAGCTAGGTCGAAATCCTGACAGAATGGTTGTAATGACCAATTATGTATGTATGTTATATAATATACTATTGTTACGAAAATGGAAATGGTGTTGTTAAAATAAAAAGCAAAAGCTCCAAAAACAACACAATGGACTTGATCACGCATAAAAATAAAAGCTCCAAAAACAAAACAATGCAGTTGTTCACGTGATCAAAGAATGAGTAAGCATATAGCAACAAAAACAACAGGGCTTGTTTATAAGATGGATGAATAAACAAAAATATAGCAACAACGACCGTGTATAAAAAATATAGCAGAAAGACAAACAAACAAAACAACAACAACTCTGCCTGGACGAAAGTAAATAAGATACACGAACAACAAAAATGGAAACAAGTTGTTTACATTTTTGGATTGTTCCCGAAGGTCGTCATCATCCTTCAAGGGCATTCATCGCACTGTTGATCGAGTGATATAAAAGGCAAGATAAAGCGAGCAACGATGATTCAGTTAGAATTCAGTCAGTCGTGTATGAAGACACGTTATTCTCGGAGCTCGAGTGAAGTTAGTCGTGTGACGAAGTCGCGTTGAATTGAGTGAGAATTCAACCAGTAGTGTGTGAAGTTACGAGATCGAGTTATAATCCAGTCAGACTTGTGTGCAGACAAGTTGCGTGAAGAAAACAGTTGTTAGTGTGGTGCTTACAAAAAAGGTTGTGAGCAAAGAAGAATAACTAACAAGTGTTGTTGTTGCTTATAAAAAAGGTTATAAGCAGAGAAATATCACGAACAAGCACATATTGTGGAAGTTATCATTGTATGCGTAGAATAAATTCGAACAGTGGCACGAAAGTTGTGCAGAAAATAAAGAATTGATTGAAAAAATAAACACAGATTTATTTTTATTTTATTTGCAATCTACGAACTCATATTTTTAACGTTTTTAAAAGGTAAAAACGTAACACTATATTTAGTATATTAAACATTTTTAAACAAATTATTTATGTTAATTTTATGTTAAAGATGAATTTGTTATGTTTTTAGCTTTAATTTTATACACTATGTTTATGTTCCTTTATTTTTATATTTTTTAAATGAATTGTTTTGTTTTTTTTCTTTAAACACATTAAATGCGATATACACCTGTACCTCGATTTACGCGGTAGATACGATAAAAATTTACATTTTTGTATGGAAAAACCCCGTAAAGCGAATACCTACTGTAAAAAAGTTTTTTCATAGAAAAAAAAATATAGTTTTGTACTGTTAATAATTTATTAAAGTATGATTTAAGTAAAAAAAAACAAACATTTATTCCATTAAAAAATACATATACATATACTATGTACTTCACTACACAAAACATAAAATTTTTAAACTAACTTATGCTACATTTACACGATTGAAATTTTCTTCAAAATTTTATAAACTCGTGTAAACAGCAAAATTCCTTCAAAATTTGTTGATCAAAATTTATTGAACAAAACTTTTGAAGATTTTATTGATGCCGTGTAAATAACCATCAAAATCGCATCTGGCAATATTGATAACTATAAATAATTTGACAACATGTTCATTCTTTTGATTCAATACATATCAGCGGTTTTTGTTTACATATGTTTGTTGCACCAAGTGATAAATAAAATATTTATTATCTTATTTCTTTTATTTTTATGTTTTATAATGTGATTCCTTTTTTTATTTTATTTTTATTATCTTATTTCTTTTATTTTTATGTTTTATAAGAAACAGCATGTTCCTAAATAAATGAATTGAATTTTTTTTTTCGATTTATTGGGTTTTTAATTAATTTTTAATAAATATGTTTGTATTGCCATGGAACTTCTCCTTCATTTAAAAAATATTCCGTAAATTCTTGTCGTATGAGCTTGGACGTTTCGCTTTGACGACCTTGATTACACAATGGTTCTATCGAAGATAAAATATTCTCTATCCGCACTTCTTCACGCCATCGTCTTTCCGTTATAGATCCATCTGCATTCACCAGGTCGTAGTCTCTTATTTGTGCATAGGTACCACACTTGCGTTTGTTCAAAAAATTGTGTAATGCACATACTGCGAGAACAACTTTGACAACATTTGGTGGGGAAAGTTCCATTGTTTTTCTGACAACACGAAAGCGGGCTGATATTAATCCAAACGCGTTTTCCGGAACCCGCCTGAATCTGGACAACCTATAATTGAAAATCCTTTCCTTTGTGTTTTGATTCCGTAAACTATATGGTTTCATAATATTTGAATTTAAGGGAAACGCATCATCTGCAACAATCACATATGGAATAGGTTTTTGTCTACCGAGCAATGGTTTCGGTTGCGGCAAATTCAACGTGTTATTATGTAATCCATTCGATAGCGAACATCTACTGAATACTCCGCCATCGGACTCTACCCTTTGCACCAACGTCAATGTAAACAAAATTGTAATTCGCGTCAACAAGCGCCATCAAAACAATGCTGTTTTTCTTTTTATAATTGAAATATGCGCTTCCACAGTGTGCTGGTGCTATAATATCAATGTGTTTTCCATCTAATGCCCCTATTGAATTGGGAAAATTCCACGTTTTATTTATACTTTCGGAAATACTCTCCCATTCCTCCTCTGTTGCTGGCATCTGTACCAATAAATATTATTTTTGATATCTTTTTTTATTTAATAAATTGGGTTTTACCTTTAACTCATCCTTTAATACTTTATATAATGCAGAGCAGACTTCAGGCACAATATTGCATATCGATGATATTGATCTTTTAAACAAGAACATCAGACTTGCGTAACTGTCCCCAGTGGCTAAAAATCTCAGAGTAATTGCCAGGCGTTCTCCGGGGCATATAGATTCCCGCATATTAGTATTGGCCTTTTCTATAGATGGGGTGACGAGATTAAGCAAATAATCAAAATCATCTGTTGACATTCGTACAAAGTTTTTGTATAGGTCGGGATCGATCCTTTTCAATCGCTCCTTAAAAGACATATAGATACCACTACCTTCCAAAAGAAAAGGTCGAACCCAATGTTCCTTTTGTTTTCTTTTTTTTTTTGCATTATTATCAGCTACTTCTTCCTCCAATTTTTTAATATTGTTGATGCTATGATGATTGTGTCGTCGTCCATACTTATTAATTGTTTTTTTATAATAATAAATTATTTCACAAAAGAAGCAAAACAGCTGATTAAAGTCAATGTTCTCAATATAAAAAGTTTACCAGTAGTGTAAATTAGCTTCAAAAAATGTTGATCAAATTTTTTTCAAAAGATATTGAAATATATTGAAAGAATATTTTGATAAAATTTTTGAAGCGTGTAAATTGATATGACTTCAAAATACCTTCAATCGTGTAAATGTAGCTTTAATCGCTATCATTTTCAACAACAAGTCTTTTTTTACGATTTCTATTATTTCCGACTCATCACTGGATAAAGTCATCTCATTAGATTGTGCAATGGTTGAATTAGTTTCAGTTTGAATAGAATATAAGTAAAAAAAAATGTTTTCTTTATTTTAAAAACCGCGTAAATTCGAATCCGCGAATCCGAGTTCCGCGTAAACCGAGGTATAGGTGTATATGAAATCCTTTTGTTAATTTTAGCAATAAAACGTTAATTTCATACTGAATAATCTATAATTATTTAAATTCAAATTTTGGTAAGATTGGAATAATATTGGTAGGTTTTGGAAAGAATATTGGTAGGGAAAAATTTTTCTTTGTGGCAACGCTGCCACATATAGACAATTAAAAAGGAAGATGAGACGTGCTATTGAGCACAATATACAATGTTCGTTACTTATAATACCGAAGAAACAGTATTGAAGAACCTCATGAGCGGTTAGAACTGGTTCGATATATCAACTGCCAGGAGTTTAGTCATACGAAGACTTTATTGAGTTTCGTACAGTATGCGTGATGTGCAGTCATTACCACGGGACGGGTAAATGTGATCAACACAAAAATGACAATCACACAGTGAATTATAAAAGATGCTCAGTGTACTATTTTGTCAAACGATCTAAGGCACAGAAAACTATACGATTTCTATTCAGATTGGAAATTTGACTTCAGTCAACATTTCCCCAATGGCTTTTGCTAATGTTGATAATAAGTAAATACAAACATCTTAGCCAACCTTGAACCAGTTGTCATATGCTCACACTTTGAGGTGTATCCTCCATCTAGAGAAGCCCCGATTTTTAATTAATCATCTTGAAGCTAGAATTAATAAAATCGTTCACGCGATGTACAGCTTTATTACAAAGATAGTATAATGCAGGAAATACTCAGAGTTTAATTTATATTGCTGCGTGTCACTGTGAATTGATATATTACTAATACCTGAAATCCATTTGACCCCGAGAAGTGCTTTACAGTTCCCGGTTATACGTTATATGATAGCAATCATTCACAATTGCGTAAATAATGCTTGACCGCATTCATAATTCATCATGAATTAAAACAAAAATATCTTTTATTTCTGCTCGAAAAAATAAAAGTCAAAACATAACTTTTATTTTTGCTCGAAAAAATAAAAGTCAAAAATAACTGTTATTTCCACCCTAAAAAATAAAAGTCAAAAAATAACTTTTATTTCTGCTCGAAAAAATAAAAATCAAAAATAACTTTTATTTCTACTCGAAAAAATAAAAGTCAAAAATAACTTTTATTTCTGCTCGAAAAAATAAAAGTCATAAATAACTGTTATTTTTGCTCGAAAAAATAAAAATCAAAAAATAACTATTATTTTTTTTCTAAAAAATAAAAATCGCGTTTTTAAAAAGCATCGCATTTTATAAAAATTTGGTCCAAGACGATCAAAATGGTATACTTGGTTTTGTTCTCCGACATTTCCTTGCGGTTGCTTTTTTTAATCAAAAATTCAAAAATAACAGTTATTTTCGGTCCCTGATTATTACTATTCTCAATAAAAGAGAAGAATAAAGAGTATTAAATATTGTATTAATTTCTCGATGGCCCATCTATTCCAATAAATCCCAACGTTGCTCAAGCGTAAATCGACTACCTGTATAGTGTCTACATAGCACCTATGTATATAGGAACTCTTTACTTATGAGAGTAAATTTAACCTACATGGAAGTTATGCAAAGCATTACTTTTGACGTAAGCCAAATACTGAGTTTTTGCTTAACAATACTCAGGCTATTTTCAAAAATTGGGAAGCGTCGCTACTGGTGGGGGATGTATGTATTTCCAATGCGTAGGGTATGTGTAATATTTGGACATTTTAAAACAAAATGCAAAGCAAAGTGCTGATAAGCTAAATATATTGGACACATTTGTTTCTACCAGGACAACGATCCGAAGCACGTTGCGAAACTGTAACTTATGCATAATTGTTCAAAACTACTTCAAACACCGGCACAGGCCCCTGATCTCAATATTATTAAGCATGTTTCAGAAAAACTTACCCGTAAGCTCTATAAATCTAGTATCAGCACAGTGGAGCAGTTGAAACAAGGAATTAGACGAGAATGGAACAACATAATGCCGGAATTTTATGCCCATCTCGTGCAGACGATGCTTCTACGTTTGTAAGCAGTAATAAAAGAAAAAGGTTTTGATTCCAAGTGTTAAAACAGTGCCTCTTATTTGACTGTGCAATTATGCGTTTCACATGAAATTTGTTAATACTGTTTTCCTTTTTTGTTTTAACAATATTAAAAAAATATAAGTATTAAACATTTTTATAAGCTTTTTTAATTATCTATAAATCCGCATCAAAATTTTTTTGAAATATTTCCATTGAAGTGGAAAAATTGGTATTTGAATAATCTCATACCTAGTGTGCAATTATACATTTGAGCCACTGTAAGTAAATAGCCAAATTTGAAATAACCGATGGTTCAAATTTAAACCGATATATGGCGCATCCGATATAGTAAATTTATAGGTCTATTTCCCCATTTCTAATTAAACTTTCTATATTATTTGGTACTAATAAAGACCAAATTTAACGGTTTAGAAACCACAATTTCTTTTGCTAAACATATCAGGAGAATTATTTAGAAGACTATAATTGAAATGTTTGTTTAATACGCAATAATACGCAATTGTCATTCATGAGGCTTCTAAGAAATGGACTTATCCTCATTTTATTGTTGTTATTGTTTTGCTTTTCTTCTTTCGTATCTTTTTTAATATTTTGATAGTAAATTTTAAAATTTGTTTCTGTTTAAAAAAAACTCCTTTTACCGTTGCGGATGTATGTGGTTTTATAACCAGCCAATTTCTGCGCTGCAGTTTGCGAAAATAGTTACCGACATGAAAAAGTGAGATGACTGATGTTATTAAGTCGGATGTGATTATAAGTTAATATATAAAATAATAAGCATACAAATTTAGTTTATTTAGTTTTTACTCTTTTTTTTATTATAAAGAAACAAAATAGTGATCGCAAAATAAAATTGAAATAACACTAGTATCCGATAAACATTCGCTTTCGTGTTGTCGAGGTAAACGGATTGTTAAGATAATAATTTTCCAAAAAAATGGAAACGTGCTCATTAGACGAATCACATACATTGTGTGACCAGGAATACAACAAAAATTTTGCATTAAAACAAATTATGAATCCAATTTATGTACAAGTCAGTGATGCCAAGTGTAGGGATTTTTCCCTTTTTGTAGGGATTTTTTTCAAAAATTTCACATGTAGGGAAAAAGGGAAAGATTTCTTAGTTTTTTCGAATTGCAGGGAATTTTTTCAATTTCAAATTTTTAGCATCTAAAAGCTATTTTTCTACCAATATAAATTAAAAAATGTGTATATTTTTATGTTAAATTATTTTAAATCGTTAAATGTAGTTTGTCAGTCGAAAAAAATTTTGGTTCATGTTTTTCATTCAGAGTCATCAAAAATTTTTTATAAACTTGACCAAAATTTTATTAAAAAAGAATGTTTGAAAATTGATTGTGTCATAAGGTCACCTCATGTTTCATTGCCAATAGATGACGTTTATGTCGGCAGTGAATGTGAAGAATAGTTGAAAACATTTCCAAAAGCCAGTGCTCATCAGGTAAAATCTGATTGTCTACAATTCTACATAACTGCACTTGAAGAAACGCAAAGAAGACTGCCACTTAATGACAAATCAATTTTCAAAGAAATGGAATTTTTAAACCCCGAAGTGGCCATTGGAAAAAGTAACAATTTAAATTGATATGTGATAAGTATAAAGTTGACTTAAGTTTACTTGCACATGAATGGTTAACTTTAGAATATAGTTTTTCTGAATATGAGGAACAAACATTGTCTAAATTAGATGTTGAAGCATTTTGGTCCAAAATCTGCAAATCAAAAAAATTTTACTAAGTTTGCCACATGCCAACGCTGACGCTGAAAGAATTTTTTCTGTTGTAACTGACGTACGTACGAAAAAAAAGGAACAAATTAAGCCATGAGGTAATAAATTATATTTGCATTATAAGATCTCATTTACAAGCTAATTTAATTTATTGTGTAAATTTTAAATGCACATCGAGTCATTTATAAAAAATTAATTATACAGAATTGTATAAATAATTTTTTTTCATTAACTTATAATATTTGTTATTTCTATGTTATTTTTATTTATTTTTGTTATTTTTGTATAATAAATGTATGTACCTAAATTGAAAATGTACAAATTTAAAATAACCATTTATTTTTTGAAAAAAAAAAGGAAAAAGTGGCGTAGGGAATTTTGTACGGAAAATTAAAAGTGGGTGTAGGGAAAAAAGGGATTTTTTTTCATTGACGTAGGGATTTTTGGAAAAAATCTCCTGGCATCACTGGTGCAAGTACGCTCAACAGGAACGTAGGACAAAGTCTATGCAAAGCCCTTTTTATATGAAGAAAAAATATTGAAGAACCTTCCTCATTAAGAAAAATGATAACAGTGCATAGAAAGCAATAGTCAAGATAGATATTGGCGAATATATTAAAGGGCGAAACAAATTCCACAATCAATATTTCGAGTGAAACTATAGCCTGCAGATATCAAATATAAAGATGCGTCATCCACTAGATCAATTTCTGGCTACACTTTATATGATTGAAAGGATCCTCGCGGTAAAGTATGTGGAGGTTTAGATGTCCTAACTCAAGAACTAAAAATAATATATTGTGTAATCTGTGTGGGAATGCCTACAGCTAATCTGCATTGAAAGCTTTAACCAGAACTTCGTATTATCATCAATTTACTTGCCTCACAGACTTTTAGCTACAAAAATAAAACTATTACAACTTCCACAAATGTCAAAGGCCACTTGTTCTGGCTGGTGAAGACTATAATGCCAAACCTAAAGGTCATGTGCTGTTCGATACTTTACCTATAAAGGGTTTGGACGTGGTTTAGAGTGGAACAACTATTTTATTAGCCGACAGACAGAAAATTCTAGATGTTTTTTATTTTGGAGTGATCGAAGGTGTGTCTAGGAATTGGACTCAAGTCAAGGCTTTACGTACATACATACATAATTGGTCATTAAAATCCTTCCGTCAGGATTACGACTTCGCTTCTGACACCACTTAGGTTGTGTGTGTTAATTTTGTACATAAGTGCCGGGAGCTACAGTCGACTTTGAACAAAATTTTTTTTTTAAATTTTCATGGCAATTTTATTTTCTCTCAGAATTTTTGCTAGAAATATGCTGAGAGGCAGTCGCCGAAGAAGTATTTTTTCATATTTAATTTTGTTGAAGGTGTCTGACCTGGGGTTTGAACTGTGGCCTCACGTCTAATAAGCCAATACACTACCTATCAGACTATGGCGGCTACAACTCGAGGCTTTAAGAAATTTATTTTCTGATCACTCACCTAGTACTCTCACGACTTCAAGTCCTTAGGACATCACATTACCCACCACAAATATGAGGACAAGTAAATAAATTAAATGGCTTGAATTTAAAAAAATAGCTCAGCACGCATTGCAGCAAATGCTCAACGTACCATTTTAATTTATTTGCAAGCTAGATGTAATAAAATCTACTATTATAAAAGAACCGCTTGAATAGGGCCACAACAATACAAATCCGCTTAAAAGAATATAAAATTAGGGAATCCACAAAAAGGATTAAAGAAATCTGGATTCAGAAGAATGGCATCACTTACAAAATATTTAAAAGGGCTTGATGCTACATCAGAAATAATTTATACATTTTGTCGAAGGTCTAGGAATCTCAAAAGACCTGTTATGTTTCAGCCTCCTTTCCGAAATTGCGACAGATGCACTTGAAAAACCTTTTCATCCAAATTTGGCCAGCTACACGATGCGAAGAATGCACCTTGTGTAGACGTAATGTTTAACACGATGATTGCTGAGTTTACACGAATGATAACCAGGATTATTCTTTTTGTTAAAACTATACCGAAGCCCGACACGGATCCTACAAAAGAATGGAGATCGTGTGGTTCATTTCAATTTATATATATTTTTTGTTCTTGTGTCAATTTTTAACCAGTGCCAAAGTTTACAGTTTTAATTATAATTTAATTAATTTTAACGTTTCTCTTAAAAAATATTAAGAAATTACATTTTGTTCCCAAGCAGGTACATGTTAACAATGGTAAGAAAAGGGACAATGTTTGATAATTTATTTCAAATAATATTTGAATAGAAAATAAAAGACCAAAAATGCGTGTGTACATGTAACAAATTTTATAAGTTATTTAAAACTTAGGGCCATTATTACAACTTGCCGTTAACTAAAGGTAGAATTTTAAGGGGCAGATAAAAGGTTTTTCATTATTGTAAGTAGACAATGTGGTAGAAGTGGGCGTTAAGCTAAAGGGAGGATCATCCTACCGGTAACTTTTAAAGTTAAGTTTATCTTTGAACTTGCTTTTGCAACTTTACAGTTCCCTTTAGCTAAAGGTATCTTTAACTAAACCCAAGTTTAACGGCAAGTTGTAATAATGGCCCTTAATATAAAAAACATAAAAATATGAGCAAAATTATATATATGTATGTAGGGTATATGGTTAAGCAATAAGATATGAAACTCTGTTTCTTATTTCACTCAAGTGAGAGTCTAGAAGTAAAGTAATGAAACGTAGTAAGCAGAGTGGAAAATGAGGTGATGAAGAGAAGTCATAGTCGGAAAAGAAAGAAAAAATAAATAAGTAACTCGCGATCGCAACAGTGTCTTTTTCTTAGTTTATAATTTTAAATTTACCGGAAAATAATACACTTACCTACTAAATAAAATATTGTTAATAATAAATAAAGATAATAAAAAAGTTTTTCAATAAATTCGGAATATTTAAACTGATCTAGATCCTACAATATGGAAGCCCAACCGAAATGAAGTGAATTGTAGTTTTAAAAAGAAAATAATCCCTATTATACATTTTCTTTCTACGTTAAATTAATAACAGACAAAATTCGAAAGAAATCGAAAATTTTAAAAAAGAAAATGTCTGAAAAACAATAAATATTGGTCAACTGATAACTTGTGTGAGAAAAGAACAAACGACTGCTACAAAGTTGTGCGCACAAGCTCAAAATTAGAACAGAGCTAGAGAAGAAAATATGAGCATTTCACTATATACAGTTATGAGCGACTGATGTGATGTTTTCGTAACACAGGCTATTTCACTTGCCTACCTATTTGCAAAATTGAGTGTTTTTGTTTGTGTTTTCCATATAAACAGACAAGCGAGTGAAATAGCCTGTGTTACAAAAACATCACGTGAGTGTTGAAAATTTAACTGATGTTTTCATAACACAAGCTTGTTGACAGGCCGGCAATCGCTACACAGGCAAGTACGTAAGAAAATGAGTTTTTATAACATAATTGCCTGACTTACGTTATTATTACGTCTTGTCAATATACTATTTATTATACCATTGAGTTTTTTTCTCTGTTAATGTATAATAAAATATAAATAATAAATACCAGGCAAACCTGTATTTTGTTTATTATTTATTATTACATTTTTTCTGTTTGTTTATCAAAAAAAATTTTTGTTTTGCTCAGAATTAAAAGAATCTATTAAGTTTTTAATTCCCTTTCTGAAAAATGTCTGGATTAAGCTTCAATCTTTGCCTGTATTTTTAAACAATTGCCGTGAAAATCACTACAATATTCAATGCCGCTTTAAACAAAAATATTTGTGAAAGTATCATATGAGATTAGGATAATCTCACCCTAAGTAGGAAAATGAAACGGATATAGGATATGGAAAATAGGTCAGCAAAAGCCATAACTGCCTGTGGGGACTTGTTGTTATACGAATGCGTGGAGCTAGGACGAAGCTGAGTCTATTTACAGAAGAAACAGAAATCGCATAATTTATTTGGCTAAAGGACCATACTATGGTCTTTCAAGCGAAAATAACATACATAATTTGTTAAACTTGACGTATTCGTACATAATTCAGCATTAGAGCCCTTCAATCAGGATTACGACCTAGCGTCTCATAGCACTTATGTTATGAGTGTTATATGATGTTTTTGTAACACAGGCTATTTCACTTGCCTGCCTGTTTGCATGGAAAACACAAACAAAAACACTCAATTTTGTTTGTGTTTCCTTTATAAACAGGCAGGCAAGTGAAATAGGCTGTGTTACAAAAACATCACATTAATTTTATTTATTTTTTATTGTTTATATAAGTGGCGGGACAAATAATTTACATTCGACTTCCAACTACCGATTTTTGAGAAACCTTTCATGGCAATTTTAATTACTCTCAGATGTTTTGCCAGAAATCTGCTGAGAGGAAGTCACCGAAGAAATATTTTTTCATATTTCGTTTTGTTGGAGATGTGTGAACTGGGCTTGAACCGCGGCCTCACGTCTTAAAAGCTACACACTACCTACTAGACTATGGTAATTTGAACTTGACATATAGGGATTATAATATCTTCACTGGTAATCAAATGTTTAACATTAATAAGGTTCAGGTATGGCACGATGCGTATTATGTGTATACCTAGTCAGAAGAACTTAATCTGGCTAACAGAGTCGGAGTATTATATTAAATAGACTCGGTAAATTCACACATAAAAAATTGGCGAAAACGTTGCACTGACTATAGTGAGACAATAACACAGTAGGAAAAATTGCGAAGGTACACTCCGGCGATCCTGAAAATCACCGAAACTGAATACAAGTGACTTAAGTATATGGTCAATGAAATTCATTACAAAAAAATATTTTTTACAATTTTTATTTTTGTCTACTTTTGACATTTCTAACAAATGGATTTGCCATAGGAAAACAAAAAAAAAACTCAATTCTTACGTTTCTACTCACAAAAGGCTGCCACATGTGTTATAAAAACCAAACCTACTTGATGCATACTATGCGTTTTCTTCTGTAACTTGTCACAAACAACTACACTGATTCTATTTTTTGGCATACGCATGTAACGCAAGGTCGCATCAAACGGATGGTATGGACTTTCGGCTTAAAGAAGAAACATGAGAAAGCAAAATCAGCTGTGAGAGTCATTTAAAGCAGAGAAGAGGACCGCAGCAAGCTGAGAGCAGTGGAAGCAGCTAGACGTTTATGAAGTGGACAGAGGTAGAACACACGAAATAAATAGAGCTGTCCGCACATGATTTTAAGAAAAAATTGGTTAAATATCTGTCACGTTGTGAAAATTTATACTGAACTTAAAAAAAAAAAGTAATTGTGAACTTGAAAACTTTAAATTTAATTTGGCAAAATTCCAATATTTAATATAATTTGAATTCTATTTATTTTATTTTTTTTTTTTTTTGAGATATTATTAAGTAATTGGAAGAAAGTTTTATGGACGTGTCGCTTCTGTTAGAAAAGGTGTGATGGATAATCCAAATTTATTGATTATGTGGTGTTCATTTAAACATATTTCGCATGCGTATAAAGACCAACCTACGCAACATGCAGTAAATAAAAATACAGCAGAGATGCTGATTGGATACTAGAACAAGAGGCTTTCAATACTGATTTTTCGAAAAAAAATTATTCAGCGATACAGTTCATTTTTTACTAGGTGGCTACATAAAAAATCGAAATTGTCGCTATTGGGCTCGCAAAACACGTTGTGGTAAAGTCATTTGACCGTACTTAATACATGATACGTACATGATAACCTACATTTTGGCCTGCCATAAGCGATTGTGAACTACACAGTGTGTCATTTTAATGAAACAGTGCCACGTGCCACTCAATACGTCCGATTTTGGCTTTATTGAATGGGAAGGTTGCAGAAAGAATAATTTCAGGTTTTGACAAAGGTAATTTGCCACAAAGTCATCCGATTTAACGCCGTTAGATTTCTTGTGGGGCTACGCCAAACGCCTTGCCTATTTGGATAATCGCCTAATTTTGAAACATTCTAAAACTAACGTGCCACCCAAAGTATGTGAAATAATTGCCCGAAGCTTACTCGAAATAATCGACTACTTCAACTAATCTAGAGATTGTTGTTGTTGGTTTATTTGGAAAATGTTCGATGTATTTGTTAGTGTGTATTTGTGTATTGTATACACATTGCCTCTTGTTGCGTTATCCATCTCTCTCATACTCATACTGATGTTATTGTTAGTTTATGTATGGTTCGATGCACATATGTGTTAGTGTAGCTGGTAGCTTTTGTTTATGTTAAACGATATTAGGTCGTTTCGATAGTTGTTGCGTAACACTGCCGCCCACTTAAGCCTGTTCGTCCCGAATAGGCACATTATCTCCTTTCCCATATTTTGCCAGTCGCTCTATGTGTACGACCTTCATTTTTGTTCGGGGCTGTTAGCTTTCTGTATCCTGTACACGACGTCGTTTAACCGTTTAATTATTTTGTACGGTCCAATCCAGCTGGTTTGTAGCTTGGGAGATAATCCCTTCTTCCGCTTTGGGTTGTATAGTAGAACCAGTTGTCCCTCATGGAAGCCCTCCTGTGTTTGCTGCACGATCATACCTGGCTTTCATTCTATCGCTGACCATTTTTATTCGGGTGCGCACAAATTGATGAAGTTCATTTAGGCTTTCTTCTTTTCTAGTGGCATCCCACTCTGTGGCGGGCTTAACTCCAAACTCCAAGTCACCGGGCAGTTTTATTTCAGTCCCAAAAATTACCTTGGCTGGTGATCTAGATGTTGAATCATGGACTGCAGATCGGTACGCCAGTAGAAACCTTGGAATGTGTTCGTCCCAGTCCTTCTGTTGCTCGCTCACTACTTTCCGTAAGTACTCTTTCAGTGTTCGATTAAACCGTTCTACCATTCCGTCAGACTGTGGGTGAAGCGGCGTCGTTCGAGTCTTCTTAATGCCGTATACTTCACACATTTTCTTGAATACAGCTGACTCGAAATTTCTGCCTTGATCGGAATGTAGTTCTAATGGAATCCCGTAGCGGCATTCCCAGTTGTTCACAAAAACATTTACAATTGTGCTCGCCTCTTGATTGGGTATGGCATACACTTCCGGCCATTTGCTGAAGTAGTCCATCACTACGAGAACATATCGGTTTCCGGCATTGCTGACTGGAAAAGGGCCTGCTACGTCCATCGCTATCCGCTCGAAAGGTGCGCCCAAGTTATATTTCTGCATCTGACCTCGACTTCTTTTTACTAGACCTTTAGCTGCAATACACTGGGCACAGTTTACTATCCAATCCGCCACTGCTTGCTGACATGCAAACCAATAAAAACGTTGTTTTAGCCTTTCCAGCGTCTTTGTCACGCCAAACACTTGTTTCATTTAACACTTCTTTCATTTTGGAGGAAGGTACTACGAATAGGTTGGATGAGGTCTTACCATCAGCGCTTTCCTAATGTCTACATATGCACCCGTTTATCAACCTTAAACTGTCCCATAGTGTCCAATTTGCTTTTGTAAGAGGACCTTCTGCGGATATCTCATTTCTGGTGGGCCGTTTGTCCTCTTCCTTAGCTGCTATTATCTTCGCCGATATTGGGTCACTCCTTTGTGCTTCGGACCAGTCTGCGTTGGCTTCGATCCGCGTTAGCCGTATATTAACGATGGATTCTTTCTTCTCCGCTTTCATGCAATGCTTACACTCCAAATTACAAGGTCGGCGTGAAAGAGTATCAGCATTTCCATGTTTTATGCCTCTTCGGTGTTCAATGCTGAAGTCGTAAGTCTGGAGGAGCTCAATCCAACGTGCTGCCCTTCAGTATTCTTGAATTGCAGCAGCCATCTCAGGGCAGAATGATCAGTCTTTAGCAATAAATGTTGGCCATACAGGTACTTATGATAATGTTTTATGTACTCTAGCACTGCAAGTAGTTCACGTCGGGTCACACAATAGTTCAGTTCCGGCTTTGACAGTGTGCGGCTATAGTAACCCACGACTTTCTCTGCACCATTGACCATTTGTGAAAGTACACCACCAATACCATATCCGCTAGCATCACTGTCTAAGATGAATTTTTCTCCTGGGAGTGGATACGCCAAAACTGGTGCTACACACAATAGAAATTTTAGGGTCTGAAACGCCTTTTCTTGTGACTCACCCCATTGATACAATTTTGATTTCTTGGTGAGCTCATGCAAGCTTGCAGCCACGGTAGCAAAGTTAGGCACAAAGCGTCTGTAGTATGTGCATAGTCCCAAAAAGCTGCGTAGTTCATGAAGATTCTGGGGACGAGGCCAGTCCTTTACTGCTCGTATTTTATCTTCATCCGTAGAAATTCCATCTGCTGTAACAAGATGTCCCAAATATTTCACCTGTTTTTGGAACAATGCTCATTTCTTTAGGCTTAATTTTAGTCCAGCCGTTGTTATTCGCTGCAGAACTTCTCCCAGGTTTTTGAGGTGTTCGTCAAAAGTTCTGCCCATCACTATTATGTCGTCGCGGTATTCCAGGCAAGTCTTCCAATGCAGTCCCTTGAGTACACGTTCCATAAGCCGCTCGAATGTGGCCGGAGCATTTCAGAGTCCAAATGGCATAACTTTAAACTGCCATAAGCCGCCGTTCGCACTGAATGCAGTTTTCTCTTTGTCCTTGTCTGCAATCTCCACCTGCAAATATCCGCTTTGAAGATCCAATGTGGAGATCCACTTCGTTCCGGCTAGCGTGTCGAGTGTGTCATCAATTCTCGGTAACGGGTAACTGTCCTTTTTGGTGACATCATTCAGCTTCCTGTAGTCTACGCAGAATCTCGTACTGCCATCTTTCTTTTTGACTAAGACTACAGGTGAGCTCCACGGACCCGATGATGGTTCGATTACACCGCTCTTCCTCATTTCGTCGACTAACTCCTTAACCTCATTACGCTTCGCCAGTGGTATGCTTCTGGGTGCCTGTTTTATCGGTCTCGCTTCGCCAGTATCAATTTCATGTTTTACCATGCCTGTTCTTCCTTGTCTTTTATTGTTCATGGCGAAAGCGCATGCATACCTCTTTAGCAGCTTCTTGGCTTTATTTCTCTCTGGAGCTGCTAAGCCTGCTACCCAGTTCTCCACACTTACACTAAATTCCTGTTGGTCCTTGACTAACATTGCGGCAGGTTGTGGCGATTGTTCGCTGTTTATTACCGCCTCTACTGGAACACATTGGTCCACCTCTGAGTTTTTACTGATGACTTTTTCATGGCCTGATAGATTTATCACTCTCACCGGGACTATTCTCTGTTCTTTGAATTTGACGAGGGCCTTTGCTGATAACAAGTCCGTCTGAATTTCTGCTGGTTCAACAACCCACAAGCGGTTCTCCTCACAATCTCCCTCCATACGCGCCCATATCAATGATTCACTCTGAGGTGGTAATTTGAGTGGTTCGACTGCAACTATCCTTCTGACGTGCATTTGATGCTTATATCCGACGTCAAGAGGTATCTCCACATTTCGCCAACTCATTATCTGTTGCCCCATATTCAAATTGATACCATGAGCTATCATAAAATCGGCACCAATGACAACCTCATCCACAATATCAGCAACTATAGACGTGGCTTACGCTGATGTTGGCTATCGTCACCTTCGCCTCTGTCTTTCCGTGGACGGTGGCAGACTCTCCAGTAGCTGTCCGAAGTCTTACATTGCTAAGTGCCTCACACTTCCCCTTCACGACATCTGGTCTGATGATAGACTGCGTAGCACCGGTGTCTATAGTGAAGATGTGTTGTCTGCCATTTATGTACCCGCACGCCGTAAGATTGCTGTTGTTCTGTTGCATCACTGATATTGAGATTGTGGGAGCCAGCACTTACGTGCCAGCTCGTTTTAGTTTAACGGGGACTCTTGTGAAGATGGTTGGTGGTTCGCCCGTTTCTTATCCCTTGATGGTGAGGCGGATCTAGATCTTTTAGGTGGCGCTTTACAGTTTCTTTTGAAATGCCCAGCCTTTCCACAGTCGAAGCATTTAAGTTTAGCCTTCTGTCCATTTTCTCCCGAAACTTGCTTCAACATCTCTTTAAGTTTATTTAACAGGCATTCTTCCTCCTCCACGACTTCCATTTTTCGCACTTTACTTATTTGTGGTCTAGAAATCGTGCGAGCGGTCTCCTGGGCTAGTGCGAAAGCTACGGTCTCTGCAAATGTTGTCTTCTGCGTAGAACATACCGCCAGTTTAATGTCAGGGTCGCGTATACCATTCACAAACGCCTCGGTCTTAATGTTGTCTATCAGCGGGTGGTTTTCTCCTGGGTATTTAAGCTGCACCAATCTCTCGACCTCCATTGTAAATGCTTGAAGTGATTCACTAGCCTTTTGCGCTCGGCACCTTAACTCCATGCGGTACAGTTCTCGTTTATGCTCGTCGCCAAATTTACTCTGTAACGCCACCATTAAGTCGTTGTAGTTATTTCTGCAGCTGGCTGGCATGGTTTCTAGGATCTGAGCCACGACACCTTTTAACGCCAAAATTAGTTCCAACGCCTTCTCGCCATCATCCCATCCGTCTCTGCTGGCTACTGTCTCAAATTGGAATTTGAACATTGATAAGGGTGAGCTACCATCAAAGCAAGGTGGTCTTATCCTACCGGTACTTTCTGACACGACTCGCACTGGATCTGGTCGCTGGCTCTGGAGGTTGATGTGCTTTTCCTCCATCATTACGAGTTTTCCGTCGACGGTCCTTCCCAAATCGTTCACTTTTGTATCAACGGTCTTTTCCAAATCTACCACCTTTACCTCGATACTGGTAATTCTTTTGCTGAATGACTCGCGTATTTCCTGCAGCTTCTCGGTTGTCGCTTCAAATAGCTTTTGGTTTACTGCATGCATTTTTTCATCATTTGTTCACTATCTTTTCGCGACTCTGCCAGCAGTTTCTGATTTTCAGCTCCAGAAGAATCAAATAGCTTCTGGTTCTCCGCTCTAGAAGCTTCCTGTACATCAGCCAGAAGTTTTGCATTTTCTCATTTTCGGCCCTAGAAGCTTCAAACAGCTTTTTGTTCTCTTCTTGCATTTTCTGATTTTCGGCTCTAGAAGCTTCTTGTACATCAGCCAGAAGTTTCTGGTTTTCTGCTCTAAATGCTACTTGCATTTTCTCTCGTTCCTCCTCATCCTCGAACTCGTAGGATTCGATGTCGATGCCCTGAAGCTGAAGTTGTTCTCTTAACCGCCTCTGCAGTTCATTCTTTGTGCCCGCTGTTGGCAGCTCCAGTTTACCCAACTCTCCATTAAGCCGGTCCACTCTTAGTTCAGAGAGTTTCATTTTATTTTTTTTTTTTATTTATTTTCACTTTTGGATTTTGCAATCCCACTTCTGACACCAATTGTTACATTTTTACCTTTATAAAAACGTTTAAATATGAGTTCGTTAATTGCAAACCAAGTAAAAACAAATATGTGTCTTATTTTAATTAAATTCTCTTTATTTATCACACTACTTTTGTGCCACTGTACGATCTTATTCACACACAACTTTTCGCTATACTGCTCACAACGGATATCTTCGAACCACGACTTTTTACTTCGCACGCAGCTTGTCTTCACACCGCGACTGATTAGTTCACACGCAACTTCACGCAAGGCTGTCTCAATTATAACTGACTGACTCGTCTGCTTTGTCTTGCCCTTTTATAGTCCAACACGAACAGTACATCGAACGTTCTTGAAGAAGAATGTTCGCGGTTTCGCATTCTCGCAATTTCTATGGCGACTGTATTGCTTGTTGTTGCGCTTGCTTCCCTTTTGCTCTCATGCTTGTTGTTGGTTTATTTGGAAGATGTTCGATGTATTTGTTAGTGTGTATTTGTGTATTGTATACACATTGCCTCTTGTTGCGTTATCCATCTCTCTCATACTCATACTGATGTTATTGTTAGTTTATGTATGGTTCGATGCACATATGTGTTAGTGTAGCTGGTAGCTTTTGTTTATGTTAAACGATATTAGGTCGTTTCGATAATTGTTGCGTAACAATATGGGCAATTTCGTGTCAAGTGATCCAATTTTTAAAATCGATGTCTTCCGATTTGGATGAAATTTGCACCAAGGTTAGTACTATTGGATAGTTGGCCAGACACAAATTTTCAGCTCTATCAGTCAAGAACTGTCGGAGTTAGAGGGGGTCAAAGTTGGACATTTTGGTCATACAGGGTTTTTTTAAAATGTGTGTAACTTTTCACCTATTGGTCCTAGCAAAAATTTTCCAAAGGATATTAGATAGCTATTTCTTCAATCTTTCCAAAAATAATTTTTTTAATTTTAAAAAAAAATTTTTTTTTATTTTTTTTTATTTTTTTTTTAAAATTAATTTTTTTTTTAATTTTTTTTCAATTTGGGCCATTTTTTTTTTTTTTTTTTTTTTGCTTAAAAGAAAGCTTATACAATTTCCTTTAAGGCCTTCATAATCGCTGAATGGGATGCGAGTGGGATATCTATCAAAAAAATTATTTTTTAACTCAAGAATAAGATTTTTCAATATTTGGCACATGTACCATTTTCATTTTCCCCCATTTTTTTTTCGAAATGGAGTTTTTTTTTATTTTTCCTCAAAAGAAAACTTAAACCATTTCCTTTAAGATCTTTGTGGACACTTAGTAGCAAGAGCCATATCTATAAAAAAAATATTTTAACTCAAAATCCAAAGTTTTTAAATTTTACCATATGCACTATATTTTTTTTTAATGGATGTTTTTTTTTTGCTCAAAGAAAGCTTAGTTCTTTTCCTTTAAGAGCTTTGTGGTTACTTAAAGAGATGCGAGTGGAAAAACTTTAGCGTGCGAAACTGAATCTCTAGTAGCTCAATTTTATCAGCGAGATGATATGAGTCGAATGATGCCAGGAATGAAAGACTGGGTGTCTGTTCGAATCGATGGCCAGAAAGTCCAAATGCAGAAGAGGATGATGTTTTTCCACTCGCATCCCATTAAGTGACCACAAAGCTCTTAAAGGAAAAGAACTAGGCTTTCTTTGAGCAAAAAAAAAAAACATCCATTAAAAAAAATATAGTGCATATGGTAAAATTTGAAAACTTTGGTTTTGTGTTAAAATATTTTTTTTTATAGATATGCCTCTTGCTACTAAGTGCCCACAAAGACCTTAAAAGAAATGGTCTAAGTTTTCTTTTGAGGAAAAATAAAAAAAAACTGCATTTCGAAAAAAAAAAATGGGGGAAAATGAAAATGGTACATGTGCCAAATATTGAAAAATCTTATTCTTGAGTTAAAAAATAATTTTTTTGATAGATATCCCACTCGCATCCCATTCAGCGATTATGAAGGTCTTAAAGGAAATTTTATAAGCTTTCTTTTAAGCAAAAAAAAAAGGGCCCAAATTGAAAAAAAATTAAAAAAAAAAATAAAAAAATTATTTTTGGAAAGATTGAAGAAATAGCTATCTAATATCCTTTGGAAAATTTTTGTTAGGACCAATAGGTGAAAAGTTACACACATTTTAAAAAAACCCTGTATGACCAAAATGTCCAACTTTGACCCCCTCTAACTCCGACAGTTCTTGACTGATAAAGCTGAAAATTTGTGTCTGGCCAACTATCCAATACTACTAACCTTGGTGCAAATTTCATCCAAATCGGAAGACATCGATTTTAAAAATTGGGTCACTTGACACGAAATTGCCCATATATATAAATTCATTTCTGTGTTCCAATCGGACAAAAAATTAATTCAGTAAGGTATTGCAATTCAGGTCAAGGCATGAGCCCTGATGTGATAAAAAATACTCGGACTGATGATGGATATATATCAATTTTCAATGATATTATATACATTATATATCTTAGCGTAGGTTTTCGAGATTTCCTCCCAAATGATGAATTTTCATAATACCTAACTCACAAAGTTTTTTAATAATTTTTTGTATCTGCTGATTTGTTAAGACTATAAATTAATTATAAATCTATATATGTACATTGTTTTCAGCTTAAATCCAGAATTAAAATCTATTATTAATATAGTTTTTAATAATTTTTAACAATAATAAAAATAAATGAAATAAAATTAAAAAACAATGAATAACGGTAATCATAATGAACTTTTGTTAATTTTTTATATAGATATTTTTCTTACTCCTTTTTCGCTCAGAATCAGAATGTTTTAATAGTTTTAAAACACATAAATGTTAATAACTGTTCGTATTAATAAACTGTACAACTATTTTGACAATTTCTTATGAAGATTTTTTAATTTACGTCCGATTAGAGCACAAATAAATTTTTCAAAAAGTTTCAATTGTTTTATCAAGTACTGTATATACGAGAGTCCCCTAAATTTCAATGTCGTAATATTTTTACGCATACTTTTTCGAACTTTTGAAGCAACTTAGTATTGACTAGAAAAAAATTTTGTCCGTTTTATAAACGATAATCCGTGCCGACTTGCGATTAGTGTACCATATTAGTGTACCTGTAAAAACATATAACTGAGTTTTTCTTTAGCCACAAAATTCTTGATTTTTATGATTATTAGCTTTCTATTGATTATTGCATAAAAATGTTGGTAGAGTTACTAGGTGACAAACAAAATACTTTCCTTGTCGGACCGCCTAGTCATCACATAAAGGGTTCAAAATTACCATCTAATAGGCTAGTTGTGCTATTTTATAATATATTTTATAATATTTTATAATATACATACTGAGAAAAAGGCTTTTCCTAACTGCGTGAAGAAGTTTATTGATTATTATCATTTTTGGAGCGACTTACAAATAATAGTACGAAAATTCAGGTCAGGTTTAAGAATGTGAAATTATTTTAAAATTGATATTCCACATCCTGAAGCCTTTGAAGTAATGATAATTAAGAAAGAAAAAGTATTTAAAAAACAGGCCGATCGGTGGCGAGTATAAAAAATTAGCAAAGAAAGAAGACATAACTAGGCGATTCGATGAAGGGGGAAGGAACTTAAAACAAAAAGACTTGCAGGCTGCTGCATCTGCTTCCACTACAGACAACATGCAATATACAGGAGATTCGAATAAGGAAAAGAAATTGAAACAAATTCAAAAATGGATAGAAAATCTCATAACACCTAAACTTGACGCGGTTTTAGATTGATGCCAGTTAGGCACAAGAGACTTCGTTTATATTTTTAATGCGGTCGTGCTTGTTTTAAAGTGATGATTTTCCCATTAACAAATCTTCGATTCAACGAATTCGTACTCAGACGGTAAAAAAAGCAATAACACTGACTTTCAAAACAATATGCCTGACGTAGTCGCAATCAATTGGGATAAACAACTAACCTTATACTCGGTTCAGACATGCACCTTTATTGCGTAAATCGCAATAAACGGCATTATTGATCTCAATATTTCATATAAAATTTCAATTAATTATTGGTCAATAAATTCATAAATTGTTATAATATTGATAAAAACTTTAAATACAACGCTTTCTATTAATATTTGACAACTCAAATGTAAACAACGACAAACAAAAAATGGAAGGTCAGCAGAAAGGTTTGTATTTTATTTTGAGTTTCATATCAAATTTGTCTTTCTCATTCTTCTGAGAAAAGCCACTTTGGAGTCAAAAGTAGTCCCTATTAACCGCAACAGCTGGGCGTTTCGGTTAATCATTGGCAATACCTTTTTAAATGTTAAATTGTTTTCATTTTTTTCTAAAAAAAATTTTGGCACTAATTTTGTTTACCAGCTGTCAAATAAATTTTCGTATATTATATGTCTGAACGCTAAAAATATTGTTCTCAATAAACCGAATATTGATTTAATAAAAGTGCATGTCTGAACATAGTATTAGCAATGTGTGCTTCGATCACAGCTTAAAATGATTGAGAAAGACTAAAAGACATTACAACATGTTTGCATGGTTACAGCTAAAGACATCGATGTTAAAAAACATCGGTCATAAGACTGATATGATACATCGATGTTTCATTTTGCTATCATTAAATAGCCAAATATAAAATCTAAAGCATTTTAGCGAATTAAAAACCAAATCACAGCTACATACCATCATATGATTTCAAACAAATCCTAACAAAAAATTTGAAAACTACATTTTCATTGATTACGATACACGGTATAAAAATACATGGTTCTATAAAATTTACGGCTTTGTGATCAAAAATGACGACTTTATGACAAAAAAGTGGATTGATCCTTTATGTGAAAGCATAGCTCATTAACAAAAACTTAAGTTACTCCTATAACATATTTTTAGTGTAACCAAAGAATATGGATATAAATAATGCGCATTATGTAGAAGTAAAAATTCTTATGGCGGGATGTACCAGTACGACCCGCTCTCACCAAAATCTTTTTTAAAAATCATTTCTTGATGAGGGAGGGAAGACAGAAGAAAAATAAACACAAACAAAGAGCGTAACAATGTGTTGCTCTCATCGTACGTATGTATATGTGTATGTACGATTATGTATGTATGATCGTTTTTATTGTTTGACCAAAGACTATAAATATATAAAGATGTTGCACACAGTGTATTTAAAATTGACAAAATTTTGTGCTTCTTTATGATGAGGGGGGTAGGTAACAGGGAAAGCTAAATCGTCATTCTCACTCTCATGTTAACTGAGAGAAAGAAAACAAAAAAGACTCAGTACACTTATTGTACTCAGAGAACTTATTATACTTAGAGAACGTATTGTTCTCTTCTCTAAGCAATTTATTCTCATATGCGTGTATACGTGTGTGCATGTATGTATACATACATTGCCAAATAAAATAATAAACAAACTGAAAAATTTTTTGTTTTCACAAAATGTATGTGCAAATAGCCTGTGGAAAACAAACATTACCGTTTGTTTTACTGTAGGGTAAGAATATGTGTTTTATTGTTGTAGAAATGAAATTATATCGATTCGCACCGAATTATAATGTTATTTTTTAGACTATTCAATTATGTATGTATGTATAAAGATATAAAATAAATATATAAAGATATAAAGATGTTGCACTGCCATACATTGTATTGCCAGTGCTGAATTTGTCGATGGCAGCACGGCTACTGCCACTTATTGTAAAATTAGCATTATTTTAAAACAAATTTAGCTGCAATTTATATTTACATTTGGTTACTATGTTAAAAATATAGAAAACATACATACAGATTTTTATTTACTGTTATTTTAACTCATTACATTTTGTGTTTACATTTGAAACTGTTCAAAAAATTCCTTTATTTTAGTATTCTAGTAAAAGTGAGTAAAGTTAAAAAAGTGTGAATTTAAAAATTGTAAATTTTAAAAATTTTGTGAAAACAAGACTTCTTTTAGTTTGTTTGTTTTTTTATTTGGCAATGTATATATGTATGTATACATACATGCACACACGTATACACGCATATGAGAATAAATTGCTTAGGGAAGAGAACAATACGTTTTCTGAGTATAATAAGTTCTCTGAGTACATGTTACTTTTTGTTCTCTTTCTCTCAGTTAACATGAGAGTGAGCACGAATATTTAGCTTTCCCTGTTACCTAGCCCCCTCATCATAAAGAAGCACAAAATTTTGTCAATTTTAAATACACTGGGCCCTAATCATAGTCATCAAAAAAGTACACTTTAAATATTATTTATTAAAATGTCTACTTTTCAGCTACTATAGACGATAAAAAGCTTACTTTTTCCGCTAAAGTCAGTTTTATACTTAAAACAAGCAAGTTAACATCACTTTAACTCTATCAGCTGTTTGTCATTTATCAAAAGTTACAAAATCAAAACAAACCAAAAACAAAAGTTGTATGAATTGAAATTTCGGCAATAAGTTTATTTTTCTTTAAAATGTTCAATTCTTCAGAGAATAAAGATTCCTTTGTGATTTGGCGTTGTCTTTCTAAAATAATGTCATTTTTGGACGGAGTTTTAGGAAGGTTTCTTAGGCGTTTGAGTTTGGAAGAAAAATTGGCTGTTTTTAATTTTTGGAGTTTTATGCGAACATTGCTCCGGTATGGTGATTTTAATATTTTCCGTTTCCTCGCTGTTTTGGACATCAAGTATTTCGCAGTCTAAATATCTAGCAGCTCTTTATGCAGTTGTTTTTTTTTTTTTCAAAATAACAGTTTATATTTTGTTTATTGTTTTGGCGCTTTTATTGCATCAGCTGTGTAGAGATGTCACTTATACAGTATTTATACCAGTTTGTATGCAAAATTTCAAACATTATACTAATCACCCACTTAGAGCTGATTCAACTTAAAACTATTATTAATTTTCACTATAGTTAAGAAACAGTTAGTAACAGGTTTAAATATTAAAGTTGTTTTTAAAAAGAACCGACTTTAGTGTTTGACTCTGATTATGGGCAGACGTCGGCACCAATGTCCCTCAGGGGAAGATTTTCTTTGGCTTTATATGTTCATATGTTCTCTTTGTGCCGACGACTGATTATGGGCCACTGTGTGCAACATCTTTATATATTTATAGTCTTTGTCCAAACTATAGAATGTTATGTATTGTCAATTTATTAAAAAGTTCTACGTTCAAATAAGTGAATAAGAAGCCGAATTTGCTCTTAGAGGTGTACAGTTATATTATGTTTATTTAAATTTTGGTAAATAAGTGCAAAATGGTGAATAATAAGGTCAGTGATTTATTTATCCAAAATTTTTATTTAAACTAAGTAATTATCAATTATTTTTAATTTAAGCAGTTCCCATTCCTTTCTATGGTCTTAAAAATACGGGATGGCATCGAACTTACTAAACTTTTCAGAATATTGGAACGGACTGCTGTTGCAGATTGCCACTTTTAGTTTATCTTTGTCCGGTACTGTTTGTTGTCTGCGTAAACATTACGCACAAGCAGTCCCCACAAAGGTGTATCAGCATTTTGGGCCAAATAAGGCAGCAAACATTCAGAAAGAATGCCTTGGTACTCTAAACTATTCATTCGAGTGGAAGGAAAGTAGAGTTCCAGGGTACCATGTGAGCTAAAGCCAGTCCAAACCATCAAACAGCCACCGCCGAAATTCCGTTTGGAAAAAAACAAGGCCTCCTTCCTTAAATCTCGCCAATAGAGATTGAAACTATCTGGTCCATCCAGGTTAAATTTTTTCTCATGAGAAAAAATTACCTAGAAACCCAAAAAAGTATGGAATATCTTATAACATTTTTTAAATTAGTTGCCATGTTGTTTTTCGGAAACTCCTTGCGCCTAATCTTATGCTGCTTAGTTAGACAGGGAATTTTTTAATTATACTCTAATAAGGTGTGGTTGGGCCTTGATAGCTCTTAGAACAGTGCTTTTTGAAGCTTGTAAGTTCAATTCCTTTTTTTTTATTGTTACCAAACTTTTCATGGAATTCGAGGCCTTTCGTGAGACTAGCCGAGATTCAGTCAGGTTCTAATCTTATGCTGCTTAGTTAGACAGGGAATTTTTTAATTATACTCTAATAAGGTGTGGTTGGGCCTTGATAGCTCTTAGAACAGTGCTTTTTGAAGCTTGTAAGTTCAATTCCTTTTTTTTTATTGTTACCAAACTTTTCATGGAATTCGAGGCCTTTCGTGAGACTAGCCGAGATTCAGTCAAGTTCTAATCTTATGCTGCTTAGTTAGACAGGGAATTTTTTAATTATACTCTAATAAGGTGTGGTTGGGCCTTGATAGCTCTTAGAACAGTGCTTTTTGAAGCTTGTAAGTTCAATTCCTTTTTTTTTATTGTTACCAAACTTTTCATGGAATTCGAGGCCTTTCGTGAGACTAGCCGAGATTCAGTCAGGTTCTTTGGACGGCCGTGCTTTTTAATTGTCCATAATTTTCTGTTTTTGAGAAAATTTTGCACAACACACAAAGATCGTCCCAGTTTATGCACCATTTCACACATACTCCATCCCTGCTCATGAAGTGCCACAATTTGTCCTTGTTCATAAGCTGACAAAGGTTTCTCGAGACCCATACCGCGCAGAATTTATTTAAATTATAAATTATTACAAAAAAGTAACAATTGTGATCCATTCTACTTAGATTAATTGGATATTAATCACTGACTTAGCGCATTTTGCACTTATTTAAATAAATTTAAATAAACATAATAAAGGGCTATCCATTTCGTGGTTTCAAAAGTATGGGACTGGAATTCGACATCTGTCAAACTTGTTGTGAAACCAATTTTTTCTTTTCAGTTGAAAGTCTGACATTGACGAAAATGGATCGCTTAACTATCACACAACGCATACAAATTATTAAAACCTACTACAAAAATGGTGATTCTGCCACAGCCACGTATCGTGCTTTAAGAGGAGATTATGGTTTACATAATCGTCCAACTACGCAAGCAATTGGCAAAATTGTGAAGAAATTTGAAGAGACTGGAGTGGTTACAAATATTGAAAGGCCTGTGCGTCATCGTTTCGCTCGTTCCGCTGAAAATATTGCTATTGTAAGTGAAAGTGTTGCCGAAGACCCGAATGTGTCGATTCCTCGTCGTCCTGAGGAATTAGGGCTGTCTTACGGCACATTATGTCGTATTTTGCATTTAGATCTACACCTACATCCATATAAAGTGCAGCTCACGCAACAACTGAAGCCAGCTGACCATTCACAACGTCGTAGATACGTGGAATGGGTGCTTGAATATCAGGCGGTGGACGGCAATTTTTCGAACAAAATTTTCTTCAGCGATGAAGCACATTTCACACTCGGTGGCTATGTTAATAAACAAAATTGTCGTATTTGGGGTTCTGAGAATCCTCAAGTAATTGAAGAGAGTCCATTACATCCAGAAAAAGTCACTGTTTGGTGCGCTCTTTGGTCCGAAGGTGTGATTGGACCTTACTTCTTCGAAAACGACGATGGAACGACTGTCACCGTCAATTCGGAGCGTTATGATCATATGATAACCGACTTTTTTTGCCTGCTATTGAAGAAAACGACTTGGAGAATATGTGGTTTCAACAAGACGGTGCCACATGCCACACAACTCGAGCGAATATGGCCTTATTGCAAGAGACATTTCCTGTCCGCGTAATTTCTCGTCGTGGCGATATCAACTGGCCACCAATATCATGCGATTTGACACCATTAGACTTTTTATGTGGGGCTACGCGAAAGACCGTGTTTATGCCTTCAACTCTTGAGCACTTAAAGACCAACATTCGTCAAGTTATGGCTGAGATACGGCCCAATATGTGTCAAAAAGTGGTCGAAAATTACCTCAAAAGAATCAATGCTTGCAACACTTCGCGTGGAGCTCATTTAAATGATGTAGTGTTTCACACATAATGTCAACGTTCAAGCTTTACTATAAAAAAGAAATACAGTATTTCCCGGATATAAGCACTTTCAAAAATGCTTACAAGATGGTGCTTATAAGCGGGTGATTCTTATATCGAAATCTCGCATAGCGGACATCAAATGCATTAATACAAATCTGTGTTAAAATTCCATTTTATTATTTTTTATTAAACAAAAGCAAAAAACAACTCATTTATAAAACAATATAAAAAAAAAAACAAAAAATCTGTTGAAAAAAAAACATTACATATGTTTATAAATCGTCGTTGAAAATCCAAATGTAGTTTTGTCTAACAAATCAGAATCAATAAAAGCCACGATTACGATTTTTTAATGGTACGTACTTTTGGGTTTTCAACGACGATATGTAGATATACTTAAGTCTAAGGAACTGAGATCGATTACATACATACATGTACCGATTATGTTTTTAAGAAAGTGTTGCCATAACAAATTTTAATGCCGCTGAATAATTTTATTGCCATTCAAAATAATTGTGACCGGGTGCATATAAACGAATTTTTTTTAGAGAAAATTTAAATTATGAGGTAAAATTATTTCTGTTTATAAGCGAGGAGTGCTTATAAGCGGGATGCATATATCGAAATATTTTCAGTATATTGTTAAACAAAAATCAAGTTTGCATAAGTTTTGGTGCTATTAAGCGGGGAGTTCTTATATCCGGGGAATACTGTATCATGAAAAAAATATTTTATATGTGTTTTATTTACGTTTACTTTTGAAACCACGAAATGGATAACCCGGTATAACGGTACACCTCTAAGTGCAAAATCGGCTTCTTATTCCCTTATTTGAAAGTAAAATTTTTTTGAATAAATTGACAATACATAACATTCTATAGTTTGGATGAATTGAGCAATCATTTTGAAGCACACCTTATATGTATACAGAAAATTAGTCATTGGAACGATGTCTACGGTTTCTTTAATTTTAACATCGTCAATAACATGAACGATTTAGAAACCCGAGTTCAAATCCCAGGTCAAACATCAAAACGAAAATATGAAAATATTTCTTCGGAGACTTCCTCTCAGCGGATTTCTGGCAAAAACTCTGAGTAAAAATTGCCATGAAAAGCTTCTCAAAAAAAAAAATCTGTCGTTCGGAGTCGACTTTAAACTGTAGGTCCCGCCACTCATGTATACAATTAACGCACACAACACGAGTGGTGTGAGAAGCTAGGACGTTGTACAATGGGTCAATTCGACCTCCGAGTATTGTACTTGTCACAGTTGACAAGTACACGTCCTCTAATCTAACCTAACGCCGATGTTTCGTTCATCACACGTCGATGTATCGTTTGCATCCCTAAACTAAACAAGATTTGAGCTTCTTGAAGATGTTGAAAGAGTACGAAAAAGTTGAATCAACACTTTTTCTAACTTCGCTAAGCAACTTTAGTCAACACTTGTGGTATTTTTGTAAAGGCACAGTTATATTTTCACTTTTTGATGACGCAGTTAAAAAAGGAAACTAAAACTAAAATGATTGTTAACTTAAATTTCTGTTTAATCATGGAATCGTTCCTTCGAAGAAAGCACTGAGCCAAAAATTTTCCGGTTAGCAAGTTTTTATGTTTTTTCATTTTTTATTGTTTTCTTGTCAATTTTCTCAGATAAAACACTGATATTGTATCGGAAAACAGCAACAATTTCTACTACGACTTTGATGGCAAGTTTCCTCGAGAAGATGTGTCTCCTTGAGATTGTAATACAGCTTTTGTAAACGTCAAAAAATAAATAAGTAATTTGAAAGTTGTAAACGCCGCTGCTGATAGGGCTGTCAAAATAATTCAAGACTTAAACGGACTTATCACGGCTGAAGAAGAACAAAAAGCGTTTTTGTTACGTTGTGTTCAGGAATATATGTATCCGAATTAAAAAAAAAACTAACACACTTAGGGCCATTATTACAACTTGCCGTTAAATTTGGGTTTAGTTAAAGGTACCTTTATCTAAAGGGAACTGAAAAGTTAACTTTAACTTATTTTTGTTATTACAACTTACAGATAAAATAAAATTAACTTTTTCAAAAATATGGCAGTGCTGTAGCAATGTCGATAAAACTGCTCAATTAAACAAGTTTTTTTAAATGTAATGGTAACGACGGGCTCCGTTTTATTATTATATATGCTCATTTTGTTTAAAGTTCCCATATTGAAAATAATATATAATATGGGAAGTTTAAACATAAACTTAACTTTAAAAGATACCGGCAGGATGATCTTCCCTTTAGCTTAACGCTCACTTCTATCGTATTGGGTACTCATAATACTGAAAAACAATTTATCTGCCTGTTAAAATCCTGCCTTAAGTTGTAATAATGGCCCTTAATGAAGTTAACCTAACCTAACTATCATCATTATCAATATATTTATGTATCATTTTAATAAAGATTAATGTTATAATATGTGAACTTATTTTACTCTAACTATAATTTACTTCATTTGTTTCATTTATATTAGGACTATATATAGCTTAAAGGAAAATCCTGTTACTGCAAAACCGTTAAAATGAAAGAGATTTTGTTTGTAAAAGCAACTTTTATATAAAGAGAACTCCGTTTATTTGCAAATTTTTACATTTACCGGTAACAAAACAGTTATAGCACTGGATCATTTTTATTTCATAATGAATAGACCCATATTTCGTTAAGAACGACGTTACTGTCAATTCCGAGCTTTATAGGGCGCATGTTACCATCTTCTTTTGGTCTGAATTGGATGATCTGGACACCATCAATAAGAGGTTTCCACAGGACGGCGATACGTGACAAACAGCGAAAGTCATAGAAAATTAGACCTTTCGAATGTACTCAATTATATCTCACAAGCACTTTGTTTTATTTAAATTGAAATTTTGGAGGGCTTAATAAAAAACAGCTACTTGGAGTAATCCGAAGTGTTTGGCTGCCGCAGCGACACATCTGTGCCAGATGCAGTCTGGGATCGACTTTTGGCATAATGTATGCAAAGGATTAAATCAATTTGATTTAATACTCTATTCATATATTGTAAATATACGTTTAGGAGGTCAGCCGTTGTCTATAATATTTTTTTTAATAATTTATTTCACTTAAGTTATTAAACATGAGAAATCGAATTTTCATTACATTTACAAATAAATTAAAAGTAAATATTTAGTAGAAATATGTTCGTTATGTCTGGATTTGCAATATTATACCTTCAAAGATAAACGGTTTTTGGCGAATAGCTTTAAATAATGGAGAACTCTAGAAATACAACGTCGAATATTTTTTGAAAATTATTTTGATATGGACTGAGTGCTTGTTGGTGTGTGCAGTGGTTGTGGATAATTATGGTTACATTTAGTTATGGGGAATGATGAACGATCACAATATGTTACAAAATTTTGAGACTTATTGCATTCATGAAGTTTTTTTATGAAAATGAAGGAACAAAATCATTAAATACAATTCAGATAACGAAACAGAAAATAAACAGGCATCATATAATAAATGTTTTTTTTATTGTTATTATTTTTTAATGGGGGCGAGAAAAAGTAGTATGTAATAGGTAGATTCTGGGAAAAAAGAGTACATGACCTTTCAGGCTTCAGGTATTTAATTTTAATTTTTCAAGAATTAATAGAATTAAACCTACCTTGAACCCATCATATGTCCAACTTCCAAATTTTAAGACGCAAGTCTGTTCATCGAAAGGAAAATACTCAACATCGATTTCGCAGGATGATTTGTAAATCGCCGGTGGTTTCCATTCAACTAATCCTTCTGAGTATATTGTTGCTTTCGTGGCAAGCGTCACCTCAAAGTTACCATCAGCACTGGACATTTAATTTAAATTTTTTTATTTCTTGTTACCAAGTAACAGCGTTAACGCTTTAATTCTTCAATCGTTAACTGCTGCATGTGTGAGTGTATGTGTATATGTGTGCGTATGTGTATTTCTTGATTGATATATATAATATTTTTTAATTTAAATTTTTAGTAACAGTATTAGCATTTCACCAGTGTAGGAATTATAAAAAGGTGATACAATTAATGATTTAATATATGTCACCCATATTGTTTTGTTTTCGATTTTTGTAAGAATATTATTGATATAAGGTATACAATTTTTTATAATTTACTTTCCTAATTATAAATGAATATATGTATGTCTGTGTATGCATGAATTATTGATAAGAATTAAATGTTAATTTTGCTTATAAGGGCTTATAAATTATAATGAGAACCTTATGTCTTTTATTCAACTGCATACAATTATTCAACTGCATACATATTTTAATCTTTGCTCATACGAAAAATATGCATTAGTTTTAATTTAAATGTTTTCCACGTTTAAGAGAAATGTAAGGTATACATGCACTTACTTATTGTATAAAACGATATCCGGTCGCCAAATATGATCCGACGGCACGTGAAGCATATGAACACCTCCATATTCTTTGGGCTCCCATCTCAGTTTATAGTCGTACCATGATTGTTCAACCCACAAGTTAGTTGTCATAATTTGATTTTTAAGGTTCTGTGAAAATAATTAATATAAAATTTCGAGATAAGCAAATTGACAAAATAAAGCTCAATTATCAAGGTTTAATTTTTTACTTAAATTTATATATGTATTTATGTATATATTTTCTTTTTCGCTTAAAGGATTAATAAAAAATATCACCTGTGTTAGTACCCCTTGCTTATGTAAGACAAACGACGTTCGCCTGCATGTGTGAAAAAATACTCATTACTCAAGTACTTCTGCATTACTTTTATCCAAATATACGTTCGTCTTGTAGAAACAGGGGGCTATTTTTTTAACAAGAGTGAAATCGTGACGTTTATACTTATTAAATACGCATGTGTGACCGTATACTTTGTTATACAAAATATATACTACGCTGAAACACACAAATTTTTTTGAACAAAATCTATTAACACATCGTCTGTCAATTCTGTGTAAATATCAGCATTCATTTCTTATGTTATTAATATTAAACAAATTGGAAGACGATTTCTGTTGCCGAAATCAAACCAAGTCACTAAGACCTCGCTATGCTTTTTTTCGAAGTTGCGTCCCTGCTGAATTAGTACTAAAGCCGAAAGTACATACCATCCGTTAAAATCAAAATTTGATTTTCTATTTTTCCCAAAAGCAGCTGATCAAAACAAAAAACCAGTCGCATAAAGCGCATTGTGTGTAACTTGCAATAAAAACCGCATAGAATGCAAGAATCGCATGTAACGCAAGCACGCATGAAACGGATGGTATGTACTTTCGGCTTAATTCTCACTGTGCGTCGTTAGATTTTCAAAGTTGCGTTGTTTTGGGTGAGAGTTTATATTTTTTTTTTTTTGGAAATTTTCTTTTTTTCCTAAAAGATGGTGTAACTTTTGTTTCTAATTGCGCCATGCTGTCAAAACTTGCGGATTCTCTTTCTAACTGAAAATAATATAGTTTTATTTTCACCTTGTTTTTCTAATTTTAGATCTCAGTTCCAAATAGAGTGTTAAGAATTAAATAAATTTTTTATTTTATTTTAATAGAATTTGTTTTTTTTTGTATGTATGTAATAAAATTTTATATTATTTTTGTTTTTTAAATGTTTATTTTGTTAAATGTTTTATTTTAAATTTTCTTTTAAAAATAGTATTTTCGTAACCCTGGAACCTATTTTCGATCTTTACATGGTTTGCTATAAAAAATCATAATTCACTTCGCGTCGTGTTTTTTGGAACGTAACCACGAGGCAAAGGGAGGTATGGGTGTACTATTTCGTTGTTCTTCACCCTTGGCTCTCCAATAATCTTGAAAGCCTTCCTCTCTACAAATAACATTACTCTATTCTTTCTCCCAAAATTTATATTGTCTTACTGTACGCTTAGTTCCGGTACAGTTTTTTACTTTTCAACACTGATATTTTTATTTAAAACTTGGTTTAGCTGTTGCATTTAAGTTTAATTTTACTTGCTTAAATTCAAATTATTGTTGCCGCAAGGCGTTTTATAAATCGTTAATCACGTTCTGATACAATGTATAGTCTGCCATAATTCTTATTAGAGCCATATAATTTTGAATCTACTCAATATTTCTGTTGTAGTCGACCTATTGATTCTGATCCCAATTTCTCTTATTAAAAGTAAACGCTCATGATAAACATCTATTTTTCCACGTTCTTCAATTCTTTATTGATTTCCACGTGGTATTTTTGACTAGGAGATTTATTTTAAATTTAATTACAAGTGTAAACTAATTAAATTATTTTTAACATGTTATATACTTACCGCAAAATACTTCTTTTAACAAAAATTAAACCTATCATTTACGAAAATCTTGTATTTTGGCTCTTATAATTATTTCATATGAACATAACGATTTTAAGAATGCCAATTAAAAATGACGGTAAATAGTTCTCAGTTTACAATGTTAAACATGTTATTAATATGGGATAGAATCTTTATATACGGAATACTTCTATAACTGTATAAATAAGCCATAAAATGGCTTAAGGACAAAGCCTTAATTGGCCAGTAACAACCCGATTGACGGATTTAGGTCTGCCGCAACACATCGTTTCAGACGCCACTGCTTCTTGTGCGCCTACGCCAGTTGGTCACAGTAATCGATGACAGGGTTTCTTCGATTTAGTCCTTCCAACGCATACAAGGTCGTCCTCTTCGCCGATTTCCACAGATCCCCGCATCAAATACCCTTCACGACGGAGCATCCTCCTCCATTCGAACGTCGTTGAGGAGTTCATGGAACTCACTGTTGGATCGGATGCGGAAATCATCGCCAACTAGCACTGACCGAAGATCTTACGTAGGATTTTTCTCTCGAATACTTTCAAGGCTGCTGCATCAATACTTAATAAGGTCCATGCTTCTGCGCCATAAAGAAGCACGGGTAGGATGAGCGTCTTGTAGAGTATTTGTTTTGTCGTACGAGAGAGGTCTCTGCTACTCAATTGCCCATTGAGACCATAGTAGCACCTGCTGGCAAGAGTGATCCTGCGCTTGATCTCCAGATTGACATCATTTTTGGTGGTAACGGCGGAGCCAAGATAAATAAATTCCTTGATTATATTAAAAGTATAATTATCGGCGGTAATCTGGGAATCAATACGCCGCACGTCTCTACTTGCCAATAACATATACTTAGTATTGCCCTCATTTACTGCCAGATCCATCTTTGTAGAATCCCGTTCAATAGCACTAAAGGCAGCAGTAACATCTCGCTTAGTACGCCCTATGACGTCAATGTCGTCAGCTTACGCAAACAACTGTACGCTTTTTTGAAAAATAGTTAGGCAATTCACACAAGACGTTGTATCGTTGTATTGAGTGCATTGTTGGACGATTATACAACAGTGTATGCTTGCTGTTGATAATTTTCATGTAAAAATCCGATACACTTATACACATTTTTTTCATATGTTTTTAAAAGTTGTATTGGTTTCGTTGAAGTCGCCGTAGTCTAGTAGGTAGTGTGTTGGCTTATTAGACGTAAAGCCCGGTTTCGTATCCCAGGTCAGGCATCAAAACGAAATATGGAAAAAAAATATTTCTTCGGCGATTTCCTCTCAGCAGATTGCTGGCAGAAGCTCTGAGAGTAAATAAACCTGCCATGCAGCGTTGCCATTTGCCAAGTTTTCCCTTTTTTTTCAAGTTTTTGGAGATGCGAAAAAGTTTTCATTAAATTTGTTTTCTAACAAAACAAGTTTTTTCGACAAAATTAAATTTAAAATTTTTTCAATAAATTTAATAATAATAACACGAAATATTTACATTTTTAAATAAAATATTGTGTATTATATTAGTCTCGGGCAAAATAAGCAAGGAAACACCAACAGAGGGCACCGGGCTCCACTGTTTCCCTTAAAAATGTTGGTACTTTTGTAAAAAACAAGTTTTTTTTGGTAAAAAAAAAAGTTTTTTTCCCTGAAATAAAAAGTTTTTCAAGAAAAATTTCTGGCAACGCTGCTGCCATGAAAAAGTTTCTCAAAAAATCTGTCGTTCGGAGTCGACTTTAAACTGTAGGTCCCGCCACTCACGTATACAAATTAACGCACACAACATGTGTGGTGTGAGAAGCTAGGCCGTAATCCTGACTGAAGGGTTGTAATGGTCAATTATGCATGCATGCATTGGTTTCGTGCGATCAAATTGTGTGAATGAAAAAAATGTGTATATTTTTTCATATGTTTTTCAAAAGTTGTATTGGTTTCGTGCTATCAAATTGTTTGAATGCCAAAAAAATACATTTGGAATACGAATACACAATACAGCATAGCATTGAGCGTTCACAAACAATCAAGTGTATTCAATACAACATACACGATACAAAGTCGTGTGAATTGCCCAATTGTGTTTTGCACAATAAAAATCAAAAGAATATTGGTTTTATTCAATTGGTCAATTCACACAAGCCGTTGTATCGTTATTGTTTATGTCCGGAGATCGAAAAATCCCTTCCATGGCGATCAACCAGAAGAAGCCTAATAGAGGGCGCTACATTAATTTAAGTGTTCAGACCTTCACAATGAATTTCTTTAATATGTGAGCATGTACGTTTGTATAAATATACAAACATACTTGGGTACATATGCTTGCACGAAATTAGTTGAACAACCTTATATTGCTGAGTTCATGTAATTTTTTATGTGTTTGGATTTATGTATTTTTCCTTATTTTTGATTTTAACGTTAATTCAAATTATGATAAAAAAAACCTTGAAAATTCTGATTAAGTTTCAAGTTTTGCTATAGTTTTTGTTTTCATTAAATTCTTAAACATTTAACAAAAACCTTGAGCCACTTTCAAGTTTATTTACATTAAATTTGTCTGGAGTTTCATGTTTCCTTCAATTTCTTACACGTGTAACAAAATGCATAAGTTCAAAGCATAATTACATATATTATTAATAAATACATTTAGAATAATTTGATGCAATTTAGCAACAAATTAAACTTCAAATATATTAAAATATAAATATAGAAATATATCTATATATATATTACAATTTATTGCAATTTGGCAATAAAATAGTATTTAAGGCTATGATTGATTAAAAATAAAATGGATAGACAATTGTTTAAGCAAACATAACGGTTGTTTTATTCTCAATTTCTCCGCAATAACCAAGTTTAAATGCTTGTGTTATTCAAACCACTATAACCAAGTTTAAGTGCTTGAGTTATATGTAAAATTGTCCCGGTGATTCCGCCCGGACAAAGCAACAAACATTTTGGTTGTCCTGGTGATTCCGCCTGGACAATTCAATACCGACCAGCAAATCAGCTGAGTCATAAACATCTGGTGACCCCGACGTGATTCAAGGAATCGTCAGCTCCTCTTCCCAGGAACACATTCCTCGAACAGGCCACAACATGGCTACTGGTGAAACAACCTCCCCAATGGAACAGCTTACAACTGCTCAGCGAGCAACAGGAGAATTCCATCATTCGGAATTTTAAAAAGGATCCATCATCCAGAAGACTGTCCACTACTACGAAGAAAGGATCAAAAGATTAGACACCGCTTGGGCAGAATTCGAACACACCGATAATGAAATACGATGCCTTGAGAAGCCCCAGTTAGACCACAAATATTTTACCGAAAACTACTATCAAGAGATTGAGGAACTCATCACAAAATACAGAGAAATATTTGAATCAGGCATAAAAGAGTCATCGAAAACGTCAACGCTGGATATCTATCAACAACACACCAGTAAGGCGACTGCTGCATCTGAAAGAACATCTTTGACATGTGTGTCAACGAATGCTGCTATAAGAAGGCACAATGTCATAATGTCGTCATTAAAACGGCTACTCGACACGGACCCTACGGCAACCAATATGCAGCTGAAGGAAAAACTGTGGGGAGAAATCAAAGAGCTACACTTCAAAATATGGGAGTCAAGCAATGACCCACTGAAGGAAGGATACGACATGATGTCCTACGAAAACCTGGAGAAGCGAGTCATTGAAAATTTCAAGCTAGGCTCCCGCACACCAGAGCAAGGATTCGAAACAATGCAAAACAACGTGCTACCGCTGCCAAAAATCACAATCCAAAAATTTAATGGAGATTATTTAAAATGGATATCCTTTCACGACTTGTTTACACATCTAGTAGACAACCAGCATATTCCTGCGGTACAAAAGATGTGGTACCTGAAATCAAATTTGGGGGGCGAAGCTGAAAAACTAATAAGTCATCTTTCAGCCACAGCCGAAAACTACGCAACCGCATGGAGCCTATTGCAAGAACGATATAATAATCAACGCGTTCTTGTGACAACACTAATGCAACAACTGTTGGATCAACCAAACGCTGGACCATCAGCTGCTGCTATCAAACAATTACATGATACAACACAAGAATGCCTACATGCGCTAAACAACATCGGGATCGATACCACTTCATGGAATCCCATGCTGGTATGTGAAAAAATTGGATCGAGGCACTCTGGTTCTATATGAGAGGACCATTACCAATCCAAAAGAGCTACAAAAAATCAAAGACCTATTAACATTTCTTGAAAATCGTTTTCAATCCCTGGAAGCCATAAGCCAGAAAGAAAGATCATCAAAGGTCTATGTCTCCACTACATCAACCAAACAAGCATCAGCCACGTGCTCACTTTACAAAAACAACTTTCACCAACTGTATCGGTGTCAGAAATTTCAACAACTGTCTCCAGCAGACCGTTTCAGTTTCATTCGGAATCAAAACCTGTGTGTGAACTGTCTAAAATCAGGACACACAGCCAAAACTTGCAAATAGCTTATCAACAGCGATGCAATTGCAAGAGCAACTTGTGCAGATTATGAAAAAAGGTGGCTTCGTATTACGCAAATGGTGTGCGAACCATCCACAATTACTACACAATATTCTACAAGACAACTTGGAGGTAAACTTAGATTTTGAGAGCACAGAAGTCGACACCATCAAAACATTAGGACTTGTTTGGCTGCCGAAAACTGATAAACTAGGTATTAAGGTCAACACGAGCAACATTAAGAGAGTAACTAAGTAATTAAGAGAGTAGTAAGTCACATCGGACCTTGCAAAATTATTCGACCCATTGGGGATTCTATCTCCCATTATAGTAACTGCAAAAATGTTTATTCAAGAATTGTGGGAGTTAAAACTGGATTGGGATGCTTCTTTGCCTGAATCGCTGCATACTAATGTGACGTACTCTCGCGACTAGGTGTCATAACACCAACGGTTAGTCAGTAGGGTGAATTAGCTTATATTTCACCTGGTTAATATTGTCTGGTTCTCATGATGAAACCAGACTAAACCCTTAGTGCTGACTAATCATTTCCCACGGTCTGCGAGTCTACGTCGCAACTCAACACACACTAAATGTATTATCTGTAAGTTAGCTTGTTAAGAAAATGATAATAAAAGTGATTTCAGTTTTATAACAGAACTCAACGGTGTGTTTTAACTACATGGCGATCCTGCCAAATGTAAAATCTTAAAAAAAAGAAGAACATTTTAGTGGAAATAAATTGTGAAAAGTGTTTAATAACAAATAGAACAACAATTACAAAGTGCTTGAAAAGTTTTTATTTATTTCAAAAAAAAAAAAACATTTTTCACAAATAAAAGGCACAAAAATTAAACAATACTTCAAGTGTTTAGTAACAAATAGAACAACAATTGCCAAAAAGATTTGTGTGTAGTTTGTGAGAGAGAATAGATACAATGCAAATACGACTGCCAGAAAAAAAAACCTATAAAAAAAATTGGCTTACTCTTTCCTTTTGTTTGCGCACAGTGAATGAAAAAGAAAATTATTATTATCGCCTAATCTTTGTGAAAAAAGACTATGTACACAATGGACAAAGAAAAAAAAAAATACAAACGGAAACAAAGTACTTCAGTTTTTATTTCCAAAAATTAAAAAAAAAATATTAGTAAAATATAATGACCGTCGTGTTTTACGCAAAGAAAAATAAATAATAGTAAACGAAGAACTAAAGGTGTTAAAACGTTTAAATAATAAAGAATATACAAAAAAAAATATAAATATAAATAAAAACATAAAAAAAATATATTTGAAAACCATTATTGAAAAAAGAAAAGAAAAACTAGTACCCACTATAGAGATGAGCGATCCAGTGATTTTTGAAGAACGTTGTTCTCAGTGAACGTGATTTGTTCATCACTGTTCTTTAAAACAGTGATTGTGATCACAGTATTCCAATAATACAATAATGAGCCAATTCAAATTAGAATATTTGTGCTGGCGTAAAATGATAGTTTATAGGCAAGAGTGGTGAAGAGAATGGTTTTTCGGTGGCGTAAAGTTTCCACCAGCTACAACTCCGCATCACCAGCACAAAACTAATACATGCACATTTTTAAAACATCAAATGAATGCAAAAAGCACTAATACATACAAAGCTGCGTATACGTATACATTGCTACCAAACTAATATTCATCTCGTGTGAATTGAAGAGAACAAAAATTGTGCGACTAAAAAATGTGCTAATGTGAATTGGCTCAATGACAATAACGTATTTTATTAAGTCGTAAGAAAGAGACAACCAGATACATCCTACGAAAAGACTACTAAACAAAATCAAAGTCGTGTCCAGTGTTGCCGTTTTTGGTTATTTCTAAATAAAATTGGTTATTTTTTTGTTCAATGTGTAGAATTTTCCGGTTTTGGTTATTTATTTTTTTTATAAAAAGAGCTTTTGTTTTGTTTGTAGAAATGTATTAATTAGTAAGACTAAAATTTTATTTTGTTATTTTTTGTTTCTTTTCTTACTCTGTTGTATTAATTGTAATTTAAATTTGAAAAAAATAAAATAAAAAAACTGCGAATTTAGTTTTGGTTATATTTTTTTCCTATTTGGTGATTTTTTCACGAATGTTGGTTACAATATTTTTTTTTCGTGGCAACACTGGTGGTGTCATCAATGTTATTATTTTTAATGTAATTTTTTTTTTTATATGAAGTTTGACAATTATGTTTCACAGAAAGTTCATGTATAAAAGACAAAAGTAAATAATCAAAACAAAATGAAATAAATTTGAGTATGTAACAATTTTGAAAGAACGACATTATTAGTACCTGTTATTTGGCAATTTCAATCACTGTAGTTACCAGTGAATTATCAATCACCGTGATTAAATCACAGGTTTGAAAATATCGCTCATCTCTAACCCACTGTGCTACATACAATACCAAAACCAAAAAAAAATTTTAAATAAAGCATAGTCAGCAAAACACAACAGAAACAATAAAAACTACTGCGGCACAGTGTAAACTAAAATTTTAAGAAAAAAAATATTTTTTGTTATGAAAAATTAAATGATGATTGTGAAACAAAATGTGTTTTTTTAAAACAAAAAAAAAATTAAATTATTAAGCAAATGGTACTGGAACATATTCACGTAATGGGCAATCGAGATTCAAAAATAGAAAACCCAAACGCGAACGTCGTCAATGACATCCATGTAACCATAGAATATCCTGTAGTCTATCTGGGAATCATTATTGGTATATTAGCATTACAGCTATTAATCAAAATGTACCAGATCCATAAAAGGTCAATTAAGAAGACCTACATGAGATCCATGGCGACAAATATAGACAAAGTGTAGGATATTATTTTTCTTCGAATAATATCTGAGTGCGCTTGTCTATGATAATTTCAGAATATATACTTAAAATTAAATATTTTCCGGATTCTCCTACTAAGGATAAAACTAAAAGCAATATGCCTCAAACAGCAATAGAATTTTTGAACACAGCTGCTAAATTAATACCAGAATATGATGGTAAAGCAGATAACCTGCAAAGCTTCATTGATGCGTTATGCTTAGTGGATTCTATTAAGGAAACACATGAAGCAATCGCAATCAACTTAGTCAAAACCACTGTTGCCAATTTAGCTATTTTCTCGTCAAATCTAGCGATTTTTAAATCCAATTTGCGGAAAAAATACGATTTAGCTATTAGCTATAAATCTAGCGATTTTTATGTTGCTACAAAGTAACACTCAAATAACGGTTTTTGAAGAAAAGAAAAACATAAACAAACAACGCGAATTCTTTTTACTGTATTTTTGTGACAAGTGTTTAAGTGAATGAAAATTAAAGTATAAAATTAAGTTGCAAGCTTTTAATAATATTGTCAAAAACTATAACTTAAGGAATGGAGCCTAAATATAACCAAAAATTTCGCCGTGAGTGGCTAAATCACGAAAAATTGAAAACGTGGGTGGCTCAAGACGAAAAAGACGAAACAAAAGGATTCTGTAAGTATTGCAGATGCTCCTTTTCTGGAAAACTTTACGACCTATTCAGTCACGCGGAAACTAAAAAACACAAATCAGCCTCATTGCTTAGGGGATCATGTTGGAAAAAATTCGAATTTTCCCCAAATGCAAATATTGTTGACAACGTTAAAATGCAAGAAGCCGCTTTATCTATATTTTGTATGTCAACATGCGTCGAACAATGCTATTGATCACCTTAGTGATATGTGTAAAAACAATTTTGATGATGCCAATAAAATCCGTGTTCATAGAATCAAATGTACTGCAATAATTAAAAAAACGTTTTAGAGCCCCATACATTAAATATAGTATGTACATAATTTAAAAAAAATTTAATTTAAATTTATTGCGAGTATTTTTTCAGAATTATGGCGATAAATCGTTGTCTTTTTTACATAATATTAAAATTCCCAAAAAATTAGTTATGTTTTAAGTAAATTTTCTTAAAAACTTTTTAAAATTTATTGTTTTGGCGATTTATCGCTAAATTTTTAAATTTTTTTAAAATTTAGCTATTTTCTAGCTATTTTTTAGTCGACTTTAGCGATATTTTTTGGAAAAAAGTTGGCAACAGTGGTCAAAACCAAACTAAAAGGTGCGGTAAGAAACACCATATCTAGTGAAACCACCTTAGAGGAAGTTATAGCTAAACTAAAGAAATCAATTAAGGGAGAAACAGTAGATGTTGCCACAGCAATGTTAATGAATATCAGGCATCAAAATAAAAATGCCAATTCATACGCGAGTGAGATAGAAGACCTCGCCAAAAGATTGGAAAGTGCATACATTTCCGATGGCCTACCAATCGAAGTTGCAAGTACATATGCTACAAAAACAGCGGTTAAAGCAATAGTAAAAAAATGCCACCAATGAAAAGGTTAGACTCATAATGGAGTCTGGAAACTTTTCAACTATGAACGAAGTGATGGCAAAGTTCGTAAATAGTTGTACGGAAGTATTCGGCCAACCTAATTCATTACTCTTTTATGGTTCCAATAACAGAGGAAACGGTCCAAATCGTAGACAGGTAATAGATATAGGTAAGGTAGATAGGTAGTAGATATAGGAATAATTATAGGCGTAATAATAATAATAATAACAACAATAGGTATCGCGGTGGAGACAATAGTTACCTCGGAAGACGTCGAAACAGCTATGGTACAAATAATAACAACAGAAATGCTAGAAATATAAGGCTTGTAACTGAAGATAATTCGGAAAACGCGCAAAGCCCTCTGAATGTTTAATTGCAAAAGTTTATAACATTAATATTGGACTATACAGCTATCTTAGCTGCAGATCATCGTTGAATGCCGGTAAAACGACATTTCTCATCGACACGGGAGCGGACATTTCTCTTATTAAACAAAAAATGGTTCTTAACGAACATATAAATTATGGTATCACTACTAGCCTCAGTGGAGTAGGTCATGGTTTAATCACTACCCTTGGAAAAGTATCCACTGATTTGATGATGGAAGATATTCTTATTGGGCATGAATTTCACGTTGTCAATGACAACTTTCCTATATCAGTAGACGGAATTATTGGAATGGATTTTGTACGAAACTACAATTGCATTCTAGACTATTCACGAGAACGGGATTTAATAATATTACGGCCTGATGATTTTGTTTCGGATGTAGCGATTCCGTTACTGAACGCACCTGAGGAAAATTCAATATCGATTCCGGCACGATCGGAAGTGATAAGATTTATTAACGTTCAAACCACTGAAGAGAATATTTAATTCCACATCAAATGATTGATGACGGTGTTTTTATCGCAAATACCATTATATCCAAATCTAAATCAATGGTTCGACTTATAAATACGACGGACAACAACCTTATCATAAAAAACGTTTATATTAGAATGGAAGGTCTTAACGACTACAACATAGTAAAGCTAAAAAATAATCCTAAAGATAATGATAATAAAGAAATACTAAGAAAACTTTCTAAAAATTTTCCGGAATTTGTCGATGAAGAGTTAAAAACCCTTTGCTCCGAATTTATTAACATTTTTGCATTAGAAACGGAAAAAATAAGCGTAAATAACTTTTATAAACAAAAATTGAAATTAAGTGATAACCAACCCGTCTACATAAAAAATTATAGAATACGAATCTTTCCCACAAAGATGAAGTTAATTTACAGGTATGTAAATTAATAGACGATGACATAGTAGAACCATCCGTTTCCGAATACAATAGTCCAGTATTATTGGTCCCAAAGAAACCTTTACCAGGTTCAGACCAAAAGAGATAGAGATTAGTCGTTGACTATAAGGCAATTAATAAAAAGTTAATTGCCGATAAATATCCTCTACCACGTATGGACGACATTCTGGATCAGTTGGGCAGAGCGAAATTTTTTTCGTGTTTAGATTTAATATCAGGATTCCATCAAGTTGAACTAGAAGAAGACTCAAGAGACATTACATCATTCTCTACTGAAAAGGGATCCTTTCGGTTCAAAAGATTACCATATGGCATAAAAATAGCTCCAAACTCATTTCAGAGAATGATGTCCTTAGCCTTCACAGGTTTAAAACCAAGCCAAGCTTTCCTATATATGGACGACTTGATCATAATCGGTTGCTCAACTGAACACATGTTACGAAATCTTAGAGACGTTTTTGACATATGTCGGAAATATAATTTAAAACTTCACCCTGACAAGTGCTCATTCTTCTGCCGAGAGGTAACATTCTTGGGACACAAATGCACTGACAAAGGAATTTTACCTGACGACAGCAAATTCTCCATAATAAAAAATTATCCACAACCGAAAAATGGTGATGAGGCAAAAAGCTTTATAGCATTTTGTAATTATTATAGGAGATTTATTCCCAATTTTTGCGGAATATTCAAGACACCTCAGTAAATTGTCCAGGAAAAACATTCCTTTCGAATGGTCTCAAGAATGCGAAAAATCCTTCAAGTATCTTAAAAATCAGCTACTAAATCCTAAAATTGAAGTCGCCGTAGTCTAGTAGGTAGTGTGTTGGCTTATTGGACTGAAGGCCCGAGTTCGAATCCCAGGTCAGACATCAAAACGAAATTATGAAAATATTTCTTCGGCGACTTCCTCTCAACAGATTTCAGGCAAAAACTCTGAGAGTATTAAAATTGCCATGAAAAGCTTCTCAAAAAATTGTCGTTCGGAGTCGACTTTAAACTGTAGGTCCCGCCACTCATGTATAAAAATTAACGCACACAATATAAGTGGTGTGAGAAGCTAGGTCGTAATCCTGACTGAAGGGTTGTAATGACCAATTATGTATGTATGTAAATCCTAAAATACTACAATATCCTGATTTTGAAAAATAATTTTGCATTACTACTGATGCAAGTAAATACGCATGTGGCGCAGTTTTAAGTCAAGAATATCAAGGTATTCAATTGCCCGTAGCGTACGCATACAGAGCATTTACAAAGGGCGAAATCAATAAGTCAAATATATAGTAAGAACTAATTGCCATTCATTACGCAATTCTATATTTTCGACCATATGTCTACGGTAGAAAATTTCTGGTCAGAAGTGATCACAGACCACTCATGTATCTATTTTCAATGAAAAATCCCACATCAAAGTTAACTCGCATTAGACTAGACCTAGAAGAATACGATTAATTGTAATTGAATACATCAGGGGAAGAGAGAACTACGTGGCTGATGCATTGTCGCGAATAGAGTTCTCTGATATTTACAAAACTAATATAAATGACTTTTTAAGTAACTACTAGACTACAAACCCGAAATAAGCAGGGAAGAACAAGTGATACAAGAAAAGAAGATAAAAATAAACTATCAGAAAGGCTACATGTATTTGAAGCCATCAATACAGAAGAGTACTATAAAATGCCACGTTTATATTTTAAAAATAAAAATTTTTTTATCCAACGTGGAAAAAATAAACTTTATGAATCGCAGAACCATATTATTAATGGAAATATTGATCTAGAAAAATTATTTCCAAAGCTTGAAAAAGTAGAGAAAGTAGCTAATAATAATGGCTTCGCGTATTTACAATTATCATTGAGAGGTAATTTAAAATTTGATAATGTGCACATTGATACATTTAAGAATACCGGTAATAGAATATTGAAAAATTTGAAAATAGTACTGGTACCAGCACTAATAAAGGTACAAACAAAATCTGATAGGGCTAGAATAATCAAGAGATATCACGATGATCCAGTATGGGGTGGACATCCTGGAACAACCCGTTTGCTTAAGAAAATTAGTAGAAGATACCACTGGAAAAATATGACAATTGATATTTCTCGTTATGTCAAAGCTTGTAGTAAATGTCAAAGTGCAAAACCTAGCGTTAAAACTAAAGAACCTCTTATCATAACGCCCACACCAGCAAAGGCATTCGATATCGTTATCGTCGATACAATAGGTCCTCTAACCAAATCTGACTTAGGTAATGAATATGCAGTCACAATAATGTGTGATCTGACTAAATATCTAGTAACGATTCCAATTAAGAATAAATCCGCCAACGAAGTTGCAAAGGCAATCTTTGAAGGATTTGTCTTAATTTATGGTCCGATGGCAAAATTGCTTACCGACATGGGAACGGAGTATATGAACAAAATATTGCATGAATTATGTGCCCTAATGAAAGTAGAAAAATTAAACTCTACTACGTGCCATCACGAGACCCTCGGAACAATTTAAAGATCTCATAGGACATGAAATGAATATTTAAGGACGTTCATTTCATCCGACAAATCAGATTGGGATATATGGGTAAAGTTTTTTACATATTGTTACAACACCACACCATCCACAGCACATAATTATTGCCCATTCGAACTTGTATAAGGTCTTAGATTTCATTAGTAAGAATTTGGTGGAACCATTGTATAACATAGAATCATACCAAAAAGAGGTAAAATTTAGGTTACAGGTTGCTCAAAGACGAGCTGCAGATCTTCTTGAAAAATCAAAATTAGTTAGGAAAAGAAAATCGGAAATAAAATCAGTATTTTCAAATATTAAAGTTAATAACTTTGTTTTAGTCCGCAATGATGCAGGACATAAATTGGATAAAATTTATAATGGTCCATTTAAGATAATTGAATTAGATAATAGGAATAATGCTTTAGTATCAGATGATAATAATAAATCAACATGGATACATAAAAATAGGCTTAAAGTTTATAATGCCTAATACAATTTCAATAGTAATGATGAAATGAAATAAAAATATTGCAAAAAAAAAAAATTATAATTAGTAGATTTATAAAGAATTAATTACAAAAAAAAAATTGTATTTTACACAACTAAAAAAAAATTATTAAATATATACCTTTTTTTTACATGTAAGCTAATAAATATATCACTATAGTTATTATTTGATATAAGTATAGAATAATCAATTTAACATTATTGATTAACATTAAATTGATTATTCTTTTTGTGAAAAAGTAGGTGTGACGTACTCTCGCGACTAGGTGTGATAACACCAGCGGTTAGTAGGGTGAATTAGGTTATATTTCACCTGGTTAATATTGTCTGGTTCTCATGATGAAACCAGACTAAACCCTTAGTGCTGACTAATCATTTCCCACGGTCTGCGAGTCTACGTCGCAACTCAACACACACTAAATGTATTAGCTGTAAGTTAGCTTGTTAAGAAAATGATAATAAAAGTGATTTCAGTTTTATAACAGAACTCAACGGTGTGTTTTAATTACACGTTTAATCACGTTTCGCACAGACCTGAATATATTAAAAAATCTTTAAATATCAAGACATATTTTCAAAGAAGAGTTCCAGAATCCCAACAGCTCCATGTTTTTACAGACGCATCCGAAAAGGCTTATGGAGCTGCTGTTTATGTACATCCGATCAGTTTTCAAAGACGGCACCATCATGGTACACTTACTCTGTGCTAAATCCCGCATAGCCCCACTCAAACGGCAAACAATACCACGATTGGAACTATGTGCAGCCGTGATTGGAGCCCAACTAGCCACAAGAGTCAGGTCTGACCTTCGATTTACAAATCCAGTGCGGTTATGGACTGATTCAGAAATTGTGCTCTCGTGGATAAATTCAGCATCAGCTTCATTCAATACGTTTGAAGCAAATCGAATCTCAGCAATACAAGAAGAAACCCTAGCAGAACAATGGCGTCACGTAAGCTTAAAGTGCAACCCCGCAGACATATTATCTCGTGGGATGTCTCCAGCGGCTCTTAAAGAATGTACTATTTGGTTTTATGGGCCAATGTTTCTCCATGGGGTAGAGAAAGTGTGGCCACCTAAGTTTAATCCAAGTTCCAACATACCAACAAATCTCGAACGAAAAACAAAGCTGCTTGAATCACGAGCAATGACAACAACAGAACCCACTTTTGTTTACCAAATCAACCATAAAAACTCATTTCATCGTCTGCAGCGAATTGTTGGATATGTTCTGCGCTTCATTGCCCGCACTAGGTGTCAAAAGCAGATGCGAAAACCATCAAAATTAATAACAACAACGGAACTCAGCCAAGCACTGATTCCTATTATTTCACAAATGCAACTCTCAGAATTTAAGGAAGAAATAACACAACTGAGAAAATACAAACAAGTACAGGGAACAAGCACTATTCGGAATCTAACACCCTTTTTGGATGAGAATGGATTAATACGGGTCGGTGGTCGGCTCGACGCTTCTTTGTTGGAATATGATTCAAAACATCAACTTCTTATCCCATACAACGATCCCATTTCTAAATTGATATTCCAAAAGATTCATGAAGACTACAAGCATTGTGGGTCGCATACATTATTAGGAATTGTTCGACAATGTTTCTGGCCAATAAAGGGAAAAATTATGACAAGAGCCACAGTTCAGCGATGCACGACATGCAGCAAAACCAAACCAGAATTATTCCACCAAATAATGGCGAACCTACCCTCGACACGTGTCACACCAGCCCGTGCATTCATCAATACTGGAGTCGATTACTGTGGCCCAATTACAGTACATTATAAACTAAGGGGAAAACGAACACACGAGGCCTACATTGCTGTATTTTATTGCTTTGCCACAAAAGCAGTACACTTGGAACACACAACTGAAGCATTTATAGGTGCACTTAAACGGTTCATATCCCGGCGTGGACATTGCCAAAATTTATACTGCGACAATGCAACAAACTTCGTAGGAGCCAAGAATAAATTACCTGAACTTTCCACAATTATACACGCATCAGATGCAAAAGAAGCTATTACGAATGCTTGCAGCAAAAAGGGTATACAATTTAATTTCATTCCACCAAGAGCACCACATTTTGGTGGTTTATGGGAGGCAGCTGTTAAATCAGCAAAATACCTCTTGATAAGGACATTGGGGAATGCATCCCTAACTTACGAAGAACTTGAAACCATAGTTGCCGAAATTGAAGCAATCTTGAATTCCAGACCCATTTCACCTATGTCAAATGACGCAAACGACATAGGCGCATTGACTCCGTGATATTTTTTAATAGGTGAACCACTAACAGCCCAAATTGATGCTCAAGCAAAGCCCACAAACCTTAAATTGGAAACACGTTGGAAATTAGTTTCTCGTCTTAAGCACGAATTTTGGAAGAGGTGGTCACGAGACTACCTTAATGAGCTACAATACCGAAACAAATGGCGAGAACAATCAAAAAATCTGAAACCAGGAGCGATAGTTATTTTAAAAGAAGATAACGTTCCAGTAATGAAATGGCCTCTGGGGCGCGTAATAAAAACATACAAAGGACACGACGAGGTTGTAAGAGTAGCGGATGTCCAGGCAGCTTCAGGCATCTTTAAGCGAGCAATTCAATACCTTGCTCCACTCCCTAAGCTCAAGGACGAACCCGAAGAAGAAGAACAACAATCATGTCCACAATTCACAGAACCTAAGGACAATCAAGAGATGTTAGCAGAAAACCAATCATCAAGACAGTCATTGGATGGAAGGCCACTCGCTAAAAAAGAGAGGACCTTGACAAGCTCAATTACGACCCTCCTACTCACAATATTGCTATTGCTCCCACTCGTGTTTACAGACAAAATCGAAGTAACACAGTTTGAACCGAATATCGGCTTGCACTTTGAGGGTATTGGCAATACACGAGTATCACGGTCAGAGTGGAACATCATTTCCTATTATAACTTAAAACCGTATTGGCAAAAAATAAATACCTTCATGAACGAAACAACGGCATTACACCACTTGTGCAACCTTCTAATTCAAAGGACGACTTGTTCGAGCGTTCTCCAGGCAGTCGACTTCAGTCTAGCATGCCTTAAAGATAAAAATCTCTTACTAAAGAGAAGAGCTAAGCGTGGTGCTATTAACGTTGTTGGCAATGTCACTAACTCACTGTTTGGTATTCTGGATTCGGATTATGCTGAACAAATGTCAAACACCATCAACGCAGTAAACGACAATGAAAACCATCTCAAACAACTCCTCATGAATCAAACATCAATTGTTGATGCAACTCTAAACGTCCTTAACCTTCCTATACCCGCGCCAAAAAGTGAAACACCAATACCCGCGCGTTGGTCTGTGAGACCGACAATGGAAAATCCTATATCCTTGGTACTATTTCGAAAAAAATTTTTTGATGCAAAAACGAAGCTTATTACGAATAATGAAGCTACCAGTGATATCAACTTACTGGCGCTATTTTTTTTTACAAAAAAATCGTAATAATAAAAAAAATCGGTCTCACAGACCAACGCGCGGGTATAGGAAGGTTAAACAAGATGAAGAAAATGTGAAACAAAAGTTCAACAGTGTGGATAATCAATTATCAGAAATTGCATCTAGATTACAAGAAAATGAAAAAGAACAAAATCAAGCAAGACTGTTTCGAATATTCATGTTACAATCAGTTCAACTTTCTTTAACATCAGCAAGGTTACACCGAATTCAAGCAGAAATCATAGCAGCATTAACGGATTCACACCATGGAAAAATTAGCCCAATGCTTTTGTCACCGTCTCAACTTGAAGCCGAGCTAATACAAGTAAGAAATCACCTTCCAACATCTCTAGAACTACCAGTAAGCAAAGATAACATTCTACAACTGTACAAAATTATGAATGTAAAGGGAGGTGTTACAAAAGACCACGTCATATTTCACATATCAATTCCGTTATCTGATCCTGAAACATGCGAACTTCTGAAACCACACCCAATTCCTGTTGAAATAAATGGCACAATGCTGGCTATAAGACCATGCGGCGACTTCCTGGCTATAAATGCTCATAAAGATCAGTATTTCGTGTTGGCAGAAAAACAGTGGACCACATGTGCAACAATAAGAGAAAATGAATTTCTATGCCCACAAATGCAATCAAAATTTACTGCAAACGCTGACAAATGCTTATGCGAGTTATCACTTCTGAATTTTAACAATCAAACAAATTGTAACATTGTTCCTGTTGCTGATAGAACGTCACTTACACAGTTAGAATACAGCAATAAATGGCTTTACACTATAACCTTATAACCGCCGTATGCGGGCAGGAAAAATCACAGCTAACCTTGAAAGGATCTGGCCTCCTAAAAATCTCGCCGGATTGTACAATTAAGATCAACTCAATCATCATCAAAGACCATCAAACTGTTTCCACATCTCTTCAAACATCATACACTGCAATTAGCAATATAAGCGACATCAGTTATCCAGACGAGGTTCAAATTACAAAAATTCACAAAAAGATCTATTCCGACCAAATCAAAAATTTCTCTGAAATTCAAAGTAAATTACACCAAAGGGTATCTGCTGAACTTCCGTCACAAATTAAACACATCAAATATCACCATGGGACCATTGCCTATGTTGCTCTCGTTCTCGTAATCATAATATGTCTGAGGATCGCCTGGAAAAGAGCACGTTGCAATAGAATTGAACTAAATCAACAAACTCCACGTCCAGCTGTCCGTCAACATGTTCCAACACCAGAATTTTAAGTATCAGTAGTTTAAATCTTTAATTCTAAGCCATATGAAGGGCAATATAAGGTTGTCACATTTTAAATTTGTTGAGCATGACTCAACGGCGGGGTATATGTTCAGACCTTCACAATGAATTTCTTTAATATGTGAGCATGTACGTTTGTATAAATATACAAACATACTTGCGTACATATGCTTGCACGAAATTAGTTGAACAACCTTATATTGCTGAGTTCATGTAATTTTTTATGCGTTTGGATTTATGCATTTTTCCTTATTTTTGATTTTAAAGTTAATTCAAATTATGATAAAAGAAAAACCTTGAAAATTCTGATTAAGTTTCAAGTTTTGCTATAGTTTTTGTTTTCATTAAATTCTTAAACATTTAACAAAAACCTTGAGCCACTTTCAATTTTATTTACATTAAACTTGTCTGGAGTTTCATGTTTCCTTCAATTTCTTACACGTGTAACAAAATGCATAAGTTCAAAGCATAATTACATATATTATTAATAAATACATTTAGAATAATTTGATGCAATTTAGCAACAAATTAAACTTCAAATATATTAAAATATAAATATAGAAATATATCTATATATATATTACAATTTATTGCAATTTGGCAATAAAATAGTATTTAAGGCTATGATTGATTAAAAATAAAATGAATAGACAATTGTTTAAGCAAACATACCGGTTGTTTTATTCTCAATTTCTCCGCAATAACCAAGTTTAAGTGCTTGTGTTATTCAAACCACTATAACCAAGTTTAAGTGCTTGAGTTATATGTAAAATTGTCCCGGTGAATCCGCCCGGACAAAGCAACAAACATTTTGGTTGTCCTGGTGATTCCGCCCGGACAATTCAATACCGACCAGCAAATCAGCTGAGTCATAAACATTAAGCTTTTTGTTTGTTCTTTATAACATAAGTAATGTAATTCGAGCTTTAAGGATTTTTTAACATTCTATTGTAACTTAAAGTAAATTAGGCCTTTGACTTGTAAAATCTTTTCATAAAGTTTCATTCGTTTGTTAACCAGCATAAACTAATATTGAAGATTACTAGTATTGATAAATTTGAAAATTTATTTTAATTTGTGCCGAGTGATAAATAATAATTTATTTAAATCAAAAAAAAAGGAAATTGAATATAAGTTCATAAATTTATTTTATGTGAAATAAAAAAAATAATTAGAACACAAGAAACATATACATCGTATCATTGGTTTGTGACTATCGCCAGTTAGTGAGACAAGTGAGTGGATAAAAACGGAAAATTGTTCTTGTGCCCAAAGAAACAGAAACAGGAAAGTGCTGATTTTTTTTTTCAACATAGCGATTATCAACCTTGAGATTATAAGGTAAAGTGTTTTTGTTTCTTACTTTATATTTTTTTTTGAATTTTTGGTGAATTTTATATACAAGTAAAGTTCTGTTAGACAGGACAACAAGTATATAAAAGTATATGCAAGTATATAAAATTTATAATAGTGCATATACATTCACAAAGTGGTGTGTTATAATTTCAATAGCACTGACACACTTTGTGAATTTATTGAATATAAGAACCAAAGTGTTCTTTCTTCTACACTGTTATACCAAGTTGTCTTGACTTATAACAAACTCAAAGGTGACTAGGATATCAAATTGTGGTGTGAATATTGCAGTTGGGAATCGAGTTCATCCACCCAATTTGATATCAGTTAGAAGTCAATAGTTATATAGAGTCTATATTATAGACACTATAATATATAATTATATAATTGTTATAATTGGAATTGGTGCAGTGGCTAAATAGCGAAGCACATTACCTTTTATAACAATACTTCAAATCCACCGGATACATGAAGAGGTACCCATAAGTAGAGATGAGCGATCCAGTGATTTTTGAAGAACGTTGTTCTCAGTGAACGTGATTTGTTAATCACTGTTCTTTAAAACAGTGATTGTGATCACAGTATTCCAATAGTACAATAATGACAATAACGTATTTTATTAAGTCGTAAGAAAGAGACAACTAGATGATACATACTACGAAAAGACTACTAAACAAAATCAAAGTGCTGTCATCAATATTATTTTTTTTAATGTAATTTTTTTTTATATGACTTTTGACAATTAAGTTTCACAGAAAGACAAAAGAAAATAATCAGCATCATCTAATAGTAATTCTGCCTCGTTCAAAATAAAATGAAATAAATTTGAGTATGTAACAATTTTGAAAGAACGACATTATTAGTAACTGTTATTTGGCAATTTCAATCACTGTAGTTACCAGTGAATTATCAATCACCGTGATTAAATCACAGTTTTGAAAATATCGCTCATCTCTACCCATAAGTAAATGTTATTCTCTTCTATTAGTTATAAATCTGGATTGTTTTTTAACAATAAAGTGAAGTGGAATAACATAATAGCATTTATTTATGGGTTTCTGTTTGAATTTTATTTTCTTATTTATTCATTTGGAATCAGATTAATTTTTAATAACGTTTAATTACGTGAAAAAATTTTGAATTCACCATTTTTTATTTATTTAAATTTTGTTATTTTTAAAATTTTATATTTTTTGATATTTAATATAATTTTCATTGTCAAATTTTATATACATATATATAATATACATACACATATTTACAAATACATATATTTTGTTGGTCCCTCTTGATTTGGAAACGATAGTAAGTACCGTGTTATTGGCCATTGGGAATTCGTCCTGTTGGCTCAGTTTCGTGGAGTGCGTCATATTTTTGGAAATATATGCCCGTTTTATTGGACATATATTATTTTGTTAGTTGATCGCGGTGCCCTTTGTTTATTTTTTGAGTATTTTCGTTTCTTTTTTTTATTTTATTTTCGCGGCGAGGAGTCAGTTACGAACGGGCCGCGAACATTTCATAGTTTCGTTTCTGGTGCAATTTTCTATTTATTTAATATTTTTAATATTTTTTTTCCGAATTTAATTTCGTTTAGTCTTCGAATAGTTAATTCCTTTTGGAATTAAGTTAATTCCACTTTTGTTGTTGTTGCTAGCTACTATTAATAATAGTCGAGATGCCGAAGTCGGGAAGATTATTAACGTTTGAGAGGTTTGCCCAAATTTTTCTGAATTTTGAAAGGGAATTTAATGCTACTCCTCAGGAAGGTAATACGACCTTCTCCATTGATATCCAAAAGGAGGAGTTCAAGTCACTATGGACAAAGGTTAGGGACTCCTATGAAGCCTTTGCCACGGATGACGAAGTAGATTTGGAAGGTGATCGTGAAGCTGCACGTGAACCTTTTGGACATTGTAGGTTAGGGTACATAACTGTTGCCTCACTAATGGGTGAACTTTCCCAGACTTTGGTCAGCCAAGCTAGGATGTCGTCGACACAGTGTCTCAATGGTCAAGGCAACGAGAACCGCATTCGGCACAATATGCAGCTGCCCCCTTGTACCATGGAAGTGTTCCATGGGGATTACAAATCTTGGCCCTCATTTCGCGGCATGTTCACAGCTGTTTATGTGAACGGAGCCAACATTTCACCAGTGGAACAGCTCTTTTATTTGAGACAGTTCACACGTGGTGAAGTCTTGGAGATTGTAAAGAAATCTCTCCTGACCGTTAATGGATTCCAGGAGGCGTGGAATAACTTTAAGGACCGGTACGAGAATAAGAGGTTTTTGGTGAATTCTCAGTTGAAGGTCTTGTTCACTCTTACACCGGTCAAATCCGAGGCTGCCCAGGACATCAAAAGGATGCAGCGGGATATTAATAATTCCATATCGGCACTTCAGATGCACGATCCCAATTGGGATCCAATTTTTGTTTATTTATGTTCCACCAAGTTGCCAGTGCTGACTTTGTCTCTCTGGGAACAGACGATCCAAAACAAGGTGGAGATTCCCAAATGGAAGGATTTGGACAATTTTTTAACTTCACGGTTTCAATCTCTGGAAACTGTGTCTGAAATTCGGAATTTTGAACAAGTTGGTAATGGTTCTACGCCTACCCCTGAAACTCTTTCCAACCCGAAAAGGGGAGTTCGATCTTTTTCCACTAAATTAAATAGGAGACTTTGTAAATATTGCTCGGGGAACCATTTGTTGAATATTTGTCCGAAATTTTTGGATTTATCTCCTGACGGACGGTTTACAATGGTGAAAAGGTACAGTCTTTGTATCAATTGTCTGACAGGCGGTCATAGACTCAATGAGTGTAGGAGTTCTTTTGGTTGTTCGGTGTGCAAGTTGAAGCACCACACTCTACTGCATCGAGAGGTATCTGCATCCTCTTCGGGCGCTTTGGATGCGCCAAGTTCTAGCGGTGCAGTTAGGTTATTGGTGAGGTCTAAAATTGTTTTGCTGCTACATCGAGGCAGATACTTTTGGGGACTGCGGTAGTTGGTATCTACCACCGAGGAGAAACGTTTAGAGCTAGGGCTCTAATAGATTCAGGGTCCCAGGCTACCTTCATTTCGGAAGGATTACAGAGGAGATTGGGATTGCCGGCGGTGAATATACATGCTAAAGGCTCTGGTTTGAATGGAGCATGTGCTGGTGCAGTCCAAAAACAATGTTCGTTTGCTTAACTTCTCTGTCGGGCGATCAACCTCGTGTGGAGGCAATCGGTTTGGTGTTGCCGAAGTTGACCGGAATGTTACCCAGCTCAACTATTAACATATCGCGATCTGCAGCTTTTACGGAGATCACATTGGCTGATCTTAAGTTTAATGAGAGCGATCAAGTGGACATCCAAATTGGAGACGACAATTATCCTAGCGTAATGTTGGAAGGCGTTAGGAAAAATCTTCTGAGGAATTTGATGGCCCAGGAGAGTATATTTGGTTGGGTTCTGACAGGGTCACTACCTGAACCGCGTTCCAAGAGCTATACGACTCACGTGTCGTATTGCACCGAATTGGAATTGGATAGGCAACTGGAGAGGTTCTGGAAATTGAAAGAACCTCCAAGACATTCGAAGATGTCGACTGATGATGAGTACTGTGAGGAGTATTTTAGGAGAACAGTACGTAGGAATTCGGCTGGGCGGTACATGGTATCATTACCTATCAAGCCACAGTATAATTCCCTTGGTTGTCTTGGCTCTTCTCGCCCAAAGGCCTACGGACAATTTTTGCAAAATGAAGCTACCCTGCTTCGAAACCCATCTCTTAAATTAAATTATGATGCAGTTTTATTGGAGTATGAATCTTTGGGTCATATGGCGAGGGTGAATTTGGAGGACGCGGGTGAGGGAGGTTCGTATTATTTGCCTCATCACGCTGTACTCAAGCCTGAAAGCTCCTCCACGAAAGTTAGGGTTGTTTTCAACGCTTCTAGTAGGACGTTAAGTGGAATGAGCTTGAATGATGCGTTATTTACCGGACCTGTTTTGCAGAATGACTTGAGGCTTCTGATTGTTAGATGGCGTTTTTATCGATATGTCTTCAATGGGGACATTGAGAAGATGTATCGACAGATTCTTTTGGACTGTGACCAAGTGAAGTATCAGCGTATAGTTTTTTGGAGGGAATCGGATAAGGAAGTAGAGGATTTTGAATTGCAAATCGTTACGTTTGGGGTAAATTGTGCTCCTTTTTTAGCAATCAGAACGTTGCTTCAACTCGCTGTTGACGGTGAAGCCAAATGGCCTTTGGCTTCTGAAATTTTACGTGAAATGATGTACGTAGATGATGCGTTGGCTGGGGCTCATGATGTCTCTGGAGCAATAGAGGCTCGAGACCAATTAAGATCGGCATTGACTTCCGCGGGATTCTCAATGAGGAAATGGACCTTAAACGATAGGAGAATTCTTCAAGGGTTGCCTTCTGATCACTTGTTGAGGGAAGATTTTTTGGAATTTGAGGAGATTAGCTCTATCAAAAAAATAAATATAATATAATATATTAAAATACAGTCAAAGCCCGGTATAACAAATACTCAGTTTAACGAATATCCGATATAACGAATGACCAAATTTTTACATTAACTACCTTATATAGCGAATGGCAAAAAATAAACAATCCCGATTTAACGAATGGCAAAGCAAAATAAAAAAGTCGTTACAGAGCCGTTAGGTTTTTGTGTGTGTTTTTGGCTTCTTTGCTTTGTATTCAAAGAACTCGTGTAATGCGTTGCTTTTTTCGTTAAAGTTTTAGTAGTTTTGTTTGGTTCATTGTGAAAACGAGATGTCAAATCGAAAAAGAATCTCTCTTGATAAAAAATTAAAGATTTTAGAAGAGTGTAAGGAAGGTGTAAATCTTTCAGTAATATCCCAAAAGTACGGAATTCCAAAATCTTCAATATGTACCTTAAAAAAGAACGAACATAAAATTGTGGAAAATTTAAAAATTACAAACAATGGGACAAAAAATCGGCGATCTCTTAAAAAAGGTGAATTTCCAAGAATGGAAAAGGCTCTCTTCGAATGGTTTTTAAACCAAAGAAACAAGCATATGCCTGTCAACGGAATTGTTTTAAAAGCAAAGGCATTAGAAATCCATAATCAAATGTACGGCTCCGATTTCCATGCAAGTGATGGTTGGCTATCGCGTTTTAAGAAAAGATATGGAATCAGATTGCTAAAGCACACCGGCGAAAAACTTTCAGCTCGACAAGATTTAGTGGAGCCTTTTAAAAATCATTTTCACAATTTAGTAAGCGAACAAAATTTAACAAGAGATGCAATTTTTAATGCGGATGAAACCGGTTTATGTTGGAAATTGCTGCCGGATAAGACACTTGTCCATGCAGGAGAATCCAGTGCTCCTGGTAGGAAGCTATCCAAGGAAAGGTTAACAGTTCTTTTATGTGCAAATGCATCCGGTTCAAAAAAAATTAAACCGCTCTTAATTGGTAAACCAAAAAAACCACGTTCATTTAAAAACAGGGTTATTCCAACGAATTACACCCATTCAAAAAATGCGTGGATGAATTCAGCAATTTTTAAAATGTGGTTCTTTGAAATGTTTGTTCCAGAGGTAGGTTTTATGCTCAGATACATTTTTTCTTTACAGTGTTTTATTTTTGTTTTTATATTTCTCCAAGGTTGAACAATTTTTAAAAAGCAACAATTTACCCATAAAAGCACTACTTATCCTTGATAATGCACCAAGTCATCCGCCCGCAGAGGAGCTGGTCAAAACAACCAAGGACGGAAAAATATGGACGCTTTATCTACCACCTAACGTTACACCTTTAATACAACCGATGGACCAAAATCCCATTCGAATTTTAAAAATGAATTACAGAAATCATTTACTTAGTAAAATTGTTTCATCAAAAACAGAAAATTTCGTTGATTTTTTAAAAAATCTTAATTTGTACGATGTAACTTACATGATCGATTTAGCTTGGAAAAAGATAAAAAAAGAGTGCTTAGAAAATTGTTGGAATAAAATAATGTTATCAGATAGCGATAGTTGTGAAGAAGATGAAATTCCTTTGTCCCGATTAGGTCAATTGGATACCGAGTGTATAAGACGTAGTGTGAATTTACTAAGCGCTGTCTTTCCAAATGTATGTTCTATGCAGTTAATTAAAAAAATTTTGTATCCATATCTATTATAATTTCAGATAACCTTTAATGAAGAAGATGTAAGCAATTGGAATGAGGATATTATTCAAGATACAGATATCGAAGATGAAGAAAATGAATGTGACGTTATTCCTGTCGAGTCAGAGGAACTAAAAATTAAACACTCAGATGCAGTCAAAGGATTTGAAACCTGTATAACGTGGTGTGACCAAAATAGAATAGATGTTTCAAAATCGCTGGTATTAAGGGAGTTGCAAGAAGAAGCAATACAGAAGGCCTTCAAAGTACATTAAAGCAATCGTCCATAACAGATTTCTTAAGGAAAGAATAATATGAATCAAACGTAATAAGAAACCTATGTTCATAGCATCCAATTACATATAAGTATATGAACCTATGTTCATTTATGATTTTTAATGAAATTACATATTAGAAATAAAAACTATTATTAAATAAAAGTGAAAATATCAATTTAAGTTACTAATTACTAAACAATTAAATGTTTATGATTTTAAAATTGCGGACCACCGTTTTTTATAAAATTTTAAGGTAAAAAAATTAATGTTCGATATAACGAATATCTCGGTATAACGAAAGGTCTGAACATTATATCATTCGTTAAACCGGGCTTTGACTGATATACTATATAAAAAAATACGACAAAGTAACTCTATGGGCATATTCACCACCTCAAAATAAATTATTGAACTACACATACTCGTATGTTTTTATTAAATGAAAATTGTAAACCTATGTGCAGTTAATGCAATACCCCATTAACACGTGTTGGACCTTTGTCAACTATTCTCCCAAAAAAATAGCAATTTTTGGATCCACTACTCCCAGCTCACGCCTTAGAATGCCATCAAATCAAAATATTGTAAAAATTATTTTATAATTAAAGCAATGAAAACTATTAAATATTACATACGGGCCGATAGCCTTGGTTATAAGGTAAAAATAAATAAATAAATATTACATAAATAAATTAATATATACTATTAGTTATGCGTATAATTAACAATAATAATTTTTAAAACCAGAGTTAAATGCCAGGATGTTCATTCTCGTACTTTATACACCTATCCCTCGTTTTGCACGATACTTGTTTTGCACGATTTCGATTTAACACGATTCTTTTATTTCTCGTGTAAATAGAGGGATGAAAAATACCTCGTTTTGCACGATTTTTTTTATTTAAATGAAAACAAGCTTTTGACACAATTTATAGTAAATGAAAAAGGATTGCCCTTTAAAGTGCTCCTTGTAATTGATAATGCACCAGGTCATTCTCAGGATTTAGAATTTGAGGAAGTCCAAGTAATATTTCTCCCGTAAAACACAACTTCTCTCCTACAGCCCTTAGACCAGGGAATTATTTTAACATTTAAGACGCTTTATATAAACGTGCATTTGCATATATTTTAGAGCAAATTGATAATAATACATGTGTTGAAGTAATGGAAGCATGAAAAAAATTTACAATATTATATTCTTTAAAACATGTAGGATTATCATAAACCGAAATAAAAAAAACAACGCTTAAGGGATGCTGGAAAAAATTATGGATCGGAATATGTGATAATAATAATTCTGGTGATCTTTTAGAACATGAACGAACACAAATAATTGATTTAGCCCGAACAATTGAAGGTGAAGGTTTTGTTGACTTTGCTGAGGGAGATATTTTTGAACTAATGGTTGACAAAGAATTGGATATAGATGAACTAGTTGGTATAGTTAATGAAACTGATGAGGAAAATAATGAGTCTGATGATTCACAAATCGTTGAAATGACATCACAAAATATTTCTGAAGGTCTTGAATTAGGAAATCATTTTCTACAATATGATCCAAATGTTGAAAGAGCTCTTAAGTTTCAAAAATACATTTCTCAAGGCTTGGCCCAATATCGGGAGGTATTAAACAAAAACTCCTCACAAATACTTATAACTAAATAAGTATCAGAGATCAGCAACGAGTATTCAAAACGATGAGTAGATTCGAGTCATACTTATTATTTCTGATACTTATACGCATTCATACTTATTTTAATATGATACTCTTACTACTCATACTCAAAGTTGGAAGTACTCGTCGTATTCATACTTAACAATACGCATGATGTTATTGACTTCGACTCGTCTCTACTTAACATTTACACGAAGCACAAAATAAATATGATTCGCGTACGAACACTACTATACTCACAAGAAGATTGTGTGTATGCTTTGCTTGTTGTCTTTGTCTTTCCTTTCTTCTTTGTTTGTATATGCAACAATAACAAAGGCTGTAAATTTTGATGAATGATTCGAGCCACTCGAATCACTTATAAGTATTTTTCTAAATTTATGAATCAGAATGAGTAGGCGTATGAATTAAACACATTTCGAATGTTGTGAGTTTGATGTCAACGTTGTACTCATACTCAGTGTAACCTATACTTATAAATCAATGCTGTAGCGAGTACGAATGAATCAGAGTAGTTGAATTTCAATTCTGTTGATTCACTCATACTCAAAATTGCATGAGTGCTTATGAGTAGCGGAAATACGATTCATTGCTGATCTCTGATAAGTATATCTCAAAATCCCCACGTCCCCACATCGAACCAGAAAACATTGAGGTATCGAGCGATGATTCATCACCAACCGAAGAAATACGATTAGTTGTCGAAGAAAGTGATGAAGAATAAATATATGTAGGTACATATACTGAAATTGGTTGATGTCATGGAGTAGTTGAACGGGTTTGCGCTTTTAACATAAACTTAAAGGCAATTCACATTTGTCATGTATAAATGTATGTTTATTTCTATAAAGAAAATAAATGTAATTAATAAAATGATAAAACAATAAACACATGTACATATAAAGACAATTCTTACCGCAGTTTTTTTTTTTTTTTTTATTAAATGAAATTCAGGTATACATGTTTCAAAAAGTACATAATAGAGCCTCAGCGCCTTATAGGCATTAAAGAGGCGAGCTAGCAAAAATTAACAAATTGCTATTATTAATAATAAAATATACATTAAAAGTAAAAAAAAAAAAAAAATATAATATATATATATATAAATTATAAAAAATTGTACATACGGAAATAAAAGTATTTTAACTATTAAGATAAAAGTTCTTCAATATTTTCTAGTAAAAATTTTTTTAATTTGGATTTAAACATCGAGATTCTATTGACAGATTTCAAACTATCAGGCAAGTTATTAAATTCTCGACTACCCATGTATTCTATGCGCTGCTTTGTCGTTTCCAGCCTACATCGTGCTACTGCTAAATTCATGTTGTTTCTAGTGTTGATTATATTTTGATTCTGTAAAAATTTTATTGTATGATGTCCTATATTGTACAAGGATTTGAAGACATAAACTAAAAGCTGAAGTTTGTATGTACCATAAATTGGTAACACCGATTTACATACGTTTTCATATAAACATATAGTAGAATATGTTATAGGAAGATCATATACGACTTTTAGGGCTCTATTTTGCATGCGTTGCAGTGTTTTTAGCTCAGTAGTTTTTTTACAACCATATATGATTGCTAAATAATTCAAGTGACTTTGAACTAGTGCATTATAGATCAAAACTTTTGTATTTACATCGAATTTGTTTTTGAATTTGTACAATATTCCAATTACTGAGGATATTTTTGACCGAAGGTATTGAATATGTAGGTCCCATACTAGGTTGCTTTGCAAATTCATGCCTAAATATCTAACTGTTTTCACTTCATAGACTTCTGTTCCATCGACAAAAACGCAAAATATGTTATTTGAAGGACTATGAGGCTGAAAACGAATTAACTGCGTTTTTTTTTAGCATTTATGACGAGCTTATTTATTTTCGCAAATTCCACATTAATGCTGCATCTCGTTCCATATACGCTTTAACTGCTACCTCATGCTTAAATGGATAGAAAAGGCAAATATCGTCAGCATAAATAAAAAGTTTACCATAGAGATCAAGATTTTTGATATCATTAAGATAAATAGAAAATAATAGCGGCCCCAGCACACTGCCCTGAGGGACACCATGTTCCACTCTACCAACAGAACTTTTTTCCTTATTTATTTGGACAAATTGTTTCCTATTTGTTAAATAGCTCTCTAAAAGTTTTAGCTCATTGCCCCGAATTCCATATAACTTTAGCTTTTGCAATAAAATGTTGTGATCAACAATATCAAAAGCTTTAGTAAAATCGAAAAAAATACCAGCCACGCCTTTATGTCCTTGATCCAATCCTTTGCAAATAAAGTTAATGACATTTACCACAGCTTCCTCTGTGTCACAACCTTTTCTAAATCCATACTGATACTCGTTGAGAAGTTTGTTGTTTATCAAATAGTTAAAAATTTGATTATGCAAAATTCGTTCAAATACATTATCAATTACTGATAATACAGCAATTGGACGAAACATGTTTGTTAAGGTAGCATTACTAACCTTAGGAATGGGAGTAATCTTGTGAATTTTTAAGACATCTGGATATATTCCCAAATTTATCATACCATTAAATATGTTTACTAAGTGAAGTGTCAGTTCATTTTTACAATAGTGGAGAAGTTTTGGAGCAATTCCATCATGGCCTGAACTTTTATTTATTTCCAAATTCGATAAAATATTATCAACTTCCTCAGATGTTGTACCACAAAAATTAAGTGTATCATTGTACTGAGTCATTTTCCTCAAAGAATTGAAACTGTCTGTTGTTTGCTGCTCACTTTGCTGCCTTAAGTCCTTAACTGATTGAAGAAAATAGTTATTTAAAATTTCAGCTTTATTGAAATCACAGGTAACAAGTTCGCCATTCAAATCTTTTATATTTATAGTACGACTGGAATCTCTGCCAAGTGTTTTGTTTATAAAATTCCAACATTTACGAGAGTCTTGATTAAATGCACTTAAGTTGTTTTTATAATAATTATTCATAGAGATTTTGCAAGCTTTTTTAATTACAACACTGATTCTTTTCAATTTGTTTTCCAGATCATAATTTCTAGGGACTTTTCTTCTACGTTTCAAAAGTATTTGCTTGTAATCAATAAGCTTTTGTAGATTAACGGTTATCCATGGAGCGATTTCTTTTTTGAGGAGTTTTCTTTGAGTTCTTTCATAAGTCGAATTTGAAATGGCATTTTTTAAAGAAGAGATTAGTTCCAACGTATCAGTTGATGGGTGACCTGTTTGACGTACTGTTTGAAAATGGTTCTGTATATATTCTTTTACTTTGCTGTAGTCACATTTAATATACGTTACATCAGTAAAAATATTATTCTGAATACCATTTGATAATCTGCATGAGACAATATTGTGATCCGATAAATTACACTCAATAGAATCTATTGTCAAAGAGTCATATATATTACTGTATACGTGATCTATTGATGTTTTGCTGACCGGACGTGTAATTATTTTATGGCAATTTTTAAAGTAATAATTTTGTAAAAGGTTTTCAAGTTCTCCACTAGAATTTACTTTCAGCCCATCAATATTGGAGTCTCCTACAAATACACATGGACTACGACCGCAAAAGGATAACAAATTCTCCAAAAAAAGACAAAAAACTAGCCACACTGCATTTCTGGGATCTATAAAACGTTGCAAATTTAATCGATTTTCCTTTTGATTTTAATTTATCAAGCGTTATAAGTATATAATCAACAAAATTGTCACTTTCGCAGACGTTACACGTGTACTGCAAGTGTTCATGGACGTAAATTGATGTTCCACCATAACTGTCTGATCTGCAACAGTGTAAACTATTATAACCATATATATTATATAACTGAGTATCTTCTTTATAAAACCATGTTTCCTGTATTGCAATGATACTGGGTAGTCGTGGTCAACTAACTAGAAGCGATTTAAATTTATTGAATTTATCAATTGATGAAATACTTCTGACATTAATACTTATTATATCTAAATGTATGTTTGTACAATTTTCAACATAACTTTTAAATGATTTTAAATCTGAAAAGTAATGTGGATCTAACATTAGAGTTTTTTTTTAAATATAATTATACAAAAACAAATAATAAACTGAACATTGCAATATGAAGATACTTAAACTTCTTCTTCAGCTGCATCATTTGGCACGTTATTATGAGACCTCCGTTTCACTGGCATATTTGTTGTAGCTTCCAGCAATAAATGGTCAACCTCTTCCTCATTTCCAATAAATTTAGGTCTGGACAACTCATTCCTTTTAACGTAAACTTTCCCAGCAGCAACATAGACTGAACGATAACCAACATTCTTTAGTGATTTTGCATACTTGAATAAATTTATTGTTTCACGACCTAAATAGTCTCGAACAAATACGTTTTGTGTAGCTTCATTATCTTTAAGTTTTGGTTTCACAGCCATCAACGAATCCTTCGATTTTTTTGAATCAAACTGAACGACAACCATTTGTTTATTAGTATTATTACGATTTTTAACAAAATAGGCCTCGTTTATAATATCTGGCTTTAACTCAACACCAACTTTGCTTGTAAGTTTAAGGACAGCATCTGTTGCAGTTAATCCCGGCTGCGTTTCTAGACCACTAATAATGCAGTCGTTCTTAACACGATGATCATTTAAAAATTTAATTGAGTTTTTTAGAGTTTTTACTTCATCTTTTAACATTTTATTTTCTTTTTGCATCATATCCAATTTCTTTCTATTTTCCGCTACTACCTTAATAATTTCGTCAAATTGTTTTGACATAAAAGACACAGATTCATTTATATGAGTCAGCTGATCTGTTTTTATTCCTCTTAGTTCAGCCTTAAAATCACCACCACTACTACACAAATGGCACTCATATTCTTCTTCTTCATATTGTACAAAAAATTCATATTGTTTTCTACTTAATTTGGTGCAAACTACATGGTAAATTTTTTTGCATTTGTCGCATTCAATAAAGTTTTCCTTCTCTTCATTTACCACTAATTTACATTGGCCACAGATACTTTGTTTTACTTTAACACTTCTACTTTTGCACTCCGTTCTCAAACAAAACCAAACTCCAATTAAATTACAAGAAAGGCCGGCAAATTTCAAATAAGAAAAGAATGCAAAAACGCGGTAAGACTTACAAAAGAAAATGTCAAACTCCAACTACACAAAATGAACAATACAATACGAAATAAACCGCTGTAACTATTCTTGTCGTAACACCCCCGCCCCCGTGGAGCGATCAGCTTCACAACCTTCTACGTCCAGAACAGCTAGCTTCGACACTGCTCGCTGCAGTTTCCCTGAAGAAGTCTTCACCTCTACTCTCCGCACCACTCCGTCAGCACCAGCAAAAACACAAGTGACCAAACCTCTCTGCCATTGACCTCTTGGAATACTCGGATCACAGATTAAAACCAAGTCTCCCACCTTTATTGGAGCAATCTGCTCACACCATTTTACTCTCCTAGTCAGCGTCGGCAAATACTCATTGACCCACCTTTTCCAAAAGCGATCACGTAAACATCTCACCACTCGCCACTGTTTCTTTAGTCTAAAGACTTGCATATCCGGTGATTCAACTGAAGGTGTATGGGGAACATTTCCTCTACCCATTAAAAAATGATTTGGTGTAAGCGGTTCTTCCTCATCTGGGCTTACTGGCAAATGGGTCAATGGACGTGAATTAACGATATTTTCGGCTTCAACCAATAACGAATATAATACATGCTCTTTCGGATGCTCCTCTTTCAGTGTATACCGCAATACTCTTTTTACACATTGCACCATTCTCTCCCAAACACCACCTTCAGACGGATTAACGGGACAATTAAACACCCATTCGATACCTTTTATCGACATTTCATTTTGGATCCTTTCTGCGTCAAATACCTCACAAAATCGCTTGGCCTCTTCATTAACACCAACAAAATTTTTCCCATTATCAGAGCGGATTCTAGCTGGTACCCCTCTACGATTCATAAAATTCTTTATAGCAATTATGCATAAGTCAGTTGACAAATCGTGTGCTATCTCTAAATGAATTGCCCGAATTGTGAGGCACGTAAAGAGTGCTACCCATCTTTTCTCTCTCCTTCTCCCTATTGTCACACTTACAGGTCCGAAGTAATCTAGGCCGGTGTATTTAAATGGCTGGATGTTGGGTTCTAAACGATCGAATGGTAGTGGTCCCATAACTGGATGACGCGGTTTAGTATTCTTCACCTTACAGTGATGGCAGTTAGATATTACATTTCTTAGCAGATTTCTCAATTGGGGTATCCAAAACCTTTTGCGCACTTCGCATATTGTCGCCTCATGATTTTGGTGCTTCATTTGAATATGATGGTGTATAACAACAAGTTTAGTAAACTGGTGGTTCCTTGGCAATATTACCGGGCGCCTCGTACAATAAGGCAAATAGCTGGCCGCATCAATTCTTCCATATACTCTTAATAGTCCCTCATCGTCTGTGTAGGGCATTAAATTAAAAATGTGGCTTGTTTTTGGGAAAGTCTTTCCACTTTTAATAAGATTTAATTCATTCGAAAATGTTTCCCTCTGAACATGCAGGCATAATATCTTCTCTGCGTCCTCAATTTCCCGTGAGGTGAGCCCATAGGCCTGGGAATCATGACGTCTTTTTCGGCAATAATGTATAAACCTTAACACCCATGCAACAGTTCTTTTTATACGATTAAAGGAAGAGATTCTGCTAAAATCAATAATATTGTCATATGCAATTAAAAGGGATATCTTCGCTCGTATTTCTTCGTCGTCTGTTTCATTAGGGACTTCAATATCATTTGTTGTCCATTCCCCTTCTGGTAATTTTAGGTATGTTGGTCCGTTTAACCATCGAGACGTAGTCGAAAAATCCACATATTTTGATTTCCTTGTCGCTTCATCAGCTACGTTATCTTTTGTTGACACCCACCTCCAATTATCGACCTCAGTGGCAGCAAGAATTTCTGCAATACGATGTGCGACGAATGGTTTGTATTTCCTGTGACTGCTAGAAATCCACTTTAGGACCGTTTTCGAATCACTCCAAAGTAAGCATTTGTCGGGAATAAAACTATGTTCGCCCAGAATGTTCTGCTTTAAACGCGTACCCAGAACGGCAGCCTAAAGTTCCAACCGCGGAATCGTTATGTTTTTCAACGGGGCACATTTAGTTTTGGAGGTTATAAAGCTGGTACCAATAACATCGTCAGCCGTAGTATACCTCCAATACGCAACAGCGGCGAACGCCTCTTCACTTGCGTCCACGAATATATGAAGTTGAGTGGAAGTTGGTTTACCTAAGGTAAAATAAAAACGAGAAACTCGTAAATTGGTGACACTTTGAATTTGACGTCTCCAACACTCCCAGGCGCTGCTCAAACTGTTCGGTATAGCTTCATCCCAGAGACAACCGCTTCTCCATATTTCCCGCAGTAATAACTTGCCGCCTACTGTAAAATTTCCGAGGTAACCCAGAGGATCAAAAATTGACATTATAATACTCAAAACCTCCCTCTTGGTTGGGACACGGTGTCCACCTATGACAGATTGATCAACACCATGAAATTTCAAATTAAACATAAAATTGTCGCTTGACGGCTCCCAAATCAGACCTAACACCTTTTCTGTACCGTCACTGGCAGGAATTTGTTTTGAAATTGAACTACCATCCAGAGCCGTTGCCACCTCACTCGAGTTAGAAATAAACCCTCTTAATTCGAAACCACCGTTTTTATGGATCTCCCTTACTTGTTGTGAAATTTGAATCGCCTCCTCTACTCCGTCGAAGCTATCCACAAAATCGTCCATGTAGTGGTGATCGCATATGGACTCAATGGCTCGAGGATGAGCCGCGTGATGTTCTCGGGCGTTGGTTTTCATTACATAGTGCCGAACAGGCTGCCCCAAATGTCATGACCATCATCTCGTATTCTTCCGGCGATTCCTCTGTTTCCCCATTTCTCCATAAAAATCTTTGAGAAATCCTATCACATGGCTGCACCATAATCTGTTGAAACATTTCTCGTATATCGGCACTTACCGCTACCTGGCCCCTTCGGAAGTTATAAAGCGTAGACAGCAGTGATGCTATATCCTGAGGACCCTTCAACAATTGGGAATTAAGGGAAACACCCTTTACGCTGGCTGCGGCGTCGAAAACCATTCTCAGCTTCTCTGGTTTATGAGGGTTGATTACCCCAAAATGTGGCAAATACCACTTCATCAGGTTGTTGGTTTTAACGTCTTCAAGAGGCACCTTGCGTACATAGCCTTTATCAATATAGCTTTGAATGTTTCCCTTATAAGCTTTAGAGAACACCAAATCTCGTTTCATTTTCTTTTCAATACCTTCTAGCCTTTTTAGCGCCATAGAATAATTATCTGGAAATATGATTTCATTCGATTTCCATAAAAGACCTGTTTGAAACCCATCACCAACTCTCTTTGTAGTTTCGTTTAAAATCTGCTTAGCTCTAATATCATCTTTACTCTCTACTAAAGGAGCTGCTCTTACGCCCATGCTTTCGACATTGAAATAATCGATTACCATTTGGTAGAGCTCATCATTTCCTTTGGCATTAACTAAAAGGCATGAATGTTGTTTTGACGATAAACCATGACAAGGCCCAAAAACTATCCAGCCCAATTCAGTATTACAAGCAAATGGTCCTATTGGGTTTTTAGTGCTGTTGGCGAAAGATTGTAATCCCAGATGTGCATGATCCATACCGATTAATAATTTAGGGACTATGTTAGAATAAGGTTTAATAGGCGCATTAAAAGAATCCTTAAATACCTTTTCAATATCCCTTTCAGTAAGACTCTGCATGGGTAAATTCAAGTTAGATACTGCATACACATTCTTAAGTAAGAAACGATTCTTTTTATTCAGACCGCTTACCTTTATGTTGAAAGATAGGGCGGGCTCACTAGCTGACCTTCCTCCAAACCACTGAATATTCAAAGGACAATTTTTTCCCTTAACACCAATTTTATCGGCTATATCCCTATCTAGCATTGTAACAGATGAACCATCATCAAAAAGGGCATAAATGTCCACATGGCAATTTTCTCCATACAACGTAACCGGCAAAACTCTGAATAGTAATTTTTCATTAGTTTCTGCAGAACAACTGAGGTCATTATTTTGTGACATATTAGCAGGAACTTGTGGTACTGAAGGCGCATCCAAAGCTGGGTCCTCATGAAGCAATTTGTTATGCTTTCGTTGACAATTATTCATTGAACACAACTTCCTACGTCGGCAATCCCTGGTGGAATGTCCCTCATTTAAACAAGAAAAGCATAAACGCATGCTTTTAACCTGCTTCCATCGTTCCTGCACGCTCAAATTTAAAAACAGTTTGCAATCATAAATTTTATGTGAACCCTGGCACATGGGACACTGCTTGCCTTTCTCAGTAGCATGTAATAAGACTCGACGTTTCTGGTCCCTTTCCTCAACTTCTTGAACACTGCATATTAAATTAGCCACGTCATTCAGCCAGTTACTAAAATCAATAATAGTAGGGTAAGGTTGAATACCAACGGCAATTCTAGCCCAATCCAATTTTTTACTCATAGGAAGCTTTGATACCAGTTCTTCTAATAAAGTTGGGTTGGCAATATGGTGTTGACCATTTACTGATTGTAAGAAGACTGATAAATTCTTCACCTGGGTAGAAAAGGGCACTAGTTTTGCTAAGCTGTTTTCATTAATGTTTGGTAGGTCTCTGACTTTACGTAACTGGCTGTGAATAAGCTGCTCAGGGCGACCAAAGCGAAATTTAAGCTGGTCTATCAACATTGTCAGGATGTATCAATAAAGATTTTATTTCTTCCCTGGCTTTTCCCTTAAGGCATTTGTGCAATCTTTGGTTATTTTCAAGATTTGTGTAACCATACGCTGCAGTTGACTGAACAAAAGATGTAAAAAATAAAGGCCAGTCTTCCGGATCCCCACTAAACTCCGGTAGGTCTTGAACTTTGCGTAGTGGTATTCCACTTATATTTGAAAACGTATTTGAAGACGGTGTTAGTCGACTATTCGTGGCGGACGACGTGTACACATGGTTTGATATAGTAGATGTGGTTGGTGGTTATGACATATTCGCTGTTGTATTTTGATACGTTGCCAACCCTATTATATTGTCTGTAACATGCGCTGCCTGCGTCGATGGTGTAATAAAATTGATAGCAGCGGGCGCAGCAGACATAACGGATGTGTGGCTTTCAGACGTATGTATTGGTTGACTTGCATAATGCGATGAAAATGTTGTTGGTGGGTCAACGGCAGACATAACGGCTTGCGAAGCGTTAACATTATTGAGGTTAGGGTCACTTACTTGCTCTTTTCCTTGGATAATTAACTGTAATTCCTGGTACTGACGGTTACTGTCACTAAGTTTCTCCTGGGTGTCTGCAAGCTGTCTTTGTAGCATGGCAATCTGAACTTGCATTTCTGTCAAGCTTGTAGATGTCTTTGGCACAGGAGCTGTCTGTAGATTAATATCGGCTGGCGCTGGTTGCTCCTGGATTGGTGGCGTAGATGACTTATTTTGCTCACAAATAGTCCTGGCTTGTGTGGTTTTAGTCGTAACGCTGGCTGCGGATGGCACTGGCTGTTTGGATGTTACACCATCGTTTTGTAAACGTGGACTCCGACGTTTTGGAGAATGCTGCAACATCTTCGAATAACTTTCAAGGTTAGATAAAAAACTCAACCACGGCAACAAGCCAATGCAGTTATTTTGTACAAAAGGCACTGGTACAAAAAAACTGCGAAATAAAAAATGTCATGGAGTAGTTGAACGGGTTTGCGCTTTTAACATAAACTTAAAGGCAATTCACATTTGTCATGTATAAATGTATGTTTATTTCTATAAAGAAAATAAATGTAATTAATAAAATGATAAAACAATAAACACATGTACATATAAAGACAATTCTTACCGCAGTTTTGCACTCCGTTCTCAAACAAATCCAAACTCCAATTAAATTACAAGAAAGGCCGGCAAATTTCAAATAAGAAAAGAATGCAAAAACGCGGTAAGACTTACAAAAGAAAATGTCAAACTCCAACTACACAAAATGAATAATACAATACGAAATAAACCGCTGTAACTATTCTTGTCGTAACAGTTGAATATAACTTATTTTTTTTGCTTAACAGTTTATGTATTGATTTTTTGCTAATAACATTTTTATATGTATATTTTTGTGTTTTCTCTTATTTGTATTGCATTTAATTTTTAAGTTTTATAAATTTTATAACTATTTTGGTTGTTAAATAAAATGAAATTGTTTTCTTTTGTTTGCTTTGTTACATTATTCACATTAAAACAAATAAAATTATATTAAAAAAATACTATATATACCAGTTTTTGTCATTTTTTCGATTTACACAATTTTCCATACAAATTTTTTTGAATTCGTTTTACACGATTTTCTCAGGAACGTATCTATCGTGCAAAACGAGGGACATTTATTAAACTTATTGCCATTATTACAACTTGCAGTTGACTAAAGAGTGGATTTTAACGGGCACATAAATTGTTTTTTATTATTATAAGTGGACAATATGGTAGAAGTGAGCGTTAAGCTAAAGGGAGGATCATCCTACCGGTAACTTTTGAAGTTAAGTTTATGTTTGAACTTGCCATATTATATATTATTTTTAATACGGCAACTTCAAATATAAACAAAATGAGCATATACAACAAAAAAACGAAGCCCGCCGTTGCCACTGCGTTAAAAAAACTTGTTTAATTGAACAGTGTTATCGACATGCTCCGGCTCAGCCATATTTTTGAAAAAGTTAAATTTATTTTATCTGTAAGTTGTAATAACGAAAATAAGTTATAGGTAACTTTACAGTTCCCTTTAGCTAAAGGTACCTTTAACTAAACCCAAGTTTAACGACAAGTTGTAATAATGGCGCTTAATAGAAGAAAAGAGAAGTACACAAAAATATCCATAACACTAGCTCTTTCTCTGTGAAACGTGGAATGGAAACAGAAAACTATTGAATTGTTAACAAACAAAAGTCAAAAGGTTTGAGAACATCAACATTTGCAGAACCACATAAATGAACAGGATATACCCAAGGCTTTAATTATCAAGAGTATACCCACATAAAGGTGCATTTTCAGCTTCCCGTTTTACTCGGAGACCTACATGAAAGGAATAAATATAATAAACCTACTCCAATGGCACCAACCTAAGTTGTAATTATATACCAACAAACTGGCGTATGCTGATGACGTGAAAAATTACACTGTTCCAGCGCAAAATCAGATACAAATAAGACAATCATCAACTGAAACCCCCGGTTAAAATTTTAGTCACCTTGAAACTATAATCGAAACGAATCATCAAACAATTTCATGGCAAATATGTCAAGTTAACCAAAAGAAAAATTAAGTTAGCGTCAAGATACAAATGCCTTCATAGGGTACATTTATAGAGAACAAGAGATTATTTTTTGTGTTGGTGATGACATCTGTCAAATATATTCATTATCAGTAAAGAAATAACATCAAATGTTTTCATCGTGTTAAAGATGGCGAATCTTATACCAGAAAATCATGATTGGTGAAAACATTAATTTTTTAATTTTATTTGAAGAAAGTGCTGGAGATTCGTATCGAATGCTTTTAGAGGCTTATTGGACGAAGAGGACACTCTGAGTCAGAAACAAATGGAAGAAAAGTTAAGTGTTGCACAACAAACAATTTCTAATCGTTTAAAAGCTATGGGAGAGATCCAAAACTTTAAAAAGTAGGTGCCAAATGAATTGAATGTCAGACAGTTGGAAAACTGAAAAATGACTTGTGAAATTTGCACAAAAACACAACTGAAAATTAGTGTTGCATCTTATTGTTACTTGAGATGAAAAAGGTATTTATTTTTGAAATCCTAAACAGAAAAAATCATCTGACACCCATCAACTTCAGCAACTAATCCAGACCGACTCGGCAGAAAACAATGCTATGTGTAAGGTGGAACCAGAAAGGTATGGTCTACGATGAGCTCTAGAGCTGTGTGGCTCAAAACGAACGGGTCAAATTCAACGAATCACACAACTAAAGGAAGTGAGCTGGTTAATTTTGTGATCGAATTTCGTTATTTTGTGTATTGTTAGATTTCTAAATCTGGTCCTGCCATTGGAGAGATTCCATTCGCTCGTTAATTTTTATGGCACGGTTGCTTACGAAAACATGATTCAGAACAATTTTTATTTTACCATCATATGTAAGGCCCCAATTAGCGACACATAACGTACGTTCGTTTTTAGGATGAGAAGAGTAATGAAAATGCTTTCCGAAATGTAATGTCTCGTTGACAAAACGGAACAATCTGTATAAAACAGAATTCCTTAAAGCTCAGTTAGCCGACCGTAACGGAATGTAACTGCAACGGTAAGGAACTGCTGATCAATATTGTTATGTATAAAGTAATACGAATGGTTATAGGAATGTAATGTAAAGTAACTGGAACGTATAAATCTGTAAAAAGTAGAATTTCTTTACGCTTTCACTTGAGTAGTATGTTTATGTACCTTCTGGGTCACTTTTTCCATACAAATTTGGGATCATGCCTGCTTTTTTATGTACCTTCTGGGTCACTTTTTCCATACAAATTTGGGATCATGCCTGCTTTTTTATTGCGTTTCTGGATCAATTTTCCCATACAAAATTTGGTTCATGCCTGCTTTTTTATGGCGTTTCTGGATCAATTTTCCCATACAAAATTTGGGATCATGCCTGCTTTTTTAGGTACCTTCTGGGTCACTTTTTCCATAAAAATTTTGGGATTTTGCCATACAAATTTGGGATCATGCCTCCTTCTTCTTGTTCCTTTTATTTGTATTGCTTTTCAAACGAATGATTGGACGGACAGAATGAGTGTGTGTAACATTTTTAAAGTGTTTGGTTGTTATCCACGATGATTTTCTTAAGTGGTTTTATTTATTTTATTTCTTATTTTTTGTATTGGTCAATTCACACAAGCCGTTATATCGTTGTATTGAGTGTATTGTTGGACGATTATACAACAGTGTATGCTTGTTGTTGATAATTTTCATGTAAAAATCCGATACACTTTTTTCATATGTTTATAAAAGTTGTATTGGTTTCGTGCTATCAAATTGTGTGAATGAAAAAAATGTTTATATGTTTTTCAAAAGTTTTGTTGGTTTCGTGCTATCAAATTGTTTGAATGCCAAAAAAATACATTTGGAATACGAAATACACAATACAGCATAGAAGTGAGCGTTCACAAACATCCAAGTGTATTCAATACAACATACCCGAAACAAAGTCGTGTGAATTGCCCATATGATTTATTGTTGAAGAAATAGAAATATAGTTGCACGTGTGTTGTGTATTTTTTTTGTACTATAAGGATCTTTAATTTTAAAATATCCAACTGTATTGCACGATCATGGTCAAATGTTGTGTGATAAAGACACATTGTTGCTGTAAACAATAACAGTGCGAGTTCTTATCATTTTTTGTACACCTAAAAAGAAATATAGTTGCAAGTGTTGTTTTTTTTTCGGAATCGAATTTAAACTGTAGGTCCCGCCTCATGCATAAAATTAACACACACAACATGAGTGGTGTTAGAAGCTAGGCCGTAATCCTGACTGAAGGGTTGTAATGGCCAATTATGTATTTTGAAATTGAAAAATTTTACCTCAGATTTGAAATCACCAACCTCAAAAGCCCCCAAATACTTTTCATCCATTATAGTGATTCCTTATCATTTTATCTACACAGCGATGGAAATCAAGGTGAAGGGACTGACAGTAAGGTTATTTGAAGGGGTCGTGCTAGGGTAGTAGAGTTTGACAGATCCAGTATTTCGAGATTGGTGACATGTTTTACGGACTATGTAACTGGGAATGTGATAAGCCGCTCTCAGTAGTATGACAGTCAAAATGAAATGACGATGCCAAGGCCATTGTCCCCAAGATGTGTGACATACGCGCTTTTTATACCCGAAAGATTTGTCTGTTGAGCATATCCTGTATCTTTGAGCATATTCTCTGTCGGTGTTTCCTTAACGGTTATAGTGAGTTAGCTGCTGCTAGCACTTGTGTCTATGCTATTAGCTGGCTATTGAGATGACTCTGTATCCCTATTCGAGCTAAAATTATATGTTTTGAAAAAATTAAATTATTCTAGAACTAATTAGGCGCGTTCTTTAGTATGTATGATGAAAAGTAAAGAGTTCAATCCAAAGAACTTTAGTGAAGTAGTTAAGCATGGTAGTGGTACCACGACGCTGTGGGGATGTATGTCGGCACCTGAGATGCGAAACGGTATTAATTTTTAAAAATCCCGCATTTTTGGGATCGGGAATTCGAATTCCAGGATTTTGTTTCAATAACAAAGTATTTAAAAAAATTGTTCTATAAAAATTTTATTTACTTTTAATCCTTATCCTTACTTAAATTTATTTTTATCCTTACATGGGTGAAGAAACAGATTTTGTACCCTATGAAGAATACTATTTGGAGTCCAAAATATATATATTACTTTTAAATATTACTTATTGCTTTTTAAAAAGCAAAACATCTAACGTTTCATCAGATAGCCTTGAACAGATTTTGTTGCCAACATATGCTGCCGTTGTAAAACATCTTTCGCAATCTACACCTGTGGGTAAAATTGTTTCAATATAGCTATATGCAGCTTGTGAATATTCATCTCTACCACCTCCTAATTCAAACAAATATATTTCTTTAGAAAGTTGAGTACCTAAATCATCAACTATATTAACAGATTTTATTGGACTTTTACATTCTTTATTGGAAAGTTTAAGTTGAAGTGGAAGTTGGGTTCTCTTTCAATTTCTCATCTGTTATGCTATCATCCATGCCGATTGATATAGAATACTCACTTAATTATTGCAAGGTAGACATGAAAAACAGAATGGATGTTTTATAATATAATACTAAATAAAAAACAATGCCGTAAACTAAAAAAATATTCAAATGCTTAAATAAAAAAATTATTTTTTTTTCTCAACACTTTATTTACAATCTATCCCTTTGGGATAATAAGCAAATTTGATACAATATTTATTTGACATATTTATTGAACTCCATTGAGACCAACAACGTACATACTTATGCAAATTTTATCTATAAATTAATAGTAGTTAAGTATATACATATTTATAATTAGAAAAATACAGCCATGTAACAGAACGCAATGCCGATCGAAAGTGGTTTCAATTCCGAAAGTCGAGTCTTTAGAAAACGAAAAATATCTTCGGAATGAAACTACTTTAAATTTTCAAAGTGGTTTTGATATTTTTGATGATTCATTAAAGAAAAATATTAATAAAACTTATGGTGATTTCTTTTCTGGTAAAAAATGTTGCCTACATATTTTGTAGCACTTATTGAAGATTGCACGAACCCTTATAATGTGTTGCATTTTAAACGATTACAAAAGAACAAAAATCATTGCCCTTTACGCAATTATTTTTGTAGTTTAATACAAATTTAGCGTTTTTTTTTTACTTAGTTAACGATTTTAAAACTAATCATTGTATAGAAAATGAAAAAATATTCAAATGAATTTTTCTGATCAGTTTTAAATACTTCAGAGTAAGATTTGTTATTCTCATTTATGTTCATGTTTGGTTCAAATGTGTTGTTTAAGTAGGGATACTCTTCGTTGTTGTAGTTATAAGTAGCTATGTGACGTTTGTTACTTATTTTTTTGTTGTACTCTTTTTTTAGGAGCTGTTTATATACAATCACTATCATTATCCTTAGTATAATTGACAGTTAAATGACCTAAACCACATTTAACGCAATTAACGGATTTCCTGCAATAAGTATTTGTGTGCCCAAATTGCTGGCAACGGTGGCATTGTACGAGATTTTTTTTTTTTTTTTAATTTTATTTATAAGTATTAAAAATACTTTAACTTTTCAAATTATACAAAATTATTACAAATCATTCAACAATACAAAATTAATACATTTTCTTTTAAAAATATTTTCATTTACTTCATTTTTAATGTTCATTGGCAATAAATTGTATAGTTGTAGACCTTTATAAAACAACGTTTTCTGCATCTGGGTTGACTGCACTCTTAGGATTCGAAAGTCGTCTGCATTCCTCAGCATATATGGTTGGATTTCTCTCACAAATTGGATCTGCTCGCATAGGTATTTAGGCGCATCACCTTTCTTCATTTTTCTAACAAACAATAATGTATTAAACTGTAACCTTTGTTTATATTCATCCATTTCAACTCGTAGAGCTTTGTATTTATATTCGTATACCGATCGCATTTCAATATTACTCTCATTGCTTTATTTTGAAGTTTCTGCAATCTTGATAATTGAATTGCGGTACTGCATGTATACAATACAGTGGAACCGTATTCGAAGTGCGGTTTGATTATGGTGTTATATATTGTTACTGCTGTATCTTTTGAAATTCTATTCCTAATCCTTTTAAAGAAACCAATTTTTTTGCCAATTTTCTTACAAGTATAATCGATGTGTTCATTTAAGTTTAGTTTTTTGTCAATTACAAAACCTAGGTATTTTATATTTTCAACCTTTTCTATCACAGAATCATTTATCTTAAATACTTCATCAGAATTCATGTTTATTTCCATTATTTTCGTTTTGTTCTCATTTAATTTTAATTTATTCATTTTAAGCCACTCATTTATCTTCCGCACATCGTATATCATATTATCCTGACATTCTCTATCACTTTTCGCCACTGTATATATAAGAGTGTCATCAGCGTACAATACAACTTTGCATCTTTCCAATATTTTGGGCATGTCATTTATATATAATATAAACAATAAAGCACCTAAAATTGAACCTTGTGGTACTCCGAAATTATTAATCGCTTCCTCAGACACAGTATTATTTAATTTTGTTGCTTGCTTTCGGTTCTCCAGGTATGACTTGAACCATTCCAATTCAATTTGTCTTATCCCATACATATACAATTTTTTTAGCATGATATCTCTGTCAATAGTCTCGAAAGCTCTTTTAAAATCGAGAAAAATTGCCATCATTCTATTTTCCTTTCCTACGGCCTTCCATTCGCTTATCACATAATTCACTGTAGTTTCACATGAATGCTTCTTTCGGAAACCTGATTGTTGTCCAGATAATATACCGTGGTATTCAATAAACTGCTCAAGTTGTATCTTTACTACTTTCTCCATTATTTTTTCACATACCTTAAGTGTATTTATAGGTCGAAATTCCTCACATTTCCTTGTCTTGGGCACTTTTTCGATCGGTGTTATCATTGATCTTTTCCAATTTTCCGGAATTTTCCGGATCATTTGTCTTTTTTGGTGGTGCTATATTCACAATAGCATTGCACAGAGTTTTAGTCTTATATATATTTTTATTGTTTGGACTTGGCTCTAAATCAACGAAGAACATTGGCAAAGAGTCTTTTGTAATTCTGCTCTTAATATTGGTGACATTTCTAACTCTATCCTGTCCTAAATTTTCTATTGCACTTTTTATCATATCATTTGGTGTTGATGGATGTAGATTTTTAACTACAACTCTGTAGGCTCTTTCTTGTTTCAGTTGGTATGTGTGAAACATTATATTTTTATCTTTTAGGAATGAGATTAGCACTCTATACTTTCCAATATCTTTTACCATAATTCTTATTTGTTCGTCTCTTAAAGTGTTATAATTAAATAGTGAGGATGGTATTAAGGTGGTATTTTTATCATAGCGTATTTTAGTATTTTTATCATAGGTGGTTTGTTGCCTGTTCGTTATCAGTTTCGGTATCATTATCTCCATTATCGTCGTTTAAACTAGAAAATTTATTTTGACTTACACTGTTAATATTTTTGTTTGCATTTATTTGGGTTGATAAGAAGCAATACTGCTGTTTTTGTTGGTGTTTTGTCTTTTGTTTAAGAATCTTTGTGGGGATTCTCTTTGCCTACGTTTTCTTGTTTTAGTCGATGTGACTACTATCATTGCTATCATTATCCATGATAGCAATGTAAATTGTTTTTATTCAAACGAATGTTTGTAAATTGTTTTTATTCAAAAGAATTTTTGAAATAAAAAATGTTCTTGTTTTAATTTTTTTTTTAAATTATAACAATACAATTGTTTTTATTTTTAATGTTATTCTGTTGAAACACTTCAGCGATCTCGGAATTTTGCACGTTAGCACTTGATCACAGTCAAAAGCAGATTCCAATGAATTGTTTTTTATTTTTTATTATTGAAAATTAATAAAAACTTTTCTAATAAAAATGTTTTGTTTCACTTGACAGTAAAATCGAAAGTAAAAAAAAAATTATTTCAGCAAGAAAAATACGTTCCATGTCACTACAATACAAAAATATTTTAGGTTTTTATAATAAATTTTGGCCCCTATTGTGGTTGACAACATTTTTAGTAATTTGGTCGTCTTTCAGAAATCGGTATTGCCATTCTCAACTTAAATGCGGTTGACTTTTTGGTTGTGTGGTTGATTTTTTAGTTGTGTTTTATGGTATTGCGGTTCACCACTTTGTATGAGTTTGATTGACAAAAACGTTAAATATAGACAACTGCTTATTAGCAGTTGAGTCTCTGTCAGTTATAGAATTCACTTATACATTTAATACATTTTCTTTTTAAAAATAATAGAAAAGATAAAAAATCTTTTCCTGCTTAAAATATATAATTAAATATTGAATTAGCTGGAAATTGAAAATAACAACCAAAGCCCAATTTGAGAGACTTGTGAAATTGATGGAAAATAATCCAGAAATTTCTAAAGAAAAGCAAAAATTTATGATGACCAAAAATCAGTGCAAGGAAGCGTGGGAAGGATTTTCTAAAGAATTAAACAGCTTGGGTGCGCCTACAAGAACTCCCTCCGAATGGCAACGTACAGCACCTAAAATATTGTAAATAGACATTTTATTAGAATTTTTACTCCGTATAGGTTTGGATTCACTACAAGGTAAGTATTTAAAAAAACTTGCTAATAATAAAAAAAAACATTCAAGCAACAGGAGGTGGTCCTTCACAAGAAATTCCCCTTAACATCCTTCAGGATTGCGTACCCCAGCTGTTATCACTATCCATTTTTTTTACATCTACCCATTTTCTTCAAATGCGATGCTCTATTGCTGGTAACACTTCCTTTAAAATAAGTGGCATTGTGGATTGTGTTAATCCAATATTAAAGCCATTCCCACTGCACTTCTGGTAGCTTCCGTCAGCCAAAAATCAAAGGACAGCTCACATCTTTAATATCGGTGGTATAGCTGCCATACGTGCAGGTTTCTTTAAGTGGACCTTAATTTCATCCACCACATAACAAAATGTTTCTTTGTTCAGTCGAAAATAGCTAATCCTAATATATATTGTTACGTTTTTACCTTTTTAAAAACGTTTAAATATGAGTTCGTTGATTACAAACCAAGTGAAAACAAATATGTGTCTTGTTTTAATTAAACTCTCTTTATTGTCCACACTTTCTTATATGCCACTGTTAACACTTAACCGATACAACAATAATTACTTGCTATTATTCACACACAACTATTGCTCGCAACCGATATCTTCAAACACGACTTTTTAGTTCACACGCAACTTCACTCAAGACTGACTCAATTACAACTAACTGGTTGCCTGCCTTGTCTTGCCCTTTTATATGCGAACCTCTTGTGGAAGTGGAAGGTTCGCGTTCTCGCCTTCTCGAGAATTCTTTTGCGACTACATTGTTTATTGTTGCTGGTTTATTTAGAAGATGTTCGATGTATTTGTTAATGTGTATTGTGTACACATTGCTTCTTGTTGTGTTCGCTTATGTTGCGTTTGGGTTATCGATCTCTCTCATACACATACTGATGTTATTGTTGCTTTATGTATGGTTCGGTGCAAATATGTGTTAGTGTGTATTTGTGTCGTGTGTATTGTGTACGCATTGCCTCATGGTCTTTGTATGTATTTGTAGCTTTTGTTTATCGTTAATGTTAAACGATATTAGGTCGTTTCGATATGCGTAACACTGCCGCCCACTTAAGCCTGTTCGTCCCGAATAGGCTCATTATCTCTTTTCCCATATTTTGCCAGTCGCTCTATGTGTACGACCTTCATTTTTGTTCTGGGGCTGTTAGCTTTCTGTATCCTGTACACGACATCGTTTAACCGTTTAATTATTTTGTACGGTCCATCCCAGCTGGTTTGTAGCTTGGGAGATAGTCCCTTCTTCCGCTTTGGGTTGTAAAGTAGAACCAGTTGTCCCTCATGGAAGCCCTCCGTGTTTGCTGCACGATCATACCTGGCTTTCATTCTATCGCTGACCATTTTTATTCGGGTGCGCACAAATTGATGAAGTTCATTTAGGCTTTCTTCTTTTCTAGCGGCATCCCTCTCTGTGGCGGGCTTAACTCCAAACTCCAAGTCACCGGGCAGTTTTATTTCAGTCCCAAAAATTACCTTGGCTGGTGATCTAGATGTTGAATCATGGACTGCAGATCGGTACGCCAGTAGAAACCTCGGAACATGTTCGTCCCAGTCCTTCTGCTGCTCGCTCACTACTTTCCGCAAGTACTCCTCCAGGGTTCGGTTAAATCGCTCTACCATTCCGTCTGACTGTGCGTGAAGCGGCGTTGTTCGAGTCTTCTTAATACCGTATACTTCACACATTTCCTTGAATACAGCTGACTCGAAATTTCTTCCTTGATCGGAATGTAGCTCCATTGGCTCCCCGTAGCGGCATACCCAGTTGTTCACAAAAACGCTTACTATTGTGCTCGCCTCTTGATTGGGTATGGCATACAATTCCGGCCATTTGCTGAAATAGTCCATCACCACGAGAACATATCGGTTTCCGGCATTGCTGACTGGAAAAGGGCCTACGTCCATCGCTATCCGCTCGAAAGGTGCGCCTGAGTTATACTGTTGCATCTGACCTCGACTTCTTCTTACTGGACCTTTAGCTGCAATGCACTGGGTACAGTTTGCTATCCAGTCCGCCACTGCTTGCTGACATCCAACCCAATAAAAGCGTTGTTTTAGCTTTTCCAGCGTCTTTGTCATTCCAAGATGTCCTCTGCTGGCTCCATTATGGAACTCCTTTAACACATCTTTCATTTTGGAGGAAGGCACTACCAATAAGTTGGATGAGGTCTTGCCATCAGCGCTTTCCCAAAGTCGATATAGGCACCCATTTATGATCTTTAAGCTGTCCCATAGTGCCCAATATGATTTTGTAAGAGGACCTTCTGCGGATATCTCATTTCTTGTTGGTCGTTTATCCTCCTCTTTCGCTGCTATTATCTTCGCCAATATTGGGTCACTCCTTTGTGCTTGGGACCAGTCTTCGTTGTCTTCAATCCGCGTTAGCCGGATATCGACGATGGATTCCTTTCTCTCAGCTTTCACGCAATGTTTACACTCCAAATTACAAGGTCGGCGTGAAAGAGCATCGGCATTCCCATGTTTGATGCCTCTGCGGTGTTCAATGCTGAAGTCGTAAGTCTGGAGGCGCTCAATCCAACGTGCTAACTGTCCTTCAGGGTTCTTGAATTGCAGCAGCCATCTCAGTGAGGAATGGTCAGTCCTTAGCAGGAAATGTTGGCCATACAGGTACTTGTGATAATGTTTTATGCACTCCAGCACTGCAAGTAGTTCACGTCGGGTCACACAATAATTCCGTTCCGGCTTCGACAGTGTGCGACTATAGTAGCCTACTACTTTCTCCGTTCCATTGATCACTTGGGAAAGTACACCACCAATACCATATCCGCTAGCATCAATGTCCAAAATGAATTTTTCTCCTGGGACTGGATACGCCAAAACTGGTGCAGCACACAATAGATCTTTTAGAGTCTGGAACGCCTTTTCTTGTGACTCACCCCATTGATACGCTTTCGATTTCTTGGTGAGTTCATGCAAGCTTGTAGCCACGCTAGCAAAGTTAGGCACAAAGCGTCTGTAGTATGTGCATAGTCCCAAAAACTCCGTAATTCATGAAGAGGGGGACGAGACCAGTCCTTTACTGCTCGTATTTTATCTTCATCCGTAGATATTCCATCTGCTGTAACAAGATGCCCCAAATATTTCACCTGTTTTTGGAACAATGCACATTTCTTTACGCTTAATTTTAGTCCAGCCGTTGTTATTCGCTGCAGAACTTCTCCCAGGTTTTTGAGGTGTTCGTCGAAAGTTCTGCCCATCACTATAATGTCATCGAGGTACACCAGGCAAGTCTTCCAATGCAGTCCCTTGAGTACACGTTACATAAGCCGCTCGAATGTGGCCGGAGCATTACAGAGTCCAAATGGCATAACTTCAAACTGCCATAAGCCGCCGTTCGCACTGAATGCAGTTTTCTCTTTGTCCTTGTCTGCAATCTCCACCTGCCAATATCCGCTTTGAAGATCCAATGTGGAGAACCACTTTGTTCCAGCTAGCGTGTCGAGTGTGTCGTCAATTCTCGGTAGCGGGAAACTGTCCTTTTTGGTGACATCATTCAGCTTCCTGTGGTCTACCCAGAATCTTGTACTGCCATCTTTCTTCTTTACTAAGACTACAGGTGAGCTCCACGGACCTGATGATGGCTCGATTACACCGCTCCTCTTCATCTCGTCGACTAGTTTCTTGACTTCATTACGCTTCGCCAACGGTATGCTTCTGGGTGCCTGTTTAATAGGTCTCGCTTCGCCAGTATCAATTTCATGCTTGACCATACCTGTTCTTCCTTGTCTTTTATTGTTCGTGGCGAAAGCGCATGCATACCTCTTTAGCCGCTTCTTGGCTATATTTCTCTCTGGAGCTGCTAAGCCTACTACCCAGTTCTCCACACTTACACTAAATTCCTGTTGGTCCTTGGCTGACATTTCAGCAGGTTGCGGCGATTGTTCGCTCTTTATTACCGCCTCTACTGGAGCACATTGGGCCACATCGGAGTTTTTACAGATGACTTTTTCATGGCCTGATAGATTTATCACTCTCACCGGGACTATTCTCTATTCGTTGGATTTGACGAGGGCCTTTGCTGATAACAAATCCGTCTGAATTTCTGCTGGTTCAACAACCGACAAGCGGTTCTTCGCACAATCTCCCTCCATACGCGCCCATATCAATGATTCACTCTGAGGTGGTAATTTGAGTGGTTCGACTGCAACTATCCTTCTGGCGTGCACTTGATGCTTATATCCGACGTCAAGAGTATCTCCACATTCTGCCAACTCATAATCTGTTGCCCCATATTGAAATTGATGCCATGAGCTATCATGAAATCGGCACCAATAATAACCTCGTCCACAATATCGGCAACAATAAAGACGTCGCTTACGCTGATGTTGGCTATCGTCACCTTCACCTCTGTTTTTCCGTGGACGGTGGCAGACTCTCCAGTAGCTGTCCGAAGTCTTACATTTCTAAGTGCCTCACACTTCCCCTTTACTACATCTGGTCTGATGATAGATTGCGTCGCACCGGTGTCTATAGTGAAGATGTGTTGTCTGCCATGTATGTACCCGCTCGCCGTAAGGTTGCTGTTGTTTTGCTGCATCACTGATATTGAGACTGTGGGGCCCTCGCTTGTGGGAGCCAGCACTTGCCCCTCAGTGCTAGCTCGTTTTAGTTTAACGGGGACTCTTGTGAAGGTGGTTGGTAGTTCGCTCGTTTCTTATTCCTTGATGGTGAGGCGGATCTTGATCTTTTACGAGGCGCTTTACAGTGTCTTTGGAAATTACCACTCTTTCCACAGTTGAAGCACTTAAGTTTAGCCTTTTGTCCACTCTCTTCCAAAACTTGCTTCAACATCTCTTTAAATTTATTTAAACTTCATTCTTCCTCCTCCACTACTTCCATTTTTCGCACTTTGCTTACTTGTGGTCTAGAAATGGTGCGAGCGGTCTCCTGGGCTAGTGCGAAGGCCACGGTCTCTGCAAAGGTTGCCTTCTGTGTGGAACATACCGCTAATTTGATGTCTGCGTCGCGTATTCCATTAACAAACGCCTCGGTCTTAAAGTTGTCTATCAACGGGTGGTTTTCTCCTGGGTATGTAAGCTGCACCAACCTCTCAACTTCCATTGCAAAGGCTTGTAATGACTCGTTTGGCTTTTGCGCCCGGCATCTCAACTCCATGCGGTACAGCTCTCGCTTGTGCTCATCGCCGAATTTCCGCTGTAAGGCCACCATTAAGTCGTTATAGTTGTTTCTACTGCTGGCTGGCATGGTCTCTAGTATCTCGGCTGCTACTCCTTTTAACGCCAAAATTAGTTCCAAGGCCTTCTCTCCATCGTCCCATCCGTTTCTGCTGGCTACTGTCTGAAATTGGAATTTGAACACGGATAGGGGTGAGCTACCATCAAAGCAGGGTGTTTTTATCCTGCTTGTACTTTCAGATACGACTCGTACTGGTTCTGGTCGCTGGCTCTGGAGGTTGATGATCTTTTCCTCCATCATTACTAGTTTTCCGTCGACGGTCCTTCCCAAATCGTTCACTTTTGTGTCAACGGTCTTTTCCAAATCTGCCACCTTTACCTCGATACTGGTAATTATTTTGCTGAATGACTCGCGTATTTCCTGCAGCTTCTCTGTTGTCGCTTCAAATAGCTTTTGGTTTGCTGCTTGCATTTTCTCATTTTCAGCTCTAGAAGCTTCTTGAACATCAGCCAGAAGTTTCTGGTTTGCTACTTGCATTTTCTCCATCATAGCGGCTAGCAACGAATTTATGTCAACACTGCTAGGGGTCACAGGGGTCTGTATCTCTCGTTCCTCCTCATCCTCGAACTCGTAGGATTCAATGTCGATGCCCTGAAGCTGAAGTTGTTCTCTTAACCGCCTCTGCAGTTCATTCTTTGTGCCCGCTGTTGGCAACTCCAGTTTACCCAACTCTCGTTTAAGCCGTTCCACTCTTAATTCGGAGAGTTTCATTTTGTTCTATTTTTTTTTTTTTTTCTATTATTTATTTTCACTTTTGGATTTTGCAATCCCACTTCTGACACCAATTGTTACGTTTTTACCTTTTTAAAAACGTTTAAATATGAGTTCGTTGATTACAAACCAAGTAAAAACAAATATGTGTCTTGTTTTATTTAAACTCTCTTTATTGTCCACACTTTCTTATATGCCACTGTTAACACTTAACCGATACAACAATAATTACTTGCTATTATTCACACACAACTATTGCTCGCAACCGATATCTTCAAACACGACTTTTTAGTTCACACGCAACTTCACTCAAGACTGACTCAATTACAACTGACTGGTTGCCTGCCTTGTCTTGCCCTTTTATATGCGAACCTCTTCAGTCTGATGATGGTTCTCGAAGTGGAAGGTTCGCGTTCTCGCCTTCTCGAGAATTCTTTTGCGACTACATTGTTTATTGTTGCTGGTTTATTTAGAAGTGGTTCGATGTATTTGTTAATGTGTATTGTGTACACATTGCTTCTTGTTGTGTTCGCTTAGGTTGCGTTTGGGTTATCGATCTCTCTCATACACATACTGATGTTATTGTTGCTTTATGTATGGTTCGGTGCACATATGTGTTAGTGTGTATTTGTGTCGTATGTATTGTGAACGCATTGCCTCATGGTCTTTGTATGTATTTGTAGCTTTTGTTTATCGTTAATGTTAAACGATATTAGGTCGTTTCGATATGCATAACAATATTAGAAATCTTTCTGTAAGTCTGTTTGTTTGTTAGCCAATCACGCCTGAATGCCCGGACAGATTTTCTTGAAATTTGGGATATTTATCGAGCTTTTCCCGGTGCAGGTTATAGGCTATAAATCTTTTCAAAATTTTGACCAAAAGGGGAGAAAAAATGGGATAAAGGGAGAAAAAATGGGCAAAACTTAGTACTTTTATACATAAATGCTGTATTTTATCTGTTTTAAAGGTAATTTTTTACGATTTAGCTTGGTTAATATTCCCAAATAGCTATTGGAGGTGTTCCGTTTCTAAAGTTGAACCAAAAGGGGTCCAAAAAGGGGGAAAGGGGCCAAAAACGGGCAAATTGAGTGCATAGCCAATCACGCCTGAATGCCTGAACCGATTTTCTTGAAATTTGGGATATAGATCGAGCTTTTGTCGGTGCAGGTTCTAGGCTATAAATCTTTTCAAAATTTTGACCCAAATGGGAAAAAAATGGGACATGGGGAGAAAAAATGGGCAAAAATTAGTACTTTTATGCATAAATGCTGTATTTTATCTGTTTAAAGGCATTTTTTACGATTTAGCTTGGTTAAGTTTCCCAAATAGCTATTGGAGGTGTTCCGTTTCTAAAGTTGAACCAAAAGGGGTCCAAAAAGGGGAAAGGGGCCAATAACGGGCAAATTGAGTGCCTTTATATTTAGGAATTAGAGTATTCAAAAAACTGGGTTGTTTGTTAAACCGGTTTCCGAATAATTTGAAAAATTGCATTTTTTAAGAAACCGGTTTCAAAAGCGGTTACGAAACATATAAACCGGTTTTTTATTTATTGTTATTTTTAATGCAAAAATGACCCAATAATAAAATTTTTTTAATTTTTTAAACTAATCCAAACTACATAACCCGCGCAACGCCGGGTACAATCTGCTAGTAAATCTATAAAAAATCACTTGTTATAAATATTTGCTAATAATTTTGGACATTTCTTACTTCGCACTGGGTAGTTCAAGAGGATTTGAATCATCGCGTATTTTTCTACGTATACGAAGAATATTTATTTTAGCGTCATGTTTTTCATCTTCGTAAAATAAATCCACACTTAAATCCATTTTTAATTTACTTTTATTTCTACAAAAACTTGATTTCAACTTATTTTTGCGTTTTCTTTTCTTCTATTTCCAAATAAATTTCATGGTGTTACCAACAAGAAATTGAAATTTCATACCGGCAACACCATACCAATTACAACTACAAAAGGTTGAGTTCCGCAATATCAAAAAATAATTTGGTTGAGTTGACTGGCAGACGACCAAACTGAGTTGAGTTGAGAACGGCAATAGGTTCATTTACATCACTTGTTATAAGAGTGTGTGTTTCAGTGTAATACTGGTTTATGTGACTTTAATACTTAACATTAGTTCCTAAGTTTATGACTCTACAAACGATCAGAACTCGTTGAATACCTAAAGAAACGCAGTAACAGTGGTGATAAGCGCACCGCAAATTATAGTGCCAAGTGGAACGGAAATGGCAAAATAAAAAAAAAAAAATTTAATATTATATTAGTATCCGATTATCGCGTAGTCTATCTAAAATTTTATGCTACACATTATATGATTGAACCTGCTGTTCATGTATTCCAATAAAATCAAAATTTAATCACTGGCTGAGGTCTCAAATACTGGTCATCATCCAACTTCCACACAGCGGCAGTTAAGATACAATATACAGATTGGATATAACACTTACATATAACACATACATAAATAAAAATAACGTACTTTATAGGCCATTTACACTACATCGAAATCTAGTACTTATGAGATTTCGAGCGAAATCTAGTTGATTTCAACTAGATTTCCCATACAAAACGAAATCTACAAATCTAGTAGATTTCGGCAAAATCTACTCAAAATCTAGCAAAATTAACAATACAACTATGTGTTTTGCCAAAAAGTACATAAAAATACAACGCTGAGCAGGAAAAAACTGACATTTCTATTTAAAAACAAAACAAAACAAAAATTGTATAAATTATTTATAAAATTGTGTAAATTTTTAATAAAATTGTGTAATTGTTAATAAAATTGTTTAAGAAATTAAAAAGGAAAGAAATGGCAGAAGAAATAATTCGTAACAGAAGGTAATTAGATTTTAAAATACATATTGATATTATTAAGATTATCATATGAACATATATTTTAGAAAACGGACGTACAAAAAAAGAAAAATTGGAAAATGGAGGTGGAGTCTCTCCTCATAACACTTTGGGGAGACTATATTGATGATTTAAGAGGGTACCGCAAAAACAGCCACGTTTATGAAGACATTTCAGCTGGGATGAGGAACAATGGATTTGAATTCAATTCCGAAGAAGTGCGAATAAAAATTCATAATCTTTCCAATAAATACAGGTAATACTGAATAAGTAAATATCTGGATGAACACACATATGTAATTAAATTCTTTTTAGGGATGAAAAGCGAAAAGTTGGGCCCTCAGGTGGGTCGCCATCAAGTTGGCAATTTTTTGAAAGGGTGAATCTAATTTTGGGGACATTTAAATCCAACACCATCGAATTAATAATGGATGAAAGTATAGGTAAGCTACTTCATATTTTTTAATTACACCTCTTTTGATGATAATCTTTTTGCAGACACTCCACACGTATCAAGCAACAGCAGTAGAGAGGAATTAGAATTTTTAAACGATTCGTCACAAAATTTTTCTAATGAATCGTTTGACGACCCACCTCCAAAAAAAAAAAAAAAGATTCCAAACAGTTATGATAGAAAAAATTCAGGAATCAGATGAAATAATAATAAAAGAGTTAGAGAAGAGTGCTGAAGTGGACGAGAAAATGCTGCAACTGCAAGAAAGCCTCATAAATATAGAGAAAGAGAGGAACGACATTTTGAGGGCCCTTCTAAACAAATAAATATGTCATCCAGATATTTATTTATTCAGTATTACCTGTATTTATTGGAAAGATTATGAATTTTTATTCGCACTTCTTCGGAATTGAATTCAAATCCATTGTTCCTCATCCCAGCTGCAATGTCTTCATAAACGTGGCTGTTTTTGCGGCACCCTCTTAAATCATCAATATAGTCTCCCCAAAGTGTTATGAGAAGAGACTACTCCTCCATTTTCCAATTTTTCTTTTTTTGTATGTCTGTTTTCTAAAATATATGTTCATATGATATTATTTATAAAGATGTATTTAAAAAAATTTGAATTTATGTTAATTTTTTTATTAAATATGTTATTTATTAAATTCATTTTTGATTAAAAAGTTCGCAATTGCATTTCTTATTTCTTCAGATTTAGGGTTATAATCATAATTTGGCTGATCTCTGGTTGTTCTACTATTACATTGCCAGGTCTCATTAAATATTTCGTTGTTGTTATTTAAAAAATTGTGCAGGACGCAGCAACATTTGATTAAATTATTTACGTTATCAATTTTGTTGTCAATACCCTTACCGAGTCGCCGAAATCTTGATTTTAATGGCAGAATGCATTTTCAACAACCCTACGAGATTTTGATAAATTATAATTAAATATTTTTTGTTTTTCTGATGCATTTATATTAAATGGATAAGGTTTCATTCATCATGCATTCGGATAGACGAAAAGCGGAATCGCCTATTAACAAAACAGGAATTTTCACCCCATCGTAAACAATTGCTTGTTGTTGAAATATTGGATTTTGCAATTTTTTTCTGAATTGAGATCTCTTAAATATTGAAGAATCATTGCATCGGCCTGGGCACCCGACATTAATGTATAAGAATCGATATCTGTAGTCAACAACAGCGATCAAAACAACAGAGTACCACCCCTTGTAATTGAAATAATCACAAGCTTCCGTTGCAGGAGGATGAATCTCAAAATGGCATCCATCTATTTTGAAAAAAAAATTAAAGAAATAACTCAAAAAATTAATATAAAGTCTCTCCTTTTGTTGTTAGATTATGAAAAATATATATACCGATCGCTCCGAAACATTGTGGAAACCCAATTTGATTAAAACCGTATACGCATTCCATTATTTTAGTTTCATTTATAAAATTTGATGGTAAATATTCTACTGAAAGATTTTGTCAAAATTCTTGTAGTATAAGGCATACAGAAGCTTTGGATACTCCAAACATGTGAGCTATTGAGGAATATTCAGAAGAAGACTTAAGACAATAAATGGCTACAGCAATACGTTTTTGAAGTGGTATACATTTTCTAAATGTTGTATCAGTTTTGTTCATGGATGTTAGCTTTAAGCATAACAACTGAAAAGTTTGGCGGCTCATTATAAAATTTTCGACGAACATATCACATGACATATTAGGAACATCGTCCTCCCAGAATGACCCGTTACGAACCTGTATTAAAGTGCGGATTAATATTTATATATTATTACCTATATACATATATACTTACATGCGTCCATTCCATTCTACTATTTAACAATTGTGTGTAGTAATACGTTTGCATTATTTTTTGAAATCTTATGTTCAACAAGTACTGACGTTTTTTTTTTTTCGCAACAACATTAGTTCTGTTTGAATCTTATTTGCTCTTGATGAAAACAATAGTAAATGTCCCATATTTTTCATTTTTATTTTGTATTTGGAAATATTATTATTTTCTTTTAAATTTCAGTCAGCTGTTTTTGTTATTAAAATGAAATCTTGCTACTGTCAAAAAAATCAAGTGTAAACGGTCTAGATTATGAGCTAGATTTGAAATCTAATCTACTAGGTTTTCAAAATATTATAAATTTATAATGTATAATTATAACTTTTATAAATTTAGATTACCATTTGAAAAATGTTTCTCCTAACATGCAAATATTATTATTTTGTAAATTATATCATTTAGAATGGTCTTATAACAGAAAATGCTTGGTATACGAATTAATAGAGGTTAGGACAGAAGACACCCAACTTATAAATTTCACATATTGGCAAAACTAACACAAGCTAATAAGTATCTCAATTCAAAGATATCAAGACAAAATCTTATGTATAATTGCAACAATAAAGTTGTACACGAAAAATTCAAATGCACCAAAAGACATTATTTAAAATAGATTGAAATCTATTCAGAGGAATTCATGAAAAGCTGCTTTTGGACTTCAAATTTCCAGGTTCAAAATACCTTAAGTTATCGTGGCCAATATTCTCTAAATCAACATATAAAAATATGTAAATATATATCGTTAGTATAATTCGCAAAGACGCTAAGTCCACTTTTTTCCAAAATTGAGATTTTAATGCAAAACGGTAACATAATACATATTTTACAACAAAAAAACATGTCATTATATTGTTTAAAGTTGTTGTAATTTTGTGGTTTGCAAAAACGCTAAGTCCACAAAACTACGAAAAATATTAATATTATTAATTAATTAATAACAATAATAATAATTAACATTATTAGTTATTAATATTGTAGTGTATTTAGCATAATGTAGTGTATTTATCATAACAAACGTAAACAACACACCACATATATTACACTATAAGATTTAAATTACATTTGCTCTATATTTGTATAACACATTAATTGTAATTCTAAACCTTTAAAATAAAAACAAAGTAAACAAAGTGACACACTTTAAGGGAAATACAATTAGAACAACTGACATGGGTCAAAGCACTTATGAAAGAAATTTATGACTTCAAATTACTCATTTTAAAGTAATGAGTGGAAATATGAAAAATATTGAGTGAGGTCTTGACCAATCAAAATTCAGTATGTTAAAGTAAATGAAAGTTACTATGTAATAGAAAGAGCAAATGATAGATTATTAAGAAATATTGTAAAAATTAGAAATTAGTATAAATAGTAGAAGAATTTAAATAAAAATTCAGAAAAAGATCTTGACGTTCAAAAGAATTAATTTTCATTTCTCATTTTCTAACCCAGCACCTTAAACAGTGCAGGGAAGAAGTAAAACTGCTGTGGCTAGACATAGCATTCAAAACTAAACTAGCACAAAACCAATTTAAATCCTTTTGCCTTTAAACCTTGAAAATACATTATATGGCGATCCTGCGATTTAGATCCTGCAGAATTTGAAAAATATATTTTAAAATCCCATATACACATCTCTTAATATTCTAATCCTGCCAACCTGAACTTGCGCCAATTTGATTCTTGATGTCCTGGAACACTGAGATTCCTTCAAAGGAGGAAATAAACACCATATTCGAAAAATACCAGGCGATAGTAGAAGAATACTCACCAGAAGGAAGAACGGAAAACTGCCCCGAATATAAGCCAACGCCTATAAACTGCGGACCGAAACCCATCACTATAGAGGAATACAAGGCCCCTCCCCAACCAAAGAAAAAGCCAAACCGAGGTGGCAAAAAGCAAGAGAAAAAAAAACAGAAATTGGAAATATTACGGCTCATGGGGATTACCTCAGGGGAAGCCAAGAGAAAGTTATACCTGCAATTGAAACAGTTGAAGTAAAATGGGAGGATCCCAAACGAAGGAAGAAAAAACGATAAACAAGGAAGAAAACATCAATATTGGGCCTATCAACCAACAACAAATGGAGATCACTAGTATTAAGTTAGACACCTTTATAATAATATGTGTAATTGTAGTTATATTTCTGATATATAAAATTAACAAATATTTTAAGGACTATGTACGCAAGAAGGCGGTTGTCCAAGTTTAGAATACTTTATGAAAATACATTATATCTTTAAAAATACATTATATTCTATTAAATCTTTTAAAACATTAAATAAATTAAAATAACTTAATATGACCTATGGAAGCAATTATAACTAGGATAGAAACAATAATTGTAAATTTCAGGAAAACAGGGTCCAGAGGTTATACGAGGTCTACGCTAGCAATAAAATTAGAGGAAATAAAGCTATTGAGAAAACAATTTTTGAATTTGATAGAAACAAACGTAATTAAAAGAGAGGAAATAGAAAAGAACACTGATAGGTTTGAAAAATATTATAATAAGGCAAAATATCTCATTGAAGAAGCGCTTGTCAGACAAGGAACAACACCGAGTGATCAAACACAAAATTTAGCAAATATGGCGAATTTTAATTTAGAAACTGCTATGAAAGCAATTCCAGAATTCTCAGGTAATTACAGAGAAATCAACTCTTTCCTCACAATAGTAGAACTGATCAACGATGGTTTGGCAATTGAGCAAAAACCAATTCTTTTAAAATTTGTGTACAACGTTAAGTAAACTAGCACAAAACCAATTTTAAATCCTGTCCTTCTCCTTTGAACTTTGAAAATACATTATATAACTAACACAGTAAGAACATCATTAGGAATATCTACTCCAGCAACATTCGATGAATTAAAAAATACTCTATCAAACAGATACAAGTCAACCAAAACAGTCGCTCAACTACAAGCTACCCTTAGTAATTTTTCCCAGAAAAATATGAACGTGCATACTTATCACGAGAAACTCCTACAGATTATAGCAGAGTTGAATGAATTACAAATTAAAGATATAATAGGTTGCAATACTGTTCAAGCCAACACTATTAAGCAAATCAACGAGAGAAGAAAGGACATTGATAAGGAGCACACGACTACTTTTACAGGCATCACAACAGAAGGGATAAAATCTATAGGAACATCAGAGCTAAGTTTCAGAGTAAATAATGTGAACGAAAACCATAAATTCCACATCATAGACGATAATTTTCACATACCGACAGACGGAATTCTAGGAAGAGACTTTTTTACAAGATTCTTATGTAAAATTGATTACGAAACATTTACAATAACGCTTACCTTAGGAAATGAAGATGTCATAATACCGATGAAGTCATGGATAAACAGAAATTATTGTATTAAAGTAGAAAAACGATCAGAAAGCATTCATCCTATAAATTTAAATATAGATGAGGACAGCATAATTTTGAATAAAGAAATTCAACCAGGAATATTTATTAGTAATACAGTAGTACCAGGAAATGGAAATTGCCACGTCAAAATATTAAATACAACAGATAACGATGCAATTTTAGAAAATGTTAATTTCGAACTGGAACCACTTAAAAATTACACTTTTATAACGCAATCACATACGCAGAAAGAAAGAAAATTTGATGCAGACAGATTCAAGAAAATTCTTGACACTTTGCAAATTAACATTGAAGACAATAAAGCCAAAACACAATTAATAGAAATCTTCAAAGATTACCAAAATATTTTCCATTTAGAGGGAGAAAAGTTGACAACAAATAATTTTTATACACAAAAATTGAAAGTTTCTGACAATACGCCCGTATATATAAAGAATTACAGATTACCACAAACACAGTATGAAGAAATTAATAACCAAGTACAACAACTATTGGATGATAATATAATTGAACCATCGAATAGTGCATACAATTCACCTTTATTGGTAGTTCCAAAAAAGAGCAGTAATGGAAAAGAAAAATGGAGACTGGTAGTGGATTTTCGACAACTAAACAAGAAGATAGTAAACGATAAATTTCCATTGACAAGGTTGGAAGATGTTTTGGATCGTCTTGGAAGAGCCAAATATTTTTCGACTTTGGATATGACTAGCTCATTCCACCAAATAGATTTAGACAAAGACTCAAGGCATTTAACTGCATTCTCAACTAGTAATGGTCATTATCAATTTAAACGACTACCATTTGGTTTAAAGATTTCTTCTAATAGTTTCCAAAGAATGTTGACAATAGCACTAAGTGGACTTGATTCAAGAGCATTCTTGTACGTTGATGACATTATTGTGTTTGGCTGTAGTTTAAAACACCATAACGAAAACCTTATAAAAGTATTCGAACGCTTGTCAAAATGCAATTTGAAATTAAATGCATCAAAATGTGTATTTCTAAAATCAGAAGTAATCTATTTAGGACACCAAATAACAAAAGACGGTATACGAACGGATCCCTCAAAACATAAGGTTATTGAACAATATCCAATTCCAAAAGACAAAGACGAAGTTAAGAGATTTGTTGCATTTTGTAATTATTATAGACGTTTCATAAAAAATTTTGCGGAAATCACAAAATGTTTAAACGATCAAACTAAAAAGGGAAATGAATTTCAGTGGACAGAAGAATGTCAACAGGCTTTTGATACACTAAAGACAAAATTAGTCAACGCACCAATATTAAGATATCCGGACTTTGAGAAACCATTTATATTGACTACGGACGCATCAAACTATGCATTAGGCGCTATACTGTCACAAGGTGAAATAGGAAAAGATTTACCAATTTCTTATGCAAGCAAGACTTTAGGAAAACATGACTTAAACAAACCTGTAATAGAAAAAGAACTACTTGCAATACACTGGGGAATAGAATTTTTTAGACCTTACTTATTTGGTAGAAAATTTATTGTTGTGACTGATCATAGACCACTTGTTTCACTTTTGACTCACCGAAATCCTTCGTCAAAATTAACACGCATAAGAATAGATTTGTCAGATTATGACTTTAAAATTATTTACAAAAAGGGGAAGATAAATACTAATGCTGACGCCCTATCCAGAATAAAATTGGACTCCAACATGTTGAAGAATATGATCCCTGTAGAAGATGACATTAAAAAACCATCTAAAATCTTAGTAACGACACGTGGAATGAAAGAAAAAGAAATTAGTAATAAAGTAATGGAAAATAACAAGAGTATCATATCCCAAGGAAAGCATATGTGGGAATGTACATCTTTAAGAGATATAAAGAATACACGCGAATTGAAATTTAATATTATTAGAACCGGTATAAATAAAAAGGATGGACCAAAAGATGGTACCATAGAATGTAAAGATAATAGCTTTGTATTAAATGTTAATGAAGATCTAGCAAAATACGTTTTGTCTCTAGAGAATTTAATTATTTATATGCATAAGCAGAATATAAAGAATCTCGCTTTGTCATGCGAAGATAAAATTTTTGAGCTCATATCAATTGAATATTTAAATAAAAGTTATAATGAGGTGCACCGGAAAATATTGGAAGCAAACAAATATAAAAATTATGAATTGAATATTATATTATATAAACCATTACAACATATAAAAGATAAAAAATTACAAATGAACATTATAAAAGAATTCCACGATTCTCCACTTTCAGGACACTTTGGTATCAGAAAGACCGTACTGAAACTAAAACAACGTTACGTATGGAAAAACATGCGAAAGATGGTTAGAGATTATATTAACAAATGTGACAAATGTATGAGAAACAAACAAACAAAGTACGTTAAGGAAAAAATGGTTATAACTGAAACTCCTAATAATAGTTTTGAGACAATAGAAATAGACACTGTAGGACCTTTACGAATGTCAAATGGGTATAGGTACATTCTAACGATGCAGTGTGAATTAACAAAATATGTTGTAGCACATCCAATTGAAACGAAAGATGCTAAAAGTATTGCCAAAACATTAGTAGAACAGTTTATTTTAAAATATGGATTCTTTAAAACATTAAAATCTGATAGAGGTACTGAATTCAAAAATGAATTGTTAAAAGAAGTTTGTAATTTACTTAATATAAACCAGAAATTTTCAGCACCTTATCACCACCAATCAATAGGTTCTATTGAACGTAATCATCGTGTATTAAATGAATATTTGTTAAACTTTGTAGATGATCACGAATGGGACAAATGGATACCATACTATACATTTGCATACAATACAGTGCCACATATTGACACAAACTACTCACCATACGAGTTAATATTTGGCAAGTTAGCAACACTACCAACAGACAAAATGAAAAATACAAACAAATGCTATGACATAGACAATTATGCCAATGAAATCAAAATAAGATTAAGAAAATCTTTAGAAAATGCCAAAAAGTTATTAGAGATAGCTAAGCAAAAGTCGAAAATAATTTATGATAGAAATATAAATGATAGTAATTTTAAAGAAGGAGACCTAGTATTAGTAAAGCTAGAGTCAAGAAAGAAGAATCAAAGCCCATACAAAGGACCGTATCAAATAATTAAAAGACTAGGAGTAAATTCATTATTAAAAGTAGGCACTAAAGAGAAAATTTACCATAATAATCTTCTAAAATTATATATTGCAAATTAAATATAAACATTTCACATTTACTTTTACTTATACTTTATTTTAATTATAATTGTAAAACAATATATTCACTTATTAAAATTATTTATAAGTTTCATATTATTATTATTAATATTTTTATTAACACTACTTACATTACATACATATATTTATAAGATTCAATTTATTTCATTAAAAATTATAAATTTAATCTTAAGGGGGAAGGTGTAGTGTATTTAGCATAATGTAGTGTATTTATCATAACAAACGTAAACAACACACCACATATATTACACTATAAGATTTAAATTACATTTGCTCTATATTTGTATAACACATTAATTGTAATTCTAAACCTTTAAAATAAAAACAAAGTGACACACTTTAAGGGAAATACAATTAGAACAACTGACATGGGTCAAAGCACTTATGAAAGAAATTTATGACTTCAAATTACTCATTTTAAAGTAATGAGTGGAAATATGAAAAATATTGAGTGAGGTCTTGACCAATCAAAATTCAGTATGTTAAAGTAAATGAAAGTTACTATGTAATAGAAAGAGCAAATGATAGATTATTAAGAAATATTGTAAAAATTAGAAATTAGTATAAATAGTAGAAGAATTTAAATAAAAATTCAGAAAAAGATCTTGACGTTCAAAAGAATTCATTTCTCATTTTCTAACCCAGCACTTTAAACAGTGCAGGTGTTTATGTCTGACGATCTATGATTCCCACCTCTGGCGACATAAACAGGATTGGCATCTACTTGTTCGCAATTTGGCAAGAGAGGGCGCTGCAGTGTTTTAATAAAGCTCTTTTATATTTTGATATTAATATTGTTTTTTGACATTTAATTTTTGTTTTGTTTTTATTAATGTTTTTCATCTTTCTTGTAACATCCCATGGGATGCAACCTAATTTGTTTAAAAAATGTTTAATAATTTGTAAAAATTTGTGCAATACTTTTCCTTAAAAATTTTATGAAATTTTAAATAGTGCAATTAAAAAATAAATTTATTGTGAACAGTAATATAAAATTTGAAACTAATAAAACTTCGTGAAAGAAACTAACAAGAAAGTGGTTTTATTCTTATTGGAAAATTGAAAATAATATAAATTGGAATTTAATTAAAAACAAGACAAGGAGAAGTTAATTATTTTTGGAGTGGAACAGAAGTGAGTGAAGTCCTGCCGATCACAAAGAATAAAGGAAAGTGTCCTTTTTGGTGATTTATTCTTATTTGGCAGTCCTCTTATTTTTGAATCTCTTTTTTTTTAGTGTTTCGTACAATACCCCTTTTTTGTGTGTTCTTCCCCCCCATACAGTCCACGATTTAACATTTGGTCCAATCGAACCGGATCTTGGAACTGGGTTCGTATAAGTGTAAGGTAACATTGGGTCCAGACGACCCGGATTTTGGAACCGTGTTTTTTGTATTTTTTCGTCGTCTGACCTTCATCCCATCAATTTCAAAAAGTGACCTTCAAATTATAAGGTAAAGTTGTTTTTGGTTTTCTTTCTTATATTTTTGTGAATTTTTGGTGGTAATTTTATATAGAAGTGAAGTTCTGTTAGACTAGACAACAAAACTTTGCTTTTATATAAAACTTATAACAGTGCATACATATTTACAAAGTGGTGTGTTATAATTTCGGTAGCACTGGCACACTTTGTAAATTAATCGAATATAAGAACCAAAGTGTTCGTCTTATGCACTGTTATACCAACGTGTCTTGGCTTATAACAAAGTCAAAAGTGACTGAGATATCTAATTGTGGTGCGAAGATTGCAATCGGTAATAAAGTTCAACCACACATTTTGATATCGGTTATAAGTCAATGGTGGTGTTATAATTGGTGATGGTGCATTGGCTAAATAGCAAAGCACATTACCTTTTATAACAATTCTTCAAATCCACCAGATACTTAAAAGAGGCACCCATAAGTAAATGTTATTCACTTGCATAGTACTGGATCTTGAATTTTTTAACGGATTTTAAAGCAAATGTTATATTTGATTTGCGTTAACGTAAAGTGAAGTAACAAATTTAAATTTATTTATGGGTTTCTGTTTGATGTTTTATTCTTTTATTTATTAAATTTTTGGAATCATTTTTGTTTTTGATAATTTCATATTTAGTGAAAAAATTCTAAATTTGTTATTTTTTATTTGATTTTAAATTTAATATGTTTTAATATTTGATATAATTTGGTAATTTTGTCTACTATATACATATGTACATATAATTACGTATATGTTTGAAATACAAAGTGAAGTAGTTGTTCGGAACTGCTTTTTCATCTTTGTATTTTTTTATTATTCTTTTTTTGATTTGAGAACGATAATAAGTACCGTGTTATGCGCCATGGGAATTAGTCCTGTTGGCTTAGTTTCGCGAAGTACGTAACATCGTTTATTTGACGTGCATATATTACTTTGTTAAATTTTCGGTAAGGCGATAAGATGGTCGTAGTAGCACGTTGTGTGGATCAGGATGGTCACGGTGACCTTTTGCTTAATTTTTGAAATACTTTCGTTTTTTAATTGTGTGCTGGAATTGTTGGGAATCTTCCTGAATTAAGCCTGTCGGTGCCTAGGTATAATTTTCGTTTATACAAGCACAGCTTATTATTCAGGTTGATTCGTAGAACTGTTTTTGGCAATCTTTGTAACCCTTGGAACCATACTACAGTTTGAGTAGTTATTTGCAGCTGATTTGGAGCTTCAAGTTTGAGCGTTCGTTTCGAGAGCGTTTGAACCCTGGGCAAAGATTTTTGGTAGTAGAACAGGACAACCCGTGTATTGACTGTTTCGATGTTGGTCACAGGTTGAATGAATGTAGGCGGAATTTCGATTGTTCGATCTGCGATTTGCGACATCACACTTTGCTGCACCGGGAGGTGTTTCGATCCTCTCGGGAACTTGGAGTGTTGGATGCGACAAGTTCCAGTAGTGTAGCAAAGCTTGGTAGTGATGTGCAAATTTTGCCGCCACATATGGGCCGTTTCTTTTAGGATATTTGTCATCGAGGGCAAATATTAAGAGCAAGGGCTCTGAGAGACGGCTGTTCGGAAGCAACTTTTATTTCGAAAAGTTGCATAAGAAAATTAGGATTGCCAACAGCAGCAATTAGAGAAGGTATAGGGCCTACTACTGAATGGCGCTTGGGTCGCATTGGTAATTCACGTTTAAATAATAATGGTTACGAGAGAACTCAGCGGAAAATCCGATGGAATTCTGAAGTCAAGCGATAGAGAGCCTGGACAGGGCTTTTCGTGGAACAGCTTACCGCTAATATTTAGGAAAATATGTCGAGGACGATAAATTTGAAAGGTTGATTGAGCCACGACCATACCTGGTGGACGTGTAGGAATATGGGCCGCTGAAGTTAAACCTTCCACTTACAGGGCAATAGACCTAGTCCGTCTGTCCCTAGGAAGGCTATATATAACTGAAGCATCGGAGAGGACCACCCGCCCACTAGACGCGGAAATTATAGGACCTCGTTCGTCCTAATAATTCACCAGGGAACCTAGTTCGTTCAATGGTCGTGAGAGCCGAAGACCTAGTTCGTCGGAAGCTCTAGTTCCGATTTAGTGGAGTGGAACAATAAGACTCAATACCTAATTTTTTCTGAAATTTAAATTTTAAAATCTGACGGATCAGAATTTGAATAATTGCAAGCTGGCAGAATCTTGGTGAAATTCGAGTTGTTGAATTAATATAAAAGTTTTGTTTTTCTTTTATCTTCCCAGCAATAGGTTTTGATGGAGAATATTTTTTGGTTGCAGTACTGCAAGGGCGCCGGCATGTTTATGTCTGACGATCTATGATTCCCACCTCTGGCGACATAAACAGGATTGGCATCTACTTGTTCGCAATTTGGCAAGAGAGGGCGCTGCAGTGTTTTAATAAAGCTCTTTTATATTTTGATATTAATATTGTTTTTTGACATTTAATTTTTGTTTTGTTTTTATTAATGTTTTTCATCTTTCTTGTAACATCCCATGGGATGCAACCTAATTTGTTTAAAAAATGTTTAATAATTTGTAAAAATTTGTGCAATACTTTTCCTTAAAAATTTTATGAAATTTTAAATAGTGCAATTAAAAAATAAATTTATTGTGAACAGTAATATAAAATTTGAAACTAATAAAACTTCGTGAAAGAAACTAACAAGAAAGTGGTTTTATTCTTATTGGAAAATTGAAAATAATATAAATTGGAATTTAATTAAAAACAAGACAAGGAGAAGTTAATTATTTTTGGAGTGGAACAGAAGTGAGTGAAGTCCTGCCGATCACAAAGAATAAAGGAAAGTGTCTTTTTTGGTGATTTATTCTTATTTGGCAGTCCTCTTATTTTTGAATCTCTTTTTTTTTAGTGTTTCGTACAATACCCCTTTTTTGTGTGTTCTTCCCCCCCATACAGTCCACGATTTAACAGCAGGGAAGAAGTAAAACTGCTGTGGCTAGACATAGCATTCAAAACTAAACTAGCACAAAACCAATTTAAATCCTTTTGCCTTTAAACCTTGAAAATACATTATAATATTATTATTATTTTGTAAAAATAATAGCTTTTAAACAGTTTAGAAATTTTAAAAACTGAAAAAGCTACAATGTTTTTTGTGTCTCCTGTAAAATTTGAAAAAAGGGACTTAACACATTTGCGAATGAGACTAACGATATAACAATTAAAACAGCAGAAATTATTCCAATATTGATAGAGCAAATATATTGTTGTTTTCTGATTTGAGATTCACTTCAATTGCTTCAAGCTCTCAAAAGAATTTTCTATTTATATCAGATTCAAACAGTTTCAGAGCACGTGGCATTTAAAGAAAATAACCCGGAGTTTTTAACACACTTGTTATTCATATGTTTGTAAAATAACAGCTTAATACTATGTTCAGACATGCACTTTTATTGAGTCAATATTCGGTTTATTGAGCACAATACAATAAACAACACAGCTGGTTGTTTCAACAACATTGTTGTTATTTTGTTTGAAGTTGTTGACATTTGAGTTGTTAAATATCAACAGGAAGTGTTCGGAAAATTGTAATATGCTCACTGAACGTATTTATGACAGTGCTGTATTTTAAGTTTTACTCAATAATACAACATTTGCGTATTTATTGCTCAATAATTAATTGAAACTTTATAGGAAATATTGAGCTCAATAATGGCATTTATTGCGATTTACGCAATAAAAGTGCATGTCTGAACATAGTATAATACCATGTTCAGACATAATAATATACGCAGTTCAGCTCCTTATTCAATATTCATTTGACAGCTGGTAAACAAAACAGCTGGTTGTTTCAACAACATTGTTTTTTTTTTGTTATGTTGTTTTTGTGTTTTGGTTTTTTTTTGTTTGTAGTTGTTGACATTTGAGTTGTCAAATATCAACAGGAGTGTTCGGAAAATTGTAATATGCTCACTGAACGCACTTATGATAGTGCTATATTTTAAGTTTTACTCAATATTATAATTTACGTATTTATTGCGCAATAATTAATTGAAACTTTATGTGAAATATTGAGCTCAATAATGGCGTTTATTGCGATTTACGCAATAACAGTGCATGTCTGCACATAGTATAAAGTTCAATTTACATCCAAGATTGAAAAACTCATCAACCGATTAAATTACAAAATAATTCAATGTAAACTAGACACACCTAAAAATTGTAAATCCTAAATAATTTTGAATTAATTATAAGATATATGGCATGTTAAATTCTTATATTTTAATATCTTAAAAATTTATATAATATAAATAAGATATAAACAAAAACATATTCTTATTATTAGTAAAAACAAATTAGGAAATATTTTTTATAAAAATGCACAGGAAATTTCATACTTACCACATCAATTAGTTGAGATAATTTAAGTTTAATACAAACTTTAAGAACGTCCGTGGTATTAACCACTGGTCTGACAAGTTTATTATAGTTGCTCAGTAAATCGTCATATAATCTCTTGGCATCGGGATTTCCAGCAACAGCTCCATGCACCATTAGAGCCGACAATATCCAAGCTCTGAGAGTTTCACCAGTCGTTGGTTTCATTGTTTTTTATATATTTTGAATAAAATTAAGTTCACGATATCGTCATAGAACAACACGTTTTGGTATATATTTTTGTCACGGAATAATCATAATTTACACGAAATTATGGTTCAAAATATTTTCTTTAATTTTCTACAACTTTAAATTAAAATAAACGTTAAAGCAAGTTCAGTTTGCTATTACTACCCCAATTCAAAATTATTTAACGTATGACATTCATATATACAGAAGTTTTCATAATTATAGATTTAAATTTTTTGCTGAGGAATTGTTTCATATGAAAAAATTAATATATCGTAGCGAAAAGAATGAATAATTCGCTATAAAATACAAGTAAAAATTATAGTTTAATGTAAAATTATTACTGTAATTATTTCATTATCATAAAAAAGTTTATTTTCATAAAATTTAGAAACTCCTATTTTAGAGTTGCGTTTTTTATTTATTTTTTTCGTATTTATCAATTATTTTCGCTTTTAATTCTTAAATACTATTTTCTGTTCTCGCTAAATGTTTGAAAATGTCAGGCGTACAAAATATTTAAAATTTGCCAAACAAAGTTAATTTATTTTTCCCTTTATTACAATATTTGACTTTTTAAGTTCCCCATTGGCTTATCAATTTTGAATTATTATTTTATCAAGTACGTCTCTCCAAGCTTGTTATATTTGGAGCTTTTATATAGCACTTCCAAATTTTTGAATTTAAATAAAACGAAGTGTATGTGAGATAACATCGAATCGGTGGCCAGTTCACCTACACGTGAAATGAATATGCAATGTGGCATGAGCTGTGTTGCACGTAACGCCATCCCGTTGAAACCTAATTTTGTCGGTGACCAGGTCTTCCATTTCAGATCAAAAGAAGTTGATACTCATCGACCTGTAGTGCTCGTCGTTGATAGTGATGACCTCGCCAACGTAATTCAAAAAAAAAAGATATGAACTGATGGCGCCAAAAATCCACATCAAACAGCGATGTATTGGACGCTGTTGAATCTCGTGTGTTTGGTATCGTCCCAAATTCAATAACTCTGTTTATTCATCTAGAAATGGCCCCCGTCGCTGGAAGTGATATTTCGGATAGAATTATGTTCAGTTGCCAACTGCTCCAGAGACCATTCAGTGAATACACATCGTTATCTACGGTCGCATGCTTCAGTTCATGGGAGATGAATTTTGTACGGGTTCAGGTCATAGTCAAGTCGCAGTATTCGCTCAGTTGTGGTCCGCAAAAGACCGATTTCTTGTGAGCGACGTGTAATCGACTGATGCTCCTGCAAACTCTGACGGTCACCGCCGATGTTTTCGTTTCTTGCGTTTCGCCGATGTGCAGGCGTTGCTCGCATTTGGAGTATTTCTTTCATTATGACGAATATGGGTATCGTAAAATGGTCGTAACAAGTGGTACCTTGACTGAACAGAACATCCATTTCGATAAAACAATTATTTGCACGTGTAGTTAAACGTATATGTGAAGTCGCCGTAGTCTACTAGGTACTGTGTGTGTGCTTACTAGACGTAAGGCCACGGTTCAAATCCCAGGTCAGACATCAAAATGAAAAAAAAATATTTCCTCGGTAACTTCCTCTCAGTAGATTTCCGGCAAAAACTCTTAGAGCAAATAAAATTACAATGAAAAGTTTCTCCAAAATTTGTCGTTCGGAATCGACTTTAAACTGTAGGTCCCGCCACTCACGTAATTCTATACAAATTTATACACACACAACATAAGTGGTGTGAGAAACTAGGTCCATAATCCTGACTGAAGGGTTGTAATGACAAATTTTGTAGTTAAACGTATATGATATAAATCCGTCCATAGTGATTTGACAAAATAAACTGAATAAATGACAACTCAGTGCGATGCTTTTCCTCGAAACGTACACTCGTGTTAACCCTAGACGGTTACTCTTCTATTTCGTACATTAAGGTTAATGTTCGTTGAATCGACGAAGCTCATTTACTCTTTATCATATAATTCTTTTATGTTTGACCAAATTTCGCTCTTTTTATATATAATGTTGATTGATTACGAAAGCTTGTAGTAAGTAAACGTACCCGGGCCACCCATTTTTTTAATCCTGGATGGTTTTGTACCTTACTGTACTCTTCGTCGAATCGACGAACAAAAAAATAATTTTAACATTTCAACAAATAACGTTGTTGAAAAAAAGAAATGAAATTTGGTCAAACATAAAAGAGTTATATGATAAAGTGTTAATGAGCTTCGTCGATTCGACGAAGAGTAACCGTCCAGGGTTAAAGGAAATCACGGATAATCTCACAAGTAAAAGTTAAAAAATTATTAAATTAGTTGCAATTGTTGCAGTTGCAGTTCTTTTGAAGTCTCGCAACGTACCTGTAGAATTTGCCTAACCGCTATGGACGCGGATATCGAATAACTTGAAGCTGAAAAGGTCAAATATGAAGAAACCGAAAAGGACTAAAACGATTTCATTAGGTGTATTTCCAAAATTATCTTATTTTCTTGTAATAATGGATTAATGCCGTTGCCAACCTAACTTATATGGACTAAGAATCAGAGTGTGATATTAATGAAAAGAAAATAGTTAAACTTCCCTCTTTGAGTTTTGATAATAACTACAAAATCTACAAATTTGGCTGGACAAGGATCACATTTGTAAACCAACAAATTTTTTTCTCAGAATGTGTTAAGTTTTTAATAGTGTAAAAGATTTTATTGGAAAGGAAAATTTACTGTCATTGCCAAAATGGCTATTTTAAACAAGTACTGAAGATATCCAAACACATATGTAATTTAATTGCTGAATCTGTTTATAATGCTGTGTATAAGGTACAATTGATTCGAACAATATTTAACCCAAAATTCTTAAACAACCTGAGGACCATATATAATATAGTAATATCCTGGAAAAAATAAAACTGATAAATGCATTATTCAACACAATGTTATCTAATATATGGCCATGGAGGCGAGCATTGTAATTGGCTTCTAGCTTGAATGATATATGCCGATCAGCATCACGCAAACTATTACCCATTACGATATCAACGGAAAATTCCAATTGTTTTCACGTGCCTTAATTGTAAAATGCAGGGTAAAAAACAAATGATATTATATCTCTTTTGCGTTCTCTTTATCTAGAAACAAGCGTTAAAACTATAAGAAGGAATCTATAAATTTGCTACAAGCATAATTCACCCCATTACTTAAATCTGGTTTTTGAGCACTAAATGTTAAAGATCATAATTCTTATTGCAACACCATTTCATATGCTAAGTGTGTCAGAACAAGCATTGGTCTTTTTAGTATACCATAGATGAGCTATTTAATATTTTTACAACAGCATTGAATGACCTTCATGAACGTACAACAAAAATAACACAAATACAGTTGTAATATCTGTGGCCGTATATTAATTCATTAATTACATTGTATATTTAATATAAATTTAAAGTAGACAAAAAGTAGTATTAACACGAGTAATAATTAAAAGATAATGAATAACTATGAAAGCTGTCAAATTCGTACATGCACTTGCAATTCACTGCATAAAGTTAACAAACGTATGAAGTTGACAACTGTTCATAAATCAGAGATGTATATAGTGATATAATAATTCTCCCACACTTAATATGACGCCATAGAATAATCTAGTCCAAGACGTAATTTTACAAACAGCCCGGAGTCTTGCGTTGTCATGAAGATTCCCTATTTGGACGGGGTATTTGATGTAAATCCGGGTTTTCATCCTCATGTGGAATATGGATAGCATCATCGCATGCACCTGCCGAATGTTGCTATTGTCTTGTCACTGGACCATCTTCGGAGGTATTATTAAGGTTGTAGGTTGACGAATGTTGGAACATCAGTTGTTCTGGCGAGGAGTGGACATTAGTTGAGGTTTCAGCTTGAATATTAGTTGACAGTAATTGGTCTATGTGCCTCTTGAATACGTATCCATCGTCCAATTTTACTAGTGTAGACGGCCCATTTTCCTAACTATTGTACCCAGCTTCCATAACGACTTGTTGGGAGTGTAATACCGAGCCTGAACTCTTTCTTCCTCTTTTCAATTAAGAGCCTTGATGGAATGTGATCTTGTTGATTACCTTGTATTTTTGGAGGTTTCAAAATATTCAAACGACTTCGAATTTGTCGACCAGAAGGTGTTTTACCGTTCTTCAGTGGTGTAGTTCTATATTTTAAAAGAATATCTCGTATTTTCTCCCGAATGGACGATGACTCGTTGGACATAGCTGCTAACTTATTTTTGAGGGTTTGTATGTTCCTTTCAGCTAGGCCATTTGTGGCTGGGTGTTCAGGAGCAATGAACTTCTGAATTATACCACAATCCTGGCAAAACGATGAAAATGTATAACTTTTGAAAATTGTCGCATTGTCGGGGTATCCGTTCCTTGTGAAGATGTTGAGTAGAATTTCGATTGTCGAAGCTGATGTTGTCGCTGTTGTACATATGCCTACCTCTATCCATTTGGATTTATCATCTACTACCATTAAGAAGTAGTGACCTTGATAGGGACCCGCATAATCAATATGTATGCGTTCCCAGTTGTTGTCCGGCTCTTCCCACGTGTGAAGTGGAGCTTTTACTGGGTTATTCTTGAAAAAAGCACAACCGGGCCAAGCTCGTACAAATTTTTCGATATCTTTATCGATCCCCATCCAATACACGTAACGTCTGGCCAATTGTTTCATCTTCGTGGTCCCGATGTGGGTGTGGTGAAGCTCTTCTAAAACTGTATCTTGTAAGGAGGATGGTATCATTATGCGTTGACCTTTAAATAAAATGTTTCCATCAATGGTGAACTCAGAGTCTGCCGCTGCCGTATTTCGCAACTCATACAGTATTTTAGAAAGTTTTTCATCACTTCGTGTCTCTTCTCGAATCTTTCCGAAACTTAACCTTTTCGAACAAATTTGGTTAAGAGAAAAATTGCATAATTGATGCACTTCCCTATCAATTGAGTTCACAAAGTGCTCATTCTGAGTTACTGGTGCTCTTAAAAAGCAATCTGCACTGACGTTCTCAACACTTTTCTTATGAATAATCTGGTAATTGTAACCCCTTAAAAATGCTGCATACCTCTGTAACCTGCCTGATGTCATTTGTGGTAGTTTGTTGTTCTGATGAAATATCCTCATCAATGGTTGGTTATCCGTAATAAGATTAAATTGTCTGCCAAACAGATACTCATGGAAGTGCTGAACAGGGTAATAAATAGCCAAAGCCTCTCCATCCAACTGCTAATAATTTTGTTCCGCGCTTGTAAGCGAACGCGAGGCAAATGCAATTGGCCTCTCTTCTCCATTCACTAAATGGGAAAGAACACCAGCTATTCCAGTTGGACTAGCATCACACGCAAGCTGAAGTGGCAACTCGGGATTATATGGCATTAGTACGCGATTTCCTTTTTCAATTTGTTAAACGCTTCACGGCATTCCCTTGACCATTTAAACTTTGTATTCCTATGCAATAATTTACGCAATGGAGTTGTTGTGGACACATTCAAAATAAATCTCGAGTAGTAAGTGGCCATCCCCTGTACAATTGTACAATTGCATTCATTTTCGAAGCAGATTTGCTCATTTTATTGTATTCAATGGTGTGGCCTAAAACTTCTATTCTGTTCCTGAAAAATGTGCATTTTGAACGATTCAAATATAAGTCGTACTTCCTTAGTTGTTGTAAACAACATTTCAGATTTGATTTTCACTCCTCAATAGACTTACAATGTATGATAATATCGTCAAAGTAGGATTCAGTGTTGGGTACCTGCCGCAAAATTTGATCTATTATACGGTTGAATTCTGCCGGCGCAGTCTTTATACCTAAAGACAATCTGTTCATGCGATAGGTTCCTCTGTGCGTAGAAATGGTCTGAATGATACTGCACGGTTCATCAACAGCAAGATGTAGATAGGCTTTGTATAAGTCCAAACGGTAAAAATATTTGGCATTACGCAGATTGTTGAAAATGTGTTCAATTCTCCGAATTGGGTAATGAGCATTAACCAAACGCTGGTTTACTCCTACCATGTAGTCCACGCACAATCGAACCCCTCCATCTGATTTTGGAACCACAACCAAAGGTGAACCCCAATCACTGTTAGAAATCTTTGTAATTATACCCGCATTCTCTAAACTGTCCAGTTCTTTATTGACGCATTCTGTTAGAGCGTAAGGAATCTGAAGTTCTTTTGTATAGACAGATTCAGCATTATCTCGTAATTTTAAAGATACATTGTAATTTGGGATACATCCGACTCTTTCCTCGAAAAAATCCGAAAATTCTCTCATAATCTCTTCGATGTCGTTTTGATTATAAAAAATGTCCCTCAAATTCTCACATGGATCCAAATTGTCCAGTTCAGTCAAGTTGATATTGAGACCTCAAATCCATGATCTCCCCACTAATGCTGCACATGTCTCCGGAACGACATATACATCGTCCGAGGTTGACACACCATTAAATTCTATGTTGACACGCACTTTGCCATCTGGCACAAAGGTATTTTGCGTGTATGATCGGAAAATTACATTTGTAGTGGTAATTTCCTTATTTAAGTTCAATTCTCCGAATTTTTTCCTAGGAAGGAATGTAAAGCCAGACCCTGAATCGACTTCGAATTTTACTGGTTTCCCCTCAATGTTGATATTTGCGTAATAGCGCTCCCAATTAGAATTTATAAAATTGTTCTGATAAACATCAATTATCTTGTAAATACCGTAATCTTTGTGTTGTATACTTTGAATTTGATCCGAGTTGCTGTGAGGTCGTAGCCTGGCGTTCATTTTTAAAGACGTTATACACACCTTACTCACTTGTCCCTTTTTGTTGCAACTGGAATATTTTAACTTATCCTTTTTCGCGCGACATTCTTTAGCCTGGTGGTTGTTCCTCGCGTAGCGAAAACATAATCCGGCAATCCCTAAATCTTCATAATTCGCCTTCTTGCCGTTGACCTGTTGATTGGGACGTTTTTGTCTAATCTTCTTAATTTTCGAAATTTTATTTATATGAGTGACGTTCGAAGCACCGGCTGTATTTGCCAGCTCTCTCTCATCAGTCTTTGCGGCCTCAAGCGCCAAAGCTTTTGCGACAATCTCATCAAATTTTAGTGAACCCGCCTGTAATAATTGTTCACGCATATAATTGTCCCTCACCCCTCGAATAAATTGAGCACGAAGAAAAATATTTGCTATTAAAACCTTGCAGGTACAGGGGGATGTGAAATCACACTCGCCTATTTTTGCACGAAGGGTCGCAACAAACTCGGCAATTGTTTGCTGGTCATTGTGGTATTTGAACAAAAAGCGATGCTGTGCCACTAGTATTTTCTTATTGGTGAAAAATGACTTCAACAATTTTATTAAGTCATCATAATCCAGTTCAGCTGGAATTTTCAGTGCAGCCAATGCTGTGATTATGTTGAACGTACTTATCCCAATTGAATTCAGTAGGAGTTTCAAGCAATAATCTTTATTAGCGCCAATACCCTTCATTTCAATGTAATTTTTAAATCTTTGGATGTAATTTTTGTACGGCTCCTTTGCCGGGTCAAACGGATCGAAATTTGGTACCAAAATTGTGTTTGCCGTGCCACTTCGCACTTGCACTTGTGCAGTATTTGATGCCATTCTCATTTGTTCGAGCATTTGCATCTGTAGAATTTTCTCGAACTGGTTGCCGTCCATTTTGTTCTTTAAAATTTATTTATTTATTTAAAAACATCTATGGATCAAAATCCTTACAGACTATTTACATTAACAAATTATTAATTAGAATATACATTTTCAAGTGTTCAAAGAAAGTATAATATTACGTTTTATGATATTAACATTCAACGAGTAATCAATATAAGTGTAAAAATAATTAAAGTTTCTACATAATCTCCTTAATGGATCATTGTTAGCATAATTAGTTTGATTGTATTTAAGTTGAAGTGGTACGAAATTACTTGTTGGTCTAGAAGGAACATTGAGGCAGATATTTCCCAGCAGAAATTCTTAATAATAATTGGTTATTGGAGGTTACATCAAGTTTTTTAGATTCATTTGAACAGTTGAAGGAAGACGAGCGGAAATCATTTTTATTCGACGGTTTTGCAAATTTTATTAGTTTTTTGGGCAAGATTCAGGAACACTTGGAAGAGTTACAATATCATTGTTTCTATATTCAAATTCTCGAACAATTGTATTTTTAGGCCAAAAATTAGGATTAACAAGGCGATCAAAAAGAACATCTGGAACAATAATCTTGAAGGATGCACGATTTCGTGTATTAATTTTAAAAATTTTAATGTTGCCATGCAAATCTTGACTAATACTGTTCCTTATGAAAAACTCCACATCAAGAACCGACGTATCAACAGCAAAACGGGAGGCAAAAATTGTTTTTAAGGGTGGTATAACTCTAAGAGGCTTAGGACTAGTAACTGATGGAGATTGGTTACCTTTGTTATAAATTTCAGAATTAGTATTGATCGAGCAAGGTAGATCTGAAGATTTTTCACTGACGACAATTGGGTTTAGGGACATCGGTTTCTGCGTAATTTGTGATGAAGTATTAGGGGAGTCAATTGCGGAAGTTAATGGAGCAGTCTTATTCGGTTCGTTAGTTGTTTTCAAATTCTTAGGCGAACCAGAAGTAGACGACTGCTTTGTCCCCTTGCTCTTAGACTTTGGAGAGGTAGTGAGATTTTCCAAATTTTTATATTTTGAAAAAGTTCTCCATATTTATCCAACTTAATCTGAAGTGTCAAAAAATCGCATTTAATTCCATCAAACTCAAGCCTATAGCACTTAAAAAAAAATTATAAAATTCAACACCAACAACCCGGCAGGTGGGACAGGACCATTGTAGATGCTTGGCTTTATCGCCCAGAGCGTCAGCATCACGTGCTCTAAGGCCACTACATTTTAGATGACAGTACCCCAAACACAGCCAGCAAGATACCATACGATCGTCTCCGGTAACAGTGCAGTTTTTGTTAACACAGTCCATAGTGCAAAAGCTCAATGTAGGTTCGTGTCTCCAATAAAATATAATGGCAAAGCTTAATGATAAAACTTAACGAACAGCTTTTAAAAGTTTACCAAAGTAATAAAAGCTTAATCACAATTTAGAACTTTTTGACAATTATAAATTCTACTTTACTTTTGGCGCAAGTATTTAAATGACGTTTGTGTTGTTATTGTTATTTAATTTGTTTACTTTCTATCTTTTAATTGTTTTTTCTGTTAATTGATTTTGTACTTTTTCTTTTTTTTATAAATAGCTTTTTATTTCAGTAATTTGTCTTTTTCAAAATAAGACATTTAGCACAGATTTAGGTCTCAATGATCACAAGTAAAAGTCACTATTAGATTATGATTATTAAACAATTATTATTTTGGGAAAAAGCAAATTTATTAAGAGGGTTAAAAACACGTCTATACACTTTGAAACACAGCTAAGCAGTAACGAAAGCAATGACATTTGAAAAAGGCTTTTAGCGTAAAAACACTGGTCCAACTAGAGGGAGAAAAAAAATGTTATAAGTGTTGCGAACCAAATGTGTTAGAAGCAACAGATATACAGAGGGAAAACTGATGGATAAAGCAGAAAAATTAAATGTAAACAAACATTTATATTGTGTTAAAAAAGGGAAAATTTAGAATATTTATTAATTTCTTCAATGAAAATTTTAAAAATTCGTAGATATTTAATTATTAATAGAAATTTGTGTGGTTTTTGGTCACAACGAATATAGTTTCTTGTGCAAAAGATAAGTAAGAAGCTAAATATATCAAGATCAAATAACACATATTGCTCATAAAATTTTTTTCTTGTAGAACTTTGTGTATATTACCAGTATTTATTAATTTCTTGAATGAAAAAGTTAAAATTCGGTAATTTTTTCATTATTAATTGAACTCTTAGCAATTTCTCTACATAATGAAACAAGTTCCGTGTGCAAAAGGTAAGTAAAAATAAAAATATAACAAAATATATACTCATAACTTTTTGTTTCAGGAATTTGTGAATATACCTCTCAATTGGTTAAATACTAAGTTAGTGACGATCGATAAAAGGTGTCACCAAATACGCTAGTTCCAAATTACGTTTCTCCAATAAAATGGTACATCTCCTTTCAACCAAGAACCCGTATTATGTGCATAATTATTCTATTATTCCACCACAATATCATCAATTTCTATCCAATAATAAAAATCCTCCCCGAAAACAAACATAAACAAAACAGAGTTACTTTTAGACAGAGACAGAAATACTTTTTGGTAATATTTGCTGTCTCTTTTACATTCGAACAGTGCTCCTGTCAAATTCGTTTCGCTACTGCTTATATTGTGCTTTGAAAGCTAGCCAACAACTCGTACTATTATTTCAAATGTAAATTTCCGTATATTGTTTTAACTCGTCGCCAATTTATGGTAACCGGTGGATGATTGTAATTAAAAAGGCCGTATATTAATTCATTAATTACATTGTATATTTAATATAAATTTAAAGTAGACAAAAAATAGTATTAACACAAGTAATAATTAGAAGAGAATGAATAACTATGAAAGCTGTCAAATTCGTACATGCACTTGCAATTCACTGCATAAAGTTAACAAACGTATGAAGTTGACAACTGTTCATAAATCAGAGATGTATATAGTGATATAATACATACTATCTTGAGTAATTTTAAAGCTTCTAAAATTGTCCATTGGAATGCTTTGCTACCTACTATACTTTCATTTACTCGAGAGAGAGAACATTTTAAATGCACCTTTAAATGAAACTCATTTGAAAAAAATTGTAAAACATTTTTTAAGAATTATTTTATACGTCGTAATGATAGACAAGATAAAAGGGGAATACCTTTAGTACAACTCCCCAAGAAACGTTTTATTCAGATAGAACAATCACACAACTTTTTTATTTATCATTCAAATTGCCCCATATTTTATTCATCTCAAAGAAACAAAAACGCGTCGATTAATGATTTGGTATTAAGCAGCAGTACAGCTTAATACCAAATCATTAATGTCAATTTAGTATAAAATTCTATGACACCATCGGTCTATGTTTTTTTAAAATTCCCAGTGTAAGGTTGCATAGAACATACTTCGAAAACATAATAATTATAAGCTTTATCTTTCATTTGTCTAATGCGGTTATTGTTACAGAAATAAATAAATTTATAGGGATCGGAATTAATGCACCCCAGTATGTAATTTTTAGTTTTAATAACCTACTTACATGTGAGTATTGTAATAAAAACTAGGCGAAAATATAAAAATAGAATCTAGTGAATATCAAACTAAATGGAGCAAAAATTGTACACTCAGTCTGTAAAACTCCTGACCAACTAGGAAAGAAATACCTTTCGTAATTAAAAATGGAATAATTTATTATCAAAGTTGAAAGCAGGTGATAAATCCTTCTGGAAAATAAGCTCGTGTCTGCCGGGTATGCAAAATATAAAAGTTCCGTACTTTTTGCAAGGAGATAAGAAACTAATAACAGATTTCGAAAAGTCAAAAATACTCTAGAAAGTATTCCCGACCTCTAAACAACTTTCCTAATCGAATAGTCATTGTACTGACAAAAATGTTAACTTAAGTGCAAATAGACTTAAGTTGTTATCAACGTTTGTTGCTGGCTTAAGTTAATATGTGCTTTTCTGATAATTTACCAATGGTTTCATTAAATGAAATGCATTAGTTAATTGCATCTCTTAAACCTTCGGAGTTGAAATTGATGATGTACCGAAATTTTTAATAAGAAATTGGTCTCCCTACAACTTTGGGAGTCAAATCGTAAGTATAGGCATTAGCCTATAAACGTACAAAGCGACTTAGGAAAATTGTATAAAAAAGTTGTAATGCTATCGAAAACATGTTTGTTATAGCTAATGAACTCTTTGGGTATAAGAAATAACAGTGCAATACATCAACAAAACTTAGTTAAAGCTAATAAACGAAATCAGAAATCTGCTGGTTTAATAATTTTTTGATACAGTTTGCCGTAATGGTCTCAAATACAGTTGGTTACAAGCAAATACTCCTACGGTAAATACTTGTGAAAGTTTATTGTTGAATTTCACACTAACAGAACATTTATAGTTGCTGTGAACAAATCATTATCCACTCCAATAGTGATATCATGTGGTCTTCCGATATTAAGCCACCCAAGCTTAATAAAATTGCATATTATGCAGACGAAATCGCTCTTATAGCTTCAAGTAAACTAACAAAAACACTTTTAGCGAAAATAAAAAAGGCATTTGCAGTCTACGTTAAATATTTTTATAAATGGAAGATTAAAATCAATCCCAATAAAACTAATACTATTAAATTTCATTTCCAAAACCGTCTCTTAATTTTTAAAAACGGCAGGTTCGGCAATTTAAACAATTTAAAACAAAGCCTTGGAGTGTATTTATTTAAAGAATTTAATTTTGCAAAATACATTATTAAATCTGCAAAAATTCGGCACCAATGTCCCTCAGGGGAAGAACATCTTCGGTTTTTTACACACATAGGACACGAACATCAACCAAATTCTTAAGAATGAGAGTAAGGGTACGGTCAGATATGTCAAATGTTTGCCCCAATTTTGTTTTGTGGTCACACTACGCACATTTATTTTTCCATTTTTGTTTCATCAAATGGCGGCAAAAAGCAATATGGGCAAACATGTTTGCCATATGGTCATACTTAAAAAATATTTGACACAAAACAAATGTTTGACCAGAATGTTAAAAAAAATACGTATATACATTTTCACACGTAATAGAAGATAAATATTTTTTCGTTTTGTGTTGCGGAGCTTCTGTGAAAATTTGCGAGGAAAAAAAAAAAAGACTGCTAGGGGTTCGAAAATGGGTTCAGGGTAGAAAAGAAGAAGGATGCAGAGAAAAATTTTGTTTTTAATCACAATAAAATTAACATAAGCAAATGTTTACATTTTTCAAGTGTAGCCAATCGCCATATTTGAAAATCGCTGAAGTGATGTACATATCTTAAAATAGATGTTAAATCTAAAAATTGGAAATCGAATATATATAAATTAAAAGATTTGTTTTAGGTCTAATTTCAAAATGTATCTTCCAAAGTGATTGAATTCCAATATGAACTATACTTGTGTAAAATTAAAATTGGAATTGTTATGTTGCTGCGTTGAATTATAATTACTCGTACCGTTCACTTCAAGAGTTCCATTCATAACATTGTAATCTGAATATTTTCACCTGCTTATTTTCAGGAACAAAACAACAAAAGTTGTCGTGATAATTTGGAAAAAAAATCAAAATCATTGCAATAAAAATTCAAAATTTTCTATAACAGAAACAAGAACTCCTTATTTTTATGTACTGAAGAGTTAGGTCGTTTCAGAGATCTTTTTCTTTAATGAGATTAAAAAAACCATTTTACTGAAAAAAATCATTACAACCCCTCAGTCAGGATTACAACCAGGCTTCTCACATCTCCCAAGTTGTGTGTGTTAATTTCTAACAACGAATAGCGGGAACCAACAGCTAATAGTCAATTCCGAAAGACAAATTTTTGAGAAACTCTTCCTTACCAATTTTATTTAATCTCAGAGTTTTTGGCAAAAATCTGCTGGGAAGAAGTCGCCGAAGAAATATTTTTCCGTATTTCATTTTATTGGAAATTTCTGACCTGCTTTTAAACCGTGGGCTCACTTCTAATAAGCCATCTCACTACCTACTAGACTTCACATAATACATATGTAAGTTAACACATTCACCAGAATACACAGGGCTTAGCTTGGGCTACTGTGGGGGTCAGCAAGGTGTCGGATAGCTGAACGGCCTACAGATATGTAGGTTCGCTGTGAATATTGAATAAGCAGTCCCCGACCAAAAGCGGCAGAGATGGAGGGCATAACTTAAATGGTTTTTACTGCCTTATGAAGTCGCTGCGACGGGGCTAGCCGATACCGCCCATAAATAAGTATCAAACCAAAATTCTAACAGCGTCTGTCCCATATTGAGCGACTTTTTAGGCAGCGTCTGTCTCCAGGATAGGAGCGGCTGAATTAACACCTGTCAGTAGGTATAAAATGATATGGGTAGGATCCCAGAACAATAAAACATGGATACAAATTCAACAAAGAATGATAAAGTTACGGTGCAGGGTGTAAAAAGCCCAGTGCCGGCGGTATTGAGGGGTGGGCAAGCAGGCCCCCGACCGTCGAGATCAAGCGACTGCAATGATATGATGGTGGCGCACTTGGCCAACATATCAGATAATGCCACAAGGAGAAATCCTTGCCAAAGAGCATCGAGGCTGGCTCGAACACCGGAAAAAGTAACTCCCATTGGAACGGCGGTGAGGTCAAGATCTTCTCCGCCGTGTGTGAACGAAGACACGCCTATTGGGAAACCAGTTCATGAACGAGAGTACATGACCGAATTGGGAGAAAATATTAGTAAATTAACCGAATTGATGCGATTACCGCAACGCTCGATAAATAATAGTATGCGAGAAGTCCTTGGCAATATCTCGAAATTGCAAGCCTACGCGTAGGAGCAGTACAATACCCTGAAGAAAAAGCAATCGTCGATTCCTAAAGTGACTACAGAGGCAACGCCGAAGAGGTCTAGATACGATACGGACGTGCGAAGAGAAACGCCTCCTAAGAGAAGTAAAACGCTCTACGAGAAAATTGAGAAAGAGGAAGTGATTTTGATCCATGAGGAGACGAAAAAGGACTCAGTAGGCGATGAAACTCCCAGAGAAGAAAACTGGGTCAAGGTGAAACGCAAAAGAAGGGGAAGTACTAAGTCCAGAGAGAAGTCGAAGAACAAGGAAATCAATAAGTCCAATAAGAAAAAGAGTTTACTGCCTCCTCCAAGACCGGATGTTATAGTCATTGCGAGGAACGGAGATATGTCTTATAGTGATATATTGAGAGCGGTTAAGAAAGAAGAAAGCCTCCAAGAGCTAGGTGAAAATGTCTCCCGAATAAAGAAGACAACAAAAGGAGAAATTCTGCTCAAATTAAAGCGGGCTTCTACAGGAAGCGTTGTAAAATACAAAGAAGGAATTGGTAGAATACTGGGAGAGCAGGCGGAAATTAAAGCACTAACCCATGAGGTGGCTCTTGAAATCCGAGACCTTGACGAAATTATCACGAGAGATGATATAGTTGAGGCTATCTGTTCACGAATCCCTGGATTGGAAAACTTCAGAGAAGACTCCATTAGGAATCTAAGACCGTTGTATGCAGGCACACAGGTGGCAGTTATTAGTCTGCCAGCGCTAGAAGCAAGAAAATTATTAGAAGCGAGAAAGATTAAAATAGGCTGGGTGGTATGCAGAATACGAGAAAAGACAAGTCTACGAAAGTGTTTTAGGTGCTTCGAGTATGGTCATATGGCAAGAGCGTGCAAAAACACTGAGGACAGGAGTGAATGTTGCCTAAATGTGATGAAAAAGGGCATTATCTGAAGGAATGTAAGAGGGAACCATGCTGTATTGTATGTAAAAAAGATGGTGGAAAGGATATAAAACATCAAATACGTAGTAGGAGGTGTCCGTTATTCCAGGCGGCGAGCAAATCGGGTAGGAAGTGAGAATGAGGTTATTACAAATAAATTTGAATCACTGTAAAGCTGCGCAGGAACTCCTAAAACAAACTGTATATGAGAAGAAAGTGGATGTTGCCATAATATGTGAGCAGTATAAAAACCCATGTCTTGGAACGTGGGTCGAGGACCTAACGAGAAAGGTAGCGGTGTGGGCGTGTGGAAGCCACTAGTGAAAAGAAAATATTATACTATGACGAAGATTGGTGGGATACACATCTATAGCTGTAATGTACCACCAAGTATATCTCTAGTGGAGTATGAACAAATACTTGACAACTTAGTTAAGGATGCGCTCACAACGACGACTAATATAATATCGGGAGATTTTAACGCATGGGCCTTGGAATGGGGAAGCAAGAGCACAAACCAACGGGGTTATGCGTTGCTTAAAGCCTTCTCTATACTTGACGTGGTTTTATTAAACACGGGAGCAAAGAATACCTTTAAGAAGAATGGACGAGGCTCCATTATTGACATAGCGTTTGTGAGCCCAGCTATGCTGCAAGAATTAATTGGCGAGTAAGCGATACATATACCCACAGTAATCATTTGGCGATTATAATAGACATCAGCAGTGTAAGACCAGTACGGGAGAGAAGCGGACGTATAATGAAAGCCCAGACGAAAGGGTGGAAAGATGAAACCATGGATAAAGAAATATTTGGGTAAATGCTGGACGAAAATATAACTGATTCGAGTGACGCAAATGAACGAGCAAATCTATTAGTGGAACATATTAACAGGGCTTGTGACGCTGCTATGGTAAGAAGGAGAAGAGCTTCCACCCGAAGACCAGTGTATTGGTGGAACAGCGAAATTGCGGTACTAAGACGCGATTGCCATAGTGCGAGAAGGCATTACCAAAAGAGGTGAAGGGGTGAAGCTGACAATGAAAGATTAAGGGCCGTTTATAAAGTCAAACGTAGAGAACTCAAGATGGCTATTAAGAGAAGCAAATCGTTCTGCTTTAAGGAGCTATGCGACAAAGTCGATGAAAATCCATGGAGAGGAGCGTATAAGGTGGTTATGTCCAAAATAAAGAGTTGTAGAGGACAAGCGCCAACTTGCCCACTACTCCTGAGAAATGTGGTTGAAACTCTTTTTCCGATACAGAGCATTGAGAGAGAAAATGTAACAGTAGACGAGAATGCGAATACTATGGATGCCATAGATCCAGTGACGGACAAAGAGGTGATGCTAGTGTCGGATCGTTTTGGAAACGCTATGGCTCCAGGTCCTGATGGAATTCCGAACCGGACTCTTAAAATGGCAATTAAGCAGTGTTCGACTCTTTACAGAGATGTACATGAAGTGTTTTGACGATGGAGTTTTTCCGAAAAAATGGAAAATTCAAAGACTGGTATTACTACCTAAACCAGGAAAACCGCCGGGAAATCCAGGTTCATATCGACCTCTTTCTATGATAGATACAATGGGTAAGATTTTGGAACGATTGATCTGTAACCGTTTGGAACAACACTGTTGACCCATAATTGCTTCATTTATTTGTTCTGTATATCTTATTTATATATACTTTGTAATTACCTTAAATATTAGTTAAATAATTATAATAATTCAATTGAATAGTTTAAATTGAATTATATAATACTTATAAAAAATAATATATATAATAATTAATGAAATAACAATAATAATGAATTAGGAAAAAATCCAAATTACTACCACCCTAATATTAAGTAGGTGTAAGGTCAAGGACTACATAGCAATAAGTAATTAGAATAAGCAACGGAGTTGCTGAATTAAATTGAAGTACACGGTTAGAATTAAGTATATGGAATATGTTAGATTTAAGTAAAAAGTAAAGAAATAAAATCAGTTGAATTGTAACATCTAACTCTATCGGTTGATTTATAACTCGAAAGGTTTGGTCTTTGCGTTCTTTTTCTACAGCGTCCTAACAAATTCAAAATTATAACTTGTTTAATTTTTATATGAAATTTAAAATTATAACTTGTTTAATTTTTATATGAAATTTAAAATTATAAATTATTTAATTTTTATATCAATTTCCTTAAAAAACATTAAGGAACAACATTTTGGCGCCCGAGCAAGGACATTTCATAAATTAGTGATCGTTTGTAAAAAGACCAAACTCGCGAATAAATTTTAATAAGTTCTTTAAAAAGTTTAATTCGCGTGTGTAATACGTTTTATAAATTAATTAAAACTTAACAATAAAAGTGTGATCTTATAAATTAATTAAGATCTACCAAAATAAAAACAAAAGAGAACGATATACATAAATACAATATAAAACATAAAATCTTATAAGTTAAAAATAAACATAAATATACATACACATATTAGCAAAAAAATAAGAATAAGAAACAATAAAATAAACAAAACGTACTAAAATACAGTGCGGTGAAATAAATCAGAAAAATAATAACAAATAAACATACAGCAAAATATAAAAACAAAACAAATTCTCTGAGTGTCGTGACAAAATACAAGAATAACAATATAAACAAAAACGTATAACATTGAAAAAAAACGAAAAAATACAGTGTAACAAGAAATTATATATACAGTGAAACATATTTCATAAAGGAACAGAACACCTAACATATCAACACACTACACAAACAAACAAAAAAAAAAAAAATCACAACGTTGGACGACTTCAAGAATCCTACAATCCAAGAGAGGAATTCTGCCCAGATGCCATATTGCACCTGTATTTTGTGCCGGTCGGAGAAAAATAAGGGGAGTACTTCAAGTAAAAAAGTGTAAAATATATTTGTGTTTCTCTTTCCTTAAATTTGTAATTTATTTAAATTTAAGAAATTTTTTTGTAAATTAAACAAAAAATTGCTAATCGCTTTAAAATCCTTTTAAAGCAGAACACAATAATAATATATTTTACATTCTAAAATTTTCGAGACATATTTATATATTATTTTATATACATATTTATAATATTTACGTATATATTGTTATTTATAAATTGAAAAAATTCGCCCTTATTAGTGAATATATTCGCCACTGTTATTATTTTGTTTATTTCGTATTTGCACTAACAATTTGTTCTCTTTGTTAGTGAGAAAACATTCAGCATGCCATTTGTGTTGCTTTTGTTTGTTTTCTTTTCATTTATTTTTCGTACTTTCGTTTCGATCAGTGTTCCGTTCCACGCGTTCCTATACCACTTGTATACACTTTACATATTACAGCTGCGTACAGTGTGACCGTTCACACAAATTTCAAAATTCGAATTTTTTTTCGATTATTGTTATTTATAATAACACAGTGTGTTCATATTGAAATTTGATTTTTGTTTTATTATAAAAAATCGTTTATTATACGATTCTACTCGGTAAATTGAATATTTTTATACCGAAGGCTGAGTGTAAAACGGTTATATTTTTTCTGAGATAAAGTAAGTTATTCTTGACTCAATTAACGCCACATATAAATTGGAATCGCAAATTTTGGATATTGCGTGTCCGAAGAACTTTAATTAAATTCTATTGTCCAAAACAAGAGAATATTAATTAATTCAAATATTATTCGACCAATAATTTACTTTGGTCAATTTTTAATTCTTGTTTTGAGGAATCTCTACATAAATAAAAAATTATAATGACTACCAGAGGCTCTAAACGCCAAGACTCTCCTTCCCGAGTGGAAAACTTGGAGAAATTACTCGCTAAAAAAGCGAAGGTCATAACTAATATCGACAGAATGCGACAATCCATTGTGGATAAGACTATTTCGTTCAATCCTATGGAACTCGAATGTCGATTGGATATCTTAAAATCATATATTGACCAAGCAATGAAGCTCCAGTCGGATGTGGATAATTTGGATTCCGATAATGACGATAGAACCCAACTTCGAGAATCTATGTGTAACCAAAAAAAGTTCGTTCATGAGCTTGTTGGCCAAGAACCGGCAATCGATTGTACCTGAAACTTCATTCAGCGTACAAGCTCACCATTCAAGACTTCCAAATATGAAGCTCCCTAAATTCAGTGGAAAATATGCTGAATATAAAAATTTCATGAGCTTATTTGAGAACTTGGTTCACAATGATCCGACTTTAACGGATATTGAGAAATTCAACCATTTGATCTCATGCTTGTCCGAATCGGCCTTAGGTACAGTGAAGGCCTTTCAGATCTCCGAGAAGAATTACCCCAAAGCATTGGTAAGCTTGAAGAAAGTTTATGATAACGAATGCTTGATATTTTTCGACAATATTGCAAAACTTTTCGATTTGCCCGAAATTATCAAGCCTTCAGCTGTTGCTTTGCGTAGCATGATTGATACGGTTTCTGCCATTTACGATTCATTGTTATCAATTGGTGATGACAAGAAAATAACTAATGCAATATTAATACATTTAGTGATGTCAAAAGTGGACCCAATCACCAAATCAAAGTGGGAAGAACAGCTTGATATCGGGAAGCTCCCATTGTGGTCAGATTGCGAAGCCGCCTTGAATAGACGTTACCAGCATATTTCTGCTGACGAGTCTTCTAGTTCAAGGCCGAGGGTTAATAAACCTAAGAATGAACATTTCAATTTTAGAACCAGTCGAACATCATTAAATTGTACCAAATCAAACCAATCTGCTGATAGCTGCCTATTTTGCAAATCGACGCAGCATATGATCAACAATTGCCCTTCCTTTACTGCTGAGCCTATAGTCAAACGGTTTGACTTCATAAAATCTGTACCAGCATGTATTAACTGTTTGAGAAAAGGACATACAGTTGCCAGATGTCTATCTTCTAAGTGTCGGTTATGGAATGGTGCACATAACACATTACTTCACCGATATACTACAAGTTCTAATGATGCATCGATAAACTACTCTGAACAGCCTTCGACTTCTCACGCTTCTGTGAACTTGTCGACGTCAGATGAACGCATAATTCTAGCAACGGCTGTGGTAAGAGTAAGATGTAGTTCTGGCCAACTTATACCAGCCAGAGCTCTTTTAGATTCCGGTTCTCAACCTAACCTGATAACTGAGGAACTAGCGAAACTACTACGTTTGAAAAAAGAAGGAGGCAGATTGAATTTAAATGGCGTTGGTGAAACAAATTCAGTATCCAAATCTCGCGTCAATTTGGCTGCTAACTCGAGTGTCAACTCTCCCCAATTCACTTCAAAGTTTTGGGTATTGAAATCAATTACAAACTTGCAACCTGATCGTAGGGTTAACATAGCTAATTTGAATATCCCGTCAAACGTGCCATTAGCCGACCCTGGCTTCTATAAGCCACAGAAAATTGATTTGTTAATTGGCGCAGGTCCTTTCTTTGATTTAATGTGTGTTGGCCAAATCAAATTGGGCCCGAGTCTTCCAGTTCTTCAAAACACTTCTCTTGGTTGGATTGTTACTGGAAGATACAATCAGTCAAAGGACTCTATCAACTCTAAAGTATTTCATTTAAATACTTCAATCGAAGATGAGAGCAATGTTGATTCGAACGATCCAACAGAATCAACTGAAATTTATTCTGAGAAGCATAAAAAATGTGAGAACGAGTTTAAGACTACAGTCAACGTCTTACGTAGGGAAGATTTGGGGTTTCTTTACCTTTTAAGTCTGATCCTAAATTATTAGGATCTTCGTTCGAAACTGCCAAGCGACGATTTCTCTCTTTGGAACGGAAACTTTCCAAAGATGATACTGTTAGGCAGATGTATCATGATTTCATGAAGGAGTACTTCAATTTGGGTCATATGTCACTTTTGGACAAAATTCCTGATACTCCACACTATTTCACTTCACATCAATATGTTTTGCGCCCTCATAATTCAACTACCAAACTATTTGATGCTTCATGTAGAACTTCTTCACATGTTTCGCTTGATGAACTGTTAATAGTTGGTCCTACAGTTCAAGAAGAATTGTATTCTACATTAATCCGTTTTCGATTCCACGAGTACGTAATCACTGCTATCCGGAAATCTAATTTTTCTGAGGAGATTTCTAAATTACAGAAATCTCTGATCTTACCGTCGAACATACTTGCACTATTCGTTCCTACATTCACTAGGAGAGAGAGAACATTTCCACTTTTAAGGGTAGGTGGGAGGTTGCTTAATGCAAATTTGCCATACGATGCAAAACTCCCACTTTTATTACCGAAGCAAAATGCCTTCGTGTGTTTCACATATAAGGCGGTGCATTTAGAGTTAGTATCTAATTTATCTACTAATTCCTTTCTTTTATCGTTTAAAAGGTTTGCTGCAAGAAGAGGTTTTCCCAGAGAGGTGTATTGCGTCAACTCGACAACTCGACAGGCCGTCGAGTCTTACGCAGCGTCGTCCGGGGTGAGGCTCAGCTTCATACCACCTCGAGCGCCGCACTTCGGAGGATTGTGGGAAGCCGCTGTCAAGCAAGCGAAGTTCCTACTTCTGCGAGCCGTGGGCAACTTGGCGCTCACTCACGAAGAGATGGCAACAATGCTCGCACCTGATATTATGGCTATGGAGCTGAAAAGAATATATGATAGAGTTCGGATTGTTGGTAGAACTTTGACAACTGAGGAACGAAGGGAGGAAAGACAAAGGAGTTTGGACGAATGGCAGATTAGATGGGATACTGCGACGAAAGGCCGATGGAAACATAGACTTATCGGAAATGTACAAAGTTGGGTTGAAAGGAGACACGGTCATGTTGACTTTTACATGACACAGTTTTTGACAGGGCATGGCTGCTTCAGGGAATATCTCTGTAAATATGGCCATGATAATGAGGTAACTTGTTCCTTCTGCGATAATGGAAATGAAAATGCTGAGCATATTTTCTTTTATTGCAATAGATTTGGATTAGAACGCGACTTGTTTGAGTCGATGATAAATGAAAGAGTGACACCAGACAATATAGTCCTGTGATGAAATACTTAACGGTAGTACCGTAGGACAAATAGGTTCGAATCGTAGAGGTGGTTTTTTAGTGGGTTAAAGTCCCACACTACTGTTGCAGGGCAACAGTGTCTTTCGATGATTTTTTCACATCCGGAAAAAAAAAAAAAAAAACTTTCACCAGAATGATACCACACTTACAAACACATTCACAGAATAATGCCACATTCACAAACACATTTAAACACTACTCCTTTTTAGTCATAAGCAGAATAATTAGGTTAAGACAATTATTAAAAATATATGTAGACTAAACGTATAATAAATACAATAAATCATTTTTTAATATAAAACTAATAGTAAGCAAAATAATATTTCCACATAGAATAAGTTAAATAAGACAATTTTAAAAAATATATCGTCACCTGAAATGCAAAAGGGCGTAACAACAAAAAAATCAAAATGGGGTTTTTTAATGATTATGGTAGAGCAAATCAAAATACATGTTCTCATAAAAAAAATGCAAAAGGGCGTAACAACAAAGTTGCTTTTTTCTTAAATCAAAAGGGCGCAACCCACTCTAAGTCATAAGGTTCACTGTAAAAACTCAAATTTAAATAAATTTTTTTTGTGTTGGTTAATAAAAAAAATTACGATATTCTTCAGGTCTCCTACCAAATCATATTGCCCTAACTAATAATTTTAAAATCGCTTAAAAATTTATATTTTGGGATTAGAAAAAAAATATATATTAATAAAATTCTTTCTTCTATATTATTTCGAAACATTTTTTGTCTGAAATTCAAATACCAAAATTTTAAATCGATTTTAAAATTATGGTTCGTAATAACATGGCTAGATAGGAGACTTTTTCAATTCTCCAAGCTAATGATTTTTTGTTGTTCTGTGCTGAGAAAAATGTAACGATCGAGCACAATTACTTGGTTGTAGGACATACTGAAATTAAGTGCGATGCCACACACTCTCTCATTGAGAGAAAACTAAAAAATAATCAAGTAAATTTGCCGTCGCAGCTGGTGGATATAATTAAAAGTGCACGAAAAACACCTTTCCCGCTGAATGCTCATCATTTAAACCACACTTATTTCCGTAATTATGAAGCTATTCCAAAGCGCTACACATATATACGTCCAGGTAAAATGAAAAACAATTTTAACTTATTTATTTCTTAATCATTATAAATAAGTTTTCGTTGAATCTATATAATTCTATTTTACAACCAGTAAAGAGCAGAAAATTATATAAAATATGTGATTGTTTATAATAATCACCAATCTGAAAGACTATTACATACATACTAATGTTTATTTGTAAAATTATTTTTTATTCGGTAGAAAATCTGGTGATGACACTGTTAATATGATACGAACTTTAGCATATGATCCAACCGGAGTCATTTATTTCAAAACTAATATAGAAAATGAATATCGAGAACTTCCTCAAAGAACTAAAAGGAACTTCGTCGTTGAACAGCCTTCTCAATTACATACGGAGAGATTAAAAATTTCAAAGAAGAAGTGGCAACATCTTCAAGATCAGAAAAGATTAATACCTGCAGATTGCCACTTATTTTATGACAACATTCCGTTTGAAGATTAACCCAGTATTCATAAAAACTAACCATAGAAAATTCTTATACTAAGTCCACATTAATTTTTGTGAATGTGCAATGAATTCCATCTTTAATTCTTTTTGCCGTTATTTAATGAAATGTTATATTGTTTTTAAATTTTCAGTTACTTAATAAAATGTATAAACTTAATAAAATGTATAAACTTAATAAAATTAAATACATATAAAAAGCATCTCTATTTGTACTTCTTATTCCTTCAAACTTTAAAAAAATTTCTGATGTTACGCCCTTTTGATTTCAGGTCTTTTGAATTCAAAAGGGCGCATCCAACACAACTAATAAAAACAACTTTTTTTTTTTTTTTTTTTCCTCTATAATTGGGCTTTTAGGTCACAACAATTGAATTAAAACAATTATTTTATTTTAATCTTTTTTTCTCATCCGACGTTTCGTTGGATAATCCCAACTTCTAATATACAAATACATTTGAAAGAGGTCAAAATAAATTTGAAAACAAAATTAATAAAAACAACGTTGAAAGAAAATTCTGTCTTAAGGAATAAATGTATCATCGTATTTTAATGCTATACTGAAAAAATCATAAAGCTAACTTCTATAGTTTCGATTTTATGAAGTTTTTTGTCTCTCCTGTAAAATTTTAAAATGTGTTGTTACGTCCTTTTGCATTTCAGGTGACGATATGTAGACTAAACGTATTTAAAATTGTAAAACAGAATAAGCAAAATATTTAGGTTACGGCAACTATAAAAAATATTAGTAGATTAAGCATATTTTAAATTGTTTAATTGTGTAAAAGGTATAAAATACCCCACCACCCAGATAATAAGAAATTCTAAACCAGTAAATTGTCCTTTTAAAATTCACTCAGATGCAGGCAAAATTCTCATTAACCGCAAAATACGCGGAAAATTTTTCAAAAGTTTAGATATCGAAGTTTACTTACATTTTTTTGTTCTTCCGGGACTTCGCTCCTTCGACGGTATCATAGGAGACGATACCCTCCGAGAGCTTGAAGCCATAATAGACCGAAAAAATAACATCTTGAAGTTAAAAGATAACATCATAATTCCTCTGAAGAGTAAAATATCAAAACAGGTTAATAATATAAAAACTATTTTTCATGACGATAAATAAATGGAGGATCTATTAAATGAATACCAAGAAATATTTGGCCCGGTAAACGATAATGGAGTCATCGATACGAATGTACGCGCAGAAATAAGGACATCTACACAAAATCGTATAATTATCCAAGTCATATTAAAGCAGAAGTTGATAGTCAAATTGCAAAAATGCTGAAGGACGGCATAATAAGACCATCTAGGAGTCCTTACAATTCACCATTGCGGGTAGTTGCGAAGAAGCCTAAGGCGAACGGTGACAAACAGTATAGGATAGTTATAGATTTCAAACGTTTAAATGCTGAAACTATTCCAGACACATATCCAATCCCGGATATAAGCAGTATACTTTCCAGCTTGGGAGAGAGTACATATTTTACAACTCTTGATTTGACGAGATTTCATCAAATCAGAATGAAGGAGAAGGAATTCGAAAAAACGGCCTTTTCTACCAATAACGGTAAATTTGAATTTTTAAGACTTCATTTCGGGCTTAGAAATGCCCCTTCAATATTCCAAAGAATGATGAACGATGTTTTGCACCCACTTCTGGGAAAAGCATGTTATGTTTACATTGACGATATTATCGTCTTTGGGAAGGATAAGAAGAACGCATGACGAGAGAAGTTTTCTGTTTACTAAAAAAGGCTAATTTGAAGGTAAATCTCGAGAAATCAAAATTTCTTAGAACAAGTGTGGAGTTTCTTGGGCATGTTATATCACATGGAGGTATACGACCCGACCCTGCTAAAGTTGTTGCTATACAGGATATTCCACCACCAAAAACCTTAAAAGACTTGAAAAGTTTTCTTGGATTAGCATCATACTCTAGAAGATTTATCAAAGATTTTGTGGCAACAGCAAAACCATCGACAAATATAACGAGAGGTTTAAATGGTCAGGTCAAAGACAATCAATCAAAACGTGTTAGCATTACTCTGGACAATAAGGCATTGAAATCATTCAAGGACTTAAAGGAACTTCTCAAGTCATCAGAAGTATTAGTTTTTCCGAATTTTCAGAAACCGTTCATTTTGACAACTGATGCCTCCAATTTCGCAATAGGAGCCGTTCTTTCCCAAGGAGAAATTGGCTAGGATCGTCCAATTATATACCTTTCAAGGTCTCTTAATAAAACAGAAGAAGGTTATTCTACAATTGAAAAGGAGATGTTGGCAATAATATGGTGGAGGATATTAATAACGAGGAACAACAGTTATTAATAATTTGTAATGAACACAAGCGTGCCCATAGAAATTTTGAAGAAAATAGGAAACAAATTTTAGAAAAGTATTATTTTCCGAGAATGACAAAACTAATAAAAAAATTCACAAAATCGTGTGTCATTTACAACGAAAATAAATACGATAGGCACCCTCCAAACCCCGAACTGCAACCCACCCCTATTCCATCTTATCCAACGGAAATTTTGCACATCGACATAATGGAGTTTAAAGGCGAAAAATACATTACTTGTGTTGACAAATTTTCGAAATACGCCAAATTCTTTCGCATCAAAAATAAGTCTGTTTTACATATTAGGGATAAGATTATTAAGTTGCTTCATTTTTTCTCCACTCCTAAAACTCTTGTAATGGACAATGAGGGCAGTTTTATAAGTCCTATTGTACTTAATTACATAGAGGGTCTAGGAATTCAAACATATTTTGCACCTCCCCAAAAAAGCGAGGTTGATGGCGCGATAGAAAGAGTTCACTCTACAATTATAGAAATGGCTAGATGCCTTCATGAAGAGTACCCTGATCTGTCTACAAAGGAATTAATTACCATAACCGTTGACAGATATAATAACACATTTCACTCTGTGACCAAGAAAAAACCAGCTGATATTTTTTTGGAAGAACTGAAAGAATCCTATAATAAGCCTGGCTGATTATGGGAATATCGTTAACAATGACCTACGGCACGAAATTGCAAGAAATCAGAAGATTCAACTTTACAGACAAAATGCAAAAAAGAAAAAGCCAAAGGAATATAACAGGGGTGATACAGTATTCAGAAAAAACAAGCAAATCAAAAGAAAATATAAGCCCTTGTATGTGAAGCATACGGTTCAGAAAGACAATAAAGTCTCAATAACAACAACGGAGTATAAAAAAATTCATAAATCCCACCTAAAAAATTAATTCATATATTTTCAGACTGACATATAATTGGGTAATGGCAACTGTGGACATTTACGAATACATACATCAATCCGCTTGTCACCACCAAAAGAGGAACTGGCAAAATCAGCAATGGAAACTATAGGATAATTCATAAGATCAATGTAGAGGAATATGAACAAGCAGTAAACGATCTTAAATCGGCCGTGCAAATTGAGACTAGGAAAACTGAAACACTGGAGTCACAAATGTGGTACCTAATTGCACAGATTGAAGATCTGCTGGACCAACTTTATGCCAAGAAGCCAACAAAAAGTAGAAGATAAATAAACCGATAAACCGCTTGGAAGTGGGTGGCCGGAAACCCCGATTCGACTGACTGGGATAAAATTCTTGATAAAACCGATGAAATCGTTGAAAAAAACAACAAGCAGTATACTATTAATGAATTCCTAATCAAAACCACAACAAACTTGCTAGACGATTATAACAGAATAGCAACGGAAGGAAACTCCGATAGAAGAGCGCAAATACTTTACAACAAGATTGAACTAACGAAGGATGAAATATCTCAAATAGTAATGGCGTGTCAGCTAGCTAAGGGAGGAATAGTTCATTCTTCAATATTAAACAAAGCAGACATATTGAATATCCTTTCGCAAACTGAAACACTTCCGTATAAAAACGAAATACAAGCTCTACAATTTACAGATCCGACAGTGGTCGTTAAAGGTTCACTTCTTTTGTATGTGATATCCCTTCCACAAACTCAAGACACGCTCTTTAATAACATTATCTTGTGGTCAACGGTAAAAAATGGCAAAAATGGAATTAAAGGGGAATGTCCAATAATTGATAATGTCGTAATATGTAAACAAAACCAAGTTGAAAAATTAAACCCTAATCACTGCATAATTGGAATAATGAATGTTGGAAGAGCCGCTGCAAATATCAATTAGAGAAACAGGAAATAGTTGAACTGTTGTTAGAGGGAACTATTTTTTTTATCGCTTTACAATGGACCCGTAAGCAGCGTTGTCAACTATAAATTTTCAAAAAGCACCAAACTCTTTAAAAAAAACGCGTAATTTTGACAAAAAAGCACTAAAACATTATAATATTTATTTTAATTTTATCACCATTTTATATAATCAGTAAAAAAATTTTCAAGCCAAAATTAATATTATTTATTTGACTCCAGCAATAATAAGGAAAAGAGTTTTTGTTTTATTTATTTGTTTATTTATTATATGATTTTTTAAAAAGTATATAATATTATTTGAGTTAATACTTTGTATTAATTTATTTTTCAAAACAAATAATTTTTTATTTCTTTTATTAGTTTTAAAAACTTTTTTAGTTTTAACAAGTTTTTTTATGTAGTTGCAAATATAATGTATTTCAGACAAAACAATGAGAACAAACTCTAATAAAACAAGTAACAAAAATTAAAATAAATAATAAAGTAAAACAAAATTAAACAAAAATAAAAAACAAATTAAAAAAATAATATAACAAATATATAATGTATTTGAAACATAACATTGAGGTATAATATGTAACTTATAAAGAGTTGCATTTCAAAGTAATACCTTTTTGAAATGTTAAATAATCTACACTTGACAAATTATTTTCTTTATTTTTTTTTTAAATTTTTGATTTGGTGTCACTGATATGAAAAGAAAAGCACTAAAAAAAGCACTAGGCACTAACTCGAAAATTTTCCGCGTCGAAAGTTTTAAAAAGCACTAAAAACAGTGCTAATAGCACTGAGTTGACAACGGTGCCCGTAAGATTTGGAAATCACTCCCAACTTTTAAATGATAACTTTATTCTAAATATCATTAATGATACACTATCATTGGGCAATGCCACTTATTGAAACTGGGAAACAAGATCCTTCCACCAATACTGCACAGCAATATTACAGAACAAGAAATCAAACTCGATTTACAATATCTTCACACTCTACATTTGAGCAAAGACTATATAATTGTAAAGATAGCACACTGCCATACATTGTGTTTCCATTGCAAAAATCTGCATGGAATTTATCAAAAATCCCATATAAAAGAGAAAATCATTTATAGTCTTTCTTAAAGATAAAAAGGGAGACGAATTTTGCGAAAAAGAGAATAAGCTATAACAAGCAGACGTACACATGCATATCGCACACCCAGTTCGTAAGTGACACAACTCAAAATTTGTATTTTTCGAGTTTATGTATTAATACGTGTAGTTTTAATTTTTGAGTTGTGCCACTTTTGAACTGAGTGTGTGATATGTTTGTATGCATATATGTGTAGTCTACTCAGAAGTTCTTTTTGTGTTTTGTTTCTTTTTAATACCTTTTAAACCACATAATATTTGTAGTAAACAAGAAAATGAATTTTATAAAAGATGATATTTATGTAGGGTAAAGAATATGTGTTTTATTGGTGTACAAAATAAAAATTTATCGACTCGCACCGAAATGCTGATTTCTTATAAATAACAAAAATTTTAACAAGCATTTATTATAATATAAATAAGGAATAAAGAATAAATAAAGGTTATTTAAATTAATTTTTAATGATTTAAAATTTTGACTTTCTCAGCACTCGATGATTTATAGTTTTGAGTCTGCCATGAAGAATGCTTACGAAGTAATGTTAGCACAAGAAGATTCAGCATATCTAATCTATGTTTATAGCATACGTCATCCTCCTTCAAACGAACGACATTGATATTTTTTTGCTGAAGTTCTTATAGATTTGTAGTATGAGTCATCATTAGACATTTCAGGTACCGCTGATATTTCAAAGGGTAAATTTTTTTCGGCGGATTCCTCTCAGCAGATTTCAGACAAAAACTCTGAGAGCTAATAAAATAGACCTTCTTCACCAATTTGCGAAACAAAGTATCTTATAATGTAATGACATTTTCTACCTAATGAATTTTTTCCTTGACTTTGCAATGAGAAAAATTCACAGTTTTTTCTTTGTATTTTTAAGCGAAATATGTCTATTATTCCCAAAGAATAAAAAAATTTGGCATATAAATTTCATACAATGGGCATCATAAATTCGGTGCGAATCAATTTATTTTCGTTTTCACAAAAACAAAACAAATGTGATTTTCCCTACACTCACCTACGAAGGTTGTTTCTTTCTATTTTTCAATCTCACATTTAATAAAAAAAAAACAATCTCTCTTTTTAAAAAATTACGAAAATAAACCACAGCTTTTATTAAAAAAAAAAATAATAACATAAACAGTAAGAATAACAACAACAATAATATCAAATACTTTATCTTGCAAGAGAGCAAAATAAAAGTGCTTTCGCTCTCCCCCGCAGCGTTGTCAACTCAGTGCTTTTAGCACTGTTTTTAGTGCTTTTTAAAACTTTCGACGCGGAAAATTTTCGAGTTAGTGCCTAGTGCTTTTTTTAGTGCTTTTCTTTTCATGTCAGTGACACCAAATCAAAAATTTAAAAAAAAAATAAAAAAAATAATTTGTCAAGTGTAGATTATTTAACGTTTCAAAAATGTATTACTTTGAAATGCAACTCTTTATAAGTTACATATTGTACTATAAATTACAACAGTTTATTGTTCCCTTTTTGTACAACTATGTAAAAATGCAACAAAAAGAAAACGAAAGTAACGCGCAAATTCAATTTAATTGCAAATTTGAAAGCTAATTCGAGGTAAGTTTTTTACATGAAATTGGTAAATTTAAAAAAATAGTTTTTGGAATGTTCAAATAAAATGTTTATCTTTATTTACATTTCAGTACAAGAAAAAACAATACAATACAGTACAAGAAAAAACAATCTTGGGCGAAGATATTGATACATTTCGAAGGTAATTGTAATTTATCAAATCGGTTGTCTTCATAATATGAAGAAATATTAATTCGTAAAATCATTTACATTTTATACATTTTTATCGAATTAGTGTATACATTTAACTATATACTAGACCAGCGTTGTCGTTTTGGTTATTTTTAACCAAATTTGGTTATTTTTTTTTTGTAATGTGTAAATGTGTATTTTTCTTCATTTTGGTTATTTTTTTGTTATGGTTAATAAAGCAATCACTTCTTTAATTTTATTTGAAAATTTGCATTATAAGCTTTGCAATCGTTAGCAAAGTGTTTTAATTCTTTAAGCGTTTTTATTACGTTCAATTGAAATATTAAAAAATTTTAATACAAATAAATAAAAACCTTAATTTATTATTTGTAATTTAACCCTCTCATTCCCGATGTTGCGTATATGCAACATTGTGTTTATGAGCCTCTAAGTACAGCTATTTTAAATATTTTATTCTGATTCTTTCGCAAAAATATAGCCTCATGTGTTGTTTAAGCTTACAGCTAATTGGTTGGTAGTCAGCTGTGCACTCAGTAGTTATTCTCCCGAGAGCGAAATTGACAAATTCATTTTGCAAAATAAACCTTATTTTAAAAAGTGTTAGAACACATTAATATAATTAAGTCATCCTAAAACCAAGTTCGACAACTAAATAATGAAAGGTAGGTGAGTAATTTAACACGTTGACTGCCGACTACGAAAGTACGAGATAACTCGTAGTTTGGCTCCCTAGAATGGAACGCAATCTACGAGTTATCTCGTTCCTTTCTAGGGAGCCAAACTACGAGTTATCTCGTACTCACTAATGTGAAAAAAATTAAGTTGTCATTTTTGGTTAGTTTTTTGAACATTGCCGGGGCAGTCAACGCGTTAAAAAAACCCGGCTTGAAAATATTATTTAGTTTGTCTGTAATAATTTTATAAATGTAGTGTTACGTATATGCGTATTATGGTAAGTTTCGAAAAATAAAAACTTATTTTTGTATTCACATTCTAAGATGCGCCCAAACGGTCTGACACAGGATGAAATTGAAAAATTTGATTGGGATGATTCGGCTGACGAGGAAAATGAAGAAGAAGAAGATGATAAGATAAGAGGGTAAACTAGTTTCAAACTATGCAAATAAGAATGCAAGAGATGGTACCGCAAAGACAAGAAGTTCATAACTATACCTCGTCCAGGTATAGTAGAATGCTACAACAAGCACATGGGAGGTGTTGATCTTGCGGACATGATGCTTGAATTGTTCAAGTTAAGAGTTGTCGCAAAAAAGAAAGGTTGTCCATCATCATTCCTTTTGACAATGAATTCAGGAACTTCATCACCTTCTCCATCGACCCCGTCATCACCAGCTCGTTCTACGGGTTCTGAATCAATTCCCTATAAAAGAGCACATGTTGCACAGCCTGCAAAATCCCTACGATTTGATGGTTATAATCATTAGGCAGAATGGGGAACAAGGGGCAGATGTAGACTTTGGAAAGCCTGTAAATGCAGCAGATGCAATGTGCACTTGTGCTCCAATCCTAAAAAAAATTGTTTTGTATCCTTGCATACCTAAATTGAAATAAACGACATTTGAAAAAAAAATCAACTTGTATTTAAATTTATAACACCATTGCCCAATGTTGCCTATAAACAACATCCTGTAGCTCTTGAAGAAGGACACCTAGAACATTGAAATTTTTGTCAGTTGATATTGAGGTCAACTCTATCTTATATGTCTACTCAAAAAAATTTTAGCCACTCCCGTTTTAATTCGGGCATGAGAGGTTAACTATACAGAAAAAAATAAAATTTTTGTATTATACCTTAAATTTGTTAAAAACAAATACATTTATATAAAAAAAATTTTTTGGTTATTTTTTTCCTTATTTGGTTATTTTTTATTTTAATTTTGGTTATAAAATTTTTTTGGTCGTGGCAACACTGTACTAGACTAAAAATTAGTCTATAAACTATTCTAAAAGTCTATAGACTAGACTATAGACTGCTCTATAGACTATAGGTTAAACTGTAGACTATAGATAGACTAGAATATTTGTTTATTATTGTTTATTTCTAATTATTCTTGGTTTCGTGAATAATTATATGGAATGATTGAAAATGGATGTGATATTAAAAATTTATCAAAATATTTCGCTTTTAGTTTCAAAAAATGGCCTCCGATAAAAACAGTTATAGGCAAAAATATAGAAAAATTTGGGAAACACAAAAAGAATTAAAACTTTGGATTCGACCATGTTTAAACAATGACGAGAAAGCAAGTTGTTTTTATTGCAAATGCGAAATAAAGGCAAGGTACGCAGATTTAATTCGACATGCTGCAACGCAAAAACACATTAATGCTATAAGCCCCTTCAGCGACAAACGTCACCAGCAACCAACTCTAAGTTTTGAAACAACGCAAAAAACAGTAGACCAAAAACAAAGGGCCCAAGGTCAGTTATCTCTCTTCATAGCATGTCATTCTTCATTTAAAAATATAGACCATTTAACAGCCATATGTAACAACCAATTTTCTGACAGCAAAGCCAGTGGATTTTCACTCCACAAAACAAAGTGCACCTGCATTATAAAAAATATACTAGCTCCATTTTTTATTAAAAATCTTTTGTTAGATATAGCGTCATCGTATTATAGTTTAATAATTGACGAAAGCACATATCTGTTACTAAACTACTAGGCATCGTAATTAGATATTACAGCGAAAGAAATACAAAATTTGAAACAACATTCTTAGGTTTGATAGATTTGTATTCTGCTACATCAGATGGTATAGTTGAGGGTATAGAGCGCATTTTAAAATTATATAAATTACCAATTTCAAAACTAATTGGAATTGGTACTGACAATGCTGCTGTAATGACTGGTGTAAATAACGGCGTTCATGCAAAATTAATGACAAAACATAATTTAAATTCGCTTGTTTTGGTTAGATGCGTTTGTCATTCATTGCAATTGGCCGTCGCATCAGCAGCCAAAAATTGTTTACCGGACAATTTAGAATATCTTTTAAGGGAAACATATAACTGGTTTTCACATTCTTCGCTAAGACAAAAGACATACGAAAAAATATACAAATTAATTAATACAGACGCAGATAATCCTATGAAATTTCCATTGATGGCAGATACTCGTTGGTTATCGATTGAAAAATCTGTTAAGACAATTTTAAAAATGTGGCTTGAACTAAAAACTCTTTTCAACACTTTGCCAACTTCTCAACAGTGCTATACATCGAATGAATTAAATAAAATGTACAATAATGACTCTAATTATATATACTTAATCTATTTAGCCGATGTACTTAAAGATGTGCAAAGAGTTAATTTAGCATTTGAAGCTCAAAATGCTGACCAGACCAAATTATTAGATGATTTACACAATTTGCTCAAAATGTTAATAACAAAAATAACGAGACCAGGACATAATTTTGACTTTTTAAACGATAATATTAGTAATTTAGACGAAAATATATATTGTATGGGATATAACTTTGAGGAGGCTTGCGCATCAAAAAATATTACTGTAGAAAATAAAATAGAAATTTCAAAAAACTGCATTAAATTCGTAAAAAAGTTGGTAGAAGAAATAAGATTAAGACTTCCTAAAAACTACGAACATACAAAAGATGAAATCATGTCATTAGCTAGAGAATTTGAATCTAAACCAGACATTTTAACAAATATTGAAAATGCATGGCGAACGATACATTTACTAAAATGGCAAAATATTAGTTCTACGTTGCTCTTTTGGGGCGAAGTAAAATGCTACAAAGATGCCATCGAAATTAACCCTTTTGAAGATTTAGCCAATCTGGCTATCAAACTTTTGTCCCTCCCATATTCTAACGCTGAGGTTGAAAGAGTTTTTAGTGCAATGAATATCTTTAAAAATAAAATTCGTAACAGAATGTCATTAAATTCGGTAAACGCCTTACTGCACATAAAAAATGGTTTAAAAAGGGAAAATTCCTGTTGTGAAACTTATGTATTGCCGGACGAAGTTAATATACATATTAACAGTAACGACGTATACAAAAAATCTGAATTTGAAATTAAAACAGTTTTATGGTTAGATGAAAGTGATGAGGAAACAATAGACTTCGATATTGATATGTGATAATTGTAATACAAAACTCATATATATATAAAAAACTATGTGCATTATTTTTTGTTATCTTTTTATACTTTATTTTTGAATTTATGTAGTATTTTTGTTTTGTTATGTATTTTTTTAATTTTGTTTTACTTCATTATTTATTTTAATTTTTCTTACTTTTTTATTAGAGTTTGATCTCGTTGTTTTGTTTGAAATACATTATATTTGCAACCACACAAAAAATTTTTTAAACATAAAAAAAGTTTTTAAAACTAGTAAAAGAAATAAAAAATTATTTGTTTTGAAAAATAAATTAATACAAAGTATTAACTCAAATAATATTTTATACTTTTTAAAAAATCATATAATAAATAAACAAATAAATAAAACAAAAACTCTTTTCCTTATTATTGCTGGAGTTAAATAAATAATATTAATTTTGGTTTGTAAATTTTTTTACTGATTGTATAAAATGGTGATAAAATTAAAATAAATATTATGTTTTAGTGCTTTTTTGTCAAAATTACGCGTTTTTTTAACGAGTTTGGTGCTTTTTGAAAATTTATAGTTGACAACACTGCTCCCCCGTTATTTGTTATCTACAAAAAATTTATCGTTGCAAAAAATGAGAAAAAGAGCTAATTTTTTTCCCTTCCCTTTCCACTTGTCCCCCGCATCATTAAGCTGTACAAAATTTGTGTTAAACCAAAATGTACTGAGTGGAACATCTTTATATTATATAGTCTTTGATTTGAGTAACATTAAAAACATAACATATCTCTCATATAAGGGTATAATTTCAATTGGTACAAATTTCGTAATCCTTTTTATAGGATTAATGCTAATATTGATAACGTTAATATACTCCAAATATCGGAGTAATAAAACAACACTACATCTACCAGAAATTTTTACCTTCCCAGAGCTCAAGATTAGTTACCCATAGACCATACCTTCTATTGTTATCGACGAGACGCCGATACTTAAGAAAGGGGGAGTTAACACATTCACCAGAATAATACCACACTTACAAACACATTCACAGAATAATACCACATTCACAAACACATTTAAACACTACTTCTTTTTAGTCATAAGCAGAATAATTAGGTTAACCATTTCCGTCCCAAGCAATTTCAAAATTGATCCCCTTTATTGCACTCTCAATCACAAATACTAAAATAAACGGCGAAAAAACTTAAAACAAAATAGAGATAACCACTAACATGAGGACATTTAATTCAATAAGAAAAAGCTAAATAATAATTTTCAATATACAAAAATACCCAAAAAATTTTGAATAGCTCTGATCTAGAAAGGCATAGCAATTGATATACTTATGCACTCGTGTGTATTTCAATTTCAGACTCTGAAAGTATCTATTAGAGGTGTGCACAAGACATTCTGCTAGCTTACCCTTCACCGAATGCAATACTGTATTGTACTCTTTTCTGTTGCTCTTGATTTTACGAGTGCACTGAAATGTGTATTTCTCATTTATTCAATGTATACAACAGCACTCGTTTGTCTGCGAAGTAACGGAACTATGCTTTGTGTTGTAAGAGCATATTTTACTACTGAAGCTACATTTTCAGTATTGTCATATTGAAAAATATGTGTACATAAGTGTTTCTATACATTCTTTGCTTTCGCCATGAACTCATAAAAAAGGTTTTTCCCCGAAACACAACAAATGCATGTTGTGACTATATGAAGAGTACAATATTTTTTGCTGCACTCTTCACACAACTCTCTTTTATACTGTTGTACAATGGTTTACGAGTGCAGTTGTTTTTTTGTTCTCTATCTTTGCTTCACACTTATTTATATTTGCAGCTACAATCAATATTCGGTCTTGGGAAAAATGCAATAGTGTGCAATTTTATATGTCTTGTGCACACCTCTAGTATCTATGTATATGCAGGCATCCAAATAAAGGGCTATCTGTACACGATAAAAAGAAAAACTACTTTGCTTCGTTGCTGAACACAGAATGAATAATATTCTTTATTGAAAAAATATGTTAAACTTCTTCTACAGTAGTTCCCGCTTATTTGATTCCCGGTTATTTGCTTTAAAAAATTAGCAATGAAGTTTTTCCATATAAGATATACTGAAAAACTCTCGTTTAATTGAGTTTCGGTTAATTGCGTTACCCTTTTAATTGAATCACAAATTCCCTCTTTCTTGATAAATGTATACAAAAATACCCGGTTAATTGGCCTCTTTCCTAAAATATGGTAATGTGAATATTGTGTAAAAGTTTGGTAACTCTTCCCCCATATGTTTTAATTTGTTTACATATTTCAACCATTTAACATTTCGTGAAGAATTGCATTTGATGAAATATGACACCATTTTAAGTCGAAGTAATGTTTTGAAACTCAGACGTCATTAAGGTGCGCTCTTTTATCAGTAATCAGAAAGTTTGAGCTTTTTGGAATCTGACTACATTACAATAAAGAGAGAACGCAAAATTTTAATTGCTTTTAACATTTATTTTTTTAGGCAAAGTTTATTTCTTCCTCTGCATGTAGCAACATAGAAGAAAATATTTTAGAATTCTCTTTTGATGGCGAACAACAACATAAATTCGAAAATTATGTTTCCTTTGATGATAGTTTTCCATGCTGTGGACAACTTACGGATGCGGAAATCATAAATGAAGTGGTGAACGATTTAGAAGAAGAGGATGACATAAGAGAAGTCAGCAATCTTCTTTCAACTAAAGATGCTTTGATTTGTCTGAACAACCTTCGTGATTTTTTCTTGCCCAAAAATCTTTTTTCACATGAACTCGATAGTATAGAAAAATATACTATTGAACAATTTTGCAAACAACAGGTTCAAGCTGTAATAACCGATTTTTTAAGCCTATCTAGATACAGCATAAAACTACAAACATATACCTATGTATATAAATATGTAGTATGTATGATGTATATGTGGTATGAAAATGGATCTCAGTGTGTAATGAAATAATTTTTTGTTAATTCAGTTTCTGTTTTTTACTTAATGTACAAATATTTTACGATGTTTAACATCATTGAATTATAATATAAACATTTTTTATTTTATTTTATACACAGTACAATATATTTATAAGTATGCACAATTTTTTTTCTTTCAATAAACTATTCGTTATTTTTAAAAAAAAGATGCATTTAAGTTATTTTGTATACGTAAATTCTTATACATTTACGTCCGATATTCTGCTTTATTGAGCCCAGAGTTCATTTAAACGGAGTTCTTTTAATTGCGTCAGTAAATCAATTAGGCGAGTATCGGTTAAATGATTTACCCGGTTAATTGAAACAAAAGCTGTGCAATTTGGCTGATTCAATTAAGCGGGAACTACTGTACCAGCTAAGGGTCCGTTATAAACAACAACAACAATAATACAGCAAAATCACTCAAGAGAGTGCTGTTTTACAAAAAGAATAGAAAACACATTGTAGTAAATGCATCGTATGATTTACCTGTTAATTTTTGGGTTATACATACAAAATTGAGTAATACCAAAGAAAATAAAGTATAAAGAATGTGCATTTGAACATATTTTGGAATATTTTTCAAAAATATTTCATGACGCGGGGGGAAAGTAAACAGAAACGAAGAGCGTAACAATGCGTTGCTCTCATTCTTTGCTCTCATCGCGATGAGATCAAAGACTATAAATATATGAAGATGTTGCATTGCCAGTGCCAAATTTGTCGATGGCACTACGGCTACTGCCACTTATTGTACTCAGAGAATTTATTATACTCAGAGAACGTATTGTTCTCTTCTCTAATTTATTCTCATATGCGTGTATACGTGTGGCTTGTACATTGCCAAATAAAATAATAAACAAACTGAAAGATGTCTTGTTTTCACAAAATGTATGTGCAAATAGCCTGTGGAAAAAAATATTACCGTTTGTTTTATTGTAGGGTAAGAATATGTGTTTTATTGTTGTAGAAATGAAACTATATCGATTCGCACCGAAATAATAAATCTACATTTTGTGTGGACATTTGAAACTGAAAAACTGAAAAATTGTTTTATATAAAGTGTGAATTTAAAAATTGTAGTGCATGCTCAAACAAAACTTTTAATAAATATAATATATAATTAAAATCATAAATCATATTTTTAGAAGATATTGATAGGACTGGAAATATATCAGAAAGTACACATACCCCTGATATAGATGTCGCAGATATATACGATGAAAATAAAGAATATTTTAATGAAGGCACCGATTGTTTTACGTCCAACAATGTGCCAATTGAATTAACATCAAGTCGATATTTTGTTGGTTACATAGCTCAACGAATATCTTGCGTTAAATGTCGTGTGGATATAATCAAACCAGCGCAAATTTTGTCATATCCTTCAGAAATGTTCGTTTATGCAAAAAATTATATAAAAGATTCCGACTTTGGAAGTTTGTGCGCTCCATCTGATTTATTTTTTGAAGTTTGCAAAATTCATATAAGTCTTCGAAAAAATTTTTTTAGAAAATAAATCTATAAAAAACAAAAAAAACATTTGTAGTAGGCCAAAAAATACAAAAAATGCACAAAAAATACAATTTATTCCTTGGTTTGATGAAATTAACGAATGTTATAAACACAGAATGGAGATGCTTAATTTACTAATTGTTGTTTTACTACGGAAGCATTCCACATGGGAAACATACACATTCAAATTATCCAGTATGGAAAAAGTTAAAATGTTGAACCATTAAAATGATAAATAAATTTAATAAATACTAAACAAAAAAAGCATTCGTTTTATTACAACTTCATTCTATACAAAAATAGACACATATGGTAAATACATACATACATAATTGAATAGTAATATATAGGGCAAGTATTATAAGCATTTTGCTTTAAAAACTTTTTTTTGCTTGTTTTGTAAATTTTTCGCACAAAATGCTTTTTTCGGTACACCATGCTTAGATTTGCTTTTTTTTTAAGTTGGCAATATCTTTTTGAAAAATATGTTTTTCTGAGTCATTCTGTTAAGTATTTTGTCAATTATTAATAATATTGTACCTTTTCACACTTATGTATTTCTGTATTTTGAAAGATTCATAATCAAAACTGTAACAGACTTCATAAAATTTGTTTTTGTAAATAAACGGTAAATATATGATATTTTGTATATTTTGTTTATAGTTACATATATGTATTTTTTAAGCCGCACAAGTTCACTTACATTTATTTTCGCAAAATTTAACTGTCGTTTACTTCCGAAGTTTCTAGTGTTTTTATTAAAACAAATTAATTTAAAAACTGAAAAGAAGATGCCAAAAGAAAGAAAAAAAACATTTAATGCCCGTATGGCAAAAGAATACCCAGATATATTAAGATCTGATGATTCAATTTTGTTTTGTGTGGTCTGTGAATGCCCCATTAGTGGCACAAAAAAGTATAACGTTCAACAACATTTTGGAACATCAAAACATAAAACGGCTGCTGAAAATAATAAACAGAATTGTGCTCAATCGTTGTTGACTAGTTACACGAATGACCCAACTATAAATTCATTTTATATGGAGTTAGGCAAAATGTTTGTGACTGCAAATATTCCATTGTATAAAGTTAATGATCCTGGCGTTATATCATTTTTTAAAAAATTTACAAATTATTCTTTACGCTCTGAAACGACTTTACGAAAGAAATATATGGATATACTTTATGAAGCTTACCTCAAAGAGCTTCAAAGTAAAGCAGCAAACAAAAACATTTGGGTATCATTGGATGAAACAACTGATTGTGAACAACGCTTGGTTGCGAATTTTGTTTTTGGTATATTAGAGGAATCGGAGAAAGAAAAATCATATTTATTTAGTTTAGCCCACGTGGAACGAGCTAATAGTAATTCTATGGCGGCATTCTTCAATGAATTGCAATTTATTGTCGATTTTTATTTATCAAAAATATATGTATGTAAATAAATTTATATGAATGCAGGTGTTAAATACAAAAATGTAATGCTTGTGGTAACTGATGCAGCCCCTTATATGGTATCTGCAATGCGGTCATTAAAAATTCTATACCTGAAGATGTTACATATTACATGTTTAGCTCATGGGTTGCACAGAGCCGCAGATTTTATTCGTTTAAGTTTCGTTAATGTGAACGCCCTCGTTAGCAATTGCAAAGCCGTCTTTCTTAAGGTACGAAGTATATTTATTGTTTTAAAATAGACTTGTTCGCCAAAAGTAATTCCTACAAATTTTCAGGCTCCCTCTCGTACGAGTTTATTGCATTCAATGTACCCAACAATACGCAATCCGCCCAAACCCTGCACCACCAGATGGGGATCTTGGATTAAAGCTGCCATTTACTACAGCGATAATTTTGTAGAAATTAAGACCGTTCTTAATGAACTTCCAAATGAAGAGGCTGAGTCTATAAGCAATGCAAAGTTATTATTTGAAAATTCATCTGTAAAAGCTGATTTAGCGTACATTAAAAATAATTTTGAATGTATTTGTCAAAGCAAAATTAGAAACCAGAGGACTTCCTCTTAATGAAAGTTTATCCGTCATTGAAGACGTTAACCAAAAATTGCAGGCCCTTCAAAATAAAACATTTTTTGAAAAGTTTAACAAAGTTTTAAAAAAAAATGACGGGCTTAAAACACTGACCAAGATTAAAAATAACTTATATTTTAATAAAAAATATAAATAAATATGCCCCTGTAACATCGACTGATGTAGAACGAATATTTTCAATGTATTCTACAGTCTTATGCGACAATCGAAGATCTTTTCAATTTGGAAATTTAAAAAAACATATGATTGTACATTGCAACAAAAATGTATTTCAATAAAAATTACTAAATATAAATAATTGGTGTATTTTTCTTGCGCTTTTTTCTGTGCTTATTTTTAAGAAATTTTGTGCTTTTTTGCTTGCTTTTTTTAATTTTTTTTGTGCTTTTTTTTACTTGCCCTAGTAATATATAATTCCGTGCGAATCGATATAATTTCATTTCTACAACAATAAAACACATATTCTTACCCTACAATAAAACAAACGGTAATATTTGTTTTCCACAGGCTATTTGCACATACATTTTGTGAAAACAAAAAATCTTTCAGTTTGTTTATTATTTTATTTGGCAATGTATGTATACATACATGCACACACGTATCCACGCATATGAGAATAAATTGCTTAGAGAAAAGAACAATACGTTCTCTAAGTACAATAAGTGTACTGAGTCTTTTTTGTTTTCTTTCTCTCAGTTAAAATGAGAGTGAGAACGACGATTCAGCTTTCCCTGTTACCTACCCCCCCTCATAAGAAAGAAGCACAAAATTTTGTCAATTTTAAATACACTGTGTGCAACATCTTTACATATTTATAGTCTTTGGTCAAACAATAAAAACGATCATACATACATAATCGTACATACGCATATACATACGTACGATGAGAGCAACACATTGTTACGCTCTTTGTTTGTGTTTATTTTTCTTCTGTCTTCCCTCCCTCATCAAGAAATGATTTTTAAAAAAGATTTTGGTGAGAGCGGGTCTTACTGGAACATCCCGCCATAAGAAATTTTACTTCTACATGATGCGCATTCTTTATATCCATATTCTTTGGTAATACCAAAGAAAATAAAGTATAAAGAATGTGCATTTGAACATATTTTGGAATATTTTTCAAAAATATTTCATGTCGCGGGGGGAAAGATAGGAGGGAAGTAAACAGAAACGAAGAGCGTAACAATGCGTTGCTCTCATTCTTTGCTCCCATCGCGATGAGATTTTTGTCATATCCTTCAGAAATGTTCGTTCATGCCAAAAATTATATAAAAGATTCCGACTTTGGAAGCTTGTGCGCTCCATCTGATTAATTTTTTGAAGTTTGCAAAATTCATATGTCTTCGAAAAATTTTTTTTAGAAAATAAATCTATAAAAAACATAAAACCATTTGTAGTTGACCAATGCGTAAGTTGCACAAAAAATACAATTTATTCCTTTTGGTTTGATGAAAATAACGAATGTTATAAACACAGAATGGAGATGCTTAATTTACTAATTGTTGTTTTACTACGGAGCATTCCACATGGGAAACATACAAATTTAAATTATCCAATATGGAAAAAGTTAAAATTTTGAACCATTAAAATGATAAATAAATTTAATAAATACTAAACAAAAAAAGCATTCGTTTTATTACAACTTCATTCTATACAGAAATAGACACATATGGTAAATACATACATACATAATTGAATAGTCTAAAAAATAACATTATAATTCGGTGCGAATCGATATAATTTCATTTCTACAACAATAAAACAAACGGTAATATTTGTTTTCAACAGGCTATTTGCACATACATTTTGTGAAAACAAAAAATCTTTCAGTTTGTTTATTATTTTATTTGGCAATGTATGTATACATACATGCACACACGTATACACGCATATGAGAATAAATTCCCAGCGGTAAATAAAACTAAGTACTTAGGCAATATGCGATGACGTGAGTATGATATTCTAAGCGAGCGATCTACGTACTTAGAGTATAATCTATGCGTAATCCAACATATAATGCACACTAATTACATTTTCGCTTACGTTTTAAGCAGGGATTCAGTTGATATTTTTATGTTATGTTTTTATTTAAAGAAGAATAATAAACAACCGTTTGTTTTTTGTTTACATGAAATAAATATAAAACAAAATTTATGTTTCTTTTCAGTTTAAAGTTGATTTTATCAAGTGTTATAAGTGAAGTGATTTAATAAAAGGAGAAATTAATAATAATGGAAGGTTTTTCGTCTAGAAATTTAAAGCGATTGACAGAAAATGAAAAAAGAAGATATACAAATGAGAGAATTATTAATTTTTAAATAATCACCCTTATTCTGGTTGTCGTCGTCGATACCAAAAATGATAACGATAAAATCAGAGTCGACACAACACAATATCGACGGCGTAATCTATAACTGTCAATAACGACAAACAGAATACCAATTTTAAACTGTCGTAAATAAGGGTGAATATTAATTATTTCAGTTGATCAAATACAAGCCACTACAATAATTAAACAACTTGTAAAAAAAAAAAACGTACATGTGGGAAAAGATCCCGATTTTCCTATTTTAAATGTTGAAGACATGGAAAGAGTTAACAGCCTAATTTCAGCAGATCCAGAAACCATTAACCTATAAATATAGTTCTTATTCCAGATTCCAAAAATAAAGACCATTTTGAGACCAGGAGGCTTAGAAAAAAATGTTGACAATTTATTTATTTTGACAATTTTTTTTATGCAATATTCATAAAGATGTATCATCATATATATTATTTCTAAAGCACTTTTTTTGTCGGTTGCAAATATCTCTCATACCACCGTATCAAATTTAATGAATGATATCTCATTTTAAAGCTTATATCTAACACTAATGACAAAAAATAATTAGAAATTGAGAAATTAATATTTTCATTGATAAAAATTATATTTTATATAGAACTGCATGATAATACTGTTGTCATTATGATTATATGTTTTTGTTCAAGTGTGGTAATACATCATATATATTATTTCTAAAGCACTTTTTTTGTCGGTTGCAAATATCTCCCGTACCACCGCATCAAATTTAATGAATGATATCTCATTTTAAAGCTTATATCTAACACTAATGACGAAAAATAATTAGAAATTGAGAAATTAATATTTTCATTGATAAAAATTATATTTTATATAGAACTGTATGATAATACTGTTGTCATTATGATTATATGTTTTTGTTCAAGTGTGGTAATACAGGGTCGCTTAATAGTAATGCAGTTCTACATAATATAGTACGTATTAAAATCCATTCTGTCAATACAGTTTATTACTAAGTCAGTTATATATAATATGCATATTAAGTTGTAAAAAGCTGTTTTGGCAATACTTTGCAGTAGTTGTTAGATCAAGTGCGATAAACAGGGTCGCTTAATTGTAATGCTATTCCACATAATATATAAAGTTGTAAAAGCCATTTTGGTAATGTCGTTATTGTCATGGAATTGTTTGTTTTATGAAGTGTAGTAATACGGTGTCTTTTAATATATACATATATATAGTGTTAGCTGATATTTAACAGTTAAAAAGGTTTTAAGAAAAATAAGAATAAAAATAACGTGCAACGTAAGAATATAAATAACGTGCATTTAGATTAAAACAAGTAATTGAATTAAAACATCCTTTTCTATTTAGTTCTTAATTTTTACTATTTTATTACCTTACCGACAAAAAAAGTGCTTTAGAAATAATATACAGTTAGAAGCAAAACTGTCCAGATGTTTTGCATTAAGAAAGTAAGGTAATGAAAGTAATACAAATATAGGTGTATTATCAAATGTATGTATTTATTCTATTTTATTGAACATTATTCTAAATTATAAAGAACAAAAACTTATAAAAATTTCTTCAAAAAAAATAAAAAAAAATGCAAAAAACAAAAAATTCACTATTTGGACACATTTGCACTGTTTGCGGAGTTTGTTGAAAATCATTAATCCTTGCCAATTTAATATTTCGTCCAAGGGCCTTTATTTTTAATTACACTTTCAATACGTTTTGGCATACTCTCCACCAACTTTTGGATGGTATCACGGTCCATTCACTCCTCGCCATTCACGTTGTATTCTCTTCCAAAGCTCGTCAAAAATTTTTGGTGGGTTTTTTGAGAGTACAACTGTTTCTCATTTCTTGTTTTTTCGCTCTTACACTTATACAAGTGCAAATTGTAGTAGTATATGTCTGCCGATCGCGGCTATATAGGCATTTCATCAACATCGCTTAAGTGCCTCGGCCACGATCAAACAGATTGGATCAAATTTTGCATATGTGTTGGTAATTTTTGTTTGACTTAGCACAGCAACGCATCAAATTTAAGCCTTCAAATTTCATTTAAAAAATGTCGTGAAGAAGAAAACATCATATGAGCGCAGTTCACAATCTTGGCAAATTGTCTAGCACCATGGCATTTGCAAATGTTGGCTACTTTTTTGCCATACCACTAACAAAATACACAGAAATACCCTTGCCACGGTTTGGCAAATATGCCACACTCAAAACCGTAGTTTATATTTGCCATACTTAAGCAAATGAACAGCTGATCATAAAAATTAAAAACATTGAAAAATAGTCACAAAAAAATGGAAACGTACGACATAAAAAAAACGAATTAAAAGAGAAAAGCCGAATAAAAAATGGACAGAGGGCGAAATAAATGAAATTATCTTGAAGATATTTGAATGCGTTTTATTTAAATATAAAATGACAACATTTAAGAAAACATTACTGAATATATGGCTTTCATTTGAGAAGTTTGCAATAACTGCTGCAAAGTTAAACAAAAAACACCGTTCACAATTAATGGCAAATATTTACAATGGTATAAATTTACCATCTAAATGCCCAAGATTGTGAACTGCGCTATGGTTTTCATCGGAAAAAATTCTTTTATGGTTTTCTGTCTTTTTTAGAAAATATTTTTTTAGGTTTTCTCAAAGAACATATGGTTTTTGGTTGGGAGATTTGTTTTTGTTTTTTTATCATCGAGTTTTTTTCTTTTAATATGGCAAATGATTATTTCATAGCCATTGCCCTGTCGCAGGCAATTAAAAAAAAAAACAAAAAAAGGATGAAACAGTGGTTGAAGAAAAGGGATGAAAACAAAAAAAATCAAGAATCTTCTCAATGAACGCATTGTTATGGAAACTTGTGGAGGAATAAACAAGATTTTAAAATATTGTTACGTTTTTACCTTTTAAAAACGTTAAAAATATGAGTTCGTAGATTGCAAATAAAATAAAAATAAATCTGTGTTTAATTTTAAGTCAATTCTTTATTTTCTGCACAACTTTCGTGCCACTGTTCGAACTTATTCTACGCATACAATGATAACTTTCACAATATGTGCTTGTTCGTGATATTTCTCTGCTTATAACCTTTTTTATAAGCAACAACAACACTTGTTAGTTATTCTTCTTTGCTCACAACCTTTATTGTAAGCACCACACTAACAACTGTTTTCTTCACGCAACTTGTCTGCACACCAGTCTGACTGAATTATCGATCTCGTATCTTCACACCACTGGTTGAATTCTCACTCAATTCAACGCGACGTCGTCACACGACTAACTTAACTCGATCTTCGAGAAACACGTGTCTTCATACACGACTGACTGAATTCTAACTGAATCATCGTTGCTCGCTTTGTCTTGCCTTTTATATCACTGGATCAACAGTGTGATGGATGCCCTTGAAGGATGATGACGACCTTCGGGAACAATCCAAAAATGTGAACAACTTGTTTCCATTTTTGTTGTTCGTGTATCTTATTTACTTTCGTCCAGGCAGAGTTGTTGTTGTTTTGTTTGTTTGTCTTTCTGCTATATATTTTTTTTATACGCAGTCGTTGTTGCTATATTTGTTTATTCATCGATCTTATAAACAAGCACTGTTGTTTTTTGTTGCTATATGCTTACTCATTCGTTGATCACGTGAACAACTGCATTGTTTTGTTTTTGGAGCTTTTGTTTTTATGCGTGATCAACTCCATTGTGTTGTTTTTGGAGCTTTTGCTTATTATTTTAACAACACCATTTCCATTTTCGTAACAATATAATATAAAGGCAATTAAAACAAATTATTAATGGGCTTAATTTTTTCGGCTTATAATTAAAATCGTTAATAATTTTGTTAAACAAAACAAAGTTCATAAAACTAGAATAAATAAACAATATCATAAAATTCATAAATAAAAACAAAACTAAACAAAAAAGATCAAAATAGCTACTTTTTTACAATTGTTTTGCTACACACTTTCAAAAACCCGCGAAACAAAGTGTGATGTTACTCATACGAAATCTAGAGAAAAATGAAATTTGAAGTGATTGCCCGCACACACATCAAATTTGCTTCAATTTTCTGCGGTGGAGGTAGCGAAAATCAAAATATTTTGATATTCTTCAAACTCTTCTCAGCCTGTACGTGTGAGGTCAGTTTTCTGTACGTGTGAGTACAGTTTTACCAATACAATCACAAAAATGGCAATTTGATCCAATCAGTTTGATCCTGGCGGGTCTGCATTAGAACTCCACTTATTATGTAAGTGAAACGTTAATAGAGCCTAATGCAGACCCGCCGCGATTAAATTGCCATTTTTGTGATTGTATTGGTAAAACTGTACTCATACGTACAGAAAACTGACCTCACACGTACAGGCTGAGAAGAGTTTGAAGAATATCAAAATATTGTTACGTTTTTACCTTTTAAAAACGTTAAAAATATGAGTTCGTAGATTGCAAATAAAATAAAAATAAATATGTGTTTATTTTTGAATAAATTCTTTATTATCTGCACAACTTTTGTGCCACTGTTCGAACTTATTCCACGTATACAATGATAACTTTCACAATATGTGCTTGTTCGTGATATTTCTCTGCTTATAACCTTTTTTATAAGCAACAACAACACTTGTTAGTTATTCTTCTTTGCTCACAACCTTTTTTTGTAAGCACCACACTAACAACTGATTCTCAAACGCAACTTGTCTGCACACAAGTCTGACCGAATTAAAGCTCGATAGATTTAACTCACACCGACGTGACGTCGTCTTACACGATTAAATTCAAACTCAACCATTGCTCGCTTTGTCTTGCCTTTTTATATCTCTGGATCATTAGTGTGATGAATGCCCTTGAAGGATGATGAAGACCTTCGGGAACAATCCAAAAATGTAAACAACTTGTTTCCATTTTTGTTGTTCGTGTATCTTATTTACTTTCGTCCAGGCAGAGTTGTTGTTTTGTTTGTTTGTCTTTCTGCTATATTTTTTAATACACGGATGTTGTTGCTATATTTTTGTTTATTCATCGATCTTATAAACAAGCCCTGTTATTTTTGTTGCTATATGCTTACTCATTCGGTGATCACGTGAACAACTGCATTGTTTTGTTTTTATGCGTGATCAAGTCCATTGCGTTGTTTTTGGAGCTTTTGTTTATTATTTTAACAACACCATTTCCACTTTCGTAACAATATTTTGATTTTCGCTACCTGCTCCGCAGAAAATTGAAGCAAATTTGATGTGTGTGCGGGCAATCACTTCAAATTTCATTTTTCTCTAGATTTCGTATGAGTAACATCACACTTTGTTTCGCGGGTTTTTGAAAGTGTGTAGCAAAACAATTGTAAAAAAGTAGCTATTTTGATCTTTTTTATTTAGTTTTGTTTTTATTTATGAATTTTATGATATTGTTTATTTATTCTAGTTTTATGAACTTTGTTTTGTTTAACAAAATTATTAACGATTTTAATTATAAGCCGAAAAAATTAAGCCCATTAATAATTTGTTTTAATTGCCTTTATATTATGTTTTAAAATCTTGTTTATTCCTCCACAAGTTTCCATAACAATGCGTTCATTGAGAAGATTCTTGATTTTTTTTGTTTTCATCCCTTTTCTCCAACCACTGTTTCATCCTTTTTTGGTTCCTTTTTTTGTTTTTTTTTAATTGCCTGCGACAGGGCATTGGCTATGAAATAATCATTTGCCATATTAAAAGAAAAAAACTCGATGATAAAAAACAAAAACAAATCTCCCAACCAAAAACCATATGTTCTTTGAGAAAACCTAAAAAAATATTTTCTAAAAAAGACAGAAAACCATAAAAGAAATTTTTCCGATGAAAACCATATGATGTTTTCTTCTTCACGACATTTTTTAAATGAAATTTGAAGGCTTAAATTTGATGCGTTGCTGTGCTTAGTCAAACAAAAATTACCAACACATATGCAAAATTTGATCCAATCTGTTTGATCGTGGCCGAGGCACTTAATGATATTGTGGCTTACATTCTAAGTGAGAGCATAGCGATGTGGCAGCCTATGACACTTTTATGTTAAATCTAAGTGGGAAACTAAGTGAAAGCATCACCACTGACAGCCACGAAATATCGCTTAGATAAGCGAGTACATAATGCGTATTTTAACCGATGGGTTGCTTAGAAAAGAGAACAATACGTTCTCTAAGTATAATAAGTTCTCTGAGTACAATAAGTGTACTGAGTCTTTTTTGTTTTCTTTCTCTCAGTTAACATGAGAGTGAGAACGACGATTTAGCTTTCCCTGTTACCTACCCCCCTCATCATAAAGGAGCACAAAATTTTGCCAATTTTAAATACATTGTGTGCAATCCTAATATATATTATAAATCTTTCTGTAAGTCTGTTTTTTTGTTTGTTTGTTTGTTTGTTTGTTTGTTAGCCAATCACGCCTGAACGCCTGGACCGATTTTCTTGAAATTTGGGATATAGATCGAGCCATTGTCGGTGCAGGTTATAGGCTATAAATTTTTTCAAAATTTTGCCAAAAAGGGGGAAAAAAATGGGACAAAGGGAGAAAAAATGGGCAAAAATTAGTACTTTTATGCATAAATGCTGTATTTTATCTGTTTTATAGGTAATTTTTTACGATTTAGCTTGGTTAAGTTTCCCAAATAGCTTTTGGAGGTGTTCCATTTCTAAAGTTGAACCAAAAGGGGTTCAAAAAGGGGGAAAGGGGCCAAAAACGGGCAAATTGAGTGTATAGCCAATCACGCCTGAACGCCTGGACCGATTTTCTTGAAATTTGGGATATTGATCGAACTTTTGTCGGTGCAGGTTATAGGCAATAAATCTTTTCAAAATTTTGACCCAAAGGGGGAAAAAATGAGTCAAAGGGAAGAAAAAATGGGCAAAAATTAGTACTTTATGCATAAATGCTGTATTTTATCTGTTTTAAAGGTATTTTTTTACGATTTAGCTTGGTTAAGTTTCCCAAATAGCTATTGGAGGTGTTCCGTTTCTAAAGTTGGACCAAAAGGGGTCCAAAAAGGGGGAAAGGGGCCAAAAACGGGCAAATTGACTGCATTTATATTTAGGACTTAGAGTATTCAAAAAACTGGGTTGTTTGTTAAACCGGTTTCCGAATAATTTAAAAAATTGGATTTTTTAAGAAACCGGTTTTGAAAACCGATAAACCGGTTTTTTATTTATTGTTATTTTTAATGCAAAAATTACCCAATAATAATTTTTTTTAATTTTTTAAACTAATCCAAACTACATAACCCGCGCAACGCCGGGTACAATCTGCTAGTATCTTTATATATTTATAGTCTTTGGTCAAACAATAAAAACGATCATACATACATAATCGTACATACACATACGTACGATGAGAGCAACACATTGTTACGCTCTTTGTTTGTGTTTATTTTTTTCTGTCTTCCCTCCCTCATCAAGAAATGATTTTTAAAAAGATTTTGGTGAGAGCGGGTCGTACTGCTACAACCAGCCATAAGAAATTTTACTTCTACATAATGCGCATTCTTTATATCCATATTCTTTGGTAATAAGCAAATTTAAGAAACATTAGGGTGGCACTTAGATTTGAAATGTTAATAATAATAAGAAATAAAAATTACATTAAATTAAGTAGATTAATTTAAAATACTAAAACATCGTCAACATTCCGCCAGCCTTGAACAGAATTTATGAAGTTCAATCATCCTTCGGCAAGGGGTATAATTTTGTCACAGGTCTTTGTAGCGTTGAGGTTGCAGTCTTTATAGTAGCCACTCTAACTAGGCCATCAGAACCAGCATGGGTCTCTAGAACTCTTCCAAGTTTCCAACAAGCTGGAGGTAGATTTTTATCTTGTAACAAAACGACATCATTTATTCTCAAGTTTGGTTTTTCTTTAAGCCATTTTGCCTTAGGTTGTAGGGATAAAAGATAATCCGTTAACCAACGTGACCAAAAATATTGTGTAAGTTGCTGGATGTGGCTTAATTTGGAAAGATAGGAAGTTTTCAAATGCGTGACATCCGCTTCAGGCAATGCATTAAGTGGTCTGCAAATTAAGAAATGGCCTGGTGTAATATATAGTAGGTCATCTGAGTCAGCTTGAGCTAATGGTCTTGAGTTAAGGATAGCTTCTATTCTGGTTAACAGTGTAGTTAGTTGTTAAAAGTTTAATATAGCGAGACCAATTGTCCTAAGGAGATGATACTTCATGCTCTTTACCGTTGACTCCCAAGCACCTCCAAAATGAGGAGCAGCAGGTGGGATGAAGTGCCATTGTACACCTTTAGTAGATAAAGAATTTGAATTATTATTATTGAATTCAAAAGTTTTTACCGATTGGTAGAATTCATCAATATTTCAGCCATTATCGCTGTATATGTGGCCGCACAAGCCTCTGGGTGCAACAAATCTATCGAGGGCTGCTAGAAAGGCATCTGAAGTTAAATTAGTGACGAGCTCTAAATGGACCGCTTTTGTGACCAGACAAATGAACACCGCTATATATGCCTTAACAGCTGGCGCTCTACGACCGTTATGTAATTTGTACGATATAGGACCAACATAGTCACAGCCTACTTGGTAAAACGGGTACTAAGCATTTACTCTAAATTTAGGTAGGTCACCCATCAGTTGATCATTAGACTTAGCGTTGTAGCGATGACAGACAGGACATTTATCACAAACTCTTTTAACCAATTCACGAGCTCCCACAATCCAATATCTTTGTCGGAGTGTAACGATAAGATGAGTAATTCCTGCATGTAGATTCTTCAAATGTAGTTCATGGACAATTTTATTAGCGATAGGGCTGTTTTTATGCAAAATAATCTGGTGTTGACTGTCATATGGTAGATCTGCTTTGTTAAGTCGACCTCCTACTCGTAAAATGCTGAATTCATCTATGAATGGAGATAATCGTTTTAACTTTTTACTAGTGATAGGAACCGTATTTTTGATATTAGATATGATGTCAGGAAAGTCAGATTTTTGATAGTATTTAAAAAACTCATTTTCAGCATCTCTAATTTCGGCTACTTGAAGTGGTGATTTATTTCGTAACTTATAACGAAAGTTGTTAAAAGCTCGATAATAGTAAGCAAGGGATCGAACCATACGTAGAAATTTAGAATTCCTCTCATTTAATATGGCAATAACGTCTTCAGAGACAGTTGCTGGAAGACTAACTTGTTGCTCAATCCGTAACTCTTCTTTAGTTTTCACATCTTTTAAGATTTCGGGCCACTCAGTTGGTTCTTTTAGTAAAAAAGGTGGGCCGTAAAACCACATCTGGTTATTTATCAGATAGCTCGATCGGCTGCACTAGAGGCATCACAGAACCCGTGGTAGGTAATGTTGGTTTCTGTGGAAAAGATAATTATTGGAATGTAGATATTATTTAACTGAAAAAATTCTGAAAATAATTGTTCAGCAGTATTTTTTATTTCAATAGGAAGGGGCTCATCCCAATCCAACTGGATTAACCAAAGTTTCTGAATTATGATCTTTACTGCTATTATGACAGGCGAAATCCATCCAAGAGGGTCAAAGATTTTTGATATTTCAGATAAAAGTTTCCTCTTTGTATCGATACAATATGTCTTATCCTTTACATTATAAGAAAAACAATCAGTCGCTGGATTCCATACTACACCAAGGAGACATACAGAGATATCTGTAGGCATGTTCACAATGCTCTCAATTTTGTCGCTTTCAGGGACGATAGTTAAAACACTGCTCTCGTTACATGCCCATTTTCTCAATCGAAAACCGCCAGCCATTAGCATCTCATTTAGTTGGTTTGCTAACCTTTGGGCCTCTTCTATGGTGTTGGAGCCAGCCATGCAGTCATCTACGTAAAAGTTCATTTTCAAAGCCTCGCTGGCTAGTGGAAATCTTTCTTTCTCATCTTCACTCAACTGTAACGGTGCGTATAGATAAGTACGGGGCAGGTGAGGTACCATAAGTCACTGTAGTGAGCCTGTAGTGTTTTATTTCTTCATTCGGATTATTTCTCCATAATATTCGCTGAAAATCTCGATCACATTCTTGTACACCGATCATTCGAAACATTTGTTTTATATCTGCTGTAAAACAGTATTTTTTGCACCTATATCGAAGTATAACTGCCATTAGATCTTGGTGTAAAACTGGACCCTTTAGTAGGTTGTCATTAAGAGACTTTCCATTTGTTGATTTGCACGAACCATCAAATACTACGCGTAGTTTCGTAGTGATACTGATACTATCTTTCAACACAGCATGGTGAGGTAAATAAAACACTTCGGTAACAGGGCGTCTTATTTCATTTTCAGGCACTAGTTCCATATATCCCATTGAGAAATATTTACGCATAAATTCAGAATATTCTTCTCGTAACTTGTTGTTATATTTAAACTTACGTTCCATTGCCTGTAGTCGTCTTAGGGCACCAGTAAAGGACTCTCCTAAATCAGCTTTCTGTTTGAAAGGCAATCTAACGCAGTATTTTTCAGATCTGATAGTTGTTGATTTAAATAGTTCTTCAGCGGTTTGGTCTTCAATTGTCAAGCATGGTTCAGACGGCTTCAAGTTCTCATATTCCCAAAATAACCGTAAAGTTTCATTAAGATCTTCCGCAGCTACACTTTGACTTAAGTGACAGACAGTAATTGATTCATCCATTGTGCACCCACTACAGATAACCCAACCAAAAGCTGTATTCTGTGCCAGTAAGTTGCCGTCTTTTATAATTTTACCTTCTCTTATAAGGGAAAAGAAATAATCAAACCCAACTAAAATGTCAATATCTTTTGGGGTATCAAACTTATTATCCGCTAGAGGAAGATTTTTAATCTCATCCCAATAATTAATTCTTACTTGGGCACATGGCAACTTGGATGTTAAATTATTAAAGATATGAGCAAGCATACTCACATTATCACTACTATGTACAGACTTTACCTGTAGTTCAACAGTACACTTAGTTACACCAGCCTTGTTATTGCCCAATCCGCTCACATAAATTTTGGAAGGTTTTCGTTGCAGTCCTACCCTTTGAACACACCTTTCTGATATTAAAGTGTTTTGACAGCCTGAATCTAAAAGAACACAACAACTTTGGTAATATCCCATATTATCTTTAACCAACACCCTGGCAGTTGGTAGCAACATATTTAAATTTCTCACCTCAGCAGATGCAGCTAAATTTACAGATGTATCACTGTTAACAGTAAAGGTGTCATTTAAATTACCTTTTAGAGCAGGTTTATCTTGAGGTTTAGTAGTATTCGCTGTAGTAGATACATTTGTATTAGAGAATGGTGATGGGCACTACAAGTTTCACACACATGTTTTGAGGGACAGTCTTGTACTCTATGATTTAATTTTAAACAATTAAAACAAAAACGCTTCTCCTTTATGAACTCTATACGTTTCGGAACGTCCAATTTATTGAATGTAGGGCAATATGACAGATGGTGATTTTGTGAACAAGCAGCACACTCTTTTTTCATCGAACCGGTATAGGCGCGAGCAGATCTTTGAGGGGGTTTTGGAGAAGGTTTCCTAATTCTTTCAGTAACAGGTGATGGCATACGCTCCAAGGCATCACATCGTTCGTTTATAAACATAATTAAACTATTAAGGGAAGGAAAAGATACCTTACCGCAATGTTCAGCCCATGCCTGTAAAATGTATCGATCAACTTTTTTACAAAGCAAGTGTATCAGCCATAGATCTCTTTTCTCAGCATCAGCTCCTTGGGCACGAAGTCCACGGATGACTTCATCGGCTACATTGGATACATTACGTAAGCCTTGTGGGGTATCAGATTGTGGGATACATAAAAATGTTTCTATTAAGGAATCCACAACCAGCGAGGGTTTATCATATCTTTCTTGTAATTTCTTTAGGGCTTCTTCGTAGTTCTGATCGGAAACTGTTAGATGGCTTATTAGATTTGCTGGTTCACCCTTTAACAACCCTTTTAAATATTGGAACTTTTGGGCAACAGACAGAGCGTTGTTGTTATTTATAGAGCTGTTGAATAAATCAAAAAAAGATTTAAACTCTGAATATTTGCGATCAAAAACAGGCACATTTAGTTTCGGCAATCGCACATCAGCAGAGTGAGTTGAGGTGTTAATCGTTTGAGACATTGTAGCTGGAGATATTGACTGTGCTGGCAGTTGAAGTGTATATAATTTCTCTAACAAAGCAGTCTGAGTTTGCAATAGCTGTTGCACGGCATCTTGATGCAGAGTGCGTCTTCTTCACGTTGAGGAAACTTTTCTGGATGTGCAGACATTTCAATGTCCAGTGATTGAAACTGGTCATATATTTTCTCCAAGTTATCCAACCGTGCACGGACTTCGAAAAGCGAGGTTTCATTATTAACTTGGCTTATAAAGTTTTCCAATCTCGTGGCAATACCTTTTAAATATGCCCTTTTACTTTTAAAATTTTCAATGTTACTCATTTTTGATTATTATTTACGAAAGTTTATTTTAGATTTTATAAAATAGTTTATTATAGTTTAATTTTTATTAGCACGAATATTCTCACAATAAACTTGATTTTCAATTAAAGCACCAACTTATTTTATGTTTTTTTTACACTTTATTTACAAAAGTGCAGCATCAGGCATGTGAACAAAATCTTTCTAATTATTTTTATAGTTAAATATACACAAGAACAATATTTGTGATTACGAGACTCCTTTCCCCGCAATCACGTCGGGGTCACCAAAAATGTACACGATAAAAAGAAAAACTACTTTATTGTTTCGTTGCTGAACACAGAATGAATAATATTTTTTATTGAAAAAATATGTTAAACTTCTTCTACCAGCTAAAGGTCCGTTATAAACAACAGCAACAATAATACAGCAAAATCACTCAAGAGAGTGCTGTTTACAAAAAGAATAGAAAACACATTGTAGTAAATGCATCGTATGATTTAACTGTTAATTTTTGGGTTATGCATACAAAATTGAGTAATACCAAAGAAAATAAAGTATAAAGAATGTGCATCTTAACATATTTTGGAATATTTTTCAAAAATATTTCAGGACGCGGGGGGAAAAAGATAGGAGGGAAGTAAACAGAAACGAAGAGCGTAACAATGCTTTGCTCTCATTCTTTGCTCTCATCGCGATGAGATCAAAGACTATAAATATATGAAGATGTTGCACTGCCAGTGCCAAATTTGTCGATGGCAGTACTGAGTACGGCTACTGCCACTTATTGTACTCAGAGAATTTATTATACTCAGAGAACGTATTGTTCTCTTCTCTAATTTATTCTCATATGCGTGTATACGTGTGTGCTTGTACATTGGCAAATAAAATAATAACCAAACTGAAAGATGTCTTGTTTTCACAAAATGTATGTGCAAATAGCCTGTGGAAAACAAATATTACCGTTTGTTTTATTGTAGGGTAAGAATATGTGTTTTATTGTTGTAGAAATGAAACTATATCGATTCGCACCGAAATAAAAAATCCACATTTTGTGTGGACATTTGAAACTGAAAAACTGTAAAATTGTTTTATAAAAAGTGTGAATTTAAAAATTGTAGTGCATGCTCAAACAAAACGTTTAATAAATATAATATATAATTAAAATCATAAATCATATTTTTAGAAGATATTGATAGGACTGGAAATATATCAGAAAGTACACATACCCCTGATATAGATGTCGCAGATATATACGATGAAAATAAGGAATATTTTAATGAAGGCACCGATTGTTTTACGTCCAACAATGTGCCAATTGAATTAACATCAAGTCGATATTTTGTTGGTTACATAGCTCAACGAATATCTTGCGTTAAATGTCGTGTGGATATAATCAAACCAGCGCAAATTTTGTCATATCCTTCAGAAATGTTCGTTTATGCAAAAAATTATATAAAAGATTCCGACTTTGGAAGTTTGCGCGCTCCATCTGATTGATTTTTTGAAGTTTGCAAAATTCATATAAATTTTCGAAAAAAATTTTTTAGAAAATAAATCTATAAAAAACAAAAAAACATTTGTAGTTGGCAAAAAAATACAAAAAATGCACAAAAAATACAATTTATTCCTTGGTTTGATGAAAATAACGAATGTTATAAACACAGAATGTAGATGCTTAATTTACTAATTCTTGTTTTACTACGGAAGCATTCCACATGGGAAACATACAAATTCAAATTATCCAGTATGGAAAAAGTTAAAATTTTGAACCATTAAAATGATAAATAAATTTAATAAATACTAAACAAAAAAAGCATTCGTTTTATTACAACTTCATTCTATACAAAAATAGACAGATATGGTAAATACATACATACATAATTGAATAGTCTAAAAAATAACATTATAATTCGGTGCGAATCGATATAATTTCATTTCTACAACAATAAAACACATATTCTTACCCTACAATAAAATAAACGGTAATATTTTTTTCCACAGGCTATTTGCACATACATTTTGTGAAAACAAAAAATCTTTCAGTTTGTTTATTATTTTATTTGGCAATGTATGTATACATACATGCACACACGTATACACGCATATGAGAATAAATTGCTTAGAGAAAATAACAATACGTTCTCTAAGTATAATAAGTTCTCTGAGTACAATAAGTGTACTGAGCAGTGTTGCCACGAAAAAAAGATATATTGTAACCAACATTTGTGAAAAAATTTACCAAATAAGAAAAAATATAACCAAAATTAAATTCACAGTTTTTTTATTTTATTTTTTTTCAAATTTAAATTACAATTAATACAAAAATAACAAAATAAAATGTTAGTCTTACTAATTAATACATTTCTACAAACAAAACAAAAGCTCTTTTTATAAGAAAAATAAATAACCAAAACCGGAAAAATCTACACATTGAACAAAAAAATAACCAATTTTGGTTAGAAATAACCAAAAACGGCAACACTGGTACTGAGTCTTTTTTGTTTTCTTTCTCTCAGTTAACATGAGAGTGAGAACGACGATTCAGCTTTCATAAGAAAGAAGCACAAAATTTTGTCAATTTTAAATACACTGTGTGCAACATCTTTACATATTTATAGTCTTTGGTCAAACAATAACAACGATCATACATACATAATCGTACATACGCATATCCATACGTACGATGAGAGCAACACATTGTTACGCTCTTTGTTTGTGTTTATTTTTCTCCTGTCTTCCCTCCCTCATCAAGAAATGATTTTTAAAAGAGATTTTGGTGAGAGCGGGTGTTACTGGTACATCCCGCCATAAGAAATTTTACTTCTACATGATGCGCATTCTTTATATCCATATTCTTTGGTAATACCAAAGAAAATAAAGTATAAAGAATGTGCATCTTAACATTTTTTGGAATATTTTTCAAAAATATTTCTGGACGCGGGGGGAAAGATAGAAGCGAAGGAAACGAAGAGCGTAACAATGCGTTGCTCTCATCGTGCGTTTTTGTTGTTTGACCACTTTTTTATTAAATTTTCTGAAATCACTTATTCTGGTCAGTGTTGCCACGAAAAAAAATATTGCAACCAACATTTGTGAAAAAAATTACCAAATAAGAAAAAATTAACAAAAATTAAATTCACAGTTTTTTTATTTTATTTTTTCAAATATAAATTATAATTAATACAACATAGTAAGAAAAGAAACAAAAAATAACAAACTAAAATTTTAGTCTTACAAATTAATTCATTTCTACAAACAAAAGCTCTTTTTATAAGAAAAATAAATAACCAAATCCGGAAATTTTGGTTAAAAATAGTTAAACGGCAACACAGGTTGTGATTAGTGAGCAAGAGAGAGAAAATAAGTTGAGAGAATTTATTTATTTACAGCCATAGAAAACTGTCAATAATATACGATACTTGATTTTCATTTCATCAACATACATATGTAAAGCTATCTATCTTAATAATTTTAGATAAATAAAGATAAAATAAAAAATCCAATTTTTTTTATTAAAAGTACATAAAGCTATCCATCTTTGGCTTAAAAATTATACCTAGTTTTTTTTAGATAAACAAAAATAAAAAAAACCCATTTTTTATTAGAAGAAAAAATAAAAAAATTAAATACGGCCAGCTAATGACATAGAACATTTTTAACATAAAATATTTTTTGAGTGTTATTCTGAAATAAAATGATAACGCATCCGCTACACATGTGTTCTTGTCGCAGTCTGATCGACAACTAAATCAAATAACACAAGAATGCATGTGAGTTCTCTCTGCACAATTGTGCGGGTAGTAATTTTAAACAAATTTTGGTGAGAGCGGGCCGTACGCCTACAACCCGCCATAAGAAATTTTACTTCTACATGATGCGCATTCTTTATATCCATATTCTTTGGTAATACGCAAATTTAAGAAACATTAGGGTTGCACTTAGATTTGAAATGTTAATAATAATAAGAAATAAAAATTACATAGATAAAATAGTAGATTAATTTAAAATACTAAAACATCGTCAACACTATCCATTTCGTGGTTTCAAAAGTATGGGACTGGAATTCGACATCTGTCAAACTAAGTTGTGAAACCAATTTTTTTCTTTTCAGTTGAAAGTCCGACATTGACGAAAATGGATCGCTTAACTATCACACAACGCATAAAAATTATCAAAACCTACTACAAAAATGCTGATTCTGCCACAGCCACGTATCGTGCGTATCGGCAATTTTTCGAACAAAATTTTCTTCAGCGATGAAGTACATTTCACACTCGGTGGGTATGTTAATAAACAAAATTGTCGTATTTGGGGTGCTGAGAATCCTCAAGTAATTGAAGAGGGGCCATTACATCGAGAAAAAGTCACTGTTTGGTGCGCTCTTTGGTCCGAAGGTGTGATTGGTCCTTACTTCTTCGAAAACGACGATGGAACGACTGTCACCGTCAATTCGGAGCGTTATGGTCATATGATAACCGACTTTTTTTTGCCTGCTATTGAAGAAAACGACTTGGAGAATATGTGGTTTCAACAAGACGGTGCCACATGCCACACAACTCGAGCGAATATGGCTTTATTGCAAGACACATTTCCTGGCCGCGTAATTTCTCGTCGTGGCGATATCAACTGGCCACCAAGATCATGCGATTTGACACCATTAGACTTTTTTTGTGGGGCTACGCGAAAGACCGTGTTTATGCAGATAAACCTTCAACTCTTGAGCACTTAAAAACCAACATTCGTCAAGTTATGGCTGAGATACCGCCCAATATGTGTCAAAAAGTGGTCGAAAATTACCTCAAAAGAATCAATGCTTGCAACACTTCGCGTGGAGGTCATTTAAATGATGTAGTATTTCACACATAATGTCAACGTTCAAACTTTATAATAAAAAAGAAATATCATGAAAAAAATATTTTATATTTACGTTTACTTTTGAAACCACGAAATGGATAACCCGGTAGTTATCATATAAAACTAAACCTACAGACAAAAATAAAAATAGAAAAACATACAAATAACAAGTATTACAAATAAAAATACAAAAAGTGTACAAACAAAAAATAGAAAGTAAAAAAATAGTGTGAAAATTAAATATCAAATTGAAAATTGAATTGAAATTAAAATATCATAAAAGAAATTATATATACATACATAATTGGTCATTACAACCCTTCAGTCAGGATTATTGACCTAGTTTCCCACACCACTTATGTTGTGTGTGTTAATTTTATACATAAGTGGCGGGACCTACAGTTTAAAGTCGACTCCGAACGACAGATTTTTTGAGAAACTTTTCATGGCAATTTTATTTACACTCAGAGTTTTTGCCAGAAATCTGCTGAGAGGAAGTCGCCGAAGAAATACTTTTTGTATTTTGTTTTGATGTCTGGCCTGGGGCTCGAACCCTGGCTTTACGTCTAATAAGCCAACACACTACCTACTAGACTACGGAAATTATATACAATAAGAAAAATAATAATAATTATAAGTACAAACCAAATTACATTCTACATATAAATACAAACAACATAAATAGTGTAACTGGTGAAAGCAAAAACAAATACAACTGACATCACACCATTACTCATCATACCGACAGGACATATGTGATCACAGAATCAACCCTCAACCTATCATTTTGAAGGAAGGATGCCCCGTTGCCGCCGTATTATATGCAAAAAGGAACGTACTTCAAGTATAACAAGTGTAAAATATATTTGTGTCATTTCCTTAAATTTGTAAGTTAATCAAATTTAAGAGATTTTTGTAATCTATTCAAAAATTGCTTAGCGACTTAGAGTTGGACACAAAATATATATTTTATACTTGAAAATTTTCAAATTATTAATTTATTTAATTATAAAATTGAATTTTATGATACACACCACCCTTATTTTTGATATAAATCGTGCGTGTTGTTGTTATCGCACACACGATGATCGCGACATTAATTATTATCATTTTTCTATATTAATTTACTAAACTTTTTAAAGTCGGTATTTTTATAAATTCAAATTATATATATTATTTTGACCTGTTCCCTTTATGATCCAATCAATAAAATATTCTAGCTCGAGGTCAATTTCTTAATTATCAATTTTCTTTTTTCTTTATTATATATTAATATTTCGATATCCATCGGATATCATCTTCAGGATTCACCAATGAGCTCTATCTGTCTCCTCGTCTGCCTCCCACTTTCTCGTCAGAAAAGGGTATTTTTTAGATATGATTTCTCCATCGAAGAAGGTTGTAAGTGTTGGAAATTCAAAAGTTAACCCATTAATTTTCAAATAACCGCATAAAAATGAGTTTTCCAAATCGATATGCTGTAGAATCACTTCCACATCGTAGGATAGAAAAATTCTATCAAATTCGAAACAAGATGGGTTGGTAACACACACTCTTTATAACGGTTCCAAGTTCCAAGGATTCCAAAAATCACAAGGAAATTCCTACGATGTGGAAGTGATTCTACAGCATATCGATTTGGAAAACTCATTTTTATGCGGTTATTTGAAAATTAATGGGTTAACTTTTGAATTTCCAACACCTACAACCTTCTTCGATGGAGAAATCATATCTAAAAAATACCCTTTTCTGACGAGAAAGTGGGAGGCAGACGAGGAGACAGATAGAGCTCATTGGTGAATCCTGAAGATGATATCCGATGGATATCGAAATATTGATATATAATAAAGAAAAACGAAAATTGATAATTAAGAAATTGACCTCGAGCTAGAATATTTTATTGATTGGGTCGGTATTTTTATTTAAAATAATTTATCTTTTTGTAAAAATTGAAGCACAAAAATATTCGCGAACTTTTTCTAAAATTCTTAATTTTATCAAATTGTTTCTCATTCTCTGCTTTTTCTTGTTTTGTTTATTCGCTGAATATAAATTGCATATGATCAGTGTTCCATTCCGTCGTTCCCTTACCACTTACAGTCACTGTTGCCAGAATTGACGATTTCTCTGCATTGACGTTTTTTACCCCTCAAAATACCAAAATGACGATTTGACGATTTTAGGTTGAAAAATGACGATTTTACTAAAATTAAAAAATATGGCAACTATTTTCAATATTATATTTTTAGAGTTGGTTTTTTTGGTATGTTACGATTTATGTGTGTGTGTTAGTTAAACTAAACAATTATTTTTGATTAATTATAAAGATAGTAAAAATTTTCAGGATAGTAAAAATGTTTATATAGGTATTTACGCTGCAGAAATTCTTTCAAATTAAAATCTTTGTGAAACTGATGTACAAGAAATAATGAATAATTGCATACAATTTTACATTGATTTAATTGACCAGATTTTTAAAAGATTGGATTTTGAAAATGAATTTAAATCCTTAAGTATATTTAATCCAAACTTATTAATAAATGGTGAATCCAATTCAATTTTAGATACTGTAAAGGCTTTTCCAAATTTTTTAAAAGAAGATGATAAACAAAGTATAGATTCAGAGTTTAGGGAATTAAAATTTTTAGATTTTAAAACTATTTTTGATGGAAAAGAGACAAACTTTACAGAATTTTGGAAAAAAATATCGGAAGTAAAACGATCTGATTCTTCTTTGGCTTTTCCAATTTAAACAAATTTTGTTCGCAATATAATGATTTTACCACACTCCTCGGCAAATGTTGAGAGAATATTTAGTCAGGTAAATTTAAATAAAACCAAAGTGCGTAATCGTTTACAAAACGATTCCTTAGAAGGCATTCTTTACACAAAAGACTATTTAAAACTTAAAAAGTCTAGCTGTTATGACACACAGATGAGTTCAGATTTGCTTAAATTGTTATCATCAGATATTTATGCATAAAATAAGTATTTGGTAAATATGTTAACTAGTTTTTATATTTTATGTATGTATATTAAAAATATATGTATATGTTTGTGAATTCTGATCTCAATATGAACATTATTTTTTACTATTATAAAACTTTTATATTTCATTGTTATGTTTTTAAATAAATATAGTTAATAAGACTGAATTAATATTATTATTTTTTTGAAATAAAACAATTAAAACTAAAAAAAAAATTAAAACTTGTGTTTGACGATTTTGTAAAGTGACTTGACGTTTTTACGATTTTTTACGCAAAAATCTCCGGATTTTGACGATTTAGGCCATGAAATTTCTGGCAACACTGCTTACAGTATATACTTTTCACAGCTGTTTACGGTGTGACTATTCTATCAAAGGGCTCCACTAACAATAGCGTTTGTCATTTGAGTACTTCGATAGAAAACGAGAGCAATATTGATTCGATAGTCAAGAAGTTCTGGGAACTGGAGGATCATCCAAATGAATCAATGAAAATTTATTCGGAAGAGCAGCAACAGGGACAGGAGAAGTTTAGAAATTCAATACGGCGTCAGGACGATTTGTAGTCTCACTGCCTTTCAAGTCTAATACGAAATTGTTGGTTTCTTCGTTCGAAGTCGCGAAAAGACGATTTCTTTCGTTGGAACGAAGACTGTCCAAGGACGACACAATGAGACATATGTATCATGACTTCATGAAAGAGTATTTCAATTTGGGACATATGTCACTTTTGGATAATATGACAGATTCCCCTCACTATTTTATTCCCCATCAATGTGTTCTGCGGCCTCAAAGTACAACTACAATGCTTCGAGTAGTTTTCGATGCTTCGCGTAGAACTTCTTCTCATACGTCACTGAACGATCTGCTAATGGTTGGTCCTACTATTCGAGAAGAACTCTATTCTACACTCATCCGTTTTCGCCTTCAGCGGTACGTAATCACTGCAGATATCGAGAAAATGTATCGTCAAATTTTAATCGACGAGAATGACAGAAATTTTCAATTAATCCTTTGGAGACAAAATCCATCTGATAGCTTACAGGTGTTTCGATTAAACACTGTAACTTATGGCACAGCTTCTGCCCCTTTTCTAGCTATAAGATGTCTGATTGAATTGAGCGATTTGTACAAAGAGACTTTGCCTATTTTTGCCTAAGAAGTCGCCGTAGTCTAGTAGGTAGTGTGTTGGCTTATTAGACTGAAGGCCCGAGTTCGAATCCCAGGTCAGACATCAAAACGAAAATATGAAAAAATATTTCTTCGGCGACTTTCTCTCAGCAGATTTCTGGCAAAAACTATGAGAGTAAATAAAATTGCCATGAAAAGCTTCTCAAAAAACTGTCGTTCGGAGTCGACTGTAGGTCCCGCCACTCTTGTATAAAATTAACGCACATAACATAAGTGGTGTGAGAAGCTAGGTCGTAATCCTGACTGAAGGGTTGTACTGACCAATTATGTATGTATGTATGTGACTTTGCCTATTGGTTAAAAAGTTGTTCGCAGTGATTTCTACGTGGAGGATTTGTTAATCGGTGTTGAGAGCTATGAGGATCTGATTAAAATTCGTAATCAAGTCACTAAGATCCTAAACTCAGATGGTTTTAATCTTGCGAAATGGTTTTCGAATCATCCTAAATTTATTAGTACTCTGCAAAGTGAGAAACTATTGCACAGCGATTCCGATTCTGTCAAGGCTTTGGGCTTACATTGGAGTCCGAAGAATGATTCATTAAAGTTTCATTTGGAGAATTCTTTCAAAGATTTGAAAGCAACAAAAAGAAACATACTATCAGTTTCTTCTCGATTATTTGATCCTCTCGGACATTTTGTGCCCTATTGTTATAAAATCCAAGATATTGTTATAGAAACTTTGGATACAAAAGCTTGACTGGGATGAATTGATTACCATGAGACTTAATACTTCATGGGAAAATCTCAGATCTAATTTAATGGAGATCGGTTCAATAACAATCCCAAGATTTGTTCAAACAACTTCCACGGCAAACGTCTAAATACATGGATTTGCTGATGCCTCAATGCCAGCATATGGGTGTTGCATTTATGTCAGAAGTTTCGAGTCTGGCAAAGTTACTGTCAGATTACTTACTGGAAAATCTAGTTGTTTCACTCAAGACAAAATCTCTTCCGAGACTTGAGCTGTATGCTGCACACCTATTGGCAAAGTTGTGTGTTAAGAAAACCGTTTTCTTTATAGAAGCTCCATTGTAGATGTTCCAACAATTAATAGAAAAGCAAATATAAAATACATAATGCACATTATGTACTGCTGAAAAGAATTAAAAATTACTTTGTATTTTAGAACTTGACTTTTCTAATGTATTTTTATATAGTTTTCATTATTGGAATATTGTATATATTTTTTCAGTTTAATAAAAATTACTCAACTCAACAGGTTATGGGCCCTAAATAAGCTTAGACGGCGTAGAAAATTCTGTAAACGATTCTGGAAATTTGAAAGCGAAAATTTTTTTTTTTTTTGTTAAGAAATATGTCTGAGTCAAAAGTTTATATGCTTCACCGATTCAACGGGCAGAACTATCAAATATGGAGGAGACAAAAGGAGATTTATATGAAAGAAAACAAAGCCTTATATTACTAGTGAAATAGAAAGACCGGCGCAAAATTCTTGTGCATGGGATGAAAAAGACACCGAAGCCCAGGCATTCATTGTGAGGGGTCTAGAGTTGGATCAGTTGCGTTATTTAACCGATTGCACAACTGCCGCAGAGATGTGGTCAAGATTAAAAAGTATGCATTCCGAGAGAAGTAATCAGTCAATACAAATTCTTCTTGAAAAATTCATCAATTGTAAAATGGAAGAAGATGAAAGCATTGCAAATTTTATTGCCAAAATTGTGTCGCTCGCTCAGCGTTTAAAAGACATGAAGTGTAAACAGGAAGAGCAAATAATTATAGCAAACATTTTAAGTAGCCTACCAACAAAATATAATCATGTTAGAACTGCGTGGTATGCAGTCAGGGGAGTTATATTTGACGATTTTACGTCATTTTGACGATTTTTATTGTCAATTTACTAATATGACGATTGACGTTTTTTTCCATACAATTTCTAACATTTTGACGATTTTTTGGCATCACTTACATTTTGTATAAAACCACTTTTTTGGCATCACTTACATTTTGTATAAAACTAAAGTGTATTCATAGTGCCTACAGATCAACATCATCCACAAAAACAGGCAATTTGTTTTTGTTTTAAGCTATCTTGCTGTCAAAATTTGTATTACTATATTTACTATGTATACAACATCTATTAACATTGTATGTTGAATGGCAGAACCAAAAAGAAGAAAAACGAATATACATATATACATACAAACGTAAACGAAAGAGACAAATATGTTTTATTATTTTTTTTTTTAATATTTGTAGTTTTCTAAGTTTTCCGTCTAGTAAGATTTTCAAAAGAAAATATTTTATATATTTTTTATTGACTTTTTTGTTTTTTACTTTATTGTTTTATTAAAGACTGCTGAATTAATTGTTCCTTTATGTTAAATATTGTTTTTATAAATTAAAAATAGAACTATACTTATAGAAAAATATATTATTCATGTTTTAAATTATGACGATTTTTCCTAATTTTTGTGACGATTTTGACGATTTTTTCTTTTAATTTTGACGATTTAAAAAAGAATCTAACAGCCCTGTATGCAGTGCCGCGTGCAGAACAAAATATTGAAAGGCTAACCGACCATTTAGTAAATGAAGAATCGTTATTAAATCAGCACGATGATCAAACTGTTAACAACAATAAAGAAATGAATGCAGCTGCATACAATGCTAGTTCGAAGAAAAGCAACAAGAAGCCTATCGGTAAATGCAATTATTGTCATAAACCCGGTCATTGGGCAAGGGATTGTTTCAAAAAGCAACATGATCTACAAGAAAGACAAAAGACTGGCAATCGGCACTTTTTCGTTGCGCAGAGAAATGATTAGAATGAATTTCGAACTGCAGATTTATTTACTTTGGAAAATAAAAAGTTCATTAAACGTGAAGATTCATGGTATGCAGATTCAGGTGCGACAGACGACATGTCATTCCAGAGAGAATTTTTCCAAAATTTTACATCAACTGCTGATGGCGCTTGTAATGTTAGAGTCGGTGATGGGCGAACGCTTTCATTAAAAGGCGTTGGTGACATCGATGTTCAAATTACAAAAGGGAATAAGGCAAATTTCACAATTAAAGACGTGCTCTACGTGCCAAACCTCAACAAAAATTTCTTATCAGTTGCAAAATATACAGAAAAAGGTATGAAGGTAATTTTCGAAGCTGGTGCTGAACGAGTGACTTTTGTCAAACAAGGAGAAATTATTGCTGATAGAGAGCGTGAAGACAGGCTATATAAAATGAACATCAAACCAGTTAAAACCGACGAATTAAATATGCCTCCGTCTCTTAAATTGTGTCATCAACGTTTGGGCCACGTTAATTTTAATACATTGAGAGAAATGAATAAAAGTCATGTAGTACATGATCTCAACATAGATAAGTTGAATGAAAGCAACCCGTTCTGTGAAGGCTGTGTCTATGGTAAGCAACATCGTTTGAGTTTTCCTAAGACTGGAGCAAGGCGTGCATAAAAAGCAGGAGAGACGTTCCATGTAGATTGGTGTGGTAAAATGAGCACTCCCTCTTTGGGAGGTGCAAATTATTTTATGCTGTTAAAAGATGATTTTTCTCGATATTGTTTTGTGTATTTTTTGAAAAACAAGATAGATGTGTTGGAAAACTTAATGAAATTCTGTGCAGCGGTAGAAGCAGATGGGCATAAAATTAAAAGATTGAGATCTTATGGCGGACTTGAATTTTGTAATAATTCCGTCAAGCGTTTTCTATTGTCTAAAGGAATTCATCAAGAAATCTCAACGCCAAGAGCACCCGAACAAAATGGTTTCATAGAGCGGCAAAATAGAACGATAATTGATAGTGCAAAAGCGATGTTGCATGATAAGGGAATGCGGCTGCATTTATGGGCGGAGGCAACAAATACGGCAGTTTATTTAAAAAATCGAACGGCTTCAGATGTCACCATACGAAAAATGGTATAAAGCGAAACCGTCAGTATCCCATTTAAGAGTCCTCGGAAGCGATGTCTATGTGCACATACCCAAGGAGCAAAGAACTAAATGGCAGAAAAATTCGGTTAAATGCTTAATGGTTGGATATAACGACGAGAGCAAAGCCTACAGAATATATAATCCAACAGAAAAGAAAATTTTTATACGTAGGGACGTTATTTTTAATGAAGAGAAATTTTCCGTGCATGAAACAATGGATTTAATTAATGAGAAAAATATAGAAATTGAACATAAGAAGAAAGATGCCTACGAAGCTGAGAAACCTAAAAAAGTATTGAGAAGCCCATACTTTACAAGATGTGCAGCAAAAGTTAATATGAAAGAAGATGATGTAGCAGATATTTGTGTAGCTGAAATTGAACCGTTAATCCTTGAAGAAGTTTTAAAATGCAACGAGTCAAAAATGTGGTTAAATGCCATCAACGAGGAATTGTCATCGCTAATAAAAAATTAAACCTGGACATTAGTTGAGAGACCAGAAAACCAATCAGTAATAGCAAATCGTTGGGTCTTCAAGCGAAAATATGATGTCAATAGTAATGTAGAGAAATACAAAGCAAGGCTTGTAGCAAAAGGCTTCACACAAAAGGCTGGTATTGACTATAGTGAAGTATTTTCTCCAGTTGTGAAATATGATTCCATACGTATGATTTTATTCATAGCAACAGCAGAAGATTTTGAAATTTTCCAATTTGATGTCAAAACGGCATTTTTACACGGTTTCATTGACGAAGTAATTTATATGGAGCAACAATAGAGGCGGAGTTCGTGGCTCTATTGTATAAATTTTTTCAGTTTAATAAAAATTACTCAACTCAACATTGTGGACTCGAATTAAGCTCATGTTCGAATTTAGGATCGATCACGTTTATTTCTGGACAGATTCAGAAATAACTCTTTATTGGGTAAAGACCCATCCATCCTCCCTTGCTACTTTTGTATCGAATAGAGTAGCTGAGATTCAGGAGTGGTCAGAGAAAATTTCATGGCGACATGTGCCAACTGATCATAATCCAGCTGACATTGTTTCTCGAGGATGTGTCGACCAGGAATTGATGCAGTCGATCTAGTTTGAGGTACCGTCATTCTTATTAAATGACAGGTTCTTCCTAGCCTGTTAACAAACATTTCGAGTTAACAGAGAACCAAATACTATTGGAGAAAAGGAAAACAAATGTATTTCTTGCAGTAGAGGATCCACAAAATTGCTTGTTAGTTCTCATAGAAAAGTATTCCTCGTACAGAAAATTATTACGAGTCACTGCGTTTGTGGTCAGATTAAAAAAGCAAAGTTGAGAAAAATTGTCCACCTACTGCAATCCAATTGAAATGGGCTTTCTTTCGACTTGTAGAAACGATCCAGAAAACTAATTTTTCTGAGGAGATACTTAAGCTTCAGAAATCTCTTGTATTGCCCTCTAATATACAGAAGTTAACACCATTCATACATACATTTGTTGAAGAAAATAAATCGTTTTCATTGATAAGGGTAGGTGGAAGACTGCTGAATGCAGACTTGAAGTATAATAACAAGTTTCCACTATTATTACCGAAAATTAATAGCTTTGTCACGCTCTATTTCCGAAACTTGCATTTGGAGAATTGTCATGCTGGTACAAAAGCACTTATAGCTCTTTCGCGAGCGAATATTTGGTTGATAAATGCGAAAGAAGAATGCAAGAGAATAGTTAGCAAATGTGTACATTGTTTCCGCTATAAACCGAAGCTTATGTCCCAAATAGAGGGCAATTTACCCACTAATAGAGTGAGAGCTTCGCGACCATTTTTAATAGTCGGAGTCGATTACTGTGGTACGCAGCGTCGTCTCGTGCGCCGTACTTCGGAGGACTACATGGCGCTTACGCAAGAAGAGATGGCAACAATGCTCGCAGAAGTAGAGGCGGTGCTCAACACTCGTCCAATTGCACCGCTGTCTACAGACCCCAACGACGGAGAAGCCTTGACACCAGCCCATCTACTAATAGGCGAGGGTCTGCGTTCGTTTTTGTACGTCATTGTACAACAGTATAAAAGAGAGTTGTGTGAAGAGTGCAACAAAAAATATTGTACTCTTCATAGAGTCACAACATGCATTTGTTGTTGTTGTTTTTGTTTTTTAACAACAATGAATAAGAAAGCTCCGAATGTTTTGCTCTCGGGAACCGAACTTCTTCGTCGACGCCTGCATTGCCAGTAACTTTTTTAAACTTTTTATTTCGGGGAAAAACCTTTTTTATGAGATTATGGCGAAAGCAAAGAATGTATAGAAACACTTATGTACACATATTTTTCAATATGGCAATACTGAAAATGTACCTTCACTAGTAAAATATGCTCTTACAACACAAAGCATAGTTCCGTTACTTCACAGACAAACGAGTGCTGTTGTATACAGCGTTGTCAACTTGGCGCGTTTCGCGACATTTTGGGTGCTTTTTTAAATTTTTGGTGCGAAAAATTCCTTAGTTGGCGCGTGGTGCGGTTTTTCTTTAAATTTTGGCGCGTTTTTTAATTTTTGGTGGCACCAAAGTAAATTCGACACAACTTTTTGTTTCAGTGTGGCAAAAAACATTTGTACAAAAAAATACAACGCTTTCAGTACCATTTCATTCAACTATGCAAAATGTTTACAATCAGTTTTACAGACGTACCATTTGCATTGTTGAAGATAGTATGTTTTATCTAAAGAAAAAGGAAAATTATGTTATATGAAATTTGCTGTCTTTTTTAGTTTTTCTTTTAAAAAAATTTTGTATGGAATTTATAAAATTCATTTTTTTTTTATTAAGTTTTATTATTATTTTTTTCAAACCTTGAGCTGTGAGTGTCTTATTGTTATATTTTTAATTTTAAATTGATTCAATAAATATTAAAAAAAAATTTGGTGCTTTTTTCTTTAAATGTCGCGTTTTTTTCTACATTTTGGTGCGTTTTGAAATTTCAAAGTTGACAACGCTGGTTGTATACATTGAATAAATGAGAAATACACATTTCAGTGCACTCGTAAAATCAAGAGCAACAGAAAAGAGTACAGTACAGTATTGCATTCGGTGAAGGGTAAGCTAGCAGAATGTCTTGTGCACACCTCTAGTATATAGGTTCTTATCTTTTATATAATTCAAATTCTTTTCTTATTTAAATTTTCTTTTTCTTTTAAGATTATTATTATTTTATAATTTAAACTTATTTTATATTAGGTTCAATTGAATTACTTCATATGTAGTTAAAATGTGGTATTAAATAATTTAGATTTTTTTTTTCCTTTTCTCAAATATTAAGAAACTGAACATAACACTTGTTATGACGTATTGGAGTGAATGTGATGTTAAATTAAACTTACGGTTTTTCTTTTCTTTTTCCTCATACTCCCGTTCTAGAAAAGTTAGTTTTCCGAGTTCGGTCCAAAGAAAAGTTTGGAGCACGATGTCTATTGTTCCAAAAGAAAGGTGAACCACGATGTATTTTCTCCAAGAGTAATAATGGAGTACCAGGACTTCTGTCCAATAGTAATGTGGGACCACGAGGTATTTTGTCCAAAATTTGGTTGGACCACGAGGTCTTTTGTGGATATCGGATTAAAAAATATCCTAGGACAAAGTATTCGACATTTTCCACCAAACTCCTGATTTGAATATTCCCTTACCTTCCACAATTCAATACCAGATGAAATTATATATATATGATGGGGTCACTTTCTAAGTATTACAACTTTTGGGATAAAAATCACCGAACTTTATTTATATAAAAGCTTAACTATTCACTGAATTTTATTTTTGAATTTAATTTAATTTATTAAAATTCTGCAAGAAATTGTACTTTACAATTGAACAGTTTCTTAATCAATTAGTTGATAAAGTTTAATGGAAATTTTCAATGAAGTTGTTAAGATCAACTTCGAAATAAAAATTGAGAACAATTTCATTGATGAAATTGAAACAATATAACGGGATTATGAATGAAACTAAAATCCATTCATAACAGAATTACCTTGAAAAGGTTACATTTCATTCAGTAAAAGAAGTATGAAAAAAACGACTCTCTATTTAAGAGAAAGTGGTATGATAGAATTTAGTAATTTAACAACTGTGATAAAATTTTTAGCACAACCGTCACAAATCATTGAATTATTATGTATACATATAAACTTTTCAGCAGCTTTTCAAGTTCTGATACTAATTTTCTATAATTGTCTTCAGTGTTTACCTGGATATTTGTTTCATATATGTTGCCGCTCCTAATTGACGCCACATAAGAAGAGTTCGTTGGAGTATTGTTCTATTAAATATACCGGAAAAGGAATTTACGATTTAATTGGATAAATAATGTGTTGCGGTCCAGCGTCTAATAAAACAAAACGATTTTGAAGAACCGGTGTACGCATATTTTCACTTTTATTTATTTTTGCATGAGTTGGGACTTCTTCCTCGCTTGAGGACTGTAATATACTTATCGATTTCCATTTGTTGTTTCGAATCTTGGTTATTCTTGGTGCTTGTCGCTTACAGACATTTGCACGAAGTCAGCTGTTCAGAGCAATGATGAATGTTGTTATGGTCATGCAAAATTCAAAAAGTACCAATTAGGCCTTAATTGGAAAAAGTTATATGTGCTTCTTAAGTTTTATGTTATTATGAATATTTATTCTTGTAATATTATGGACTATTACATTTTTAGTTCTGAGTCAATATTTATAGAATTATATACAGTATAAGTACAGTGTCGAATATTAGCCCAATTCACAATCTCGTGTATTTTTGCAATTGTATTTATGCAATTGTAAATATTTCCTATTAATTGTGAACAAATTTTACTGGTTACATTTGCAACACTAATTGTAAAACACAAATACACAGCTGATTGTCAAAAATAAATATATGATTTTAATTTTATGATATTTGTTAACAATTTATGAAAATGTCTAATGGAAGTGTGAAGGAACAAATATTGGACTCTTTAATAGACGAGGCTACCTAAGAGATTATGTTCCTCTTCGGACCATTTTTTGTTGGGTTTATCCCTTTTTATTCTTTTTTTATATTTTGGATCTCCATTCGCCAACAAAATTTATTATTTTTAATAAATAAATTGTCAGCTGTGAGTGTTGCAAAATGTTGAGTAAATATAAACTATGGTTTTGAGTATTGTTTATTTTATAAACTGTAGCAAGAGTATTTCTGTATATTTTGTTATTGTAGTGTAAAAATATACTATACCATTTTGCAAATGCAATGATGCAAGACCATTTACACTAGATCGTGAATTGGGCTATTGTTCTATTCAAAGTGGTTTTTTGTTTTTTTTTGTATTAAATTGCAAAACACTAGCTCTAGCTAGAATAGATAGTAATAATAAGAAACACTCTTATAATTCTTTAAGCACATTAGAATCATAAGAATATGTATTTAAAAATTTTAAAGATTAAAAAGATTTATGTATAAATATAAAGTATAAAGATTGAAAATTTTTCGTTTATATTGTCTATTATTTATATGCATGTACTATGTATATTAATTAAAGTGAAATTAAAACCATTAAATTAATTTACCTTTTAAAACGGTTTGTTTTTTTTAATTTTTTTTTTCTAATTTGTTTATAAATGTTTTTTGTTTTTACTTATTCATGAATTATTTCTTGAGACAATTTTAGAAACACATTAAGAAAAAAGTTTCAACATTATTTAATTTAGGAAGTGCGCGCAAAAGACACAATATTTTTAATTTAGAGTATTTATATTATTACAATATTAATATTAAAGTGGTACGTTAAAACTCGAACATACACAAGTACTTCAATGTACCATTAGTCAAAGGAGAAATTGAAAAATATACTGAGAAATTCCTGGCAAAGCTTATATTCCACCCAAATTCCTTTTCATACATTCTTCAATTGTCGTATCTCTCGCACCGGTTACAACGCCTATAAATCCCTCTTCGGTTTCTTTTGAAATAAATTCTTATATAATAAATAAAAAATTTTTGAGTAAATACAAAAATAGATAATTTAAACATTTTAAAAGAAAAAGTTAGAACAAAAGATTATGTGACATACCCTTAAGCATTAATAACAAACGCTATAATATTACAAATATCATTACATAATTGACCTAGATGGAGATAAAGATGATAGTAGTGTGGATGACATCTATGAGAAACAAAGTGTGTTGTTTGTCAGAAGTTCATAGATTTTCGTTTTTTTCAACCAACAATTGGGACTAAACTATAAGCACAAATGTTTATCTATTGGGACAAAAGTGTTACCAAATTCTAATAGAATATGTAGAGACGTACAGAAATTTAATATAAATTATTAAAATTAATATTATTTGGTATACGTAACCTTGACATAAACATAATTCGCGACGAGTACAAATTATTAAAAACTGGATCATGTTACTTTAAAAAAATTTCTTTCCGCTGGAGATGTCTGACTAGTTGTTGGAACCGTGGACTCACATCTAATAAGCCAACACACTATCTACTATGCTGATGTTTAATACTGTGAGAAATTGGTACAAGTTAATTTACAAATATCAATCTTCAAGAAGTCGCCGTAGTCTGTTTACTTATTAGACGTAAAGCCCGGATTCGTATCCCAGGTCAGGCATCAAAACGAAATATGAAAAAAAATATTTCTTCGGCAACTGCCTCTCAGCAGATTTCTGGCAAAAACTCTGAGAGTAAATAAAATTGCCATGAAGAGCTTTTCAAAAAATCTATCGTTTGGAGTCGACTTTAAACTGTAGGTCCCGCCACTCATGTATAAAATTAACGCACACAACATAAGTGGTGTGAGAAGCTAGATCGAAATCCTGACTGAAGGGTTGTAATGACCAATTATGTATGTATGTAATATTCAAGAAATAGATGCTTCTACGATTTAGTAGTCCATTCTGAAACGTGCACGTAATCCACGAAGTGTACAATAAGAGGAACCTAAAAAATGTCACCGAACAGTTGATCCAAAATGGCTACAAATGTGTTCTTAGACATTAGCACAACGTTCGCATATTGTATTCAACAGAGACTTTCAAAGGTTGTTAGTTAATAACGACCATCTTGTTGGAGCTACATCTGTTCAATTAGATGTTATTTAGTCAGCCCATTTTGCCAAATCACCACGAACGGATATAGCGTTCAACCATACGTGCATTTTGATTGTTTTTATCAAAATGGACGTTTGGTTCAGGCAACGTATGGCAAGCTTTGTTTATTTTACGATCGCCATAACCCTCTCTCTGAAAGGACTAATCCCAATGTTTTGCACACATTCGAGTCCACTGATCTATAGAAATCATGACCGGTATTCTTTACAGTGTGCAGGAAAATTCGAGACACATCGCTTACAAGAACTTCCACAGACCACAACATTATGCGTGATTTGGGCATACATCCTTATAAAATTCAACTGACACATGAACTGAAGGCAAATGAAATGGATTCGGCTTATTGACGACTGCAGTTAGGCAATATTTGAACCACAGCCTATTTTTCCAAAAATATACGAAAAGCTACTACAAGTTCGCATGAAATTGCTAAGTCAACAAAGCAACTTAGTTACTAAGTATCAATTTTGTTTTAGAAATACACTTATTTCCCCGTATTTTAAAATGTGTCGCAAACATTCGGTCAACAAAACACCGTATGCAATTTCCAAATACATACTGCACTTTTTTCTGAATTGCTTAATATCTTAAAAATATGAGAATGAATATCCTCAATTTAAGAAAACACAAGCAGAAGTTTCACAAGGGAGTATAATGGGTCAACTTTTGTGAACCTGAGAGTTTCTGAAACGACTATGACCACATTTACTGATCACCATTTTATCAGTGGACAGAGACTGTAGAATAAATTTAACTCAGACTTAGAATGAACTAGAAAGTGGTACGTAAATGTAAACAGTTCTAAGTCAACACATGTTGATATTCACAGGTCTATATTTACAAACATGATGTAGGACCCGCAATGTAAATATCATATATTAAGGGAATCAGTGCTATTGCCACTGGCTTCGAGCTCTTTTATTAGAAACTTACTTCTTCTAGACAACAGCGTAGATTTTGTTAAATGTAGTCTATAATCTTTTTGATATCTTTAAAAATTTAAATTTAGATATGAAACATCAATATCACCTGTAACGTAATTCAGTGACTTATTTTAACGACAATCGTTATCGTTATTCAATATTCGCTATAAACAACGTTAACTAACAACAACAGTCTTGACGTTGTGTATTTAATCGACACACTTGTAAAATTTTAGTTTCAAATGCGGTAGTTTTTAAGGATGGAAATAATAATTAAATAATAAATTTAATAATTAAATAATAAACAAAAACCAAAATAAACACAAAAATTGGGCTAAAACTAACAAAAACAAAAAAATTAAATATAAACAAACAAAAGCTTTTTGAGTTTGTCTAAAACATAGCTGTGAAGCCACTATTATTATGAATTTGTTACACAGCAAATAAAAAAGGTTTTAAGTGAAATTCGGTAAGGAAAAATTATTTTAGCAACTTATTAATCAACTATACTTCAGCAAAAGTGTACACTTTTCCATATAGAATCTTCTGCATGTTTGTCGGCCAATATATTGGCTATCTACTTGAAACTACGTCCAAACTCAGTCGTCAAATATTAGAAAAAAAAATCGTCAAAGACGTTCATGGAAATCGTACAAAAAATAGTCAGAAAAAATAAATACATAAATTAAAAAAAAATTGTAATGAAACATATAAAGTCAACTCAATGTACATATTTTAGTTCAAAAATAAATGAAAAAACATTTGACAAAAAAATTTTACAAGACCTTTTAAGGCGTTAATTATAAAAATAAACTTTAAAAACGATTGTTTTATACAATATAATTGTATGATAAAAGCATATACGTACATATTTATACATATATGTATATATACATATATATGTACATATATAGATATATATAGAATAGATATTGTTACGAAAATGGAAATATTTAGATACTGGTGTATTATAAACAAAAGCTACAAAAACAAAACAATGCAGCAAACAAACCTACATATTTACAAATTATCGTATTGCTTAATATAACAACAAACACCAGCATAAAAAATTGTAAAGAAGTAAACAAAAATATACCAACAACACTATAATAATAAACGTAAACAACGATGTTTACATTTATAGAGATTTCGTAAAGGCGAAGTCAAGAACGTTCGCCTTCAAGAACATTCATCAAACTGTTTATTTTGCGATATAAAAAGCAAGGCAAAGCAGGCGATTGAGTGAGTGAAGTTCAGTCAGTCTTGTGTGAAGAGAATAATCGTAGTTTGAAGATCTCCGTTATAAAGATCTGTCGAATAATTATCTAGTAATTGTTATTGTTTATTCAAAGAGTATAAACAGAGGAATAACAATGAAAATCAATTGTTGTTGTTTACATAAAGTTGTGAACAGTGGGCACACAGAATTGTGCGAATAATAAAGAATTTTAATTAAAACTAAACACAAATATATTTCAATTATTTTTGCAATCTAGGAGGTCATATTTTAAACGTTTTTAAAAGGTAAAAACGTAACAACATATTAAAATTAAACATATTAACCAAATCAGGTACAATATTAAAGTCGAAGCGGTTACAATTGCTAAGTTTAAATAATCTTATTATTCAATATTGCTTCTAAGGACTATAGTTTAAGTTTTAAGGAATTTAGTTTAATTTAAATGAACTTGGCTTAATACTCTTTACATTAGCTGAAGAATGTGATAATGCTAATATTTCTTAATTAATTTAGTCAAGGCTGAAAATTAAAACCTACCATCTCTTATTTACATTTCTGATATTTTTTTCGAAAAATTGAGAAGTTTTATATCATTTTCAGGAAAAATTTGTTTAAGGTTTAAACAGTCTATCCCAGTGTTGTTTATTGACACATACGCGCAGCAATAATAGTACATCATCTAAATCTATGGGTGTTGTAAATATTAACGAGTCAGAAACAATTGACGTTCTGAGCGTGAAAATTCAATGTGATGTTCGCTGGGGTGCCTTAGTTTCTTAAGACGTTGCAAGAAATATTTTACTTCATCTCATCTTTTTGGTGTAAATACCACTTTATTTTGAGACTTCTTCCGCGTACAGGAATGACGGTAGGGTACCGAACTCTATTGATTCGTTGGAGCATCCGCTATTAAACGAATTTTGCTCGAGCGTTTGAGTATTTTCGAGATTTATTTGTACTCATCTGCATGTTTTTTACATGCATATATACTTGCGTACTATTCAAATTATTTTTTCTTTTTATTATTGTCAACAATTCACTTTAACATACGCACGTCTGACCTCTTCGAGAGTATAACAGCGAATGCTGCCTTCTTTCTTATATTTTCTTTCCGCACCTTTCTCTCCTTTTCCTTTCTTTGCCCACCTTTTTGTAATGTAAGAAAAGTCTACACTCAACATTAAAAGGGTCCTATTATATGAAATTGGGTACGACCAATAATGTCCTTTAGATCTCAAGTCTGTACTATAAAGTTCAAAAAACATATAGAAATACCTGCAAATTTCCAAAAGTAATCTTAAAATTATATACAATTTACCAAAGTGTAAATTAATTTTCAATTATATAGACACAACGTAGAAGATGCTTCAATAAATATCAAGTACACTAGAGCCCCGACATGCGTCGTTAATGGGGACCGGAGAATTGCGACGCAAATCAAAACGACGCAAATCGAATCAACTTTTTCTATACAAATGCATCGAAATTTAATTTATTGGGACCAAGAATTCAAAGGAAAGCAAAATGAATGAATAATGAAAACATTTTTCATTATTTTATTTAGTTCAAAAAATGTTTTTTAATTATTATAAAGAAATAACAAAACAATAAACAGAAGTTGCAAGAATTTTAAAATACAAAAAAAATTCTAAATATGTACCACAATACAAATACTAAAATGGTAGTATTGAGTACTAGTAGTAGCAAGAAAAAAATTAAACGTATGTAGCGCCACAAATCGAAATTTAAACGACGCAAGTTGGGATTCAAACGACGCAAATCGGATCGACACCAATCGGGGACGAAACGACGCAAATTTAATCGACGCGAGTTGAAATTGCAACAACGCAAGCTGAATTTTGTAAATTTTTAAAAAGCGACGCAAATCGAAACGACGCAAATCGGATCGACGCAAGTCGGGGCTCTAGTGTAATTAATAAAATGAGTCATCTAACTATGATTTACTAAAAAAAATTTAAGTGTATATGTAGTATAAACCTACATATGTATATTATGATATACGAGTATTTTCATATGTGTGAAGATTTTATGTTTATTTATTTATTAACAATTCTAAACTATATTTAATTGTTACGAACTGAGTAACATAGATCATATGCTCAGTGTAGTATCACAGAGCCAATATTATGTATTTTTTTTATTTGCAACACAAACAGCTTAAGAACAAATAAAACATTTTACAAATTTTTTTTTCTTGAATCTGAAAACAATTTGGAATATAATTATATTTTGACAATATATGTAGACTATAATTCTGTTTCCAACATGACTCAATTTTCTATAACATCCGTTATTTTCTCCACAGTTCTACTATTTTTCAAAGTAACTTCTCTCACTTTTTAAAACAATTTCAATACTATTAATGAATTTGTTTCACCTAGTAAGGTCTGGAGTATATTTTCCACGTAGTAAGACATAGGTTTGGGGTCAAGCGGTTTCCGCAGGATAGGGATATGCGATCATAGCTCCCTCGGAGCCCCCAGCCTCTACCCTATCAAGACCGTTAGTGCGTGACATCGTCACATCCTGCTAGAGGTGGCCCTGCCCTTTAACACTACGGATCTAGACTGGGGAGTCAATAAACACCCCCCTCAGCCGGGGTGACTATGGCTGACCCCCCCTTTGGCACGACCCTTTTATCTTCTTCTGACCACTCCTACCCCCTATTTCTGATTCGATTGCTCTGAGCTGGTGGCTGTAGCTTTCTGGACCTAGTTGTGTATGCACGGTAGCACCGGGGTGAAACCCGGTGTGAACGGCTCCAATCTAGGGCTACAGCTGCCCCCGTCCCGTTAAAACCCTGGCAGGCCTCAAAGTGCGTTCCTTGTCCGTCGCTGTTAAGTTGGCGGTGTAGGTTCGGTTGAGAGGACTCCCGATTAGTACCTGGTCTGGCTCTGAGCACCTGTCCCCATAAGGGCTGGTGCCAACCCTCGCGTGGCCTCCCTGCATGCATAGATAACCACGGGATCATTTAAGGGTAACTATACTTTGCGGGCAAGGATAGCGGCTTTGAGTGGGGACCCACTTGCAATGAATACAAACCTCAACCAAACACACAAAACAGCGTTAACTCAAAAGGGTGAGCGCAAAGCATGCACTGTTACCGGTGGACGTATAACCCTCCCTAGACAGACATCTGCCAAAAGGGCAGCTGTCCCCACCTCGAGAACTAAGGCCCAAGCTTCCACTTCGGTGAAACCTAGCTTGGCACACAAGGCTCTAGCTGCGAAGCCGGTCCCTAGTGTCGCCACACCTCCGGCCCTGGCACCTTTTACCGAGGCACCGTCTACCTCTAAGGCTGCTGCGAATATGCCCACGCACTCTTCAGCTGCCGCCAAGGCATTGGCAGACAAGTCTGGCGAGCAAGCCCCTGGCACCAATGCATCTTCGGGTGTCAAAAATACCGTGAGTGCTAGCGTTAGGGCATATAGAACTCGCAGATCAGCCATGCGGATCATTGCGAGATTTGGCTCGATCGACCCGGCTCTCCTCTCAGAGGACGAGAAGGGCAGTCTTGCCTGGGCTAAGGCCCATCAATATGATCGTCCCCCCGCCTCTCCGATCACGGCAGAGACGGCCCCAAAGAGGCAAAGATAAATCAAGCTAAACGCTCCACTCCAGCCTCCCAAACGCTCAAAGGTGACCAACCCTAACATCCCCCCCTGCAAGACCCCGTTCGTCGACGCAACCCAGACGTCCTGACCCCAGCAAACCTTCAAAGCCTCTAAGTGAGGTATTAAAGGAAGGTTTGACCTGGGCAATCGTTGACCAGAGCCACCCTGATGGTTCCATTGCTCCCACCAAGTGGAAGCTGGTGGAACATGCGCTCTTGGACGTCTTCCTTGGAGTAATGGACTCCAACCCTGGCCCTTCACCCGGCTGTACTGATGCGGGGTGGTATCAAGGGCACATCAAGCTGGTAGTTTGCTCGGATCTCCGCTCTATGGAGCTCTACAAGGAGGCTATCAGTAGGATTGGTGAAGTCTGGCCAGGAGCTAAGCTTGCTGTCGTCCCTCCGGACCAGATTCCCAACCGCCCCCGATCCAAGGCGAGAATTCCGACCGGACCATCAGACCCGGAAACCATGCTGAGGATCCTCAAGGCCAGCAACACGGACCTGCCCACTCATAACTGGAGAGTGGCTAAGGTTGCTGACCAGTGGGGTGATTACCGCGAAGCGGTGATCATCCTGAATGAGGAGTCACTCCCGCTTATCAGTGCCCGCGGGGGCGTGATAAAATATGATTCCCGCGTTGCCGCACATCCCCCAACAGAACCTAACCCCGTAGATCCCGTCCCATCGCAACCCATCCCACAGAAACCTATCCCATCCGACCCTGCCCCATCCGACCCTACTCCATCTGACCCTGCCCCATCGGTCTTCTCTGATAGTCAGGCCGCGATAAAATCTCTATCGGGTTTCGTGAATAACTCTAGGATCGTTAAAGAATGTCGCCGCTGTCTCGACCTTCTTTCAGGGCGCTTCACCAGTGTCTCTCTGGTGTGGGTCCCCGGGCACAGTGAAATTCCGGGAAACTGTAGGGCCGACGAGCTCGCCAGAGCTGGTGCGCTCCTTCCGGAATCCTCTTCTGTTGAAGTGGGTATACCACTTGCCTCGGTCAAGCTGACCATTGCACGGAAATTCTTTCGGGACGCCAACCTATCCTGGGTCAATGAGGAGTCCTGCTCCACCGCTAGGCTCACCTGGCCCTTGATGGATAAAAGGCGTACCAACCAATTACTTGGTTTTGGTCGTGACGTCATCTCGACTACAGTTCCATGCGTCATGGGTAGACACGCGGAAAGAATGAGGCTCCCTTTTAACGACTTCTGCCGTGGATGCAGGTCCTCTGAGGAAGAGGAGACTGTCATTCACTTTCTTTTTCAGTGCCCGTCTCTTGCCAGGTGTAGATATAGTTATTTGGCTCCCCATTTCTTGTTAGCTTAACGGAGCTATCATCCATTGATATCAAGGATATAGCTTCGTTCATCAAACTTTCTGGCTGGTTTTCCAGTGCGGGGTAGTCGTGCTTCCATTGTGCAGCCCTTGCGCTGACCAACTTCTTCCTTTTCCCTCATTGTGGTGGAACTTGGTCATTACAGGGACTGCGTTCACCCGTGGCATCACAACGGGCCGCTATGCGTGCTCAAGTGAGCTTTGTGACATCAGAGCTACCACTCCGACCTAACCTAACCTAAGACATAGGTTTCCGACGTGGTTACTTCCTTGGCCACATATTATAAATAATCTTAAAAGCTTAACAACATGCTTCGTTGGTTTTGATGTTGGTTCTGTTAATATAGCCGGTTCTTGTCTTTGCTAGTTAAATTGGAGCTTATGACCTATCTCCATTCTCGAAGTGAACTAACACGAGCTCTTTGAGTTCGTCTAACCCGAGGGTTTAACGATTAGTATTTTACCTTTCAGTTTTTAATAAACTCACACTCGCAAACACACAAACAAATACTCACACACAAACAATATTTAAACGAAATTGGTAACCAGTTTTGCTTTGAGTGTTCCAATTTTCGCCCAACAAAACAGCAGAATAATGTAAATTGGTTTTATGAAATATTCTGCAGCTATATTTGTTGTTGTTTTCTGACGAATACATCTCGAAATGAAGAATTAATTTTAAATTGCATGCAGCCTACGTCACAGCTACATTTCATTGAATTATGACACGCAGTATGTGTAAAAAAATTTAATGAGTATGTTGAAATTGCAGTGCAACATCAAGTACAAAAACTGTTAAACTGTTTCTTGCACAGCAAAGAGGAAAGGTTTTAAATGATAAATTGATTAAAAATATTATTTTAGTAACTTAATAACTACACATCAGCAAAGTTAAAGTTAATGTGTTTGTAATTAACTTATAATTTTAGTGTTAATATTTGTTTTAAACTTCATTCATAAAATTCGTCATTTAAATACCCAATAAGTTTGTACTCTAACTCAATACTTTATTTTCGAGAATAGAAAATAGGCATAACCTTCTCACGCATTAAATTTTCTTCACCAATAAACAATGTTTCTAATATTAAAATTCCTATGAAATTCAATAGCTTTCTTGGTATTTCGCAATTATGAACTAATCTATATATATATGTATGTATATAAAAATGAATGTGTGTTTATTTGTTTGTGGGTTTGTTTGTTTGAAGTCTATAGACGGCTAAACGGCTGGACCGATTTTCTTGAAATTTTAACACTACCTTCCTGTATGTCTGGAAGGACCTATTGGCTACTTTTTATTTTAAAATTTCAAGTAGGCGAGGTGCCACGCCCACACATATCTCATAAACTGCAACAGCTAGAGTCCTCAAATTTTGTATGGACGACTTTGACGTATATATGAACAAAATGGGTGGATTGGCTATAGAGGGCGTGTCACCTCCCATATAAAAATATTAAATTAGTATATCTAAGAATATATAACAGTTAGACCCCTAAAATTTTGTCGAAGCCACTTTAGTATCAATATGAAATGTTAGACAAAAATAGACTGACTAGCAATAGGGGGCGTGGTACCTCCCATATGAATATATGAATCTATATACATATTTAAAAATGGCCGGACCGATTTTCTTGAAATTTTAATAGTACCTTCCTGTATGTCCGGAAGGAACTATAGGCTACTTTTTATATTAAAATTTCAAGAAGGCGAGGTGCCACGCCCACATACCCAATAAGTATTTAATGTGGGATGTATTATCTCTCTGATAATACAACTATTTCTAACGTTGCAGATGCAGTAAATTCATTAAATCAAGCGCACGTTAATATTACTAATGATTTTCTGATATAATACGATAAAATTAAAACTATTATTAAAAATCTTAAAACTAGAAAAGCATCCGGTCCTGATGACATAAGTAATAGATTATTAAAGGCACTCCCGAGAAAAGGAATACAAAATCTTACTAACATAATTAACAATTGACTTAAACTTTGTTATTTTCCTGATTGCTGGAAAGATGCAAAAGTTATTGCTATTTGCAAACCAGGCAAATTACCATCATGCCCTTTATCGTACAGGCCAATAAGTTTACTTTCATCTTTAAGAAAAATTTTTGAAAAAGTGATTAAGGAAAAAATTTTGAAATTTTGTAACGAAAACCAAATATTCTCGACACAACAGTTTGGTTTTAGAACAGGACACAATACTTCCCACCCTTTGGTTAGAATCAAATCCGAAATAAAAGAAAATTTCAATGCAGGAAAATCTACTGGCATGGTTTTTTTGGATATTAAATCAGCATTTGATTGTGTATGGCACGATGGCCTCATTTACAAAATGGTTCAATTGAACTTTCCTCCGGAGGTTACTAAATTAATCCAAAGCTTTTTATTCAACAGAAATTATAGAGTATTCGTTGGGAAATCTTGTTCATCGCAGTTTGCAATCACAGCAGGGTGCCCACAGGGGTCTTGTTTATCACCAATTCTATACACATTTTCACCTCGGATTTTCCATCGCTTCTTAATTGTTCATCTTCAATATTCGCAAACGACACTGCTATCCTTTGTCACGATGTACTCGCAGAAGATATTATTAATAGTCTTCAAGACGATTTAGCTGTAATAGTAGAATACTTTAATAAGTGGAAAATTGTTATAAACACAAAAAAACTCAAGCTATATATTTCACTCGAAGAAGGAAAACTATATTTACTCCACAAAGAGATATTTTTTTAAACAACACATATATTAAGTGGGATTCAAAAGTTAAATATTTAGGGGTCATTCTGGACCCAAAAATTAATTTTGGAGAACACGTTTCATATATCATAAATAAATTAAACAACGTCACTAGGCTTTTATACTCGTTTGTAAATAGGAATTCATCGCTGAATCAAGATAACAAAATTATTATATTTAAATCAATTTTTATGAGTATATTATATTATGCTGCCACAGTATGGAGTGATATTGCTGAATGCCACATAAAGAGGCTCCAAATTATTCAAAATAAATTATTAAAAATGATATACAATTTACCGTGGCATTTTTCTAAACAGCGCTTGCATTCTATTAATAATATTGACAAAGTTGAGGATAGAATTTTAAAACTTACAAACAATTACAATAATAGATGTGAAACGTCTGAATATGATCATATTAACATTTTAAATGTTAACACATAGCTTTAAGTTTTATCTTAACATATAATCTTTTTTTTTTTTTTTCAAAGGTTTTTTTCTTATTATTTTTTTCCTAAATTTTTTCTTTAATATTATTATCAAATTATTAGTATCAAATATTATTCATTGTTGATTCTAAATAACTTAGTAGAAAAGGCTACTATCGGGTCCGCCATCTAAAGTTTTTTTTTTCAACTAGTGCTTATTTCGTGAATGGTAACACTTAGCTCATGTCTGATTTGACAGATAATTAGTTTTATCCTTCCGCTGAACGAATATGGTTGTGTATACGCTTGAACAACAACGCTAAGTGGGCCTGCGATCGACCTACAGAAGATGCCGATTTTAGCAAAAAATAATCATCTTTTCAGATGAAGCTCATTTTGATCTTGGCGGGTATGTAAACAAGCAAAATTGTCGCATTTGGAGCACAGAAAACCCGCACGCATACATTGAAAAGCCGACGCACCCAAAACGAGTCACTGTTTGGTGCGGATTTTGGTCCAGAGGCATAATTGGGCCATTTTTCTTCGAAAATGAGCAAGGAGTGGCCGTTACAGTCAATGGCGATCGTTATCGGGCCATGTTGAACGAATTTTTGTTCACACGGCGCTACGTGTCACACAGCCGAAGCTACACTCGATGTTTCGCTTTATCAGCTGCAGAACTGATGTCGTTTGGCCACCTCGGAGCTGCGATTTGACACCGTTGGACTATTATTTGTGGGGTGCCGTCAAAGATAAGTGTTACGCCGACAAGCCAGAGACAATTGACGCTTTAAAGGACAATATTCGTGAAGCCATTGGTGAAATACAGCTGCACACAATCGATAATGTGCTTAAAAATTGGACCGATCGTGTAGGCTACTGCATGGCCAGCCGGGGCAGCCATTTGAATGAAATTATTTTCCATTATTAACCGGAAGGATTGTACAATATTACAATGAAAATATTCAGTAGTTTTTTTTTTAAAGCATTTTCAAAAAAAAAAGTTATTTGGCGGACCCTATAGTTTACCTGAACTCTTTAATAAATTTTTGTTAGTAATACTTTGTTAAACTTCCTTTAATGTTAAATAAGGAACAAACACATAAAAAAAAGAACTGATGAGACGACGGATCAACGCGATGTACGCCTAGAAGGAAAGAGACTACGATGATCAACATCTAGAGCTGCGGAGACACCAGATCAACGTGATGCACGTGTAGAAGGAGAGAGGATACGACCATCAACATCTAGATCTGATCAACGTGATGCACGCCTTAGAAGAAAACGATCCCAATCATAAAGACCGAGAACTGATGTGACGCCGGATCAACGCGGTGTACGCTAGAAGGAGAGAGATTACGAGCATCAACATCTAGAGCTGCCGAAGGTACTGTTAAAATTTTAAGAAAATCGTCCAGCCGTTTAGCCGTCTATAGACGTCAAACAAACCCACAAACAAATAAACACACATTCATTTTTATATATATAGATATCGAGTAGCGAAGCACACCGGGTTTTAGCTAGTTTTTTATAAATTAAATAAATCAGCATTGATATTTTAGGAAAGATAAATAAATGCAATATTGAGTAGAATCTACTTTAATGTTTTTAAAAACATAACTTTAAAAATTTAGTCCGTGATATTGCTAAATGATTTCCTTAGCAATTTTGTATTGATAAATCAACATTCACAGTGAATCGTTTCTTTAAGGTTAAGCACTGTAATTACATAATTTATTGAAAATAATGTACAAGAGTTTCAACTGAATTCATTTTATGCCTTATTATAATGCATCTGTAGTTATAAAACAGGAAGTTGGAGATGCTAATACTCCCAATTTAAAGAGTGGATCTCTAAATTTGTTCCTCCTAAAAAGTATCTATTAAATAACCAGACCTTCCCTCCTCTTTGCACATATTTATTTTAAATTGAACGTTAGTAAAGCCGAGGATAAGTTATTAAACTTGATTCTGTGATTAACGGTTACCACATCAACTATTTACATCAAATATTTCTGTTCAGAAGATACATTATTTTATAAGAAAATTTTCTTATCTCTTTTTTTTTTTTTTGATTCAATTCATATTCATCTGATATTCCGCAATTCTTAGAATATGCATTTCGACTGTCGGCATATTTAAATCAGCTAAGCTTTAAACATATTATATATATTTTAGTAATTGCAAAATAATATCAAACTGTGAAACAACAAATTAATTTTTTTAATTATTTATTTATTTTGGATATTTTATGTAATTCCAGTTTTGTAAATTAGGGCAAGTTCTACGTGAGAAAATTAGGTCTGGCACAAAACATCGCTTGAATTTATTTTAGTGTAGTCTTGGAATAAGTTTCTAATAAATGGAATTAGTGTGAAATCCTTTCATTTATACAAATAAGTTAACTATATCTTACATACAATACGTATTGTGTTTGAATAAAATTTTGCGAATGTAAAATAATTATTTAGCTGAAAATGAAAAACTCTTAAATATAATAAAAAGAATTATATATAATTATAATTGTAAGTGTCTCCCATAATTTATACGTGAATGAAAAGTGGCACAATGTTGAATTGAATTTTGCTTCTTCAGCGTTCATACGTTTTCATTTATACGAAAATATTAAAAGATTATTGGATTTTTGTTACAAACTCCTGCACAAAGAAAGAAATAATTTTAATTTTTTTTAAATAATTTTGAAATGTAAAATTCAAATTCTTAAAACAATTCTGCTATCAATAAGGTCGGTGCAGTTGTTATAGAAACCAGGAAACAATAAGAAAAAACTATGACAATACTTAATTTGTTTAATTCCACATATTTTTGTTTTAGAAAACATCGAATTTGCTACGATAACTGGTTATTAATTACACTTTTATTAAACCAATACAATAAGTAAAGCAATTTTAATTTTCACTTTCGTACAATTTGTTTTCAATCACATACATACTTGATACCATATTTGTCTTAATTTTTGCTAACGTAATTCCTTAATTTTAAAAACGTTGTCTTGTCGTCTGTTTCAGTGATTTGGTAAATACCACAATGCTAAGTAGATATCTAAAGGCCTAATTACAATATACTAATCCTACTGTCAATATAACAAAAAAAAATTAACAAATGCGCAGGAATTGTTTAAGACTTTTAAGTGGCTACTTTTACTTTTTTAAATTTAAATGCTATACGCAGTAAATATGTAAATCTAAAATTGTTTTATAATTGTGCTGTAGAATTAGTATAGTAAATAAAAAAAAAAAACGTAAATTATTTGTCACGACCCTTGCCACTTGTGTTATCTACCACCACGTGTTGTAAACACCACTGCTTTGTACTATTATGTTCTTATGTTCTAATACACTTACGGCAGCTATTAAAACTTGTTGTTATTATTGTACACACATACATATACATACAGCTAAGCAAATTGCGATCAGTTTTGTTAAGTCGTAAAGAAATTTTTTCGGCTGAAACTTAACGAAAAGTTCACTTAGAATGTTTTATTTTGGCAAATGGGATTGTGTGTATCGCAGAGTTGAACAGAATTAGATTTATGTGATGTTTTTGTAACACAGGCTATTTCACTTGCCTGCCTGTTTGCATGGAAAACACAAACAAAAACACTCAATTTTGTTTGTGTTTCCCTTATAAACAGGCAGGCAAGTGAAATAGGCTGTGTTACAAAAACATCACATTAGTTAAACCTTAATGAGGATATGAAGAATTTTTTTAAGAGAAGTTAATTCGACCACATTTGTACTCCTAACTGTACATTCGAATGAAACGAGAAGGCAAACAAAGTAAACATAGTTCATCTGTCATCAGAAAAAAATCTGTAGATATGTTGTTTAATAAAAGAACAATTATTCGTCATTAAAAATTTCGTATGAAAGAAAAAAGAGAGAAAATATTTCGTAAAATAATACTCAGATCTTTTAATTCCAATCAATGTATTTTAAAAGTAACAATATTTTAAAATTCTTTATGTGTTTCATCTTTCAATTTGCATATTATAAAATTCAAGCCTAAGAGAACAATATTTGCTAAGCTGAAATTCGGTTGAGGTGAGGAAAAGTTAATAGAATAAAATGCTAGAATTTTTTTGCAGTTTATTCACAATGTGAGTTTTAATATTCTACTTTGGTAGAATATTTAACAAACAATAATAAAACGAAAAATACTCTTCGATATACATATGTAAGTCCATGGGTGTGTCACATAGTCAGTAACAGCATAAATGTACATTTTAAGAGAAAACATACGTCCACACATACATAAGTACATTCAGTTTCCTTCAAATATTACGCCCTTCATATCGTTATATGTGCATACATTTACATATACATATACATTTTTTTAGTATCCATGAAGTTTAACTTCATTAAATTCACTGACAACACTGTTCTCCAATTCCACAATTTACAATATTTTTCGCAAATATTTTCACTTCAATGCTATTTTCATTTGCACTCTTTTTTGTTACTATATTCCTTTTTTTCATATTATATACACCTTTTCATTTCATAATTTTTTTTTTTATTTTTAATATATAATTTTCTTCCCCCAAGTTTGTTATTATTTTAACAAAAAGTGGACTTGGGTGGAACTAAAACAATTTAAAAAAATTAATTCATTAAAATTTATATAACACTGGAAAAAAATAATTTATAGAAAATAACATTTTGATTTCAAGCGTATAAAGTATCCGTTCAACAACCAAACAAATTGAATTTTCTCTGGGAACTGGCTGTTGGTATTGATGCCTCAACTCTCTGCGCTCTCGTTGGTTAAAGATGCACAGCATGTAATGTAGGTACATAAGCTTCGAGTTACTTTCCAATATACGATATTACCGAAATAGTTGAAACTTTTAACCGTGAATGAATGAGTCATGTGGCAAAGAATACATAAAGTTGTACATTATTGAAACATCCCCTTCTTTGTAATCCTTAGATAATACTGTTTATACTCAAGTATATATATATATGTATATAACCTATATATAATATATTGTGTATATATTATATTATATATGTTATATATATATATATATATATATATATATATATATATAATATATAAATATAAATATATAATATATAATTTTCTATATATATAATTTACATATAATTATTTCTTAATATGCTTAACACGTGTGTATACAACAATCTAAAATCAACTCCACGCAGCTGATGGTTTGTTAATATATGTAGTACTTTATGTATATAGTATATCCTTCTGCCACAATTTTTTTTCTTATCAATAAAGCTTAAAGCTTGAATATAAATGACGCATGTGAAGTGTAACGTTCTGTGCAGTTCGACACAATGACAATTTTCGACAATGGTTAATAAATAATTTGCAAAATTAATGTATATGTTTTTACAAAAAAGTAGTTTAGTTTAATTATTCTATTTGATTGGAAACAACTTCAATTGAATACTTTTGGAGAATATTGTTCAACCAATTATAATTTTAAAACATTTGTATTAATTTTTCTTTTTATCAAAGCATTTAGCAAAAATGAAAGATAAAGATTTCAAAAACGAAATTTGAAAAAAAATCTAATACCATACTGAGACTCAGTGGTAGTATTAACAGATTTCATATAAATGAAATTTGAAGTTCATTTCAAATAAAAACCAAACGTTTTATAAAGTTACAAGCTTTTTTTCAAGTAAACTTTTAAATTTAAAGACAGTCCATTGTCTACTTTATTTAATAAAAGTACATCGATAACCAACAGCTAACAAAAAATGTTATCTATGCTATTTTCCGACTTTGGAATCATGGTATAAGCAAAAGAAGGCATTGCCACTATCCTTCTCTTTTTCTGACACATTTTTTTTATAAGACCAACACGCAGGGGATGACCTCTACTCATCTTGGAATTAGGAAAATAGGTTAGAGGAAGAAGGACTGAGGAAGAAGTGTTTGGGGATATTAGATTTAATTTTTTTATATTATAAGTGGCTTATCGACCACAAACGGATGTGCCTCCCGAGAAAGACGGGTACTACGTAAGAATATACGATTGTCGGCACCTAGTCCCCTTATCTCGCTAGAACAAAATCCTTTGTAGTAGTGGTAGAAAAGTGAAACATCAAGCCACATTGCGACGATGCTCCAATCAATCAGTAGAGTTGAATACCCTACCGGCATTAATGAGAACCTTCGCTCTCTCCTGAACGCGGTCGAAACGCCCCAAGATAGACTTTGAGGTACCGGCCCATACATGAGAGTTATATTCCATTCCCGGTCAGATATAAGGGCTGTAAGTAATAAGGAGATCAGATGAAGTGAAGTATTTCTTGTGCCGTCTTAAGAAATCGAGGCATTTGAATGCTTCTTTCGACGACCCATAACTACAGATAAAGCAATATTATTGCTGCGCTTGTATGTTAATAAACAAAATTGCGTTTTCTGCGCGTTAAAACAACCCTGTTCATACGACCCCATTCGAAGATTGACTGTAGGTCGGATAAGTGAGTGTCATTCATATTAAGCCTCTACAACTCAATCTCTAAAGGACTAGGCCTACATAAAATAATATGAATAGCAAATATTACTGTCATCTGTAAAAGAGTAGATAGGATAAGAAGTTAAAGAAAGAAGATCGTTAATGAAAATAAGATATAGAGTTGGAGAGAAAACAGCCTCTGAGTTACCTGAGAAAGCTCGATATAAGTCAAGGGAAGTGATTACCAACATCAGAAGCAAAAAGTGTTGATAGAAGTGCAGCGTGCGGTATCCTGTCAAATACTTCGGAAATATCTAGAGCCTCAACCTTACTCTCACCAAATTGGCGGATAGACTGGTTCCATCTGTCCGAGAGCAATGGGTCAATTCGACCTCCGGGTACTGTAAAAAAAAAAAAAAAAAAAAAAAGAGCAACGCTGAAAGGTCACTAATAGAACCAGCCCTACGGAAACCGTACTGCTTGCCGCTAATTAGGATAGTGGACTTTAGATGTGGTTTATCAATCATGCTTTCTATAGCTTTGGAAAGTGCGAACATATTGCTATTGGGCGATAGTTCTCAGTGTTATTAGCCTCACCCTTTTTGGAGATTGGCGTTATATTAGCAATCATAGAGCAAGATGGAAAAATGCCGGCACGATATGAGGCACTGAAAAGATTAGCTAATGGACGAGAAAGTGCCGAAGAATACTGCTTCAATACCAGTTATGGAATACTATCCGGCCTAGAAAATTTACTTATATTGAGATCTGTAAGAAGCCTTTTAACAGCACGAAAGGATATACTAGGCATAGTTACTGATATCCTTTCCAGTCCAGGCAGTGGTTGATTGTTTCCAAGCAGATTGGAATTATTTGCAAATATTGCAACTAAAAGCTTAGCTTTATCAACCGAGCTAGTGACGGTCATTATAAGGGTAGGGATCGAACTAGTATTATTCCCCACCCTTTTAATGAATGACCAAAACCTCTTACTTCCCTTAAGAAAGGAGAATGATTTGGTATGAAGGCACTGCTCGTAAAGGGCCTTGTCGAGCTTTTGCGGCACAGAAATTCTCGACGGTCCACAGAGAAAATCAGTGCGCGCAGAGTTTTTATTGTGACAATTTCTGAACGCCTGCTCTTTGGATTGGACTGCAAGTTTGCACATATGATTAAACCAAAATTTGTGTTTTATTCGAAATGATTTTTGGAGGTATGAAAGTTTTCATCCCTAGGCGCAACAACATCGTTGTGAAAACATAATATCCAGTTGAAATTTCTAAAAAATCGTTGAGCTCAGTACAGCGCGCCTTTTCGTATACAAAAAAAAGTTAGATTCGTAGTTTAAACGTGTCCGTGCCTGTTCGTCTTAGTAAGTTCTGTCCGTGTTTATCATTCTATCAAACTAAAAACAATACAAAAAAAAATTTTAAATTAACATACATATTAAAACACAAAGTTTCAATTTACATACTATAGAAGTGATACAAAATAAAATAGAAACCAAACATTCACAACAATAACAATATAAGAAACAGACTAAGAAATGAAGTATAATTAAAAATATTGCGAACATTTGAATCAGTGTTTGTTTTTGCTTCACTGTGTTTCACTTTTGCTTTTTTGCTTAACTATAACCAAAGAAAATAAAGTATAAAGAATGTGCATTTTAACATATTTTGGAAAATATTTCAGACGCGGGTTGAAAGATAGGAGGGAAGAAAAGATAAACGAAGAGCGTAACAATGCGTTGCTCTCATTCTTTGCTCTCATCGCGATGAGATCAAAGACTATAAATATATGAAGATGTTGCACTGCCATACATTGTACTGCCAGTGCCAAATTTGTTGATGGCAGTACGGCTACTGCCACTTATTGTACTCAGAGAACTTATTATACTCAGAGAACGTATTGTTCTCTTCTCTAAGCAATTTATTCTCATATGCGTGTATACGTGTGTGCTTGTACATTGCCAAATAATATAATAAACAAACTGAAAGGTGTCTTGTTTTCACAAAATGTATGTGCAAATAGCCTGTGGAAAAGAAATATTACCGTTTGTTTTATTGTAGGGTAAGAATATGTGTTTTATTGTTGTAGAAATTAAACTATATCGATTCGCACCGAAATAAAAAATCCACAATTTTTGTTGACATTTGAAACTGAAAAATTGTTTTATAAAAAGTGTGAATTTAAAAATTGTAGTGCATGTTCAAACAAAACGTTTAATAAATATAATATATAATTAAAATCATAAATCATAGTTTTAGAAGATATTGATAGGACTGGAAATATATCAGAAAGTACCCATACCCCTGATATAGATGTCGCAGATATATACGATGAAAATAAAGAATATTTTATTGGTTACATAGCTCAACGAATATCTTGCGTTAAATTTCGTGCGGATATAATCAAACCAGCGCAAATTTTGTCATATCCTTCAGAAATGTTCGTTTATGCAAAAAATTATATAAAAGATTCCGACTTTGGAAGTTCGTGCGCTCCATCTGATTTATTTTTTGAAGTTTGCAAAATTCATGTCTTAGAAAAAATTTTTTTAGAAAATAATTCTATAAAAAACATAAAAACATTTGTAGTTGACCAATGCGTAAGTTGCACAAAAAATACAATTTATTCCTTTTGGTTTGATGAAAATAACGAATGTTATAAACACAGAATGGAGATGCTTAATTTACTAATTGTTGTTTTACTTCGGAAGCATTCCACATGGGAAACATACAAATTCAAATTATCCAGTATGGAAAAAGTTAAAATTTTGAACCATTAAAATGGAAAATAAATTTAATAAATACTAAACAAAAAAAGCGTTCGTTTTATTACAACTTCATTCTATACAAAAATAGACACATATGGTAAATACATACATACTATACATAATTGAATAGTCTAAAAAATAACATTATAATTCGGTGCGAATCGATATAATTTCATTTCTACAACAATAAAACACATATTCTTACCCTACAATAAAACAAACGGTAATATTTGTTTTCCACAGGCTTTTTGCACATACATTTTGTGAAAACAAGACATCTTTCAGTTTGTTTATTATTTTATTTGGCAATGTACAAGCACACACGTATACACGCATATGAGAATAAATTGCTTAGAGAAGAGAACAATACGTTCTCTGAGCAATACGTTCTCTAAGTATAATAAGTTCTCTGAGTACAATAAGTGTACTGAGTCTTTTTTGGTGAGAGCGGGTCGTACGCCTACAACCCGCCTTAAGAAATTTTACTTTGGTTATAGCAAAGAATATGGATATAAAGAATGCGCATTATGTAGAAGTAAAATTTCTTATGGCGGGATGTACCAGTAATACCCGCTCTCACCAAAATCTTTTTTAAAAATTATTTCTTGATGAGGGAGGGAAGACAGAAGAAAAATAAACACAAATAAAGAGCGTAGCAATGTGTTGCTCTCATCGTACGTATGTATATGTGTATGTACGATTATGTATGTATGATCGTTTTTATTGTTTGACCAAAGACTATAAATATGTAAAGATGTTGCACACAGTGTATTTAAAATTGACAAAGGGGGGTAGGTAACAGGGAAAGCTAAATCGTTGTTCTCACTCTCATGTTAACTGAGAGAAAGAAAACAAAAAAGACTCAGTACACTTATTGTACTCAGAGAACTTATTATACTTAGAGAACGTATTGTTCTCTTCTCTAAGCAATTTATTCTCATATGCGTGAATACGTGTGTGCATGTATGTATACATACATTGCCAAATAAAATAATAAACAAACTGAAAGATTTTTTGTTTTCACAAAATGTATGTGCAAATAGCCTGTGGAAAACAAATATTACCGTTTGTTTTATTGTAGGGTAAGGATATGTGTTTTATTGTTGTAGAAATGAAATTATATCGAAATTAGGAAGATGTCAATACTTCACAACTCTTGACCTCGCAAAGGGTTTTCATCAGATAGAAATACACGAAAAAGACATACCCAAAACTGCATTTAGTGTAGAAGGCGGCCATTACGAATTCCTTCGTATGCCGTTTGGGCTAAAAACAGCACCAGCCACTTTTCAAAGGCTGATGAATAATGTCTTAGGGGATTTAATAAATAAAATTTGCCTCGTTTATCTCGATGATATTATAATATTTTCGACTTCCTTACAAGAACATTTAGAATCCCTTACAAAAGTGCTCAATCGGCTAAAAGAAGTAAATTTGAAAATACAACTTGATAAAAGTGAATTTTTGAAACGGGAAACAAATTTTTTGGGGCACATAGTGACCGAGTCAGGTATTAAACCAAATCCGGATAAAATTGCGAGCGTCCAGAAGTTCCCGTTACCAACCACACCAAAACAAATTAAACAATTTCTAGGACTGGCGGGCTATTACCGAAAATTTATTAGGGACTATTCAAAGATTGCGAGACCAATGACTAAATATTTAAAAAAAGACAAGCAAATAGATATTAATGACGAGGAATATAAAGAAAGTTTTGTCACATTAAAAAAATTATTAACTAATTCTCCTGTCCTGGCATACCCAGATTTTAATAAAAAGTTCGTCTTGCAAACGGATGCAAGCAATTTTGCAATCGGGGCAGTACTTTCGCAGGAAGGACACCCAATATGTTATGCTAGCAGAACACTTAACGATCACGAACAAAATTATAGTACAATAGAAAAAGAATTACTAGCAATAGTATGGGCTACGCAACAGTTAAGACCATATTTATTTGGGCGTCGATTTTTGATAGAAACAGATCATAGACCATTAACATGGTTATTTTCTGTAAAAGAACCAAATTCCAAATTAATTAGATGGAGACTTCGTTTGCAGGAGTACGATTACGAAATAAAATATAAAAAAAGGCGTATTGAACGGTAATGCTGATGCTCTCTCAAGAGTTGAAATAAACTTAAATGAAAACACCGACAACATCCCAACATTAGAAGACAACACTACTAGTCAAGACACAACCATTACAACAAGAAATACCATCACGGAAACAAACAATCTTTTATAGGCGACAGATAATTTTTAAAAAAGTGGCATCAGGATCCTTAAAAATAAGAAATGAAAACATTTTTAAATGTAAAAGGAAAACCATTACAGATAAGACATTTGATGAACAAACTCTTATTACAATAATAAAAAATCATTTCGATCAATCAAAAATTAATGCCGCGTTATTTAAAGACGAATCTATATACGATTGCTTTAAAGAAGTAATAAACAAATATTTTAGTGAAAACAGGGAATTTAAGATTACTGTGTGTAGGAAGCTATTGGAAGATGTTACAGACGAAAATATTTTATCAGAAAAAATAGAAAAAGAACACAAGAGAAATAATCATAGAGGAGTAAATGAAAATTTCGCCGAATTGAAAATACAAATTTACCACCCTCAACTTAAGACCCGAATAACTCAGTTTATTAATAACTGCGATATTTGCAATAAAGAAAAATATGATAGACATCCAATCAAACAGGAGTATAAAATTACAGAAACCCCTAATAAACCCGGAGAGATAATTCACGCTGACGTTTTTTATAGTTTAGAAAAAACATTGTTCCTAACATTTATAGATAAATTCTCTAAATATGCACAAGCTATTAAGATAAAGAACCGGTCTTGGATAGAATTTAAATTAGCCTTAACACGGTATTTATCAATTGTGGGAAATATAAAGAAACTGGTTGTAGACAATGAATTAGGTTTTAAAGACTTACCTCTCCAAGAGTTTTTCAGAGAACAGGAAATTGAGATACACTACACTTCTAATAATAGCCATACATCAAATTCAGATGTAGAAAGACTACACACTACAATTAATGAACACATTAGAATATTGAAGCACGACCCTAACAAAGATAAGGAAAGCACTGAGGAGAAGATTTACAAAATCATGATGTTTTATAATAATACAATTCATTCTCAACGGGAAGAAAACCCATTGATTTTAAAAACGGAACAATAGGAGCCGATGAATATCCGCTAATAAAAGACTTCATCATAAAAAACAAAGAGAAAACAATTAATAAACTAAACAAGACACTAGAAAATGTAGACATCAAATTGGTCCTATTTATTTAAAGGACGAACGTGGAGGGAAAAATCATTCAAAATTCCGAAAAGTTAATGCCACTACCCTGGACGATGATCACATTATTACAGATCGAGGTCACAAATACTAGAAGTCTCACATTAGGAGAAAGAAGAGGTTCCAAGATTAAAATAAAATTTTTTTTCTTTTTAGATGACCCCACTTCAAACTATATTACTTATAACCGCGATCATCGCTATACCAGAGATAATCTCACAAAAACTATATACCCAGACATTAAGAAATAATAAGGGATACATCCCAATAAAGGAGAAGGATATAAAAAAAAAAAACTAACTACCATCATTCAATCGAAATAATAGAAAAGAAATATAGAATTGTTGAACGGAACTATATCAGAACTGAAACCACTATTAAATACAGTAGAACGCAACTTTATTCTACTAAAGGCGAAAGTAGACAATTTATCACCGCATTTCAGAAATAAACGAGGATTGGTTAACATACTTGGAAAGGGAATCAAATTCATAACCGGAAACATGGATAACGACGATGAAAAAGAGATTACGAACGCACTTAATGTTCTTACGACAAATCAAAAAGAAGAATCTATAAAATTAGATTTATTCCTTCAATTAAGCAACACGCTCTCATCTCAAATTGAGAATATTACAGCTCACATTAACGCACAACAAACTACTATTACAGGATATATAAAAAGATTCCGAAATGAAATACAGAACAAAATTCAGAATTAAGAAGATGAAATGCTGTTTTTAAGACATATATATCAAATCGATAACGATATTACTCTCCTAAGAAATCATGTGAACGATGTTGGTCAGGTAATATTTACAGGTAAATTAGGTATTATTCCTACTGATATACTTGACAAAAGCGAACTTCAACTAATAGACGATTTTGAAACATATACTAATATTAAGATTGGAGTTATATACTTACAAAAAAATATTTTAATAGTATTATCAATACCCAAATATTCCTCTGAGTTGTTTACTGAAATCCTTTTTGAGGCAATTCCGGATAAAGAAAACAAATCCTTGTATTTGACAGAAAACCGAATTTTAGTTGACGAACAGAATAATTTATACCATGCCAATCTTACTACCAAATATGTTAAAAACTTAGAACCATTTAACGACCAATGTATAAAAAACATTATAGAAAATAAAAATCCTGAATGTACATTTAAAAATTTTGATACGTACGAGGTAAAGGAAATAAAACAAGGTTTTCTATTATTTAAAAATTACTATAAAAATTTGTCTTTTGATTGCGTACGGGAAAACGATGAAGAATTGTTCGGTACTTTCATATTAAAATTTCAAAATTGTAAAGTAATAGTAGAAAATAAAATCTACCATAATGATGAAATTAAATTTAAAGAAAATATTATTATGTCTCATTTAATAACTGAAATAAACCAAAACAAAACTTATCTCGATGTAAAACTTGAAAATCTATATTTAAAACAAATAAATTACGAAAATAATGTTAAAAAGATAAATTATGATAACAAAAAAGATAAAATTGTTAATATTACTCTTAACAGCCTAAATGTCACTGTATTCATAATAATTATAATTATTATAATTTTAATACATAAAAAAAGAACTCATATTTATAGTATTTCGTCGGAGCCTCAATCTAACGTAGGGGGAGTTACGATATCATCCCCACATAGAGTAATAATATAAACAAATATATTTATTTCTAAGTACATTTTACTAAAGTACCACTCGAGTACTTTAAATTTAAAACCTTTTTTTTCATTTTTTTATTATTACTTTTGTTTATGATTAAAGTGCATAAAATTAAAACACTTAAAGACAAAATTTAAATAAACAATTGCAATGCACTTGAAATTGATACTTTTTGCTTTCTTTTTGTAATAATATGAATGTTTGTATACAAAACTATATACAAACATTCATATATTTTAAATGCACTTTTATTCTTTTTGTTTACGGAAATTATGGATTTCTCAAAATTCATAACTATACAAAATTACATTCGGTCAACAAACCCATGTCAATCACCAAAATTGTGTAATAATTAAATTTGGCCAATGAACCTAAAATAAACAATAAAATTTCAAAACTCCGACCTATCACTATTTCGAAAGAGTTCTTAGGAATTTTGTAAGAATTAATAAGCAATTTTCATTTCTTGTATTTAATATTAAGATATTGTAAAATCTAAGTCAGTCGTATTTTTCGATCCAATAAAGTCACACTTAAAAAGAAACGAAAAGAATTGTTTTTTTTTAAGGATAAAACCAAAACTATTAATCGCTGTGCTTGACTGCGTCAGCAGAAAACTTTTCACTGTACCACTACAGCTAATGAGTTAATTTTTGTTTCTTCTGCTTTGCTGTTTGCTTTTGCTTTGGGTACAATTGCTGAAAAACTTTAAGCATAGCAGAAATTTAGGTGCTTTTGCTAATTTCAAGCAAGCAATACAAACACTGATTTGAATTGCAAGAATAATCTTTGGCTTTGAAACATAAAATTACAAAAAAAAAACAAACAAACAAAACAGATATGAATATACAGAAACAGATAGTGAAAGAAAAACGAAAAGCTCACAACAATAACGATTTAATAATAAACTCAAAAAATAACTAACAATGAAGAAGACACACGCAACAATAACAATAATAAAAATTCGAAAACAAAACAAATATGTTAAAAAAAATATACAGTGGCACACAAAATTTAATAACAGAAACAAGTTAAAAATTACTCAGTTGGGGCCTTTTGCACTACAGGATTAAATTAAATTAAATTTTTTATGGCGTAAATGAGAGGAAAAATCAGGATTGATTCTGCAACATATGTGTGCTTAGATTGAATTTCTTCACTGTGGATACTCACATTTGTCTCCATCGGTCAGATGTTTTCGCTTTATGGGAGACCCAGGTATCTGAAAATGCTTATCTATAGGATTTTCATACACCTGGTTATTAACTTCTATCCCTTCTCCATAGGGGCCTTGCGATGTAGTTGTGTATATAAAGGGTCCGCCAAAAAACTTTTTTTTTTAAAATGCTTTAAAAAAAAACTACAGAATATATTCTCAAATTTCTTTTTTTATTTGAAAGTACAATCCTTCCGGTTAATAATGGAAAATAATTTCATACAAATGGCTGCCTCGGCCGGCCATGCAGTAGCCTACACGATCGGTCCAATTTTTAAGCACATTATCGATTGTGTGCAGCTGTATTTCACCAATGGCTTCACGAATATTGTCCTTTAAAGCGTCAATTGTCTCTGGCTTGTCGGCGTAACACTTATCTTTGACGGCACCCCACAAATAATAGTCCAACGGTGTCAAATCGAAGCTCTGAGGTGTCCAAACGACATCAGCTCTGCGGCTGATAATGCGATCTTCAAAAACAGGGCGCGAAACATCGAGTGTAGCTTCGGCTGTGTGGCACGTAGCGCCGTCCTGTTGAAACCAAATGTTGCCAATATCCTCCTCTTCAATTTTTGTGAACAAAAATTCGTTCAACATGGCCCGATAACGATCGCCATTGACTGTAACGGCCACTCCTTGCTCATTTTCGAAGAAAAATGGCCCAATTATGCATCTGGACCAAAATCCGCACCAAACAGTGACTCGTTTTGGGTGCGTCGGCTTTTCAATGTATGCGTGCGGGTTTTCTGTGCCCCAAATGCGACAATTTTGCTTGTTTACTTACCCGCCAAGATCAAAATGAGCTTCATCTGAAAAGATGATTTTTTTGCCAAAATCGGCATCTTCTGTAAGTCGATCGCAGGCAATATTTCCCAGCGTATACACAACCATATTCGTTCAGCGGTAGAATAAAACTAATTTTCTGTCAAATCAGACATGAGCTAAGTGTTAATAATGTTAATTCACGAAATAAGCACTAGTTGAAAAAAAAAAACGTTAGATGGCGGACCCGATATATATATGGTGTATATACTATATATGATAGAGTATTTAACTCTCTTTGGGTTAAATTCAATAGCAGGGCACATCTTTTGCATCTCGGATTTCTATACTGAAGGAAAAACGCGGAAAGAGAGGTTTCCATTTTGTTTATTACGTACACTTTCTCATTTTTTCCCTCCGGCTTTGCTGTCAAATGCGATTTTTTGCTCCTTTTTCTTAAAGAAATTTCTTGTCTCTCTCAGCTGCGTCTGTCATCTTTTTTCTATATGCACCGACTATTTAAAAAAAAGAGTGCAGGAATGTTAGGGATTGTTGAATGATAAAAGAGCTGGTACGACTCCACACTATATATATTTGTGTTTAATTTAAAATCCTAATTTATAACAGATAAAAAGTCAAATTTACCACAAAACTGTTTTCAGCATTTGAAAGAACTACCCAGTTGGGTTTATGGGTCGTGATCGTGTAGAGTTCTTCCAGTGCACCGAACCGTTTAAGATTATAAATGACTGGTTTGATATTTTTAATATAAAAACGCCATTTAAAGGCTACCGTGTACTAAGCAAAACATAGGGGATATCTCTTGCTCAAAATGAGGTTTTGGACATGACTTGAAGAAAATATACTTCCATGCCAACGAGTTATGTTCCAAAATACTGCCTTCATGAATGTAAATATATTCAATGCAAATATATATAAGCTAAGCCGATATTGCTTATAATTTTTTTAGTCCGATCGATCATAAGGAAGTTTATATGGTCATCCATTTCGATTTCGGTGGTATATTTTGGGTAAATTGGATAGTTTTTTCTTTAGAAATTTTGATTCTTTTGTTGAAAATATAACATTAAATTACGAAATTTTTGGCTCCATAAACGAAATTCCCGTTAGCTAACATTTTAAAGCAAATGTTTAATATTTTTAACTTGAATTGATTCTAATGAATTGATTAGAAAACTTTAGTGGATATTTAATATTTAGAATGTGCTCCATAATAATTAAAGTTTTCTTAAATATTTCGTTATCACATATCTTAATATACTAGGCGCTGCTACAGCAGACAAATCATCTGCTTATCTGAAACTACAATAGATTAACGGAAAAAAGGCAGAATAACAACCAACAGGAACTTCTGGCAACCAACCAGATAAGATGGAAAAATGCTTTGCAATATACTTCCAAGAGGGGTAAAAGAAAAAAAAAATTAAATAAAATTTGCATGGTGTATCAAAATATTGAATACGCAAAAACAAAATTTCAGAGGTCTATCGATATCATTTGGATATTAACAAGCGATCGGTGCCTGTCGCCCTGGGTATAGTCGTGATCCTTTAATTGGGAGCATCACTGAAGCTCGCAATTATTTTTCCCGTTACTATTGAGAAGATGGAATTGGGACAATCATCAGCGCGGATGTGGCCTGAAAAACCGATTTCGGTGTATTGCCTACATTCTTCTCTATCAGTCCTTAAACCCAATTCGAATTAAAAACGCATTACTCAATAATATTTGCTGCAATTTTAATGCCAGGATGTGGATGAAATGAACTTAAGGAAGGAAAACGAAGGATTGGGATGAATTAATAACTGATATAAAACATAAATTTAAGTGTTTTATTTAATTGTAATTTGAATTACACACATACATAACATAATTGGTGATTACAAACCTTCACTTTTACGACCTAGCTTCTCACACCACTTACGTTGTGTGTGTTAATTTTATACTTAATCTACAGTTTAAAGTCGACTCCGAACGATAGATTTTTGAAAAGCTTGTCATGACCAAAAAAATATTTTTTCATATTTCGTTTTGTTTGAAATGTCACACTTTTGGTTTAAACCATGGCCTCACGTCTAATCAGTCAACACACTACCCACTAGACTACGGCGATTTCTCAATTCGATTTCACAATAAAATTTAAAAATATTTTTAAGTCTCATTTTTGTATAATTACTAGCTAAAACCCGGTGTGCTTCGCTACTCTTATCGATATGAAATATAAATATTCAAAATTTATTGATATACATTTTTTCTTATGTATATTTTTATTATTTTTAGTCAATAACCTCAACGTAATAAAATAAGAAGTCTGGATATTTAAATATTTATTTTGTTACTGATATTTACAATGCTTCATAATAATTATTTTTTATTCTAGTTTCTTAGGATATATGTATGTACAATATTTAAGTTACTAATATATTTTTTCTTATATTTACAATTACAATATTTATTAATAATTAATTTTTATTCTAAAGCCTTAGAATATACAATATTTTTCGTTTTCCCCTCAGGCGCGTAGATATACAAATCTGAAGGTTTTCCCACCCGCGAGCATGCAACATAAAGCTGTCCATGAGAGAAACATGGATTTTCGAGATTTATGCCACAAACTTGCAGGGATTGGCCTTGAGATTTATTTATTGTCATTGCCAAGGCCAAGCGAATAGGAAACTGCAACCGCTTAAAGTCAAATGGCATTTCCGATGTTATCATTGGGATCCGAGGTAGTAAAACATCCGTTCCTTTATATTTGCCAGTTATAATAGTTGCTTCGATTAAGTTGTTCATTAATTTCTTAACTGTTAATCGAGTACCATTACAAAGGTGGATCAATATTTCTCAGTAAAATAAGTGGAACGCCAATTTTTAACTTCAATTCGTGAGGTGGAAATCCAGGTAAATCAAGCGAATTCAAAAATTCGACAGGATAATTGACGATATCATCATTATTTGTTACAGTATCGATGGTTTTATATGTTTTAAAATTGCCATCGATTCTATTCAAAATTATGTTATTGATACAATTAACGTCAATGTTTTTGGGTGCCAATAAAGCACGCTCACATAACCACTGTCTATTTTTGAAATTTCGTTGAAGATTTGGAAAAACGCAATCTATTAACTCTTCCTTTGATTGTGTGATCCTGCAAAAGTTAGAGGGAACGTTACACAATTTGTGGTTGGGTCAATTGGAATTTCACCATTTCCTAAATCCAGCAGTTGTTTTGCAAAACTTTAAGTTGAATCATCATGTTGCAATTGTACACGCATGTTTGTTGTCAATTTTAATGTACGAACATGTTGCCAGAGATATGAGGATTTTTGGCAAGCATTGAGTTCATCAGCCGGTGTTGAACCAGGTATCACAGGAAGAGTCTGGCGAAAATCTCCCGCTAAAAGAATCAATGCACCTTCAAATAAATTAGAATTGGCTCTCATATCCTGCAAACAACGATCAAGAGCTTCTAATGATTTTTTATGCGCCATGGTGCATTCATCCCACACAATGATCTTACATGTTTGTAGGATTTTACACATTGAAGAATTTTTCTTAACATTACATGAGTAATCTTCAGTAAATTGTGTTTTCAAGGGTAATTTGAGTGCGGAATGCGCGGCAGGACTGCGCATCCAAAAGAGTTGCTGCAATACTTGATGATGCAATGGCTAAAGCAATATTCTTTTGTGAACGAACTTTAGCTAAAATCAATGAGATGAGAAAAGATTTCCCGGTGCCTCCTGGTGCATCAATGAAATGCAATCCTCCTCGTTGGTTTATAATTGCCGACATTATTATATCAAAAGCCATCATCTGCTCTGGTTGTAGTTGCGGTAAATTCTCTGCCACCAAATTCTCCAAATCTTGCGGATTGTAACCCATTTCACGTTGCAGATTTTGGTCGCTTGCCTCATCTCCTCTTCGAATAGGTGCAAACATTCCAACTTCAGATAACGTCATGTTTTTAATCTGCAAACATTTGTCCTCCAATAAAATCAAAGCATCATTATAAATTGCGTCGGAGAAATCAAGTGTTTCATTATTGTTGACAATTCTCATTCGATGCAAAATGTCTTCAGCCATAGAGGATTTAAATTTGTTCCAAAGTTCTTTCGGGTTGGATGGTGAGCAGGATAGCAATATAATTGCAAATAATGTTCTGATCTGCTCAGGATGTTTGGTAGTAGTGTTGTTTCCCAATGTGAATCTTTTTCCAACAACTGAAGTTTTTGGCATTCTGCATTCTGGGAATGAACATTATACAATCTACCTAATGCATCAGTGGAATATAAGTCCTTCAACAGGTTTCCCTTGCTTACGTCGTTGGAACTTTTTTGTTGATGCATTCTACGTATAGTAATTTGGAATTTCAGAATATAACAATGTTTTTGCAAATAAATCATTTCTGCACAATTCGAAATACGATATCAATGTAGTAGGTGGCGGTGATGCTGCCCTTTCCCGTGCGTTTCCTTCCGTAAAATAAACTCGTTGTCCATTTTCAAGATGCACAGATAAATGGACAACTGTAGGATGACGTTCGTGTATAGGAAATCCTAAAATTCGCCAAACTGCTTCATTGCTACTAATGTATCGGGCCATTTGGTAGTGTGCAATTTCGTCATTTGGATTTTGTAACGAAAATACAGCCATATCCGATCCTTTAGTAACATATTTGCAGATGTACTTTATTGATTTCACAGAATTGCAGTACTCCACATTTATATGTGCTTTGAAAGTTTTCGAAAGCAATGGGCAGTACGGTACAATCCAGCGATTATCAACTTCAATTTCATTTTCACGTACCTTTAACATTACAGATTGTCCACCATCTTCCACAGAACGACGACGATAAAGTGGATATCCATCAATACCAGAAATTGTGTCTTTAAGCAAAAGTCGGGGATATTTTTTTGTGCATTTTCCGTCTGCCATACATACGAAATTTGGATTTATGATTCCACACGGACCATGAATCATGTTTTTGATGACAATTTCATGCAGATCGGGATCAGTGCTAGGATCCGGTATTTCCGCAGAAATTACATCATCAATTTGATCAGGCGTAATTTTTTGAACCAACCAAATTAGGATATGTGCATGCGGTAATCCCCGCTTTTGCCACTCGACCGAATACATCCAACAATAAAACAATAACATCCATAACAATAAAATCCATAAGAGATATTAATTTTTGTTTAAACACACGTGCAGTTATGTCATGACGATGTATTGGAGTTTGGCCGGAAGACAAATCTGATATTATTTCTTTCCACATAAATATTTAATATTTTTTATTGGTGTTTGGAGGGTTAATTAGTATGAATCAATTCAAACACATAAATTTGGACTGTACTAATTTTGATTTTTAGTTCTTACTTTCAAGCACTTGGAACTTGAACCAAAGAAAATAAAGTATAAAGAATGTGCATTTCAACATATTTTGGTGTTTAATGTTTGATGTTGTGTGTTGCGCTGGTTCGTCTTTTGATTTTTATTTTAAAGAAAAAATGCGTTTTGTTTTTGTTTAAATTCAATTTTTGTTTGTTTTATTTGTTTTGTAATTTTATTCTGTTCAGTTTTTTTTTGTACAATGTTTGTTTTTAATCTTGTGTCTAAATTAAATTTGTCTTTTTTTTGTTGTTTATATGATTTTGTTCACAATTTTATTAATTTCAATTCTAGAGTCTTTTGTTGTTTTGTTCACAGATTTGTTTTTCTTTTTGTTTAATTTCACAATTTATGTTTTAATTTAAAAAAAGGATCACATCTACTTTACTGCTTGAATGAGAAAACTAGAGTGTTTGTATGAACAAAAGATCTTAATGTTAAGCAAAGAAAGAAATGAAATGACAAAAGCAAAGAGCATAAAAAATATGTATATAAAAACCGCTATTATTTTAAAGGGTGTTCCCTCATATAATGTTTAATCGTTAAACATTCCGGCCCCCATGCCTTGGTGAGATTTACGACAGGTTTTGAATGGGTCCTGAGAATAAATAGCCCAAGGCACTTTTTTCGGCAACAACTTGACCGACCTCTGTGTTGATGGCTCCGTCTCGACGTATAATAAAGTAAATATCACTACCAATTTCCATTTCCACAATAGTGTTGGACTGAGGGTCTAAGTCAGCCAATGAGTTGGGCGTAAAATCTTCCGTTGGGTCAGCTGAGATGGGTCCAGAATAGGGCTTCTTTGGAAGTAGATCCGTCACAAGGGCTCTTACTTGGGTCGACAATTTATTGTTTACATTATGGGATCGCATCTCAAAAACAGCAAAATCATGAGCGTACTTCATGACGGTTTTGATATTACATTTGTCGACAAATGATGTAGATACCCTGGACGTTGTTAGGGATCGATTGATGATAGCCCGTGTACTGATCCAAGTATCAAGATTTCCAGTATGAACCTTAATGGAGGCGGTTGGAACGAAAACCAAGTTCCAATTGAAAAATGGTGTTTCCGGGTCTATTTGTTTTGAAGTCGGCTTGTCGGCTTGTTTTAAAGGCTGGGGATCGGGGCGTCTTGATGGCTGCGAGTCTTTCAATTGCATTGCATCATGTAGTAGTGTATTATGGCTTCTCTGGCAGATATGACACCCTTTTTCATTTTTGCAGTCTTCGGTTTTATGAGATCTTGTAAGACAGTTCAGACAATATTTTTTGACGACCATGAGGTCATATCGTTCTGTCGGATTGTAGCTTAGGAATTTCCTACAGGTGCGAATCGGATGATCTTTAAGACAGATGCCGCACGAAAATAGCCAATGTTCGGGTCTTTGTTGTTGTTGGGATGCCATACCTGTAAGTGTACAATTAGAACAATGTTAGTGTATGTAAATGATTAGAAGTTATATTAATTTGAAAATAAAACCACAATTTTGGTAATTGGTCTGGTGATGACTCCATTTTTTGTTTTGATGTCGACAACTCTACAGTTCTGGTCAGGTCCAAGATATGTTTTGATGATTCGACCCATTTGCCATTCATTGGGTGGCAAGTTGTTGTTTTTGAAGACTACCAGGTCGTTGATTTTAACATTGTCCCTTTGAATCTTCCATTTGTATCTACGTTGAAGTTCAACCAAATATTCGGACTTCCATCTTTGGAAAAATGAGTGGTAGATGACCTTCAAGCGTTTCCAGCGGTTGATGAGAGTCAGATTTTCACTTCTTACAACTGGTTCAGCTGGGGTCAATAATGCACTACCAATAAGGAAGTGTCCAGGGGTCAATGGATTAAGGTCATTTGGGTCATCGCTAGCAGGACTTAAGGGTCTAGAATTTAGGCACGATTCTATTCGAGTAAGAATTGTAGATAGCTTTTCAAACGTGAATTTCAAGTTAGGTATCATTTTTTTGAGGTGTGTTTTTAATGATTTTACACCGGCCTCCCAAAGGCCGCCCATGTGTGGGGCTCCTGGAGGAATAAACTTCCAGTTTAGGTTTTGATGACTAAAATGATGGATCACTTGATTTTGAAGAGTCTTTATGAATTCTAGACGGTCTTTTCTGAGTAGTTCTGCTGCTCCGACGAAATTTTTCCCATTATCTGAATAAATGAGTGCGGGACATCCACGTCTTCCTATGAAGCGGGAAAATGCTGCTAAGAACGATTGGGTCGATAAATCACTTGCTGCTTCAAGATGTACAGCTTTTGTGGCGAAGCATACATATATACAAATGTACCATTTTGTAATGAGACACGCTCGGCCTGCGAAATTTCTGATGTCAAAAGGTCCTGCGTAGTCTAATCCAGTTGTAGTAAAGGGTCTTGATAATGTTGTACGTTCTGGTGGTAATGAAGCCATGATTTGATTTTGCGTCTGTTTTTTGTACAAAACACACGTTTTAGAATTGTGAATTATGCTCTTGACCAAGGGTTTCAATCTGAATATCCAATATTCTGTGCGTAAGACTCGAGTCATTAGTTGGTTTTCTCCATGAAGAGTAATTTTATGTGTAAATTCTACTAGGAGTTGTGATAACTTCGAGTTATGAGGTAGCAATATTGGGTAACGTTCATTGTACGTTAATGCAGGTGATTGCGCGAGTCGCCCATTGGCTCTAATAATGCCATGGCGATCCATGAAAGGATTTAAGGTAAAAAGACTGCTAGTTTTCTGCTTAAGTTTCAAATGTTTGTACTCATCTGGAAAATGATTTTGTTGAGTCCATATGATGAGTCGATGCTTGACGAAATCTATTTCTTCTCGGGTGATTTCTGCTGAAGATACGCGAAGATGGGTTCGGTTGGTTCCAGTATTTCTCCATAATCGTATGACATAAGCAAGCACTCGATAAGCTCGTGATAGGTCTGAAAATCTATTTAATGGGTCTTCGCGTGTTGTGGTTGTAAATGCTTTTACAGTTTTAGCTTCTAGGTTTGTGTCACCTGTTTGTGTTGAAGGGTCCAAACCACCATAGGTTGTGGTTTTCCAGTTCTTGTGGAGTACATCCTCGGCTGGCTACATCTGCTGGGTTATCTTTTGAATCGATGTGTTGCCAATTTTGATTTCCAACCTTATCTAGGATTTCAGAAACACGATTTCCAACGAAAGTGTTCCATGAGCAAGGAGGTTTCTTTAACCAGGTCCAATAATATGTCTTGATATTTTGAATTTGAAGATTTGGTATTATTCCACATGCAAGGTTTGCCAATAATACGGATCCACAAAGTTCTAAGCGGGGCAAAGATATTTTCTTAATGGGAGCTACACGGGTCTTTGAAGCCAGAAGAAATGTGAATACTGAATTTTCTGATTGTATTCGAACATAAAAAGTTGCTGAATAGGCTTTTTCTGAGGCGTCACTGAAACCGTGAATTTCCACATTACAATTCGGGCTAAATTGGATCCAACGGGGAATTTTCAATATATTTATTGTGGGGCAGTTTTTTATGAATTTTTGCCACTGTAGACAAGTCAAGGGTTTTAGTATGTCATCCCAGTCGACTTTATTTAACCTAATCTTTTGCATAATTAATTTTGCTTCTACTATTATTGGGGCTATCCATCCACAAGGGTCAAAGAATTTGGCAATTGTAGATAAAACTTCTCTTTTTGTGTAGTTTTCTTTTAATTCGACTTCTGGTGCGGTGAGTGTAAATGAATCTGAAGAAATGTTCCATTTGATTCCAAGAGTTTTTGTTCCAGTGTTTTCTGACAAATTTAACCAATCGAGAGGTAGTAGGGTCTCATTTGGTAGATCTTGTATGACTCGTGGTTCATTTGATGTCCATTTCATCAGCTCAAATCCAGCGGATTTTAAAACTATTGTAAGTTCTTTTCTAGATGTGATGGCGTCGATTAATGTGTGACCACCTGCTAAAACATCGTCCACATACATGCTTTGTTGTAGAATTTTTGATGCGAGAGGGTGAGTTGATTTTACATCTTCTGCTAGTTGAAGAAGGGTTCTAATGGCCAGAAACGGGGCGCAGTTGACACCAAAAGTCACTGTCAGGAGTTCGTAATCCTCAATAGGATCCTTTTCTGTTTGTCGAAATAATATCCTTTGATATTTGGTTTGAGTCGGATCAATGAGTATCTGTCGATACATTTTTGTGATGTCTGCGTTGTACACAAAACGGAAGAATCTCCACTTCAATATCAGATGCACTAAGTCCTGTTGAAGTATGTGTCCTGGATACAGTATGTCATTCAAACTTTTCTTGTTTGAAGACGGGCTAGAAGCGTTGAAAACTACTCTAAGTTTCGTTGTCAACCGTTCGGGTTTTATTACTGCATGATGCGGCAGGTAATAATTTGGGTTTGTGTTGATTTCCAGGGGAGAAATTTTCCTCATATGTCCTAACTCGAGGTACTCAACAATTACTTGGTCGTATTGTTTTTTGAGTTCGGGTTTCTGGCTAAGGGTGCGTTCCATTCTCAAGAACTGTGCCATCGCTATGTTTCTCAAAGTTCCTATTTCTTTGCTATTTTTGAAGGGTAGGGTAACTATATACCTTCCTTTGTCGTTTCTTCGTGTTGTCGACATGAAGTTGTTCTCGCAAAATGTGTCCTCATCTGACCTCAAAACCCGTTTTGGGGTCTCCTCCACCTCCCAAAAGCGTGTGAGGATTCGGTCAAGGGACGTAGTGTTGAATAGTGACACTGTTGTACTAGGTTGTGTCTTTGTTGAAATTGGTCCCCCACAATCCAGCCAAATACTGTTTTTTGTGCCAAAAGGGATCCAATAGACCGCATCGGCGTGTCCATGCAATATATTGAGTGGCCCAAGTCGGGGCCTATAAGCAAGTCGATGGGTCTGCTCTGATTGAATTGAGGATCTGCAAGCTCTAATTTAGCAGTCTCATTGAAATGTTGCAAGTCTAAAGTCTGTGGTGGTAAATTAGATGGAAGAGTCTTCAGGACTGGTGCCCAGACTTCTAATTCAAACTGTGAGTCCACCTTGGAGCAAAGATTGAATAAGCATGCTTTGGTTGAAGTCTCTGAAACTGTTTGACTCAAGCCTGTAACATATACTAAATTTCTCTTGGTGGGTAAATTTAGTTTATTTTTCAACTTTTCTGACATAAAAGTTGATTGTGAACCAGGGTCGATGATTGCTCTTGCCTGGTACTTTTCGCCTCTAGTTTCGATCAGTACAATTGCAGTAAATAACAAGGTTTCTTTCTCATTGGGAGACTGATTGCAATGTTTGCTCTCGCAGTGTCAAGGAAGTGATATTTGGTATGGAAAAGTTTGATGCTGATGTGGACTGTATATTGTTGTTTTTTGTCGCGATGCTCCTGCTAGATTGGGTCGCGTCACAATTCTGAACTAAGTTTTGGGTTTCTGATCCCTTATGTAACAAAGTGTTATGTCTTTGCTTACATAATCTACAACTAAATTTACTTTTACAGTTCTTAACACTGTGGTCAATAGAGAGGCAATTGTAACATGAATTTGTGACCTTTACAATGTGAATTCTGTCGTTAACGTTCTTCTCTAAGAACTTGGGGCAAGACCACAATTGGTGAGACTCTTTACAATGTTGGCATTTGTAATTTGAGTCATTTTTTTGTGCCCTATTTGCTGTCAAAAATTTTATATTTTTCGACCCAGTTTCATTTTGGGTCGTGTTTATGTGAAAAGTGTGAACTCGTTTTGGCCTGGATTTTAAATTATCCTTTCTTGATTGTTCTGACTTTGAATTTGATTGTGTGATGGCCTCTATGGATTCAAGAGTCTTAGAACTGTGCGTCAAGAAAGTGTTGAATTTTTCCCAAGTCGGAACTTTTGTAATTTCCTGAAGTGAATTTTCAAATTCTTTTAAAAGAGTTCGAGGGAGTTTTGTTGAGCAAATGTATACTAGAAATGGATCCCATGTGGCGGTTTCTATACCTAATGCATTTAATGCCTGAATACATCCATTGACTGTTCGCTGAAGTTTTTGAATTGATGAGCCTGAGTCTTCAGCTACGTTCGGAAGGTCAAATAAAATTTGCAATTGTTCATTTACTTGGATCCGATTATTCTCGTATTGGGCTACAAGATTTTTCCAGGCTATGTCGAAGCCCTGGTTGGTCAATGGGGCATTTAAAACTATTTTCCTAGCATCTCCTCCAGTCTTCTGTATCAGATGAAGAAGTTTCTCAATTTTACTAAGTCTAGAATTATTTATGTATAATGCCGTAAAAAGATCGCGGAAGGTAGGCCATGTCACGAAATCTCCATAAAATGTGTCTGTGTCGCAAGGTGGTAGCCGCACAAATGAGATGTCATGATTTTCATGTGGTTGATTCTCAACAGCAGAAATCCGCTCTTCCTTCTTTGGATTCGATAGGGCTTGAATTTCCGCATTAATTGACCCTAAACACGTTTTGTAGGCAGAAAAAACTTTTTTATAACGGTTACGAAGCTTATCTTTATCGATGGGTTTTCCTTTAGAATCTTCTTTTGTGTCCCTACACTCTCCATACGTCCTTTTGACTTGTGACCATATAGAATCAAGTTCGACCCGAAGTACCTCAAGAGAGTGAATGTTGTTTTCGGCCGCACTTTGTGTATACTCTGTTTCAAAATCCAAAAGGTCATTTGTACAATTTACAAATTTATCAAGTTAAAATTCAAATCGATAAAAATTAAGAATTAATTTGAGTCAAAAAAAGTCCCTGCTAGTCCCCAGAAAATAATTAAAAGAAATATGGGTGGTAACCCTTTTTTGTTTCGTTCTTTTTCTTTTTATTTCAACAGCGGCAAGAAAAAAATATTTTCTAAAAGAGAACTACTACACTTACTTGTTGTTATTGTGTCTTCTCTTGAACCGCTACTTTTTACTCTGGGTCTCCTGTTGTTTGTGTCTGGTGTTGTGTTGTTGGATCTTTTTCTCGTTCTTTCCACTTTGCTTGTGGATTATATTCTGCTTTTCTCAAAAAATTTAACTGTTTTTAAACCGTTATTTATTTTGTGCTTTTTTAATATTTTTTAATTTTTAGCAACTTTTTTTTTTTTTTTGTTGTAAAAAGCACTTTACACTGCACTATATTCGGGTCGAAGTGACCAAAAAATGTTTAATGTTTGATGTTGTGTGTTGCGTTGGTTCGTCTTTTGATTTTTATTTTAAAGAAAAAATGCGTTTTGTTTTTGTTTAAATTCAATTTTTGTTTGTTTTATTTGTTTTGTAATTTTATTCTGTTCAGTTTTTTTTTGTACAATGTTTGTTTTTAATCTTGTGTCTAAATTAAATTTGTCTTTTTTTTGTTGTTTATATGATTTTGTTCACAATTTTATTAATTTCAATTCTAGAGTCTTTTGTTGTTTTGTTCACAGATTTGTTTTTCTTTTTGTTTAATTTCACAATTTATGTTTTAATTTAAAAAAAGGATCACATCTACTTTACTGCTTGAATGCCAAAACTAGAGTGTTTGTATGAACAAAAGATCTTAATGTTAAGCAAAGAAAGAAAAGAAATGACAAAAGCAAAGAGCATAAAAAATATGTATATAAAAACCGCTATTATTTTAAAGGGTGTTATAATATAATGTTTAATCATATAATGTTTAATCGTTAAACATTTGGAATATTTTTCAAAAATACTTCATGACGCGGGGGGAAAGATAGAAGGGAAGGAAAGAGAAACGAAGAGCGTAACAATGCGTTGCTCTCATCGTGCGTTTTTGTTGTTTTTTTTTTTATTAAATTTTCTGAAATCACTTATTCTGGTCAGTGTTGCCACGAAAAAAAATATTGCAACCAACATTTGTGAAAAAAATTACCAAATAAGAAAAAATATAACCAAAATTAAATTCACAGTTTTTTTATTTTATTTTTTCAAATATAAATTATAATTAATACAACATAGTAAGAAAAGAAACAAAAAATAACAAACTACAATTTTAGTCTTACAAATTAATTCATTTCTACAAACAAAAGCTCTTTTTATAAGAAAAATAAATAACCAAATCCGGAAATTTTGGTTAAAAATAGCTAAACGGCAACACTGGTTGTGATTAGTGAGCAAGAGAGAGAAAATAAGTTGAGAGAATTTATTTATTTACAGCCATAGAAAACTGTCAATAATATACGATACTTTGATTTTCATTTCATCAACATAATATGTAAAGCTATCTATTTTAATAATTTTAGATAAATAAAGATAAAATAAAAAATCCATTTTTTTTATTAAAAGAACATAAAGCTATCCATCTCTGGCTTAAAAATTATACCTAGTTTTTTTTAGATAAACAAAAATAAAAATAAAACATTTTTTATTAGAAGAAAAAATAAAAAAATTAAATACGGCCAGCTAATGACAGAACATTTTTAACATAAAATATTTTTTGAGTGTTATTCTGAAATAAAATGATAACGCATCCGCTACACATGTGTTCTTGTCGCAGTCTGATCGACAACCAAATCAAATAACATAAGAATGCGTGTGAGTTCTCTCTGCACAATTGTGCGGGTGTAATGTTAAACAAATTTTGGTGAGAGCGGGTCGTAATGTTACAACCCGCCATAAGAAATTTTACTTCTACATGATGGGCATTCTTTATATCCATATTCTTTGCTTGAACGTAATGGCATGCAATAATTAAAACAATTGAGTTTTTTTCTACAGCGCGAAAATTTAAATTTTATTGAGTTTTTATACTAAATCTATAATAACAAAAATGCTGATACACTTCAAATTTAATTTTCTTCTCCCTGATATTGCATTTCTTACGTAACTACTGTTTTTGTGAAATTAATACGTTCATTGGCTTTGTGACCACGAACAACAAAAAAAAAATGCAAAGAAATTAATGCAAACAAAACAAAAAATAGTTTTACTGCCAAATGAAACTTAATTCCAAATTTTGTCAACATAAAAAATTAAATAAAATGTATTTATGAATTTACACTGTAATAAAATAATTTTCGTCAACTTAAAATGCAATAAAATAAAATGAAATAAAATAAGATAAACTAAAATAAAATATATTTATTGGCTTTAACATTCTCCCCCGCGTTGAACGGATGTTCAACAGAACCGAGATGCTTGGATCATTATACATTAAGGTAGAACTGGCGAGTAGGTATAGATTGCCGTGGCATTGGTTTTGGAGCAGTTTCTTCAGTTGGTTGAGATTCGTTGATTTCTGAAACATTTTCGGCAGTCCTTACTGAATGTCGTCTGCTGCAAGTTTTACGTCGAAGCCAACATATGATCGTTAGTATACTTACACAAAGGGCAAGGTAGGCAATCATGTTGTTATGCAGTTGATGGGATTTCAATTTGTTAGGAAGTTCCATTACGTTTTCTTCCCTTAAAGACTTTTGTAGATTCAAAGGTTCCTTCATATTTTTGGTATACGTATCTTCCAAATATGTTGGGGTTGAACGATTGTTGTGTGTAAACAATGTAGTATTGTTAGGCAACAATAAATCTGAGATTTGTCCAAGACTGGTATATGATGATCTTATTGTGCTTGGTATAAATTGTCGTCCATTCATTGTGGCAAAATTGTGCTTGAACGAGCATTCTGGGTCTAGTGTAAGTAGACCGGAGCCCTTTAGTGATATGGGAATAATTTCCCCATTGCACACAGCCGTAGCTCTCGTAGACGATGAGGTGGCATATATCCATTGATTTTCTTTATGAAGTGGTATCCATCTGGTGCCGGTTTTTTCCAAAATACAGGATGGTGTTGTTTGGTTATTGAACAAACCAATTTCACATGCGCAGACGTTTGAGCCGTAATTATAACGAATTTGAATGTTGGAACAATGAAATGAGTTGGTTTTATTGTGTCACAAGCACTGAACTCTGAACTTGTAAACGGAATATATTGTTTATGGGCTATACTTATGCCTAGAAATGTAGTGCATGGTTCAATGGCTACTAATGTGCTGTTTATTGTATTGGGTACTGCAATCAAGTGAACCATACTGAATCTTTCAGGTTCGACCAATGGTAAGGTTATTTTAAAAATTGCGTATTGCTGTGTCAGTCTGCCTTGTATTCTCATAAGTTTGAAGAGTAGGAGCAAGTCATTCTGTTCTAACACTGGGAGATTCACTGACGGTGGGGAGTGTAGTGAGATCTGAGTAACTTCCTTTTGTAATTGTTCCATGGTAAGTAGCCATGGGCTGATTTTGCCATGTCGTGTGTCCATAAGTGTCTCATGTATTGCTGACTGTATGCCTTTTAGGTTGTTTGCAATGAGGGACAATTGAAGAACTGCTGAGTTAAACAGTTGATTCAGATGTAATTGTACTAATAAATTGTTGATATTATCCAATTCTTCTGAATACCTCGTGATTTCTTGTTCCGATCTTTTAAATCTAATTTTCGAGTTTATTTGATTCTGTTGTATGATGTTCATTGTTGAGTCAACGATTGATGTTTGGTTTCTTAATAATTTTAACAGGTACGATTCATTTTCATTGACTTCTTTTATTGTTGCAGACATATGTTCGGCGTATTCTGAGTCTAGAATGCCAAATAGAGAATGTGCAACATTACCAACTATATCTAACGCACCTCTTTTACTTCGCAGTAATCTGTTATCCAGTTGTAGTTCATTTTCCATTTGTTTGAAATGTTCAATCGTCCCTGCACAAGATGTATTTGGTTCTAACATCTTACACAAGGCTTGAATTGACCTTGTCCCATTAACAAGGATAGAAGTTTCGGACCAGTAAGACGATAAATCGTAGTATACGAAAAGATTCCATTGAGTAGTTGAAATTGCGACTGTTCCAAATTGTTCGAAGTGTATTCCGACCTTTGATCCAAATTTTTGATTCTAAACTGGAGTTGCCAATGATATTGGCAGAATTAAAAGTAGAGTGAGTAGTGCCAGTGTTATATGATTTGTTGGTATTTTAATTCTCTTAGCTTTGGGTTCATCGGGTGAATTGCATATATTCTTGTTGTTGACTTCAGTGGACATAGTTATTTCTGGATCGGGATTTGTAGGTAGTAATGCAAGACGATGTATAGGACGTTTGAACATTCCTGAGGCAGTTTTTATTTCTGCAACTCTTGCTGCACCGTCATCACCAGTATAAACCTTAATAATTCTTCCCAATGGCCATTTCATAACGGATGTATTGTCTTCCTAGATAATAACCATGTCCCCAATTATGAGGTTGCTAAACTGTTTTTGCCATTTACCTCGTTGTTGTAGTTCGTTTAAGTATTCCGTACACCATCTGTTCCAAAAAGCCTGCTTAAGATGGGATATCAATTTCCAATGGGATAGAGTTGTCATATTTTGCACTTTTGCCTTGCTGTCTACTTGAGATGTGAGAGCTTCACCAATAAGGAAATGACCCGGTGTTAATGCTTCAAGATCATTTGAGTCATTTGTCATGGGCGTTATAGGGCGAGAGTTTAGTATAGCCTCAATTTCCACTATGATTGTCTCCAATTCTTCTTGAGTTAAAGATGCATTTGCGACGCTCCGGACCAAAAGATGTTTTGCCGATTTTACGGCTGCCTCCCATAAACCTCCAAAATGTGGCGCTCTGGGTGGAATAAAATTGAACTGTATTCCCTTTGAGCTAGAAGCGGAAATAATTGACTCTTGAGCCTTACAGGAATAAATGCTATCAGATAGCTCTGTTAGCTGATTTTTTGCCCCAACAAAATTGGTGGCGTTATCACAATAAATATTTTGTCATCGTCCTCGACGGCCAATAAATCGTTTTAGGGCACCAATAAAAGCATCTGTTGATAAATCCGATACCAACTCAAGATGAACTGCCTTTGTGGAAAAACAGCAGAATACAGCTATATATGCTTTCGTTGGTCGTTTGCCTCTAATCCTGTAATGAATCCAAAAGGGTCCACAATAATCTACACCAGTGTTGATAAACGGTCGCGCTGGTGTAACTCTAGTATGAGGTAGACTGCCCATAATTTGTTGGCATAATTTGTATTTATTTATTAAATTTGAATTTCTGATACAACAAGACATAATATCTTATAATTTAAAGTACCAGAATCTGACAAGTTACATTAAAGAATTATAAATTATATGTGTGTATAAAAAAGAAAGAAAGGAAAAAAAAAATAAATAAACAGTAATATGTATAACATAAAATTAATAATCAATTAATAAAATAAATAATAAAAATAATTAAATTAATATAAGAAATAAAAAATAGGATATTTATATTTAAGTGACATTTACAGCAGGTTACGCTTGATAGAATTGATAAAGTAAATGTTTAAATTTATTTGCGTTGCTAATAACTTGAACGTTTGGAGGAAGTTGGTTCCAGAGTCGAATGCTTAATATGAAAAATTGTCTCTCAGACGCTGCATCCCGATGAGGAATCTGCAAAATACCATTTCCTCTTAAAGACCTCATGAATCTTAATCCTTTGCGAAGATATTGTGGGTGCTCCGATGTAATAATTTTGTGTAGAAAAACCAAGTTTTTCAATTTTATATAGTTATTAAAGGAAACATTAAATATGCGGTTGGAGTAGTGAGAGACATGATCATATCTCCTTAGACAGAATATGTAACGTACAATGTTGTTGAAAGTAGTGTTGAGTTTCGCAGTGTCTTTTGAATTACAGCCGGAGAAGACTTCAGATGAATACAGCAGAGTTGGTACTAAATAAGTTTTAGCCAGAAGCAGTCTTATTCTTGGTGGAGTGAAATACTGCGAAGCCCATAAGCATCTTAGCATACTATAAACCCTTCCACATGCTTGGTTTATGTGATCCGACCAGGTTAGCGTACTGTTGAAGACCACGCCAAGATTTCTGGCAGAATTAACAACGTCAATCTTACTACCACCCAGGAAAATATCAACATTAGATCTAATTTTTGTGGATTTTTTGCATATTACAATACACTTAGATTTTTTAGGGTTAATCCTTAAACCATTCGCAGTCGCCCAAAGAGAAACATTATTAAGGTCAGTGTTAAGATCTTTAACACCAGTGTTGATGGAAGCTAAAGAGCTATCAAGGTACAGCTGAATATCATCAGCATACATTTGAATTCTAGAATGTTTGAGCTGCTCTGGTATATCATTAGCATAAATAGAATATAGTAATGGTCCCAATATGGAGCCCTGCGGAACACCTCTTTTCACGCGAAGAGGGTTAGAAAGTAATCCCTTATTGGATACGCATTGCCATCTGTCAGTTAAATATGTGGACATCAGTCTAACTGCAGTAGTAGAGAAGTTATACATTCTAGATAGCTTGCAGCACAGTATTGAATGGTGAACCGTATCAAAAGCCTTTGAATGGTCCAGCAAAACTAAAAATGTTATTCTCCCATCGTCTAAGTTATTTCTTATGTCCTCGATTACATCGGTCAGGGCGGTTAAACAGCTATGTTGAGATCTAAAACCTGATTGACGGTCAGTCAATAAATTGTATTGATTTATAAATTCAACCATTTGTTTATAAATAAGCCGCTCAAAAACTTTAGACAGGTATGGTAAAATAATTGTGGTCGTGCCTTGATACATCTTATGCATTTTTGAACTACGGACCGTACCATTATTTTCCCTTTTATTGGCCAAAATCTTTGTCTGATTATATTCAAGAGTGCTTGGGGTCCACAATGGTTATTTTCTTCATGAATCATCGTAAATAAAAGTTTTGTAAGGGGATCATTGTATGGAATCAACATTGGGTGTTTTGCATCATACGATAAAAATGATGCTTCCAGTCGTCCTCCTACTCGTAGTATGTGTGTGTCATCTAAGTATGGAGACAGGCTGATGATAGAGCTTTTCTTGTCGACTTCCTTATTTTCACGAAGTTGGCTTATTTCCGAAGAAAAGTCGGAACGTTGAATAGTTTTGATGATTACGTATAAGGCATCGTCGAGTTCAAGGGGAATTAATGCCTTACATTTTGGACGATCTTCGTTTTTCATTCGGGTGTTTCTCATGAATCTAAGAATGTACCCTACAATCCTTTGAAGGGTTCTGAAAGAGTTCTTGTCTGGGATATTATAAATAAAGTCATCGTTGGAGGTAGTGGCTGCTGATGTTACAGTTGTTTTCTTTTTCTCGATGTCATTAGAGGTGAGTCGTTGTGAAAATGTAGGTGGCCATATTTTTTCTCTTCCATGCAGGAACAATGGGCCATAGAACCATTAAGTGCATTTAGAAAGTTTTGTTGCCGGTAGCCCTCTGGAAAGTAAATCTGCCGGATTGTCCTTGGATCTGACATGGCGCCATTGTTCGGGCAATGTCAATGAATGGATTTTTGAGACTCGATTAGCTACAAATGATAGAGCGAGGATTCGGTGTTTATCCAAGACAGTACTATTTCGGAGTCTGTCCATAAATATACAGCTTGATTTTTAATCTGAAGATCAGTTTTGACTCTATGCACAAGTTGGGCAGCCGTAACGTCAGCACATAGTTCTAAACGAGGCAGTGTCTGTTGTTTAAGGGGTGCAACGCGTGTCTTGGAGCAGAGTAATTGTACAATTATTCTTCCATCCTTAAGAGTTGCGCGGATGTAAGCAACTGCTCCATAGGCCTTTTCAGAAGCATCTGCGAATATATGGAGTTGTGTTTGAGCTGGGATTTCTCCCTTGAAAATGTGTCGTGGTATTTTGAGATTGTTCAGGCTGTCTAACTCATTCCTGAATCTAGTCCAAGGTTCATGAAGGTCCTCAGGCAATGGTTCATCCCAGTCCAGTTTGAATTGCCATAGTTGTTGGATGAACATTTTTGCCCTGGTGCTAGTAGGCCAAGATGATCGAACAATCTTGCCAAATCTGAGTTGATCAGTAGTTGAAGGATTAATTTTTACCTTGACTCAAAACTGATCTGTCTTGGGTACCCATAATAATCCTAACGTTTTTATTGTATTGGTGCTGTTACTGTTGAAATCTAAATCCACCTCTTGATCACCAAGTGGAATATTCTTTAGTAATGAAGGGTGATTTGCGCACCATTTTTTCAGATTAAAGCCATGTCTTTTAGAAAGATAATAAGTTCCTTCTGTATTTCCAATGCGATATTAAGGCTGTCGGCACCACCAAGACCATCATCTACGTAGAAATTGTGTTTCAGCATTTGTGAGCCGTATGGATAGTTTATCAAATTTTCATCTGCAATTTTTTGTAAACATTTAGTAGCAAGATAGGGTGCTGCTCGTGTGCAGCAGTATTAAGTTTATAATAATTAATAGGAAGTGACGGTTCTTCTCTCCAAATGATTAGCTGGAATTTTTGGTCATCTGGATGAATTAAAATCTGTCTATACATCTTTTCTATGTCGGTAGTAAAGACAAATTTTGGTAATCGGAAACGTAGTAGAATTGAAAATAATTCACTTTGAAGAGTTGGTCCAGTATACATAAGATCATTCAATGAATGACCCGATGATGATTTTGCTGATGCATCGTAAACTACTCTGAGCTTTGTCGTGGTACTATCTGGTTTCAAGACACAGTGGTGAGGAATAAAATATTTGGGATCGGATATAGTATTAATATCAATCTTCTCCATATGTCCCAACTGTTCGTAATCTTGCATAAATTTTATGTACTGAGTTCGCATGTCTTCCTTATGTAAAAGTCGACGTTCCAAACCCAAGAATCTGTTGTAAGCCATGGGTTGAGACTCTCCTAACGCTGTTGGGTTTTCTCGAAACGGAAGAATGACTATAAAGCGACCACCTTCATTGGTGAGTGTATGTTGAGTGAAATGCAATTCACATTGCTTTTCTGATGGTGACAGACCTTTTTCGCTGACTTCAATCTCGTCTAGTTTCCAAAGATTCTCTATAGCTTCTTCTATTGAGGTGTCATCAAATACTCCACATGTAAGTGAAGATGATGGTTTTGGGGATGGATTCTTTCCAATTGCGCCGCCCACAATCCAACCTAATAACGTATTTTGCAAGGTTGGTAGTTTGTCGGCCAGATGTATTGTTCCAGATTGAACTAATTTGTAATAGAATTCTGCTCCAAGCAGCAAATCTACCTTTTCCTGCTGATAAAAATGAGGATCAGCCAGCTGTATATTTTTTGGAATATCCCATGTTGAAGGGTCGATGTACTGGCTGGGTTGAGCAGGAATTATGCTTGGTAGGACATAAGCGTCTACATTCGCAGAGAAATTATGATCTATGGATTTCATATTGATATTAACACGATGTTGAGATTTTCTTTGTATTTCACCAATGCCATCAAGACAAAGTGATGCCGCCAATGGTGAGATGGATAATTTTTGACAAAGACGTTTTGATACAATGTTAACTTGGGACCCGGAATCTAACACTGCTCTAAATTCATCGGAGGCACCATTTGAGACTGTTATTATAACTTTTGCTGTTGCTAGCAGAACGTAGTTTTTGTCGAAGTAGCTGCTACGACCCTTGAAGGATTTAGAGTTGAGAAGCCTGGGCGGTCCGCAGAGGTGGTGTTCGGGGATATAGTCGCGTTGGCTATAGGTTGCTTTTGTTGAGTGCCTAATGGCCCTTTGCATTTTTGAGATTTGTTCCCTTTTTGTAAGTGGAGCAACGTATTGTGTTTTTTTGCACACTTTTGGCAACTATCATGATTGCACGATTTGGAAACATGGTCATTTCCGAAGCAGTTGACACATAAGTTGTGTTGTTGGACCCAACGCAGTCGCTCTATTTCTGATAATTGAAGGAATTTGCTACAGTGGTATAATTTATGGTCGCTGTGGTGGCATAATGCGCATTTGCCATTATTGTTGGATGTTATTAGTGCTGACACTGCTTTGTGTGCTGCTTTTTCTTTTGTGGAAATTGCCTCCATTGATTGGAATTGACGCTCCAGAAATGATAAAAAATCGGTTATGGTTGGTATGTCTCTTGGGTTAGTTAATGACTGCATGTATCGCATATGTGTGTTCCTGTCAAGTTTTTTAATCATTAGTTGTATGAGTAACGCGTCCCATGAGGAAGTTGCAATTCCCAAATTGTTTAATGCCAATAGACACTCTTTTGTGGTGTCATGGAATTCTTTTATCGATTGGGCAGATGATGATATAGACTGTTGATTGAGTATTTTATCTACTAAATTAGCTACCAAAATTCTTTTGTTGTTGTAACGCTCCTGTAACGTTTTCCAAGCCGTTATGTAATTTACTTCGGATAGAGGAAATTGACTTATTAAATGCTCGGCTTCTCCTGACAAGTTGCTTTTTAAATACCACATTTTTCGAATTGCTGGAATTGATTGTTTGTCTACCATTTCAGAGAATAAGTCATAAAATTGTCGCCATTTCAAATAATCGCCATCAAATTTTGGTATGGTTAATTTTGGTAAATTTAGAGCACCACCATCATGTGCACTATCGTATTCCTCTTGATCTAGACCATAAGCCGATGGGTTTGTTAATTGATCAAGAGCTTCATCATACAGCTGCTCAATTTGATCCCATAATCTTTTGATGGTATTTATGTTTAAATCAAAGTACTGTAGGGGCTGATTATCTGTGTCTATCAATCCCCTTAGTAGCCGATTGAGAGCTGTTATACGAGCTCTCAGCCTACGTAGAACCCCAACGCTTGTAGACTCTCTTGTAGGCAAATTATCTTGTTCGGGTTTTTTTGATATTTTAGTTTCCTCAATTTTTTGTTTGAGGCGAGCAGTTTCAGTTTTAAAAATTTCGATGTAATCAGAGACTAAGTTTCTGATTTTATCATAGTAGCCTTCTGAAAAATATTCAAATTTCATTGGATCGTCGCACACCTCTCGTATCTTGGAATCTGTTTCCTGGAATTGGTTCCATGATTCCTGAAGGCGTCGTAATCGTTCCTCAAAGTAGCTAACTTTTGTTTTCCTGTCTGCCGGATCCTTTTTAAAATTTCGAACAATGCCCTGTATTGTTTCTCCAGTCTCTAACTGAAGATCCAGTAAACTTTTGATCGTATCCATATTGTATTGTAGTTTTAATGTAAAGTTGTGAGTGGTCTGCTGTATCCACTCATTGTATGTAGCCCTGTGCTATCGAATTGGAATGATGTGAGTGGACTGTTGTATCCTCTTGCTGTATGTAGCCCTGTGCTACTGAATTGTTGTTGTGGTCTTCAAAAATGTGCTTGGATGAAGACTCCAGTCCGCGGAATCGCACTATTAATGAGTGTTGCTTCCTGAGAGCAAAGAAAAATGTTGCCTGGTGGTTTCTAAGTTCTTACCACTGGTGGGGGGAACTTAGAAAAATGATTGGGTTCTTATTGTCGAGGTCACCAAAAAATGTTTGGAGGGTTAATTAGTATGAATCAATTCAAACACATAAATTTGAACTGTACTAATTTTGATTTTTAGTTTTTACTTTCAAGCACTTGGAACTTGAACGTAATGGCATGCAATAATTAAAACAATTGAGTTATTTTCTACTGCGCGAAAATTTAAATTTTATTGAGTTTTTATACTAAATCTATAATAACAAAAATGCTGATACACTTCAAATTTTATTTTCTTGTCCCTGATATTGCATTTCTTACGTAACTACTGTTTTTGTGAAATTAATACGTTCATTGGCTTTGTGACCATGAACAACAAAAAAATGCAAAGAAATTAATGCAAACGAAACAAAAAATAGTTTTACTGCCAAATGAAACTTAATTCCAAATTTTGTCAACATAAAAAATTAAATAAAATGTATTTATGAATTTACACTGTAATAAAATAATTTTCGTCAACTTAAAATATGCAATAAAATAAAATGAAATAAAATAAAATAAGATAAACTAAAATAAAATAAAATAAAATATATTTATTGGCTTTAACAATTAGGATGACCATAAATGACCCTAATATGCTGTAGTCTATTAAATATTTTTTATTAGGGTGACCATAAATGACCCTAATATGCAGCAGTCTAGTAGGTAGTGCTTTGGCTTATTCGACGTAAAGCCCGGGTTCGTATCCCAGGTCAGCCATCAAAACGAAATATGAAAAAAAATATTTCTTCCGCGATTTCCTTTCAGTAGATATCTGGCAAAAACTCTGAGAGTAAATAAAACCTTCCATGAAAAGTTTCTCAAAAATCTGTCGTTCGAAGTCGACGTTAAACTGTAGGTCCCACCACTCACGTATAAAATTAACGTACACAACATGAGTGGTGAAAGAAGCTAGGCCGTAATCCGGACTGAAAAGTTGTAATGACCAATTATGTATGTATAAATGACCTGACTATAAAGGTTTGGTCTGCATTATATAACCACAGGTAACAATTGGTTCTTTAAAAAATTATGTATGCTGTGTTTAGTTAATAAATTAAGGCAGTATAGTGTCATCAATGGTCTGTGCCTACTGTTAATGGTGCCTAAGGTACACATGGCCCTCTATGCGTATTTTTACAAACATATAATAAAGTAGGTATTTGGAATGAACATGCAATATACATGACCATAGGTGCAATAGTTTATCAGATATACGATGTTTACTTTCTGTCTAAGAATTCATATAAAAATAGAGTCCATTTATTTCCCTAACCCGAAATGGTCATATGTCTGTCAAAGTTGTTTATGCTAGATTCTAGCTTTAATAGTTTTCCATGAACACGAACTTTTGTATCATACATATTTATATGGGAGGGTCTCGCTCTTATTGCTAGTCCTGCAATTTTTTCACAAATTATTCATATGGATTTCAGTGTTGCCCGTGTACATTTTGATGATTTTGTCTATAATGATTTTTCAGATATAAGAAGTTTTAAATTGAATTTATATGGGAAGTACCACGCCTCCTTTTCCTAGTCAGTCCATTTTTTGTCTATAATATTCATATTGATACTAAAGTGGCTTCGACAAAATTTTAGGAGTCTAACTGTTATATATTCTTAGATATACTAATTTAATATTTTTTATTAATATAAATATATTAATTTTGTTCATTTTGTTCATATAAACGTCAAAGTCGTCCATACAAAATTTTAGGACTTTAGCTGTTGCAGTTTATGAGATATGCGACATTAAATACTTAGTGGGTATGTGGGTGTGGCACCTTGAAATTTTAAAATAAAAAGTAGCCTATAGTTCCTTCCAGACATACAGGAAGGTACTGTTAAAATTTCAAGAAAATCGTTCAGATTATATATAATTTTGTAGAACATGTCAATTCACAACAAATTGCTGGTCGAAAAAAGGGATCTCACAAAAGGCTCAAACTGAACTGCTTTCACTTCAAAGTAGAATGTAGAATATGCACGATTTTTAAAAGAAAAATATATTTTTATTTCTAAATTTTAGTTTCTGTGTTTTCCCGCCCCATATTTTGAAGTTGACAAAATTGATTGAATTGCAATTCATTAGATTTCGAAAATTTGACATTATAAAAATATTTAGTATTGTGACATAAAAAATCTAAGACTAAAAAGCGAAGAAGCGTAAAAATCGTAGTAGAAATCTTCAAAGATGAATCGAAATTGATAATATAACTGTCATAATTGCCAGTCTCCGGATATAAATTTATAATTCTTTAAAGGTGTTCTAAATTTGAATGATTTGAGATATATGGGTGATGTTTCTATAGAAAATATAGTGGCAATATTTCCAGAGGAATATACATATTAGATAATTGTAACATTTGACTCTACTATGCTACCCGATGAAATGCATATTTGTTATAAAAAAATTACTGTCCGTTTTCATGTTCTATTACATAACAAAACAATGTTGTCCCGCATAGACCCAGCGTTCTATTACAAGACTGGCATGGAATAAGATGAATTGGAAATGAAAGGGAAGACTGTGAGTAAGAATTAATTTGATGAACGAAAGAGGAATACTAATCCATGAATTTAGGTATATGTAGAAGTTATTTAATTTTCTGTGTAAAATGTAGATATTTTTACATATGTATGTGCTACTTAAATATCTTTCAATTCATGATAAGGCAAATTCATAACAGGTAGGAGCATCTCTACAATAAATACAACAATGCAAAAACAACAGGCATTTTGTTTTTGTTAAAGAGTAAGCGGAATGTCAAAAAAATTAACACTCAAACCTCCATAGGAAATCAATAAAAGCAATTAAAAAAACTAAATAAATTTTATATATTGAAATTTCTTTTGATTTTTATATCATGCTTAATTACGCAATAGTGGGGCACCTATAAATTAAAAAAAAATTATTCCATGCAGTCAATAACATTTCCACTTTATGTAAAGAACATGTTTTTATATGGCCATCGAGAAAAATGGCAGATGCAAACGTTATTTGTTATTGGTCATAGTTTTGGCACCTAGTTGGAGAGACTGAAATCATTTTTTGGGTAATTCATCAGTCTCGTCTAAATAAATATAAATATAGTAAATCTAGGTTGTAGTTTAAAAGATATATGTATTTAGTGTTAAAGGCTTAAATATTATTAATCATCTTGCAAAAATTTTAATAAAATTGGCTTTGAAATAGTAATCCTGAAGAATTTCTAGAGTGCGTATCGTTAAAGATACATCCGGTACATATACATGCGAAAATGATTATCGAAACACACAAAAAAATTTTGACATTCCAAAACTCGTCAGCTGTTGAGATAAGGCTACCTTCTATGAATATGCCTTGATTCATGCAATATCTATCTGTCATTTCATAAAATACAAGAGCGCAGTTCACAATCTTGGGCAAATGGTCTAGCATCATGGCATTTGCAAATGTTGTATATTTTTTTTTGCCATACACTAACAAAATACCCTTGCCGCGGTTTGACAAATATCCCACACTCAAAACCGTAGTTTATATTTGCCATACTTAAGCAAATGAACAGCTGATCATAAAAATAAAAACATTAAAAAATAAAGTCACAAAAAAATGGAAACGTACAACATAAAAAAACGAATTAAAAGAGAAAAGCCGAATATAAAATGGACAGAGGGCGAAGTAAATAAAATTATAAATTATTTTATTTATCTAAGTCAATGGACAAATTTCTTACTGACTAATAACAAAAATAGGTACGAATAAAATTAAATACAATTACAAACAGTTTCTTCAAAAATACAATAATTGTTACAATAAAAATATGAAAAGTTATGAATTGAGAAAAACAATAATATTCCGTTTTATAACGCAAGAATTTAAAGAAAAATCAACAAAGTCTGACAAATAATTAAATTGACGGCAAATTGTAGTTAACGGATCAGCAACAGCGTAATTAGTTCTGCAGAATTGAATATAAATAAGATTATAACAGCGGAAGTTACGACAAGGAATATTGAATTTAACAGATCTTAACAGAAATTCACAGCAAATATTACCATTGATCAGGTTAATCATAAAGGATATATTTAGCATTGTTCGACGACTCTTAAGGGTAGGCAGTTTTATTAATGCCAGTCTGCTAGTATATGAAGGCATATCCAAATAATTCCATCTCAGGGCCTCGCAAACAGAAGAGTAGAAATTGTTTCTGCACAGATTCGATGTGTTCGCTGTAAACATTATAGTGAGGATCCTGTAATAAGTTTAGTGATGTGTTGGAATCTATAGTGTATGTATGTTTTATGTAAGTTTCCCTATAGCATTCTTATTTATTTGAAGAGCCTTAGAATGTTAGACGGCTCTATATCATGGCAAAGTTAATTGCCGAAGTTGATGAGAAATAAAACAAACCAGTTTTAAGTCAGAATTATTTCTAATTTATTTCACAAATTTTCACTGCTTATATACTATTTCTTAGTCTATGTTTTCTTATAATAATCTTAAACTATTTCTCCTACTTATTCTATGTTTTCATTTTACTTTCCCCTTAAATCTATTAATTGTTAATAGTTAAGTGACCTACAATAATATTAATATCGTATTCATTTGTATTGCATTTCTAGTGACCCATATTAATCAACACAAGCCACTTGATATTGCATACTCTGCATATTACGATTATATTTTGTGAAGTCACTTTACGTTTGTTTACATTTTGTTATTTTAGTTATTCTACATATTTATTTAGGTTATTCTACATATAAGTGAATGAATACATTACACCCCTACCGTTTAAAAGAAAAAAAATATTATTTAATAAATATATATTTTTTTTGTATGAAAATATTAAATTACCAAAATTTTAAAGTGGAATATTTAACAGATATGTGATACTTAAACTAATTTCAATCTATTTTTATGTATAGTCAATGGTTTATTATCTTTTAAGATTGTGATGTTTACATCTTGTGTGTTTATTACATCAAAAGGACCAATATATTGATTTTCGCTTTTTTTTGCGTTTTCTTTTCTTATAAATACTTTATCTCCTAATTTTATTTGAATATCATTAGTATTCTTATCTTTAATATGTTTTTGTTTTATTTTGTTTTCCAGTAATTTTTTGTTTGCTATTTCATGGGCATGTTTTAATTTTATTTTTAATTCTGTAACATAATCTTCATAGTTATAAAATTTTTCATTAGGCATGGTTTCGGTTGGCATTGACGCTAATCTTCCATATATAAGTTCAAATGGAGAAAAACCTGTGGATGTGTGTGGTGTTGTGTTATACGCGAATGTATAATACGGAATCCATTCATCCCAATTGTATTGTTCCGTGAAAGAACGCATATATTCATTTAATACTTTATGATTTCTTTCAATACTACCTAAAGTTTCATGGTGGTATGCTGTAGAAGTTACATGTTTAATTTTCATAAGAGTACATATTCTGTTAAAAAGTTCATTTACAAATTCAGTTCCTCTATCTGTTTTCACCGTGTCAAAACATCCATATTTTAATATAAATTTTTCTACTAATATTCTTCCAATTTCAGATGCTTCTTTTGTTTCTATTGGGAATGCCTCAATGTATTTTGTTAATTCGCATTGTGCCGTTAGTATATATCTATATCCGTTTGATACTCTTAAAGGACCTACAGTATCTAACTGTATAAATTGAAATGGTCTTGTAGGTGTGTTAGTAATTTGCATTGGTGCCTTAGTGTGTCTAATAATTTTATTCTTCTTACAACTTTCACAATGACTGATAAAATCTTTAATCATTTTATACATATTTTTCCATATATATTTCTGTTTTAATCTAATGACTGTTCTACGTACTCCCGCGTGACCGCCATATGGAGTTTCATGATATTCTTTTATAATTTCTTCTTGTCTACCCTTTTCCATTATCCTTTCTGGTTGTTTAAATAATATAATTTCTATAGGTTTCGGCCTACATTTATCACTATTTTGCATGCTATTATATATTTTAATTAATTTTTCCTCACGTATGAGTTTGAAAATCGTATCATCCTTTGCTAGCGTTATTGTAAATATTTGGTTATCCCGTAAAATCTTAGTTAACTTCTGCAAGACTGAACCTAAATTCGAGTATGCATTTTCATTACCAGATACTATTACGCGATTTCCAAAAATCTCAATTTTTGGCATGCTTTTATCATTTTGGTTTATAACAAATTTTAATCTTGGGTAGCCTTTAATTTGTGAAAATGAAATACTATTCCACATATATAGGTTATTAGTCTTGGTTTCATAACCTTCTCTTTTATTTTCATTTTCATCTATTTTTATTACTGTATTGTCCTCATTTATTTTCTTTTTATTTAATCTTTCAGTCATTTTTCTAGTCATTATGTTTATTGATTTTGGCATCATCTCTTTTAAATCATTGGAATCTATCTTAATTCGTGATAAGGCATCTGCATTATTATTTATTTTTCCTTGTTTGTAAACTACTTCCGGTTTCAAAAAATTACATTTATTCGGATTTAATTTAAGGTTGTAAGTTTTTAGTCTTTGAAAAACTTTTCTTAATTTATCATTATGGTGTTGTAAAGAACATCCAAAAACAATTATATCGTCTACGTATATAAATGCATTTGTATCTAAACCGTTAATGCTATTGTTAGCATTCTTATTTGTGTTGTTACATTTTGTAGTTTTCTTTAATTTTTGTGTTAAAATTTATCTTGTCAAATGAAAACTTTCTTTTCTTAAAAATAAATTACATATCATACAATTAAAAAGAAATAAAAGATATTTCTTTACATAAAAATTTATAATTAAAAATTTAGATTTTTGCGTATTATTAATTTTGTATTTCTTTTTTTTAATTTTTTGTTTTAATTATTAATTTAAGAGTTTTTGACTACTACATTATCGTTACGCCTGATCATCAGAACCCGAACCATCTATTATCCTCTTTGTCATCATATAGTTATCATACTCGTCTCTTTCAATTATCTTCCTTAGCGACAATTTCGTGGCCATCGGAGTCAACTTCAGCGTCTTTTTCTTTCTTGGCTTTCTTCGGTTCTGCATTTTTGGCTGGGAAAAATAGTTTTTTACTATCGGACGGCTGTTTTGTTCCTTTTGCATTTTCTTTAATGGGTGCGGTGTCGGCGGCAGGATCGCCATGTAATAAGTTTAGTGATGTGTTGGAATCTATAGTGTATGTATGTTTTATGTAAGTTTCCCTATAGCATTCTTATTTATTTGAAGAGCCTTAGAATGTTAGACGGCTCTATATCATGGCAAAGTTAATTGCCGAAGTTGATGAGAAATAAAACAAACCAGTTTTAAGTCAGAATTATTTCTAATTTATTTCACAAATTTTCACTGCTTATATACTATTTCTTAGTCTATGTTTTCTTATAATAATCTTAAACTATTTCTCCTACTTATTCTATGTTTTCATTTTACTTTCCCCTTAAATCTATTAATTGTTAATAGTTAAGTGACCTACAATAATATTAATATCGTATTCATTTGTATTGCATTTCTAGTGACCCATATTAATCAACACAAGCCACTTGATATTGCATACTCTGCATATTACGATTATATTTTGTGAAGTCACTTTACGTTTGTTTACATTTTGTTATTTTAGTTATTCTACATATTTATTTAGGTTATTCTACATATAAGTGAATGAATACATTACAATCCCATACAATGGATCCATACTCCAAAATTGGTCTGACAGCGATACATATAGCTGTTTCGTAATATATGGATCAGAAAATTCTTTTGCCCAACGTTTTATGAAGTCAAGTGTGCTTCTTGCCTTATTTACAGTCAAAGTGATATGATAATTAAAGTTCAATTTTGTGTCTAATAGGATCCCAAGATCCATAAAAGAGTCAACATTCTCCAATTGATGACCTCCAAGCAAGTAATTAACCGCGATAAAATTATTTCTTGAGAACCGCATACATTTGTATTTTTTAATATTCAGCATTTTTTATATTCTTGAAGATATTTGAATGCGTTTTATTTAAATATAAAATGACAACATTTAAGAAAACATTAATGAATATATGGCTTGTCTTTTCATTTGAGAAGTTTGCAATAAGTGTTGCAAAGTTAAACCAAAGCACTTTCCTTTTTTAAATAGAATTCTGGTTGTTGTACACTGTATTTATTTTACTTCCCAATAGTTTTTATTTGTTTCACTGCGTATTTCCTTTAACAGTTTTAATTTAATTAATTTAATTATTTCACAAAACAAAAAATGGCCGAATGCCTCAATATAAAATTATAAAGCAACTACTTATATATATAAATTATTGATCCTTATGGATCCAACCAACGAATGAATAAATAGAAAAAATTATAAACACTAAAGGCCAAAAATTACATCAAATTATATTGCAATGTTAAACTACAGAAAGCTAAATATATTAAACAGCGCCCTCTGTTGATAACTTCCTATCATTCAAACAACCCGGTTTATGTCACCAGGAATTGGAAGTGTGGATCGTCAGACATAAACAACTTGAAAAACCTGAAACATATTAGACTTCCGTGGACATATTTGCCTAAAAAAGACGGAATCTGCTGCTCTCATATTAATACAAGATGAATAATTTCCTCTAATTACTGCTACTACGATAACATAATTTATTCCTATTATTGACCATAAATAATTTTTTTAGTTAGTTAAGATTTGACTAGTTATTGTTAGGTGCCCTGGCAGTCTAGTGGGTAGTGTGCTAGAGTATTAGCGTGAGAGCTGTGGGCTCGATACCCATCAGAGATTATAGTCTGAGCATAAGATCGAAGTTACTCAGCTCGTAAGTAAAAATAATTTTTAATTGCATTATAATTAATAAATAAATCACACTTAGGGCCATTATTACAACTTGCCGTTAACTAAAGGGAGGATTTTAACGGGCAGATAAATTGTTTTTCATTATTATGAGTACCCAATAAGATAGAAGTGATCGTTAAGCTAAAGGGAAGATCATCCTACCTTTAACATTTAAAGGTCACTTTATGTTTGAACTTGCCATATCATATACTATTTTCGGTATGGCAATTTCAAATTTAAACAAAATGAGCATATACAACAAAAAAAAGAAGTCCGCTGTTGCCACTGCGTTAAAAAAAAACTTGTTTAATTGAGCAGTTTTATAGACTTTGCTCCGGCACTGCCATATTTTAATTTTATTTTATCTGTAAGATGTAAAAACGAAAATCAGTTAAAGGTAACTTTACAGTTCCCTTTAGCTAAAGGTACCTTTAACTAAACCCAAGTTTAACGGCAAGTTGTAATAATGGCCCTTATAGTTATAATTATACATATTATATATATTATATAATTACTATAATATATATTATATGTAATACAATAATAAAAGTATAATTTTAATATTTAAGTTTATTTATTTATTTTATTTAAGTTTATGTGCAACGGTATCACCCCCGAAGTGCATATTTATTGTTTCATTGCTAAATTTTCCAATACCGGCTCATTCAATAACACAGTTTTATCAATACATTTCATAATTTCATTTCACGAGCAATATCTATTAAAATTTACTACATGATCAAACTTTGCACAATAATGAATAAAAATATTTAAAAGAATTGTTTTGAGCATTAGGTGGATATATTTAGTATGAACTTAGTGATTAGGAAGAATAAGATCGGTAATATTATGTACATTTTTAAATATGTATATACTACCCTAACCAGTATTAATTCATACACTACGCATATTTTTGTTTAATATACCAATGTTTAAAGTTCTATATTTTGGATAATAATAAAGACAACGCCTTGAGAGTTACATTTTCTGATAGGTAATTTTATAATCTACATATCGATGGCTTAATATAAAAAAGCAAGGTTGGCAACCGATACCGTTATAATACCGATACCGATTAAATACCGTTTAAAATTAAGTACCGGTATTTATACTGATACCGAAATAAGTTTTTCGGTACAAATACCGGTATTCATATACCGTTTACCCTTATACCGGTTCATACCGGTACAATACACAATGGTATTAATACCGTTTTCATACCGATATCAATACCGTTTTCATACCGGTATCAATTAGGGATCAATACCGGTATGGTAGCAGTTTCAATACCGATATTTCTATAAATGTTTGCAGAAATGGTTGAAATTACATATGCATTTAAATTATTTTGCTACTAAAATAGTTGGCAACTTGACACTCATATACGACTCTGTTTTTGATCTTTATTTACTTTTCGTAAACAAAAAACAAGATTTTCTTTGAATCAAAAGTGACGCGCAAATCGTAGTTGAAAAAATTATAGATTTAAAAATATTTAAAAATCAAATATTTACAATAAAAAATGCCTCGACCAAAGCGAAATGTTTGCAGAAAATTTTTGGAATTAGATTTCGAAAAAATGTGAATAAATGTATAATAGTTGAAAAAGAAAAAATATGTGGAAAAATTGTTAATGTAAGTACTTTCGTTTTATATTTTCATTGTGAATTTTTAAAAACATTTTTATTTATATGCACATAGAATGACCACGGTACAAATTTAGCATGCCACATTAGAACACATCACAAAGAAATTTGGGAGAAGATTTCATCTGATATGCAAAATAAAACTATAAAAAATGATAATCCATCAACATCAGTTGTTAACAGAACCATATTAAATATGTTAAAAGTAAATATAACAATGTCAAAAGAGGTTTTGCTCAAGTCTTGCGTCGAACTTTGCACGGTTAATGGAAGACCCTTTTCAGTCGGTGAGGATTCAGGGTTCTGTAAAATAATCGAACCAATTTTGAAAGGACTGGGAAATTTCGCAATAAATAGAAAACAAATCAGAGAAGAAATAATGAAAAAACATAAGGAAATTGTTAAAACAATCTCCACAGAAATGGAGGGAAAATTGATCTCATTAAAAATAGATGGTCTTACCCATTTAAACCGAACATTTTTAGGTTAGTTATGACGTTGATTACATTGCGTATTTATTAATGTATATAAATCTTTGTTTCAGGTGTAAACGCTCAATTTATTGCTAATGACAAAATCGTTTTAAGAACTTTGGCCGTAGCTGAAGTCTTTGAACGTCATACGGGAGAATATCTCCGAAACACAATAATTAGCATATTTCAGAAGTATAATATCACTACTGATCAGATTTATACGTGTACAACTGATAATGGTCGAAATATGATCAAATGTATATCTTTGATAAACGACTCGGAAGAAATTAATGAAAACGAACAGGATGGTGATACAGAATTTGATGAAACTCTAGAAAATTTTACTTTAAACACGAAATGTATTGGTAAGATTAATTTTTAAGTATTTAAACCATTTTTAAATAAAATTTTTACATACAGGCATTCGATGTGCTTCTCACAAGCTGCAACTCGCAGTAAATTCTGTTTTTAATTAACGTGAAATGTTAAAGGTTATTGAAAAAGCCAGAGGTGTTGTTAAGAAATTGAGAACGCCTAATTTACATAAATATGTTGCTAAAAAATCAGAATCTTAATAAACCTACAATTGACTGTATTACCCGGTGGTCATCTACTTTCGATATGTTGTCAACTTTTGTGGATGACAAAATGAAAGAGTTTTGTGTAAATTTATCCAGAGCTAACAGCGATTTTTTTATACCCAATGAAATTTGGCAAAATATAAAAGATGCTGTGAACGCTTTAAGACCAGCAAACATAGCTACGAAAATCCTTCAAAAAGAAAACTTAACATTTGGAGACGCCTTCGACGCCTGGTTTACATGTAAAATTGAACTACAAAAAGTTAAAAACAATTTCTCATTTAATTTACTTAATGAAATGAAAAAGAAAGAGGAAATTTTTTTTGAAAATGAAGCCTTCCTAGGCGCATTGTTTATGGATCCTCGTTGGAACCTTGTACTGGAGGATGTTTTTGTCGAACGAGCAATTGACCACATCGTAAAAGTAAGTGTTAAAATAGACATACTTTCCCAAAACGGCTGCACATCCATTGATGATAATATGAGTTGTAGCTCGAGTTCATCCTCTGACAGCGTAGAAGCTATTCTTAGAAATATGGAGAAAGAAAGTTCCTATACAACACCAAATAGCAATAAAATACGTGAATTGCTAAGTGCTTTTAGAAATGAAAAACGAGTACAAAGACATGTGAACTCGGTGGGTCGAGTTCTTAAAAACAATGGCTATAAATCGATCGACATATTATGCCTAAACGATACTCTTCCATTCGTCCTGGTAAAAATAATACTTACTATTAAAGTTCTAAAAATGTATGTTCTCAAACCTCTATTTAAAATTTTTTGGCAGACGTATTGGTGATCCTACTGTTAATATGTTACGAGCCTTGGCGTATGACCAATCAATATATTTTAAAACAGACGATTACAAATTTCTCCCACATAAATTAAAGTCGGCGATTAAAGATATACCCCCTGGTTCACTTTATAAGGAGAAAATAACAATCACGAAAAAGAAATGGGACCACCTACAGGACTTAAAAAAGTTTTTACCTGCAGATTGTCATCTTTTTTATGATAATTTGTCTTATAAGAACTAATTTTTTACAGTTAACTTTTGATTTAATCCTCTTAATTTCATCAATTACTTACTTTTATTATTTAAACCTGAATTACTATAATAATTTCATTTTCAACTCAGTTTAAAAAAGGCGTAACTTAATTTTTCTTTTCAAAAATATCAATGAAGAAAGGGCCTATCTTAGATAACTTCATTAAAATAAAAATAAAAAATCTTTCAAGTGAGAAATAAAATGTGTTGCTGTTTTTTGTTAAAAATTGTATTAAAATTTTTGTTGTATCTAAAATTTTACGAATTTTATTAAGTAATAAAAAATCGAGTTAGACCTTTTTTATAGTAAGCCATCGATATATAAAATAATATTAACACATTTTATAAATGTATCTAAAATACAAACTGAAGCAAATTTCATTGCTTTTAACCCAAAATGATCTCACTATTTTCTTTTGTCATGTTTTTATTTTTATTATAACGGTACATTTCACTTATTTATAATTTAGCAAAAGTAACACAACATTAACTTCGGGATTAAATTATACTCCGCACGAATTCTTAGGAATTAGAATATCGATGTTATTATATAAATTTTTTATATATATAGCATATATGTATATAATAATATATTATATTAAATATATATTATATAATATCATATTATATAAAAAATTTAATAATTCATCTAACACATTAACAGATTCACTTTTTTAAACCTCATTTTCTTGCAGATACTTGCAATTAACTAGCTTTATTTAAATTTTTTTTATTCTTTACATTATTTATTGCTGGCCTCTGCAAATTATGTGAACACATAATAAGTGATAATTATTTCTATGTAACAACGTGAGTTGCAACGCATGCATAGAATCTGCAGCTGAGTAAACATCCGATTATTATGAATGAACCATAAATCACGCCTGGCGATAGGTTAATTGTAACCAATAAAAGTTCTATTTTTGAAATCGTATGACCAAAATTAACAAAAAGGTAGAAGATTGATTACAAGAACAAAGAAGGGCTAATATTTCTGGACACAGACGAAATTAAGCAAATTACAGTATAAACAGGCCGTAGCTTGCTGTTTACAAAACAATTAGAATTTCGCCAGCTATTGGACAAGAACTTAAATGCTACCTCATAACCATTAAAAAATATATACAAGCTTATTCAATAAGAATTTTTTTTTTTCAAATCTTTTATTTGCAATCTATTCTAGAACATTAAAATGAGATAATTATTAAAGAAATTCACATAAAAAAAGAAAATTGTGAATATAAAATTATTCTATAGAAATATTGTGAAAATAAAATTATTGAATAAGAAAAATTGTGAAAATAATTTAAGTGGAAAATAAGGAAAAGAATTTTAAAAGATAATTGGCGCTCAACTCTTGGAACACAAAAAAGGACAACGTTCAGCAGTCAACAATTTAATCAAGCCAAACGCTAAGGACGGTCTCTTCATTCTCCTCAGACACACAGCTTCGTACCAATGATATTCTTGTATCCCGGAACCCATATAAGAGTTAAGCTACGGTCAGACTGAGTAAATATTTGAAGTAAAACATCATTTTTTTCTTTGCTCTAGTGTGACCATAAAATATTTTAGGGGTGCAAACAAGATTTCGAGAAAACAAATTTGTTTGCTTGCAAACAAAAATGTCTCTAATGTGACCATAGTGTGACCACCCGTGTCAAATATTTTCTCCTTTTTTCAAGCAAATAAATATTTGATCTTGCAAAAATTTTGTAAGAGCAAACAGTGGCAAATAATAGCTGTTGCAAGCAGTGTTGTCCACTTTTAATAATAAATTATGAATTTTTTTTATAAAATCACCAGAACGGAAAACTTTTCTTAATAATAAACTTTATATACATATATGTATATGAAACGTAGAAATTAAAAAATAATAGTGTAAAGACCTTTCGACAGGTTTATTAAAACTTTAGATCCATTAGTTCATTATGAACCAGGAACAAAAAAATATTATTTTTATCACATTTTTTAAATGCAAGTTTGTATTAAATGATTAATGCATGTAATTTGCTACAGAAAGTTAGGTTAGGTTAGAGGACGTGTACTTGTCAGTTAAGACAAGTACAGTACCCGGAGGTCGAAATTGACCCATTGTACTGAAAGTTATATGGAACAAAAATTGATTAACCTACTAATTTCCAGGAAAATTGCAATATTGTAAAAAAAATCAGGTAAAGATCATAATATTTGTTTAATAACCGAATGGGTTAAAATTTTTAATACGTCATCGAAAGCTCTTTGAAAGAACTTTTCTTTGATATGCAGCTTAGGGATGATTATATTTCAAAGTTTTATTAAAGCAGTAATTTAATATCTGGACCTTAGAGACCAATATCTCCAAAACCAGTCTTTGACGGCACAAAATTTTTATGTATATATACAATATGGTATTAAGTTTTATATTTTATCGTTTAAACGCAATTCAGTTGTCAACACTGATCTAGAAAAGAAAACAATTAAACAGCTGTCTGTTTTCCTATCTGATTTTGGCTTCTTCTTCTGAAATTAACAAAGAAGCTGCTCCGCAACTTAACACGAATAATGTTTCCTCATGTTCCATTTCGAATTTTTATTTATTTATTTATGTTATATTTTTTCTGTTTACTTCTGTAGTTCTGATTAAACAAATTTGTTTATTTTCGTTTTGTGATGTTTCTGTTTTCTTTTTGTTTTGTTTTTTTAATCATATGTTTTTTTCGTTTGTTTCTCTTTTTCTGATGAAACAAAATTTTGTTTATCAGAAAACAAAAATATTTACTTCGGTCTGACCGCAGGGAAAACATGTTTGCTCCAAACTGTATTTGATGCTGTTTCATTGTTATTTGGGAAAATAAATTTTGTCAAATATTTACCGTCAATGTGACCAGCAAACGAACTACAGAAAAATGTAATGCAAATACGAGTAAACATATTTGAAGCAAATATTTTTTCAGTGTGACCGCAGCTTTAGCTTTGAATGATTCGACATTTCTCCGACAAATTCTCCGCATTTATCGACAAAGACGGACGTTGAAACTACGTTTGTTAGGGACTTAACCGCAGCCTGTCTATCCGCGTAAATCAAGGGATTTGCAGGGAACATCACGCCACTCAACGAGCATTCCGCCGCTTTCAAAATTGCCATGACATCGGCTTGAAAAACACTGCAGTGAACAGGCAGCCTATAAGAAAGTTTAAAATCAGGACCCTTAAAGCTACCACAGTCCACCCTGTCACTCATCTTTGATGGCTCAGAGTGCAAACTTCAAGGATCCCATTGGGAACTTCCTGCTCCTCAGGCCAATAGACCCTAGTTGGAATTCTGAAATCGTATGTTCTATTCACAAATTTGTGATTATTCATATAACTGACCCTAATGTACCTATGTTTTCCCAGAATAGCCGTATGTCCATAGTCCAGATTCTCCCAGGATTTGCTTACATTGAGTCTAACTGATACCATCCCATCGGCTTTAATTGGAGCACAGAAGGGAGCAACTTGAGTATAGCAAATAATACCTTAGTTGGAGTGAAATAGAGAGCACTAGTAACTACCTGCGTACCAGAGATCAGCAATGAGTATTCAAAAACGAGTAGAATCGAATCATACTCATAATTTCTGATACTTATACGCATTCATACTTATTTTAATTTTATACTCATACTACTCATATTCAAAGTTTGAAGTACTATCGTACTCATACTTAACTGAAAGAAAGATTTTGTTAAAAAATATTTTTTTTTTTCTGAAAAAACTCATAGTTCGGACATAACAAAAATTTTTTTCTGAAAGTTGAGTTTTGAATAAACTTTTTAAAATATGGGCGAATTTGGTTACGTTAAAACAATTAAAACCGTATTAGATCCATATTGCGATTTTTTGGGTCTTTTGAGAAATATTATTTAATCACCATATTGGATCCGCCATTTCGAATTTGAACAATTTTGCCTCAGATTCGAAATGAGTATTCTCAAAAATCCCCGTATACCGATTTTAATCCTTATTCAGTGATTCATTACAATTTTGACTAGAAAATGTAGTCATTTTACCAATAGCACAGTAGTTGGACCTTACCTCGAGCTCCAGAATCCTTTTCAGCCTTTTATAAACAAATGACATTAAATTAATAGGTCTGAAATCATTCTCAGTGGATAAAGACGGTATTCTAGATTTAGGGATAAACACAACATTCGCCTCTCTCCACTTAGCAGATACCTATGTGTACTTGAGACAGCCGTAGTAAATTGTCTGCATCTAGAGAATCACCATATCAGATGTTTCTTGTAGGTCTGTGTTTTAAAACGTTTGAATGAGCCAATGGTCCAGCGAAGTATGTTTACAGTTAAAGACAACTTGTTGCGCAAATGTCTCCAAACAAGGGGAGTCACGACTGCGTTCACAATTACACGAAAAATGTGAATCATGGAGTACTCTAAGAGTCTCCTCATTCGATGTAGTCTAAGTATTATTATCCGGCCTAATAGAGTCTGTATCTCAGTTAGTCTCTGTCAGAAGTTTGAAAAGCCTACCAGTCTCGTTTCGTTTTTATTCTTATTCTTTGTTGACAGACTTCACGTTGCTAACACTTCCGTAACTACACAACGTACGTACGTCCCCTTTTTATGCCTTCTACATTTGTCTAACCAGGGATTAATTCTACCTTAACCCTCTAGCAATTACGACGTCCGATGCATAAAGGTCAACTGAAGAATAATAACAAACACGTATAAAAATAAAATGTTCTAACAAAGCTTCCTTCCTAAAATCGACGATAAAAAGTTGGTATTGCGTATGGACTTCCTTTTATTTATGGTCTTTAGAACACATATCTGACATTGGAACCTTAGTATCTTGCCCTCTGCTTAAAACAGAGTACCGCCTATCCGCTCCAATTAAATTAAGAATCCAAATCAAATCGTATACCTACATATTACAAAAGAATGAAGACTTTTTAAAAGTCTCAAAATTACATACTTGGTGTCATAAAATTCGATAACGTTTTGTTTTATAAAAAACAATTAACCCAGATATGCCCATTGCTTGATCATGATCATTTTAAAAGTATTTCTATATTTTGGAAGCAAATGAGAAATAAAAACAGTGCATTTATAGGTTTTTAAAGATTTATTGAAAACAAGTGGTTTTTGAAGCCGTCCAATATACATATAGGACATTGGGCACATGACTTATTGGGTGTGATACGACACAAAACATTTTACATGTAATCCTATGTCACATTTTCGGCATCTAGTTAAGGTTTTTTGATGGCAGGCTCCACATTTTTTTTTTTTTTTGTGAAACCAGCACTCAGGGGATGGCCCCTACTCATGCAGTGCATTGTGCAGGTTTTAGGAAAATGGGTTATAGAAAGATGGAAGAGAGGGAGTAGTGTTTGTGGACATCTCAAGTTGCGAAATTACACAATGGTCCAATCGATCATAACGCAATTCATTATTTAGGCTAAGCGATGGATGACTCCTTTGGTGAACCGGAACTTTTTTATATTGAACAAGTAGTGTAAAAGATTAAAACAAGTTCTTTTTGTTTTATTTACCAAGTGCGCCAAGAAGCGCACAGTTTGGCTATATTTTATTAATTAATTCTTATCCCTAAAATTACCCAGTATTTATACATAAATAATGCTGATCAAGCATTATATCTACAGTGGAAGGTATAACAAGAATTTCAAATAATTATTAAGAATATGAAAATATGAATATGTCCAACACAAGCAGTGTTGACAGTATTGACTATTAAATTGCAAACGCAAGCAAATTGATCGTTGCTTGAATTTACCAAACAGAAGTGCCATCAACAATGTGTATGTGTATGTACATATGTACGTTATTGAAAGTTTGTAATAAAAACTCAATAAAAGAATTACTTTAAACATGTGTCGGCAATGATGACATCATGAACATGCTACACCTTTTACGGAAGAATGTTCATATAACTGAGAGTTTTATGGATATTCTTTTACAATAATAAAAAAAAAAATTCTTAAACTAAATTAATTACTATCTTTTAATTTCTTAATTAAAATTTTGTTCGAGCATACTATGCTCCTTACTTATAAATATATATATTTTTTTTTACTTGAGGCCTCAGTTATTTTTATTGTATAGCTTAAGTCTATTCTTATGTACTATTTGTTCCTTATTAGTTATCTTATCCACTATGGTTACATTATTTCTTAAATCTAATTTCTTAATTTTATATGGACCTTTATATTGGTTATCCAATTTGTGTCCTACTTCATTTTTAACTAAAACTAAGTCTCCTACTTTAAAATTTACTTCTTATAATGATCTATCATAATTTGATTTTTGTTTATTCTTAGATCTATCTATCATAGCGAGTGCTCTCTTATGTGCTATTTCTAATCTAAATCTAACTTCCTTAGCATAGTTTTCTATATTATAACAAGGTGTTATCTCTTGAATATTACTAAACTGTTGGAATCCATTTGGGAGTCCACCAAAAACTAACTCGTAAGGACAATAGTCATGAACTGAAGATGGCGTAGTGTTGAAACAGTATGTGAAATACTTAAGCCATTCATCCCAATCGGTTTTGTCAACGGATATGTATGATCTCACATATTCGTTGAAAGTTCTGTGACTTCTTTCTACAGTTCCTAACGTCTAATGATGGTAAGCAGTTGATGTAATTTTGTCTATCCTTAGTAGGTTGCACAGTTCAGTAAGTATGGTATTTTTGTACTCTGTACCCATGTCCGAAATGAACGTCTTCTTCGGTCCATAAGTAAGAATAAAATGTTCAAATAGTGGTTTCGCAACCGATTTTGTGCTTTCATCTTGTTACAAGATATTTTGTCCCGTTACAAGATATTATGTCATATCACATATTATTGTGACGGCATATTCGTTTCCGTAATATGATTTTGGTAGTGGACCTATAGTATCCACAATTACCGTATCAAATGGTTTAGTTGGTGTATTTGTCAATGTCAATGGCACTTTTGTATGTTTTGTTATTTTAGCTGTTTGGCATTTTTGGCACGTTTTAACGTAATTTGCAACATCTCGAATCATATTTTTCCAATAATAGTATCTTTTTATCTTATTGAGAGTTCTTGAAACACCGGAATGTCCGCCCTCTGCGGGGTCATTGTGGTATTGTTTTATGATCTCTGCTATAGATTTGGCATTTGTTACGTGGATCACCTCATTAAGTAGCTCTACTTTTAATAATTTTAATGATTTATTGCCTATTTCTTTAAATTCACTAATAGAGGCAAATTCGAAAATTTTCTCACTGGGTGCCACTTGTACATTATGAATATTTAGTTTACCGGCCACTTCTTCGAGCCTAGGGAAAAATTATCCTAAGTCAAATTTCCCATTAGTAAACAATTCATCTATTTTAATACATGCTATTATATATATATTTGCCCCGTTTAATGTAAAATTTTTGTGGGGTAATCTTTAGCTTACAGAATTTTCTGAGGTCAGAGTTTGTAATTAGTACAAATATATTGGGCTTCTCATTTAAATGCCTTTTATTGCTTGTAACTTGGTACTTTTCAAGTGCCTTACTTGTCATTGCTCGAGTTGTTACTTTATATACATTATTGTTTTTGTTATTTATTTCTTTTAAATCGTTAATTGTTATGCGCGACAAAGCGTCGGCTACGTAATTATCTTTTCCCCTAAGATATTCTACAGTGAAATCATACTCCTCTAAATGCAATCTCATTCTTGTTAATTTGGAACTTGGATTTTTCATTGAGAACAGATAAGAAAGTGGTCTATGGTCGGTACGAACCAAAAAGTGTTTTCCATAAACGTATGGCCTGAAATGTGTGATAGCCCAGTGTATAGCGGTCAATTCCTGTTCAATGGTTGATTTATTACTCTCGCCCTTTGTAAATATTTTTGAAGCGTATGCTATTGGTAGATGTTTCCCTTCATATTCTTGAGTTAGTACAGCTCCACAAGCATGCTTGCTTGCATCTGTTGTTATACAAAATTCTTTTGTAAAATCGGGATATTGAAGTAATGCTCATCAATGCCTTCTTTAAGTATCTAAATGCCGAATCGCAACCATCAGTCCATTCGAACTGTACGCCTTTCTTGGACAATCTTGTTAGATGTCTAGAATACTCTGAAAATTTTTTAATGAATCTTCGATAGTAATTGCAAAAAGCTACAAATCTTCTTGCACCAACCAAAAGACGTTGTGGGTAATTTTCGATTACTGCTTATTTACTGTCGTCTGGGAGTATTCCTTTATCAGTACATTTAAACCGAAAATATCGCTGTATGATGTGCAAAGTTCAGTTAATGTATTTTTAAATTGATCAGGGAAATTGTTCTGTAAAATTTTTAATATTTCTAATTTTCTATGTCTATTCGGTTGGATTTCTTTCAAGTATATCATATTCAGAAAGTTTTTCGGTTTTTATATTGCCTTTATCGACTGTTGATTAGATTTTACCAATGTGTTCGCGATAAAAACACCTGGTTCGAGTTCTTGATTTGGTATTAATATTTCATCATCGCAATCAATAAAATTAACTTTTCGTATTACTTCTGATCTTGGTGGTAAAATAAGGCTATTGTTGTTAATAATTGGTATTTCTATAGGTTGTGGTATATTGAAAGATCGTAGGACTAAGTAGTCATAATTCTGATTGAAGTCCAATATACAATTATATTTCTTAATGAAATCCATACCAATGATTCCATCGCTTGGTATTGTCTACTACTTGGAAGGTATGTAGTATTAGATAATTTTTAAATTTTAAATCAAAAAATATGCTACCTATAGATTTAATTTCACCTTGTCCTATTCCACTTAATGTTGTTATTCTGTTAGTATTTATTTGTGTTAAATTGAAATATTTTGATTTTATGAGAGAAATGTCGGCTCCTGTGTCAACTTATAGTGTTACTTTAGTGTTATTGTTATCTATATTAATCTGAATGAAATAACATAAGTTGAGGTTAAGATTATATACTTTCTTATTTACTGTTCTGTTCTTAGGGGATGTTCGGAGTTTTCCGAACCATTTTCATTTGAGCTTGTTGCTCGTACGTAGCGTCTATTGCTACGGTTATTGTCATATCTTTGTCTGTTTCTATTATTGTAATTGTTAGCATAGTTATTACCATTGTTATTTCGTGGATAATTGTTTCTACCACGAAATCTTCTGTTGTTTCCACGATAATTATTATGTGGGTTTCTGCCTAAAGTATAATATAGAATTTTGTTGCCCTGTTGCTTCAGTGCAACTATTTACGAATTTACTGACGGCTTCGTTTATGTCACGGAACTGTCCTGCTTCCATGATAACTTTTACCTTATCGATGTTGCAGTTTTTGGTAAGTGTGGCGTATTTGTTTGCTAAATCAGTTGTTAGTCCGTCCGATATATACGCATTTTCTAGCGATTTTGTAAGGAATTCAATCTCTGCACAGTAAGTATTTGCAGTCTTGTTGTTTTTTTGTTTAGTATTCATAATCTTTGCGGATAGAACTTCGACAGATTCACCCTTAACAGTTAGCTTTAATTTATTTATAATTTCTAATATTGTGGATTCTTGGTATATCAAATTCCTAGCACTTCCTTTTAGTTTTGTTTTTATTAAAGAAACTGCAGTTGACTCATGGTTACCCTTGATGGTGTTAAGTAATTCTAAGGAGTCTATAAAGGAACGGAGGTTTTCAGATTTCCGTCGAAATCTGGAACAAGCTTTGAAGCTGTATTCAAAAATTCTACTACTGTTTGTGTCATATTGTTATCTGCTGTAAAATTTTCAGCAAGATCAAAGTTTAATTTTTCATGTAGTGTGTTTGGTAATTCAATTTGTATGTTCTTTTTGGCTGCTATTTTTAGTAATTTGGTTTTTAAGTCCAAAAAGAATCCTTCGGCTGCCGTCTGATGTCCTTTTGTCAATAGGTAGTAGTTTACGTTAAGCACGACTCTTATTTGTTCAAATCTGGTTATGAGGTTTTGAATGTGAAGTTGAATAGTTTCGTCTTTTGTTGGTCTGTCAATGTTCAGGCATTTGTATGAACGGTCGAAATGTTCCTTAATTAATCTAACCTTGTACTGTATGTCTTTCCATTCCATTAATGTTTCTAAACTTTGTCTAGGTCATTGGCTCTACTTAAATACCTTTTCTTTAATCTTCTGCTATGTAGCGCGTAATTATGTAAAGCAAAATGAAGACATAATATAACTACAATTATTATTAAATAATTTTCTACTTTAGTAAGACTAATTGATTCACCACCTACTTCTATCTCATTCATCACATTGGCATTAGGCCTGCCTACTTTTGACTGCTGTTTAAACCTTTTTATTATTAACCGAGCAAAAATTTCAAATAACTTTCAAGGTCCATTTACACATATTAAATTTAGAATTTATATTTACGTAATTTTTTTTTTTTTTTTCAAATTTGTTTATTTACAATCTATTTTAACAATAATAAGTAAATATGATAACGAACTAGATAAATTAACATATGTTATTAAACTTCAGCAAGCTTAATAAACTAAATTTAATATTACATACAAATATTATTATTGAGATTGGCTCCTAAAGTTATTATTTCCTGAAAGGAAGATCTAATATATGAGCCCTTTTCAGTCTTCTAATTTCCTCCGTTTCATCCAATAGAGTTATTGCAAGAATATTGCAGTGGTTACTAAGACGAGCTAAGTACCGCTGACTAAATGTATTTATTTCACTACTAACTGTGGGAATATCGAGATCCTTGTGAATTTGTTTGTTTGCTACAAACCACGGAGCATTTACAATCATTCTGAGGGTTTTTGATTGGTACCTCTGTAAAATTTCTATATTTGAATGGCTTGAGGTACCCCATAGTTGAATGCCATACGTCCATACAGGTTTTAGTATTACCTTATAAATCTTTATTTTATTTTCTAAACTAAGTTCTGACTTAGCACCTAGCAACCAATACAATCTTTTTGTTTTTATGTTAAGATGTTGTCTTTTTGCCATAATATGATTTTTCCATGTCAATCTTTTGTCAAGATGCAATCCAAGATATTTAACAGTATCAGTTTTTGGTAGCGCAGATCCGTTAAAATATAATGAAGGACATTCTTCTCTTCTTAATGTAAATGTGACATGGTTACATTTTTGCGTGTTAATTTCAATTTTCCATTTTTCCAACCAATTTTGTAATATATCCAGCTCTCTCTGAATAACTACAGATGCATTATGTGATGATTGATCAGAATATAATATTGCAGTATCATCCGCATAAGTAGCTAAGGTGATGTTATTATTAACAGGTATATCATATGTAAAAACAGTGTATAAAATAGGACCTAGGACACTTCCTTGCGGTACACCAGCTTTTATATCACATATGTCAGAATTTTCATCAGCAATTTTAACATAAAACGTCCGCTCATTTAAATAGGATTTTAGGAATAAATAATAAGGAGTCGGTAGAATTGTTTTTAATTTAAATAAGAGTCCTTCATGCCACACTCTGTCAAACGCCTGTTTTACATCTAAAAACACTGCACAACAATATAACTTTTTTTCTAATGAATTAGAAATAAAATTAACTACTCGATGGCATTGCTCCGGTGTTCCATGCTTGTGTCTAAAACCAAATTGGTGATCAGGTATTATATTTTCTTTTTCCAGAATTGGAAGCAATCTGCTTTTAAATAACCTTTCAAATATTTTCGAAAATATTGGTAATAAACTTATTGGCCTGTATGATGATATTTCATTTTCCGGTTTATTAGGTTTGTTAATCATTATAATTTCTGCGCACTTCCACTGAATTGGAAAATGCGATAATCTAATTACTGCATTATATAAAAGCGTTAAAAATATAATACCTTTCTTTGAAAGCGACTTAGCAACTATCGGTCGAATTTTATCATACCCAGGAGACTTTGTATTATTTAATTTAACTATTTCTTTCTGAACTTCTCTTGGCGAAAATGGTTTTATCGGAAGGTCCATAGGGCAAGCACAGCCTAGAAAATTCATAATATTGTTTTCCTCTAAAGAGTTCATAACAGGACTTGTTTGAAAGGTTTGCTCTAGATGTGTAGAAAATGCATTAGCCTTACTTTTATTATTTCTGTGTCATCTTCCATTAGAGTCTTTAATGGGAACGTTTCTCGAAGTAGGTTTCTTAAGGTACTTAGTGGTTTTTCTGCTTTGCTGCCATACTCTTCTAAGCCTTCTTTTTTCTGCTAAAAGCACTCTAATCTCTGTAGACAAGTAATAGTTGTTATGATTATGTGATACTGATTGTGGGGTAGACACAAACGCGGCTTCATGTATCAGTTTCGTAAAGTTCTCTACTGCATCTTCAAGTTCAACACCTGATTTTAAACTTGTATTGAGTTGAATGTTCTCATCAATCCATCTTTGGAACATATTGACATTTGTTTTGGAAGAGAAAATGCTCATGTTCCGAATAACTGTCTGTAGAGCAGCATTGTAACAAGCAATGACAGGAGTATGGTCAGAGCTTAGATCGTCACTATCGATTATGCTTAAAAGTTGACTTGATAAGCCTGAATAAATAAAAAAGTCCAAAACGTCGGGGATTTTGTTTGGATCACTAGGCCAATAAGTGGGTCTGCCAGTAGAGAGCGTTTTGTATTTATTTTTTCGGATACACTTATAAAGTTCTCTTCCCTTTGGGTTCGTTAACCTTGAACCCCACCAAGGGTGTTTTGCATTAAAATCACCGCCAATTATGAATCTAGGACCAAACATTTTAAAAAAGTCATCATAGTTTGCTTCTGTTATGCTGTGTCTTGGTGGAAAATAAACGGAAAACACACAAATGTCTATATTATTGCATTTGATTTTAATACCACAGGCTTGTAGTGATGGTTGTACAATTGGGGCTAGAATTTCAAACTTAATGGAAGACTTAACTAATATTGCTGAGCCAGCATGTGCTCTACCATCAGGATGATTAGCCTGCACAGTGTTGTAGTTTCTTATTTTAAAATATGTCTTACTTGTAAAATGCGTTTCAGATATAAGTAGCAAATCTAAATAATTAGCGTTAAGAAAAATTTCTATTTCCTTCGTGTGATTGGAAGCACCGTTTGCATTCCATGTTGCAATTCTTAAATTCATTTGCATAATTTCATCATAATTTGCGTCATCATTTCAAACATTTTATCCATCATTGTTTCCAGTCTCTCCATAAATCTGTTTTCTACACTTGTTGGTGCACTTTTAACTGCCTCTGAATAAGACATTCCACCATGACTATTTGAATTATTATTGGCTTCATTAAAATTATTTGAATTGTGAGAACTTATACCAGTATATTGCTGATTAGAGGATATGTGATTCCTTTTTGTATCATTCAAATTTCCTGGATTTGTAGGTCTTTTCTTCTTTAAAAGTTCTTGATAAATCTTACATCCCTTATAATTTGCGGTATGGTTATCCAAACAATTCACACATTTTGGTGAAATATTAGTGTCCATAGTGCACGCAGATGTTTGATAGTCTAAGCCACATTTTGCGCATCGGTAAGTCTTTCTGCAGTATGATTTAGTGTGTCCAAACTCCTGACAGCGATAGCATTGAACTAAATCATCAACTTTCCTTGGAGCTTCTATGGTAACAATTGCACTATTAATACTTTTAATATTATAGACCTCTTTGTTTTTCTGATCTGGGTCCAAATCAACAAAGAACATTGATAATGGCAATTTAGTTATTCTACTTCTAACATTAACAACTTCCCTTACTTTATGCCCTAACAACAATAACTCAGCCTTGATGTCCTCAGTAGGTGTTGAATAATGCAAACCTTTGATAACAATTCTATAAGCACGCTCTTGCTTTAATTGATATGTATGAAAACTAATACATTTGGTTTCTAAATACTTTATCACCTTCCTATATGAATCTACTTTTTTAATCATAAGTCTTATCTGGCCTTCTCTCATAGATTTATAATTAAAATCACTAGACTTTATAACACTGCTTAAATCTTTTAACATTTTACTAATATTTGATACATTAGGTATAAAGATCGGTGGCGGTTTAGGAGACTTATCTTCGCTTTCTGCTGTTTCTTCTTTACTAGTGGTATCATCAGTTGAAACTGGTTCTGTTTGGATGTGCTTGGCTTATCATTTGAGTTAAATTTTTTATGCAAATGGATATTTGGTGATTTTGTTAATCTTCGCTTGTTAGATTTTGTTGGTACTATTTGCCAAACACCATCGCTATCATCGCTATCGTCTTCACTTGTATTAGACATTGTTGCTATTTAATTGCAAATTTTTTTTTTAATGTTTTGGAAATTGTTGTTTTCTTTTTTACAGAAAGTTTTTAGGGAATATAAATCCCTTTGTTTTTAGCTTTAACAACAGTGTTGTTATTAATTTTTACCGTTTTTATATTTAAATATATTTGTTATTTTTTTTTTTTCTTTTATTTTTCTCTTTCTTTTTATTTTTCTTTAAATTGCAAGTGCAAAATAAATGTACTTTAATCTGTCTGATCACAACCACGGCTCGTGCACGACTGATTTACGTAATTTAAAAAAAAATTTTTTTTTTTTTTTTATTTACGTAATTTAAAAAAAATTTCTTAGCACATATTAATAATTTTTTTATATAATATCATATAATTTATTTCACAATTTTTTTTTTAATTTCAAATAAATAACTCTATATTTTGTTAAAAAAAATGTTTTGCCTCGAGCGGTTAACGCTTATAGGCCCTAAGAGTGCGGATAGAATGCAAGCTAATTGAAAAAATATTTATTTACCATTCGATGTTGTTGATCTTCTCCCAGATTTTATTGCTTCTGGCCAAAGCGGTGGTGGTTTGGAGTAGACCATTCGCAACAGTATGGCATTCTCCCTCTTCAGTTTTTACTCATCTTTTTGGTTGTATTCAGGGTTTCGTATATTCCTCTGTCTACGCCTTCTGTTGGGGACCCTGTCCTGGTGAAAATTTCTTCATGCCTTTAGGCTAGGCAGATCTTCCTTTACGCAACTGACGGATTTTCGGCTATCCGCCAGGATAAAAATTTATTTTGGGTGCTTTTGAGCACCCAATATAATTTTTTTCGGGTCCTTGGGTGCTATAAATACCAAGGCCCAGGCAGGATTGATCCTTTTTTTGTGGGTGCTTAATGAACTAGCACTCCAGGATTGGCAGGATCGCCATGTAAAAGATTAAAACAAGTTCTTTTTGTTTTATTTACCAAGTGCGCCAAGAAGCGCACAGTTTGGCTATATTTTATTAATTAATTCTTATCCCTAAAATTACCCAGTATTTATACATAAATAATGCTGATCAAGCATTATGTCTACAGTGGAAGGTATAGAAGAATTTCAAATAATTATTAAGAATATGAAAATATGAATATGTCCAACACTAGCAGTGTTGACAGTATTGCAAACGCAAGCAAATTGATCGTTGCTTGAATTTACCAAACAGAAGTGCCATCAACAATGTGTATGTACATATGTACGTTATTGATAGTTTGTAATAAAAACTCAATAAAAGAAATACTTTAAACATGTGTCGGCAATGATGACATCATGAACATAATCGCCGGAATCTTCGTCTGTGACGTCTCCACAAGCATTATTGGGTGGGAATATAGTTATATTAACCACATCCAGGTCCTCATCCTCTATCAACGCCAAAACTTCATGAAGAGAAAATCCTCTATAGAAAATACGTATCATATTATATTCCCAATGTCCTACATATAGGTCACCGAACTTTAAGGTGTCACAACAACAAAACTTTTTTTTTTTGCGATAGTTTTTATAGTATCTTCATTTTTATGAACTAACAATAAGTGTTCAAATCTTAAGTTTAAAGTTAATAAGTATTGATGTCCAGCCAGTACCAGACAAAAATTTTAATTTTCAAATATTATTAAAAAAAAATAATATAATGCATAATAGCGGCATCAATATCTTCTGGTGTTCTTAGAAGTAGGTTTCCTGTACAATGAGAGCTAATATATTATTTGTACTTTAGCCAATTTATTCGTTTTTTAAAAAATAAATCTCCTGCTTCAGTTTACAGACGATCGCAAATGGTGACGATTGTGGGGGAATGATCTGAAGATAGATCTAGTGAAGCTTCAACCTCGATTAGTTCAACAGGTATATTTTTTGTTATGCCGAAGTCAATGACGTCGGGTATTTTTTGCTGGTCAGTTGGCCAATAAGTTGGTTTCCCAGTTGAAACGATATTTAGATCCATTTTGCAAATGGTATCGTATAAAATACGACCTCTTGGGCTAATGAGACGTGAGCCCCAGAATGTATGTTTGACATTATAATCGCCAGCCGCTATGAAATGAGGACCCAGTGATTTGAAAAAGTCTCTGCATTGATTTTCTGTTACTGAAAATCTAGGCGGAAAATATACTGATGAAATAACAAGATTGTAAAAAAAAATTTCAATACAGATATTTGTCGCTTGGAGATAATTTTCCGAAAGTCCACGCAGTAAATGGTGTTTAATTCTCGATTTGATTAATATTGCGGAGCCACCACATGATCTATCTCCAGGGTCATTAGTGTCATAAAAAGTGTATCCATGTATTTTAAAAAAGCTTCTAGATGTCATATGGGTCTCAGAAATCAACATGACATCTATTTTTTGATTAATTAGAAAACATTCCAACTCGTCTTTATGTTGGCGAATGCAGTTTCCGTTCCAGACACAAATTCGTAAAGAGTTCATGGCCTACTTAATATGGCTTTCAGAAGCGAAGTCTGCATTTGTTGCATTTCCTGCATCATACTCGTCAGGAATTGATTCATGGTTTGTAAAAAATTGTCCATCATCCCTTCAAGACGGCTGAAATTGGAGTTCGATTTTTCATTAGTTGGTAACTCTTTTTGCGCTGTTGGTTGATTAGACTTTAAAATGTTGGCGTATAAAAACTGGCTATTGACTGCCTGTGCTTGTGGCGGATTAATTAGCGTAGTTATTTTTATTGGCTGGGCAGGTACCGTTTTGTGTACCGAGTAGCGTTTGACGATATCATAAACAGGGTAACCCCTATAGTTGGCAGTGTGGTTGCCTCCGTAATTGCTGCATTTCTTTACTGTGGAGTCGTTCTTTGGTTTATCACATTTTGACGTGTTGTGAAGATCGCCACAAACAACACAAACAGGAGGTAACTTGTTTTCGTGTGTCCAAACTCCTGGCAGTTTAAACACTGTACGGGTCCGGATCGACCGTGATTCTTCGATGCAGCCATATATTGGATGTGTTTCGTTTTTCTTAAGTTTAACATCACCAGGCTCTAACAACAAAACTTAAACTCAATAATTAAACTTTTATACATATAACAATCAAGGTACTCTTCATAAATATAAATTCAAACATGATATAGTATTTATTCACTTGTAAATGTACAAAATTTTACTTACCGTACAAACGTGGCCCCATATTCAGTCATTATGAAAATATCACTATCACTCTATATAATATTCAATAACTAAATAATGCAATCACATAATCTCCCACGAGGTATTGATGAGTACTGAGTATGTCAACAAAAAAACGGTACTTTGATAAACGTGACGTATCATGTAAACAAGAATGTACTGGTGTACTATATATAGGTCATTGGGCATATCTTATTTTATTTTAATTATTTTAATTTTTTGCTGCCCCAAAAATATTACCTAATTTAAATAACAATTATCAGCTATTTTATTTTGCTATTACAGGAGATCACAGTGAAATTGGTCCATTTGCAAGTAAGACCTTAAATGTTAGGTCTTACTTTTAGCACTTTTACTTTTTGTCAACCTCAATCATAAGATTTGAACACTAATTTGTGACAAAAACTGGAAATTTAAATAAAAAACAGAACTGAAAAACCCCTTTTAGAGAGTCGGCATAAATTAAGCCCCAAATATGTAAAAAAGCTTACTAAACCTGTACCAAAACATCTTAAAAATTGTATTCACCAAGAGGCTCTCCATCTAAATATTAACAATGTTTTATTCTTTCTTCTGATTTATTTAACGTACAAAAATTTAAATGAACCATTTTATAGTGACATGAGTTTATTATTCTTTTTTATGACACGTATTTTTTTTTGTGTTTGTCTCTTGAATAAATTAATATAATGCCCTTTTCTGTTCTCGAAGTTAGCTAACTCAAGTTTTTTAAAGTTGTCTAACACCAAATGTGTTTCTGTCTCCGAAATTTGAGCTGTTTGGATTAAAAAATGAAAAACAAATTATTTTACAGTGGTCACAATTTTTGTGAATTTCTTTTAAAGCAAATTAAAAAGTTTTCGATAAAGAAAAATTATTTTTGCAACTTATTAGTGAATCATCAGAAAAAATTAATAATTTTGTACTTTTAACTCATAAATAATTTCAATTTTTAGTTTATATAAAAATTAATTAATTAATTTAATTTATATTAAATTAAAAATTTTAATTATTAAAATTCGTCGAAAGTCATTGTTTAAACGAAGTTGCATCAAAAAAATTATATCGCAAAAGTCATTGTGTAAATCGAGTGTAAGAGTTTACAGTCCAATCTAAATAAATAGCAATAAGTAAAGTCAATTTCTCTTGTTATTTTTACTTCTAAACGATATTTTCAAATCGAAAATCAAAATTTGAGAAACAAATATTTTTTACATAGACGGAGTTGTTTTAAGTTTACTCAGCTTTTTTGCAGAGAATATTATATGCCATTAATTTTTTCATATGAATTTGGCAGTCTAGTAATCAAGTTTTCAATGTCACACTATAATTTGTCAAAACAAATCCTTATTCTTCTTTTCATTTTTTGCGAAGTAATAATGCCTAAATAAAACTGTTAATAGAATTAATATTTGCTTTTCTTTATCGATTATGTTTGTTTAATAATAAAATTGAAGCAATGTTGCAAAAAAATTAGAACATTTTAAAATGAATTGCTTTTTTAATTTTTATTTCATTTATATTCTATTTTCTTTCAGTAATTTTTTATTTGCAAATTGTAGTTTCGAATCTTGTAAACAAATATGTAGTAATTCTAACGAGAATCTATAAAATTATTGTACTATAAACAATTTAAAGCTTCATGTATCTCAGAAAAAATAATGCATACTTTTATTAAATTAAATTCGAAAATGTACAAGCCGATTCATGCAAAGTTTGAAATTGCATTAGCAATTGAATAAGTATATGTTTTTGTTCAACTTTATACTGACATTTCAAGTCATTTAACAATATTATCATTGAAATTAAATTTAGGCTTATGTATTTCTTTTTTAAATTATTTTATTATATTATTATCATTTTGATTTATTTATTTAAAATAAAATAAGTATTTTGGTTTCTCTATGAAAAGCCAAAATAGAGAAAAATTAAAAGAAATATAAGAAAACTTTTTCTGAAAATTAAATTATACAAATTTTTAATACATTTATTTATAAGTATGTATGTCGTATGTATTAATGTTGATTTATTCCCTTTTGATAATTAGGGGAATATTATGAATGAAGTGGGAGTATGGAAGAAGGAATTATTATGGTTTTAATATGTACCTATACGTATTATGTTAGAAGCTACATTGTAGGATTGCCTTTAACAAAAAGGAATTGTACAAATATGTGTTGAACGTGCTTTATTTTGTTGAAAAATATTAACGCGATAATTTGATGTTGTTGCTACTGTGTATAAAATTATCTATTACACCGTATTTATCATTATTCGTGGTTTGTGATTTCAGTATGACGTTGTCCTAAACTCGAGATGATTTTCTTTCTAAGCGGTTAAACCAATATTGATTTCACATGTGGACATAGTCTGTTCGTTTGACTTCATAGTTTATTACTAGTTTCTTTTTTATAAATATCTATTGGATAAATTTTGTTTCAACAAAGTTATTTTCTTAATTTAATTAATTACTGTTTTGATACACCCACATTATTGACGTCATCTACTTTTCGTGTTAAAGATTGTTTCGCCGTTATTTATTTTATTTTCATTTTCATGGTGTTTTTAATATAAGTATTAATTTAAATTTATGTTGATAATTGTCTACAACTTGTAAATTATTTTCTGTTAATGTAGTACGACATGACTGGCTTGTCAACTTCCACATCATTCATTCTAGTTTCGCCTTTCTAATCCTATTGCTGATTATTCGACTTCATTTGGCCATTAACGATTGGTGCAAAATACGGGTGTGCCATGGCCTCGCGGGCAGTTAGTCGTTCAACGTGATCATAACGCAGAAGCTTATCGAGAAAATCAAGTGCTTCTGGCGATACAAGATGCTGATTATCCGAGTGAACGAAGCGTTCCCACCGTTTACGGGAGTGTCTTTGCAAAATGTCATGGAATCGGGGATCCAATTCGATGTTGTACTTATCAAGGTAGGCGTAAAGCTCTTCAGTGCCCAGCACTTTGGCTATACGTACCAACTGGTCGTAATTATCGTGACCGTGAAAGAATGGTTCTTTACGGAAGATCATTGAGGCTAACATGCAACCAAGGGACCACATATCTAGCGAATAGTCATACATCTGGTAGTCAACTAACAATTCAGGACCTTTAAAATAGCGTGAGGCAACACGAACGTTGTACTCTTGCCCTGGGTGGTAAAATTCGGCCAGACCCCAATCAATCAATCGCAATTTACGATTCTCATGATCAATCATAACATTATGTGGTTTTACGTCACGGTGCATAATTCCCATACTGTGACAGTAATCAAGTGCTTTTAACAACTCAAACAGGTAATAACGAATTTCATAATCTGTAAGTGTTTGATACAATTGTTTAAAATCTGTGTTGTTAACGTGCTCAAAAATTAGTGCTGGAGTACGAGAAACTGGATCCTTGACCACAGCAAGCAAAGTTATAATGTTGGTGCCACCACGAAGATTTTCCAAAATTTTTATTTCGCGCTTAATCTTCTTCTTCTTAACAGGTTTCAGTATTTTAACCACACATTTTTCGTTGTTAGTAATGTTAATAGCTTCGAACACTTCGGAATATTTTCCACGTCCTAATTTACGCACCAATTGATAATCATCCTGATTAGCCCAATCAACAACATAATTCTCATAATCCCAATATTCATCCGGTTTATGTGCGTTTACATCAGTATAAACGCGAGCGGCGCTCGGAAGTGTCATTTTTGCTTTATTACAATCGACTGATTTAATGGTATTGCAGTCTTCAAGTGTTGATGGTCTCAAGTGTTGCTCCCCAAACTCTTTATTAAAATGGGATCTGAAAAAAAAAATTATTTTATTTTATGTATGGTAAAATAATATCAAAGAACTTAATCTATTAGCAATGATATTATGCTGTAACTCTTAAACACGTACAAGCCAAGGTTCGAATTTTCATATATTTACCAATTTCAAATTGCAGCCCTTGCGCTGACGAACTTCTTCCTTAGTTTGCTGGAATTCGGTCAGTACAGGGACTGTGCTTACCTGTGGCGCCACAACGGGCCGCTATGCATGCTCAAGAGAGCTTTAGTAAACAAAGCTACCACTCCGACCTAAGAGCTAAGACCTACCAATTTATAGGTAATTATATTTATTGAAGGATTTAATCATTTATTAAACTTTTTTCTATTCATTTCAATACTTTCCGAAAGGGTAAATAATACTGTCAAAATGTATATGAAATTATATACAGTGGCGAGCAGAAGTGAGAGCATGTTCAAGACACTGAGTTTCGTCATCCATAAAAACAAAACCATACAAGCAAATAAAAAAAATTAATATTATTTTATTCGTAACAAATAGCAGTAAAGAAACAATAATTAATGAGATGAATTCAATGAGTTTGAAAGATAAAACGAAAATAACCCCCATAAACTCAATTTTGCACGTTTTATGAATTGCACATATTTTCGCTTTCCCACTTCTCTTATCACCAGAAATCATGCAGATTTACCGTTGTTTGTTTTTATCTTATTCTTCTTCTTCGTAGAGCAGTTTAAAACGTGTTTCTTGCGAATCAAAGCAGATTACAATCACATTAAAAAAAATTTGATTATTTGCATAAAAATGAGGAAAATATCTGCAGAAATTGAAAATAGTGTTGTATGCCTGACCGAGAAGGACTGCTAATCACGTAGAATTTCCAAGAGGCTTGGTATTAGTCAATCGGCGGTGATCGCAGCTCAGAAGAGACGAAATGTGGCACCCAATCCGCAAGTCAGAGGTCGCAAAAAATTATTAACGGACTCAGATGTTCTATCAGTACATACAATGAAATTTATACATAACATAAAGTTTGGACTTTGTTCTACATATTTGAAAAAAAAAAATGTTTTGCTATAAATATTAATAAATATTATGAATTCATCATGAATTAAAACAAAAATAACTTTTATTTCTGCTCGAAAAAATAAAAGTCAAAACATAACTTTTATTTCTGCTCGAAAAAATAAAAGTCAAAAATAACTGTTATTTCCATCCGAAAAAATAAAAGTCAAAAAATAACTTTAATTTCTGCTCGAAAAAATAAAAGTCAAAAATAACTTTTATTTCTGCTCGAAAAAATAAAAGTCAAAAAATAACTTTTATTTCTGCTCGAAAAAATAAAAGTCAAAAATAACTGTTATTTTTGCTCGAAAAAATAAAAATCAAAAAATAACTGTTATTTTTTTCTAAAAAATAAAATTCACGTTTTTAAAAAACATCGCATTTTATAAAAATTTGGTCCAAGACGATCAAAATGGTATACTTGGTTTTGTTCTCCGACATTTCCTTGCTGTTGCTTTTTTTAATCAAAAATTCAAAAATAACAAATATTAGAAAGGAGAGGGCCTTTAAAACGATGTACATATACATATATGTATATTAGTTGACTTAATATGCTATGAGGCTTAATGAGGCGAATTTTTTTCATATTTTTTCAAGTTTGTCCGTTTCTAGCGGCAAACTTTAATTAATTTTATAAAAAATATAACACGACTGTTATACTATTTAAATAATCAAATCAAACGAAGTGTTAATCTCTTCACAAGATAACGCACTTTCAGAATGTTGTCACTTATTTTATATTTGTAATTCAATTTTGGAATTAAGAATAGCTAAACTTTAAAAAATGGGAAAAAAAAACATATTCTCCAAGTTTACCTGATCAAAACTCATAACATGTAAGTTTGAACTACTATATCGACCCCTTTGCGGGAAATTATCGTATACGCCAATTTTTTTGAAATTGAGTTTTTGATGCAATCTTGTTCTACACTCAAAGAGACGTCACCTGACAAAATATTGTAGGCGAATTCCACTTCGTTGCTCCAAAAATTGATTGAATACTTTATCGTATGTTACACTCCATTTTTTCTTATGAGCGATTTTATCGTATCTGCCAATGAAGAATATTCTGCATATTGTAGTTGTTACAATATTTACTACATATTTCTTTCTAAGTTAGAATTTGAAGGTAAAGGGAATTGCTCGCTTTATTTTGTTTTTTGCCTCTATTCGTTTTACCGTTAATTTTACAGAAAAGGCTATATTAAAGTTGAAGAGAAGCATTTAGCATGCATTCCTCTTCGGATCATGTGTTTGAGGTAATCAGTTATTGTAAACCACTCCAAGTAAAACATTGTCTACAGAGAAATTAATAAATAGTGCCTTAATAATGCTATCAGTTTCCAAAACCGTAAGTAAATAATATAACTTAAAAGTAATTTCATGTGGATCTTGTTAATGTGTAATTATGATTATGTGGTGATGTTTTGGTTGTTTGATGTCTATTAAATTGTGTTTTATTTAATAAAAAATGATTAAAAAGCAGGTTTCTCAAGTGTCTTTAGTGCCATACAGCGATAGTGAGAGTGATGACTCATGCTTATTTGAAAATTAAAACTGTGGCGGAAAACGGGGCTACAGAAAACCTCTGGCTGTTAAATCAAAGAAAGACATTGAATAAATAGGTTTACCTAATCTGTGCCTTAATAAGATATGCCACAATGAATGTTGTCGTCTCTAAGAGACATCTCGTGAACATTTAAATGAACATTATTGGGGAATGTCAAAAGCAAAAAAAAAGAATGTGGCTGCTTTCTTGTATAAAACATAAACAAATTCAACGAAGGAGAGCTGCTGTCAAAGGAGGAGATTGTAGACGAAACAATTCTTTTGAACATAATTTTACTCACAAAGGGATCGTTTTTAAAGTTTATCAAAAATTCATGCTGGCAACTTTAAATATTTCTCAAATGATGCTTAGATATCTTTTAAGGGAAAATAATTATGCTCAGCCAAAAGCTAAGGTTCGGCCTCATAATAAAACAGATGAGCAAAACATAAAGCTTCTAAAACAATATCTTGAAAAACTTCCAGCTGTGTCGTCACATTATTGTAGAGCCAAAAGTACTAAAGTTTATTTGCTACAAGAATTTCAAAACAAGCAAACCCTTTATAGGTGCTACACTCAATATATGAACGATAAGAACCTCAGCAACTGCATTGTGTCGAATTGGGTTTTCAGACAGGTTTTCCAAAAAGATTTTAATATACACTGAGCGCCATAAGTGAGTCAACACCCGCTATAATTTTAAATTTTCTATTATAAAAAATATATTTGTAGCACAACAATAATTGAATTGTTGTTTTTGTTTTAACATTTTATAAGTAATAAATAAACGTTTTTATTTTTGGAAATTTATTCGACTATTCTCATTTACTTTTCTCGCTATCCTAAGAAAATGAATTATTTCAGTGGTGTTTACTCACTTTTGGCGCTCAGTGTAGGTTTTCATTTGCCAAAAAAAAAAGATAAGTGCACTAATTGCGAAAATATTAAACATCTTGATGAAGAGGAAAAAAATCGTTTGCATAATTCCAATGAGTATAGGATGCATATAAGAGACAAAGATGAGGCCAAGGCTAATTTTTTAAGAGATCAAAATAAAAACAAAAATGTTCCTAGTTTTGTTTGCGCCAGCTTCGATTTCCAAAAAGTTTTGAATACTCCGTTCGGAAATAATATAACCCTTTTTTACTCACGCAAATACGCCTACTACAATTTCAGCGTTTATGAAAACGGCACTAGAAGTGGCTATTGTTATTTGTGGGGTGAGTGTGATGGTAAGCGAGGCTGCAATGATATTTCCACAGCCCTGTATAAATATTTAATAATCGTAGACCAAAGAAAGACAGTTAAAGACATAGCCCTATATTGCGACAGTTGCACTGGTCAAAACCGCAACAAGGCTGTATTAGCTATGTTGACACGTTTTTTAAATTTGTCAAACTTCGTTGAAAAAATTAAAATAACATATTTACTTCCCGGTCATACAATGATGCCAGTTGATTCTGTGCATAGCACAATTGAATCATTTGTACGCAGGCGTACCATTTGGGCGCCAAGTGAATGGCCCACAACTATTCGCAATGCACGAACTAATCCATCGGGGTACAACTGTATTGAAATAGGCCACTCAGAGTTTGAAAACTGGAAATCCTTTGCAAATCTGTTACTACCAAACAAAGTTAAACTAAACATAAATAAAGTTCACATAGCTTTATTAGACAAAAAATCAAAATCAATTGAACTCATTTACGGATATTCCGACAATTCCACTAAAAAAAAATTATAAATAACTCTAATTTTACCTTTAAGTTACAAAAGTTGTACAATTCACCTTTGTGTATCTCTTTGCAAAAATTCAATGATTTGAAAAATCTATGTTTAAAAATGAGTATTTAAATTTAAAATATTCTGTACGCAAAAAGATATCGTTAGTATAAATCGCAAAGACGCTAAGTCCACTTTTTTCCAAAATTGAGATTTTAATGCAAAACCGTAACATTATACATAATACATATTTTACAACAAAAAAACATGTCATTATATAGTTTAAAGTTGTTGTAATTTTGTGGTTTGCAAAAACGCTAAGTCCACAAAACTACGAAAAATATTAATATTAATATTATTAATTAATTAATAATAATAATAATAATTAACATTATTAGTTATTAATATTATTATTATTTTGTAAAAATAATTGCGTTTAAACAGTTTAGAAATTTTAAAAACTGAAAAAGCTACAATGTTTTTTGTGTCTCCTGTAAAATTTGAAAAAAGCGACTTAACACATTTGCGAATGAGACTAACGATATGTTAAATGAAAGCGACGAAGAAGATTAATTCACTTATTATTATTATTGTTTTTTAGTTTTTTTAATGAATTCATGCTACTGTTAAATATTGATTACATTTTTTATTACTTTGTACCATTCTAAGTTAAAAAATAATGAACAAATACATAAAACAACTAATAAATCTTTGTTTTAATTTATTTCTAACACTGACAAATGATATCGTAAGTGCCATTTTCTACACACGTATCTACGAAATGTAGTGAATGAAATTATCGTATGTGCCAAAAATACGTTTTTGTCGGAAAACTTGAACTTTTCCACAGAAATACTTTTAGGTGTAGTTATATTAGTTAATTATCTAAGCACATGTATATTTTCATTTTGATATTGCAAGCGAAAGCAGAGAAAAGTAGAAAAATGGCTGTCCTGTAAAATTTAGTTTTTGTAACGATAATTTCGCGCAAAGGGGTCGATATGTTTATGTACACATGTCCCTTTTCAAAAACTTTGGATTTTGAAAATAGGTTAATAAATATTTGGGTAATCAATAATTTTGGGTAAAAAGATCAAAAAACCCGTTTTTGCCAATAAAACAAGTTTGGAGGGTTCGAGAAATATGAAAAAAAATATTTTTGAGTTCTACTCAACAAAACTCACAACATACACTATGTCATTAGCTGGTTGTATTTTGACTGTCGCACCGTGTTTTTAATAAAACAATTTTAAATTAAGCTGATGATGATGTACTGCCCTCATTTTTGAAAATTAGCAGTAGGTATGACATTTACGATTCTTTATTACTTATTAATGCGAAAAGTCATAAAATTAATTAGTTCATGATACTCATTTTTCCCAATTTTGGACCACTACCCGTTAATGGGATTTCTGAGCCTTTTCAATTATTTGTGTGCCGATTCTTATAAAATTTATGTGAAAGAATTTCCCAAGCGTTTTAAAACCTGGATTTATGATCGTCAATCTTAAACTTAACAGACTTTGGTAAACCGTGGACTGTATGGGGCGAGCTCACAAAATAGGACAAGAGTCTTGTCTCAATAAAGTAGCACTAAAAGAAAAGGGAACCAAAATTAGAACAGCTCCAGATTTTTTAATAAATCACAAAACACTTTCCCCTTTTTTTCGGCTTCACTCAAGAATTTTCTTGTGACTTTTTCTTGTTGCTCACTATAGCTATTTCACAATTTATTGTCTTTTCGCTTCTTTTCTTTAGAGTTTAATTATAATAATTTGTCTATTTTCTGTTTTTCATTTATTATTTATTTGATAGATATATATATATTTTTTAATGTTCCAACTTCCATAAAAAACAATTTTGATATTAAAATTAATTTGAATTTAAATTTGGTAAATTTCGATTAACACCACAATCTTTTTCTTTAGATTAGTAAAATGAGAATGAACAAAAAGGATTGACTTAAACAAGCAAGAGGCTTAAAAAAAGTAGGTTACAGAACAATGTTAAATATATCAAAGCTTAGACAAAACAAAAAAAATTAAATTTTAGATAAAGCTTAGATTATAATATAACGCCCTCTGTTGGTGACTAGGCATCTCCATACGCAAACAGACTTATATTTGAAAAATTTTTTTTTCAACATATCTATTAAGACTAGCAATTTATGTAAGTATCCGCATTTATTTGCAATTAATTAGCATCAAATCGCCTTTAAAATGTTGGACGACTCTAATTTGCTGTCTCCGACTCTTGGTTTTCCTATAACCTCAAAAACCGTCAAGGCCATCCAAGTTAAACTTATTTCATCACTAATAATAACAATCCGCTATTCTTTTTCCTATTATATATATTCTTCGGCAAACGCTAACTTTAAATTTTCATTTAAAATTAACTAGCGTGACTGATGTATTTAAATTTAATTTTATTTGCTTACAATCAAAGTCACCACAAGGCGTCTTATACAACACATCGTCTACCTCTTATTAGAACTATATAATTTTGAATCTGTTAAATATTTCTTTCTATTGATTTTGATTACAATTTTTCTATGAAAAGATCACACTCGCGATTAACATTTTTTTTAATTATTTTTGTACGCTCTTTAATTGTTGAATTCAACGTGTCGTTTTTATTATCAAACTTATTTTAAACTTAACTAAGAGGGTAAAAAACTAAATTATTATTAACTTAATATGTCATGTCGCAAAACATTTCTTTTAACAAATATTAAATTATCATTTATGACACTCTTGTGTTTTAACTGTGTTCCATATAATTATTTCATTGAAAATAACTATATGAGAAATGTCAATTGTAAGATGCTTACAGTGGTAAACATATGCTTTAACATACATTCTATCTTACTTATATGGGATTCAATATTTTTATTTAAAATATTGAAAGCATTTAGACTGTACCATATAATTATTTTCATAAATGCGTAAATAATGTCCGCAGTTAAGGTACAGATGTAAGGGGAAGAATTTTCGAAAGTCGAAAATTGCGTGGACTGTACAACACTGTCACACTCATCATGCCTGTTCTTCTGTTTAGCGAGTATTAAAAAAAAACTTTATGGGACCATGTTTACAAACGAAAAAATAAAATAAATAATAAATAAAATAAATAATAAATAAAATAAATAATAAATAAAATAAATAATCACCCCTATTCTAAATTTCGATTCGAACTGAAATTTTCTCCGTTTGGCAACTTTCCTATTCTGCGTTCCGTTCTGTTTCTTTTCGATTTGTTTAAGTTTGTGTGTATTCTACATTACGATCGTAGCTACGTTTTTCTAAGTTGTAAATTTAGTAGCGGAACATCTTTCGATTTTCTTGTTGAGCTTCAAAAAGCGTGGAATTAAGAAAATGTAAGTATTAAACGCAATAAAATTTTTAATTAATAATCAATATACATATGGGCAATTTCGTGTCAAGTGACCCAATTTTTAAAATCGATGTCTTTCGATTTGGATAGTAGGCCAGACACAAATTTTCAGCTCTATCAGTCAAGAACTGCCTGAGTTAGAGGGGGTCAAAGTTGGACATTTTGGTCATACAGGGTTTTTTTAAAATGTGTGTAACTTTTCACATATTGGTCCTAGCAAAAATTTTCCAAAAGAATATTAGATAGCTATTTCTTCAATCTTTCCAAAAACAATTTTTTTAATTTTTTAAAAAAAAATTTTTTTATTTTTCTTATTTCTATTTACTATGCAATTATTACTTTATTAAATTTATAATTTTGAATGTTGATGTCTGCACAAATATATTTGACTTGAAAAAATACATATGATATAGCATACACGCACACTAGGGTGACCCTTAGCTATCAGGGATTTTTCTGTCATTTTTTTCCAGTCTCACCCCCCAGTTTTGTGATATTGATAAAAAAAAATCATGTCAAATTTTCTGATCCATCGGTTGGGGTTAGGCACGTCTTAACCAAGCCCGATGCAACTATACATCAAACTGGCGGATGAGACTGGAAAAACTCACTTCTAATTTTAAGGGCCTCCCAAACGCATCCGGAATATCTGAAGAAAATAACTTTTTTAAAATACAAAATTACTGAATAATTCCATGTTTTTATTTGACTATGTTCGCTGCATACAAATACATGTTCAGTTTTCCTCCGTATTCGAAAATACCGATATCAAACATTACTACGAATACTGATGGCAACTGCAAATACTATATGAAGTTTGGCAAATAAAAAAATTATTATGAAACAAGACAGATAGCGTCTCCTCTCTCTTCAGCCTTTTCTTTATAAATAAAAAAGTAAAAAATTAAAAATATTGAGGTAACTTTATTTACTTGAAATTTAATAAAAAATTTACGATTTAGTCTATATTTTATATTTTAACACACAAAAATGTATAAATGTCATTACTTTTTAATAAAAAAAGGCATACTTATAAAATTGTAAGTACACATTTCATCTCAGTATAATATGTATACAATATAAGAAAATAGGTGTTGATATTGTGTGTATGTACAGTAGCGAGAAAAAAAAATGCAACGCTATGTTGTATGATATTTAATCGAGGCTCGAAACTTATAACGTTATCCAATTCCACTCCACTTTTGTTTTTTTTATTCATTCATTTCTAAATTTTAATAAAAGGTATCATTAAGCGTTGTTTGCTTCTCTTTCTACTTAATTTTTTTCGATTTATAAAAAAAGTGAAAAAATTTAGCGAGAAAAAAAATGCAACGGAATGTGGTAAAGGTAAAAGGAGATCAACTAGAGGAATTAAAATAAAAGTTTAATGAAAACTTTGCAAATTGTGAATTTTAAAATAGAAACAGCTGTCAGCAGATAGCAAATTTGCCATTGTAAGGTCTTTGGCAAAAAGAATGAATGAAGTTGCTCATCAATTTAATATCAACAAATCAATGGTTTGTCCGATTTCATCGCGATATCGTCAAACAAATATCGTGGAAAGAAAGAGGAAGTGGTCGACTTCGTATATCTACTGCCCGCCAAGACCGTCAAATGGTAAAAATAGTAAAAGTTGACCATCGGAAAGTAGATGTCACTAATTATGCAAACGAATGCGGTATTTAGATCATGGATTAAAATTCTATAATTATTTGGGAGGATTTAAAATTATCATTCAAAGACAATTGGTTTCCTTATTAGATTATATATTTAATTATTTTTTCCTAAATTATTAAACATCAGCATAAATGTTAAGGCGAAACTTTTAAACGACAAATTTAAAACTAAATTAAAAAAATTAAATTAAAAATTAAAAAAATAAATTAAAAAAAAATTAAAAAATAAAAGTGGGTAGGTGTGGAAATACAAAATGCAACCTGTAAAAAATGTAAAAATATATTTAGGGCCATTATTACAACTTGTCGTTAACTAAAGGGAGGATTTTTTTTTTTTTCATTATTATGAGTACCCAATAAGATAGAAGTGATCGTTAAGCTAAAGGGAAGATCATCCTACCTTTAACATTTAAAGGTCACTTTATGTTTGAACTTGCCATATCATATACTATTTTCGATATGGCAACTTCAAATTTAAACAAAAATTAGCATATACAACAAAAAACCGAAGTCCGCTGTTGCCACTGCGTTAAAAAAAACTTGTTTAATTGAGCAGTTTTATCGACTTTGCTCCGGCACTGCCATATTTTAATTTTATTTTATCTGTAAGTTGTAATAACGAAAATCAGTTAAAGGTAACTTTACAGTTCCCTTTAGCTAAAGGTACCTTTAGCTAAACCCAAGTTTAAAGACAAGTTGTAATAATGGCCCTTAAATGTACATATATACACTCTATACATTCATTGATTAAAAAAAAAATTGTTACCCACTGAAAGAATTAGACCAAGAAACGGAAATGAGAACTATTTGTATCTTCACGGAATGAGCTGTTAAAAACGTCAGGTTAGAGAAAATGTATATCTTTTCTGTTGGTGTACAATATGGCGAAAATATTAAAATAAGAGTTTTTGGTTCCAAGTCCTACTACAATATTGAGAACTATGGGTATATTGTGTGAGAAATACTTTAATGTAATAAAATTTAAAATAGAAGATGTTAAACACAATGGATGTGTTTTAATGACAGATATGTGAACTGAAAATTATTTCAATTACTTAACCGTAACCATCCATTATTTCAAGGATGAGGAACTAAAATATGAATTGCTGGCATTAAAAGCTATGGAAAAAGAAAAATCGACAAGTAAGAATAACACACATAAATATTAATGTAGTAATATTGTAAAACAGAAATGTCTTATTTTACAAATATAATAACAATAAAAGTTTAACCTGAATTGTGTTTGTAATTGCAAAATCGCTAATTTTGTAGACGAAAATATTAAACAGAATGTTTCTAAAACTTTAGAAGAATTTAACTGCGAGCCGGATGAAAAATTTATAATTTTTACCGATGAAATATGGTTACAGCATTTCGATCATATAATCATATCGAGCCATAACCGCAAAAAAGCTCAAGCGACATATTTTTCATATATTATATATATGTATATATTCATTGGCATCATTTGCATCATCTATAAAAATTTCAGCGTTACACTGTGTACCGTTATGAATTTATAAAAAAAATTTTAAATTAAGTACACTTTTGTTTGTTGCTCTAATCTAATTTAAACAAGAAATAAATAATAAAAACCTACCCCTGTAAAATTTCGATGTTGTTTGATTTTTTTTTTGCGGTTATGGCTTGATATATTTTGTATAAACCATTTACAAAATGTTATGTTAAGTTATGGAAAAATCCATAAGATATCCCACTTCTTAGTAAAGCTTTTTTATTTTTCTTTTTTAACCGGGAATCCGTACTAAATTACAAACATTAAAATTTTTTCACCCATACGCTGAAACAACTTTTTCTACCGATATAAGTTTGGTTTTGCGAGAGAAAAATGATATAAAATAAATAACTTGATTTTAAATTGTATAATCGCAGTTTTAAAATTTCCTTTGAAGTATTGAATATGAACTGAAAATTAAAATTAATTAAAAAGTAATCACATTGGTTTCAATGCATATACTGTTGCAATTCATAATCATATTGTTTACATTACAATTTCTGTGAATTTTATTTCGTTTTTTGTTCATTCCTTTGATACAGTAAAGAGCGTTGTTGTGTTTTACACATCATAAAATAAAGTACAGTAAAGGAGTCATGGTGAAATTACTTATAAGGTGTGAGCAATTCTACAACAAACCAACAACATGCAAATTTGTTTTTTTTTTTTTTCTTTTGATGACTGAGACTGTCAAAATCACCTGATTCACCATGAAGGCAAATTTATAAAAAAAATAAATAAATAAAAACAAAGAAATAGATTTTCAAACTAAATATTCATTTTTATTAATAAAAAATGACAAAAACAATAATAAAATTGTATACATAGGTTAGAGGACGTGTACTTGTCAATTGAGCCAAGTACAGTACCCGGAGGTCGCATTGGCCCTTTGTACGGAACGTCCTTAAAAATTAAGGATAATAGAGGGGATTGGAAAAAGGAGAGGAAGTAGGAAAGGGAGAATGAGAAGCGGAGGAATTACACAGATCAAACAAAAAAAGAGAGCGCGACTACACTGATGAAGCCCTAGCACTTCTCAACCAGCTCAAGCTACTAATGAATCTGTGGAGAGCCTTGATGTCGGCTCTCGACACAGAATTCAAACCCTCAAAGAAGCCCCTGCCAAGGATCCTTAACCTATAAAGCGCCAGGCAGTTACAGAGGAGGTGCTCGACAGTCTCCAACTCCTTCCTATCGCAACATACCCCGTCACTCGCAGTGCCCTGTGATAAATTCGATAACTAACCTTAAACTGGCCTTATCCAAGCCCAGCAGCCAACCTGTTCTTACACTGTCTATAGCAGGCCATAGACATCTAGAAACATAACAACCCAATCCGTTCCCCCAACGCCTCTGCTCTTCCCCCTGACCCATCCATTGATGAGGCCGTAGAGGTGGCAGATTGGGGGGATTTTTGAATTCTTTTGGGATTATTGTCACGGCAGAAATTACGTACAATCCATTTTTTGAGAATTTATCAACCTGTTACGAAAATTTTGAATTCTCGGAAATTGGCGGACGTTTTGAAAATTGAGGCGTTAAAAACACTCATATATTTACCTTAAAAATATTACACTAAAAAATTTATAAATATAAATTTTAAAACTAATATATAAATACATATATAGTATAATAGGTATATTATATATGTGGCAATAAATGATAATGGCTTAAGTTGACATAAGTGTTTTTTTTTTCATTTTATTACATATTCTTATTCTCTTCTTAAAGATCTATCACTCAGCTAAATTTCATTAAATGCCATTATTAATAAAACTATACGCATTTATATTTTAAATTTACTTATTTCGATTTCTTTTCTGGCATAAATGTTGCCTTTATTCTGCCTTTTGTCATTTTTTTGTTCTTTTCGGAAAAATATGCAATTTTGTAAATTAATAACATGTTCTTTTCTAAAAATTTTGCCATAAAACCCAAAAAATATGCTGCATGTTTGACCCTCAATTTAATCAAAGGGTTGTAAGGGCAGCACTTTTAAAACAGCTGTTCTTTTCATTGTTTTGAAAAAAAAAAAAAAATAACAAAAATTATTTGTTTCAAAAGTGTTGAAATGGAAGAAAAAAAATTTTATTTTGAAAGATTTGTTGGAATCCTCTTCATCGTCAGATGACGAGGACATGTATCCATTATTATTAAAACGAAACTCTTGCCGCAAGTTAAAAATTTTGTTGAAAATCTTATTTATAAGTATTGCGCCAGGTTCTAGTAACAAATTTATAAACAAACAACAGCTGACTATAGGTGTTGATAATCTTATTTTTGTAAAAGCAGAATGAGCTTTAAAATCGCTAAAAAAAAATTAGTTGAAATTTACTAGTCGGGGACTACAAGGAAACATATACATATGTATTATTACATACATACATAATTGGTCATTACAACCCTTCAGTCAGGATTACGACCTAGCTTCTCACACCACTTATGTTGTGTGCGTTAATTTTATACATGAGTGGCGGGACCTACAGTTTAAAGTCGATTCCGAACGACAGATTTTTAAGAAGCTTTTCATGGCAATTTTATTTACTCTCAGAGTTTTTGCCAGAAATCTGCTGAGAGGAAGTCGCTGAAGAAATATTTTCATATTTTCTTTTTGATGTCTGACCTGTGATACGAACCCGGGCCTTCAGTCTAATAAGCCAACACACTACCTACTAGACTACGACTTCACATATAAATTATGTATTATTATTCACATATGTATTATTATCTGAAGAAAAAAGGTTTGAGATGAGTTAACTTAAAAATTAACATTTTTTAAAATTGTAATAAGAAGATTGTTTATAAATACTTTTAAATGGAATTTGGTTATTATCTTTTGTAATAAAAATATTTCCCAAAAATTTGATTTGATTTTTAGCTATTTCTATATAGAAATTCGAAAAAATTGACTAAATAATTAATAACATATTGTGCCAACTAAAGCGATTTGAAATCATTGGCCCTAAAGTCGAATTTTACATAAAAATAGTTTTAACTTGTATGACCCCGGAGCCCTCGGTAAAAATATTATTATTTATTTTTATTTAAAACATTTTCTGTAAAGTTAGCTTTCCGAAAATAAAAAAATAATTTTATTGGAAATTAGTTGGATAATTAAAAAAAATTTTTTTTCATTTTCTATACAATGATTAATTTTAAAATCGTTAATTAAGTAAAAAAAAAAAACGCTAAATTGGTATAAAACTACAAAAATAATTGCATAAAGGGCAATGATTTTTGTTCTTTTATAATCGTTCGAAATGCAACACATTATGAGGGTTCGTGTAACCTCCAATAAGTGCTGCAAAATATGTAGGCAACATTTTTTATCAGAAAAGAAATCACCATTAATTTAAACACTATTTATTTTAGACAAAAACCTCAAAAATCTCAAAACACGAAATTTCGACTTAAGCTATTATTATTTAATGCCACAGATATTATTTAATAACTTTATAACAATCACTTCTGTCTTTTATTTAAATTTTAGGAACTGATAAACAGAACTTTTTAGAACAGTCATGATTTTTACGAATTAAAATAAATATTTTAATATATATTTAATGGAAAATAAACCATATTATGATGTATAAAGGGCTAATAAATAAATAGAAACAATTTTGTAAAATTTACTATAAAAAATTATCAATTTTTAAATAAAATTTTAATTAAAACTTATTTGCCCTATATAAAATACGCATATTTGTTCGATTGTGTTCATGGGTACCAGTGTATCGTAAATGCGCAAATAGAAATTTTTTTAACATCGTTTGTTTCATATTACTAAACTATGTAGTGTCGTTTACAACACAAGTTCCAACGCCCACGAGAATTAATTTTTATAATATTTTTTGTATTTATTTTACAATAATTCTATAGCATAATCATAAAAAGAATTTTGGGTTAATAAAAATAAAAGGTTTAGATTTGTCTATTTACTGCTTCTAGCACTTAAATGTAAAACAGTATAAATTGATACACTTTTCGTTAAATTTTTACAGTAGGATTTACATATTGTAGTTAGGCCTTTAGAGTTAATACTCTGTCTATCCAACAACGAGTTGTACATATGAAGTAAAATAGTGATTCGTTACAGACATTTAGTTGATATATAAAACAGCGTAGTGTATTTAGTAGGGGTAGACAAGCGAACACTTGGACTACTTTCCGACATACAGTGAGCAAGTAAACTATTGTCTACCTCACAATAAATTATATTAATTTATCAACACAACTGCGGAAAACTGCTCATTTTATTAAAAAAAATACAGTATCAATATGTGTACGTATTTGATTATTTGTTACAACAAGATATGCATAATAATATTTTGAGAATTAAAAAAATGAGAATGTAGATTGCATTGTTGACAAAAAATTAATTATGATTTTATTGTGAGATTTTTGGAATTCATGTATCTGACAATAATATCATTGTCAGATATATACATTTATAACAATGTGACAATACACATACAGTTACAGTGGAGTCTGTTTATTTAGTTGGCAGATGTTTGTAAATATTGTTGGATGATGGTAGTCTGACAGTGGACTTACAATCAGCCCAATAACGAATATTCCCTAGGAATATCTCTCCCACGGAATTTATATCCTCAAGCAAATGGGAAAAATCTCCCCACTTTTTGGCCAGTTATAAGGTTTAAAATATTTTCAGCACATTTTGCTGACAATATTGTTAGGTCTGAAAAAGGCTTAAAAAGTACTCTATTTAGTGATAGTTTTGTACTACTAAATAGGATTTGAAACACGGGAGTAGATATATAAATCTACATACGTCTGTGTATGTACAATTAGTTGTACAGAATATTGCGTTCAGTTTCTTCAAATTTCTGGAGAGAAACTTTCTTCAGCGTCATTCGTTAAATTACGACAAGCACATACGATCAGGGCGCAAGATGCCTCCACATGAAGTGCGTATAACTGTATATCTCCTTATGCGAATAGCTATCTATAACCAATTGAAATGTATACCACTCTTAGGGATGCAACATCGTCCATAAAAAGAAACATCGATGTTAGAAACAACGGTGATAAGACCGATACATCGATGTTTTTTCGATATTTTACTTCCTTTTTCTGTTTATGAACAAAGCATCGATGTTTTCAAAATGTTTAGTATCGTTTGCATCCCTAGCCAGAGTTCAATTAATCGCTTTTCGTTGATGTTTCTAACACCACAATCGTTCAATCAAAAGGGCTTATATTGCTGTTATCGTTTCCTATCTGAGCGTTAAGTCACCCATAAGCATTATAATATATCCTTTTCAAACATCATGGAATGTAGTTGTAATGTTTGCATTGAATTCATCTAGTATCTTCTGCGTCTTCTGTTGGGGCACAAAAATGTACTGCAATATTATTTTGTACCCTTCTCTTAAAGCGAGCCCTTATTACTCAGTGGCTTCCATGTTCGAAGGGAGTTTCTGATCTTCTTTGATACTATAATTCCAACTCTACTTCTTTCCCCCTGTAGATTTCTTTGTTATCATTCCCAGTGATGTGGCGATTTTATGAATGAACTATTTAGAAAAGATTGGAGCCTCTACAACTTCGAAATCCGTGGTGCGATCTTGTTGGTATTCTCTTTAACCACTACATCACGCCGTACATATAGAATGTTTATTAATGTTTAACCTGAGTAAATTATTTGATGTTAAGATTTAATTGCGATCATAAATATCAAGTAATACTGATGCATATGCATGAAGTTAGCTATTAATGTTATATCTTTTTTTTAAAAGGGTCAGACCTATCAAGCTAACAGAAATGACTCATTTAACAAAGTGCAAGAAAAGATCATAAAAATTACATAAATAAGAAAAAATTGGAAAAAATGTAGAAGAGAAAACACATACATACATAATATATATGGTTGAATAGCCATATTCCTATGTCAACAGAAATGATTCTTTTTAAAGCTTAGTTTTTTTCCAATCTACAAACTTCAAATAATGATTTTAAGATGGGATTAAAAATTCATGGCACCTTACAGGATTTGAAAACTTATTACTGAAAAACATATTTACATTGTATACTAAATGTAAAATAAATTTTGGCAAGAAAAAAATAAAACATTGAAGACAATTTTTTTATTTTATTTCGTATTTATTTGTTTAGTCGATAATGCGCAATGTCATCCTACTCAATTGCATCGCTTTTGGTCATATTCAATGAAAATCTGGATATTGGAATTGTTTTTAAAAACTTCAATTTGTGACTTGCGTTTACTTTAAACAAAGTTTAAGAAGGATTTATAAAAATATAATTAAGCAATGCAATTATAAGAGATCTAGATACAATTCCGAAATTAATAATTCCAATGACTCCTGCCAACAGCCTTAAAAGAAGATTATAGATAATTCAGCGACGGCTCAAAATGATCGAAAATACGTTTTTTATAACTAAGTTGTGATCGTTCGGTAGTAAGCAAAAATATTGATGTAGAAGTTCATGTAATTTATATAGCCGTTCGTATAGAACTCGATATAGTCAGCAATAACAAGACTATCGGCCATATTCTATATTCTACTTTGAAGTGAAAGTAATTTGAAATCATTTTAATTTGAGAACTTGGTGCTCTACATTTTACTTATTATTTCATTTTTTTGAACATCAATTTGTGGATTGATATGTTCTACAAATTACTTTTTTACAAAAAGAATACTTTTAAAAATACTTTTGAAGTCGATTGTGAAACTAAAAATTATATTAACGTTAATATAATTAATATTACACTTATATAAAACACTAATTCGTCCCAATCTTCAATATCGTTTTTATTTCTTAAGTTTATTTCATTCATACGCAAAAATACACAAAAACGTCTTCAAATATAAGGTGCCAATAAAAATATTTGAAGAGGATTACCCGTTTGTTTTTATAGCGATTTTTGTGCTGTTTCTGTCAGACAAGTGGTTTCAGACAAACGTCTGTTTATATAGAAAACACATAAATTCAAGCATGAAGGAGTGGCGGTACTGGTGTGGAGATGTGTGTTTCCAATGCAGGCGTTCTAAAACAAAACGTGAAGCAAAGTGCCGATAAGTTAAATATATTAGACACATTTGCTTCTACCAAGCCAACGATCAGAAGCACTTTGCGAAGCTGTAGCTTATCCGTAATTGTTCAAAACTACTCCAAACACCGGCACAGACCCCTGACCTCAACATTTTTGAGAATTTTGGGAAAAATTTACCCGTAAGCTCTATAAATCCAGTATCAGTACAGTGGAGCAGTTAAAAGGATTTAGACGAGAATGGAACAAAATAACCCCGGATTTTTACGCCAATTTCGTGCAGTCGATGCCTCGTCGTCCAAGTCTTAAAACAGTGCCTTTTATTTGACTGTCCAATTATGCGTTTGATCAAATTCTTCAATATTGTTTTCCTTTTTTGTTTTAAAAATATTTTTATATAAAAAATGCTAAGTATTATACATTGCTTAAAAGCCTTTTTAATTCTCTATAAATCCGCATATAAATCCGAGTATACCAACATAAAAAAATAAATAATTGAAAGTCAAATATACGTAGCCCGCTCAATTTGAAAATTCACCTTATTTTTTAACATTCTTCGTATATCGTATGGTAATGTACGTTATACATATGAACGATAGTAAGGAATGTGTACACTACATCTAATTGTCCAACATTGTCCCAAACTGTTGGGTGCCCCTGAAGGAGACAGCGAGACATTCGACGGTAACCCTCATTTGGGTTCCTGGATACGGGAATATCGACGCCAGAACGACGCATTTACTAGCGCTGGCACCATGGAAAATTTGAATCAATTCCTACATGAGATTGTCGTTCCCTTGCAGATAGGCAAACAAATGGTCGCACAAAAACTTTATTTATTGGTAAAAGTAGAATGGTATGATGAATCCACTTGTGTAAACCAGTCAGACTTGGCCCAACATACTACATATATGCAGATCAAAATTTAAATTGAACCTATCAAGATTCTATCTAAATAAACTTATAGCAATAACGACACACTGGCCTCAGGAAACTGGGAATACCTTGTAACGAAACTACAACGACTAGAAAAATATCTAGATAAAAAATTAATAAAAGTTCATCATGATTAGTGCAGCCCTTGCACTGTCCAATTTCTTATTCCCTGATTTGGAGGACCTTGGTCAGTACAGAGACTGCGTTCACCTGTGGCATCAAGGCTACCACTCCACTCCAATCTAACCTAACCTCATCATGATTAACATTATTTATTATTTGTCACTTTTTTAATATTTATTTTTGATTTTTTTTTTTGGCATATTTAATTACTAATTACTGTGTGATATTGAAGTCGCCGTAGTCTAGTAGGTAGTGTTTTGGATTATTAAGGGTTGGTTACTTAAGCGTAAGGAACGTAAAATCGTAACGGACGTAGCCTTAAGAACGTTTGAGTAGTTATAGAAACGTTAAAAACGGGACATATGTCAACGAGGAATGTAAATAAAAACGAAACAAAACACAAACGAACACAACACAATGCAAAGAAATTGGTATACAGACATTTGCACGAAGTCAGCTGTTCAGAACAGTGATGAGTGTTGTTGAGATATTCAAAAGATATGCAAAATTCAAAAAATACCAATTGGTACTTTTATTTGGAAGAAGCTATATTTGCTTCTTAAGTTTTATGTTATTACAAATATTTATTCTTGTAATATTATAGAATATTGCATTATTGGCTTAATCTGAGCCAAAATTTATGGAATTTAGATATACATAAGTACAGTCTAATTTTATTCTATTCAAAGTGATTTTTTTTATTAAATTGCAAAATAATACCTCTAGCTAGAATAATAATAATACTCTTATAATTATTTACACATTAGAATTATAGGAATATGCATTTAAAACTTTTAAAGATTAAAAACACTTATGTACAAATAGGAAAGTACCAAAAAGGGCATTTGCGTTACATTGCCACTCAAAATACATATTATTTATTTATTAGGTTTCAGAGTTTTTATGATTGTTTATGATTGTCATATGTATCATAATAATAATGAAAATGAAAAATCATTTTTTATATACAAATTTAAAAGATTAATATATACGATTAATATATATGGAAGTACCAAAAAGATAATTCGTACCACTTTGTCACTCAAAATACATACATATTATTTATTTATTTTGTTAAATATTTTTGTGTGCAAAATAGAAACATAACAATAAGTATTTATTTCTTATAAAATGTTGAAAATCTTGCGGGTATGGCAACTCTTCTATTACAATGTGAACGTCGTTACTCTTTTCTTTTTTCTTCTTATGTTAGTTTCTCTTTACACTCATAATAGGCTAGATACACTTTTAAAATATATAAATATATAATATAAAAACTTAATATTCTTACTTTATTAAAAAACTCTGTTTGCATAAATTTTACAACATAAAATAATTTTTTTATTATTATTTTAATCAAAAATTAAGTTTCATTATATACATGTAACAATTTAAAAGTTTTATATAAATAAACATGAATGTACCAAAGAGGGCATTTGTACCTCAATGCAACTTTGTACTCATGTTCAAATGTCACGTAAAAACGTGAGAAAATTATGTTTTATACAGATCGTTCCGTTTTGCTAATGAGAGAGAACGTTTCGGTAAGCGTTTACATTGCTTTCCATATGCTAAAAAGAGAACGTTCGCTACGGTACGTTACGTGTAGGTAACTGGCATTTTAGACGTAAGACCACGTCGAAAACCAGGTCAGACATTTCCAACAAAACGAAATATGAAAAAAATGGGCCTGTTCGTAAATGCATCATTGCGCTGCATGTTATGAGCATCGTGTTCATAAATGCAAACCTTGGCAGCACTGCAGCTGTCACATGTTCGTAAATGCAACATTAAATCATATTATGAACAAATAAACACAAAACACTAATCATAAAAATGGCTGATGCATTAAATGAGTGAGAGAATGAGAGTTTTAACAGAAAGTTTATTTTTTTCTTCCTTAAATGTCTTCTTTTTTGTGCATTTAACAACATTTTGTCATTTGTTTTATCGTCCAGTTCAAAAATCAAATTTATTAATAATTTTTCCATTTCTGCGGTGTTTGTTCGTTCGTAAATGCAAACAAATAAATCAGCAAAAAGAAGCATCTGCAACATGTAATTGGCAACGTTAGAGCAAAATAAGCATATTTGCAGCGCAATGTTGCATTTACGAACAGGCCCAATATTTCTTCGACGACTTCATCCCAGCAGATTTCTGCCAAAAATTCTGAGAGCAAATAAAACTGTCACCATTCTGCCGTTCGGAGTCGACTTTAAACTTTAGGTTCCGCCACTCATGCATAAAATTAACGCACAAAACATAAGTGGTGTGAGAAACAAGATCGTAATCATAACTGAAGGGTTGTAATGACCAATTACGTATGTATGAATGTATGTAAATGTGGAATATGGCATAAATGCTGCTGAGAAAGATTCAATATAGGCTGCCTTCCAAAATGTAGCAATACAAAGTTTGTATGCAGTTCTACTACTGTATATAAACTATGTAGATATGCAAAGTAACTAAACAATGCATCAACTATAAATCCGATGCCTGATTGCTTTTTGACTGCGTTAAAAATACACATTGGAGACGTTTTGAAATAGAATACAGTAGGACCTTGATTATCCGTGATTCGATTATCCGGCAACATCAATTATCCGTGATGGAAAAAGAAAATTTTTTGCATCGACTTAATTTTATTTTGGATCGACTTAAATTTTTCTGCATCGTTTAACCGTAATTACCTCTATTATCCGTGATTATAAGCAAAATTTTTTTCTATTATTTTGGACAAACAAACGAAGAAGGGGAATTCCCTCTTTAGTACATGAAATCCTTATCTACTGTTCACTGTTTTCTGACAAAATAATTTTTTTTTATATTTTTGAAACATGTATGTATATAAAATCCTTGAATTATTTAGTTTTTATATAAATATGTACATATTCATTTATTTATTCATATATAAAAATATCTATTAAAAAACTAGCCAAAATTGGAACTCAATTAACCGGGAAAATCGATTATACAGAATGCTTCCGGTCCCGACCATCACGGAAAATCGAGGTCCCACTGTACATTGTATTTATTTTGTACAGCGGCATTATGAAACACGATACTTTGTTCAAACACAAAGCAACTAACATTTTGGAAGGCAGCCATAGTATACAGTTATTTACCGTCTTATAAAATTTTTTTTTCAATCAATTCAGTTGAAGCCATAATTTAAGAAACCAAAAAGATCCGCTTGTTACGTCTCAAAATATTCTCAACATTTTAGATTTGATTTAGCAGGAAGAAGAGTGAGAGAAAAATTGCAAGGACCCCTATATCTCTCATAAACTTGCTAAGGCATTTTACACTGCATTGTAGATAATTTGACTCATTTTTAGTACTTTCAAGAATGTATTTTTCACATCAAAGCTAATAACGGCATATATTGCTTTCGTAAAAAATTTACGACGACTGCTTAGGAGGTGATCACAATCATTGTTTGTGAGCAAAATGTAGAAGGAAGTGTATAAACTGCGATTTGGTCTAATGTTTTAGTTTTTTTAAATAGTTTAAAAACAGAGATAAATTTAAATTAAATATGGATAACAAGAGCGATAGTAAGTGCTTAATAGTTTTTCATTTTCATAGGCAGCTCCGCAGGCAAAAAAATTTTAACAATTTTTTAAAAAATAAAAAAGAAATAGTTTCTACAAGTTTCCACTTTTACACAATTAACAGTTTTACCCACTAAAATCAGAAGAAATTATGAAGTTAAGTATTGGATCCATCATTTTTTATTTCAAAAATTTTACCTCAGATTCGAAATCTGCAACGTCAAAACCTTCCGTATACCGAATTTCATGTAAATCTGAAGAAATTTTAAAATTTTGGCAACCATACTGGATCCGATATTTTAAATTTCAAAAGTTTTATCTCAGATTCGAAATTACCAATGTCAGAAACCTCGATGTAGCGATTTTCATGTAAATCGGGAGAAATTTTAAAATTTTTGCCGCCATATTAGATCTGCTATTTTGAATTTGAAAAATTTTAACTCAGATCCGAAATCAACAACCTCAAAAACTCTCATATACCGATTTTCAGCCATACTCAGTGATTTATATATGATCTTTGATGATGATCTTACATCGAAGCATGTCAAGTCCTGGATTATAGATTAAAATATTCATGTACTTAAGTGGTTAGCTCAGTCACCTGATCTAAATGCTATTAAGAACCTCTGGGACATGGAAGCTAAAAAAATAAAACGTGATCATGGATCGAACATAAACGAATTTTTTACCTTCAAATAAAAGAAGGTTGGGAAAACATGTTAGAAAGTGAAATTCATAAATTAATACCTTCAGTTTCACAGATGCGCTACTTTTTTGCAAAACAAAGGTTATTAGTTTTTGCCATTTAAATGTGAGAAATTTTAATTTTTCTTTTACTTTTTTTTCTAAATAAATTTTTTTTAACAAATTTTGGTCATAATAATTTAGTAATAAATGTTTTGTAATAGCAATCTATATAAACTTTTAGTTTCTTTTTTTATAATATTTATATGGAGTTGTTATATTAGTTAAGTTATGCCACTACAATACTTTAATGCGTTATATATCACTTTCCTGGATCAATTCAAAATATGTACATGCAGTTTTATTAACAGTGCTTCTTCCCGAGTTTATTTTCTAAATAACTTGACGCTGTTTTCGTGTAATATTTGTTTTTAGCCTTGTCGAATTATTATTTTTATTTAAGCTGTTTTTATGAAAAATTTTTAAACTTATTATTTTAAAACATAGACAACTCTTTTTAAAGGTTTTAGTAGTAAGCCAACACACTACTGACTAGACTACGGAGCACTTAAAACATACAATTGTATGTTTCAAAATGACTCCAAATGCTGAAGAAAATATATCACAAGTTTTACGAATAGTAAATTGTTGCTTAGAGCTAAACAATATAAATTTAATTGACATTGAAATAAACTCAAAAATTTTAGCGATTTGTGAACGGAAATCTAAAAGGCGTCATATACAATATCAAAGAAATATTGCTTGGTCCTAGGGAAGAACTTGCTGCAGCGAAGTATATGTCTGAAGGCTAAGATTGAAGTTCGATAGAATGTTTAGATTTTATTTTTAATTATCGGGGCATTTCTCTTTTGTATTCTGTTGGGTTCTACCTCGGATATAGGAATGATTAAAGTTAGAAATATACTGAACAACATATATTGAATATTCTCATTTCTCTTTTCCAAAATATTGCACATTCACAGTGCCAAAAATAAAATAACTGTATAAAATAATCTAAAAAAATTTATTCACTATTAATATTTATCAAAATTTTAAATAAAAAACTTTAATAAAACAATTTGATACTATATTGTAGCGGCTGTACAAGTGTTTATTCAAAAATTTAGAATATATGTAGACCCTTAAACATAGTGTATAGAGGAGATATATAAATTGAAAAAAAAATGAAGTCATAAATGCCACAAAAAACATATGTATGCGTTACATACAAAATGTTACACACATTTTTTTAACCGCGTCTTCTATATAACATTTAGAATAATCCTGGTACTGATCATATTCTCTCTTCCGGGAGTAGGTATACCGATGAAAAACATAAAACCAGAAAAGGTAGGCACTAGTTTGTAGGCTTCAGGATTCATATCAGGGATGGCTGTAACCTAAAACTCTTGTCTAAACATAAAAAAGTGAAGTTTAAAAATTCGTGTTGTATCTAAAGAAGGAATCTTGAACACTTGTTGTGACACAGTGTTAACTACGTCTCATATTTTCTCCACTATTATGCCTATTGCTAATATTAATACAACTATTACTATTATTATGATTATAAGTGTACAAATGTTGATAGAAAGTATTGCTATTTTGTGTAAAAGTTCTAAATTTCATAATTTCGCAAAACTGTCAATGCGATTTGTTAAAAATCCTACAAATTTAGCTAAGTGTTTATGGTTTTCAGTTTTTAGTCGCTATATATTTTTATTTCAATGCAATTATTCCAGTAATGCAACGCACAGGTTTTTTTACCCAGGTCTCGTCGACAGCATGACTACCCATAAACTATTAATTAATATAATTTTCATTTGTAATTTAAACATACCTTAAGTCCACAAATTTGGTTATCTCCTTCACCTCTCTTTTAACTGAATCCGCTGGCTTTTGGACTTTAATGTCTGACGCACTGATTCTTTTGTCAGGCGAATAAAAACAATTTGTTGATATCCAAATGGTTGTCGATAGAAAATTTTCTTCTCTAAGGAGTAATTTCGAATGTCTGCAGTTAGAAACTAACCGCAGGCAAGCGCTAATTACTGAGCACCTGACTATATTGATTAACTTATAATGATGGTGAGAATGACAAACACCACCTATGTCTACGATTATGGAACTGCTTTTTAGCGCTTAGGAAATTACGCCACTGGATCCTTCTCAAACAAATTTTTTATTTTGACCCTCTGGGATTCGATCACTGGAAACCTTGGAAGAAATAAATTATAATTTTAGTGAACAATACATTCCACATATATATCTATTGTCAACATCACTTGAAATTTATTGTATTTCAATTACTTTATCTATATATGTTTTAGTTGTCTTGTATAGCCGCACCAATTTTTTTCCTTGGCAAAATGAAAAAAAAATAAAAGAGAAAAACCAGCGTAACTTCCTTCACTCGTTTCGCTTATTATATGAAAAGTAACACACACCAGCAATATTTTCCTAATTCAACCTAATACAGTATAAATGACAGAGTCAACTCGCGAAGACAACAAAAAGAAAATCACTAGATGATTTTGTCGACGGCAATAGAGTATCACTCACTGCGAGAGGAAAAGAGACGATCATATATTACAAAACAATGACAAAACGATGCGAAAAAGACACCACACCGGAGAAAATTTGCTTTCGATTAATTAATTTCTAAACTTTTTGGATTAAGTGATATATAAACGATGAATTAACTTTAAGAAATTTGTTTCTTTTCTATTGACAGCGTTGTGCCATTAATAGATTTTCGTTTATAATAATATAGTATTAGCCGAATTGTTGATTAGGCAACGTGTACGCCACTTTCTTAGTTCTTACAGTAACAAAAGAGCGATTACTAAATTTATCGAATTGTTTGTCAAAATATATAAAAATGCAAGAGTTGCCAGTACAATCTGCTTTAATGTGGCACAATTTAACTTCTTAATGGGGTCAATGCCTGAAATAAATGTTTCATTCAAAATGAGAGATTCCCTTTATAGTTACTAATTTAATATTTGAACGTAATAATTCAAATGGTATTGATATGTTAATTATTTAAACGATTTTAATTTTCTTTTGCAATAGAAAAATTGGTACACTGACAGAAATATTTCACTCCCATTGAATTTTTTGTATGAAATGACAATGAAGTGATAAATGATGTTCTAAAAATCACAAGATTTGAATTGACTTGTGATTTTAAATTCGAACTTAAACCACAAAACCTTATTTTCGGTATGATTTTCCCTTTTCCAAATCACAAAAAACAGCTGATTTTTTGATGCTGATGCCACTTTTCATGCGCCGAAAATTAGTTATCGTTTTGGTACAAATGTGATGTGAAAATAAACTAAAATAATTTTTTTCTTTATCGTTATCAGTCAGTGTTTATGTGGTCCTGAAGCGCTCAATTGCAGGACAAGTTCCGCTCACAATTACTCACAATGCATCCTATAACTCTTCTGACAAGTCTTGATGCTTCTCCATAAATTTGATAAGAATGTCGACCAGAGCGCTATTTTTATTGTTGTCCCATTATAAAAGTTTTGCATTTATATGGAATTATAAATATTTACATGATTAAAGCATTCAATTCATCTGAGTTATTAAATTTTAAACAAAAAAATTAAATTTTACAAACCAAAGGACTTGCCACAGTTCACACCCAATCTGCCACTACTCGTAGTTGCTTAATCTGAAAATCCACACAAGACGTTTAATGCGATCTTGCATTATATGCGTTTAGCCGACAGTCCTTACAATGCGTTTAATGCGTTCCTGCGTTATATGCAGTAGTATCAGTGTAGTTGTTTGTGACAAGTTACAGAGCAAAACGCAGAGAATGCATAGACGCATTGAATGCGTCGCATGCATAGCTGTGAAAAATATCAGCTATTTATAGTACTAGGGATGACAAATTATATAATGTTATCAATGATATCGATAAATATGTTTGTATAGTGCCAAGGCATATCCAATAGGTAGTCGCATCTGTACAACAAGTACAACAATGCAAAAACAACAGGCATTTTGTTTTTGTTAAAGAGTACGCGGAATGTCAAAAAATTAATTTCTTTTGATTTTTATGTCATGCTTAATTACGCAATAGTGGGGCACCTATAAATTAAAAAAAAAATATTCCATGCAGTCGATAACATTTCCACTTTATGTAAAGAACATGTTTTTATATGGCCATCGAGAAAAATGGCAGCTGCAAACGTTATTTGTTATTGGTCATAGTTTATGCACCTAGTTGAAGATACCGAAATCTTTTTTGGGTAATTCATCACTCTCGTCTAAATAAATATAAATATAGTAAATCTAGGTTGTAGTTTAAAAGATATATGTATTTAGTGTTAAAGACTTAAATATTATTAATCATCTTGCAAAAATTTTAATAAAATTGGCTTTGAAATAGAAATCCTGAAGAATTTCTAGAGTGCGTATCGTTAAGGATACATCCGGTACATATAAGGGTTTATAAATACGAAAATGATTATCGAAACAAAACACAAAAAAAACAACAAAATTTTGACATTCAAAAAGGCGTCAGCTGTTGACATGCGATTACCTATTGGATATGCCTTGTATAGTGCATTACTATTTTCCCTTTTTTGCATTAAGGTATAAACACATAGACGACAGACAACAGTTCGGCAGTTCGACAGAAAATTCTGCCAACTGTTTTTTCTGCCGTATGCCGACTGCTTACATTTTTTGAAAGCAGAGCAGAAAAAAACGACTGACACAAAATCAAAACAAAAATAAATAAATATATTTTTCAGTGTTGTCACTATCAGGTTTTTTGTACGCAAAAATAAACTCACTTTTGAAAAACCGCATATACGAAACATTTATCAAATGAATTCAGATACAAAATTGAATCTATAATTCTATTTTATTTATTATGAATACATGGATTTCTTTTTATTTCTTAATTTTAGAATTGTTCTATCTCTTCAATAATATAAGTATTTTTAGCGGTTTTTTTATTATGATTTTCGCTGCTCACAAAAATAGAAAACAGTTTAATTTGTGAAGAAACTGCTTAGGTTGTTGTCTTGGCTTTTTCTGTTCTGCCTTCAATATAATCGTTTTCATATAAACGTGTGTATTCTAAACTTAGCAGCTTTCTGTTATCTGTCGTCTGCCGTCTAAGTGTTTATCCTAATCCTAATATATGTTATAAATCTTTCTGTAAGTCTGTTTTTTTGTTTGTTGGTTTGTTTGTTAGCCAATCACGCCTGAACGCCTGGACCGATTTTCTTGAAATTTGGGATATAGATCGAGCCATTGCCGGTGCAGGTTATAGGCTATGAATCTTTTCAAAATTTTGACCAAAAGAGGGAAAAAATGGGACAAAGGGAGAAAAAATGGGCAAAAATGAGTACTTTTATGCATAAAATCTTTATTTTATCTGTTTTATAGGTAATTTTTTACGATTTAGCTTGGTTAAGTTTCCCAAATAGCTATTGGAGGTGTTCCGTTACTAAAGTTGAACCAAAAGGGGGAAAGGGGCCAAAACCGGGCAAATTGAGTGCATTTATAGTTACGACTTAGGGTATTCAAAAAACTGGGTTGTTTGTTAAACCGGTTTCCGAATAATTTGAAAAATTGCATTTTTTAAGAAACCGGTTTCAAACCCGGTTGCGAAACCGATGAACCGGTTTTTTATTTATTGTTATTTTTAATGCAAAAATGACCCAATAATAACTTTTTTTAAATTTATAGAAAAATTTGTACAATAGGGTGTCCCATGGCCACCCAAAGGGGCGAAAAACGGGCAAATTGAGTGCATTTATATTTAGGACTTAGAGTATTCAAAAAACTGGGTTGTTTGTTAAACCGGTTTCCAAATAGTTTGAAAAATTCCATTTTTTAAGAAACCGGTTTTAAAACCGGTTTCAAATAATCACTGTTTTTTTTTTAATTTAAAAACATTTTTCATTTTTTAAACTATTCCAAACTACATAACCCGCGCAACGCCGGGTACAATCTACTAGTACCTTTATAAAAATAATAATAAAAGATCTTTCACAAAAAAGTTTACTAATCTTTACTTTACGAGTCCAAATATTCCTCTTAACACTTGCAAAACTCAGTCTTCACTGTTGAAACGTCGATGACTTTATGTATTGTATGCTCGATTTTCTAATGTTCTACGGTGTAATCATCCATAAAATGGAGTTTTGGCGCCTTTTGATTTCTATATATTTGAAGCTAAGACAGTTCCTTCTTAAAGACACAACTCTATATTTGTATTAGAAGAGACTCATACATCGAGATTTTCAGGCCTGTTTTAGACATGAAAAAACCGGATATATCGGTCAAGTATCTATCATTGCTAAGTTAATTTATTTGAGCCGATTGAGTCCCTATATTGTATTAGTAGGAGGCATAATATATTGAATAAAATCAATAGCCTTTTGATTTTTATTGTACAAAACGCAATATTGTGTAATGTGTTGGCAACATTGTGCACAACAATTATTTCCCACCAAAATAGAGATACAGCAGCTGATATCAAAATGCAATGTTGTGTGTGTACCAGTGTTGCCACCTTGTGTGTAATTACACATATTGTGTGTAATTTTTGATTGTGTGTGTAGCATGTGTGTAATTAGCTTCGTGTGTAATTTGTGTGTAATTTTACTTTTTGTTCTACCTTTTTCTTTAATCGCTAATTTTTAACAGTCAATTTGTTAACACTTATTTGTTCTGTAAATTTATTGCAATTTCCAACACCAGGTTACAAAAATATACACCTACATCCTTCTCTTTCCAATTTAAATACATGTAAGGCTAATGTTTATTCGCCGTAGTCTAGTAGGTAGTGTGTTGGCTTATTAAAAGTAAGGCCCGAGTTCAAACCCCAGGTTAGACATCAAAACGAAAATATGAAAATATTTCTTCGGCGACTTCCTCTCAGCAGATTCCTGCCAAAAACTCTGAGAGTAAATAAAATTGCCATGAAAAGCTTCTCAAAAATCTGTCGTTCGAAGTCAAGTTTAAAACTGTAAGCCCCGCCACTCATATATAAAATTAACGCACACAACATTAGTGGTGTGAGAAGCTAGGTCGTAATCTTGACTGAAGGGTTGTAATGACCAATTATGTATCTATGTATGTGTATGAAAATATAATTTTAAAGTTTACATAATATATGTATGCAATATTAGTAAAAATAGAATTTTGTGTGTAATTTTTTTTTCATATGTGTAATTTCGATGCCAGTTGTGTGTAAATCATAAAGCTGTTGGTGGCAACACTGGTGTGTACATCAGTGAGCCAATTCACATTAGCACATTTTTTAGTCGCACAATTTTTGTTTCTTTTCAATTCACACTGGATGAATATTAGTTTGGCAGCAACGTATACGTATACGCAGCTTTGTATGTATTAGTGTTTTTTGCATTCATTTGATATTTTAAAAATGTGCGTGTATTAGTTTTGTGCTGGTGATGCGGGGTTGTAGCTGGTGGAAACTTTACGCCACCGAAAAACCATTCTCTTCACCCCTCTTGCCTATAAACGATCATTTTATGCCAGCACAAATGTTCTAATGTGAATTGGCTCAGTGGTCGGCACAAAGAGAACATGATTAAAATGAAATCGTAGTTGTGAGAGCCATGTGTATAACTGAGAAGAAAATTGTTAGTAATATTTCAAAATATGGAAAAATGGTACAGCGATAAATCCATAAAGACAGTGTATTTAACTTGACAAATATACATTGTTATTAGTGAATCCTACTGTAATATTTCTTTAGGTGTATAATTGAAAACTAAAAAAAGCGACATGGAGCTTCTTTAGAAGCTGACAAGCAATTGAATGCATTTTTACTCTCTTTTTCACGAATATTGTTGATGTTCGTGTCTTATGTGTTTTAACAATTCAAGATGAAGATTAAAATAATAATAAAAAAATTATTTTATAAGAAAAAAATACTTATTGTTATAAAAAAAGGAAACAAATTACTCTGAATAGAACAATATTCGTCTATACTTTTATCTCAATTCCATAAATATTGACTCAGATTAAACCAAGAATGTAATATTCTACAACATCACAAGAATAAATATTTGTCATAACATACAATTTAAGAAGCAAATATAACTTCTTCCAATTATGGCTTAATTTGTACTTTTTGAATTTTGCATTACCGTTAACAATACTCGTCACTGTCCTGAACAGCTGACTTCGTGCAAATGTCTTTAAACCAATTTCTTTGCATTGTATTGTTATTTACATTCTTCGTTGACAGATGCCACGATTTTAGTGCTTCTATAACTACACAAACGTTTTTACGGCAACGTTTTCCATGCTTGGTTAACCAGCGCATTAGTGCTATATTACGTAACGTAGACTAACTGAGCCTTAAGAGGAACGTCAGAAGATGTTCCATCCAAGAAAATTCTTTTAAAAGATTTCCATGCGTAAAAATTTGTCTCTTCCGGAACCATTCCTTCATCCATTTCTGTTTTTTATTTTTAGGCTTTTTTAAATTCATTTATTAAAATAATGGCTAGACAAGCCTCACTCATATCTCTAAACATTGTCTTTTAATTTATGAATTCTCTAAATTGTTTAGGTTTTTTTTTATCAACGAAATTAATATTGAAATGTGTGTGTGTGTAGGTTTTGTTTACTTTTTCATGCTATGTTGTGCAACTTATTGAATAGTGTAGGGCAACGCGATAATAATAAACGCAATAAAGTACTCAATAATATTGAATAGCTTATGGGCACCTTTAGCTGAACGTTGTCCTTCACCTTTCACTGGTTTAACCATTAAGGACCATTATTACAACTTGCCTTTAACTGAAGATAATATGTTTTTCATTATTATAAGTGGACAATAAGGTAGAAGTGAGCGTTAAGCTAAAGGGAAGATCATCACACCTGTAACTTTTAAGCTGGATTCACCCATTGTTTCGGAAAAAAATTTTTGTTCTGAAACAATTTTTTTATATGTAGTTTGACGTTTCTCTTTTTGAGAGAAAGAGCGAAAGAGAGTAAGTTTGCTGCGGAACAATTTCAGCTCGAATTGGTTTAATTTTAATTTTTGTTCTGAAACAATCGTACTGTGCTGCCAGATATTTTAATTTTTTAAGTAAAGTTGAACTGAGCTGCCACATCATATTATATGTACATTTTTATGTATGTATGTATGTATAATTTTCAATTTTCAATTTCAATTTTTCTTTTATTAAGACTTGATAGTCAGATTACAATAGAACTAAAAAACGATAACATTTAATTTGTATAAACTTAAAACTATACATATTATTTTAATAAACATTGAAGACTTTATACAAGCCGATAACGCAACATGCTCACATTAAAATTATATTGCTCAATAAATATAATAAAAGTTTACGTAGACTGCTAATACGTCACCATTGAGATCAAAAATTTAAAACTAATCTTAAAACTAAACAACATATATACAAAAATTCTTAAGTAGGATAAAAAGATTAGCCCCTATTTGAGCCAATAGTAGATCTAGAGTAAAACTCCGGTAGACAGTATTGACTTGAGTTTGATAGCGAAGAAATATCCTCTCCGATAATACCAATAGGTGAGTTATATATACTGTTTGACCAGTCAAATACAACCTGTGTTTCATAAACATTTCGCATTAAAATGTTATCGTGGGTTTCCAGTCGTTTTACAAACCTATCAAGTAGGACAAGAGCATAGGAAGACAGTGGCAGTACATCTGCCCTTCCATAAATTTTTGTATTTGAAAATCTTTTGACATAATTTTCATAATTCGCGTTAACACAGTGTCTTAAGCAGCTTCTCTCTAAAACCTCCAACTCTTTCATCACGGTTGGAGATATTGAGAACCAAACTGGAAAACTATAAATTACCGCTGAGCGGATGCATACTTTGTACAGTAACAATTTGGCCTTTTAACTTAAGTGTCTGTTCATTAGAAGTTTTGAAAAAATGCCCTTGATGCGCAGTCCTTTGCCTTTAGCCAATCTACCATGTTGGTTAAATTTAAAAAGTTTATTAAATGTTACTCCGAGGTACTTCAAATGATGTATAATAAGAAGCACTTTAAGTTTATCCCTTTTTTTTACTAAGATTTGTTTTAATTTACAATTTCTTTGTAACACAATAAAAAATATGATCACACTGAAGCCAAGAAAAGAAACGAATTGCAATCATCTGCTGCCACTGTGCTGCCTAATTGTAAAACTAACACGCATCGTTTCCAAAAATATTTCTTATGGTAACCTTGTTTTTACAGAACAATTGTTCGAAGTGGGTGAATCGTTTCAGAACTAACTCTCAAAAAACTGAACTTGTTTCGGAACGAAATTTTTGTTTGTGGGTTATCCAGCTTTAAAGTTAATTTTATGTTTGGACCTGTCATGTATATACATATATATGTACAGTGGAGACTGTACAGTGGACTGGAAATATGTGATCGAAATTCAACCGCTTTCAGTCCGATGGTAAGCAATATTGCAGGGGCCGCCATGGGGAAAGAATTCAAAGACACCATGTTAAGGAAACGGTGAAACACGGTGGAGGAAATTTCATGGTATGAGGTTGCTTTACATGGTGGCACCTCGGACCACAGCAAGGAATCAATAATATTATGAAAGGGAGGATTATTTGGGAATTTTTCAGACCCATCTTCCCGATTTTGTCGACAAGAGCGCCTATCCTGCGCAAGAAGTACTTTTCCAGCAGGATGGTGACCCCAAAAACACCTCCAAAATCGTTAAAGAATGGCTTAGTGACCAAAATTTGCAATTAGTGGAGTAGCCAGCACAAAGTCCCGACCTCAACCCGATTGAGAATTTGTGTTCAATAGTGAATAGACGGTTGGGACAGTACCGATCAGCCCCAACCAACGCAACGGATTCATCATGAATGGACAAATATTCCGAACGAAATTATAGAGAATTTGGTGGAGAGCATGTCAAGTCGCGTAAATGAGTTTTTTTTTTATTTATTTAGTAGTATTCATAATACTTTGTTTACAAACATTATAAAATAATTTATCACACTGATATAAGCTTAGATGAAATATTTTTGATATAATAAATATATTTTCTTTTAAAGACATTTAAATTGTTTTAATTTTTGACTTCACTTGGTAGCTCATTAAACACTTGTAGACCCTTGTATAGCAGACATCTCTTCATTGCGTTGTTTGTGGCTTTATGTAATCTAAAATCGCTAGCATTCCTGAGACAGTATGGCTGAACTTCATTTATATACGTTAATTGTTGAGTTAAATATTCCGGCGCTTTTCCTGATTTCATCTTGTATATATATACAGGCATGTCACAGATTCCGATCGGAATGGTTTTGTTTCCGTATATGTAATTCCGATCGATTTTGTTTTAGGTTCTTCAGATTCCGAACGATTTTGTTCATTCCCAAAAATTATAAAATTGCTACTTTTCAAATAAAGTATGGCAACGTAGTGCATGACAACAGCAAAAAAAAACATAATTGGTGAATAAAAAGCAGAACCAAAACAAAAGAAGAAAAAGGCGCTGATACAAAAATTTTAATTGAAATCAAAAAAAAAAATTAAAAATTTTATATGAAAAATGCCCCTTTACCCCTTAAAAAATATAAGTTAATAATACAAAAAAATTTCAATAAATCTGTACTTACATTTTTATAAAACTGAATTAAATGTAATGTAAAAATATTTTTGTATTTTCTTTTGTCCATCGTTTGTGCTGCCACCGCTTAAATTTGTTCTACTTAATAAATTTTTGTTCTCAAAAATAAGTGGTTTGCTCAAAAAAATAACGTAGCAATACTTCGATGAAAAAATATATCACTTTGTTTTATTTTTTCAGCAAGTTTACAAAATTTAATTTCTTAAGCATAAATATTAATATTAAATACTGTTACGTTTTTACCTTTTAAAAACGTTAAAAATATGAGTTCGTAGACTGCAAATAAAATAAAAATAAATCTGTGTTTAATTTTAAGTCAATTCTTTATTATCTGCACAACTTTTGTGCCACTGTTCAAACTTATTCCACGTATACAATGATAACTTTCACAATATGTGCTTGTTCGTGATATTCCTCTGCTTACAACCTTTTTTGTGAGCAACAACAACACTTGTTAGTTATTCTTCTTTGCTCACAACCCTTTTTTGTAAGCACAACACTAACAACTGTTTTCTTCAAGCAACTTGTCTGCACACAAGTCTGACTGAATTATAACTCGATAGAATTTACTAGAATTTATGGACTACCTAAGATACATAAGGATGACTGTCCTTTGCGTCCAATTTGCTCGTCAGTTAACTCACCATCAAATGAACTATGTAGATTCTTGGCTGCGATTTTGAGAAAACTTACGCAGAATTCAAATTTCAATGTTAGAGATGCTGTACAATTTAAGAATAAGATCAACAATAGTACGATAGACAGTGATGAGATAATGGTTTCATTCGATGTGGTATCGCCTTTTCCAAACATTCCGGTGGATTATGCAATGAAATTGATAGAAAGAAGATGGGATGAAATATCGGAACATACTAGCATACCAAGAGATCTATTTCTGAGAATTCTGAAATTTTGTATTAAGGATAATCGATATTTTAAATATAAAGAGAAATTTTACTTTCAGTGTAAAGGGTTACCAATGGGTTCTCCGGCGTCTCCTATTGTAGCTGACATTGTGATGGAAGAATTGCTTAAAAACTGCTTGTAAAATATGGAAGATAGACCTAGGTTTTTGACAAAATATGTAGACGACCTATTTGGGATAGTCAAAAAATGTACAATAAATTCAATTCTGACTAAGCTCAATGGCTTTAACCAACATTTAAAATTTACCATCGAAGAGGAGAAAAATGGAAAATTACCCTACCTAGATGCTTTACTCATAAGGGAGAATGGTAAAATTAAAACGAACTGGTATCAAAAACCTACATCATCTGGTAGATTGATAAACTTTTATTCAAGCCATCCAAGACATATTATCATCAATACGGCCAGGAACTTTATAAAGAGAGTTTTCTCTATTAGTGACGACATGTTCCATTTGGAGAACAGCCAAAAAGTTACTGATATTTTGATAAAGAATAACTTCCCATTGGGGCTCATCCAAAGGCTGATTAAACAATTTGAACATGATAGTAACGGAATTAAGGAAAAACAAGATGTTACCAAAACATATAAATCGGTAATATATGTTCCCGGTTTTTCAGAGAGAATGGTTGAATCGAATATTTTTGATAAAAATAAAATTCAGATTGCTCAAACTTCGAATAATACACTTCGACAAGTATTTACCGATACAAAATCAAAACTTGGAGTAATGGAAAAACATAATGTAATTTACAAAATAAACTGGGAGATGGTAACACTAAATGTAATATGTCGTATGTTGGTACGACAAAGAATAAATTAAAGACAAGATTAGCTGGACATAGATCGGATTTTAAAAATAGAAAGAACGTAATTAACCAAAAAACAGCACTCACGACCCACTGTGCGGAGATGAGTCATACACCAGATTTGGAAAAAGTTAAAGTATTGCAGAGGGAGAACAGATATAACAAACGGTTCATTTTGGAGATGCTTCATATAATGAACACACCGAGAGAAGAGAGAATGAATTACAAATCAGACACGGAAAACTGCGCGCGAAGCTATAGACATATAATAAATAAGAAAATTAATAAATAAGAATCAGTGCAATATTAGATGTGATAGCGAGCAGTGATAATGTTTATATTTTAGATATTGCCAATCTCTTTTTGTAAGCCAGATTTTGTTGTTGCTTAAATTTGTGTTTATGTTAATTTCGGTGTACATTTTTATTTGACTACATTTTCATATATTTACATTACAATTTTTGTTGTAACATATGATTATTATTATTTTGAATAGTTGTTTTTGTAATATTGGTGAGGGGAGAAATGTTATTCCTTTTATAAAAGAAATTGTATGACAAGATATTTTATCTGTTTATATTGTTATTTTTATTTATAGTGAATCCTGAAGATGATATCCGATGGATATCGAAATATTGATATATAATAAAGAAAATTGATAATTAAGAAATTGACCTCGAGCTAGAATATTTTATTGATTCGATCTCGTATCTTCACACACCACTGGTTGAATTTTCTCTCAATTCAACGCGACGTCGTCACACGACTAACTTAACTCGAACTCCGAGAATAACGTGTCTTCATACACGGCTGACTGAATTCTAACTGAATCATCGTTGCTCGCTTCATCTTGCCTTTTATATCACTGGATCAACAGTGTGATGAATGCCCTTGAAGGATGATGACGACCTTCGGGAACAATCCAAAAATGTAAACAACTTGTTTCCATTTTTGTTGTTCGTGTATCTTGTTTACTTTCATCCAGGCAGAGTTGTTGTTGTTTTGTTAGTTTGTCTTTCCACTATATTTTTTTATACACGGACGTTGTTGCTATATTTTTGTTGGTATATGTTTACTCATTCGTCGATCACGTGAACAACTGCATTGTTTTGTTTTTGGAGCTTTTGTTTATCATTTTATGTGTGATCAAGTCCATTGTGTTGTTTTTGGAGCTTTTGCTTATTATTTTGACAACACCATTTCCATTTTCGTAACAATATTATTATTAGAAAACCTATGTAATAATAAAACATACCATTTTGTCTTTCAGTTTGACTAAGTTTTATTAATATTTTTCTTTAATAAATCATCAAAAATATTAAAACCACTTTGAAAATTTGAAGTGGTTTCATTCCGAAGAAATTTTTCGTTTTCTAAAGACTCGACTTTCGGAATTGAAACCACTTTCGATCGGAATTGCGTTCAGTGACATGGCTGATAAATACGTATTTAGTTGTAATCTTTGTCTAATGTTAAGCCATTGCGGCATATCCAGCATAAAGTGTATTGGGGTATATCTATTACATTTACGTATATAATAGTGTTGAACCGAATTCAAAATGTGGTTTAATAAATGTGTTATACATATTTATCGCAGTTATTGTTGATATTTTTCTTATTCTTCTAAAGAAGTTAATTTTTTTAGTAATTTTTTTACAAACATAATCTATATGGTCTTTAAAATTCATACCTTTGTCTATTATAAAACCGAGATATTTAATTTATTTTTCCACTTTTTGTATAATTTTGTTATTAATCTCTATATCTGAGTTGTTATTCATATTTATTTCCATAATGTTTGTTTTATCCTCGTTGAGTTTTATTTATTTATAGTAAATTCAATACAACAAGAACAAGTCTTATTTTAAAGTATTGGTTAGGTAATTGTCATATAGGTTTTTAAAATAATAAATTTAAAGGTTAATAAAGTTAATTTCAGAAACATAATAAATTTAAGAAAAACAAAAGTTAAACTATATTATACAGAATTTTGTTTTAAAAAGGTAACATTTTAGACAAATATAACATAAAAGAACAAAAAAAAAAGAAAAACATAACTACGAAAAGTCCTTAAATATGGCAGTTTTAAAATGGCTTGTATTGGATATTAATTGTAATTGTGAGGTTAGTTGGCTCCAAAGGAGTTAATGAAAAATTGTTGCCCAGAGGCAGCTTTGGAATATTTTATACAATTTATCTCCTTTCCTCTATTGTTCCTTGAAAATTTTATTCTCTGATATAAATAGGGTGGTTACTGATTATGATAATTCTATGCAAAAGCAGTAGTACTCGGCACTTCAGTAAATTATCAAACGTGATATTATAAATTTGTTTGGCATAATGTGATATGCTACTATTCCTTTTAATACCAAATATATATCGTGCAATATTGTTAAAAATGACATTAAGCCTGCACCTACTAGCGGCATCGCAGCTAGCAAACAGCTCACAACCATAAATTAGAGTTGGCAACAAGTAGGTTTTGGCTAAAAGCATTCGGATATGGATTGGTGTGAAATATTGCGTCATCCAAAGATTACGAAGCATAGCAAACGTTTTTCCGCAGTTAGTTTTAATGTGATACGACCAATTGACTTGTTTGTTGAGAATTACTCCTAGATTTTTAACAGATTCAACAATGTTTATATTTATATTATTAATATGTATTGGTGAAAGATACGCTATAAAAGTTTTTGGTTGTCCAATAATTAAAACAGCTGATTTCTTGGGGTTTAGGCTCAGTCCATTTGCAGATGCCCATAAGTAAATTTTATGTAAGTCCCGGTTTATTAAACGTATACAATTAGGCGCATCATCCACTTCACAACTAAGGTATAGTTGCACATCATCAGCATATATATGTATTTGACAGTGTTCTACATTCAATGGAAGATCATTAGCATATATGGAGTATAAAAGTGGACCAAGTATGGAGCCCTGTGGTACACCCCTTGGCGTTGAACAACTTCTCGATATGTTTGAGTCATCATAAACAATTTATCTTCTATTATTTAAGTAGGATGATAATAATTTTAACGCAGTTGGGGAAAAATTGCACATATGTTTCAATTTATGGAGTAAAATGAAATGATGTACTGTGTCAAATGCTTTAGAATGGTCAAGCAGTATAAGAAATGACATCATTAACATTATTTGACATTATCAACTTGCAATCTGATTTCTTCAGTCACATCAACTAAAGCACTAATGCAGCTGTTCTTGGGTCTAAAACCAGATTGCTTTTCATTAAGCAAGGAGTTAGTATGTAAGTAGCGACTTATCTGCGTATGTATTAATTTCTCAAAAACGTTTGATAAATACGGCAAGATGGCAATTGGCCGAAAACTCTTATCTGGTTTTAAAATCGGAACAATTTTGGCATGTTTCTACATAGATGGGAAAGTAGATGTGGTAACTATCGTATTAAACAAATGGGTAAAATAGGTGAGTGTATAAGGTAATGGTTTAATGGTTTGATATTTCAATATTTGTCTTATACTCAATATTATTAACTATCACAGATTTTATCACATTTCGGTTACTCTTCAACACTAGATCTTTAATATTGTTCCACATTTGTTTTTTTTATATGAATGATCATATTGCTTATAGTTTTATTAATATAATTATTTTTTTCTTGTTCAAGTTTTGTTTTAAATAAATTTCTTGTTCTATGCTGCATAATTATTTTGGTTTTTTGCGATATTTGACCTGGAAAAAGAAAACAATGCGACCGTCGAGTACCCAAAAATGGAAAAATCTTTCTATCGATGGTTTTTGCGTATTAGAGACAAAAAGATCCCATTAGTGGATTGATTTAAAAGAAAAAGCCATAGAACTTGATTATAAAATTAAAAAAAATTGTAGCTCAGATTTCAACGTCAGTAATGGGTGGCTTCAGAATTTTAAAAAGCGGTTCGGAGTACGATTGCTCAAAATTTCTGGTGAAAAGCTTTCTTCACAACCTCAGTTGATTGATCCATTTAAAACGGCACTAAAAGCAAATATTGAAGAGCTTGAAATAACTAATGATCAATTCTACAACGCCGATGAATCGGGTTTATTTTGGAAGATTTAGCCACAAAAATCTTATGTGTCGTCACAAGAAGAATCTGCACCAGGTGCAAAGATGGAAAAACAAAGAATTACTTCATTGTGTTGTACAAATGCTTCAGGATCTCATCTGCTCAAACTCCTTGTAGTGGAAAGTCGAAAAAACCACGTTTCCAGAATTTCAACTGTCCTGTTCATTATCGGCACTCTAAAACAGCGTGGATGACTGGTAATATTTTTAAAGATTGGGTTTTAAATCCATATTAAACAAATTCATTCAAAAATATTTCTTGCATACGTAATTCAGGTAGAACAATTCTTAACCAAAAGAGGGAAGCTAGCAAAAGCCATTATTCTAACAGATAATGCTCCTTCTCACCCACCTGAGGACCAACTAAAATCTGAGAACGGCTCTATTTTTGTAATGTTTATGCCACCGAACGTGACACCTCTTATCCAACCCATAGACCAAAATGCAATCAGGATCACAAAACTTTAATATAGAAACAGTCTTCTGGCTTCCATTGCTGCTAAAGGGGATAGTAAAACGTAAACGGTAGTCACAATAATAATATAAAATATGTGAAAAAGTTAATTTATGAAGAGTGAGGTAACAAAGCTTCATTGAATTATATTACATTGGTTTTAAATTGAAATTTTTTAAGAAGATCCAAAGGTTAATAGTGTTTACATAAAAATTCCATTTAGAAATCAGAAATCGAACCCTATATATGTATTTTACATATATGTTTTGAAAATTCAAAAATGCAAAAAATTATGCATTATAAAAGAGTAACGTTAACTACTGACAGGAGCCTCATAGGTACACAAAGGCAGTTAAAATTTTTTGAAAGTTTTGACGACATCTTCTATTTAAAACTGCGCAAAAGTTGCTCTTTTGTTCTTTTACTTTAATTTTGCGACATCCCTTTTTATTTAAAATATAAATCCATTCGTATATTTGAATTCAAGAGTTAACAAGGTTATTCGCGTTTAATATTGTACTTAGTGAAAATGTTTGTTATGAAAAATATGCTAAAACCTTTTTCGTAGTTTCTGTATAAGAACCTTGGATGCTGATGTTAGTATAGGTTAGGTTAGGTTAGGTCGGAGTGGTAGCTCTGATGTCACAAAGCTCACTTGAGCACGCATAGCGGCCCGTTGTGATGCCACGGGTGAACGCAGTCCCTGTACTGACCAAGTTCCTCCACAATCAGGGAAAAGGAAGAAGTTGGTCAGCGCAAGGGCTGCACAACGGAAGCACGACTACCCCGCACTGGAAAACCAGCCAGAAAGTTTGATGAACGAAGCTATATCCTTGATATCAATGGATGATAGCTCCGTTAAGCTAACAAGGAATGGGGAGCCAAATAACCTATATCTACACCTAGCAAGAGACGGGCACTGACAAATAAAGTGAATAACAGTCTCCTCCTCCTCAGAGGACCTGCATCCACGACAGAAATCGTTAAAAGGGAGCCTCATTCTTTCCGCGTGTCTGCCCATGACGCAATGACCCGTAAGCACGGCCACCGTAGTCGAGATGACGTCACGACCAAGGCCAAGTAATTGGTTGGTACGCCTTTTATCCATCAAGGGCCAGGTGAGCCTAGCGGTGGAGCAGGACTCCTCGTTGACCCAGGATAGGTTGGCGTCTCGAAAGAATTTCCGCACAATGGTCAATTTGACCGAGGCAAGTGGTATACCCAATTCAACAGAAGAGGATTCCGGCAGGAGCGCACCAGCTCTGGCGAGCTCGTCGGCTCTGCAGTTACCCGGAATTTCACTGTGCCCGGGGACCCACACCAAAGAGACGCTGGTGAAGCGCCCCGAAAGAAGGTCTAGACAGCGACGACATTCCCTAACGATCCTAGAGTTAATCACGAAACCCGATAGAGACTTTATCGCGGCCTGACTGTCAGAGAAGACCGAGACGCGAGTGAAAGGAGCATCGTTGACGAGGATCCATTGGGCGGCTCGGTAGATCGCCATCACCTCCGCCTGAAACACGCTGCAGTAGTCCGGCAGACGGAGAGAAATATTCAGGTTCAGTTTCCCAGAGTAGATACCGCTTCCAACACCATTGTCGATTTTAGAGCCGTCGGTATATATATCCAGGACTTCCGGGGGGATGACCGTATTAGGATTCCAGTCATTCCTATTCGGAATCAGAGAGTGGAAACATCTGTCAAGACAATATTCAGCAGTGATATAGTCCATGTTCGCAGGGGCCACCGGATCAACCTCCAGAATAGTGGAGTGTCCAGAAGGTATAATGTGCCAGCGAGACAAAGCATTAAGTCTAGTCGCAGTAAACTTGGCCGCCTGCTTAGCGAGAAGCACAGTAGGAAGCCAGTTGAGCATCGCGAACAAGGCTTTCGTGGGGGTGGTGCGTAGAGCACCAGTTATGTAAATGGCGGCAGACCTTCTGACCTTGTCAAGGAGTCTGACGTTGTGTTGTCTGTCCAGAGCAGTCCACCAGAAAGCAACGCCGTATAAGAGGTTGGGTTCGATGACCGTAGAATATATCCAACGCATGATCCTTGGGCGAAGACCCCATCTGGTTCCGACCGCTCTACTGCAGGAGTAAGCAGCACACGCCGCCTTGCGTGCCCTAGCAGCCAGATTCGCCCTCCAGTTGAGTTTGGGATCGAGGATCAGGCCCAGATATTTAACCTCGGGACTCAACGTAAGTCTGGTCCCACGTATCATGGGAAGAGAGAAGGTCGGAACTTTATATTTCCTCGTAAAAAGGATCGTGTCGGTCTTAGAGGGGTTGATAGACAGTCCAAAATCCCTACACCAGTCCAGTACGATTGACAGCGCCAAGTTCAACTTATCCGACAGTGTCTGCGGACAAATTCCCGACGCAACAATGGCAATGTCGTCAGCGTAAGCTATGACTTCGTTGCCAGAGTGTTCCAGCCCTCTCAAGAGAGAGTTGACTGCAAGGTTCCAGAGAAGTGGTGATAGAACACCGCTTTGCGGTGTGCCCCTACGAACCATTCTCTGACAATTAGTGGCCCCCACTGTGGAGGTTACTATCCTCGACTTGAGGAGAAGCTCGATGAACCTGACCAGATTCTGTCCCAAGTTCAGAGAACCAAGAGCCCTAAGAATAGCGTCCGAGTCGACGTTATTAAATGCACCCTCAATATCCAGAAAAATGGCCAAAGTGTATTCCTTAACGTGCATGGACTTTTCCACCCGAGAGATAAGGGAGTGAAGTGCAGTCTCCACTGATTTACCTCTCGTATACGCATGTTGGGAAGCGGATAGAAGCGCTGGATCAATCGAGGCCCTAATATGAACATCAAGGACTCTTTCCAGTGTCTTCAAAAGAAAGGAACACAGACTTATGGGTCTATAGTCATTCGCCCCAGTATGGGACGGTTTCCCAGCTTTGGGAATGAAAATCACCCTAGATATTCTCCAGCTCCAAGGGATATAAAGGAGCCTAAGACTAGCATTGTAGATGGCAAGCAACCAAGGGAGGATTATCTCCTCCCCATGTTGAATGTCACCCGGGATAATACCATCGGGTCCTGGTGACTTGAATGGTTCGAAAGACCTCACAGCCCACTGCACTTGGCCAAGGGTGAGAGTCAGGGGGGAACAGTTTCCAGACAGTGGTTCGTTGACCTGATAAAAGGCCTGACCACCCAGGGTGGCACTACCTGGAAAGTGAGTGTCAAGGAGAAGCTCAAGCGTCTCCAAACTGGACGTAGTCCAGCATCCGTCAGTCCGTCGGATACAGTCAAGGGATTTGTGAGTGGAACTTAGTATTTTACGGAGACGGCCCGTTTCGGCAGAGGATTCTACTCTGGCGCAGTAGTTCCTCCACGAGGCCCTCTTCGCTCGCCTTATAGCATATTTAAGTTCCCTCTTTTTGGCCTTGTAGATTGACCATTCGCCTGTCGCCTTCGCCCTATTAAAAAGCCTGCCACAAGATCGGTGTAGATCATCGATCTCTTGGCTCCACCAGGGCGGTTTTCGTTTGCCCCTATGGGCAGCGGGTTTGACGGAGGATGTGGCTGCCGCCCTAAGCGCGGTTGACAGTGTGTCCGCAGCCCTATCCACGTCGAAACGGGTCGTTATAGTCGGGGGGGTAGAGGGAATGCTGCTACGCAGTTTCTCTCTAAAAATGGTCCAATTCGTGTTCCTCCTGTTGACCGGAGGGGTCATGGCAGGGGGAGACTCGTTCGTGTCGATAGTGAAGGTAATGTATCTATGGTCCGAAAAGGAGCATTCCTGAGATACAAACCAGTCCTTAAGGTTAGTAGAGAAATCGGAGCTGACCAGAGTAACGTCCAACACCTCCTTTCTGTTTGAAGTAAGGAAGGTTGGTTCATCGCCCCGATTTGCTATGACTAGGTTATTACTCATAATAAAATCAAAGAGGCACTCACCCCGTTCGTTGGTACCGGAACTGCCCCACATCGTGTGGTGGGAGTTGGCATCCGCACCGATGATGACCGGAACTCCGCGCAGTCTCGCATCTGCCACTAGTCGACCGATGGGCTCCTGAGGGGGAGAGAGCCCATAGTCATGCGCCAGATACGATGACGTGATCCAGATGGTCATCGAGTTCATCTCGACGACCATGGTGACGGTGTCTTTATCGCTGAACCTGTGAAGGAGAAGAGCGTTAATACTATTCTTAACCATGACACAAGCCCTAGGCTTACCTGAGTTCTGGATATACGCTAAGCGATATCCTTTGATGTTGAGTCCGCAAACCTTACCGTCTACAATCCAGGGTTCTTGGACCAGAACGAGCTCTGTTTCCTCGGTTGTCAGTCGGAGGAGCAGAGCGGCGGAGGCTGTTTTAGAGTGCTGTAGATTAATTTGGATGATTCTCAGCATTGGTCAGAGAATCAACCACTGTCACGTCAGCGTCCTCTTCGTCCGACAACGGTGAGGTTGCACCCGCGTCAATGTCAATGCCGTCGAAGAATTCCCCCACCAGCTCAGAGTTGGACTTCTTGCTGGATGAGGAGCGTCGAGAAGAATGACTACACACGCTTCTACACTCGACGTCTTCGACGGGTTCGAGGGGTCCGGGGGTAGGGTCGGATGGGGCAGGATCGGATGGGGTAGGGTCGTGTGGGGCAGGATCAGATGGGGTAGGTTTCTGTGGGATGGGTTGGGATGGGAAGGGATCTACGGGGATGGAATCTGTTGGGGGATGTGCGGCAACGCGGGAATCCGACTTATAGACCCTTAGCTCGATTGAGCTAAAACCATATTTTATCACGCCCCCTCGGGCATTGATAAGCGGAAGTGACTCCTCATTCAGAATGATCACCGCTTCGCGGTAACCACCCCACTGGTCAGAAACTTTAGCCACCCTCCAGTTATGGGTGGGCAGGTCCGTGTTGCTGGCCTTGAGGATCCTCAGCATGGTTTCCGGGTCTGATGGTCCGGTCGGAATTCTCGCCTTGGATCGGGGGCGGTTGGGGATCTGGTCCGGAGGGACGGCAGCAAGCTTAGCTCCTGGCCAGACTTCACCAATCCTACTGATAGACTCCTTGTAGAGCTCCATAGAGCGGAGATCCGAGCAAGCTATCATCTTGATGTGCCCTTGATACCACCCCGCATCAGTACAGCCGGGTGAAAGGCCAGGGTTGGAGTCCATTACTCCAAGGAAGACGTCCAAGAGCGCATGTTCCACCAGCTTCCACTTGGTGGGAGCAATGGAACCATCAGGGTGGCTCTGGTCAACGATTGCCCAGGTCAAACCTTCCTTTAATACCTCACTTAAAGGCTTTGGAGGTTTGCTGGGGTCGAGACGTCTGGGTAGCGTCGACGGACGGGGTCTTGCAGGGGGGGGGATGTTAGGGTTGGTCACCTTTGGGCGTTTGGGAGGCTGGAGTGGAGCGTTAAGCTCGATTGATCTTTGCCTCTTTGGGGCCGTCTCTGCCGTAATCGGAGAGCCGGGGGGGCGATCATTTTGATGGGCCTTAGCCCAGGCAAGGCTACCCTTCTCGTCCTCTGAGAGGAGAGCCGGGTCGGTCGAGCCAAATCTCGCAATGATCCGCATGGCTGATCTGCGAGTTCTATATGCCCTAACGCTAGCACTCACGGTATTTTTGACACCCAAAGATGGATTGGTGTCAGGGGCTTGCTCGCCAGACTTGTCTGCCAATGCCTTGGCGGCAGCCGAAGAGTGCGTGGACATGTTCGCAGCAGCCTTAGAGGTAGACGGTGCCTCGGTAGAAGGTGCCAGGGTCGAAGGTGTGGCGACACTAGGGAACGGCTTCACAGCCGGAGCCTTGTGTGCCAAGCGGGGTATCACCGAGGTGGAAGCTTGGGTCTTGGTTTTAGAGGTTGGGACAGCCTTTTTGACAAGTGCCTGTCCAGGGAGGGTTGTGCGTCCACCTGTAACAGTGGATACTTTGCGCTCACTCTTTTGAGTTAGCGCTGGTTTGTGTGGTCTGTTAGAGTTGGTATTCATTGCCAGTGGGTCCCCACTCAAAGCCGCTATCCTTGCCCGCAAAGTGTAGTTACCCTTAAATGGTCCCGTGGTTATCTATGCATGCAGGGAGGCCACGCGAGGGTTGGCATCAGCCCTTATGGGGACAGTTGCTCAGAGCCAGACCGGGTACTAATCGGGAGTCTTCTCAACCGAACCTACACCGCCAACTTAACGGCGACGGACAAGGAACGTACTTTGAGGCCTGCCAGGGTTTTAACGGGACGGGGGCAGCTGTAGCCCTAGCCTGGAGCCGTTCACACCGGGTTTCACCCCGGTGCTACCGTGCGTACACAACTAGGTCCAGAAAGCTACAGCCACCAGCTCAGAGCAATCAAAATCAGAAATGGGGGGGTAGGAGTAGGAGAAGAGAAAAGGGTCGTGCCAAAAGGGGGGAGGGGTCAGTCATAGTCACCCCGGCTGAGAGGGAGGTGTTTATTGACTCCCCAGTCTAGATCCGTAGTGTTTTGTTAAGGGCAGGGCCACCTCTAGCAGGATGTGACGATGTCACGCACTAACGGTCTTGATAGAGTAGAGGCTGGGGGCTCCGAGGGAGCTATGATCGCATATCCCTATCCTGCGGAAACCGCTTGACCCCTGATGTTAGTATGATTTGTTAAATTTTATGTCGGTAAGAATAGGGTTCAGCTAAAGGCATGGGTACGTTCTTAAATGCAGTAGTTGTGCAACACTGCAGCATAATAAAAATCAAATGTTCAAAAATGAAATACTTGGCAGCACTGACTTGCGTCGAACTGACTTTTTTTTGCAGACAAATGGGAATGCTGTCGCAAATTTTTGCAAATATAGCAACAGTTTGATTTGAATTGCAATAGTTCGCGGTAAACCATTTCTTCGACAACCTTGTAGTTTCGTGAAATAGAAGCTATTAAACAAAAGAAAATTTTGCTTTATTTGCAGAAAAATGGAAAAGTAATAAAATTTAACTGATATTGTTTTAGAAAATTATATTTTTAGTTCCGAGGAAGATTTCACATTTAACATACAAAAATTAATAATACGAACTAGACTGGATATGGAGTCGGACTTCCAGGAAGGGAGAAAGAAGAAGTCAGTATTGCGGGGAAAAGTTTTATTAAAAATTAAAGAAATCAAACCGGACTTTGAAATGACAAAAGGAACAAATAAGCCGAAAATTTTTGAATTTTCACACCACATATAAAAGAATTAAAGTTAGAAATAATAAGACTGGGCGAAACGCCACTTCTTGGGAATTCTATGACATATTTGATGAAGTCTATGGTACAAAACACTCTATTAGTCCACCCTTAAAGAATATACAGTCCTCCCTTAATGCAACAAATAATAATATAATATAATAGAAAGCTGTCATGTCCACCGTCTATATTTTCAATAATATTTGTTATTGTTAATTTTGAGAAGTTTTTTTTTAATTTTTGCAGAACGTTCTAAAAAAGCATCTGCAACAGCTGATCACGCATTAGCAACAAAACTTGGCATAACTGCTGCAGTGATGCACAAATTTGCTGAATTTACGAACGCACCCCATATCTAACTATGTATGTGCTTAAAAACTACATTTAATTTTCTAAAGCTCGACCCATCACAGCATTCGAAAATGGGGTAAAGTGTAGAGTTTTCTAGAGAGTTCGAAACATATTGAAAATTATTCCAGCTATGGCAATAATATGATCAAATCGAGTAAAATGGCTATTTACAATTATACTTGTTCTATTTGCACATCATTCAAGAAAATTTGTGGTATGATGGTGCTTTTCATAGATTTAGGCGTAATTCTTTATTTTCTGCCCGATCATTTATTTGCGATTTATTGGAGCAATATATTTGCATTTCAATGCTTGTTTGACAAAAACAAAAGTGCTCCGAGAATTAATCATTGAGGAACACCAGCAACAGGTAAAGAGCTAAAGTATTTGTTCTTACGTAATACAGATTGGAAGCGATTAAACAAATATTACCTTATAAATTTAAATGATGGTCTAGTCTAGAAAAATAAAACATATTTTTCATTTTGTTGCAAAGAATTTCATGGTCAACGGTATCGAATGCTTTGTAATGATCCAGTAAAATAAGAAGTGCCACATTAGCTTCATAAAGATTTTGTGTTATTTCCTATTCCATAATAGCAGATGTGCAGCTATGTTTTTTACGAAAGTCAAAATGTTTTTTAGTAATTGGTTGTCAACATATGAAGATATTTGATTATGTATTAATCCGTCAAAAACTTTGGTCAAGTACTGTAGTATCGCAATTGGTCAATTTTGATTATTCGACTTAGGAATAGACTTTGCCTTTGCATATTTTCAATACTGAGTGAGCTACTTTGCGTTAGTATCTTGTTGAAGATAAATATAACATGCGGTAGCATTATTGATAATATCAGTCTTAAGAATTTTGTATGGATGTTGTCCGTGCCAATAGCATTTGACTTAACTGACATACAGCTCTACAATACTTCTGAGTGATCCACACAATGGATGCAAAATGGACCAGAATAAGCCGATTTTGAATAATTACGACTGAATTTGATGATTTATTACTAGACTGCGTAAAGCACCTATTTAGTTCTTCTATTCAGCTCCTAAGAGAAGATTCTGAAATAGTAGACAGTTTTTGTCTGTTTGATGGTTTTATTTACCCCAATTCTAGCTGCCCGATATTCTTCGTAAAGTTCAGCCGTTTTAAACTTTTTCTTGTCTCTCTTTCTGATACCACTTTTAACCTCAGAATCAAACCACGATTTTTCTCTGCGCCTAAGAATACCACTTTTCCTGTGAATATCAGTGAAGAAATTTTCAATATTTTCCTGTAAAATGTTAAGTCCTCGGCGGATAAACTATAATAAATGCAATTATTTTTTTATAACACTTGTAGTAACAAATTGTAATAATAATGTTCTAAAAGCGGATGTGAGAAACAGCAGATCGTGCTTAGAGAAACATCGGTTAGTTGATTATATGTATATTACGACTTCGTCCAGTTTGAATTAAAATCGCCACATAAAACAATATCTTCAAATTGTTGGGTTAATGCTTCTAAGGTTAATAAAACTACGTCCGCTTAAATATACCGACGAGGTCTTTAAATCCAGCCTAGGAACTTACTGTGTGAAGATGAAATTTCTACGAAAATATGTTCGATTTTTTTCGTTAGGGTTTAAAAAACAACATTACCCTTTCAAACATATAATGCTACACCGGAAAATATTGAAATTTTCAAGGTTAAAAACACAGAATAGAACATCCGGATCAAACCAAGTTTCTGATACACATACTACATATACTCCAAATTTTTCAAATATGTCACCAAACTCATCCACTTTATGATTTTAACTTTGGATATTAATATATGTTCAAAATCGATTTCAGCCTACTCATAATACGCAACATGACAAAAATGTTATCTTTAGAATTATTTACCCAATCATTGGTTGCGTTTGCAATATTTTGATGGCGTACAGGCGATGAATTAGGGGTAATATTCAGTTGTTTACAGTGCTAGATTTACGTTGAGGAAGAACCGGTTTTTCTATGTAATCACAGTTTACAGCCTAAAAATTAAGATATATTAGTTTAGAAAAGTATCAGCAGAAACAGTAATTTAAAAAATTACGAAATTTGTGTTACCAACGGATGTCAATCGGGATTGATATTTAAGAATCCCGGTATTTAGAATTTCAGAAATCCTCATATAAACTGATAAAGCAAAACAAAAAAGCGAAAATTAACAAAAATGAAATAATTCATGTATGTATAACATAAACACATACGTGAGTATTTGGAGTCCAAAATATAAATACATATGTATACGTCCAAAATATACATACTTATTGTTTTAAGTATTTTTTTGAAAAGATCAAGGAATCTAATAATTCAACGGAGAGTCTTGAACGGATTTTGTTGTCAACGTACTGTGCCGATGAAAAATATCTTTCGCAATTTACATTTGTGGCTAAAATGGTTTCAAGATATGTAGCTATAAGCAGCTTGAAAGTATACACCTCTGCCACCTCCTGATACAAACAAATCTATTTTTTAAAAAGTTGAGTATCTAAATTATCTGCCCTATTAAAAGATTTTATTGGACTTTTATATTCGTCGATGACATCGTTTAACTTTTTAACAATGAAAGTGGGATTCATTTTCAATTCCTCATCTAATATGCTATCATAGATGTCGAGGGATATACAATACTCACTTATTGCAACATACCCATGAAAAACAATGCCGTAAAGACCACCAAAGACCTCACATCCATTCAAGAGGGTAGAAATTAGATATGTTTTTGCTAAGAGCATACGTATCAGCATAGCATAGCATACTGTTACGCATATCGAAACGACCTAATATCGTTTAACATTAACGAATACACACTAACACTAACGAATACAATGAACATGATGTTAATAATAGCTACACCAACAACTACAACGAACATGTTACAAGCAAAGCATCAACATCGGTATGAAAGAGAAGGGGACAGACAAGTAAGCGAACGCAACAACAACCAATGAGAACAAGGTACACAAACAACAATGCAGTCGCTATAGACTTCTCGAGTAGGCGAGAACGCGAACCTTCTTCTTCAAGAACGTTCGATGTACTGTTCGTGTTGGACTATAAAAGGGCAAGACGGACCAGTTCAGTAGTAATTGAGTCAGTCTTGTGTGAAGTTGCGTGCGAAGTAAACTGTTGCGGTTTGATGCTTACGAAAAGGTTGTAAGCAGAGAAATATAACGAACAATCACATATTGTTATTGTTGTGTGTGTGAATAATAGCGAACAAGTAATTACTGTTGTATCGGTTAAGTGTGAACAGTGGCACAAAAGTAGCCTGAACAATAAAGAGAGTTTAATTGAAATAAAACACATATTTGTTTTTACTTGGTTTGCAATCAACGAACTCATATTCTAAACAGGGTTTGTATTGCTTGCTTGAAATTAGCAAAATCACCTAAATTTCTGCTATGCTTAAAGTTTTTCAGCAATTGTACCCAAAGCAAACAGCAAAGTAGAAGAAACAAAAATAAACTCATCAGCTGTAGTGGTACAGTGAAAAGTTTTCACAGTTAAGCACAGCGATTAATTTCGCAGCGATCCCTACTGCTTACATCATTTCAGCATTTGTGGTTTCTCTTGTGCTTTTGCTGCGCTCTTTTACTTTGCAAGCACTGCTTAAGATATTTTTTATGTTTGAAATTAACTGTGTGTTTGCAGCATTCTCTTTGAAATGTTGTAAAATGCACATACATATATATGTATATATTATACATACATACGTATATCAAAAAACTCTCTAAAACGGTTTTTTCCCTAAAACTATTTCATAATAAAACACAAGACACTTAAAAAATTTGCCGACAGAATGAGCCAATTCACATTAGAACATTTGTGCTGGCGTAAAATGACAGTTTATAGGCAAGAGGGGTGAAGAGAATGGTTTTTCGGTGGCGTAAAGTTTCCACCAGCTACAACCCCGCATCACCAGCACAAAACTAATACATGCACATTTTTAAAACATCAAATGAATGCAAAAAGCACTAATACATACAAAGCTGCGTATACGTATACATTGCTGCCAAACTAATATTCATCTCGTGTGAATTGAAAAGAAACAAAAATTGTGCGACTAAAAAATGTGCTAATGTGAATTGGCTCAATAAGAAGCCCAAACACAATATACTTATACACATACATACATATATATGTATGTACATTTTACAACATTTCAAAGAGAATGGTGTAAACACACAACATAAAAAATATCTTAAGCAAAAACAAACACTGGTCGAATTCCAGTCCCATACTTTTGAAACCACGAAGTGGATAGCCCTTTACAATTAAAATAGAAAATTTCGTTATGGAAAAAGTAGGAGATCTATACATTTTTTTTTGTGTTTCTATTATTTTTTCCACTGCATATATATACGTACGCCTGTATAATTTTTAATTAAAAGTGGGAAATTTAGCACTCTTCAAAAAATTCGATACTATCGATAGTTTTATACCGGACTATCGAATGGGCCGACTATCGATAGTTTTGCAGCTCTATTCAACAGTTAAAGTCGAACTGAACTCTAAATACTAGAAAGCAAATAGCAATAGCAAAACAAAAATGTAAAAAAACCTAACGGTTCTTTTTAACTGAAATAAAAATTTTTCATGTGAAGATATATTCAGTGATAAAATCTTGTATTTTAATGCAAAAACAATATTATTTTTAACAAAATGCTTAGATTTTTAGAAAAAAGTAAAGGTAAGTAAATATTGAAAATATATATTTAAAATAATTATATAAATCATTCATTTTTATAGAAAAGAATACAGATGTGGAAGATGCTGGTACGTCTACTAAAGAATTATCAGTAAGTATTTTAAACAGAAACGTACAAAAAATATTTCACGAAATTTATCCATTAGGTGGACATTAGGTGTAGAAAAAACAAAAGCTGAAGGAAGAGTGGATAGATTCTAATATAAAATGTTGGGCGGAAAAAAGGAATGCATCTTTTTTTTGCAAGTTGTGCAACGTTACGCTTAAAGCGTCGTCAGGAAAAACTGATTTCTTTGCTAATGCACAGACAAACAAACATTTAGCAACTTCTAATGCTATTTCAGCACAAAAAAAGATAGACGAAGTTTTCAATGAGTTTTCGAAAAGGGCTGAAATAAAAATGGCTTTATTTATTGTAGGTCATAACCTGCCATTTATGGCAGCGGATCATTTGGTAAACGTGTGTCAAAGTTTTTTTCCGACTCGGATATTGCCACAAATATGACTTTGGGACGAACAAAAGCTAACGCCATTGTTAAAAATGTAGTTGGTAAGAAACAATTTTTAACCCTTTCATGCCCGTTGTCGCCTATAGACAACATTGTACATATTTGCTCATAAATTCCGTTATTTTAAATAAAGGTCTGCACAAATGTATTTGACTTCAAAAAGTACATAAGATCTAGCATACATGTACAATTATCCGAAGTATCCGAAGAAGAAAAGTACTTTTTTTTGAGAACAACAAAATTATCGAATAACTTCTTGTTGTTATTTGACTGCGTTCGCTTCATACAAATACATGTTCAACTTTCCTTGTTACTCGAAAATACCGGCACAAAACATGTCGAGTACAATGAGTACCACCAAACTTCACGTAGTACTTCAAATACCAATGAGTACTGCAAATACCACAAAGATGTTTGGCAAAGAAAAGATCTATACCAAAGACTATAAATATATAAAGATGTTGCACACTGTGTAAAAAGTAACATGTACTCAGAGAACTGATTATACTCAGAGAACGTATTGTTCTCTTCTCTAAGCAATTTATTCTCATATGCGTGTATACGTGTGTGCATGTATTTATACATGCATTGCCAAATAAAATAATAAACAAACTGAAAGATGTCTTGTTTTCACAAAATGTATGTGCAAATAGCCTGTGGAAAAGAAATATTACCGTTTGTTTTATTGTAGGGTAAGAATATGTGTTTTATTGTTGTAGAAATGAAATTATATCGATTCGCACCGAATTATAATGTTAGGCCCCGATTATGGTTTATAACAGTTGTAAATTTAATGTTGTATTTTTTAAATTGCGATTATGATTTACAACAGTTGTTTTTAAGTATTGTCAGAACTGTCAAAAACTTACAACACCTCATTAGCTGTTGTCTTGTTGCCGCGGTAAATTTAAAAGAGGAAATGGAGAAAAATTTGTAAGTATATATGCAAATAAAACAAAAAACTATCTGATCTAAATGAATTTTAATGTGATATGAAGTTTTGTTATATTTATATATTTTAATTTTAAGTATTTTTGAAATGAATGTATTTCAATACATACAATAAAAGAATATAATCAAGCAGAACATAAATATATTTGTAATTTTAGTGGCAGTTTCAGGAGAATAGTGCAAACCTCTTGCAGAAACCAAACATCGAAATCTGCTTTTCTGTTCTACACCAATCGTTCTTTCAATAACGTTTCTTGCTTTGGAATGGACTGTATTAAAATGGCGCTCTGGTGATCCTTCCGTAGCACAACCAATTATTCCTGGGAAACGTGTTCGTGAATAAAAGGTTGTTTTACTTGTATTTATTTCCTCTTCTGTCATCCTGGCGTTTATCCATTTCTTGCAAATTTTTTTTCAAAGAATTTTATAATCTTTTAAAATGCAGCAGACAGTGGGTTGCGACACACCAACATTAACATCGTTAACGCTACTCCTTTGAAAAAAATCTCAGTGCGCAACATAATTTTAGGATTGGTGGAATGGCAGAACAGCGGATTGACGGCTTTAAGAAATTGCTTAGTTATTGCAGCAAAAACTAAAACCATCTTTGTAGATGCGAAATTTTTTTACAAAACTGAAAGAAATCTTATAAACAATGCTGAATTTAAAATTGAATAATTTTAAGTACTCAGTATCTGATAATTCCATGTGCGTTTCATCATCATGGAATAATATCAATGATTTATATTTCAACTTTTTTAAACTTCACTATGCGCTTAAATTTTTTTTTAATGTAATAGTTTTTGTTTTCAATTGACAGTTTTGTACACTCAGGGATGTATTTTAAAGGAAAAGTATACTAATATTGAAGAACAACCCTGTGGCATACACAACATCTAGATGTTGTAAACCATAATCAAGAAAATAATAAATGTTGTATTGTCTCTCTTACAATACAACATTTATGTGTTGTGAACCACAATCGAGGCCTTATTTTTTAGACTGTTCAATTATGTATGAATGTATTTATGTATGTATGTATTTTTCGAAGGCAAGAAATCTTATTTCTGAGAAGAGGTCTGCTCTTGGAACTAACGGAGCTACAATAAACAAAATAATGTTTTTACACTCTAATATGAATAAAACAAAAATATACGAAGAAATAGAAAGAATAGAAAGTGATCTCTAGTTTTAAGTTTTATGGACATGAATTTTTATTTTTTTTTTATTTAAGGATTAATGTTTTTATGTTTTGTTTTTCTTTTTAAATAAAATCACAAATATTTAAGTTTTTAAAGTTCCTTCTATTCTATATACATATACTTAACTTTATTTGTTACACTTATTACTTCTTACATAATTTTATCATTTTAAATGATCTCTGAAAATATGAAATATAAACTATGTTTTTTTACGTTTTAGTAATTTTAAGTGATTTTTTTGTTATTTTAATTGTTTTTAGTTCATTGAAAATAAAGAATTTTTTAAATCAAAAAGCGAAAGAAAAATATTTTCCAAAAAAATTGACTATTTTCGATTTCTATTTTTTTATTTCAATGATTAATAAATATATGCCTAACATGTCGTTTGTTCATACACATAAGCATTTATATATAAAAAAAACATTAGTTATGTGGTGTTTTATGCTGTACTTTTTTACGGAACATAAGCAGCTTCGCATAAATACTTACTCGTATTTGTCTTGCACACATTCTCTTCTCTTCACTGCTTGCGCTGTTAGAGAGAGAGTAAATACTCTATTTATCCGACAACGAGTTGCACACATGAAGCAAAAAAGTTATTCGTTGCAGACCTCTAATTTTAAATTTTTGTAAAAAATTTCTTTTTTGCAAACAAGCTTGATAGAAAACGCGTATTCTAAAAAAATGAATGAGTTATCACTACAGGTGTTCAGTTAATCGGTATTTGAATTTGCGTAGGCACGTGCCAATGCCAAATTGAAAAAATATAATTTTTTCAAACTTATAAAATAACGTTAATTTTTGAATTTTTTCATAAAAAGTGTATGAATAATTAAAAAGCAGGTAAGAGAAAAATTATAAACAAAAAAGTGGAAAATATGTTTTTATTTTTATTCCAGTATTTTTTTAAACTCAATGTTGCCTATAGGCAACATTGGTCCATAATGTATAAAATTTACATTAAACTTTTTCTGCATTAGGTATGCGTCCAAAAGGATTGTCTCAAAGAGAAATACAAAGAATTGTGGAATTTGACTGGAAGAAGTCTGAGGATGATGATGGTGACAGCGGGAAAGAAGAAAATACGTAGCTGATTCACCAAAAGCCGTATGTTCTGATGACAAAAGTCATTGGATAGAATGGGGAGCAAAAGGCCGATGTAGACTACGCAAAACCGGAATTCCAAGATCCAAATGTGCAAAGTGTAAAGTAAATTTGTGCTCAAGTCCACAAAAAACTGTTTTCTTTTCTATCATAATAAATTAGAATGAAAATTATTTTAAAAATTACGAATATATAAAAATAAGTCTTTCATTAAAAATTTTCCACTACTGCCCAATGTTGCCTGTAGGCAACATTTTATAGCGGTAAAACCAGAATACGTAGGACTCTGAATTTAATATCACTTCATATTTATGCCATGACTAACAAACACATGTCCTTAAAAGTATTTTAGCTCTGGCCGGAAAAATTCGGGCATGGAAGGGTTAACTGTTTGTGAGCTTCTTAGAAACAATAAATTTTCTTTATGCACGGATGAATCCACTGATTTATCCAATACTGTCATTATGTTTGGTCGTACGAGTATGCTCAGATTTTAAGTTACAAGATTTATTCTTTGGATTGCTAAAAGTTCAGGAGTGCGATGCTAAAAGCTTGTATAAATTGATCGTAGACAATTTTAAACAAAATAACATAAACTACAAGTGAATATGGTGGGCTTTGCTGCTGATGGCGCAGCTGTTATGACTGGCAAAAATAATTCCGTTGCAAAGTTGTTAAAAGATGATATACCCCATTTGTTTGTAATGAAATGTGTTTGCCACTCACTCGCTTTATGTTCGTCTTACGCTTGTCTGCAGTTGCCTTCGGAAGTCGAAACCCTGACGAGAAACATTTATAATTACGTATCAAATAGCCCGAAAAGATTAGATCAATTTCAAGCCATTCAACAATTGTTAGAAACAAAACCAAAGAAATTATTGCATCCAAGTCAAACAAGATGGCTATCCCTTGAAGCAGTGTGGTAAGAATTTTGAATTTATATGAACCGTTAAAAGTTTTTTTTTTCCTTCGCTGCAAATATTGATCATATTGATACAGCAAAAGATATTGTTACGCATATCGAAACGACCTAATATCGTTTAACCAAAGACTATAAATATATAAAGATGTTGCACACAGTGTATTTGAAATTGACAAAATTTTGTGCTTCTTTAGAATGGGGGGGGGGGGGGTAGGGAAAAGCTAAATCGGAAAGCTAAATCGTCGTTCTCACTCTCATGTTAACTGAGAGAAAGAAAACAAAAAAGAATAAAAAGTAACATGTACTCAGAGAACTTATTATACTCCGAGAACGTATTGTTTTCTTATCTAAGCAATTTATTTTCATATGCGTGCATACGTGTGTGCATGTACGTATATATACATTGCCAACATGGGGCTGAGCTTCAGGCTACCATGGGGGTCAGTAGGTGGCGGATAACTGAACGGCCTACCCTAAGTAGGTTAGCTGCGAATAACCAATAAGCGGTCCCCGACCAAGAGCGGCAGTGGCGGAGGTGTACTACAAAAAGGTATAGATGTCCGATGACACTATCTGCGACATGGCGAATTGATGCCGCCATTAACTAAGCATCATCCCACAGAGGGTTCCCTCAAGAGATGGGAAAATAGGAGAGTAACGCCTCCGTGGTCCCCTCAGTTTCAACGAAGCTGCGAATACGACGCCCTTGATTAGGGCATTAGTACCGAGCCCGGTAAGGTTCTAATTATGGTATACCGGAAGATGTATGTGAATTGGCGATATAGGCTGACAATCACAGTATTCCGGCACTTTAGTAGGCGGTGTGAAAGCTGGCCGAAATGGCTGTCGGGCTAATGCTGTCATTGCCCCCGCCCCGTTAAAATTATGGCAAGTCTGTCGGTACGTTCCTGATTTATCACCGTTAAGTTGGTGTTGTAGGACCAGATGTTAATCCCTGGCTTATGTCGACCTGGCTCTGAACACGTATTCCCATGAGGTTACGTGTCAACCCTTGCGTGGCCTCCCTGCTTATGCATAGATAACCACGGGGTCTTTCGTGACGACTACAACGATGGATTAGGATAGCGGCCGAGAGTTGGGGCCCAAATGAAATGATGAATAACAGAAACAAACCTACGAATAAAACGACGAATGATATGAATACTCTGGAGCTGAACGCTTTCGGGCAGAGCTCAAGAATTCTGAGATCTCCAGTACGGAATCGGGAAATGAACCCATTCGGTCAGAGTACGAGAACTCCGAGATCCCCAGTGAATGTAGAATCTTCAGGATTGGTGGCATCGGCGTTGGAACCAACGCGAAACAACCCGACGGCATCGACCAGCGGGGTTTTTGGTCAACTCGGGGACCAGATTAAAAGCTTAATTGATATGATGGAAGATGGAAAAAGAAGATCAATCCACCAGCCGATGAGGGATGCGATCGATTCCATTAAGACCCTATACCACCTGTACTCAGGCGAGTTAAGGGGGCAGACAACCAATGGGAAGAGTTGCAGCAGTTCTGCTACACAAACTTCGCCTTGGATGAGAAACCATGAGGGGAAGAGGAGACAAGAGGAGGCTGTTGAGATTCCCCAAGCAAAGAGGATAACTCCAAATCCTGCGCCAAAAGTTTTGCCGCGGAAAACTACTGAGACGACTCCGAGTAGGCAGGTGAACGCGGAGAAGTCAACTGGAGAATCAGGGTGTCAAAAAGTCACTAAAAAGAAAAGAAGAAACCTAAGGAGAGGAAAACAAAGCCCGACGCAATCATGATAGCAACGAAGGATGACACATCGTATGCTGACATTTTGAGGAGGGTTAAAACGGACCCTAAACTTTGTAAATTAGGGGAAAACGTGACAAAAATTCGGAGGACCGTCAAAGGCGAACTATTACTTCAGCTCGGCAAAAACGGTGAGCGAACGGAGGACTTTAGAGGGGCCATTGTTGAGCTCCTAGGTGAATGAGCGTCTGTCCGCACTCTAAAGGAGAGGAGGACAACTTAAATAAAGGACATTGATGAGATCACAGAGAAGGAGGACGTATATAACGCAATTATGAACGTTCCAGGTCTTGAGGGCTTCGGTGAGACCGACATAGTTGGTCTCAGGAAGGCATATGGTGGGACGCAAACTGCCATAGTAAGCCTTAACGCAGACGCTGCAACGATTCTCCTGAAGGAAGGTAGAATTAGGATCGGCTGGGTCATATGCAGGATTCGCGAGAGACATTCCAACAAAATGCTTCCGATGCTTGCAGTTTGGGCATATGGCCCGTCAGTGCACGAGCAAGGTTGACCGCTCGCGAACTTGCCGTAAGTGCGGACAGGAGGGGCATATTGCGAGGAATTGCGAAGGCGAACCTCTTTGCATGTTCTGCAAAGTGGGCGACCCGAAATCTGCCAACCAAATTTGGGGGAAGCGGAAGGTGTCTATAATTTTTGAGCGCTCTTAAATCACGTTCTAGGAGATGAGGTTAATACAAATTAATCTGAACCATTGCGAAGCAGCCCAGGACCTATTGGTCCAGAGGGTAAAGGAGGAGAATATTGATGTCGCCATCATAAGCGAACCTTATAGGGTACCGAAGAATAGTACTTGGATCACGGAGGGATCTAGTACTGCGGCTATATGGATCTGTGGTTCATTACCCTTCCAGCAAACCTATGCGCGGGACATTGGTTTCGTTATGGCCAGGATTAAGGGAGTTTTCGTCTACAGCTGTTAAGCCCCCCCGAGATGGCCAATGGATGAGTTCCAACATATTATTATTATTGGAAGGGACTTTAATGCTTGGGCAACCGAATGGGGTAGTAGATATACTAACGCCAGGGGTCGCTGCCTCTTGGAAACGTTCGCTTCCCTTCCTGTGGCGCTGATGAATGATGGAAGAGGAAGCACATTTAGGAGAGCTGGATCGAGCTCTATAATAGATTTGTCGTTTGTGAGCGATAGCCTTGTTTCGCGAACCACGTGGAAGCTAACTGAGGACTTCACGAATAGTGACCATCAGGCAATCGTAATGACGGTTACTGGGCGCAACACGAGAGGGATGGATTGCCGAAGTTTACGGGACCTAAATGGAAGGACTCCCGCTTTGACGAGGAGACGTATAGATTGCTGTTGTCGTCTTTTCATACGACTGGCAGCACGGCCGAGGAATTAGTGAGAGACGTATGGGAAATGCTCAACACTGCATGTGATGCTGCTATGCCTAGGAGGACTGTGTGTAGGGGACGTTCCCCCTGCTACTAGTGGAATGACGAGATTCGAAATCTGCGGTCGGCTTGCTTTGGGGCGAGAAGAAGGGCCCAGCGCACGAGAGGAAGACCGACATGGGTAGCCGAACGGGCTTCATATGAAGATCTAAGGTATCAACTTAGAAGAGCCATTAAGAGGAGCAAGAAACTCTCCTTTCAGCGGATATGCCAAGAAGCTGACGTCAATCCTTTTGGGACGGCTTATACAGTCGTCTGCAAGAGAATCGGTGCTCGGGAGCAGCCTAAACTAGGCTGTCCAGTTTTGCTACGGGGGATTATTAGTACATTATTCCCACGGGGCCAGCCCTACACTTTCATAAGTAGGGATCCGGAAGCTACCCATATCATACCCGAGGTAACAGGAGAGGAGGTACTCGCAGCATGCAATGGAATAGGAGATAGGAAAACACCGTGGCCAGATGGAATCCCGAATAGGGCATTTAAGGCGGCTATCCGGTTCAGACCTGATATGTTCGCTAAGGTGTTCCACAAGTGCTTCGTAGAGGGTGTTTTTCCACGTAGATGGAAGAAGCAGAAATTGGTTCTCATTCCAAAACCTGGTAAACCACCAGGGGAACCATCGTCGTATCGGCTCATTTGTCTACTCGACACAATGGCAAAAATACTGGAGAGGATAATATACAATCGACTTAGTACGCGTGCCGAGGCAGGAGGAGCTCTCTCGGACCTGCAATACGGATTTAGGAAAGGACGGTCCACTGTTGATGCGATAAGGAGAGTAATCGACATTGCAAGAGATGCAATAGAGGGCGAAAGATGGAGATTTGGGACCAAGGAATACTGCGCGGTTGTCAGACTTGACGTTAGAAATGCGTTCAATTCAGCGAATTGGGGGCGGATTATGAGAGCCCTCTTTAACATGGCTACACCGCCATACTTAATGGAGATTCTGAACAATTACTTTCAGGACAGGAAGGTAATATACCTAACGGATGAAGGAGAGCAGGAATACGTAGTGACGGCGGGTGTCCCGCAGGGCTCTGTACTTGGCCCACTACTATGGAACATTATGTACGATGGAGTACTTCGACTGCGATTGCCAAACGGGACTACAATTGTGGGCTTTGCAGATGACATTGCCATCGTCTCGGTAGCTAAGACGGTAAAAGAAATAGAGGAGAAAACTAACACAGCGATTCGAAATGTTGGAGCATGGCTGGATGAGGCAGGTTTGACACTTGCTGCACATAAAACGGAAGCCGTCTTGATAAGCGGCCGGAAGATAGTGGAGAAGATGAAAGTCACCGTTGGAGGCACAGAGATCGAATCAAAGAGGGCGATAAAATACCTGGGAGTGATTATCGACGACAGGTTGAATTTCAAGGAGCACGTAAAGTACATCGGCGAAAAGGCATCTGTAACGCAGGGAGCACTGGCGAGGATGATGCCAAATATTGGACGACCAGGTCCATTCAAGAATAGGATAATTTCAGCGGTAGTAACGTCGATAATGCTGTATGCTTGCCCCATATGGTCGGAGGCACTCTCCGTGGGGACGACAAGGAGAATACTGTCCTCGGTGTATTGTCTAAGCGCGATTAGTCGGATAAGTGGCTTCAGGACAGTGTCTGATGAAGCGGTATTGGTATTGGCAAAGGCAATACCAATAGACATATTGGCGGAAGAGATGAGGCGGATATACTTTCGCCGTCTCGAGTATCCAGGACGGACAGCGGATATAAAAGCGGAGGAAAAAAGGACTTCCATGCACAAATGGCAGTCACGATGGGAGAGCAGTTTAAAGGGAAGATGGAGATTTCACCTTGTCCCTTCTATAACCCTTTGGATGGAGAACAAACATTGCGAGCTGAATTACTACGTGACCCAGTTTCTAACTGTTCATGGATGTTTTAGGAAGTACCTGAACAGATTTGGACATGATACTTCCTCTATATGCCCAAACTGTGTAGATGAAGAGGAAGATGCGGAGCATATTCTAACATGCTGCCCCAGATTTAGATGGCCCGGAGAAAATAGATTAGGACCAAACCGGCTCATGGAGGAGCTGTTGAATTCTAGGACGCTATGGAGCCAATACAGCCAGAAAATGGCTGAAGTAATGCTAGAACTCCGAAGACTGGAGGAACGTAGGCGAAATTTGACATAATGTGATAAAGCTTTCGAGCTAACAAGCCCTCCGCGAAGTAATACCTTACGGCAGTCCCGCGGGCGGAGAGTGGTTGAAGTGTGTAGGGGGTGGGTTTAGTACGTAGGCACAGTACGTAGTCGGAACAGAAGTATCTTTCGAAGATTACCACCTCCGGCTCAAGGCAAAAAAAAAAAAAAGAAAAAAACATTTCCAAATAAAATAATAAACGAACTGAAAGATGTCTTGTTTTCACAAAATGTATGTGCAAATAGCCTGTGGAAAAGAAATATTACCGTTTGTTTTATTGTAGGGTAAGAATATGTGTTTTATTGTTGTAGAAATGAAGTACAATAAGTGGCAGTAGCCGTACTGCCATCGACAAATTTGGCACTGGCAGTACAATGTAAGGCAGTGCAACATCTTCATATATTTATAGTCTTATAGTTTAACCAAAGAATATGGATATAAAGAATGTGCATTATGTAGAAGTAAAATTTCTTATGTCGGGTTGTAGCAGTACGACCCGCTCTCACCAAAATCTTTTTTAAAAATCATTTCTTGATGAGGGAGGGAAGACAGAAGAAAAATAAACACAAACAAAGAGCGTAACAATGTGTTGCTCTCATCGTACGTATGCATACGTGTATGTACGATTATGTATGTATGATCGTTTTTATTGTTTGACCAAAGACTATAAATATGTAAAGATGTTGCACACAGTGTATTTCAAATTGACAAAATTTTGTGCTTCTTTATGATGAGGGGGGTAGGTAACAGGGAAAGCTAAATCGTCGTTCTCACTCTCATGTTAACTGAGAGAAAGAAAACAAAAAAGACTCAGTACACTTATTGTACTCAGAGAACTTATTATACTTAGAGAACGTATTGCTCTCTTTTCTAAGCAATTTATTCTCATATGCGTGTATACGTGTGTGCATGTATGTATGTATACATACATTGCCAAATAAAATAATAAACAAACTGAAAGACTTTTTGTTTTCACAAAATGTATGTGCAAATAGCCTTTGGAAAACAAATATTACCGTTTGTTTTATTGTAGGGTAAGAATATGTGTTTTATTGCTTACGAGAAATATAACGAACACATATTGCTATAGTTATTGTTATATCAGTTAAGTCAAAGACTATATAATATAAAGATGTTCCACTCAGTACATTTTGGTTTAACACAAATTTTGTACAGCTTAATGATGCGGGGGACAAGTGGCAAGGGAAGGGAAAAAAATTTGCTCTTTTTCTCATTTTTTGCAAAGATAAATTTTTTGTAGATAACAAATAACGTGGGAGAGCGAAAGCACTTTTATTTTGCTCTCTTGCAAGATAAAGTATTTGATATTATTGTTGTTGTTATTCTTACTGTTTATGTTATTTTTTTTTTTAATAAAAGCTGTGGTTTATTTTCGTAATTTTTTAAAAAGAGAGATTGTTCTTTCTATTAAATGTGAGATTGAAAAATAGAAAGAAACAAGATGACTTCGTAGGTGAGTGTAGGGAAAATCACATTTGTTTTGTTTTTGTGAAAACGAAAATAAATTGATTCACACCGAATTTATGATGCCCATTGTATGAAATTTATATGCCAAATTTTTTTATTCTTTGGGAATAATAGACATATTTCGCTTAAAAATAAGAAAAATAAGAAAAAACTGTGAATTTTTCTAATTGCAAAGGCAAGGAAAAAATTCATTAGGTAGAAAAGGTCATTACATTATAAGATACTTTGTTTCGCAAATTGGTTAAGAAGGTCTATTTTATTAGCTCTCAGAGTTTTTGCCTGTAATCTGCTGAGAGGAATCCGCCGAAAAAATTTTACCCTTTGAAATATCAGCGGTACCTAATGATGACTCACACTACAAATCTATAAGAACTTCAGCAAAAAAATATCAATGTCGTTCGTTTGAAAAAGGGATAAAAGTCACCGCGATTTCGAAATTTCGCCATTAGTGTCCTGGCTACAAAGAAGATTACAACTTTAAAATGGTAAGAAAATTATTTTTAATTACATGTGCACAAAAAAGTTTCGTATACATATATGTATGTATATACTGTTTGTACTTTAGGATTCAAATTCATCGGTCTCACGAAAAGCTGGCAACAAATGCAGTCTACCCCATTGCCTCAGATCTAAAAGAAGTTCTCCTAACGTAAAGCTATTTCGTTTTCCAAAAATGGACTCACCGTTGTTTAAAAAGTGGGCAGAAAAATGCAACTTTGACGAACAATTTATTGCAAATTCTTCTTTATTGTTTTTGTGTGATAAGCACTTCTCATCAGAGCTTATTGGGAAGAAATTTTTGAGGCGAGGTGCCGTGCCAAGTTTATGCTTAACTGAAAATAACGAGGACATGAGTGTAGAAGGAATCGAATCGTCTATTCTGAAAATGATTTGCAACTTTTCAGATCTCCGCCACAAACGCGTAGAGGATCAAAATCGCTTTCACCTTTATGTACAAATTTTGAAAAAAATGAAGCACTTTACCGAAAAAAATACTACAATATAATTAAAAAGCTTAATACAAAAATGCTAACTATTCGTGATTTAAGGTCAAAAAATGAGTCTTTGAAGAAAAGAGTTACGGTAATGGAAAAAAGTTACGATTAAAGAAGTCCATTGAAAGCGAAATTGATGAGTTGCATATTAACCCACATGAAAAAACGCTTTGTAAAATGTTCATAAAGCAAAACAGAAAATCAAATGCTCGATGGGAAGATCAGGAGAGAAACTTGGCTGCAAGTATTTATTATAGATCCACCTCTACGTATTTATTTTTAAGAAATACTTTAAAACTGAACCTTCCAAGCCTTTCTTCCCTAAGCAGATGGAGCGATATTAAGAATTTGCAGCCTGGCAATAATTTATGCATATATAATGCACTGGAAGCAGCAGTTCGTAAAATGCAGCATCCAGAAAAACAATGTATCCTAATTTTTGATGAAGTATCTATCCGGCGTAATTTTATATATAATAACCCTGCAGATGTTATAGATGGAGTGGTAGATCTTGGATATGAGCGCAAAAATGAAGTCGGTACACAAATTTGTGTTTTTATGTTAAGAGGAATCTTGAAGAATTGAAAATTCCTTTTAAATTACGTCGTGACAGCTACCTCAGTAAAAGGGGATATTCTAAAGCAGTTACTTCTGTCTAATTTGGATATTGTAACCAAAGTAGGACTCAATGTACGCGCAGTAACTTGTGACCAAGGCCCCAACAACAGAAAGTGCTATGAGCTTTTGGGTGCATTCTCAGAAAAACCTTATTTTTTATACAACAGTAATAATATCTACTTACTGTACGATGTGCCCCATATTTTCAAGTCTATTAGAAATGCCTTTCTCAAAGCAGATTTCAAAACACCTGATGGAATAGCTCGGTTTGATGTAATCCGAGAAATTTTCGAATTAGAGCACGGAAAAATCACAAAAATGACAAAATTGACAGTAAGTCATATTAATCCTACGAATTTTGAGAAAATGCGTGTAAACATAGCTGTTCAAACTTTGAGTCACTCAGTTGCTGCTGCAATTGATTCTGCAAATGAAAACCGCCAATTTACACGAAATACAGTGGAAGCTGCTGCTTCAACTTGCGTATTTATTAAAAAGCTTAACAAATATTTTGATTGCTTAAATAGCAAGGTTTTCAAAGACCCCAACCCATTAAGGAGTGGATTACAACGGAACAATAAAGTTTGGGAAACTCTAAAGGATTTATTAAGCTACATAAGTCAAGTTTCGTATTTGGGCAGCAAAATTTTTTCCATTAATGGACTTATTCAAACCACCAGGGGTATAATGTCTCTATCAGAAGAAATGTTTCAAGAAGATGACATGCTTTTTATTTTAACCAGTCACTTTAATCAAGATCCATTAGAGAACCTATTTTCGTACCTTCGCGCAAAAGGTGGACACTGTAAAAACCCTTCAGTTCATGAATTCAACATTACCATGGCCAAGCTGTTATCTTTAAAAATAACTCAGTTTAATACCTTATCTAATTGAGAAAAAGATGATGCGGTTATGTTGCCTATAAATTTTCAAACAATTTTGGAGGATCTTTCAAAAGATGCCAGCATATCCGGATGTCAACAAACCTCCGCAGAGAACGCTCTTAATATCTATGAAGGTAATGAAGAATATTTTGACGAAAACAGCGATAGTTTTAATTCCGTTACTGTACCAATTGAATTAACCTCAAGCCGTTATTTCGATGGGTACATAGCGCAACGAATATCTTGCCAAAAATGTCGATTGGATATAATTAAACCCACCCAAATATTGACATACCCCTCCGAAATGTATATACATGCGAAAAATTACAATGAAGAATCAGATTTTGGAAGTTTGTGTGGACCATCCGATTTGTTTTTTGAAATATGCAAGATACAAATAAAAGTATTTGAAAAAATATTTACAAAAGACAAAAGCATACGAAATATTAAGAAAACTATTGTCGAACAATGCATACAATGCACCAAAAATACAACATATTTCTTTTGGTATGAGGAGAATGACGTATGCTATAAACATAGATTAGAGATGCTGAATCTTCTTGTGCTAACATTACTTCGTAAGCATTCTTCATGGCAGACTCAAAACTATAAATCATCGAGTGCTGAGAAAGTCAAAATTTTAAATCATTAAAAATTAATGTAAATAACCTTTATTTATTCTTTATTCCTTATTTCTTTGTAAAAATTTCTATATTATAATAAATGCTTGTTAAAATTTTTGTTATTTATAAGAAATCAGCATTTCGGTGCGAGTCGATTAATTTTTATTTTGTACACCAATAAAACACATATTCTTTACCCTACATAAATATCATCTTTTATAAAATTCATTTTCTTGTTTACTACAAATATTATGTGGTTTAAAAAGTGTTAAAAAGAAACAAAACACAAAAAGAACTTATGAGTAGACTACACATATATGCATACAAACATATCACACACTCAGTTCAAAAGTGGCACAACTCAAAAATTAAAACTACACGTATTAATACATAAACTCGAAAAATACAAATTTTGAGTTGTGTCACTTACAAACTGGGTATGCGATATGCACGTGTACGTCTGCTTGTTATAGCTTATTCTCTTTTTTGCAAAATTCGTCTCCCTTTTTATCTTTCAGAGAGACTATAAATGATTTTCTCTCTTATATGGGATTTATGATAAATCCCATGCAGATTTTTGCAATGGAAACACAATGTACGGCAGTGTGCTATCTTTATAATTATATAGTCTTTGGTTAAGTGTTTACAGTGGCACAAAAGTAGTGTGAACAATAAAGAGAGTTTAATTGAAATAAAACACAAATTTGTTTTTACTTGGTTTGCAATTAACGAACTCATATTTAAACGTTTTTAACAAGGTAAAAACGTAACAATATATTACAAAATTTGTATGTGTTTATGTCTGACGATCTATGATTCCCACTTCTGGCGACATAAACAGGATTGGCATCGACTTGTTCGCAATTTGTCAAGAGAGGGCGCTGCAGTGTTTAATAAAGCTTTTTTATATGTTGATATTAATATTGTTTTTTAACATTTAATTTTTGTTTTGTTTTATTAATTTTCATTCGTTCTTATAACATCCAAAGGGATGCAACCTAATTTGTTTAAAGATTTGCTTAAGTTTGTAATATTTGTGAAATAGTTGTCTTTAAGAATTTGAAGAAATTTCAAATAGTTCAACAATAATTGTATTTGTGATAATTTAATTTAAACTTAAGAAAATTTTGTGAATTCTGTGATCATTTTGTAAAAGAGAAAACAAATATATAAAATATAAACTAAATATTAGCATTTTATGCAAGTCAATTCATATGAAAGATATTCAAACATTTCAAACAAATTAATGGCAAGATCTATTGTGTACAAACACAAACAAAATAGACAACAAAAAAAAAAAGGAAAGTATTGTGTGTGTAAATTATCGTGTTGGAACTATTTTGATGATATTTTTTTGTCTCCTTTTTTTGTAGTGTCATAAACAACAGCCTTTTTTTTGTGTGTCTTCACCACCAAAATACAGTCCACGAATTATCATTTGGTCCAATCGACCCGGATTTGGAACCTTTTTTTGGATCTTTGGAACCTCTTTTTTTTCGGATTTGGAACTGGGGTTTTCCTTTCGTTGTGCGACATCATCACACCAACAACTTTTAAAGTGACCTTCATTCCTTCTCATCAGTCATCATATATTCAACCTTGAGATTATAAGGTAAAGTGTTTTTGTTTTTTCTTTTATATTTTTTGATTTTGGTGGTAATTTTATATAGAAGTAGAGTTCTGTTAGACTAGACAACAAAACTTTGCTTTTATATAGGATTTATAACAGTGCATATATATTTACAAAGTGGTGTGTTATAATTTCGGTAGCACTGGCACACTTTGTAAATTTATCGAATATAAGAACCAAACTGTTCTTCTTATGCACTGTTATACCAATATGCCTTGGCTTATAACAAAGTCAAAGGTGACTGAGATGTCGAATTGTGGTGTGAAGATTACAATCGGTAATTGAGTTCAACCACCCAATTTGATATCAGTTATAAGTCAATAGTTGTGTTATAATTGGTGATTTTTTTTTTGTGGGAAGGAGGGAAAATGCTTTATGCATTCATGAAGGTCGTCACCATACATGGTATGTCGGACTCTCCCACTGGGTATACCGACTAAAAACCCGCCTTGCCTCCTCACCGGGGTATCATTCCACCTCGGAACCACGGTTGCATTACTTCGAGGTGGACCCCTTTTGGCACCTGTGCCAGTTCCATCATTGTCAGCCTGCGTCCAGGCTCCGCTCTTCTGTTATTCTACTGCGTCTAGATCATATTTTTTCTTTCGCAGGATATAGTTCACAAATTGTTTAACTGCGTTCCAGTTTTCTCTGCTGCTTATCATTTTCAGCACGACGTTTGTGGCATTAATAATGCCGATTTCAGCCTCGAGACCCTGACGTCTTTCGGCCCAGCGTCTGCAGCCGAAGAAAGTGTGTTCCGCATCGTCTAAGATTTTCTCTTCCTCGTAGATGCAGAATGGCGAGCGACATTTCCCCATGCGATGCAGGTATTCTCTGAAGTATCCATGACCGGTTAGCATCTGGGTTATGTAGTAGTCTACACCGCTGTTTTTTCTGTTTTTCCACACTTGCAATTCTGGAATCAGTTTGTGTGTCCACCTACCGTACCGTTCATTTTCCCAGCGATGTTGCCATTTTAAGACTTCGTGCTGTATCGTTTCTAGGCTCTGCGACTGAGTCGTGCTCTGTCTAGCGTTGAAAATCATCTGGCGCTCAATTGATTGAAGGTCTATGGGAACCATTCCGGCTATTATTAAGGCGGCTTGTGTTGATACCGTGCGATACGTGGATGTGACCCGTAAAGCTGCTGTTCTCTGCGCAGATAGCAGATAGCTCTGGTTTGATTATTCAGAGTAGAAGCCCAGATTTTAGAGCCATAAAGGAGTATAATATTTCCAGCCTCCATGAGTAACTTCCTCCTACTTGGGAGTGGTCCTCCAATATTTGCCATCAGTCTACTCAGCTGTGTTGTAATTCTAGCTGCTTTCGCTGTTGCATACTCTATCTGCTCTGTGTAGGTCAGTTTCTAGTCCAGTCTAATCCCAAGGTATTTAATAGATCTCTTCGTTGGGATGACCAAGTCACCTATATTTATTTCAATCTCGGTCGGAATATGTCGTCTTGTTAGTAACAGGAGCTCCGTTTTATGCATGGCCAACTGTAGGCCGTGGGATTCCAGCCAGTTCTTAGTGCGCATCATGACTTGTCGTAGTCTGCGTTGAACTACTTCTGTAGTTCTACCTCTAATGACTGCCGCAATGTCGTCTGCGTACCCGACTAGGAAAGTATCCTCCGGCATTTCGATTCTCAGAATTTCGTCATAAGTTGCGTTCCAGAGGTCTGGTCCCAATATGGATCCCTGTGCCGCTTCGGAAGTGACCTGCATTCTTCTTGGCCCTTGGCTTGTATCATACGTCAGCTCTCTGTTCTTTAGGTAATCCGTAATAACTTTCATTAGGTACTCTGGAACATTAAAAATTGTCTCTAAAGCTTGTATCACGTCCGTCCACCTCAAACTGGTAAGGCATTTTTTAAATCTAAGGTCGCTAAGAGTACGACCGGCCTCGAATAAAGATTCCCGGATTGGGCAGCTTCGACTGTGCTTACTACCTCCTTTAGAGCTCCTATTGTAGATCTTCCGGGTCGAAATCCGTATTGTCGTGTGGAAAGACCTCCCGAAGATTTAATGGCTTCATCAAGCCTAGGCTTTATGAGCCTATCCAACAATTTGCCTGCAGTATCCAGCAGACAAAGGGGCCTATATGAAGATGGCGATTCTCGGTCTCCTTTACCCTTGCTGATGAGAACAAGTTTTTGTTTCTTCCAAGCGTCTGGAAATATCCCTTCTTTAAGATAGCTGTTATACATTCTTAGCAACGTTGCGGGGCGGTTCATTGCTATTTCCTTAATGACCTCTGCTGGAACGCCATCGGGTCCGGGAGCCTTTCTGTTCTTGAGACTGCGAACAGCTATTTTCAGCTCTGCTGTGGTGAACAAGGGAATATTGATATTGGTCTCTATCTCGATGTCATCATCTCTAATTTCGTGTCTTGGAAATAGTGTGCTCACAATATTGTGCATATTGTCTTCGTCCATAATTTCTACTAGGTTTCGTATCCCAAGTTTGTGCATCAGGAGTTTGTAACCAAGGCCCCAGGGGTTTTGGTTTATATCGGTCCTCAGTTCTTCCCACTTCTCCTTTTTACTTTTGAGTATTCGGGTTTTTAGCTGTTTTTTGGCTTCTTTATATGCACTACGCTCTATTTCTGCGTCGCCTCTGCGCCTGGCTCTGGTATACCTCCTTCTTGTTTGTAAGCAGTTCCGTCTGGATTCTTCGATCGAATCGTTCCACCAGTGTACTGGTTTCCACTTGAGACCTTTGTTAATTTTTGGCATTGCGCTGTTACAGGATCTTGTGATTGTCTCCATGGTGTGGGCGACTGTTGTTCTTGTGTCTGCTTCGCTTCCAAGTTCTCCTACTCGTCTGTCGATTTCGGAGAGCAGTACTGCTGTATTAAGCTTATTCACGTTCCATTTTCGGGTGGTTCCACTAGTTTTCACCTTATGTGCAGCTTCACCGTCTTTCAAACAGAACGATATAGTAGATGATCGCTGGCTGTATATATTTCCAGAACTCTCCAGTCCTTTAACTTATGGGCCATTTCCTCAGAGACAAAAGTTACGTCTGGGATAGTGCCCTCGCATCCAGGACGCCTGAAAGTTGGGACACTGCCAGTGTTTGCTGTCATCATCCCTAGTCGTGCTACCATATCTAATATTCTTCTGCCTCTTGAGTCGGTATTTTTTAATCCCCATTCGATTGCGCGAGAATTGAAGTCGCCTGCTACAATAAGCTTATTTCCCTTAAATCTTGCGAGATCTTCTATGTTGTTGAGTTTCTCTTGGAATGTATCGATATTGTCGTTTGGGGTTAGGTAACAGCTTACAAGGGTAAGGGTTCCAATCTGGACCCAAGCAAATCCGTTTCCCTTTCCGCTACTCTTTATGTGAATCTGTCTGTGGCGGGGGATCCATATTGCGCTAGTTTGCGATTCGTCCTCGAGCCATAATCCAGTAGTCATTTTTGTGTACTGTTCACTGATGATGATTATATCTGCTTCCTGTTCTCTAACGATTTGTGGCAGGAGAGCCACAAATGTGCCACTTTGCCTCTGTGCATGTTAGCTTGTAAGAACCTCAATGCGTACCGTTGTTGTTTTGGGTCCGTTTACAGCTTCGGGATCCAGGTATGTGATCTGTTGTTCTGATTTTGCTCTCTGAACAGACACAGCATTTCGGGGGGTTCCTACATTCCTTCATTTTATGGCCCTTTTGACCGCATCTTATACATAGACCCATTCCTTTCCTGTCAGGTCCTTTGCAGTGCCACTGCTTATGCCCCGATTCGAAACATTGATAGCAGCGCTTTTCTTCCTCCTTGTACCGTATACGACAGTATGTCCATCCGATTAATATTCGTCGTTTCTCGAGTAGTATGTTTGCGTCAGTTACTAGTAGCGACACAAAAGCTCCTTTCTGCTCTCTGCTGTTTGTGGTCGTCAGGCGAACCACTATATCCTCGTCTGCGGATTTGGTCACATTTTTTATGGCCCTTATCACTTCGTCTTCTGTCGTCAGGGAGTTGAGGTCCTGTATTTCTATTGTGGCCTTCGATTTCATACTCTGCACTACGGCCTCCTCTTTTAGTGTACCTATGATGGCTTCGCGGAACTCCTCTTTTCTCCCGCCTTTGCCCATTATTAAGAGCAAAGATCCTGTCTTTGTTTTTCGGACGGATTGAACTGCCACTTCAGTCTCTTCCGGGTTAATTTTTTCTCTCAGATTTTTGAGCACGTTGGCATAGCTGTGCCCATCTCTGGGTTTTATGACGACAGCGTCAGGTCGGTTCTGGGGTCTCTTGGGACGTTTTCTCTTTTGGGCTTTTGTGTTTACTTTTTTTCTGCTACTACCTCGGGCCTGGTTTCTGTACCTACTATGACCGCTGTGCTATCGCTAGCTTTTTTCTTCGTTTTCTTCTCGGGATTAGTTTCCACTGGGCTGGACGCGATTCTCTTATTTTTCGTTGTCTGGATTGTTGGAGCATCTGTAGTCTCCTTCTGCTGTGTTTTGCTAAGCTGCATTTCTTTTTCTGCATTTTTCCAGCTTCTACGGTAGTCTGCAATTACGTCCAATAGTTCGTCTAACTCAGACACGCCATTTTGGACGTCCATGCTGATATTTCTCAGTCTATTTATAGCCGTTCTCATTTTTCCAATCACGGTTTTGCATTTCCTCAATGCTTCCTCTTCTGATATTTTCATTTTGAGTATGAATTCTTGTATAGGTGAGTTGCAGCTCAGGGGGTTCTTCTCCGTTTGGGGATCGACTGCGTTGCCCTGTGGTGTTTCGGGGTTCTCTTGGTTATATTTACCGGCGTTTTTTCCTGGGGTACAATCCACGTTAGGTTGCCCCAAACTGTGTCCGAGTGTTCCCGTAGGTGTTCCGAAAACTCTTCCAGGGGGAGAACGCGCGAGTCTGTTGCTTCTTCTGAAGACATTTACTGCTGCGACTTCCTCGATTTCATTTATGCTTGTAGCTCTATCTGCTACCTCGGCCAAGCCTTTAACCGGAGTAGCATTGCGGTCGCTGGATGACGATGGCCGGGAGCCCGCTTGCTCACTCCCTATAACCGCCGGTACTGGGTTTATAACTCCCTGAACCGTAACGAAATTTCCTTTATGATTACTCATGTTGATTTTTTTTCAGGGTTTCTTCCCATAGCATTTTATACCTACTGCCAGGTGATTAATATACAGCCGCTCCTAACATGGAATCAGACGCTGGCCAAGAAGCCGCTCAATATGAGATCCGTCGCGCTTGGTCTATACCTGTTGGTCCGCAGGGGATATTTGATTTCTCCCCTACCACCCATATCTAAGAAGCATTCCCCTATCCGCCACCTGGGGACGCGCCCTATTGGGGTTACAGGTTCCCCGTAGGGGAACGATATCGCGATGAAATCGGACAAACCATTGATTTGTTGATATTAAATTGATGAGCAACTTCATTCATTGATTTGCCTCTTTTTGCCAAAGACCTTACAATGGCAAATTTGCTATCTGCTGACAGCTCTTTCTATTTTAAAATTCACAATTTGCAAAGTTTTCATTAAACTTTTATTTTAATTCCTCTAGTTGATCTCCTTTTACCTTTACCACATTGCGTTGCATTTTTTTTCTCGCTAAATTTTTTCACTTTTTTTATAAATCGAAAAAAATTAAGTAGAAAGAGAAGCAAACAACGCTTAATGATACCTTTTATTAAAATTTAGAATGAATAAAAAAAACATTAGTGGAGTGGAATTGGATAACGTTATAAGTTTCGAACCTCGATTAAATATCATACAACATAGCGTTGCATTTTTTTTCTTGCTACTGTAGGTCGTCGGTGCCTAGGTATAATATTCGTTTATACAAGCACAACTTATTATTCAGGTGATTCTTTTCATCCTTGGTAGTACGAGTAAAACAGAACAACCTATGTATTGACTGTTTCGATGTTGGTCATAGGTTGGATGAATGCAGCCGGAAGTTCGAATGGTTCGGTCTGCGATCTGCGACATTACACTTTGCTGCACCGGGAGGTGTTTCGATCCTCTCGGGAACTTGGAGTTTTCGATGCGGCAAGTTCCTGTAGTGTAGCAGTGATGTGCAGAACTGTTTTGCTGCACATATATGGGCAGATTCTTTTGGGATATTTGTCATCGAGGGCAAATATTTAGAGCTTTTATTTCGAAAAGTTGCAGAGGAAAATTAGGATTGCCAACAGCAGCAATAAGAAGAGGTGTAGGACCTACTATTGAATGGCGCTTAGTTCGCATTAGTAATTTACTTTGAATAATAATGGTTACGAAGGAACTCAGCGGAAAATCTAATGGAATTTTGCAGCTAAATGATAGAGAGCCTGGACAGGGTTCTTCGTGGAATGGCTTACCGCAAATACTTAGGAGAAAGATGTCGAGGTTGATAAATTGAAAGGTTGATTGAGCCACGACCATACCTGGTGGACGTGTAGGAATATGGGCCGCTGAAGTTAAACCTTCCACTTACAGGGCAATAGACCTATTCCGTCTGTCCCTACAAAGGCTATATATAACTGAAGCATCGGAGAGGACCACCCGCCCACTAGACGCGGAAATTATAGGACCTCGTTCGTCCTAATAATTCACCAGGGAACCTAGTTCGTTCAATGGTCGTGAGAGCCGAAGACCTAGTTCGTCGGAAGCTCTTGTTCCGATTTAGTGGAGTGGAACAATAAGACTCAATACCTAATTTTTTCTGAAATTTAAATTTTAAAATCTAACGGATTAGAATTTGAATAACAGCAAGCTGGCAGAATTTTGGTGAAATTCGACTTGTTGAATTAATATAAAAGTTTTGTTTTTCTTTTATCTTCCCAGCAGTAGGTTTGATGGAGAATATTTTTTTGTTGCAGTACTGCAAGGGCGCCGGCATGTTTATGTCTGACGATCTATGATTCCCACCTCTGGCGACATAAACAGGATTGGCATCGACTTGTTCGCAATTTGGCAAGAGAGGGCGCTGCAGTGTTTAATAAAGCTTTTTTATATTTTGATATTAATATTGTTTTTGATATTTAATTTTTGTTTTGTTTTATTAATTAATTAATTGATTTTTGTTTTATTAATTTCCATTCGTTCTTATGACATCCAAAGGGATGCAACCTAATTTGTTTAAAGATTTGCTTAAGTTTGTAATATTTGTGAAATAGTTGTCTTTAAGAATTTGAAGAAATTTTAAATAGTTCAACAATAATTGTAATTGTGATAATTTAATTTAAACTTAAGAAAATTTTGTGAATTCTGTGATAATTTTGTAAAAAAGAAAACAAATATATAAAATATAAACTAAATATTAGCATTTTATGCAAGCCAATTCATATGAGAGATATTCTTATATTAGAGTACATTTCAAACAAATTAATGGCAAGATCTATTGTGTACAAACACAAACAAAATAGACAACAAAAAAAAGGAAAGTATTGTGAGTGTAAATTATCGTGTTGGAACTATTTTGATGATATTTTTTTTGGCTCCTTTTTTTGTAGTGTCATAAACAACAGCCTTTTTTTTGTGTGTCTTCACCCCCCAAATACAGTCCACGAATTATCAGAATGATTCAAATGAAATTTATTTGGCATTTTTAAATAAAATAAATAAAGTTTTTCAAAGCGAATCTACAGAGATTCACAATTTATATGATCAAATGTTAAGGCTAGCAAAAATAATTTTAAGTAATTTTATAAAACATTCTAATATAAATAATGATGCCATTTATTTAACTGATATTATGAATAATGTTACGCATATCGAAACGACCTAATATCGTTTAAATACATGCAAAGACCATGAGGCAATGCGTACACAATACAACCGACACAAATGCACACTAACGCATACATCGAACTGATTATAAATAAACCAGCTACAACAAGTATGAGAGAAAAAGGGACAGACAAATAAGCAAACCCAAAAACAAACAATGTAGTCGCAGAAGAATTCTCGAAAATGCGATACCCAGAACATTCCACTTCGAGAACCATCATCAGACTGATTTTGCGGACATATATAAAGGCGACACAAAGCAGAGAACAAGTCAGTTGTAATTGAGACAGTCTTGCGTGAAGTTGCGTGTTAACTAATCAGTCGCGGTGTGAAGACAAGTTGCGTGCGAAGTAAAAAGTCGTGATTCGAAGATATCCGTTGTGAGCAGTATAGCGAATAGTTGTGTGTGAATAATACACAATATACAATACAAGCAATAAATTGTAGTAATTATTGTTGTACCGGTTAAGTGTGAACAGTGGCACATAAGAAAGTGTGGACAATAAAGAGAGTTTAATTAAAATAAGACACATATTTGTTTTTACTTAGTTTGCAATCAACGAACTCATATTTAAACGTTTTTAAAAAGGTAAAAACGTAACAATTGGTGTCAGAAGTGGGATTGCAAAATCCAAAAGTGAAAATAAATAAATAAAATGAAACTCTCCGAGTTAAGAGTGGACCGGCTTAAGCGAGAGCTGGGTAAACTAGAGCAGCCAACAGCGGGCACTAAGAATGAGCTGCAGGGGCGGTTAAGGGAACAACTGCAGCTTCAGGGCATCGACATCGAATCCTACGAGTTCGAGGATGAAGAGGAACGAGAGTTACAGGCCCCTGCAACGCCCAGCGGTATCGACATAAATTCGTTGCTAGCCGCTATGATGGAGAAAATGCAAGTAGCCAATCAGAAACAAAGTGAACAAATGATGGGGAAAATGCAAGTAGCAAACCAGAAACTTCTGGCTGATGTTCAAAAAGCTTCTAGAGCTGAGTCTCGAAGAGACAGTGAACAAATGATGGAGAAAATGCAAGTAGCAAACCAGAAACAAAATCAACAAATGATGAAACAAATGCATGCTGCAAACCAAAAGTTGTTTGAAGCAACGACAGAGAAGCTGCAGGAAATACGTGAGTCATTCAGCAAAAGAATTACCAGTGTCGCGGTAAAAGTACCAGTGGAGGAAAAGATAAACAACCTCCAGAGCCAGCGACCGGAACCAGTGCGAGTCGTATCCGAAAGTACCGGCAGGATAAAACCACCTTGTTTTGATGGAAGCTCACCTCTATCCATATTCAAGTTCCAATTCGAGACGGTAGCCAGCAGAAACGGATGGGGCGATGAGGAAAAGGGTTTGGAACTGATTTTGGCGTTAAAAGGTGGCGCAGCTCAAATCCTAGAAACCATGCCGGCCAGCTGCAGAAACAACTACAAGGACTTAATGGTGGCGTTACAGCGTAGATTCGGCGACGAACATAAACGACGACTGTATCGCTTGGAGCTAAGATGTCGTACGCAAAAGGCTAATGAGTCACTGCAAGCCTTTGCAATGGAGGTCGAAAGATTGGTGCAGCTTGCATACCCAGAAGAGAATCACCCGTTGATAGATAACTATAAAACCGAGGTGTTTGTTAACGGTATACGGGACCCTGACATCAAACTTGCGGTATGTTCTACACTGAAGAGAACCTTTGCAGAGACCGTGGCCTTCGCACTAGCCCAGGAGACTGCTCACACGATTTCCAGACCACAAGTAAGCAAAGTGCGAAGAATGGAAGTAGTGGAGGAAGATGAATGCCTTTTAACTAAAATTAAGGAGATGGTGGAGCAAGCTTTGGAAGAAATCGGACGAAAGGCTAAACTTAAATGCTTCAACTGTGGAAAGGGTGGTCATTTCCAAAGAAACTGTAAGGCGCCACGGAAAAGATCAAGACCGGTCTCACCAACAAGACGACATGCCGTTGAAATACCTAAGGCTTCTGAGGTACACAACGTTGAAACGAGTAGTTCCAAGAGAATGCGCAGAAAACATGTGGATAGCAACGAAGAACGAAGTGGAGTAGAACATAGAAATTCTGACGCTCCCTCGAGCCGACCTCGTAATTTAGAGCGTAAACATTGTGTGAAAGCTGAGAAGAAGGAAGCCATCATCGATATCCGGCGAATGCTAATCGGGGCCAACGAAGGCTGGTCCAAAGCACAAAGGAGTGACGCAATACTGGAGAAGATAATAGCAGCTAAGGAAGAGGAAGATATCCGTTGTAAGCAGTATAGTGAATAGTTGTGTGTGAAAAATAGTGAACCAGCAATTATTGCTGTATCGGTTAAATGTGAACAGTGGCGCAAAAGTAGTGTCATAAATAAAGAGAGTTTTATTGAAATAAAACACATACTTGTTTTTACTTAGTTTGCAATCAACGAACTCATATTTAAACGTTTTTAAAAAAGTAAAAACGTAACAATAAGAATAATTTTATTTATGATTATGATCAAGTTTATTTGGGTCTTCACGCAAGTAATTTAATTTCAAAACGAAAATTAATAAACACTGTATAAATTTTTATATATTCTTACGTTTTTACCTTTTTAAAAACGTTTAAATATGAGTTCGTTAATTGCAAACCAAGTAAAAACAAATATGTGTTTTATTTCAATAAAACTCTCTTTATTTATGACACTACTTTTGCGCCACTGTTCACATTTAACCGATACAGCAATAATTGCTGGTTCACTATTTTTCACACACAACTATTCACTATACTGCTCACAACGGATATCTTGGAACCACGACTTTTTACTTCGCACGCAACTTGTCTTCACACCGCAACTTCACGCAAGGCTGACTGAATTATACTGCCTCACTCGTCTGCGTTGTCTTGCCCTTTTAAGGCCGTGTTACATAGAACTTTTGCTTCGCATTGCGTTACAAATTCGCTTTGACAATTAAGATAAATGTACATGTTTATATGGCACTTGTCACATAAACAGCTTTTAACGCAACGCAAAGCGAAAAGTTGGGCATCTCTCATCTTTTTGCGCGCTTTGACAATCAGCTGTTGATTATTCTGTAAATATTTTTGGCAAATTTGCGCGCAAATTTTATTTTTTTAATATTTGTCTTTAAATTTTATGTTTTTTAGTTTTTTTAGCAGTACAATTATAAGTATGTCCAATAAATCCTCCAAATCCATTTTTAGTCCTTATTTAAATACAAAATATTAAAAGCAAAACTTACGCGCCAACCACTTTTAAAAGATAAACAAACAACGCGAGTGTTGTCAAAGTTTTTGTTGTGGCATACACCTTTTGCTTTACGCTTTTCTGTCAAAGTTATAAACGTCACGCAAAGCAACAAAGTTTTATCTGACACGGCCTTTATAGTGCAACACGAACAGTACATCGAACGTTCTTGAAGAAGAACGTTCGCGGTTTCGCACTCTCGAAAACACTATGCAGACTGCATTACTTGTTGTTGCGCTTGCTTACTTGTTTATCCCTCATGCTTGTTGTTGTTGGCTTATTTGGAAGATGTTCGATGTATTTGTTAGTGTGTATTGTATACACATTGCCTCTTGTTGCGTTCGCTTATGTTGCTTTTGCGTTATCCATCTCTCTCATGCTCATACTGATGTAATTGTTGGTTTATGTATGGGTTGATGTAAATATGAGTTAGTGTAGCTGGTAGCTTTTGTTATTGTTTTTATGTGCAATGATATTAGGTCGTTTCGTTCTGCGTAACAATATATTGAATCAAATTTTAAAACGTTTTAGTTTTGAAAATAACAGTTTTAAATATGATTAATCCTCAATTTATTATGGAAGGAAAATATAACTCATGTATGGAAATTCTAAATGTGTTTCCAAACATTGTAGATCAAGATGAAAAACAAATGTTGGACTCTGAATTTAGAGAGCTAAAATTTTTGAATTTTAAAGACATTTTTGATGATTTTGAAATTAATTTACCAACGTTTTGGAAAACAGTTTGTGGACAAAAGCGTGGCGATAAAGCATCTGCTTTCCCATTGTTAGAAAAATTTATTCAACAAATAATGATACTGCCACATTCTTCTGCGAATGTTGAACGTATTTTTAGTCAGGTCAATCTTAATAAAACTAAATTTCGATGTTCCCTTATAAACGAATCTTTAAAGGTATTCTTTATTCTAAAGATTTTTTAAAATATAACAATTCAAATTGTTTTGATAAAGATATTAAGAAAGATATTTTTTTAACTCGACAAACTCAAGCATGTATTCTCAAAAACTTAAAACCAATTTTCATTTTATCTTTATTTTTACTTAAATATTTAACTCAAAAACTTGAACTTATCTCATATTAATTAAAGTATATATTTACTATATAGTATGTACATACATATGTATAAATAAAAATTAAAAATAATGAAAATTCAGACATATTTGTATAACATAACATTAATATGTTGATTTCTTTTGTTTTGATATATATTTATTTAATAAAAAAGTTTGATTTCATACATTTATAACAAGTGCTTTTTTAATTGCCGATTTTTAAAATCTAAATGCCGATTTTTTTTGACAAAGTTGCCGATTTTCCTTCAAAATTATCTGGCACCCCTGCTCTCAACATACATTCTCTTCAATAGTTAAGTCAATTTCATCTCATAATAATTCCATATCCACCTCGGATAACATTGAAAATACTCTTACTGAAAAACTAAGAGAATTAATTGATTACGATGGTATTGAAACCAGCGTTGCCACTGAACAAATTTTAATCCTACCAAATTTTTGTCAAAGCCTACCAAAATCGTTGAAAACCTACCAGTTTTTTAAATAATGTAAATATATGTATATATTTTTTTGAGAAAAAGTATGACTTTTTATTAAAAAAGTATTAAGCCCCAGTTAGCCATACGTAACGTAACGTACCGTAGCAAACGTTTTATTTTTATCATAGGGAGAACAATGTAAACGATTACTGAAACGTTCTCTCTCCGTAACAAAACGTAGCAACCTGTATAAAACAGAATTCTCCTACGTTTTTACGTGACATTTGAACATGAGTGATGGGACTATTGAATGCAGAGTTGTATTTGGACACAAATGCCCTCTTTGGTACATTCATGATTATTTATATAAAACTTTTACATTGTCACATGTATATAAAGCAATTTTTAATTTTTTATTAAAATAATAACAAAATAATTTTTTTAGAAATAAATACTAATTGCCTTGTTTCTATTGTGCTCACAATACAATTTTAACAAAATAAATAAATTTGTATGTATTTTGAGTGACGAAGTGGTACGAATTCTCCTTTTTGGTACTTTTAAATTTGTACATAAAAAATGGTTTTTCTTTAATTATTATTATTGTGATTGTAATGTGTGTAAAAAATGTTGAAGCATAACAAATAAAAAGTATGTATTTTGAGTGGCAATGTAACGCAAATGTCTTTTTTGGTACTTTCCTATTTATACATAAATCTCTAAAATTGTTTAAAACATATTCTTATGATTCCAATGTTCTTAAAGAATTATAAGTGTATTTGCTATTATTACTTTTCTAGCTAAAGGTATTGTTTTGCAATTTAATTAAAAAAAAAACAAAAAAATCAATTTGAATAGAACAAAATTCGACCGTACTTATATCTAAATATAATAAATATAAACTCAGATTGAACCAAATATGTAATATTCTATAATATTACAAGAATAAATACTGATAATAACATAAAATTTAAAAAAAATATATATAAGTTAAATTAAGTACTTTTTTGCTTATCAAAATGATATTTAATTTAATAATTTTTCTTATAGCGATCTTACTCGCTTGAGCTGTACTTAACAATTGATTAATAATTAAAAGAACTAAGCATAATACGAGCTTCATACATGTTATTGTTGTATGTAATTATGTCGCCAGTTCAGCTTAATAATTTGTTGGTAGCGATGTAATTGCGTATTTGACAATTATGCTATTCTCGTAATGAGAAAGCTTTGTTACAGCAGGTTAAAGCTTTTCTGTTGGTATGTTCTTTTTTAAAGATCATGATAAAAAGGAAAATAGAATGAGTGATAGAAGTATGTATGCATGATTGTAACACAGCATCTCAACATACGCAACCAAGCGAACATTTAAGTGATAATTTGTATTAACGCAGCTTGGCGACAGATAAATGTATGAAACAAAAAGTAGATATTTTATTTACTGTGTTAACTTATATGTCGCTTAAGTGAATCAGACATCTAATGGCTAAAAATGGCACTGAAGCTGTACCATAAGTGACAGTATTTAGCCGAAAAGGCATCAACTCATCAGATGGATTCTCCCGCCAAAGGATTAATTGAAAATTTCTATCCTTGTCACCGATCATAACCTGACAATATCTGCAGTGATTACATACTTGTGGAATCGAAAACGGATTAATGTAGAATGCAATTCTTCTTGAACTGTAGGACCGACCATTAACAGTTTGTTAAGTGAAACATGTGAAGAAGTTCTACATGAAGCATCAAATACTACCCGAAGTTTGGTAGTTGTACTCAGAGGGCTCAAAACACATTGATATGGAATAAAATAGTGGGGAGTATCAGGAAATTTGTCCAAAAGAGACATATGACCCAAGTTGAAGTACTTCTTCATGAAATCATGATACATCTGCCTCATAGTATCGTCTTTGGAAAGAGAGAAATCGTCGCTTGGCAGTTTCAAACGGAGATCCTTATAATTTAGGATCAGACTTGATAGGTAAAAAAACCTCAAACCGTCCCGACGCAAGGTGCCGTACTGTAGTCTTGAACACGTTCTCACATTTTTTATTCTCATCAGAATAAATTTCAGTTGATTCGGTTGGAAGTTCTTCTAACTCCCAAAATTTCCGGACGATCGAATCAACATTGCTCTCGTCTTCGATTGAAGTATTTATATGAAATACTTTAGTGTTACAAGAGTCTTTTGAATGATTGTATCTTCCAGTAACAATCCAACCAAGAGAAGTCTTTTGAAGAACGGGAAGACTCGGGTCCAAATTGATTTGGCCAACACACATTAAGTCAAAGAAAGGACCTGCGCCAATTAACAAATCAATTTTTTGCGGCTTATAGAAGCAAGGGTGAGCTAATTTCACGTTTGATGGGATACTCAAACTAACCATGTTGACCCTACGATCAGGTTGCAAGTTTGTAATTGATTTCAATACCCAAAACTATGATGTGAATTGGGTAGAGTTGACACTCGAGGTAACAGTCAAATTGAAACGAGATTTGGATAATGAATTTGTTTCAAATATAGCGTATTTAACATCAACCGAGGACCGTGAAATAATTGGTTTGACTACAGCAAACTTAGAAAATTTATCTATGCACGTTAAAAACAATTGCTTTCCAGTAATTAATATATCGATATGAAGAATTTCCCCGGGGAGGTGTGGAATTGGTGTTTTACCTATTCCAGGATTGGGTGGCCTTCGTTGATATTTATTCCCTAATCATATTTTGCAATTCGTTTTAATGATTTTTTTATGTTTGGAAAATAATATTCACGAGTTATTTGTCGATAGTTTTCATGTAAGCCCCGATAAGCCCGATTGTGTTCCGTTGCTATCACTTCCATTTGATCATCTTTATTGATTAAATCAATTAAGAGAAGCTCAGTGTGGATAAATTTAATGCCAGGAAGAGCCGATAATACTGCGTCCTGTATCTCAGCTAATGTCCTAAGATCACAGAAAATTCCGTTGGTAACGTTAGGGTTAATAGTGGCTTTTAAGCACTGAAGCAGATTCTCGAGGGAGTCAAAGGTGATCGTATGACGAATTAATTTATTGAAAATAATTTTAGTATTTTTGCTAAAAGATCTTGATTTGGAAATCATTAACTAATTTCTGAATTGATTAATAGGGCAATTGACTGTCTTAATTACTTTACTTAGAGATTGTTCGCTGTGGACGTTGCCGTCTGATGTAACTTCACTCAAATGGCGCGAAAATTGACGAAAAAGTGCATCCGCTACCACATTATCTTTTCCAGGTTTGAAATGAAAAGTGGGCGAAAACTCTTCGATGAACGCTCGCCATCTTTTCATTTTAGCATTAGGGTGTTTCTCTGACATTGCAAAGATCAGTGGCTGGTGGTCAGTAAAAATTTGTATGTCCTTGATTCCGTATAAATAATGACGAAGCTTTTTCAAAGCCCACACTATAGCAAGTAGCTCACGTTCGTTAGTATCATAATTTTGTTCGCTAGCAGAAAGCGTTCGCGATATCATTGTAATAGGGCGACATTTTTGCGACAAAACCGCGCCTAAAGCTGTAGAAGAGGCATCTGTTGTGAGCTCGAAAGGTTGGTTATAATCAGGATATTGAAGTAAAACATCTTCTGAAGCTAGTATCTTTTTTATTCGATCAAAGGCTTGTAGAGCTTCCGGATTCAAATCGATTTTTGTATTCCTCGAATTGCGCGTTCCCACATGCCCATTTTCTCCGCGAAGATAAACGGTCAAGGGTTTAACTATTGAGGCATAATCTTTTATAAAACGTCGGTAGTAGCCGGATAAGCCAAGAAATGAACGTAATGCTCGAAGGGTTTGGGGACGTTCATAATTAATAATATCATGAACCTTATCCGGACAGGTGCTAATGCCTGCTTCAGAAACGAGAAACCACAGAAACTCCACTTGAGTTTTAAAAAATTTTGATTTTTCAGGCGATACTCTCATTCAAGCATTTTCAAGTTTTTGGAGTATAAGGTCGATGTGTTTTAAATGCGACTCGCCATTTGGAGAGTAAATGATTATGTCGTCAACATAAACATGACAATATTTTCCTATAGCTTCACGTAAAACATCATCGATAGCCCTTTGAAAGATACTGGGCGCATTTCTTAAACCAAAGGGTAATCTGCAGAATTCATATTTTCCATTATTGACATTAAACGCCGTTTTTTGCCTATCCTCCTCACACGAATGATTTGATGAAATCCGGACTTAAGGTCTAAGGTTGTAAAAAATTTAGAATTTCCTAAGTTGGCCAAGATTACAGATGTGTCCGGAATGGGATATCGATCAGGAATTGTTCTTTCATTAAGTTTACGAAAATCGATTACCATTAGCAATTTGGGCCTTCCATCTTCTTCAAAACCCTTCTTAGACACTACATGAATAGGCGAATTATAAGGCGAGCATGATTCCCTTATTATTCCTTCTCTAAGAAGTGTTTTTATCTCATTATTGATAAATGGAGCTACGGAAATGGGATAGGGGTAACTTCTACTATATATCGGTTCGTCTGTATTTGTACGAATTCTGCCCTGAACGGTCGTATTGTAAGGCAAGGCTCTGTTTGGGTCAGTAAAGGCGTTAATATTCTTATTTATTATTCGTCGAAACTGGGCTTGAAATTGGGCTGGAACTGTATCTTCTTCTATTTTGACAAAATTTACTTGATCACATGAAAGATGTTGTAATTTTGCTTTACCGTTTCTATAAAGCAAATACCCTCCTTCAGTATCGATATTTGCATTAATTTGCCTCAAGGAGTCATAACCTATAATACCGTCGAACGTGTTTAAGTTTGAAAGCAGAAAGAACGTCGAGGTATTGTCTAAAACATTAATAAGGCATTTCCTGTCTATGATATTATTACCGTTTATTGATTTTAAATTGAAAGGTCTTTCCAAAGGTTTAATTCCTTGAAGAAATGAAAAATGTTTTATATAATTTTTTGCCGTGCAAGTATCAATTAAAATACGAAGCTCCTGACCGTTTTTGCACTTTTTCGTAATAAACGGCAGGAGCGAATTTAGTTTAAAAAATTTATTTCGTCACCATATTCCGCTATAACATCATCGTTATAATTATGATGGTCATTCTGAGAGCTCTCATAGTAATATTCATTTTCAAAATCATTTTTCTGACTTAAGGTTTCCCCTTCATTTGAAAAAGTTCGTATTTCCTCCGGCATATAATTTACCCTTTGTAGTTTGGGAATGAGTGAACGATCCGATTGTAACTGTTCCCGATTCCGTTTATATGGTAGTGACAAATTAGGACTTAAATTCTGCATTTTAGAGATATTTGGTTGAACTGAATTTTCTATATGCTGTTGATTATGTAGGTTGGAAAAATTTTTAACCTGTATTGTTATCAACTTCCATTGGAGTTGATCTATCGACAGTGTTTTGATTGAAACGTGTAGTCACCTGAGGTCGGTTGTTGCGATCTATGTGTTTGTATTGAGACAATATTGGCCTATTTGGCCTAAAAGTATTTCCAACCGCAAAAGCCTCTGCAAAATCGTAGCGTTTGTGATTAATTTGGAGTTCCTGGGCAACTGTAAGAGCAGTTGGGAGATCTTTGGGCCTAGCAGAAAAAAGTATATCACACAACGGGCGACGAAGTCCTGATACAAAAACGCGTAAAGCGTTTTCTCTAGCACGTTCATTTAAAGTAGCGATGACATCTCTATTCTCGTTGTAAGTCATGATTTGTTTATTTATTATAAGACAAAGCTTCCTGTCTACCCTATTGTAGTACTCAGTAATAGAGAGATTATCCTGCCTAAGAATACTTAACTCATTCTCCAGTACATACAATGGTGTCTTATCGGCATATTCTTGATCTAACCTAGCTATAATTGCTCTAAAATTAAGCACCGTGTTAAAAGATGCAAGTGTGGTGTTTGCAGAGCCTATAATTTTGTTCCGGAATATGCCCATATTTTTCCGAGCCCTCGGTATAGTAGTTGATGGTAAATTCAGCCGCACTTCGCCAGGCTGGATAAGAAACAGAATCGCCACTGAATTCGGGAAGTGACTTTATTAAATCTAAACTTGAATTATTTTCCTTAATCAATGGATCAAAAGAAACAGGCAAATACTGTTCAACGCCACGTGGTTTTAACTGATTGATCGCCAAAGTCAAGTTATTTAACTGTTCTAATAACTGTTGTTTCGTTCTTTCATTCACCTCATTGACGATTTCTATAACCTGTTCTCTATTCGGAAACATTTTGTCAAATTGTAAATAACTTTCACTAAAAAACTATGTAGAAAAAATTTTATAAAATTTTTGAATATTTTTCACCCTTCGCACTTTATCAATAGGAATACTAAAAGCAATCGTCGTTTTAATAAACAAATTTCCTTTAAAATTTTACACGCGGAGTTTTAATTTTTCAATACGTAGAATATAACACCAATTTTTAACAATGCAACAATTGTTCACGATTTAATATTAATATAATATCCACTTAAATATGTTTTAAATGACCACTTACATTTTTAAATTTATTCGCAGTCATCGACTAACGTCTGCATTAAACGGTCGACTTTCTTTCAATTCGTTGCGATTCAGTTCTGCGTTATTGTTTAATTCTTTTTCTAATATACAGTGATCAACATTAATTTTCCGGCAGTGATTTTAAATTATTTTCACGATATCGCGTAGTTGATATGTCCGGTCTGCCCAATTTGGGGGACAACCGCTTTTCTTTATTAGCGGATTCCCCTCGCGCAAAAAAGAAACGTACGCACCAGAATATTTTGGAAGCTTTCCCTGAATTGCCAAACACCCAAAAACCTGATCCGAAATACGTTGTAATATCGGCAACATCTGGTAATAAAACATTACAGCAATTTTCTTGTTTCTCGGTTTACCGATCTTTAAAATTAATTTGCTCGGATATTCTGACTGTATCAGAACTAAGGGATGGCAATCTGTTGCTCCTAATAGGCAACAAATCTAATGCTGAAAAACTCATTAAATACAAAATTCTACCTGGGATCTGTAATATATCCTGCAAATATCACTCCAATCTGAATTCTTCTAAAGGTACTGTTTATGCGCCCTATTTAAACGACGTTCCAGAATCTGAGATTGTATCAGAACTTAGCTCCCAAGGTGTTACTGATGTTTATAAATACCAAAGGAAGAATGATGAAGGTGTCTTTAAACCAAGTGGGGTTCTCCTACTAACCTTCGATCGCTATTCAACACCAGAAAAACTAGATATCTCCTGGCATAAAGTGAAAGTTCGCCAATATTTTCCTAATCCTATGCGCTGTAAAACTTGTCAATTACTCGGGCACACGAAAAAATGGTGCAAAAACAATCCATTGTGTGAAAACTGTGGTCTACCCCCTCATACCCCTGACAATTGTACACGGACTTTTTGCATAAACTGTTCTGACGAACACCCGTCTTCTTCCAAAGAATGTAAAATTTACAAACAACAAAAAGAAATTTTAAAAATAAAAACAAAAGAAAAATGTACCTTGAAAGTCGCTAAAGTAAAATATCAGTCGCTAAAATTAAGTGAACCACAAAGTGAAACATATTCTGATGTCTTAAACAACAAAATCAACAAAAAGTCTAACACAAATAACAATTCTCCTAGCAACAGCTCCGCAATAGTCAACATTGAAGAAAATAAGTCAACTAAACAAACAATTCCCCAAAAATATAACAGTACTGAAACAAAAAAAAATACAATTGATAACTCATTTACTTCTGCAAAACAACAAACAAACCTACTAAACACATCAACAAATAAAAATAACAATTTAAAAACTTTGCCTACAATAACAACTCGCTCTATGACCAAATCTTTAGCTAGTACATCAACAACAAATACTTTAAAAAATAAAGAAACACACAGCACAAAACAAAGCAAAAACCTCGCTTTGCCTAAGACAACAATAACAACAGCAATCAACAATTCTTTTATTGAACAAAGAGAACTAAAAGAAATAATGTCAGTAGACAACGAATAATTAGTCCTCTACTTTTAAAATGAATTTTAAAATTCTTCAATGGAATATTAATGGTCTAATTAATTATTATCACGAACTACAACTAATAATCAAAGACCATCACCCGGACATTATATCTATCCAAGAAACTCATATACCATCCACCATTACTAATAATATAATATACCCTAAACAATACAATGGTTTTTTTCATAATTTAGCCAGTAACAATACTGCTAAACAAGGTATTGCAATTTTAATAAAAAAATCAATACCCCATAAATTACTATACACAGATCCAAATATAGCTTCCATTGCAATCGAAATAGATATTGGTTTAAAATTTAATTTTGTTAACACCTATATTCCACCACATCAACCCATCTCTGCAAATAATTTGAAACATGCCTTAAACAAAATTAATCCCCCCCTGTTCTTTACTGGTGATCTTAACTCTTGGAGTACACTCTGGGGTTCAAGAGTTACTAACTCACGTGGTAAAATTTTGGAAAATTTAATTTTAAGTGAAGATCTCATAATTCTTAATAATGGCAAACCTACGCATCTATCCACTCACAACACATTTACACATGTCGACATTTCTTTATGTTCGCCACAGATTGCCCCCTTCTGCTCTTGGGATACTCTTGATGATTTACATGGTAGTGATCACTATCCTATCATAATTAATATAGAAAAAAACTTTAACATTCCTTCTTATGCTAGGAAGCCAAAATATAAAATAGAATCTGCAAACTGGTTTTTATATCAAAGTTATTGTAAAGAAAACATACCAAAAATCAATAACTTTATGAATGTTAATCATCAAGCAGCTTTAATCACTAAAGCTATCAAAGCAGCAGCAAATGTCAGCATTCCCCAAACTAACAACAAAAGTCCAGCACGTAGTGTTGCCTGGTGGAATCGGGAGTTAGAATCATTAAGAAATCTCAAACAAGATCAATTCCATATTTTTAAAAGGAACAGAAATGATATTAACCTAATACTCTATAAAAAGTATAATGCTATGTTTAAAAGAGCCGTAAAACTTAGTAAAGCTGCTTGCATGCAAAAGTTCACATCTAACATCAACCCTTCCTCTTCGCCCAAACGAATTTGGAATGATATAAAGCTTCTTACCGGTGGCTTAAGTACGCAGTCTATCAAATATCTTAAATCGGGATCAAATATGCTTTCTTCTCCAGCTGATATCGCCAATTGTTTTGCTAAACACTGGTCTATACTGTCAGAAGACTCCAATTTTTCACCAAATTTTCATAAGCAAAAATCAGATGTTTGTATTCTTACCTACAATCCAAATCTTTCCAACACAAGTGCTAACAAAATCGAACTCCCTATTAATATGATTGAACTTGAAGACGCATTACATCTAGCCAAAGGCAAAACTCCTGGTGACGATCGCATATCGTATCCGATGTTAAAAAACCTACCGAAATGCTCAAAAATTCAGCTCCTCAATATTTACAACAACATCTTTTCATCCAACGTTTATCCCCAAGCTTGGAAAGTAGCAACTGTAATTCCGATTCCTAAGCCAAAACACGATCATACGGCTCTCACTGGCTACCGACCCATATCCCTATTACCTTGTATCAGTAAAACATTGGAAAAAATAATATCTAGAAGACTAATGTGGTTTTTAAAGGCTAATAATCTCATATTTCCTAATCAAGTAGCTTTCATGAAAAAACAAGGTACGGACGACTTTCTTATTTACCTCCAGCATTTCATTTCAAGATCTTTATCAAGCAAAAACCACGTTAACATTCTATCCACCGATTTTGAGAAGGCTTTTGACCGTGTAGGCGTCCATGTAATCCTTGAACAACTAGCAGATTGGAACATTGGCAAAAAAATGTACTCAATAATCAAGAATTTTCTTACTAATCGTAAATTCAGAGTTAAAGTGGGCGGTCAACAGTCAAAAACTTTTGGCCTATATAATGGAATACCACAAGGTTCTCCCTTATCTGTGGTGCTTTTTATAATTGCCTTTAATCAGCTCAGCAAAATTATTTCCTCTCATAAACAGATAGAACATGCTATCTATGCAGATGATGCATTTATCTTCACAAAAATAAAGGATAATAATAAAGTTAAAGACGCCTTCACAAATATTCTGAGGGATATTGATAACTGGAGTCTCATATCAGGTGCCAAACTTTGTATTGAAAAATGCAGTCTTTTACATATCTGTAATAAAAGGAACTGCAACTTATTTGACGTCGAATACAAAAATATAAAAATTAAACGTGTAAACCACCTACGCATTCTTGGTATCATCTTCGACAAGAGTTTCACTTTTAAAGAACATTGCTTAGAACTCAGGAAAAGCCTCAACACCAGATTGAACATAATAAAGTTCCTGACCTCCAAGAATTGTAACATACATATCTCCACAATGGTTAATATAACTCGTTCTATCCTTCTAGCTAAAATAGATTATGCTCTTCCTATTTATGGTTGGTGTGCTCCATCACATATAAAATTAATTAAGGCACCATATCATGCTGCCGCTCGTCGGAGCATTGGAGCTTTCCCTACAAGCCCAATTATCAATATTTTAACTGAAGCCGGTCTACAGTCCATTGAGGACCGCACTGTTTCCCTAACCTACAAACTTATCCTAAAGCTTCTTATCAGTAGAAATAAAGTTTTATATCGAGAGGTATTAAAAGCACTCAAATATAAAAGAAGTAACAGAATAGAATCAATCATTGGTAGATGTTGTAAATTATCACAAAACCTCGATTTACAAATTAACCCTATATTCTCTAAACAACAGTCGGAACCACCTTGGCTATTGGATGAATCTTCTTGTATAAGATCTATGATTAATCTCACGAAAGCTAACACCCCACCCACGGTTTATAAACAAACATTTAGTTGCCTAGTCGACCATTTCTCTAAAAATAAATGGATCTTCTTATTCACGGATGGGTCTAAATCATCTGTCCATACTACTTTCGCAGCTATTCATCAAAACGGCGACCTTATTGAAACCGGACACATAAACAACTACTGTTCTAACTTTACTGCTGAAGCTTTAGCTATTTTGAAGGCTGTTAAATATGCTGAATATCAAAAATCAAAATCTATTATATGCACTGATAGTCTTTCTTCTATTCAAGCTATTTGGAATACTAATTATGATTCACAGTTAATCAACGAAATCCGAAACTATTTAATACAAAATTCAAATAGAATCAAGCTCTTATGGGTCCCATCGCATGTAGGTATTCTCGGAAACGAACTTGCAGATGCCGCTGCTGCTGATGCTAAAAACCGACCTCTTTTTAAATATTCCACATGGGAAAATAAGGATATATGCAATGTTATTTCATCATTTTTAAACAATCTTCACGATAGTAATTGGTCGAACTATCTCCACTCCTACAAAAATGTCAACCCCCTTGGTAGGAAACCAAGTTACCCGAAAACTTGCAAGAAAAATGTTACTACAACTTTTGTTCGTCTGAGATTAGGCCACTGCAAATTCTCTCACAAACATCTTCTAAACAAAACATCTCCTCCTCTCTGCTCAACATGCAATAGAAATACTACCGTAACCCATATTTTAGACGAGTGTCCAGCTTTTAACTCCTCTCGGATTAATATTTTTGGAACTAAAAGACCTTCCAGCTTCTTAACTCAAGTCTGTGATAACAACATAAATTTAATTTTTAAATTCATTTTAGAAAATAGTCTACTAAGCCTTATATAATTTAATTTAATTTTTCGGAATCGATGGCCTATGTTGCTAGTATTCCCTCCTTTTAATCAGTTACAACAATTGTATTTTGTAATTAATAAATGAATAAATAAATAAATAAATAAATTTATTCGGATGTATGAGTACGAAAATTTCAGCCAAGGCTCCTTCGTCCTTACAGGATGCACATGTCCTTTCAGTAGGGCAAGGTCTTGACCACTTTTTAAATTTTTTAAGGTTCCCTTTGTCTTTACTGGATACGCATGTCCATTCAGAAGTTCTGGGTCCTTAAGCACTTCTCAAATTTAATAAATTAATGATGAAGGCAATCACTACTGCTTTGTCTTTTTGGGATTTCAATGTCCTTTACCAGTTGTAGGTTCTTAAGCCTCTTAGTTGGGCGCCAGTTAAATTAAGTACTTTTTTGCTTATGAAAATGGTATTTTATTTAATAATTTTTCTTATAACGATCTTACTCGCTTGAGCTGTACTTAACAATTGATTAATAATTAAAAGAACTAAGCATAATACGAGCTTCATACTTGAGTGTTATTGTTGTATGTAATTATGTCGCCAATTCAGCTTAATAATTTGTTGGTAGCGATGTAATTGCGTATTTGACAATTATGCTATTCTCGTAATGAGAAAGCTTTGTTACAGCAGGTTAAAGCTTTTCTGTTGGTATGTTCTTTTTTAAAGATCATGATAAAAAGGAAAATAGAATGAGTGATAGAAGTATGTATGCATGATTGTAACACAGCATCTCAACATACGCAACCAAGCGAACATTTAAGTGATAATTTGTATTAACGCAGCTTGGCGACAGATAAATGTATGAAACAAAAAGTGGATATTTTATTTACTATGTTAAATTATATATTCTTCTAATTAAAAGTACCCAATTGGTACTTTTTGTATTATGCTTTATCTTAACAACACTCATCAGTGTTCTGAACAGCTGAATTCCAATTGACATTTAAATAAATTTGCTTAATTTTGTTTTGCTTAATGTTTGTTTTTTATTTATTTATTTGTTGACATACATATGTCCCGTTTTTAACGTTTCGATAACTACACAAACGTTTTTAAGGCTACGTACGATACGATTTTACGTTTCTTACGGATGGCTAACCAGCCCTTTACATATAATTGTACATGTATTAATAAGCAACAAAACACAACAATATAACAAAAATAATTTATAAAATTAATTTCTAATAACATTTTTAAACTAAAAAATACTTTTTGATCCAACCTACCAAAAATCAATTTTACCTACCATCCTACCAAATTAAAAAAATTCTACCAAATTTGGTAGGAAAAGCTCAAAACGGCAACGCTGATTGGAACACTAACAAGGACCAATACTGAATTAGAACAACGCTCTCTTAAACCCAAAACTGTTACTCTCTTACCGGTAAATACATCAAAAAGAAACAAACAAACATTAAAAAGGAAAAATAATATAAAGTCTGCAAGTAAACAAAAACAACAAAAATCAAGAATTAAAAGCACCAATGTCCCACAGGGGAAGAACATCTTCGGTTTTTTACACACATAGGACACGAACATCAACAATGTTCGTTAAAAAGAGCGTAAAATTGCATTCAGTTGCTTGTCAGCTTCTAAAGAAGAAGGTTCATCAGTGTTGCAAAATTGAAATCTTAAAATGGTACTGAACTCTAACTGAAAGAGTACTTTTTTGCACGAAATGGTACTTTTGTAAAAAAATATATATACATACACATTGGCCACTATAACCCTTCAATCAGGATTATGACCTAACTTCTCACACCACTTACATATTTTGTGTGTGTTAATTTTATTCATGAGTGGCGGGACTTACAGTTTAAATTCGACTCCGAACGACAGATTTTTGAAAAACTTTAACACGGCAATTTTATTTACTCTCAGAGTTTTTGCCAGAAGGAAGTCGAACAGAAAACCAAGGAATTATTCGTGTTCCTCACATACAAGACAAGTACATCTGATTCGGAAAGTAATAAAACGTAAAAGTCCCGTTTAGTCAAACGTCGAAGGAACGTAATGTAACATACGTTCGTTTTCGACATATGAAAAGCAATGCAAATGCTTACCGAAATTACATTACGGTTCGGCAAGCGTTTTCATTGCTTTTCGTGTTCTAAAAACGAATGTACGTTTGGCTAAGCGGGGCTAAAGCCTAATTCTACCTTCAGCATTACGTTAGAACATGTTGCTAATGCATTAATAGTTGAAAAGCGAAGACATAAAATATGAAATAATAAAAAGTACTGAAAACATCGCGGGGGTACTGCGGTATTTTTGAAATGAAATAGTACTGAAAAAAGTACTAAAGTACTGTATTTTTCAACACTGAAGTTCATGTCGCTTTTTTCAGGTTTCAATTATACACACAAAAAAATATTACAGTAGGATTCACTAATATTCAATGAGATTTACTAATAACAATGAGAAATTATCTATATTTTTAGAAGAATATTTGTCAAGTTATTTGGTTACACTTGAAAATATTGATAACAATTTTTGCTCTCTCTCTCACAAATACACTCACATTTTTATCATGTTCTCTTTGTGCCGACGTCAGATTAAAAGCAGGGTTTACCATTTCATAGCACAATTGTGCAGAGAGAATTCACCCATATTGCTTATGCTCTTTTATTTAGTTGTCGATCAGACTGCGACAAGCACACATGTCAGCGAATGCTGCAATACTTTTTTTCAGGTTTACACTCAAAAAATGTTTTATGTTAAAAAATACTTGTATTAAAACTCAATGTCTTATATGTACGTAAAAGACATTTTGATTGTTTTAATATTCAAGTAAATAATTTAAATGATAAGGAAAGAGAATAAATTTTTTTATGGATATAAAGCTATAATTTGAAAAAAATAAAAATTAATTATTAGTATGTGACGAAATTTATCAACCAAAATTAGACCCTAGTAAATAAATATCTATCTGAAGTCGCCGTGGTCTAGTAGGTAGTGTGCTGGCTTATTAGACGAAAGGCCCGAGTTCGAATCCCAGGTCAGACATCAAAACGAAAATATGAAAATATTTCTTCGGCGACTTCCTCTCAGCAGATTTCTGGCAAAAACTCTGAGAGTAAAAATTGCCATGAAAAGCTTCTCAAAAAATCTGTCGTTCGGAGTCGACTTTAAACTGTAGGTCCCGCCACTCATGTATAAAATAAACGCACACAACACGAGTGGTGTGAGAAGCTAGGACGTTGTACAATGGGTCAGTTCGACCTCCGGGTACTGTACTTGTCACAGTTGACAAGTACACGTCCTCTAACCTAACCTAACCTAAATAAATATCTAAAAAACATTCCTTAATTATTAAGTCAAAGATGTATAACTTTATGTATGTTGATGAGATGGAATTCAAAATAGCGTATATTACTAACACTTTTCTATGACTGCAAATAAATAAATTCTCTCAACTTATTTTTTCTCTCTCACTCACTAATGCACAACCAAAAAAATTTTGGTAACCCCTGAATTAAAGATAATGACTTCGAATCAGCTGGATCTTTATCCCAAAATAATGAATAACATGTAATATTTATATTATGTACTGTACTGTCGGCATAGTGGCGTTTGGTTGGAGCTGGGACCTGGAATTTGATAGTGGGTTGATGCATTTTCACATTATCGTAAAAGATACTGCGAATTAATGCTGAAGCCTCTGTTTTTTCCTGTCTCACCTTTGGCGCTACTGTGCTGATATTATTGTAATTTATTTAAACTTAATTTATATCATTATTATTTAATTTTAATTTAATTTTTTATGGTTATGTATTGCTTAAATATTTTGCAATGGAACATAAGAGGCTACGATGTAAATTATAATGAATTGCAGACACTTATATAAAAATAATTTCAATTCAAGAATCTCACATAAATTATAATAATAATATCCCAGTACCTATAAATTTTACAATGTATAATTATAATAATTCGAATTCATTTGGAGGTGTATCTCTCCTCGTCCATAACTCCATTCAACATTCACCTATATCTCTAAATAACGAATTTGAAGTAATTGGTTTAGAAATACATTCCAAAATTAAGTTTAAAATCTTATCAGCATATATATCTCCGACAGTTGATTTCAGTTACAGCAATATTCAGAACGTTTTTAATGGATGTCATTCCCCCACAATAATAACAGGCGACTTTAATAGCTGGCACCAGAATTGGGGCTCTAGTAGAAACAATAAAAGAGGTTCTGTTTTAAACAATTTTTTAAATAACAATAATTTTATATTAATTTAGTTTTCAAATTTATTTTGACCTCTTTTCAAATGTATTTTTACTTTTTTCCTCTATAGTTGGGCTTTTAGGTCACAACAATTGAATTAAAACAATTATTTTATTTTAATCTTTTTTTCCTCATCCGACGTTTCGTTGGATAATCCCAACTTCTTCAGGGATGTCGTTTTATTTGTTTATTTATTAAATTTTTAACAATATTATGTACATATTATGTATGTATGTATGTCAGTTTACTTTACAAAACAAAACTTTACAAAAAAACTTTGTTTACAAAACAAAAAAACAAAACAGAAATTATAACAAAAATAACAAAAAACAAGACATTGTTTCGTCAAGTTAAGCTAGATAATAACAATAGAATAATTAACACTTGCGTTATCTTTATCTTCCTTCTTGTTTATTGCATTGTCTCCTTTTTGTTGTATTCTCAGGCTCTCTAGTGTATATCTTTTATTCTCTCTTTTTTCTTTATCTAATATTTTTATATTCTCTAAATCGGCTCTGTGATTATTTTCCATACAATGTTGTGCAAGTGCAGTTGTGTGTTTCTGTTTTCTGATATCTGTTTCATGTTCGCTTGCTCTTGTGTTTAAGCAAAGAAAATAAAGTATAAAGAATGTGCATCTTAACATATTTTGGAATATTTTTCAAAAATATTTCTTGACGCGGGGGGAAAGATAGGAGGGAAGTAAACATAAACGAAGAGCGTAACAATGCGTTGCTCTCATTCTTTACTCTCATCGCGATGAGATCAAAGTATAAATATATGAAGATGTTGCACTGCCAGTGCCAAATTTGTCGATGGCAGTACGGCTAATGCCACTTATTGTACTCAGAGAATTTATTATACTCAGAGAACGTATTGTTCTCTTCTCTAATTTATTCTCATATGCGTGTATACGTGTGTGCTTGTACATTGGCAAATAAAATAATAAACAAACTGAAAGATGTCTTGTTTTCACAAAATGTATGCGCAAATAGCCTGTGGAAAAGAAATATTACCGTTTGTTTTATTGTAGGGTAAGAATATGTGTTTTATTGTTGTAGAAATGAAACTATATCGATTCGCACCGAAATAAAAAATCCACATTTTGTGTGGACATTTGAAACTGAAAAATTGTTTTATAAAAAGTGTGAATTTAAAAATTGTAGTGCATGCTCAAACAAAACGTTTAATAAATATAATATATAATTAAAATCATAAATCATATTTTTAGAAGATATTGATAGGACTGGAAATATATCAGAAAGTACACATACCCCTGATATAGACGTCGCAGATATATACGATGAAAATAAAGAATATTTTAATGAAGGCACCGATTGTTTTACGTCCAACAATGTGCCAATTGAATTAACATCAAGTCGATATTTTGTTGGTTACATAGCTCAACGAATATCTTGCGTTAAATGTCGTGTGGATATAATCAAACCAGCGCAAATTTTGTCATATCCTTCAGAAATGTTCGTTCATGCAAAAAATTATATAAAAGATTCCGACTTTGGAAGTTTGTGCGCTTCATCTGATTTATTTTTTGAAGTTTGCAAAATTCATATAAGTCTTCGAAAAAAATTTTTTAGAAAATAAATCTATAAAAAACAAAAAAACATTTGTAGTTGGCCAAAAAATGCACAAAAAATACAATTTATTCCTTGGTTTGATGAAAATAACGAATGTTATAAACACAGAATGGAGATGCTTAATTTACTAATTGTTGTTTTACTACGGAAGCATTCCACATGGGAAACATACAAATTCAAATTATCCAGTATGGAAAAAGTTAAAATTTTGAACCATTAAAATGATAAATAAATTTAATAAATACTAAACAAAAAAAGCACTCGTTTTATTACAACTTAATTCTATACAAAAATAGACACATATGGTAAATACATACATACATAATTGAATAGTAATATAAAATTCGGTGCGAATCGATATAATTTCATTTCTACAACAATAAAACACATATTCTTACCCTACAATAAAACAAACGGTAATATTTGTTTTCCACAGGCTATTTGCACATACATTTTGTGAAAACAAAAAATCTTTCAGTTTGTTTATTATTTTATTTGGCAATGTATGTATACATACATGCACACACGTATACACGCATATGAGAATAAATTGCTTAGAGAAAATAACAATACGTTCTCTAAGTATAATAAGTTCTCTGAGTACAATAAGTGTACTGAGTTTTTTTTGTTTTCTTTCTCTCAGTTAACATGAGAGTGAGAACGACGATTCAGCTTTCATAAGAAAGAAGCACAAAATTTTGTCAATTTTAAATACACTGTGTGCAACATCTTTACATATTTATAGTCTTTGGTCAAACAATAACAACGATCATACATACATAATCGTACATACGCATATACATACGTACGATGAGAGCAACACATTGTTACGCTCTTTGTTTGTGTTTATTTTTCTCCTGTCTTCCCTCCCTCATCAAGAAATGATTTTTAAAAGAGATTTTGGTGAGAGCGGGTGTTACTGGTACATCCCGCCATAAGAAATTTTACTTCTACATGATGCGCATTCTTTATATCCATATTCTTTGGTTTAAGCTTCTCTTTGTTGTTCCTATATAAACTTTACCTCAACTCTCCGTTGTATTACCCAGGCATTCGATTTGGTATACTACATTACTTTGCTCTTTTTTGTCTTTGTTTTTGTGAATAATGTGTTTGTTGTTTTATTTGATCTATATGCTAATGTAACTTCTTTATCATTTATCAGTTTTCTCATTTGTTTATTTTCTGTAAGTTTTGGTATATATGGAAGGCCGTAAAATTTATTGTTGTTGGATTTGTCTTCTTTTTTGTTTACATTTTCATTTTCTCTTGTTTTTGCCTTTCTTATTAAATTATTTATCAGATACTTTGGAAAGAAGTTATTTGAGAGAAATTCTTTTATCCTTTTGATGTTATTTTTCTCAAATTGTTTATCTCCGATTTTTAACATTCTGTTTATTAGAGTTAGTGCCGTATTTGTTTTTTGTTGCATTGGTTGTGTAGAGTGGTAATTAATGAGGCGACCAGATGCAATAGCCTTGGTGTACCAATCAGTTACAATCTTGTTGTCATTTCTATATATTTTCATATCTAAATACGGAAGGCATTTTTTATATTCTCGCTCAATCGTGAATTTTAGTCTATTATGATAGTTGTTAAAAGCCTTCAATATAGTCTCTTCATCTGTTTTCTTTATTATAGCGAATAGATCGTCTACGTATTTAGTGAGAAACTTAATTTCTATTTTATTCTCTTTCAATTCATCTGTTACCTCGTCGATCAGTTTGTCCAATACAATATCTGCCATGGTAGGGGACAAATCCAACAACAATAAATTTTACGGCCTTCCATATATACCAAAACTTACAGAAAATAAACAAATGAGAAAACTGATAAATGATAAAGAAGTTACATTAGCATATAGATCAAATAAAATAACAAACACATTATTCACAAAAACAAAGACAAAAATAGACAAAAAAGAGCAAAGTAATATAGTATACCAAATCGAATGCCTGGGTAATACAACGGAGAGTTGCGGTAAAGTTTATATGGGAACAACAAAGAGAAGCTTAAACACAAGAGCAAGCGAACATGAAACAGATATCAGAAAACAGAAACACACAACTGCACTTGCACAACATTGTATGGAAAATAATCACAGAGCCGATTTAGAGAATATAAAAATATTAGATAAAGAAAAAAGAGAGAAAAAAAGATATACACTGGAGAGCCTGAGAATACAACAAAAAGGAGACAATGCAATAAACAAGAAGGAAGATAAAGATAACGCAAGTGTTAATTATTCTATTGTTATTATCTAGCTTAACTTGACGAAAAAATGTCTTGTTTTTTGTTATTTTTGTTATAATTTCTGTTTTGTTTTTTTGTTTTGTAAACAAAGTTTTTTTTGTAAAGTTTTGTTTTGTAAAGTAAACTGACATACATACATACATACATAATATGTACATGATATTGTTAAAAATTTAATAAATAAACAAATAAAACGACATCCCTGAAGAAGTTGGGATTATCCAACGAAACGTCGGATGAGGAAAAAAGATTAAAATAAAATAATTGTTTTAATTCAATTGTTGTGACCTAAAAGCCCAACTATAGAGGAAAAAAGAAAAAAACAATAATTTTATTTTGTTAAATGACATTTCCCCTACACATTTCTCGACACAAAACACTCTGACACACATTGATTTGACGTTTTGTACCCCTGATTTGTTTTTACATTCTAATTGGAGTAAAGAGAATAACTTTTGTTAAAGTGATCACTTTCCAATCATTATATCGTTATTTAAAAATGACATTGATTGTTTTCACTCAGTCAAACCCCGCTTTTAAACTGATTTGGCTAATTGGGAACTTTATAGAAGGAACTGCTCTTTATACGAATCCAATAGACCGATCGATATCAAAACGTTAATAGAAAAACTGCAAATATTAGGAAAATTATTATTCAATCATCGAACGAATCTATACCACAATCAAAGCCACTAACTACCCGTTCTCCAGTCCCATGGTGCAATCCCCAACTAACTCTTTTAAAACACGAAAAGAACAAATTGTTTAATAAACTCAATAAAGATATTTATTATGATTTCAATTTGATCTTTAATTGTTTATTCAAAGGAGTTCAATATACAGAGTCAATTCAATATATAGAGTAAATTATATGTTAGAATTCAGTTCTGTCTTTTTCTTATATATCAGGTTGCCATACTCTCGTTAATATTGGTGTTGCCAACACCTTCCCTTCTTAGTTAGTTCCTGGAAGGACTAAACCTATTTACAGGTTTCCGTTGTCTAGCTGATCTACGTGGTGTTGAGGAGTCAGTAAGATTGCGGTTTAAAACTTCCTGTCCTCTTGGTTCTGCACTGCGAGACATTGGATTTTCAACAACATTTGAGTCCAAAATTTCCTGTCCTCTTGGTAAGATACTGCTACAACCTTGAAGCTCACTATTTTCAACGGTAGGTTGTTCATCCGGTGTTTTGACTTCTGGGAAGTAGTCCAGTCCAATGTTCAGCCCACGAGGACTTGATGCAGTATCGTTGCCATTTCTTTGGCGTAGCTGATTTTTGTGAGCACGAATCAGTCTACCGTGATCAAGAATTACATTGTACATTACGTTACCTCTACGTTCCACTATTTTACCAGGTTTCCAGACAAATCTGTTATTAGGTACATAAATACTGGCATAAACTTTATCTCCTGTCCTAAATTCCTTTTCAATTACACCGTGTTTCCTATCATATTGCCTTTTCATGCGTTTGACATGATCACTTGGATATAAGGTGTCCTGGGTAGTAGAAGGTGGATGGAGAAGATCCAGGTGTATACGCATTTTTCGGTTAAATAAAAGTTCCGCAGGAGATTTATTATCAACACAGTATCGATTTGCTGTGGATCGGTAACACTGAAGAAAAGTTTGCAAGTTTTCCCGTATATTACCCTCCTCTTTCAGTTTTTTCAACGCCCTCTTAAATGTGTCCACGAATCTCTCGGCTTGTCCATTTGACATTGGGTAATATGGACTTGAGAAAAAATGTTGAATACCTCTGGATGTTGTGAATTCTTGAAACTGTATACTTTTAAATTGTGTTCCGTTATCGGAAACAATTGTGCGCGGTAGCCCATGTCTGGAAAATATCTCATTTAGAATGTCTATTGTTTGTTGAGCGGATATGGATTTTGTCGGAACTATTTCGGGCCATTTTGAAAAGGCGTCAACTACAACCGAGAAATAGTATCCTTCGACTGGGCCAGCGTAATCCATATGAATGCGGTCCCATACGTTTTCAGGTGTAGGCCAAGGACAAAGAGCTGTTTTTGTTGGCATTTTTGCTGCTGAAGCGCATTGATTACACTGTTGTACAAAGGCTTCTATGTCTTTATCAATTCCAGGCCAAAACACATAACTGCGGGCAATGGATTTTGTTCGTTCAATTCTTGGATGGCCTTTGTGAAGGTCATTTAAGAGGCGTCTTCGGTATATTTTAGGCACAACTACACGTTCACCTACCATGATGCATCCATCGATAACACTAATTTCATCCTTACGTTGGAAATACGATCGAAGTTCTGGATTTCCGTCGATATTGTTTGGCCATCCATTTTGGCAATATTCTGCAATTGAGCGCAAGGTCTGGTCCTTTTCCGAATGTTCTTTTATCATCATATGTGTTATCGGAAGTTTTGCGAGGCTACTAGAAAGTACTTGATTGACTTCGTTTTCGAGTTGGATTGAGGCGATGACGAATTCGTCTGAATTAGTGTTTTGGTTGTTAATAAGGCGTGATAACACATCTGCGTACCCAAAGCTGCTGGTTGATTCAAAACTGATTTCGAAATCGTATGCTAAAAGTTTGGTTGCCCAGCGTTGAAGGCGATTGGCCTGATGTGCACTTATACCACTTTTCTTACCAAAAATTGCGATGAGGGGTTTGTGGTCTGTTTTTAACTTGAACCGTCTGCCAAAAATCATCTTATGGAATTTTGTTGTAGCAAAAATAAGAGCCAGAGCTTCTTTCTCTATTTGACTGTAGGATTTTTCCGCTGCTGTAAGGGATCTGGATGCATGAGAAATCGCCTTTATCGATCCATCTTCAAATTCATGAAAGATACATGCCCCCAGTCCATAATTTGAAGCATCTGCAGCCACTATGATATTCTTATTAGGATCGTAATGAGTCAGCAGTAAATCTGACATTATGATTTCTTTCAATTTCATGAAACTATTACGGCGTTTGGCATTCCATTCCCATGGAGTATTTGCTTTCAACAATTCATCTAGCGGGCCCCGGTGCCTGTGCATTTGACTAACGAATTTGCCATAAAAATTGACTGCTCCGAGAAATGATCGTAGCTCAGAGACATCTGTTGGCTCCGGCATGTTGTAAACAGGATTTGGTTTCAACCCATCTTTATTGATTTTATAGCCTAAATAAACTATTTCGTGAGTAGAGAAGTTGCATTTTTCGAATTTCAATTTGAAGCCATATTCCTCGATGTTCTTTCTTGTTTTTCCCAGACACAAATATATCATCTATGTACGCAGCAGTTCCCTGCAAACCTGCAAGCATTGTGTCCATTATCTGTTGGAATATTGTGGGAAATATTTTAACGCCAAAAACCATTCGGTTATACCGATATAGTCCCATGTGCGTGTTTATAGTCAAGAGATGTTTGGATTGTTCATTTACAGCTACTTGAAGAAATGCATCAGCCAAATCAAGATGGCTAAATACTTTAGCACTGGCCATTTTGGAAAAAATATCATTAGGGTGCGGTAAGGGGTATTGATGCATTTCCAGTGCGTCATTAAGGCCGGTTGAGAAATCAGCACATAAGCGAATGCGTCCATCAGTTTTTCTGATTACCACTATTGGTGCTGCCCAATCCGTATAGTTCACTGGAGAAATTATACCCTCATCCTGAAGTCTGTGTAATTCATCTTCTACGAGATGTCGAACTGCATATGCAACAGGCCGAGGAGGACGAAATACTGGTTGTTTATCTGGCTTTACCACCAGGTTTGCTGTTGTTTTGTTACATAGACCCATTTTTCCATCAAAAAGGCCTGAAAAATTATGTTTGAGATTCATAAAATTGTTATTATTTTTATAGATACTTCCCTGATCCAATTTTATTGATTTACAAATGGTGTTTATGGGCATGTCATTTAAATGTAGTGCATTTATCCAATCAATGCCAAGAACAATTAATTTTTTGATTGATGTGACATAACCTCTTGTGGAAATTTTTTTGTTCAGAAAATTCACATTACAGTTAAATTGACCTATTAGAGGTAGATCTCCCGTAGCACTACGAGCTGTTTGTGTAACATTTTGCAAGTTATGTATGTGAAGTTTATTGAAAACCTCCCTTGTAATAATTGTTATGTCCGATCCAGTGTCAAGTTGTAGTTTTACATCTATTCCATTGATTTTAACTGTTATATATTTTCTCAATGTACTATTAATTGTATTACATGTGAAAATACTCTTGGCCTCGGGACCATCGTTGTATGTGGAGTTGGAGTGCTTCCTATTGTTCCTAACTTTGAAACAATAACCTTCCTTGTGTCCCTGTTTGCTGCACTCTTGACACTTATGATTTTTATATGTGCAAAAACGGGCATAATGCATGCCGCCACAAAACCAACATGGTGAATTTGGTTTATTGTTACTTTTGTTGTTTTTTCCCATTTGTAATCGATGCACTTGATTTTCACTATGTGTATTTTCTACGAGAGCCGTATCAGCTTTCAGATTGATTATTCTCTGACACTCTCTTGATAAAATATCCAGTGTAATGGCGTTTGCTTCACTGTCCAGTTTGCTTAAAAGTTTTGTACGCACATCAAAATCATCCGCTGACTTAAGTCCCATTACAAACATTAGACACTTAAACTGGTCCAGAGTAAGATCGTTTAACTTGAATTGTTCGCATTGTTTATTAACAAACCCTGTGTATGTCATAAAATCCATTTGTGGTTCCTTTGTTAATTGCAGACATTTGAAACGAGAATTAAAAATTGATACTTGGCTACCAAACAACTGCTTTAGTTTTTCCACAGTTTCTTTAAAAGTAAAATCTCTAGCATGCTTCGGAAGAATGTAATTTATGTATTTATTATGCACTATAATATTCATTTTCCGTAACAGAAGTCTGACTTTTGCTGCGTCGTCTAACTTGCTTGCATCAATATCGAATAAATTGTCATATCTGGCATACCACGAGTCGAAAGTGAGGTTAAGGTCGACATCGTAGCAAAATTCGCTTATATTGGATGCAAGCGCTTCCAGAATAAACTCGTTCCCCTTCTCCACTTTTGGAACAGTACCGGTTGACGATGTTGATGCTGCAGGTTGATTGGACAGTATTTGGGACATTAACTGGTGTAATGCCATACTGTCCTGATGATTTTGGTTCTGTTGCGCCTGCATTTGCTGTAGCAAAAGTCTTATATTTTCGTCCATGGTGCCTGCACTCTACTATATCGAGTTAAAAAAAAAAAAAGGTATTCCTTTGCACCTCGTCGCCAATATTATGATTTCAATTTGATCTTTAATTGTTTATTCAAAGGAGTTCAATATACAGAGTCAATTCAATATATAGAGTAAATTATATGTTAGAATTCAGTTCTGTCTTTTTCTTATATATCAGGTTGCCATACTCTCGTTAATATTGGTGTTGCCAACAATATTAATAATTTCAATATGATAAATTATAAAAGAGCGAAAGCACGACTTAAGAGAGAAATTAAACCATCGAAATCGAAATTTTTATATAGCTTCACTTCAGAGATCCATAGCTCTATCCCTCCCAAAAGAATATTGGTCAATATTAGAAGACTTTGTGGTTATAAAACTTCCTTTAACATACATTGTGTACAATCTATGAACCCTCCCTATAATAGGCTAATAAAGAAACCCGATATAGCTAATGAATTAGTCAGATTTTGGTCTGCTAATTCCTCTGATGGTAATTTTCCACCAAGATCCCGAACTAAAGAGATTCCGAATAAAAAAATGTGAAAGCTAATCTAATAGAACAGGATATGAACGAAATGGAGTTCAATTCTACATTGAATAGGCTTAAAGGGATAATGAAAAATTCTCCAGATGTCATCAAGTCTAGAATTCTAAACCTTTATAACGCGATTTTTAATTCATATATTCCCCAACAATACAAAACATCTTTAATTACTCCGATATTAAAACCAGAGAGTGATAAGACGATGACAAAATCTTACAGGCTTATTTCACTTAACTCATGCATCGGAAAGGTCATGGACAGGATTATTGCAAACAGAATATGGTGGCTAATATCATCCAGCAACCTCTTAAATAGTAATCAACTGGGTTATAGAAAAGGTAAATCTACAGTTGATGCCCTTCTTCTTGAACATCTAGCTGTTAACAGCCTCTCAACAAAAAATCACCTTACAATAGTGTTACGCAAGAACAAACGAAACGACCTAATATCGTTTAACAATAAAAACAATAAGCAAAAGCCACAAAAACAAAGACCATGAGCATGAAAGAGATAGAAAACGCAAGCACAACGAATAAGAGGCAATGTGTACAATGTAAATAAACCAGCAACAATAAACAATGTAGTCGCAAAAGAATTCTCGAGAAGGCGAGAACGCGAACCTTCCACCTCGAGAACCATCATCAGACTGAAGACGTTCGCATATAAAAGGGCAAGACAAGGCAGGCAGTGAGTCAGTTCTAATTGAGTCAGTCTTGAGTGAAGTTGCGTGTGAACTAAATAGTCGTGTTTGAAGATATCGGTTGCGAGCAATAGTTGTGTGTGAATAATAGCAAGTAATTATTGTTGTATCGGTTAAGTGTGAACAGTGGCATATAAGAAAGTGTGGACAATAAAGAGAGTTTAATTAAAATAAAACACTTATTTGTCTTTACTTGGTTTGCAATTAACGAACTCATATTTAAACGTTTTTAAAAAGGTAAAAACGTAACAATTGGTGTCAGAAGTGGGATTGCAAAATCCAAAAATAAAAATAAATTAAATAAAATGAAACTCTCTGAAGTGGACCGGCTTAAACGAGAGTTGGGTAAACTGGAGCTGCCAACAGCGGGCACAAAGAATGAACTGCAGAGGCGGTTAAGAGAACAACTTCAGCTTCAGGGCATCGACATCGAGTCCTACGAGTTCGAGGATGAGGAGGAACGAGAGATACAGGCCCCTAGAGGTGTTGACATAAATTCGATGCTAGCTGTTATGATGGAGAAAATGCAAGTAGCATTTAGAGCAGAAAACCAGAAACTTCTGGCTGATGTACAAGAAGCTTCTAGAGCCGAAAATGAGAAAATGCAAGTAGCAAACCAGAAACTTCTGGCTGATGTACAGGAAGCTTCTAGAGCGGAGAACCAGAAGGTATTTGAATCTTCTAGAGCTGAAAATCAGGAACTGCTGGCAGAGTCGCGAAAAGATAGTGAACAAATGATGAAAAAAATGCATGCAGCAAACCAAAAGCTATTTGAAGCGACAACAGAGAAGCTGCAGGAAATACGCCAGTCATTCAGCAAAAGAATTACCAGTATCGAGTAAAGGAGGCAGATTTGGAAAAGACCGTTGACACAAAACTGAACGATTTGGGAAGGACCGTCGACGGAAAACTCGTAATGATGGAGGAAAAGCTCATCAACCTCCAGAGCCAGCGACTAGAACCAGTGCGAGTCGTGTCAGAAAGTACCGGCAGGATAAGACCACCTTGCTTTGATGGAAGCTCTCCCCTATCCGTGTTCAAATTCCAATTTGAGACAGTAGCCAGCAGGAACGGATGGGACGATGGAGAGAAGGCGTTGGAACTAATTTTGGCGTTAAAAGGTGTAGCAGCAGAGATACTAGAGACCATGCCAGCCAGCAGTAGAAACAACTATAACGAATTAATGGTGGCCTTACAGCGGAAATTCGTCGATGAGCACAAGCGAGAGCTATACCGCATGGAGTTGAGATGCCGGGCGCAAAAGCCAAACGAGTCATTACAAGCCTTTGCAATGGAAGTTGAGAGGTTGGTGCAGCTTACATACCCAGGAGAAAACCACCCGTTGATAGACAACTTTAAGACCGAGGCGTTTGTTAATGGAATACGCGACGCAGACATCAAATTAGCGGTATGTTCCACACAGAAGGCAACCTTTGCAGAGACTGTGGCCTTCGCACTAGCCCAGGAGACCGCTCGCACCAGTAAGCAAAGTGCGAAAAATGGAAGTAGTGGAGGAGGAAGAATGCAGTTTTAATAAATTTAAAGAGATGTTGAAGCAAGTTTTGGAAGAGAGTGGACAAAAGGCTAAACTTAAGTGCTTCAACTGTGGAAAGAGTGGTCATTTCCAAAGACACTGTAAAGCGCCTCGTAAAAGATCAAGATCCGCCTCACCATCAAGGATTAAGAAACGGGCGAACTACCAACCACCTTCACAAGAGTCCCCGTTAAACTAAAACGAGCTAGCACTGAGGGGCAAGTGCTGGCTCCCACAAGCGAGGGCCCCACAGTCTCAATATCAGTGATGCAGCAAAACAACAGCAACCTTACGGCGAGCGGGTACATAAATGGCAGACAACACATCTTCACTATAGACACCGGTGCGACGCAGTCTATCATCAGACCAGATGTAGTAAAGGGGAAGTGTGAGGCATTTAGAAATGTAAGACTTCGGACAGCTACTGGAGAGTCTGCCACCGTCCACGGAAAAACAGAGGCGAAGGTGACTATAGCCAACATCAGCGTAAGCCACGTCTTTATTGTTGCCGATATTGTCGACGAGGTTATCATTGGTGCCGACTTTATGATAGCTCATGGTATCAATTTGAATATGGGGCAACAGATAACGGGTTGGCGAAATGTGGAGATACCTCTTGACGTCGGATACAAGCATCAAGTGCACGCCAGAAGGATAGTTGCTGTCGAACAACAAAAACTACTAGTTCTAAATGAATCACTGTTATGAGCTCGTTTGGAGGGAGATTGTCAGGAGAACCGCTTGTGGGTTGTGGAACCAGCAGAAATACAGACGGATTTAATATCAGCAAAGGCCCTCGTCAAATCCACAGAACAGAGAATAGTCCCGGTGAGAGTGCTAAATCTATCAGGCAACGAAAAAGTCATCTGTAAAAACTCAGAAGTCGGTCAATGTGTTCCAGTAGAGGCGATAATAAACAGCGAACAATCGCCGCAAACTGCCGAAATGTCAGCCAAGGATCAAAAGGAGTTTGGTGAAAATGTGGAAAAATGGGTAGCAGGCTTAGCAGCTCCAGAGAGAAATAAAGCCAAAAAGCTGCTAAAGAGATATGCTTTCGCTTTCGCCACGAACAATAGAAGACAAGGAAGAACAGCTATGGTCAAGCATGAAATTGATACGGGCGAAGCGAGACCAATAAAACAGGCACCCAGAAGCATACCGCTGGCGAAGCGTAATGAGGTTAAAGAGCTAGTCGACGAAATGAGGAGGAGCGGTGTAATCGAACCATCATCGGGTCCGTGGAGTTCACCTGTAGTCTTAGTAAAGAAGAAAGATGGCGTAGACTACAGGAGGCTGAATGATGTCACCAAAAAGGACAGTTACCCGCTACCGAGAATTGACGACACACTCGACACGCTAGCTGGAACGAAGTGGTTCTCCACATTGGATCTTCAAAGCGGATATTGGCAGGTGGAGATTGCAGACAAGGACAAAGAGAAAACTGCATTCAGTGCGAACGGCGGGTTATGGCAGTTTAAAGTTATGCCATTTGGACTCTGTAATGCTCTGGCCACATTCGAGCGGCTTATGGAACGTGTACTCAAGGGACTGCATTGGAAGACTTGCCTGGTGTACCTCGACGACATTATAGTGATGGGCAGAACTTTCGACGAACACCTCAAAAACCTGGGAGAAGTTCTGCAACGAATAACAACGGCTGGACTAAAATTAAGCGTAAAGAAATGTGCATTGTTCCAAAAACAGGTGAAATATTTGGGGCATCTTGTTACAGCAGATGGAATATCTACGGATGAAGATAAAATACGAGCAGTAAAGGACTGGCCTCGGCCCCAGAATCTTCATGAACTACGCAGCTTTTTGGGACTATGCACATATTACAGACGCTTTGTGCCTAACTTTGCTAGCGTGGCTGCAAGCTTGCATGAGCTCACCAAGAAATCAAAAGTGTATCAATGGGGTGAGTCACAAGAAAAGGCGTTCCAGACTCTAAAAGATCTATTGTGTGCTGCACCAGTTTTGGCGTATCCAGTCTCAGGAGAAAAATTCATTTTGGACAGTGATGCTAGCGGATATGGTATTGGTGGTGTACTTTCCCAAGTGATCAATGGGACAGAGAAAGTCGTAGGCTACTATAGTCGCACACTGTCGAAGCCGGAACGAAATTATTGTGTGACCCGACGTGAACTACTTGCAGTGCTGGAGTGCATAAAACATTATCACAAGTACCTGTATGCAGTGCTGGAGTGCATAAAACATTATCACAAGTACCTGTATGACCAACATTTCTTGCTAAGGACTAATCATTCCGCACTGAGATGGCTGCTGCAATTTAAGAACCCTGAAGGACAGTTAGCACGTTGGATTGAGCGCCTCCAGACTTACGACTTCAGCATTGAACACCGAAGAGGCATAAAACATGGTAATGCTGATGCTCTCTCACGCCGACCTTGTAATTTGGAGTGTAAACATTGCGTGAAAGCTGAGAAAAAAGAATCCATCGTCGATATCCGGCTAACGCGGATTGAAGACAACGAAGACTGGTCCCAAGCACAAAGGAGTGACCCAATATTGGCGAAGATAATAGCAGCGAAAGAGGAGGATAAACGACCAAAAAGAAATGAGATATCCGCAGAAGGTCCTCTTACAAAATCATATTGGGCACTATGGGACAGCTTAAAGATCATAAATGGGTGCCTATATCGACTTTGGGAAAGCGCTGATGGCAAGACCTCATCCAACCTATTGGTAGTGCCTTCCTTCAAAATGAAAGATGTGTTAAAGGTGTTCCATAATGGAGCCAGCGGAGGACATCTTGGAGTGACAAAGACGCTGGAAAAGCTAAAACAACGCTTTTATTGGGTTGGATGTCAGCAAGCAGTGGCGGACTGGATAGCAAACTGTACCCAGTGCATTGCAGCTAAAGGTCCAGTAAGAAGAAGTCGAGGTCAGATGCAACAGTATAACTCAGGCGCACCTTTCGAGCGGATAGCGATGGACGTAGCAGGCCCTTTTCCAGTCAGCAATGCCGGAAACCGATATGTTCTCGTGGTGATGGACTATTTCAGCAAATGGCCGGAAGTGTATGCCATACCCAATCAAGAGGCGAGCACAATAGTAAGCGTTTTTGTGAACAACTGGGTATGCCGCTACGGGGTTCCAATGGAGCTACATTCCGATCAAGGAAGAAATTTCGAGTCAGCTGTATTCAAGGAAATGTGTGAAGTATACGGTATTAAGAAGACGAACGACGCAGTCTGACGGAATGGTAGAACGGTTTAATCGAACCCTGGAAGAGTACTTGCGGAAAGTAGTGAGCGAGCAACAGAAGAACTGGGACGAACTCATTCCGAGGTTTCTACTGGCGTACCGATCTGCAGTCCATGATTCAACATCTAGATCACCCGCCAAGGTAATTTTTGGAACTGAGATAAAACTGCCCGGAGACTTGGAGTTTGGAGTTAAGCCCGCCACAGAGAGGGATTCTACATGCATTGGTAAAGAAGAGAGCCTAAATGAACTCCATGAATTTGTGCGCACCCAGATAAAAATGGTCAGCGATAGAATGAAAGCCAGGTATGATCGTGCAGCAAACACGGAGGGCTTCCACGAGGAACAAATGGTTCTACTATACAACCCAAAGCGGAAGAAGGGATTATCCCCCAAGCTACAAACCAGCTGGGAAGGACCTTATAAAATAATTAAGAGGTTAAACGATGTCGTGTACAGGATACAAAAACCTAACAGCCCCCGAACAAAAATGAAGGTCGTACATATAGAGCGACTGGCAAAATATGGGAAAAGAGATAATGAGCCTATTCGGGATGAACAGGCTTAAGTGGGCGGCAGTGTTACGCAAGAACAAACGAAACGACCTAATATCGTTTAACAATAAAAACAATAAGCAAAAGCCACAAAAACAAAGACCATGAGCATGAAAGAGATAGAAAACGCAAGCACAACGAACAAGAGGCAATGTGTACACAATACACAATAACAAATACGTCAAACATCTTCTAAATAAACCAGCAACAATAAACAATGTAGTCGCAAAAGAAGAGAAGAGAACCATCATCAGACTGAAGACGTTCGCATATAAAAGGGCAAGACAAGGCAGGCAGTGAGTCAGTTGTAATTGAGTCAGTCTTGAGTGAAGTTGCGTGTGAACTAAATAGTCGTGTTTGAAGATATCGGATGCGAGCAATAGTTGTGTGTGAATAATAGCCAGTGTTGCCATTTTAGCACTTTCAGTGCTAGATTTAGAATTATGTTTTGTGAAAATGCATTTATTTTTTTTAAAATTATGCTAAATGCTTTTTAGCATAATTTGCTTGATAAAAAAGATTTTTTTTACTCCAAAAAAAGTAATTTAAGGAGTCCAATTACATATATTTTAGAAGAGCTTGAGTATAATTCATCTGATATAAATATTATTCAAAATCAGTGGTCTTAAATTACTAATCCCAAATAATTGGGATGAAAAGTCTGATACAATGTCTTTTTGGATTCAGGTATATAATTTTAAAAATTCAGTCGGCGAAAATACATTTAAAGAATTGTCCATTTTTGTATTGCCTTTACTCGTTTTACCATTTTCTAACGCCGAAGTTGAAAGGCTTTGAAGTTCAATGGCTTTAATTAAAAATAAAATTCGAAATCGAATTAAACCTGAGTTGTTATGTTCAATAATACAAATTCGAAAAGAATTAAAATTCGAAAATGCACTTACAAAATACCAAACGAAATTGCTAACAAAATTAGATCATCTGAAAAATATCAAAATGAAGATAAAGATGATGTCAAATATGAAGATTTATCACAATATTTGAGTCTATTAATCATTTTGTATAATTAGTATTTTAGTAAAATGTATTTCGAAGAAATTTTGCCAAAATTTTCTTATATTATACCTATTCATTGAAATGAAAATCTTATTTAACAAATTAAATATTTAAATTTAAAAAAAAAATTAAAATGTAATATGTACAATATGTATACAGTAATATTCATATATGAATATTAAAAAAAATCTTTCAAACTATATTTTTTGAAACAATTTACAACTTTTTATTTTCCATTAATTTTCAGAAATTTTTATGAATTAATATATAAATTGTAATTGATTAAAAAAGAACAATAATTTTATGAACATATTGTTAACTCAAATGTAATATACTGATGTAAATAAGTTTTATTTTCGGAATAAAACAAAACATATACACATATGGAATAGTTTTGTTACATTTAAAAAATTTAGCATTTTTTTTTTCTTCCGTAGAACATTTTAGCATTACATTTTTCATGTTTTAGCATATTTTTAAATTCATTTTCTGGCAACACTGATAATAGCAAGTAATTATTGTTGTATCGGTTAAGTGTGAACAGTGGCATATAAGAAAGTGTGGACAATAAAGAGAGTTTAATTAAAATAAAACACTTATTTGTTTTTACTTGGTTTGCAATTAACGAACACTTATTTAAACGTTTTTAAAAAGGTAAAAACGTAACAATAGTTTCACTCGATTTTAAAAAGGCTTCTGACAAAATTGTAATTCACACAGTTATTGATCAACTTATTTCATGGAAATTTGGATCCAAAATTATTAATTATGTAAAAAACTTCTTAACAAATAGGAAAATTATTGTTCGTGTTGCAAAGTACAATTCTCAAAAATGATAACTGATATATTAGAGTGGGGTAAGGAATCAGGAGCTGTTTTATCTAAGGATAAAAGTAAATATTTACATATATGGGCAATTTCGTGTTTAGTGACCCGATTGATAAAATCGATGTCTTCCGATTTGGAAGAAATTTGCACCAAGGTTAGTACTATTGGATAGTAGGTCAGACACAAATTTTCAGCTCTATCAGTCAAGAACTACCGGAGTTAGAGGGGGTCAAATTTGGACATTTTGGTCATACAGGTTTTTTTTAAAATGTGTGTAACTTTTTACCTATTGGTCCTAGCAAAAAAAAAAATTTTAAAAAATTAAAAAAATTATTTTTGGAAAGATTGAAGAAATAGGTATCTAATATCCTTTGGAAAATTTTTGCTAGGACCAATAGGTGACCCTGTATGACCAAAATGTCCAAATTTGACCCCCTCTAACTCCGGCAGTTCTTGACTGATAGAGCTGAAAATTTGTGTCTGGCATACTATACCAATAGTACTAACCTTGGTGCAAATTTCATCCAAATCGGAAAACATCGATTTTAAAAATTGGGTCACTTGACATGAAATTGCCCATATGTAGAAAATATAATTGTTACTGTAACATGATTACTGGTAATATTCAACTGAATCAGCTCAGCGAATTAAAGATATTGGGTGTTACGTTTAATAAAACTCTGAAATGAAATTCGCATATTACCAACGTGACTAAAGATCTAATCAAACGCTTCAATATTATTAAATGTTTATCTTCATTGAAATTTAACATTAACACTATTGTAATTATTAACGTAATTAAAGCGCTGATAATATCGAAAATTAGATATAGGCTACTCCTCTATGGATATGCGAGTAAAACTTTTCTAAACAAAATTAGATTTATCGTTAATATGAATATTCGTTGTGCACTTGACGCACATCGGACAACCCCTAACAATAACATTATGTTCGAATCAAATGTTATGAGTTTAGAGAATTTAATTCATTTTGAGTCTGGAAAACTGATAAAAATCAATTATTACTTGTTATCACATTCCTCTTAAGAAAATTGTTGAAAATTACTTTAAATTGAAAAGATTACCGAGATACTTATCGATACTACAAAAAAATATAAGAATAGCATTAGAATATGACTTTCCTACCAAAAAAAATAACAATATAACCCATTCCCCATGGCTATTTCATCCTAATTCTATTGATTTAAGTTTATCTAGATACAGGAAAGATGAAACATATGTATTACAATACAATTTATTATTTCGCGAAATATCAAACAAGTCGCCGTAGTTAAATAGGTAGTGTGTTGGCTTATTAGACGTAAAGTCCGGGTTCGTATCCCAGGTCAGGCATCAAAACGAAATATGAAAAAAAAATATTTCTTCGGCGATTTCCTCTCAGCAGATTTTTGGCAAAAACTCTGAGAGTAAATAAACCTGCCATGAAAAAGTTTATCAAAAATCTGTCGTTCGGAGTCGACGTTAAACTGTAGGTCCCGCCACTCACGTATAAAATTAACGCACACAACATGAGTGGTGTGAGAAACTAGGTCCATAATCCTGACTGAAGGGTTGTAATGGCCAATTATGTATATGTATGTATGTATAAAACAAATACCAACAAAGAACCTTTATATTTACTGATGGATCCAAGACAGAAAATGCTACATCCTTTGCACTCACCTCAGAGGACGAGGTAGTCTGTACTTCCGTTCTACCTAACCATACCTCAGTATTTTCGGCTGAAATTATAGCCATATACGAAGCAATTAAAAATTGTAATGCTAGTAGAGAATATACCATATTTATTGATTCTTTATCGGCTTTACGAGCTATTTCTAATGCTTCTAGGATTAGAAACTCCCTAATTAAACATCTCCCAAAGTTCATTATTATTTGGATACCAGGTAATGCATCTGTTACGGCTGTAACTAAAAATATCGTGAAGACAGGAGGTTTGCTTTAAACAATATTTTTATGTAGGCTTGGCTCGTGGCTCGTCTTGTGGCTCGTTTATTTCTATGTAAATTTATAATATTAGAAAAATTACAATACATTTAATTTAATATACTCACCGCAGTTCTGCACCTTCTTCTTCTACAATAGACGGGCTTCGATTAATTATAAATTTAACTTACATCTAATTTACAAGTTGCAAATAAATAAAAATTCAAAAGGAGAGTGCAAAAAGGCGGTTTACAAACAAACGTCAAATAAAACACAAAACAATAATTCACAATAACAAATCAGCTATTCCTGTGTAACTTATTAGGGCGCTCCGTAACACCCCCACCCCCGTGGAGCGATCAGCTTCACAATCATCTAGATCAAGAACAGCTAACTTCGAAACAGCTCGTTGTAGCTCTCCACTTGAGGTTTTCACATCTGCTTTCCGAACAACTCCATCAGCTCCAGTGTATATCGCATATAAACACAACAGCACCTTCTTTTATTGGCTTTATAGGCTCGCACCACTTAACTCTTCTTGTTAGAGTCGGCAAATATTCCAACACCCATCTTTTCCAAAATCTATCTCTTAAACATCTTACAATGCGCCATTGCTTCTTCAGTTTAAATATTTTATCATCTGGAACTTTAACTAGAGAAGTCTGAGCTATATTAGGCGCTCCTAGATGGAGATGGTTTTGAGTAAGTGGTTCTTCATCATGTGGACTGACGGGCAAATGAGTCAACGGTCTTGAATTTACGATATTTTCAGCTTCGATGAGTAGAGAATGCAATACGTGTTCTTTTGGGGATTCATTCTTTAGAGTTTGACGTAAAACCCGTTTGACACACTGCACCATTCTTTTCCACACTCCGCCCTCGGAGGGATTTGCTGGAAAATTAAATACCCACTCAACTTTTAGGTCCATTTAACCACCGGCTTGATTTAGAAAAATCAATATTATCGTATCATCTAGTGGCATCGTCGGCTGCATTGTCTCCGGTAGAGATCCATCTCTAATTTTCTATATTAGTTGATGCCAATATTTCAGCGATTCTATAGGCTACATAAGGTTTATAGTTTCTATGTCTACTTGAGATCCATTTCAAAACGGTTTTTGAGTCACTCCAAAAAAGAGTTAGGCTTGGCACTATCTTGTGTTCGCTATGTGCAACTGGATTTCATATGGCTTTCCTTGGGGGAAGTAAAATCGTGGTAAACGAAAATTATAAATGTTTTTCAGTTGTTTACGCCACTTCTCCCATGATGTATTGATATCGTCTGGAATTGGTTCATCCCATCGGAGGGCACGTCTCCATGTATTTCGTAGTATTACTTTAGCCCCTACAATATAATGACTCAAAAATCCCAATGGTTCAAATGTCGACATGATAACACTTAACATTTGGCGTTTTGTTGGCTTCTCATTACAGGAAATAATGTCCTGACTACCCTTTTTAAATTTCAAATCAAACATAAAACAGTCTGAGACAGATTCCCAATAGAGACCAAAAACTTTCTCTACGCCCTCATTGGCTGGAATGACTTTGAGTGATGAATTTCCATCTAGCGCCTGGATAACATCATTTGAATTTGAAGTAAAACCTCTTAGATCAAATCCTCCGTCTTTGTGAATATTCTTCACTTGTAGTGATACTTCAATGGCTTCTTCAACAGTATCAAAGCTGTCTATAAAATCGTCCATATAATGATGTTCACAAATGGCTTCTATCTCTCTTGGATTGCAATCTGTATGCTGTTTGGCATTTTTCTTCATGACATAAAGAGCAGAACACGGTGAGCAGGTAGCTCCAAATGTCATTACCATCATTTCATACTCATCAGGCGCGGAATTATAATTACAGTTTCTGCAGAAAAACCCTTGAGATATTCTATCACTCGGTTGTATCATTACTTGATGAAACATTTCGCAAATATCTGTAGTAACAGCAATTTTTCCAGATCGAAAACTGTAAATAAATTAATAAATTATCATTCAAGGAGATTCCATTTACTTTGGCAGCGGCATCAAAAACCAATCGCAATTTTCTTTTCTCCTTGTTAGGGTTTATAATTCCAAAGTGAGGTAAATACCATTTTTTATCTGAAGTCAGGTGGATATCTTTTGGCGGCACTTTACGTACGTATCCCTTTTCTATATAACTATTTATTACCCCAGTATAGGCAACATAAAGGCTTTCGTCACGTCGCAACTTTTTCTCTAAACTTTCAAGACGGTTTAATGCCATTGAGTAACTATCTGGGAGATTCACAAGATCTTTTTTCCATAAAAGACCCGTTTGGAAACGTTTGCCAACGCGCTTTGTTGATTCATATAATATTCTATTCGCTCTAATGTCGTCTTCACTCTGAATTGGAGGAGCGGTTCGTACACCCATATTTTCAATATTAAAATAATCTTCAACCATCTTGTGGATCTCTTCCTCCTCTTCAACACGTACGAAAAGGCATGAATGAATTGAAGGTGATACTGATTTACACGGACCAAATACTACCCATCCTAAATCCGTATTACACGCAAATGGTCCAGTAGAATTGTTTATATTTACATCAGATGGCAACCCCAAGCTGACATGGTCTAAACCAATTAATAATTTTGGAACAATATTGTTACGTTTTTACCTTTTATAAACGTTAAAAAATATGAGTTCGTAGATTGCAAATAAAATAAAAATAAATCTGTGTTTATTTTTTTCAACCAATTCTTTATTATCGGCACGACTCTTGCGCAACTTTTCGAACTTATTCTACGCATACAATGATAACTTCCACAATATGTGCTTGTTCGCGATATTCCTCTGCTTATAACCTTTTTTTATAAGCAATAACAACACTTGTTAGTTATTCTTCTTTGCTCACAACCTTTTTTTGTAAGCAAAACACTAACAACTGTTTTCTTCACGCAACTTGTCTGCACACAAGTCTGACTGGATTATAACTCGATCTCGTAACTTCACACACCACTGGTTGAATTCTCACTCAATTCAACGCGACGTCGTCACACGACTAACTTCACTCGAACTCCGAGAATAACGTGTCTTCATACACGGCTGACTGAATTCTAACTGAATCATCGTTGCTCGCTTTATCTTGCCTTTTATATCACTCGATCAACAGTGCGATGAATGCCCTTGAAGGATGATGACGACCTTCGGGAACAATCCAAAAATGTAAACAACTTGTTTCCATTTTTGTTGTTCGTGTATCTTATTTACTTTCGTCCAGGCAGAGTTGTTGTTGTTTTGTTTGTTTGTCTTTCTGCTATATTTCTTATACACGGACGTTGTTGCTATATTTTTGTTTATTCATCGATCTTATAAACAAGCCCTGTTGTTTTTGTTGCTATATGCTTACTCATTCGTTGATCACGTGAACAACTGCATTGTTTTGTTTTTGGAGCTTTTGTTTTTATGCGTGATCAAGTCCATTGTGTTGTTTTTGGAGCTTTTGTTTATTATTTTAACAACACCATTTCCATTTTCGTAACACTGCCGCCCACTTAAGCCTGTTCGTCCCGAATAGGCTCATTATCTCCTCTCCCGTAAATAACCTTGGTGGTTGATCTAGCTGTGGGATCATGCATCGCAGATGGATACGCCAGTAGAAACCTCGGAATGTGTTCACCGCAATCCTTTTGCTGCTCGCTCACTACGTTTCTCAAGTATTCCTCCAGGCTTCGACCAAATTGTTCTACCATTCCATACACCTCACACATTCCCTCGGATACGGCTGGCTCGAAACTTCTGCCTCGGAATGTAGCTCTATTGGCACCTCGTAGCAGCATCCCCGGTGGCTCACAAAAACCTTTTCTACTGTGTTCGCCTCTTGTTTGCGTATGGCATACACTTCCGGCCATTAGCTGAAGTAATCCGTCTCGACGAGAACATATCGGTTTCTGGCAATACAAAGGACCTGCTGTTGTTATCCGCTCAAAAAGTGCGTCCGACTTATATTGTGCAGCTGACCTCGACTTCGCTCTTGTCCTGATGATGATGATGGCTGGTATCCCGCCCGTTTGCTGGTGATTCGGATCTTGACCTTCCTCGTGGCGCGTTCCAGTTTCTTCGGGACGTGACCGCTCTTTTCACAGTTGAGACGCCTCAGCTTGACCTTTCGTCCGGCTTCTGCCACAACTTGCCTTAACAACTTTTTAATGTTACTGGACAGGCGTCCTTTTTCCTCCGCGATTTCCACTCCTCGCACTTTTCTCGCTTGTGCTGTAGAAATCATGCAAGCCGTCTCCTGGGCTAGTACGATGGCCACTGTCTCTTCGAGGACTGTCTTTTGTACAGAACATACCGCTAGTTTGACATCACCGGCGCGTATACCATTTTCTCCCGGGTATGTGAGCTGCACTAATCTCTCGCCCTCCATTGCAAAGGTTTTACATGACTCATTAGCCTTTTTCGCACGGCACCTTAACTCCTTAGAGTACATTTCTCTTTCGTGCTCGTCGCCAAATTCACGCTGTAACGCCATCATTAAATCACTGTAGTTGTTTTTGCGGCTGGCTGGCATGTTTTCTAGAATCTCAGCGGCGGCACCCTTTAACGCCAGGGTGAGTTCCAAAGCCTTCTCTTCATCGTCCCAACCATTTCTGCTGTCTGCTGCCTCGAATTGGAGTTTAAATTCGGATAGGGCTGAGCTACCATCAAAGCAAGGTGCTTCTATCCTGCCGGTACCTTCTGATACGGCTTGTACTGCTTCCGGTCGCTGGCTCTTCTCTTCCATCATAACAAGTTTTCCCACCACGGACTTTTCCGAATTACTTACTTCCGTGTCAACGGCCTCTTCTAAACTTCACACCTCTTCAGCGACACTTGTAGCTCTTCCGCCGAATGACTGAATTATTTCATCTAGCGTTTCTGTATACGCATCTAGTTTGTCTTCAATTTTCAAAAAAAGTTTTTGATTTTCTACTTGCATTTGCTGTTGGATGGCTTCCATTCTTTCCTCATTATCTTTCCGAGACTCTGCCAGAAGTTTTTGATTTTCGGCTCTGAAAGCTTCTAATATCTTTTGGTTTCTTCCCGTATAGCTGCTAGCAACGAATTCATGTCAAGACCGCTGGGAGTTGCAGGGCCTGTAACTCGCGTTCCTCTTCGTCTTCGAAGTCGTAGGTATCTACATCAATGCCGCGATTTCGAAGTTCCTCCTTTAACCGCCTCTGGAGTTCATTCTTCGTGCCCATTGTTGGCACGCTTTGCAAGCTTTGTATTCTTTTATTTCTTTATTCCTTATAATAATTTGCTTGCATATCTCTATGTCTGCACCTGTATCTATTAAAAATCTTACGAAAAATTCTTCATCAGTTTCGAATGTGACAAAATGCGGTGCGTCCGTATGAGAACTATAAGTTTTTAAGGTATATTCTTTCTAAATTTTTAATTCCCCTACATCTTCGTTGAAGTTTACTCTTGAAGATTGCTGGGGGTTGTTTCGTTTCCCTGCTCTTGAGTGAGATATACTTTTCTTTGGTTTTTGTTTTGATAATTACTATTTCTGAAATAGGCACCTCTCTGATTGTTATTACTATAACCATTACTGTTGTAGTTGTTACTCCTTGAGTGAGCATTGTTAGTATATTTATAATTGTAACCCTGGTTTCTGTTACCTCTATTATTATTGTAAGTATTAATATTGTTGGGACTACGTTGCCTTTTAATATTATAAGACTTTTTGTACTTATTGAAATGCATTATTGCATTTGATTGTGGCATTGTGGCTATTTGAATTGCTTCATTTCAACTCTTAGATCTAGCAGCCAATACTGTGGATCGATGTTGTTCGTTTAAACCATTTTTGAAAGCGTTGAGCGCCACATTATCGTTAATTTTAATAATAGTTTCTCTGTTTTTGGAAACTAACTCTGCGATCTGTAATTCATTTAGGCTGGCTATGAGTGATTCAATTTTGTTGGCATATTGGATTACCGAACTATTGTGTTACAGAATTTTTAGTAAAAAAAAGAAGTAAATTTTGTAATTTTAAAATATGACAAATTCTATTAATTTTATTTGCTTTCAACCGCTTACTTCGAATACTCAAGAACAATTAAAATTCATTTCTTTAGCAAAACATTATTTACCCAAAACACATAAACTAAAATTGTAGCGGGATTATAAATATGTGAAAAATTCATATATAGATATTAATATAAAAAAGAGTAAAAACAGTATATGAGAGTAAAACAATAATTCCCTTATATTCAGTTTGATATTATAATTAGTACATAGGAAAGAGTAAATTAACGGAATATATGGAATGACCAATTAGCTCAAATAAAAGTGTGTTATAAAATTAAATAAACAATAAAATATAAATATTTTAAGATATTTAATATTCCTTTGAATAATTGTTGATTCTCGCATAATACTCTGCCCCAAGAACCACTGTTCTTAACGTTGCTTAATATAGGCTTATCGTTGGAAGTGTTTTAGTCGAGCCCGACTGGCTCCGCTATGCTTCGACTCACAGCGAATAAACTTTTCAATGGGCTTCTTCTCCTTGGGGTTTGAAAAAATGTCATCTGTAGGGAGTAAACATAATTTAGTTATAGGTCGTTTAAATATTTTTTGTTTGGACAAAATTGTTGTCACTCTTACGCGTCCATCCGTACCAGGATGGATTTCTTGAACTCTTCCAAGACACCATTGCCCTGGGGCACATCTGTCGTCCTTAACGAGAACAAGGTCTCCAAGTTTTATATTGCGTTGGTCGTTAAACCATTTTGGCCGAGACTGCAACCGGTTTAAATATTCAGAATACCATCTCTTCCAAAATGATTGCTTCATTCTTTCAATGGCTTTCCATCTTGGTAAATGTTGAGGATTTGTGTCCAGTAAACTTTCTTCCTATACACAAACGGTAGGCTCGCCAATGAGAAAGTGGGCAGGCGTCAGTGCATCGTTATCGGTTGGATCAATAGAAAGAGGGCAGAGTGGGCGTGAATTAAGGCATCCTTCAATCTGACATAGCAAAGTGGAAAGGTCTTCATAACTCAAAACACGATCTGTCATTATACGTTTTAAGTGATATTTGACCGATTTAACACCGGCCTCCCACAATCCTCCAAAATGAGGAGAGGCTGGTGGGATGAAATGCCAATTGGTTCCGCTAACTGATAGAGTTTGTCGAAGTTCCTCTGGTAATGAAGATAGACTTCGATGATAAAGTACTTGTAGTTCTTTTGAAGCCCCTACAAAGTTAGTTCCACAGTCCGAGTACATACCCGTACAAGCTCCTCTCCGAGACACAAATCGTCGAAAAGCGGCCAAAAATCCATTAGTACTTAAATCCGATATGGTTTCTAAATGTATGGCCTTTGTAACCATACATATGAATACGCAAATATAGCCTTTGGATAACACTGCAGATCGTATTGATTCTTTAGAGTAATGGGTCCAATAAAATCTACACCGCAATGTTTAAATGGTCTTGTCATGTTAATACGAACCGAGGGTAGGTTTCCCATAATTTGTTGGGAGGTTTTTGCGTTATATCTAAAACAGCGAACGCAATTATCAATGATCTTTTTAGCTATTTGATTATCGGCTATAATCCAAAATTTCCGTTTAACGTAAGACATAGTTAGAGTCATACCTCCATGTAACGTTCTTTGGTGAGAGTCCAGTATAGCCAAAGTAGACAATGGATTCTTTTTGCTTAGTAAAATGGGGTGTTTTGTAGAGTATGGTAAATCTGCATTTTGCAGTCTACCACCAACTCTTAGAATTCCTCTATCGTCCATAAAAGGCATTAATTTTAAGATATGTTTATTTTTAGAATTTAAGTTTTTAATTTCGGTATGAAAATCAATTGACTGGCTGACTTTAACAAGTCTTTCTAATGAAATTTTAATTTCTGAAGTTGTGAGGGGTCCAAATAGCTTGGTGTTATTCCCTTTACAGTTATTGTAAAATCGTAAGCAAAGCGCACAAATTCTGACTAATTTATTTAATGATGAAACTTTTGATAAACATAAGGGTATGTTGATTCATTAAAAACATTGGTTACAATCTTTGACTTACGTTCTTCCAATGTTGTTTCCATGTTACAAATATTTTTTGGCCAACATGAGGGCGGTCCTTTCAAAAACTCTGGTCCATGCCACCATGTACTGTTTTTTACAATATCTTCGGGTAAAATACCCCTTGATGCGGAACCTGCAGTATTATGTGCAGATGGAACATATCTCCATTGCTGGATATTTGAATGTCGCAGTATTTCTGTCACTCGATTTGAAACGTATATACTCCACCCAGAAGGATGTTTTCTAATCCAGCTGAGCACCGTAGTACTATCGCTCCAGTATGTTATATTTTCAACACAAATCTCCGACAGAGATTCTTTCACCTTGTTAGTCAATTTTAACAAAAATGAAGCAGTGCAAAGTTCCAACCGTGGTATAGTTACGGTCTTTACCGGTGTAACCTTAGTTTTTGCTTGTAATATGTGAACAAAAACATTTTTTAAAGAATATACCCGTATGTATATAACTGCATCATTGGATGCATCACAAAAGCAATGCAGTTCTACTGTAGCAGAGGGACTATAATTTAACCATCTTTGAATTTTTATCCCCTCAAGACTTTTCAAAGTATCTTTATATTTTAGCCAAATATTTCTTATATGATGTGGAACTTCTGAATCCCAATCTAATCCCTCCAACCACAATTTTTGGAAAAGGATTTTAGCCATGATAGTGGATGGGGCAAGCCATCCTAATGGATCAAAAAGTTTAGCGGATTCAGAAAGGATTATACGTTTTGTAACTTTGTCGGTTAATGGTGCATTTACTTTAAAAGAAAATGTATCAGAATTAGGTATCCATTGGATTCCTAATGTTTTTACCACATTATCATGGTCAAAATTCAACGATACTAATTTTTCCCTGAATTCTTCAGGTATGTTATGCAAGAGATCAGTAGAAACTAATCCATTTCCTAAGATTAAAGCCTCCACTTTTAAGCAAAGTACATAAATGATTCCAATGAATCAGAACCAGATATTATATCATCTACATAAGAATCGTGAGTAAGAATTTTTTACTCAATTGGAAACAAAGTAGAGTAGTCCTCAGACAGTTTTCGAATAATATGGATAAATAGGGTGCTGGAGTAGTCCCATACGTTACGGTGTTTAATTCGTAAACCGAAATTCCATCAGCAGGGCTATACGCCATAAGATTTGCTGAAAACGTCGATGTTCTTGAAAAACTTCAATTTGTCTGAACATTTTCTCAATGTCAGCGCAAAATCCTATCCTATGACGTCTCCACCTGTTGATTATTTGGGGCAGGTCATTTTGCAGTGCTAGTCCGGAACATAGTTCCTCATTAAGGGAAGCTTGACCAGGTAAATGACTACTGCGGTCGAACACAACACGTAATTTAGTTGTAGAACTATTCTCTTTTAAAACTCCATGATGGGGTAAAATGTAAGAATTTTCATGCACATTTGCCGGATAACTCCCTATCCTTCTCATGTGCCCTAATGACTCGTATTCCCGCATATAATCTTTATATCTTTCACAAAATAATGGCTGATTAGCAAAACGATTCTCCAATTGTATCAATCTTCTGTACGCGTTGATATGATTATTATTCAAATTAATAGATGAAGTACCATTAACAAACGATTCATATGGTAAATTTACGATATAACGACCGTTTTTATCACGCGTCGTTGTGTTTACGAAATATAGCTCACATAATGACTCTTCTTCGGTCATTTGTCTTTTCACTTCAACCTCCTCTTGTTCCCAAAATAATCTGAGTGCATTGTCCAAGTTGACCGTATGAACAGTTATATTAGGAAACGAATGGTTATGAGTAGGACCAGAGAAAACCCAACCGAACAAGCTTTCTTGCAATAATAAGTTGTTAAACTTGAACGAACTACCTGGTATTATTATTGAGCTTAAAATATCCGAACCAAGAATTGGATCAGAATTATCAAATTGTGGATCAGCTAACGACTTTTCTATACCCTGAGGTATTGTAAGGTTTGTAAGAGTTGTATTAGGTGTGTAGTTCGTTAGTTTGGAAAGAACCAAGGCTGCACAAGAAATGACAGGGGTATAATTAGTTGAGCATAATTTAAGAACTACCCATGATTTACAATGATCAATTTTAGTTTCGCCTACACCCTGTACAACACAATTAGATTTGTGTCTTTTAAGACGTAAAAGTTGTGCTGCCCTTTCTGTCACCAAAGTCCCTTGAACCCTGGATCGAAAAGTGCCCTAAATGGAAATTTACCCTTTTCGCAATCCACTATTAAACGAACTGTTGAAAGAATGACGTTACTAAACAAGTGAACGTTATTAGAGGATACTTGTACATTCGTAGAAGCTGAGCCGTTATCATTGCCGTTAAATTTGGGGAATGTGATGTCTCAGAATTATCAGGGTTGTTCTGATGCAAGATGGTGTGATGTGCCTGTTTACATATATTGCAACGATATGTGGACGTGCAATTATTGTGTTGATGACCATATGAAAGGCAGTTACGACAAACATTGTTGCTCGAAATGAAGTCCAGTTTCGATTTATCTGGAAAAGCAAGAAATTTAAAACATTTCGATAGCATGTGGGGTTTTTACATAGTAAACACAAAAAATGTTGTTTTTGTGTAACTTGATTGGTATGAAAAGAACCTTTTCTTGGCTTTGACTGATTAGCCCTTTGAAAGCGATTAATTAAAGATTCGAGAGTTCTAAATGTTCTCTCCAAAAATTCGAACATCTCGGTAAGAGTAGGGATTTTTGTCGATGATTTAAGAGATTGTTCCCAATCCCTACGTGTGGTTAAGTCCAACTTCTGTCCAATGAGTGGAATCAGAAATGGATCCCACGTAGATGTATCAAAGCCTAAATTTTTAAGCGAACTAATACATTCTTGAGTGGTATCAAGGAGAATTTTTATGGATTGACAAAAGCCATCCGATTTTTGTATGTTCAAAAATCTTTTAACTAAAACATCAACAATAACACGCTCATTGTGGTATCTGGATTTTAGCGTCGTCCAGGCTAAATCATAATTTGCCTCTGTGACAGATATAGTTTTAATTAGACTGGCGGCTTCACCCGACAGAGTGCCTTTTAGATAATAAAACTTTTGGACTTTTGAAAGGCACGTGTTATTATGAACAAGAGTGACATAAATATCCGAAAATGAAATCCATTCCATATAGTCGCCAGAGAATTTCGGTAAAGAAATCTTCGGCAATTTCGCATCTACGCTAGCAGACGTGTCCGCATGACAAGAAGGTAGAGCGAAAGTGCTCGAATATTGAGGAGAAGAAGTAGCCTCTTCAGGAAACGCATCAAGAACCTGGCCTCTAAAAAGCAAAAATAAATCGAGAATAGCGTAAAAACATTCTTCCTGAATGTAGGGAACGTCCATAGTATTCAAAGAAGTTTCGCGTATAATAGTTCCAATTTCCTCATGATGTTCCTTAAAATGAAGATTTAATCCATCTATTTCACCAAGAAGACTAGTAAGGTAACCCTTCGGTTTGTCGGCCTTTACCATGAACCGCGAATGCAACTTCGTTAGCTGCTCTAAATAACCACGTTGTCTTTCAATAATTCTGTCCAAATCAGTCATCGTACCGGTATACACAATTTAAGCAAAATTATAAAAGGAAAAGCCGTAAAATATTTAGTTTTAATTCGATTCCACATAAAATTTAAAATTAAAGATTAAGCACTAAATTCATTATATTTTCACTAATTTTTCTTTAGAAATTAATTTTAAACTTTATAAAAATCAAACTTTTAATTACATGTAAAACACTTCACAGTTATTCAGACTCCAACAGACTAGTTCCCGGGTTTCGGCACCAAATTTTATGTTACAGAATTTTTAGTAAAAAGTCAATTTTGTAATTTTAAAATATGTAATAATAATAAATAATAAAAGCAATTAAAAAAACTAAATACATTTTATATATTGAAATTTCTTTTGATTTTTATGTCATGCTTAATTACGCAATAGTGGGGTACCTATAAATTAAAAAAAAATTATTCCATGCAGTCAATAACATTTCCACTTTATCTAAAGAACATGTTTTTATATGGCCATCGATAAAAATGGCAGATGCTAACTTTATTTGTTATTGGTCATAGTTTTGGCACTTAGTTGGAGAGACCGAAATCTTTTTTTGGGTAATTCATCAGCCTCGTCTAAATAAATATAAATATAGTAAATCTAGGTTGTAGTTTAAAAGATATATGGATTTAGTGTTAAAGGCTTAAATATTATTAATCATCTTGCAAAAATTTTAATAAAATTGGCTTTGAAATAGTAATCCTGAAGAATTTCTAGAGTCCGTATCGTTAAGGATACATCCGGTACATATGAGGGTTTATAAATGCGAAAATGATTATCGAAACAAAACAAACAAAAAAACAACAAAATTTTGACATTTAAAAACGCGTCAGCTGTTGACATAAGTTTACCTATTGGATGTGCCTTGAATTGCCCTGTGTTTGCCTTCTTAAGTCAGTATGTATTAAGGAAAGTGATTTCTTAAGTGTAAGTACTAAAGGTGTATTTATATGATTATAAGGAATTCAGTGTCTCTTCTGAGACCAAATTATTTCTTACTTTGTCTGCTAATTTAGTAGCCATTGAACTCAGGTATTATTTTAGACGCGTCAAGAATGCCAAACGATGCCATTATGTTGTTGTTACTAACATTTAGATACTTAAAAATGCTATTTTTAATCTCGTTTAATTTCTCTGGGGTGTGCCCCTCGAATTTTATTGCAAAATTTATTAATTCTTCAATTGTTTGTTTGTAACTGTTAGTACACCAATACCATTGTTGTTCGTAATGATGGCTTCGTTCGAAAACCATACGCTCATTTTTATGTAATTTTTTTTTTTATATATATAAATTTGTGTACATATATTTTATTTAAACTAATCTTATTATTGTTTGCTTATCTTTGTTATTTCAATTATTTCTCGCATGATCGCGGATTTTTCTTCCTTGTTGCCTTTAGGTCTTCAGTAGTGTCGGGCATTTGATACACAAGGATTCTTGTCAAACATTGTGCTGGTTTTATTTATCGTCTCAACAACCTAAGACAGAGAAGTCATCTGGTATTCCAGCGTACTGACGTCCCTTTTGTCTGCATAATGCATGGTGAGACAGCATGACATGTTATCCCAACTTAATGGGTATATTATGCTTAATATTCCAAAATATTTTGGTGCTTCTCTAAGATCCCAAAATCACTTTCATCGATTTCTTCCAAGAACTGTGTACAACCGGTTGACGGAAAATTCTTGTAAGCTTCTAACGATGAAATGTACCCTATCTAACACATTTAATTGATTTATATGCTGTCTCCATTCTTTGGTCTTGTTCGTTTTGGAAAGTTGAGTTTGATATGTCCAGTACCAAATTCCTGGTTTGTTCCCTACTGCTTCTACACCTATCATTTTTATCTCATATTGCAGGTCTGATATATTAAGAATTACCTAGTTTTCCTGTGCATTTATATATTTTTATACAATATATTAAATATTTGTTTCTAATTTATTAAATTTATTGTAGGAAAAAATTATCTCCTTGCAAATGGAGTGACCCATGTGAATTGCAACAGTTAGATATATATATATAATACATTTTTTGGTTGGAGCAGGGGTCCGTGTCGTTTGTGAAAATATTTTAAAAAATGAAAAGTGTTAAAAATTTGAACAAGCAGAAATATTGGGTTGTTCGGAAAGTAATTTCATTTTTTCCCGACAGAGGATTTAATTATAGTTTTTTGCACCCAACTTCACACCTAAGCCGTAAAATTTTTATATGCTTTGAGAGCTCATATACTAGTAAGGCTTATGTGTTTTTGGTTGGTGCCGAAAAACGAAATTACTTTCCGAACAACCCAATAATTAAAGTTAATGTAATATTGCATTTGAATACGTAATTATAAAAATTAAAGAATATATAAGGAAAGGAAGAATAATTAAAAGATATAATAAATTTAATATTGTATTATTAATAATTTAGTTATTGCCAAATTAGTTAAATTTCATCTGGAAAAATATATATTTATAAGACTATTCCTATTCCTGATATTCCTACAAAACCATCAAATAACAGTGAAACAAAAAATTCTATCTCATTAAAAACTATATACAGTGGCTCAAACTTATAATTGGACACTAGGTATGAGATTATTCAAATGCCGATTTCAATGAAAATATTAAAAAAAATTTTGATGCAGATTCAAAAAAGCTTTAAAACAATGTATATTTCTTAGCATGTTTTATTTTAAAATATTTTTCAAACAAAAAAGGAAACCAATATTAACAAATTTCATGTCAAACGCATAATTGGACAGTCGACTTTAACCATTTCTGCTTGCTGAATTTGAGTTGCTTGTTCAAATTTTTAACACTTTTCACAAGTGTATTTGCTTTATAAACCGAGTTTTCTTTGTTTTCCTTTTTTAAAATATTTTCACAAACGACACGAGCCTCTTTTTATATACAGCCATGTCACAGAACGTAATTCCGATCGAAAGTGGTTTCAATTCCGAAAGTCGAGTTTTTAGAAAACGAAAAATTTCTTCATAATGAAACCACTTCAAATTTTCAAAATGGTTTTGATATTTTTGATGATTTATTAAAGAAAAATATTAATAAAACTTAGTCAAACTGAAAGACAAAATGGTATATTTTATTATTACACAGGTTTTCTAAGCATTTACTTAATATTTATGCTTAAGAAATTAAATTTTGTAAACTCGCCGAGAAAAGCAAAACTAAGTGATATATTTTTTCATCGAAGTATTGCCACGTTATTTTTTTGAGCAAACCACTTATTTTTGAGAACAAAAATTTATTAAGTAGAACAAATTTAAGCGGTGGCAACACAAATGATGGACAAAAGAAAATACAAAAATATTTTTACGTTGCATTTAATTCAGTTTTATAAAAATGTAAGTACAGATTTATTGAATTTTTTTTGTATTATTAACTTGTAGCGGTCTTTGATATGGCAACACTCATCCCAGAGGTTCCATCTATAATCAAATACAACTATGCTTGAATACAACTCTATAATTAATGTAACTCTGAATTAATGTAACTATGAATGAATGTAACTCTGTATTTTTCATTTCCGCGTTATGGCGGCACTTTTTATAAAACCTTGGAAGTGTAAGCATCAGTAAATAAAATAAAATCGCTAAACATCAGGTGTGGGGTAAAATAAAAAATTAAAATTATACTCGTGTTGCAAAGTAGAATCGTGATGCGTTATCTTTTGAAGTAAATTGAAAAAGAAAAAATGGATTTACGACCGGGCCGACAAACCCTAATAAAGGCGTTGACGGATGCTGGGGTGGAATTCCCAGAATCCGCAACTTTGAAACAACTGAAAACGCTATATGCATCGTTGAATTCTGCCAAGGAGTGGGAAGACGACATGACTTCGGCCTCCTATAGGTCAGAGGCCGCTCGATATGTATCAAATGACAGGGAGGCAAGCGCCGCAGTTCCTGCCACATTGCCTGCGGCCACAATGTCATCTGCCATGATGCAAACACCCAACGCGCCTATTGGCGCTGTGCCTGCAGTTACCGTGCCTGCCGATACCATTCCGCCTGACGCTGTGCCTGCCGTTGATGTGCCTGCTGCTACTGTGCCATTGACCACCGTGCCTGTAGTTCCTGTGCCTGCTGTTACCATGCCTGCCGAAACCATTCCGCCTGACGCTGTGCCTTCCGCTACTGTGCCATCGACCACCGTGCCTGCTGTTTTGTGCCTGCCGATACGTCCCCTTATGCCTCCGTGAGTCCTATTACTGTGACTGCCGTCTACACACCGGCCATTAATGTACCTGCTGCTATGGTGCCTGCCGCTGATGGACCTGCTGCCACTGTACCCCCTTTGTCGAGGAATTCAACTGTAGAAGAAGAGCAGATTAGAAAACTCCAACTGCAGTTGGAAATACTGAAATTACGCCAACAAATCCGTAGCCTAGAAAGTGAGGGTACAATGAGACATGCCAACAAAATCGACATGACGGAACTAGATTCGGCATTGCCCACATTCAGTGGAGACGATAAATATGATGTAACCAAGTGGCTAATGATATTCGATGACTATACGGATATGTACGGGTACACGGGTAAGGAAAAGTGTGTGGCGATTCGTAGGCGCTTGACGGGCACTGCTAAGCAGCACGTCATCAACTTGGGGATGGTAGACTACGAGGTGCTAAGAGAAAGTTTACATTCAGTTTTTAAAAGGACAATAACCCTGCCAGCTTCGTGCAAGGACCTTAAGACCTAATGAGACCTGTCTGAGTTATTTGGTGTCCATGCAGGCAATAGCCGCACAGACGGACATCGATGAGGAGGAGATTATAGAACTGGTGATCGACGGAATACAGGACCGTACCACTGATATCGCCAGGTTGTATGGGGCCAGTGAGTTAATTAGGCGGATGGACGGATACGTACAAAAGAGGCAAGCGCGTATGGGTCCCATGAAGGATGCAGTGTATCCCAGGTGAAGACCCGGCGGCGAGGAAAGGGGACTGGAAGCAGCCGAAGTAAGGTGTTACAACTGTTCTGAATTCGGGCATTATCAAAGCAAATGCCCGAAGCCGAAACGTCCTCCAAATTCTTGTTTTACGGAGAAGTCGGCCACGTTCGCCGAGAGTGCCCGAAGAGGAGGGGAGTTGCCGTAGTTAGTAAGAACGATTTCGATGAGACAGTAGGAGCTATTCAGAAGGTAAGTGTTGCTTTTATTGAGAGAGGTAAGCGCACCAAAATAACTGACTATTTTTCTTTATTTGATACGGGTAGCCCTATTAGCTGCGTCAAAAAATCACTGGTACCATTCGCTCTGAAAGAAAAGAAAATTATAACACCATACCGAAGCATAGGGAAGAGTAAAATTAGCTCATATGGACAGGTAGAATGTAAGATATTGTATAATGATAAGATAATAGAACGGTGGTGCCAGTGCTGATCGGACGCGATTTACTATTGAAGTTTGGAATGAGGCTTTGTAAAATTAGAATAAAATACACAATAAATGAACTAAAGAAAATGAATTGTAATAAAATAAAATTATCAGAAGAGGTTATTGGTGCGCTTATGTCACTCAAGTTATGTGGGGTTTCTAATGAAATTGCAAAGATTCCGAAGCCAATCGAAAATGAAATTAATAATCACGGGCCGGTAACAAAGAAAGTTAGTAAAGTAAATTTGTCAAGAGAGAGTTCGGGCGTGAATGTGCCAGTTGCTTCCGGATTAGTTTACGGTTATGAGGGATCGGGAATTTTTGGTTGGAATGAGGGATTCGGATAATTAGGGGAAGTTGTGTGTGTGGTCGAGGATGAGAGTGAGATAGATATTGACTGCAGTCTGAGCCGGTCGGATCATATGAGGCTGAGGTCAATCGTGGAGGAGAACTATTTGAGGAAAGTGGGTAAAATTTTGGGGCCGGATGATTATTGTATGCGAATGAAATTGTCTAGTGATAAGCCGTTGTTTTGTGGACCTAGGCGCCTGTCGTATCGGGAGCGGTGTGAAGTGAGGAAGAAGTTAGACGAACTATTGGGGGCGGGGATAATCCGCCCAAGTGATTCACCTTATGCTTCTCCTATCGTGTTGGTAAGGAAGAAGAATGGGGAGTTGAGAATGTGTGTTGATTAGAGGTCAATAAATAGGATAACATTGAAGGACAATTACCCTATGCCCATAATAGAGGATTGTCTGGATTATTTGGGTAACAAGAGGTATTTTTCGACGCTGGATATGAGGAATGGTTTCCACCAGATACCAATGCATGAGGACTCCATAAAGTACACCGCGTTTGTGACTTCACTGGGACAATTTGAGTACTGTTACATGCCTTTTGGCCTCAAGAATGCAGGCGCCGTGTTCCAGCGATATATTAACAAGGTTCTGAGGGAATTCATAGACGCGGGAAAGATTATGGTGTATTTGGATGACGTTAGTATCGCCACGGGAACTTTTGAGGAGCATTTGGAAATATTGGCGGAAGTGTTGCGTGTCCTACGACAGGGTGGGTTTGAATTGAATCTTAGGAAATGCAAGTTTGCGTATAGGGAGATGGATTACTTGGGATACAGGGTGAACAGCAGCGGAATAAGGCCTAATGACGACTATATTAGAAAGATTCAGGATTACCCGAGGCCGCTGGACTGTGAGGGGCTGGAGAGATGCGTGGGGCTTTTTCATACTTTAGGCGATTTGTTCGTGATTTTTCGAGAATTGCGAAACCATTAACGGACTTGAAGAGGAAGAAGGACTTCGTCTGGTCGGACGAGTGCGAGAGAGCCTTTCTGACGCTGAAGGATAGATTTATTAATAGCCCTGTACTGGCGGTTTATAACCCTAACTACGAGACGGAGTTACACACTGATGCGAGTGCGAAGGGATACGGTTCATTGTTATTGCAGAAGCAGGAGGATGGTAAATTCCACCCGGTTGCATATTACTCGAAGTGTACGACTGCGTCGGAATCCAGGTATAATAGTTTTGAATTGGAAACACTGGCGATCATCTATGCACTGAGGCGATTCAGGGTGTACTTGGAGGGCATATCATTTACTATAGTTACTGATTGTAACTCCTTGGCCCTAACACTGAATAGGAAGCTGATAAACCCGAGAATAGCAAGGTGGGCCTTAGAGTTAGAGAACTACAGTTATGCAGTTAAACACCGTAAGGGAGATCTGATGCCTCACGTGGACGCCTTGAGCCGAACACACATAGCGACAGTTGTCGACGGAGGTGATATGGATGTTATGATACAGGTGACTCAAACTAGGGATAACAGTATTCGGACGAAGCTAGAGGAAGGGGACATAGAGGGGTATGTAATGGAGAATGGACTTGTTTTTAGAGTGGCGTCAAATGGTCGGAAACAAATGTACGTACCGGCCGAATTGGAGGAGAATGTGATAAGGACGATTCATGAAAAGTATGGGCATGTTGGAATAGGGAAATGTATAGATCGAATTCAGAGATGTTATTGGTTCCCGGATATGAGGAGGAAGGTGAATAGGTTTATTAGGAATTATCTTAAATGCATATTCAATTCGATGCCGCAGAAAAGGAATGAGAGGAACTTGTATAATATAGATAAGAGACCAGTCCCATTCGATACACTTTACATTGACCATTTTGGCCCCTTACCGTCGATAAATTCTAGGAGGAAATACATATTGGTGGTTATAGATGCATTTACAAAATTCCAAACTGTACGCAGTGAATACACCGGGAACGAAGGAGGTGTGTTGTGCATTGAGGAAGTACTTTGAGAGTTATAGCAGACCACGTCGGATAACAAGTGACAGGGGATCGTGCTTCACGTCCAATGAATTTGGCTCGTTCGTGTCCGAGAGGAATATTGTGCATGTGAAAATGTCGGTAGCATCACCTCAGTCGAACGGACAAGTGGAGAGAATGAACAGGGATTTAAGGAGTATGTTGGCGAAGCTGGCTGAGCCAATAGAACATTCGGACTGGGTTGATAAATTGAGTAGAGTGGAGTTTGCGATCAATAACACCGTTCAAAGGGCAACGGGCTACTCTCCAAGCGAGATGTTATTTGGTGTGGAGCAAAGGGGAGAGGTAATTGATGAATTTACAGAGCAGTTGTTAGAGGATTATATGGGGGAGGGAGAGGGCAATTTGTCATTGATTAGGTAGAATGAGGAACATAGAGAAGTCACAGGCGGATAATTTGAGGTATTTTAACGATCGTCACACGCCGGCTAGGATATTTGAGGTAGGTGATTTAGTGGTAGTTAGGAATGTCGATACCTCACCGGGAGGCAGTAAGAAGTTAATCCCGAAATATCGTGGCCCGTATGTGATTCGGAGGCAACTGGGTAACGACCGCTATGAAATATCGGATGTCGAAAATTGCCAGATAACTCAAATACCCTATAGAGGTATAGTAGACTCGAGTCGCTTAAAAAAGTGGCTAGAACGGAAGAACTGCAGCAATTTAGAAGACCCTAACGATAACAGCACTTACTAATTTGAGGATTATGAGGCTCAAGATGAGGAGCTTTTGGGAGAGGAGTGACAATCGAGGGCGATTGTATGTCAGGTCGGCCGAATTGTAGTAGTCTTTGATATGGCAACACTCATTCCAGAGGTTCCATCTATAATCAAATACAACTATGCTTGAATACAACTCTATAATTAATGTAACTCTGAATTAATGTAACTATGAATGAATGTAACTCTGTATTTTTCATTTCCGCGTTATGGCGGCACTTTTTATAAAACCTTGGAAGTGTAAGCATCAGTAAATAAAATAAAATCGCTAAAAACTTATATTTTTTTAAGGGGTAAAGGGGCATTTTTCGTATAATATTTTTATTTTTTTGATTTCAATTAAAATTTTCGTATCAGCGCCTTTTTCTTCTTTTGTTTTGGTTCTGCTTTTTATTTACCAATTATGTTTTTTTTTCTTTTGTCATGCACTACGTTGCCATACTTTATTTGAAAACCAACAATTTTATAATTTTTGGGAATGAACAAAATCGTTCGGAATCTAAAGAACCTAAAACAAAATCGATCGGAATTGCATATTCGGAATCAAAACCATTCCGATCGGAATCTGTGACATGCCTGATAACTTAAGACGGAAGCCTAAAGTTGATTTTTATTTTCTAAAAGTTAAATCGCAACTAAAAGTTAAAATTACAATATTTGTTAATAATAATTATCATAATAATAAAAATGTTAATGTTTGCAGAAAAATGATCTAGACATGTTATCAGCAATATTTGGTAATAATTTTGCAATATTGTCGCGAAACATGTGCAATGACCTAATACTCAGGGACTGTAACTATTATAACTTTTATCGTAAAAGTCAGAAAATAAGAATTATGTTTTGATCTTTATTTTTTCGAGCAAAAATAAAAGTTATTTTTGACTTTTATTTTTTCGAGCAGAAATAAAAGTTATTTTTGTTTTAATTCATGATGAATTCATAATATTTATTAAAAAATTCTTTAAAACAATTAAAGTAAATTATGTTAAACAATTATTAGAATTAAGAATTAATAAATATTATGAATTCATCATGAATTAAAACAAAAATAACTTTTATTTCTGCTCGAAAAAATAAAAGTCAAAAAATAACTTTTATTTCTGCTCGAAAAAATAAAAGTCAAAAATAACTGTTATTTTTGCTCGAAAAAATAAAAATAACTATTATTTTTTTCCTAAAAAAATAAAAATCACGTTTTTAAAAAGCATCGCATTTTATAAAAATTTGGTCCAAGACGATCAAAATGGTATACTTGGTTTTGTTCTCCAACATTTCTTTGTGGTTGCTTTTTTTAATCAAAAATTCAAAAATAACAGTTATTTTCGGTCCCTGCTAATACTATTTATTCAACATACATATTTGTTCTTAACTTACATTAACGGCAGCCATTACAACTTATTGTTGTTTTTTTATTATTGTACACACAAACAGCGAATTTACCTAAGTAAAATGAGATGTAGCGTAGTATATTTTATATGTATATTCTAACCGTATTATATATTTGTGTTATACCGATTACTATTGAATTGTACGTCACTAGCATATGTGACTTTCTTAGGATACAACACTGTCGTTAGTTAAATACAACACTGTAATAGAGAAGCACTATTTCGTTGAGTTTGAAACTGAATTTGAATAGCAGCGCTTGCTGTGATTGATATGAGGAAAAGCCCATTTGAAAAGGGTATAAAAGCAGTGCACTCAACGGAATGAGTCTTTTCTATTGTTGCAGGTTGGTGAGAGTGGTCGCACAACCAATTTCAAGTGCATTATAAGCTTCGTGGCAGCGATGGTTGCCGTTGCTTGTTTTGTATATGCAATTGGTTGACGAATTCTAAGTAGATGTTGGTCGCGATGGTGGCCGCAAATACTTGGAATTTGTGTGACTCTTTCATTTTACTTTTCTATTGTTGCAGAACTTTGTTGTAAGTATTGTAAAATAAAGAAAACGTTATAGAGATCAATTTCGTATATATGTACTTTTAAATGTTTATGATTTTATTTATGAAAATAATTTCGCAATCATATATTTACAAAGGTGCATTCGTATTTAAATTATAGTTATAGGAAATTGAAGACTAATTATCTTTAAGAATTTCACACTCATTTTTATAAAATGTAAAACAATCTCCATTATTCAATCCAATAATAATTGCCTTCAAGCTGTCAACAATTGTGTTACGGTTTGTTACAGATGACATTTTATTATAATTTTTAAATTTCATACTTAACCAGCTCACTCCAAGACTATAAAAGAGAGATTAAATTAATAATATCAGAATATTAAACTTGTATGTATGTATGTAATACCTCCACACTGGAATTAAAAGCTTTTTTCTATCAAATAAACGTCTGGATAATTTATTATTTTCACACAAGGCAAAATAATGACATGCTCCATTATCCTTTGAGAAAACTGCTACTGCATTCAACGAAACTAATGCTCTTTTAACTAAATGATCAATCTATGAGATAAAAAACACACTTATTTGCAAAACAATTGGCCTACTATTAAAAGTATAAATTAGAAAGGAAATAAAAATGAAAGATAAACAATTATATAAAATTCTTACGATATTAGATTTTAGTATTTTTTTTTTTTTTTAATACTTAATTAAGTTTAGTTAATAGACGCCTGAGATATGAATACCTAGTGGTATCGCCCTGGATATGTTACCTTTATTAATCTCTCTATCCACCTGGCGAAATCTAGGAGAGATTCATATGGGTCTTAAAATCGTAAAAGGTTTCTATTTTTGTCTCTCCACAACGTTTTCAACTCTTTGTATGTAGTTTTGATATATTAATTTTATGTTTTACTTTTATTTGTTGATTTTAGAATGCATTCGATATTTATTCGGTCCTTGCAATAACATTGTAGTGCACTAATTTGTGATAGTTGAAACATCGAAAAGTTTGGCCAAAGACTACATATATGTATGTACATACTTACAAGCAGAGTTTATTATTCTCAGAAAAAATATTATTCTTACAGAAGCTTTTATTTTCAGAGAAATTATTATTTTAAAATCTCAGCAAGCCATTCATGTAATGAATGAAGTTCACCAAACTCTCTCAACAAATTATCACACACATACCGTTTGAGATTTTTTCCCAAACCTATTACTATGAAAAAACATTGACCGCAAATTCAACAAAAGTTATAAAGCTACTGTCAGACTGAGTAAATATTTGAAGTAAAACATAATTTTTTTCTTTGTTTAGTGTGACCATAAAATATTTTAGGGGTGCAAACAAGATTTCGAGAAAACAAATTTGTTTGCTTGCAAACAAAAATGTCTCTAATGTGACCATAGTGTGACCACCCGTGTCAAATATTATCTCCTTTTTTCGAGCAAATAAATATTTGGTCTTGCAAAAATTTTGTAAGAGGAAACAGTGGCAAATAACAGCTGTTGCAAGCAGTGTTGTCCACTTTTAATAATAAATTATAATTTTTTTTATAAAATCACCAGAATGGAAAACTTTTCTTAATAATAAACTTTATATCTATATGAAATAGTGATGAGCGATCCAGTGATTTTTGAAGAACGTTGTTCTCAGTGAACGTGATTTGTTAATCACTGTTCTTTAAAACAGTGATTGTGATCACAGTATTCCAATAATACAATAATTACAATAACGTATTTTATTAAGTCGTAAGAAAGAGACCAAAATTGGTTATTTTTTTGTTCAATGTGTAGATGTGTAGATTTTTCCGGTTTTGGTTATTTATTTTTCTTATAAAAAGAGCTTTTGTTTTGTTTGTAGAAATGTATTATTTAGTAAGACTAAAATTTTATTTTGTTATTTTTTGTTTCTTTTCTTACTCTGTTGTATTAATTGTAATTTAAATTTGAAAAAAAAAATAAAAAACTGCGAATTTAGTTTTGGTTATATTTTTTCTTATTTGGTGATTTTTTTCACAAATGTTGGTTACAATATTTTTTTTCGTGGCAACACTGGTGGTGTCGTCAATGTTATTATTTTTAATGTAATTTTTTTTTATATGAAGTTTGACAATTAATTTTCACAGAAAGTTCATGTATAAAAGACAAAAGTAAATAATCAAAACAAAATGAAATAAATTTGAGTATGTAACAATTTTGAAAGAACGACATTATTAGTACCTGTTATTTGGCAATTTCAATCACTGTAGTTACCTGTGAATTATCAATCGCCGTGATTAAATCACAGGTTTGAAAATATCGCTCATCTCTAATATGAAACGTAGAATTAAAAAAATAATAGTTCCATTAGTTTATTATGAACCAGGAACAAAGAAATATTATTTTTATCACATTTTTTAAATGCAAGTTTGTATCAAATGAACGATCATACATGTAATTTGCTACAGAAAGTTATATGGAACAAAAAATTGATTAACCTACTAATTTGCAAGAAAATTGCAATATTGTAAAAAAAAATCAGGTAAAGATCATAATATTTGTTTAATAGACAATGGGTTAAAATTTTTAATACGTCAATCGAAAGCTCTTTGAAAGAACTTTTCTTTGATATCCAGCTTAGGGATGATTATATTTCAAAGTTTTTTTTATTAAAGCAGCAATTTAATATCTGGACCTTAGAGACCAATATCTCCAAAACCAGTCTTTGACGGCACAAAATTTTTATGTATATATATAATATGGTATTAAGTTTTATATTTTATCGTTTAAACGCAATTCAGTTGTCAACACTGATCTAGAAAGAAAACAATGAAACAGCTGTCTGTTTTCCTTTCTGATTTTGGCTTCTTCTAAAATTAATAAAAAAGCTGCTGCGCAACTTAACAGGAATAATGTTTCCTCATGTTCCATTTCGAATTTTTATTTATTTATTTATTTATGTTATTTTTTCCCTTTTATTTCTGTTGTTCTGATTGAACAAATTTATTTATTTTCGTTTTGTGAAGTTTCTGTTTTGTTTTTGTTTTGTTTTTTTAATCATATTTTTTTTTTTTTTTTTGCTTCACTTTTTCTGATGAAACAAAATTTTGTTTATGAGAAAACAAAAATATTTACTTCGGTCTGACCGCAAGGAAAACATGTTTGCTCCAAACTGTATTTGATGCTGTTTCATTGTTATTTGGGAAAATAAATTTTGTTAAATATTTACCGTCAATGTGACCAGCAAACAAACTACAGAAAAATTTAATGCAAATACGAGTAAACATATTTGAAGCAAATATTTTTCCAGTGCGACCGCAGCTTAAGTCCAAAATTAAATTAACTTATTCCTTTTTACATCGTCATTTACTAAAATGTTTAAATACCAAACTGTTAATTCATTTTATTAACTGAAGTAAATTCAAGGCCATTGGAAATATTATTTGTATAGGTCGATATCAAACAAGACTTAGAAAAGACAAGACTTAGAAAAAGGAAATTGTTAGTGTTCTGATTTATCTTCCGCAAGAAGAGGACTTATTTTCTTAAAACTAATTGAAGTTTTATTGTAAAAAAAATTAAATGTGAATTTTAAGTAAAGAAAAAAATAATTATCTTCATGAATATGAAGTAAAATGAAATAATATATTTAAAATTAATAATGTTTTAAATAAATATTTTCAAATAAAAGATATAAAATATAAAGTGTTTTTTGCTTGATCAAGATGGTTTTAAAATTCAATTAATTCTACCATAATATAATTTGTCATTACAACCCTTCAGTCAGGATTAAGACGAAGCTTCTCGCATAACTTATATTATGTGTGTCCATTTTATACATGAGTGGCGGGACCTACAGTTTAAATTCGATTCCGAAGGACAGATATTTAAGAAACTTTTTAAGTAGTTAAGTTTATTTATTTATTTATATAAATATATATGTAAATCAAATTAACAAGTAGCGCGAAGTACTAATTAAATGCCTGGTGTATCTTCACAGATACAATCATTAAAATAATTCCTACAAGATGATTTTGACTCAAATATGTTCCATTTTGTTTAAAATGTTATACTTATTTAACAAAAAAAAGATTCTAATGTCTATAGAAAGGCAGAATATTGAACTCAAAGTAAAATTTTTTGTATACATACATATGTATGTACATAATTGGTCATTATAACCCTTCAGTCAGGATTACGGCCGAGTATCTCACACCACCTATATTCCGTGTGTCAATTTTATACATGACTGCCGGGACCTACAGTTTAAAGTCGACTCCGAACGAAAGATTTTTTTGAGAAACTTTTCATGGCAATTTTATTTACTCTCAGAGTTTTTACCAGAAATCTGTTGAGAGAAAGTCGCCGAAGAAATTTTTTTTTTATTTTTTTAATTATTTTATTTTCAATTTAATTCATTACAATTGTTGGCCTCAGCGCCCAAAGGCATTAATGATGCAAGTTGGCTAAATATTTTAAACTAAGTTTCATATATATGTGGGATATAAACATTGGTTTTATTTTCAATTTAATAATTTTATATTTAATCGTAGTTAGTGGCTTTAACAATAGTTTAATTCAATATAGTTTAGTACAATATAATAGTTTTAATCGGCATTTAATAGTTTTAATTAATAGTATAGTTTTAATTGTAGTTTTAACAGTAGTTAATTTTAGCTTATAACAATAGTTCAATATAATAATTTAGTTTATTAATAGTTTAATGTAATAGTAGTTAATAGTTTTTAGAAATAGTCAATTCTAGCTTTAACAAAAGCAATTAACTAAACTTTTTTTTTAATCTCACTTGGGTTTACTTTTCACTTTTCCGCTCTACTTCACAACACTTCCAATTTCTTCCACGTCAACTTCACTAATGAATCTCATCTTCCAACTTCTGTCCGTTCTTTCCTATCTGTTTTAAAAATACCCACGCCACTCAAAATGAACACCGTTACTTGAGCGTAAAGGCTGTGTCACATAGAACTTTTGCTTCTTGTTGCGTTACAAATTCGCTTTGACATTTAAGATAAATGTACATGTTTATATGGCACTTGTCACATAAACAGCTTTTAACGCAACGCAAAGCGAAAAGTTGGGCATCTCTCATCTTTTTGCGCGCTTTGACAATCAGCTGTTGATTATTCTGTAAATATTTTTGGCAAATTTGCGCGCAAATTTTATTTTTTTAATATTTGTCCTTAAATTTTATGTTTTTTAGTTTTTTTTAGCAGTACAATTATAAGTATGTCCAATAAATACTCAAAATCCATTTTTAGTCCTTATTTAAACACAAAATATTAAAAGCAAAACTTACGCGCCAACCACATTTAAAAGATAAACAACGCGAGTATTGTCAAAGTTTTTGTTGTGACATACACCTTTTGCTTTACGCTTTTCTGTCAAAGTTATAAACGTCACGCAAAGCAACAAAGTTTTATCTGACACGGCCTTAAAGATCACGCCACCTACAGTCCCGTTAGTTCATTGTCATGTCATGTCAAGTAGCAGGCAAACGCGAAACAGAGGGTTACCCTACATATACATATTTACATAATAATAATATTTACATGTTTACATAATAATAATACTTGTTAATTTTACAGTAAAAGCTCGTCCCTGTGCTCTAAGATATGTTCTTTCAGTAATTTTTTAAACATAGAAATTCTGTTTTCATTTTTAAGATCTCGAGGCAACTTATACTTAAGGCTACCCATAAATTCTACACTTTGTTTAGTCGCTTCCAATCTACACCGGCTTATTCTTAAATTTCCATTATTTCTTGTATTGTACATATTTTGATTTGTTGCAAATGAAATGGTATGATGGCCAATATTATTCAAACATTTGAATACATATAATAAAAGCTGCATTTGGTAAATACCATGTATTGGTAAGATAGTTTGACATATGTTTGTAAACATTGTTATAGTTGGATATAATATTGGTAAATTGTAGACTGCCTTTAAAGCTTTATTCTGCATGCGCTGTAACGATTTTAATTCAGTAGTTTTTTTATATCCATAGATGATGGCTAAGTAATTAAAATTACTGTGGATTAAGGCATTATAAATGGTTAATTTTACTTCTGTATCAAATTTATTCTTAAATTTGTATAATACACCAACAACTTGAGCAGCTTTCATTCTGAGAGATTGTATGTGTTTATCCCAAGCAAGGTTACTCTGAATATTAATTCCCAAGTACTTAATCGACTTAACTTCTGTCACCTCTTTTCCATCAACAATTATCGAAAAATGTATATTATTAAAAGTTGGCTTAAATCGTATGAGCTGAGTTTTATTAGCATTTAATATAAGTTTATTTATTCTGGCAAACTCACATATTAGTGCAGCATCCCGTTCCATATAAACTTTGACAACAGTTTCATGCTTGTATGGGTAAAATAGGCAAACATCGTCTGCATACATAAATATTTTTCCAGTAGGAGCAAGATTATGCAAATCATTAATGAAAATAGAAAATAATAATGGCCCAAGTACACTACCTTGTGGCACTCCATTTAAAATTCTTCTTGAACTACTCTTATTAGCACCAATCTAAACGAATTGCCAACGATCTGTTAGGTAGCTCCTTAACAATCGACGATCTCTTTCTTGAAAACCATAAAATTTCAGTTTGTCAATCAAAATATCATGATCTATGAGATCAAAAGCTTTACTAAAATCATAAAAAATCCCAGCTACCCCACTTTGTCCTTCATCCAAACTCTTACAGATGTAGTTAACGACGTTAACAACTGCTTCTTCTGTTCCACATCCTTTTCTGAAACCATATTGAAAATCATTAAGTAAATTGTTGTTTAAATACAATGACATTTGATTGTATAAAATTCTTTCAAAGATGTTGTTAATAACTGATAAAACAGCAACAGGTCTGTATTTTTCAACCACAGAAGCGATATTTTCCTTAGGAAGTGGAGTTACTTTATGAATTTTCAAAATATTTGGATATGTTTCAGTGCTAATCATATTATTCAAAATTTGAACAAGAAAGGGAGTTACTTCATCCGCACAAACTAGCAATAATTTCGTTGGAATATTATCATGGCCACAGCTTTTATTTAATTTCAATTTTAAAATGATATGTTTTACTTCATCTTGCATAGTATGTTTAAAACTAAATCTCATACTGGTTTGACTTAAAGTTTGCAACGAATTAAAATGATCAGTTTGTGAGTAATAAATTTGTGATTTTAAATTTGATATTGAATCGATAAAATAATTGTTCAACGTTTCAGCTTTTTCTAAGTCATTAACTATTGTTTTTCCATTGATATCTTTAATATTAATGCTTACTCTTGAAGTTCTCCCAAGAGACTCATTTATAAATTTCCAACTCTTTTTAGGATCTTCTTTAACAGTTTCTAATTTGTTTTTGAAATAATCGTTCATGCATTCTCTTACCGCTTTTTTGATAACATTGCTAACACCTCTCAATCTTTCCTTAATATCTGTATTATCGGATCTCTTTTTTTAGTTTTTTTTTATAGGTAATTAATTTATGCAAATTGCCATTAATCCAAGGAGCTACTTGTGTTTTATTGTTAATTTTTAGAATTTTAACATTTGTTGAATTTTTAACAGCATTATACTATGTTCAGACATGCACTTTTATTAAATCAATATTCGGTTTATTGAGAACAATATTTTTAGCGTTCAGTGGCAGTGTCGGAGCAATATCGATAACTTTTGCCAAATTAAACATGTTTTTTAAAGGGCAATTGCAACGATAAGCTCCTTTTTTGCTATGTTTGCTCATTTTGTTTACATTTGAAGTTTCTATATAAAATAATATTAGTTGTAATAATGGCCCTTAGGGAAATAAATAAGTTTTTAAAAATCCGGTAGTCAGAGACTATGCACTTTTATTTTACTAGGTTTCTGTATTAAAGATACATTTTTGTGTTTTCATTTATATTTCATCCTTGCTTAAGCAAGATGACTTACGTGGGGCATATAAGTTAACGTTGGCACATCTGAAGTGTCACCTTAATGTTTTTCATTTATTTAGGCGACACCCTAATACAGTCCATATAAATGCTGACGGCATGTCTGGCAATAAATTCATTTGTTTATCAATTATTTCCCAGCACTTTTGGTGTAACCTGATTCCCCACACGAGGTGCATTGTCGGCAAAGTAAATAGTATGGGAACAATAAGCTTGCTTTAGTTTGATTGTTTTCATATTATTGTATTTTAGTTAGTTTTAGTTAGTCTGTAACCAGCACTCAAAATAGATAGACAAATCCAAAACTGGATTTGCCTTTAATAAAAAACCCACTTATAAAAATATAATTGGCGCCCAACATGAGGCTTTTATAATAAAGTTTTTAAAAAAACCAAAAATTAAGAAAAACCTCTTGAATAAGTGAACAAATTTTTTTGTAAATAAAAATTAAAGAAAACCTTTTAAAGTACGAAAACTTTTTTATAAAAAGGAAGAACTATTGTGAATACAAATAAGTTTTTGCCAGGACAGTGCTCTCAACATAAAATCAAAACCCTTTTTGTCTTCCAGTAGTAAAAAAGGGCATAAATAAAAACAGTGTAAATCCAAAATAAACTGTTAAGAAAAAGATAATAATAAAAAACTTAGAGCTCAAGCTATAAGAATCCAGAGCAATAAAAAGCCTAGGCAAACACAAAAAAAAAAGAAAACAACAAAACAGTGAATACTTTTTCAACAACAAAAGTGCGTGAGCAATTAGACAATTAAACAAGTGTATTTATGCAGGGACCAATAAAGTTTAAGAAGAGAATCTAAAGTCACCAGCGCTTCGAAATAGCCTGGTCAGCGCTGAAGAGGACAAACGACACCGAGAAACAACACCGAGGAAACAAGACTCCAGCCACAGCAGAAATAACATGAAGTATAAATACCTGTAAGTAGAGTGCTTGCAAAAAAATAAATATTTTCAAACTCGATGTAAATCTTTGTAAGGGTATTAAATCAGGTGTCTGCGTTTTATTTTATACTGTTTTTTTGTTGTTTGTTTTGTTGCATTAGACGTGGTGGTAGTAAAGTTTTATGAGTGATAATAAAGACCAAGCTAGATTACAACAGGTGGTAGAGGGACTCAACAGAATAGAAGTTGATAAGAGAGAGAATATAAGATATTCAGGGGAAGCTAATTGGTGGGAAAGCAAGGCAATGGCTGTAACACCGGAACAATTGAGGGCAATGGTGGAAGTTGCTATAAACAACGCCCTACATTCTCAGAAACTGGTTTTCGAAAAAAAGATTAAAGATCTTCATAGAAAATTCAATGAGTGTGTTGTTCAGACCCCCGACTTTGAAACTTACAGGGACATAGAAATAGTATCAGCGCGACAGTGTGACGAACCGCTCGGCATAGTAAAGTCTCTGCCTGACTTCGAGGGTAAACAAGAGACATACGTTTCATGGCGCCAAGCGGCGCAAACCGCCTACAAAGTTTTTGAAAAATTTGAAGGCAGTTCCAAACATTACCAGGCCGTAGCCATAATTAGGAACAAGATAAAAGGGCCAGCCGATATGGTATTGTCCTCCTTTAACACAGTTCTAAACTTCAAAGCAATCATTGCTCGGCTTGACTTTACGTATTCGGACAAACAGCCGATTTATTTGATTGAGCAGGAGCTTTCGATTCTTCGGCAAGCGAACATGACCCTTTTGCAGTTTTATGACGAAGTTGAAAAAAAATTGACTTTATTGACAAATAAAACTATCATGACATACGATAAGGCCACTGCAGCAATTATTAACGAAAAATACAGAATGGACGCGCTTCGTGTGTTCGTATCCGGAACAAAAAAAGGGTTAAGTGATGTGCTTTTTTCGGCTCGTCCGAACGATCTACCTTCCGCCTTGGCGTTGGCACAGGAAGTCGAATCTAATCGGGAAAGGTATTTATTCGCAACCAACTTTGCTAAGAGCCTTGAGAACAAAGAAAGAGGCAGGTTTGAATCAAGGCAGCAAGATGGAAACCTTGCTGCGGGAACCCGCTCTATTAGGAACCCCCATTTTTACAGACGTCAAAGTCCGGGTAACGGGGCCCATCGAAATGAGGAATTGGTTCCGTCAGTTGACACCGACCAATCGATACGTACCATACAGTCAGCGAGACCAGCTACTAATGGACCTTCTCAGAGCCGGTGTTATGAAAATCGAACACAAGATCGTTATTATAATAATCAAGCCTCGGGGCAGACAATAAAGCGTCAGAACAGTGGCTCGCTAGATTTACCGGACCCAAGCAACAGAGGATCAACCATATTTCCCAAGACATTGTTTTGGCAGAACAAGAACAAGACAAGTATGAACACCAGGCAGAACTAGTAGCATCAGAAATCGATACTGAGGAGGTATTTGATGAAATACATTTTTTAGTCAAAACTCCCTGTTGCTATTCATCTATTCATAGAAAGGACAATTGCAGGGAGAAACATTAGATTATTAATAGATACGGGAGCTTCGAAGAATTACATAAAACCCCTTAGCGGGCTTAGAAACATAGTTTCAGTAGAAAATCCTTTTTTAGTAAAATCTATCCATGGCTTCAACACCATCGATAAAAAGTGTAACCTTTACCTATTCAACACGAATCGTACGTTTTTTATATTACCATCATTGTCAACATTTGGTGGGATACTAGGCCTGATCTGCTAACGCAGTTAAGTGCAAAACTAGATCTCAAAAACAGTGAACTCCAAACTAAAAACTGTTCGGAGAAAATAAAATTTTTAAAGTGTGCAAATGTGAATTTCACACAGGTAGAGGACATAGTAGTACCCCACACAGAAGAGTTTATTAGGAGTTTTTGCAAACCCTAACGAACCCCTACCTTTCCTATGCCTAAATGGCATAATCAGACCTTCTAGGTCCCCTTATAACAATCCCATATGGGTCGTCGATAAGAAGGGCAAGGACGATCGCGGAAACGCTCTGAAACGGCTCGTTATTGATTTTAGGAAACTAAATCAAAAAACTATTGATGATAAATACCCCATCCCCGATGTGGCATCGATTTTGTCAAACTCTGGTAAAGCGAAATTTTTTACGACGCTTGATCTTAAATCAGGCTTTCACCAGATAACGCTTGCAGAAAGGGATAGGGAGAAAACGGCTTTCTCGGTCGGAAATGGGAAATATGAGTTCTGTAGGCTCCCGTTCGGTTTGAAGAATGCTCCAAGTATTTTTCAGCATGCCATTGATGATGTATTGAGGGAGCAGATAGGGAAATCATGCTATGTTTACGTTGACGACGTAATTATTTTCTCGGACAGCGAAGACGATCATGTTAACCACATAGCAAGGGTATTGGGTAAACTGTATGAGGCAAATATGAGAGTCTCTCGTGAGAAGTCGCATTCTTTTCAAGAAAGTGTCGAATATCTCGGCTTTGTGGTGTCCAGAGGTGGCTTTATAACAAGCCCCGATAAGGTGAATGCAATTCGCAACTATGAACAATGTTAGATCTTTTTTTGGGACTCGCAAGCTATTATAGATGCTTCAGGCTTTTGACAAGTTGAAGGAGATACTATCCTCAGAGGAGGTCATGTTACTCTACCCGGACTTTAAGAAGCCTTTCGATCTAACGACGGATGCTTTCTCGTTGGGTTTGGGGGCAGTCGTATCACAAGGAGGTAGACCGATAACCATGATTTCCCGGACTTTGAAAGACAGGGAATTGAATTTCGCAACTAATGAACGCGAGTTGCTGGCTATAGTGTGGGCCCTACAGAAGCTTAGAAATTACCTCTATGGTGTAAAAAATTTGAATATTTATACGGACCACCAGCCACTCGCGTTTGCGGTTTCGGATAGAAATGCTAAGATAAAGCGTTGGAAGGCTTTTGTGGATGAGCATAATGCAAACATTCTTCACAAACCTGGCAAGGAAAATTATGTTACCGACGCTTTGTCCCGTCAAAATATTCATGCTCTGGAAGAAAGTGCGAGATGTCGTTTGCCTACACGATAGAAGCAACAGATTAACCAATCAATTGCTTTCGAAATCAGATAGTCTTGGAAGAATCACGCTTTGTTCGGAAGCGAAATTTCATACTTTTCACCGAAAAGACTCGTCACCTGATTGACTTTACTGATAGGAACATGCTCATCGATGAAGTAAAACTGGCGGTTAATCCAGGAGTGGTGAATGCAATTTACTATGATTTACCAGCACTAGCTAGTATTCAGAATGAGTTAGTCAGGTGCTTTCCAGCAACCAAATTTTGGCACTGCAGAAAAATGGTATTGGATATTTTTGATAAAAATGAACAGATCGAGATAGTTAATACCGAACATAATCGTGCGCACAGAGCAGCGCAGGAAAATGTAAAACAGATTCTTGATGACCATTATTTCCCAAAAATGGCTAAGTTGGCGGTCGAAATCGTGACAAACTGTAAGACATGTAACAAGGCCAAATATGATAGACATCCACGCAAATAAGAGATGGGAGCGAACCCAATACTATCTTACACAGGGGAAATGCTTCTTATCGACATTTTCTCTACGGACAAAAAATATTTCCTCACATGCGTTGATAAATTTTCGAAATTTGCCATGGTCCAACCAATACCATCCCTTACAATCATAGATCTCAAAATTCCAATTATACAACTACTGAACCTTTACCCCGACACAAAGAACATCTATAGTGACAACGAACCAGCATTAAAATCAGAGACTATCACGTCAATGTTGGAAAATCAATTCGGAGTCGCGCTCGCGGACGCGCCTCCGCTCCATAGCACTACAAATGGTCAGGTCTAGCGCTTCCATAGCACCCTCTCAGAGATTGCGAGGTGCCTCAAGCTTGAGAAGAGAATCGAGAATACAACCGAGCTTATAATGTTGGCTACTGCAAAATATAATAGAACTATTCATTCAGTGACCAACATAAGACCTGTAGATGTTGTCCACAGTACATCGGTAGAAATAAGGGAGGAAATAAAAGAAAAATTCATGAAAGCTCAACGAACCCAACTTGATAGGGACAACCCCTCCAGACGGAATAGGACCTTTGAAGTTGGGGAATGTGTGCTTGTGAAAAATAATAAGAGATTGGGGAACAAATTAACACCTTTTTTATACGGAAGAGAAGGTAGAGGCAGACTTGGGAACTACAGTTCTTATTAAAGGGAGAGTGGTCCAAAAGGACAACCTAAAATAAAAAAAATCAACTTCTTGACCTTTTAGCATCGCTCCATCCTGACTTTTTCGTTTTGTTTTTTTTTTCTATAGGATTTTACTCATAGTACTTCCACTCCGGATGTTGGCTGCAAGGTTAATGGACTACTCTAACTCAGATTACATTCCCATTACGGACGGGGACGTAGTTATATGGAAGGATTTTGACTACTTGCGACATACTACAAACTTGACGATGTACTCTGAAATAGCTGATGAGACGAGGCACCTTACAGAACATTTTCCTTTATCCCATATGGTGAAAATTTTGGTCTCGGACGTTACCCGAATTAGGGCAATCATTCGAAATCCACCACAGACACGTCAGAAGTCTTAATATCTTGGGCACTGCCCTTAAAGTAGTCGCTGGTACACCATATTTCGACGATTTTGAGGACGTAAAATTCAAACAACAGGAACTCATCGAGTCCGAAAACAGGCAAATACTGATAAATACAAAAACGCAAGCCCAGATAAATAAACTTACAGAAGCAGTTAATATAATCATTAAAAATTCAAAAATCGAACAGATTGATACGGGTCATCTGTATGAAACACTTCTTGCAAGAAATAGAATAATAATTTCGGAACTTGAGACTTTAATGCTATCTGTCACCCTTGCAAAGATAGGGATAATTAACCCTGCAATTTTGGATTCTAATGATTTAAAAAATATTGTAAACAAGCACTCTACAAATATCACTGTATCTGATCTAATGGAAGTGTCATACGTTAAGGTCCTTTTAGATAATAATTTTATACATTTTATAATCAAGTATCCTAAGCCTAGACTAGAATGTAATAAAGTAAGCTTATTCCCTGTTCAACATAATGGAATGATTTTGCATCTCGGCAAAGATAACAATGTGGCCGATTGTGGAAATGAAATACTCCCAATCGGAAACTGCAGCGCTACACTCACGACAACGTTTTGTAGAAAGTTATTATGCCCCACATGTGCCCAACAGCTTCACTCGGGTGGTATAGCTCACTGCAGCACTCAACCCAGTAACCTCAGTCCACTAGTCGTAGTCGATGATGGCATTATCATTGTCAACGATGACACCGCCGAAATCAAAGATAATGAAACTTCAGTAAAGACTATCACTGTAACCTTCTTACTCATCTTTGATGATGAGATTCAAGTTAATGGGTCCATTTATAAAAATCTGAAACAAAATGTGAAGAAAATACCAACTTCGGCAATCGTGGCAGTTCTTTATGTCACTGGTTATCAAGAAATATTAAGCCTCCCATATCTCCAAAAGTTGGGCATCCAAAATCTGAATTATATTAAAGAGGTCGAAGGCAAACTTATCATAGGCAGGGACCGAAAATAACTGTTATTTTTGAATTTTTGATTAAAAAAAGCAACTGCAAGGAAATGTCGGAGAACAAAACCAAGTATACCATTTTGATTGTCTTGAACAAAATTTTTATAAAATGTGATGCTTTTTAAAAATCTGATTTTTATTTTTTAGAAAAAAAATAATAGTTATTTTTTGATTTTTATTTTTTCGAGCAAAAATAACAGTTATTTTTGACTTTTACTTTTTCGAGCAGGAATAAAAGTTATTTTTTGACTTTTATTTTTTCGAGCAAAAATAAAAGTTATTTTTGACTTTTATTTTTAAGAGCAGGAATAAAAGTTATTTTTTGACTTTTATTTTTTCGAGCAAAAATAAAAGTTATTTTTGACTTTTATTTTTTCGAGCAGAAATTAAAGTTATTTTTTGACTTTTATTTTTTCGAGCAGAAATAAAAGTTATTATTGTTTTAATTCATGATGAATTCATAATATTTATTAATATTTATAGCAAAACTTAATTCTAATAATTGTTTAACATAATTTACTTTAATTGTTTTAAAGAATTTTTTAATAAATTTTATGAATTCATCATGAATTAAAACAATAATAACTTTTATTTCTGCTCGAAAAAATAAAAGTCAAAAAATAACTTTAATTTCTGCTCGAAAAAATAAAAGTCAAAAATAACTTTTATTTTTGCTCGAAAAAATAAAAGTCAAAAAATAACTTTTATTTCTGCTCGTAAAAATAAAAGTCAAAAATAACTGTTATTTCCACCCGAAAAAATAAAAGTCAAAAAATAACTTTTATTTCTGCTCGAAAAAATAAAAGTCAAAAATAACTGTTATTTTGGCTCGGAAAAATAAAAGTCAAAAAATAACTTTTATTTTTGCTCGAAAAAATAAAGATCAAAACATAATTATTATTTTCTGACTTTTACGATAAAAGTTATAACAGTTACGGTCCCTGATCATAGGACCAACTGTCTCTGTGTTGATCGTAATTTTAATTCTTCTAACCTATTGTTTAATTTCCAAAGTACGCATGAGACAAATGAAAGAGCGCCAGGATCATGTCATTTAAGCCACCATCGATAGCTTTAGGAGAACCGAGGACTGCTCTCACTTAAGTGGGAGAGGAGTTAACGTTGGCACATCTGAAGTGTCACCTTAATGTTTTTCATTTATTTAGGCGACACCCTAATACAGTCCATATAAATTGCTGACGGCATGTCTGGCAATAAATTCATTTGTTTATCAATTATTTCCCAGCACTTTTGGTGTAACCTGATTCCCCACACGAGGTGCATTGTCGGCAAAGTAAATAGTATGGGAACAATAAGCTTGCTGGATTTGCCTTTAATAAAAAACCCACTTATAAAAATATAATTTATATAAATATACAGAGTGGTATAATTTGTACACCCATCTATGCGAACAATGTGGAAGGGCATAGACCGCAAAAATTGTAAAAATTTAGTGGAAAGTATGCCGCGCCTTATAGAAGCTGTAGATACTGTCGAAGGAGGCTTTACAAAATAATGAGCTCAAAAAGTCATAAAATTTAATTAAAATGTAAATTCATAAAACCGTGAATAATTACACATGATTACTTATTTTTCGATAACGGTAAATGTTACAACAAAGATATTGTATTGAAATTGTAAACAAAAGTACCATAAACAAATGAACCTAAATATCAGAACGATTGGAACTATATTTTTGTTCTTGTACTAATACTTGTTAACGCTAACTAAACACTGGGACGATTGTTTGAGTGATTGTAGGTGTAAAGAAAGGTTTTCTACCAAGTTCATCATAAAATATTTTTTTTTCTAAAAAACATGTAAATGTGATGAAACTATGCAATCTAGTTTAATTGTTTCATTTTAATACGAAAATAATAACAAAATTCAAGGTGTGCTGAGGACGTGAAAAAAAATCAGATAATTTTTCTGATCAATTCAAAAGGTCATTTCAAAAAAAAAAAAAAGTTAATTTTAATAATTATTGTTGATGATGCCATTTATTTACTAAGGCGTTAGTTATTTTAAAAGGCATGTGATAAAAGTATTATTCCTTTAAGGAATAAAATATTCTTGACCTAACAGTTAATATTTTTTATTTTCAATAATTGCAAGCAAACATTTTTTACATGGTAATACACATGCAAACAAACATGTATGTATGTACGTATCATGTAGGTAGAAAATCATACGATTATTGTTTATGATGATCTGCTTTTAAATATTTTGGCTTGGCAAATTATAAATAGAATACTTTTGCCACTTGCAAGGAAGAAAACCTCCTTTTCATAATCCCAGTAAAAAATTTTTAGGTTTTAGGAAGCTAAAAAGTGACTTTACTGCTGCTGTATTCGCTTACTATTAAGCCTTACTAAGAAGCACGAAATAAGCTAATACCATTGAAAGGATGTTTGTAATAATGTAAGCGAAAAAAATTAAAAGCTTACTACTATCCCTTCCATAGAAGCAGGTTGTAAGTGAAACATTTAAATAATTGTTGAGCTTACTTCTATCCCTTACGAGGAAGCGGGTTGTATTGCAAAGACTTCGAAATCGGGAAATTTACCCAGTCTTTTCCAAAAAAAAAAATATTTTAAATTACGTAATAAAACATGCTCAGTCATCGACATGCATTTGAGCAGACAAGACATGAATAAAAGCGCAAAGAATGTGTTATTATTCCGGTAAAATAAAAATTGAAGAAAAAAGTGACATTAAATTAATTAGTACATATTAAATGTAAGAAATTAAATTTTAAATATTTATTAAAGTGTGTATACAGCAATTATTTTTTTACGGAATATTTGAAAGTACTTATTTGCTTTTTTTTCTTGGTTTTGTGTTCGTGGTATTCTTATTGCGCATTTAATGTCTGTTTGATTTGTGTTTACTTCCTTTTTTGTAGAAAAGTTAACGGCTTTTTGTGTTTGTTTTTTCTTTCACTTAATGTTGTTGTTGCGTTTTGTTTTTTATTTAACATATGTCAAAAGTGGTTGGAAAAGACTAAGAGTAAGGATTTAAAAGGTATGTATTTTAAGTAATAATATTATAAATTGTATATATTTTATTGTATTGTATATATTTTTCGTAGAAACTATTTTAAATCAAAATAAGATAATAGTTGGATTGGTATCAAAGATTAAAACAATGCTAAAATTTTATGTAACACCAGTTGATTTTTCCACAAAATATTCTAATTTATTTCCTGTTCAATCAGAGGCCGAATTGAAAGAAATTGAAGATGTTATAGACGGTAAAATTAATTTTGCAATGGTAAGAAATCTTGTTATATATTAATTTAGAATTTCGAATAATATTATTTTTAATTTGTATTTACAGGCAGCAACAATTAAAAGTATTTTAAGCATGGGGAGATTAAACAAAAATCTTTCTAATTTATTAGATATAAAGATGTTGCTCGATTAATGTGGATGGAAAGCAGGATAAAAAGCGTCTATTAGTCTTCCCGAAATTTGTAAATGTTATTTATGGTAAGTATTTTATTATGTCTTTAATAAATTCATATTATAAAATAAGCATTCTTATAATTACAGAATCTCTAAAAGTTGATGGTCTCTCTAAAACAAAATTCCTTCACAATTTGCGCATAGCATTTAGATTAAACAAAAACCGCTACTACAAGAAAAAGTGCTTGAAGAAAAAGAATAAAATTAATAACCCCTTTTTAACAGTGAAGAGGATTCGGATTCAGAAAATATTGATCCTGGTATAGCAGAATAAAATCCGTAATTCCTTATTAGAATTAATTTATTTTTTAACATTGAATTTATTTTGAATAAAAAAATAAAACAAAAATCAATTGGAGGTTATTATTTCACAGATTCTTAAGAAGCATGAAGTAATAGCTTCATATCAGGAATGAATTCACGTTTTCAGAAAAAACATGATGGAAGAGCTTTTTGTAAGCAATGAATGTTGCAATTTCATAGAGACATGAATGAAGCGCTTACATATAGCTGTTACTCACACCTGAATGTGACGAGTGAAAACGCGCTTTTTTTTTAAAAGGTAATGCTTCCAAGTGGGAATGCGCCATATAAAAATCATGCCTTCTGTAAGGGGGAAAATAGCTTCTCTCCCTTACAAACCTGCTTACGTGTAAGCTCCAATTTTTATTGGGATGTTAAATAATTAAATTGAATTTTTACTAAATAATTAAAATAAAGTAATAAATGTAAAATTTTTTTATTTAAAAATAAGTGTGCTGAATTAAATAAGTTAAAATCAATAAAATTGTAAAAAAAGTAAATTAAATTTCTTTTCGTCTACTTGGTCTGGTCATGAAGATCAGAACTTCTCAAAATAAATAAATCAACAAAATACTTCTACATAAATTTTGGTTCCGAAACCCGGGAATTAACTTTAAATGTGTTAAAGTTTATTCCTTGTACATATATATAAAGTATTAATACTGCCGTCGAGCTACGGATATAAAAACTCTGTTGAATCTAATTACGTGCATAAATTCACAACAGAATGAAGTCAACTGCCGAGGCAATTGAAGGCCAAAATACTATCCTTAAACATATTAAGCGTTTATCCACAACTTTCGCTTTAAAGCCAAAGGAAGCTAAAACGAAAGGGTATGTACAAACAGTCCTCGAAGACTTAGAACAACATTTTCGTGTTTTTAAAGATGGACACCATCAAATTATGAACTTACTACGTGACAAATCTCTACCGGAGAAAGAAGTGCCGTACATAAGCAGCGATGTTTATTATGAATGTTATGACACATATATTTCTTTTAAAACAAGTTTTCTGGATTTAATTTATGAATTTGAACTCCCACAGTCTCCAACAGTTCACGCAAGCACTTTTGCTACAGGCAGTAGGAACGAACCTTTTACTGTTGGTGCTCGACTTCCTAAAATAAATTTGCCAGCAAAGTCCATCACTTACGAAAATTCAGAAGTTCTTGTACCTGCAAAGCTAAAGCACAGGAGTACAACTCTGCATTGTTAATTAATACCCAACCGCTGAATCCAGCTACGATTACGCATGGGAAGCTCTTCAGAAGAGATTTCATAATCCAAAGAAGCTTGGACAAAATTCTTCAACGTTTGTTTTCAATACCAGTAACTTCGGGTAATGTACAATCTGTTCAACAATACTACTAGATACCACCAGAAGCTGCTTATCTCAACTGAATGCGCTTAGCATTGATACAACTACCTGGAATTCAATACTAGTCTACTTAACGTCGCAAAAATTAGATTTACAAACCCGCAAAGAGTGGGAACTCTCGCTTAAGCAAGCACTTCTATTCCATCTATCCAAGAAATGTTAACTTTTCTAGAAACAACTTTCAAGAAGAAAACTCAAATAAAAGCTTAAGTTCAAAAAGTACTGAACATCGTCGCAAGCCAACGAAAATGGTTAGAGCCCATAATGCCGTCTCAACTACACTGGATGAAAACTGCCACTGCTGCAAAAAACGCCATCCATTATACAAGTGTTTTAAATTTGCTACCTTATGGACGGAGAAGAAACTTATTATCAACGAACACCGGTTTTGTATTCGTTCATCAAGAATATTATTCTGCAATAACTGCACCGATATCCCATAAGATAAGTACCCACAATTCAAATACTAATCAAATAGCTCCAGCTTTACTTGCTAAGCTGAAGGTAATTATAAAGATAAATGATATAGAGTATATCGTAAAGGCTCTTGTTGATCAGGGATCTCAAGCATCCTTCATCTCTCAGGAGTTAGCTCAGCTCTTACCAATACCACAACGGAAAACGTATATCTGGTATTGGTGGCAACAAATCAATAACAGTCAAAAAGTCAATTGACTTGAAACTGTCTTCTACGTATGACAAACAATTTGTATTGAAAGTTAAAGCACTAATTGTACCAGTGATATCAAAATATGTTATTCCAAAACTAAATATGAAATCTGTTTCAGATCTCCCACAAATCTATTTAGCTGACACTAATTTCTTGATGTCGGAGATGTATATGCCGATCTGTTTTTACTAAATATGAAAAAATTAGAAAATGAATTATTTCTCCAAGAAACTCATTTTGGATACATGGTTTCTGGTGTTCCTAAATCAGCTGATCCAGGTACAACTATTTTTGCAAATTTGTGTTCATTAGACAAACAGTTGCAGCTCTTCGGGGAAGAAGAAGAAATATTGGATGAAAGGCCGTTTACACCAGAAGAAATATTGTGTGAAAAATTCTTTGAGAAAACGCATACGAGAGATGAAAGTGGACGTTTTATAGTCCATTTACCCCATGGTAAACCACTTCCTAATTTTTCCTTCACGGATTTTGGTGCACTAAAACGTTTGAAGCAGTTAGAAACATCATTTCAAAACAAACCGAGGCTAGCAGAAGAATATAAGAAATTTATGACAGAGTACGAATGATATATGGCCAAACTTGGTAAGTATCTTCATGGGATTCCAAAAAATGCTTATTGTTTAGAAAAAAGAGGCCCCCGCAGACCTCTGTAAATGAAGAACTGTCAGCCGGTCCTGCACTTCAAAATGATTTGTCAGTAATTGTATCAAGATGGAGAAGGCATAAAATTGCCTTTACTGCTGACATAGAAAAAATGGTTAGACAAATCTATGTTTGTAAAGATCATCAAAACTTACAGTGCATTTTATGGAGAGATGATTCGACTAGAAAAATAAATTTTTACACTTTATTAACGTTAACATATGGCACTACATGCGCACCTTACCTGGCAATAAGAGTACTGCAACAACTGGCTAAAGATGAAGAAAATTTATTCCCACTTGGAAGTAAAATATTGCTTTCAGACACCTATGTTGATGACGTAATATCTGGGGCAGATAATTTGGAGGATGCTTCAAAAATACAGCAACAACTTTGCTCTCTTTTGAAATCAGGTGGATTTCACCTTCGAAAATGGAACTCTAATTCTAAACAACTTTTAAATCGTATTCCAAAGGAAGATCGTGAAAAGATCAATTATTTCAACTTGAACCAGGAAAATATGGCAAAAGCACTTGGCTTTTATTGGGATATTAACACCGATAGTTTTTGTTTTAAAATTAATTTTATATTTTCTGAAACGGCAACTAAACGCAGTTTGCTTTCGGATGCTGTCAAACTTTTTGATCCCCTAGGCTGGTTAGCCCCCACGATTATCAAAGCAAAAATTGTTTTTCATCGTTTATGAAAGTTACACTTGGACTGGGATGATGTGTTACCCGAAGATATTAAATTGGAGTGGCTCAACTTCAGAGCAAAATTAAAATATCTGGAGCAAATACATATTCCGAGGTGGTTAGGATACATGTCGAAGAGGTCTTTTATTGAGCTACACGGATTAAGCGATGGTTCACAAACAGCTTACGCTGCTGTTGTATACGCTAGAGTTGTTACTGAATCTGGTGAAATAGATGTTAAACTGTTACAATCGAAAAATAAGGTAGCACCGGTGAAAAATGAGACAGTTCCACGTCTCGAGTTAAGTGCAGCCACTCTACTAGTAAATTTGATGCCTAAAGTAAAAGCAAATAGTAATTTTAACATTAAGCACATAACTCACTGGACTGATAGCACAATAGTTCTCTCGTGGCTCAAATCCTCCAACAAGCGATTGGAAGTGTACGTCGCCAATCGAGTGGCAAAAATTCAACGCCGATTCTTGGTCCACATTTCTACATGAAGCAGATATCACAAAATCATTTAAATATGCTGCAAACAAAAATGTTTCAACTAACGCTGCCATTTGCACAAACAACGTACATAATATGGATAAAGAGTAGCCAGATATTACACTGAGGTTTTCAAGTTTTTCTAAATTAACAAGAGTGACGGCATATCTTCTGAGATACATCGATAATTTAAGGTGCAAACATTCCAATAACAAAATTGATACCAGTTTTCTGAAAACATGGGAACTAACAAGAGCTAAAAATCGCCTTATTAAAATGACACAAACTGTTTCATTTCCAGAAGAAATACACTGCTTAAAATCAAATAAGCCGTAACCTAAAACTAGTAAAATTTTTAAATTAGAGCCATTGCTTGATGGGTTAGACATCTTGAGAGTTGGAGTCCGCATATCTCAAGCTGAAATTCCTTTTCACGTAAAACATCCTATTTTATTATCAAAACAAAATCCTCTTGCTTTGCTTATTTTTTCAGAAGCTCATAAAAAACTTGTCATGGAAGTCTCTCTCTTATGCAGGCATATGTTTCACAGCATTATTGGGTAATTTCAGCGCGTGACGGCAATGCATTGTATGTTTCAAGTACAAAGCACAGACGTGTCAACAGCAAATGGCAAACTTACCATCAGTTCGGCTCCAGCCAACACGAGCCTTAATACAAAGTCGACTTGACTATACTGGTCCTATTAACATAAAATCTTCCACTTTGAGGACCGCATCAACTTCTAACGGTTATATCTGTCTTTTTGTCTGCATGTGTACTAAAGCAATACATTTAGAGGCTGTAACCAGTTTAAACGTCGACGTTTTCTTTGCAGCTTTTCGACGCTTTACAGCGCGAAGAGGCATGTGCACCGACCTATACTCTTCGTGGGCGCTAACAAGGAATTACAAGTTATATATCAACGTACTAAGCTGTCTCTTCCTGAGCATCTGGCAGAAACCTTAGCTAACGAAACGACAAAATGGCATTTCATCCCGCCGGCTTCATCTCATTTTTGCGGGCTTTGAGAGGCCGGAGTAAAATCTACAAAGCACCACTTGCGTCGCATCATGAGAGATCGCTCATTAACTTATGAGTAGAACTGTTCATGTAAAAAAACATCTATGTTTTTTGCCATTCGATTCATCATTAATTAACATCGATGTTATTCGATGCATCAATTAAAAAAACATCGATGTTTGCGATGCATCGTATTTATTCTAACTGGAACTTAACAAAATTAATTGAATAAATGTCGAATTATTTTAAAATATTGAATATAAGAATTGTTTATTTTATGAGGAATTTTTTCATTAAATTCATTAATTAGATTATTAAGGTCCTAATTGTGTAAAACATGACTTCAAGTTATATTTATATGGATAGAAAAAACAAAATTTTAAATATATATACAAAATTTGAAATATTGTTTTTACTATCCATATAAATATCACTTTGGTGACGTGATTTAAAAAATTAGGGCTTAGTATTATTATAATATTACATGTAAAAGAAATATAAATTCTAATTGAACTAAAATGTTTATAAATGAATTTGTGGACGAATGTCAAATAAAAATAATATAAAATAAAAGTAGAATTTAAAATTTTTCAAAGATTAGGAAATTTGTTTTACTAAATGACCCAATACTTTTTATTTAAGCTTTGCAAAAACAATATTTTGTTCACCCTCTCTGCCTGCAAACTGCTTCTTTTTTGGGACAACACTAATGAAGTCTTTGAGGAAAGCCTTTCAGATGGCACGGAACTGGCAACCACTGTTAAAAATTTGTATGCTATATTGTACAAACTGGGGAATTGAATTTTGTAGTCGGCCCACACTTCTAAAGGATTTTCATTAAACCGACTTACCGGACTTCGCAAATAAACTGAGAGTTCATCAGAAATGTTCCTTTCAGTCCTATTTGTTTTCCAATTTCTATGAACTAATTTGTGGTGATCACTCCATAGACTAAATTCGTCTTGTCTGATATATCGGAGTCGCCATCCACACACTTTTCGTCTGCCATATCTCTTATCATTTCTTGGATTTTCCCAACGGCTTTCGAACATATAAGTGGATCTTCAAAATGTATTTTTTTAAACCGTGGATCCAACAATGTGGCAATAGCCAGAATTGATACATCGATAGCACCCATTCGCTTGTTGATTTCAGTAAGAGCAATTTTATGTACTTCTTTTAACAAGGGTTCTTCAATTTCAAGAGCATTTAGTTTCGATACCATACAGTGAACTAGCGGAATAACTTTGCTGCTATTGAAATATGTATCACCGGATATTTCTTTTGTAGCTGCCTCAAAAGTATGTTAAGTAGTTTTGAAGATGTGGATAATTCCATACCAGTCAACATTGGTGTGGCAGTTTTGTGTCGAAGTAATATTTCACTTACGGCATTTCGAAGTTCTAGAAACCTTTCGATCATATAGAACGAGTAAGTACATCTTGGATAAGTTTTGCATCAGCTTTTGTCGTTTTTCTTAATTCGTCACTTGCTACGCAACTTTGTTTAAAGAAAGTGACAATATTTTTTATTTTAGTTACTAATGCCTGCAACTCTGAGACATTTAGTACTTTTTGCGCAACTAAATTTAGTGTGTGTGCAAAGCACGGTTTCTTTTTTCCAAAGGCCAAATCTACAGCTTTTACCATATTGGCTGCATTGTCTGTTACTACTGCGGTAATTTTATCTTTTGGAAAGTCCCATTCATTGCATACCTTGGTAATAACAGTTGATATATATTCAGAAGTGTGTCTTTCATCGAGGTGGTATACTCCCAACGTTATCGACTGAAATTCAGTTCCAATACCAAAATGGGCTGTGACACCCAAAAAACTTCGCATTTGAAAATCGGACCAAATGTCAGTTGTCAATGTAATATTGTCCACTGTTGGTAATTTTGTTTTAAATACTTCTGATAAAACTTCATATTTTTTATCGACCCAACGTGTCACAGTAACTCTACTTGGAACTTTAAAATGCGGTGATAGAACTTTTATTAGGTGTTTAAAACCTTCATTCTCTACCAGTGAGATCGCGTCATTATCTTTACAAATCATATATGAGCAATTTCGTGTCAAGTGACCCAATTTTTAAAATCGATGTCTTTCGATTTGGATGAAATTTGCACTATTCAAGTACTATTGGATAGTAGGCCAGACACTAATTTTCAGCTCTATCAGTCAAGAACTGCCAGAGTAATTTTTTTTTCAATTTGTGCTTTTTTTTTTGCTAAACAGAAAGCTTATACAATTTCCTTTAAGGCCTTTATAATCGCTTAATGGGATGCGAGTGGGATATCTATCAAAAAAATTATTTTTTAACTCAAGAATAAGATTTTTCAATATTTGGCACATGTACCATTTTCATTTTCCCCCATTTTTTTTCGAACTGGAGTTTTTTTTTATTTTTCCTCAAAAGAAAACCTAGACTATTTCCTTTAAGTTCTTTGTGGGCACTTAGTAGCAAGAGGCATATCTATAAAAAAAAAATATTTTATCTCAAAATCCAAAGTTTTTAAATTTTACCATATGCACTATATTTTTTTTTAATGGATGTTTTTTTTTTGCTCAAAGAAAGTTTAGTTCTTTTCCTTTAAGAGCTTTGTGGTCACTTAATGGGATGCGAGTGGAAAATTTGTGTCTGGCCTACTATCCAATAGTACTAACCTTGGTGCAAATTTCATCCAAATCGAGACATCGATTTTAAAAATTGGGTCACTTGACACGAAATTGCCAATATACAATAGCGTTGTTAATTTTTCTTGCCTTGTCACCGCCGGAATAAGAAGCAATATCTTCAAAACTTTACTAATTAACTTGTAGACGGCACACATGAATCGGCAACAACTGGTGTATCTTCGCCTAGCACTCTTACAAAATTTGTTTTTATTAATGTTTGCGTTCCAGAATTTTTTATTTTATCAATTTCCAAAAATGTGAATGTGTTTAATATGGCCCATCAAGTTAGAAATATTATCAGCGATATATTTTTTTCGCACAGCTTACACTTTGCAGATTTATCGCCATTTTTTTCAAAGTATTTCCAAACCAAGCTCGACGTTGACGGTGCCATTATTACAACCTGTAACAGTATAATAAAGACAAATATATTATTGCTGTTAACATCAAACACACAAAAAGAACTTACATTGCTGATTAATACCATAAAAAAGAAAATTTTGTTCACTATACAAATATACTTTTGATTTTTTCTGCAAACGCTGTTGCTTCGATGATGGTTTATGAATATAACGTATACTTTTTACTGTGTTGTTACATCAAGCGATTTTAAAACAAATTAAGTCATTTTTAGAGGGTTTTTGTTTAAAAACATTGTCACTACTTTAAATGAGTTGCAATCATCTACTTAAACAAAAGCTGCCGGATGAGTAAATTTAAAATTCAGCTTTTCGATACATCGAATAAAAAACATCGATGTATCGATTAACATCGTATGATACGATACATCGACATTTTAACGACATATCGAAATCAAAACATCGATGTTTACGATGCATCGATTAACATCGAACAGCTCTAAGTTAGATTTTATATAAACAAACAGTAAGGAAAAATTTACTATTGGGATATTGATTAAAAATTGACAAGTAGATGGCGCAATATAAGAAATTTATCATATACACAAACCAACACAATGTTGTAATATATATTATGTAGTAAAGGCCCCTTCACAGGATCACACAAGTAATATGATCTGTCAAAATTTTGTGTAGAAGAGTACGGATGTGATCGTCTAAACGTACTATGTAATGAAACCATCACACATTGAGAGAAAATACGGATGAAAAATTTGACAGTCGTATGGCTCTCTTCATATTTTGAAATGATTTAAAAAACAAGCAAGTCGCATTAGATTAGGGATGTATTTTTATGTAAACACATAGAAAAAAAAGTGTAACAGCTGTTTTCATTTTACTTTGTTATTGTCTTTTACCGATCATGTAAACACAGAAAAAATAATCATACGACTATTATTCTCTTTTTTGAAATACGGATGGAATTTCATTTTACTTTTTCATCAGACTTTACGTATTACTTGTGTGATCGTGTGAAGGGGCCTTAAGTTGTTTTTACGATTGTAATAATCCGTAATGTTAATATTATGATAAAAATATTTATTCTTTTTATTAGAAAAATTTTATAAAACCAATTTCAGGGTACTTAGGCAGACATTCCGAACACCACTCCACAGCACGATGATGTTACAGTAGTTGACGGATATAAAGAGACACAATATAATTGAACCAGGCAGATAATAACACTTTAAAACACAAATAAAAACAGAGCGTTTAAAAAACACGTATTTTGTTAAACACTGTTGTTGATTTTTTTTTTGAATACTTTTCGCAAATTTTTTTAGCAGATAAACTTCGTTATGATACATATATTATATATGATATATACATATATATGAGTGAAGGCCACTGGATTAGATCATGGATGGAATTATTTTATCAAACACCACTAAATAAATAACTTTTGACTGTCTAACTAAAATTCTAAAATATTCTTAAGAATTTACGTACATCTTAGTTTAACTCTCTTGGGAAGCGGGACAAAGTTTTGTAATATATATTTTGAAATTTTGTAAATGAGATGACATTAAGTACTACCATTTCAATATTCAGTAATTGTTTGGAATAAACTGATCGACGTTTTCTTCTTATTTCGTCTGTGCTGTCATCTACGGGAATGTCACCATTATTAGTACCTTCCATTGGAAGCATTACCATACTACTAGTGTCATCCTTGCTCTTTTGGGAAATATACGAAAATTTGACTACGAACAATATTCCAAATTTCAAATCATACCATTGTGATGCACATCAAAACTTGTAATATAAACATCCCAAATGACAAAAATGCTAATGTTGTTAGGGCGATGTCAGTAATATCCCTTAATCCTATTTCTTTTATTTGCCTTGATGGTGCCAGTGGAGATGAATTAGCTTGTGGATGAGGCCGTGTAGCATAGTCATCGTAACCGTTGTCATAACCTATAAGTAGAAACAATGATTAAATACAAACATATGTTCGGTATATATTCAAGTATGTAATAATATTTTTAAAATAAAAACAATTTAGAAATAGATAAATATAATAAAAGGTATGCATGGTTAATTCGTCATTTACCAAACTGATTATTATTAAATATCATTGATTTCCTTTTTATAGAACATATGATTTAGCACATATTTATTTTATTATTAATTTTATTTTTTTGTTTGTTTGATTAATTTTCATTCCATTTTCTTTCTTAATATTTGCGATTATTATGTTGGGCTTTTGAAAGTTGTGTGGTAAAAGGTAAAAATATTTTGTTAATAATAAAAGCATTTTTGGAAGAGAAAAATTGGTTAGAAAGTTTTTGCTGAACTATAATAACTAAATATTCTACAAGAACTGTGTTGTATACTATGGCGTACTAGTGGATGAGACAAAAAAATTCCCATCAATAGGTCTGTTTCATTACTTTAAATTGGGGGTCGCGGAATTCCAATCTTACCGAAAAACATTTCCGTATGTAAAAATTGGACAAATGCGAGAGATTTTGAGAGACTAACTTTCTTCTTCTTGCTCAAAACATGCCGTAGTTTTTCTTCGGGCGAATTTGTGCATGTAAACAATCATCTGTAAAAGAAATAATCAGGTATGTGATGAAAAACGATAAGAAACAAAAACGATTTGAAAACAATAAAAAAATATGTGATGCATCTGGTAACATCGTTTTGTCTAATTGATTTCAAATTCCATTTTGTTTCAAGTAAAAACAATAGTTTTGCTATGTGATGAAAAACGATTAGATATGTTTCAAATTGCTTTTAAAACAAAATCATACCAAAAGTTTTTTTTCGTAATTTTTCATTTTCAAATTTTCATTTATAACTTAAGAAATGTAAGTAGAATTTTTTTGCCTAATAAGCGTTCAAAAAATAAAAATTTGTATATGTATTTTAGGGGAATGCACAACAAGAGAACGCATTAATCGAATTTATGCAAACTAACACGGATTTGGCTAGAGGATTCACACGAGGTGATAAAATCAATGTAGAAAATTTGTGGAAGGATCTAGTAAAAGAGCTTAATAGTTTAGGTCCCCCAATGCATTTAAGTGGATGGAAAAAGGTAATTTAGAATAATTTAATTTAAATATATATCTAAACTTTATGCTTTAAAGATATTGACATGCTGGAAAGCTGCTGTAAAAAAAATGCAACTAACAAGAAGGAAGTTGTGGCGACAGGTGGTGGTCCGTATAACCAAATTTATATATCTATAGCATATTAAAAAAAAAAATTTGAAAATGTAATTTTTATATTTTTGTAAATTTGTGGTAAACTAATGCAGAGTTGTATTTATTGTTGCATTTTTCAGAGAAATAATATGGGTTGAAACAAAAATTGGAATATGAAACCAATCAATATTCATCACATCTACATACAGTGAAGGACTAAAGTCTACATGCAGCCCTATGTAATTGTATTCTAAAAAAAACACTTAGTTAATAGAAAAATTAATGATACAGTTATTTTCGTAAATCATCTATATTCATAAAAAAATAAAAATTAAATTAATTAATAAAATAAAACTGTATACTTAGCTTTTCCAGTTAATAAATGTTTTTAAAAAATGTAACAAATTGTGGTTGCATGTAGACTTTAGTCCTTCACTGTAAGTCGTTTTCATTATTGATTTGCTTTTTCAAAACGATCGTTTTTCATCACATACCTGAATAATAACAAAATAATACTAATAACTACTTAAAAAAATTGTAGCCCATTATTCGTTAAAAAAAGAAAAAACTAATTTTGTTTCTTTTATTTAATTATCAAGCATAAGTTTCATTATTAGTGTTTAATACATTCGTAAGTTGCGGCGTATTCAAAAATTGGCGTCTTCTATTGTAGTAAAGCCAAAAGTCCATACCATCCGTTTCATGCGACCTTGCGTTACATGCGTATGCCAAAAAAGTAGAATCAGTGTAGTTGTTTGTGACAAGTTACAGAAGAAAATGCATAACATGCATCAAGTAGGTTTACTTTCTACTTTTCTATGCGACTCATGCATTGCTGGAAAAAGTCAGCAGTTTTTTAAATTTAGGGATGACGATTCTATTGTGAATGGTTTCGATAAATATGTTGGAATAGTACATTACTATTCTTGCATTATAAAAATATTCATAAAAACATATTTCATAATAAAGTTTACTACTAATTTAAGAGGAAAATACATTAAAATACATTTTTTAACACATTTCTTTCATGAACAAAATTTGTATACTAGTTATCGACTGTTTTTATGTACTGAGTGTCATCTCTTTTGAATTTATTAATTTGTAAACAAGAAAAATGGAGGATAAATTAACTGAAAACACTCGTCTTGTGTTCTTTTGAGGATTTTTCTAGGCCTTAGCAGCACAAAATATCATATATGTAAATTCATAAACATGTAACTAATGCCATAAATTCTTTTAAAATCACAATTTGATTTTTCATTTTTCCCAAAACTGTTTTTGTTTCAAATTATTTTACCACAACAGATGATCAAAACAAAAAACCAGTCGCATAAAACGCATTGTGTGTAACTTGCAATAAAAACCGCATAGAATTCAAGAATTGCTTGTAATGCAAGGTCTCATGAAACGGATGGTATGGACTTAAGATTTTTTATTTTACTCTCAATTTAACGAGCTTTGCAGAAAAAGTAAAGAAACAAACCAAATGTGAGTGAGGCCAACAGCACAAACGTACTCTTTGTTTAAGTTCTTCACGTGTCGACAATGAAAACATTGCAGACCTAGAATTTAATAGAAACTAAAATATTGAAGTGAAAGTGCTTCTAATTTGTATAAGCTCATAAAATGAGCCACAACTCAATTTATTCAAAACCTTTTTTTGGTAGCAGAAAAATTGGTATTCAAGTACCAATTAAAGTTGATGAACCTTCGTCATCTGTCCAGTCGAGAAAATCGGCTTGATTTATCTTAAGGAGAATTGTTCAAATGCAGTAATAAAAAACATTTTTCTGCTATTATGAGAATTCCTTTAATAAAAAAAAAGCGGCAATATTACCGGAGCTAAACTTCAAGTGAACCGGGCATAACTGATAGTGACTTAAAAAAATGATGCAATTATAAGAGATTTGAAACTTACGTAAACTTAATTAAAGGTAATTAAAGTGAAAGCTGATGTTATCATTACAGTGTTGAAGAAAACTGGAGTGCGTTCCAAAGTCTATTGATAAATTGATTGTCAAGAAAATGGTCTTACGAAGGTATAAACACATAGACGACAGACAGCAGCTCGAAAGTTCGACAGAAAATCCTGCGTACAGTTTTTCAGCCATATGTCGGCTGCTTAAATTCTTTAAAAGCAGAACGAAACTTAAATCACATATATAAAAACCGCATATTCACACATATGTATGTATATACACAAGAACATTTTATCCAGCTTTAATAATGGACTAAATTTCCAAAACTTCAAAAATTATAAAAAAAATATACATTTTTATAATGGCAATAAATAAATGAATAATGTAATAAAATAAATGGAGCTCCGCATCGCGAGAAATTATTCTTTTTACAAATTTTTTATTGTATTCATAACAAATTTATTGGTTAACGGAGTTATCAAACAAATTGGCACACAAAGTATGACAACCCTTTTATAATTCAATTTTACATGGATTGCTTTTTTTTTTTTTTTTAATTTTAGAATTGTTCTTTTCTCTTCAATAACATTAGTATTTTAAGCCGTTCTTTAATTATTGGTTTATGTTTTATTGGCATTACTAATCTGCTTTTAACTGCTCACAAAAATAGAAGTTAGCCTAAGCTGGACAGATACAGCTTAGGTTGTTGTCTAGGCTTTTTTGCTCTGCCGTCAATATAATCGTCTTTATATAAACGAAAGTATTCTAAACTTGGCAGCTTTCTGTAATCGGCCGTCTGTCGTCTATGTGTTTAAACCTTTTTTGTAAAATTTCTGAGAAATATATTGATGTCGCTACATCCACAGAATTAATAAATGTAACAATCCTAAAAACAATAAATGTAGTCCACATTATTGCAAGCGACAATATGTAACCGATGAAATGTTTTAGAATAAATAAAATTTAGATGAGAAACTTGTTGTCTTCATAACGTTTTCGTTGAGTGTTTTTGTTTGTGTTTCCCTGTTTCTATAAGACGAATGGACCAGACTTACGACCCAAGCTCGTCTAAAAAGTATTAAGAAGTGAAATTGTGTTCAATTTGTAGTATGCATACAAATAAATGCACAAAAAGTTTACTTTATAATACATTTAATTCATACATACTGATGCACATATAACACATATTGTTACGTTTTTACCTTTTTAAAAACTTTTAAATATGAGTTCGTTGATTGCAAACCAAGTAAAAACAAATAAGTGTTTTATTTTAATTAAACTCTCTTTATTGTCCACACTTTCTTATATGCCACTGTTCACACTTAACCGATACAACAATAATTACTTGCTATTATCAGTGTTGCCAGAAAATGAATTTAAAAATATGCTAAAACATGAAAAATATAATGCTAAAATGTTCTACGGAAGAAAAAAAAAATGCTAAATTTTTTAAATGTAACAAAACTATTGCATATGTGTATATGTTTTGTTTTATTCCGAAAATAAAACTTATTTACATCAGTATATTACATTTGAGTTAACAATATGTTCATAAAATTATTGTTCTTTTTTAATCAATTACAATTTATATATTAATTCATAAAAATTTCTGAAAATTAATGGAAAATAAAAAGTTGTAAATTGTTTCAAAAAATATAGTTTGAAAGATTTTTTTTAATATTCATATATGAATATTACTGTATACATATTGTACATATTACATTTAAATTTTTTTTTTTAAATTTAAATATTTAATTTGTTAAATAAGATTTTCATTTCAATGAATAGGTATAATATAAGAAAATTTTGACAAAATTTATTCGAAATACATTTTACTAAAATACTGATTATACAAAATGATTAATAGACTCAAATATTGCTGATAAATCTTCATATTTGACATCATCTTTATCTTCATTTTGATATTTTTCAGATGATCTAATTTTGTTAGCAATTTCGTTTGGTATTTTGTAAGTGTAACAGCACGCATTTTCGAATTTTAATTCTTTTCGAATTTGTATTATTGAACATAACAACTCAGGTTTAATTCGATTTCGAATTTTATTTTTAATTAAAGCCATTGAACTTCAAAGCCTTTCAACTTCGGCGTTAGAAAATGGTAAAACGAGTAAAGACAATACAAAAATGGACAATTCTTAAAATGTATTTTCGCCAACTGAATTTTTAAAATTATATACCTGAATCCAAAAAGACATTGTATCAGACTTTTCATCCCAATGTTGATTAGTAATTTAAGACCACTGATTTTGAATAATATTTATATCAGATAAATTATACTCAAGCTCTTCTAAAATATATGTAATTGGACTCCTTAAATTACTTTTTTTGGAGTAAAAAAATCTTTTTTATCAAGCAAATTATGCTAAAAAGCATTTAGCATAATTTTAAAAAAAATAAATGCATTTTCACAAAACATAATTCTAAATCTAGCACTGAAAGTGCTAAAATGGCAACACTGGCTATTATTCACACACAACTATTGCTCGCATCCGATATCTTCAAACACGACTATTTAGTTCACACGCAACTTCACTCAAGACTGACTCAATTACAACTGACTCACTGCCTGCCTTGTCTTGCCCTTTTATATGCGAACGTCTTCAGTCTGATGATGGTTCTCTTCTCTTCTTTTGCGACTACATTGTTTATTGTTGCTGGTTTATTTAGAAGATGTTCGACGTATTTGTTATTGTGTATTGTGTACACATTGCCTCTTGTTCGTTGTGCTTGCGTTTTCTATCTCTTTCATGCTCATGGTCTTTGTTTTTGTGGCTTTTGCTTATTGTTTTTATTGTTAAACGATATTAGGTCGTTTCGTTTGTTCTTGCGTAACACTGTCGCCCACTTAAGCCTGTTCGTCCCGAATAGGCTCATTATCTCTTTTCCCATATTTTGCCAGTCGCTCTATATGTACGACCTTCATTTTTGTTCGGGGGCTGTTAGGTTTTTGTATCCTGTACACGACATCGTTTAACCTCTTAATTATTTTATAAGGTCCTTCCCAGCTGGTTTGTAGCTTGGGGGATAATCCCTTCTTCCGCTTTGGGTTGTATAGTAGAACCATTTGTTCCTCGTGGAAGCCCTCCGTGTTTGCTGCACGATCATACCTGGCTTTCATTCTATCGCTGACCATTTTTATCCGGGTGCGCACAAATTCATGGAGTTCATTTAGGCTGTCTTCTTTACCAATGCATGTAGCATCCCTCTCTGTGGCGGGCTTAACTCCAAACTCCAAGTTTTCGGGCAGTTTTATCTCAGTCCCAAAAATTCCCTTGGCGGGTGATCTAGATGTTGAATCATGGACTGCAGATCGGTAAGCCAGTAGAAACCTAGGAATGTGTTCGTCCCAGTCCTTCTGTTGCTCGCTCACTACTTTCGGCAAATATTCCTCCAGGATGCGATTAAACCGTTCTACCATTCCGTCTGACTGTGGGTGAAGCGGCGTCGTTCGGGTCTTCTTAATTCCGTACACTTCACACATTTGCTTGAATACAGCTGACTCGAAATTTCTTCCTTGATCGGAATGTAGCTCCATTGTAACCCCGTAGCGGCATACCCAGTTGTTCACAAAAACATTTACAATTGTGCTCGCCTCTTGATTGGGTATGGCATACACTTCCGGCCATTTGCTGAAATAGTCCATCACCACGAGAACATATCGGTTTCCGGCTTTGCTGACTGGAAAAGTGCCCGCTACGTCCATCGCTATCCGCTCGAAAGGTGCGCCCGAGTTATACTGTTGCATCTGACCTCGACTTCTTCTTACGGGATCCTTGGCTGCAATACTCTGGGTACAGTTTGCTATCCAATCCGCCACTGCTTGCTGACATCCAACCCAATAAAAGCGTTGTTTTAGCCTTTCCAGCGTCTTAGTCACTCCAAGATGTCCTCCACTGGCTCTATTATGGAACTCCTTTATCACTTCTTTCATTTTGGAGGAAGGCACTACCTATAGGTTGGATGAGGTCTTGCCATCAGCGCTTTCCCAAAGTCGATATAGGCACCCAATTATGATCTTTACGCTGTCCCATAGTGCCCAATATGCTTTTGTAAGAGGACCTTCTGCGGATGTCTCATTTCTTGTTTTTCGTTTGTTCTCCCCCTTCGCTGCTATTATCTTCGCCAATATTGGGTCACTCCTTTGTGCTTGGTACCAGTCTTCGTTGGCTTCAATCCGCGTTAGCCGTGTATCGACGATGGATTCCTTTTTCTCAGCTTTCACGCAATGTTTACACTCCAAATTACAAGGTCGACGTGAGAGAGCATCAGCATTCCCATGTTTTATGCCTCTTCGGTGTTCAATGCTGAAATCGTAAGTCTGGAGGCGCTCAATCCAACTTGATAACTGTCCTTCAGGGTTCTTAAATTGCAGCAGTCATCTCAGTGCGGAATGGTCAGTCCTTAGCAGGAAATGTTGACCATACAGGTACTTGTGATAATGTTTTATGCACTCCAGCACTGCGAGTAGTTCACGTCGGGTCACACAATAATTTCGTTCCGGCTTTGACAGTGTGCGACTATAGTAGCCTACGACTTTCTCCGTACCATTGACCAATTGGGAAAGTACACCACCAATACCATATCCGCTAGCATCACTGTCCAAAATGAATTTTTCTCCTGGGACTGGATACGCCAAAACTGGTGCAGCACACAATACATCTTTAAGTGTCTGGAACGCCTTTTCCTGCGGCTCACCCCATTGATACGCTTTTGATCTTGGTGAGCTCATGCAAGCTTGCAGCCACGCTAGCAAAGTTAGGCACAAATCGTCTGTAGTATGTGCATAATCCCAAAAATCTGCGTAGTTCATGAAGATTCTGGGGACGAGGCCAGTCCTTTACCGCTCGTATTTTATCTTCATCCGTAGATATTCCATCTGCTGTAACCAGACGCCCCAAATATTTCACCTGTCTTTGGAACAATGTACATTTCTTTACGCTTAGTTTAAGTCCAGCCATCGATATTCGTTGCAGAACTTCTCCCAGGTTCTTGAGGTGTTCGTCGAAAGTTCTGCCCATCACTATTATGTCGTCGAGGTATACCAGGCAAGTCTTCCAATGCAGTCCCTTGAGTACACGTTCCATAAGCCGCTCGAATGTGGCCGGAGCATTACAGAGTCCAAATGGCATAACTTTAAACTGCCATAACCCGCCGTTCGCACTGAATGCAGTTTTCTCTTTGTCCTTGTCTGCAATCTCCACCTGCCAATATCCGCTTTGTAGATCCAATGTGGAGAACCAATTCGTTCCGGCTAGCGTGTCGAGTGTGTCGTCAATTCTCGGTAGCGGGTAACTGTCCTTTTTGGTGACATCATTCAGCTTCCTGTAGTCTACTCAGAATCTTGTACTGCCATCTTTCTTCTTTACTAAGACTACAGGTGAGCTCCACGGACCCGATGATGGTTCGATTACACCGCTCTTCCTCATTTTATCGACTAACTCCTTAACCTCATTACGCTTCGCCAGCGGTATGCTTCTGGGTGCCTGTTTTATCGGTCTTGCTTCGCCAGTATCAATTTCATGTCTGACCATGCCTGTTCTTCCTTGTTTTTTACTGTTCGTGGCGAAAGCGCATGCATACATCTTTAGCAGCTTTTTTGCTTTATTTCTCTCTGGAGCTGCTAAGCCTGCTACCCATTTCTCCACATTTTCACCAAATTCCTTTTGATCCTTGGCTGACATTTCGGCAGTTTGCGGCGATTTTTCGCTGTTTATTATCGCCCCTACTGGAACACATTGACCGAATTCTGAGTTTTTACAGATGACTTTTTCCTTGCCTGATAGATTTAGCACTCTCACCGGGACTATTCTCTGTTCTGTAGATTTGACGAGGACCTTTGCTGATATTAAATCCGTCTGTATTTCTGCTGGTTCTACAAACCACAAGCGGTTCTCCTCACAATCTCCCTCCAAACGCGCCCATATCAGTGATTCACTTTGAGCTGGTAGTTTTTGTTGTTCGACAGCAACTATTCTTCTGGCGTGCACTTGATGCTTGTATCCGACGTCAAGAGGTATCTCCACATTTCGCCAACTTATTATCTGTTGCCCCATATTCAAATTGATACCATGAGCTATCATAAAGTCGGCACCAATGATAACGTCGTCCACAATATCGGCAACAATAAAGACGTCGCTTACGCTGATGTTGGCTATCGTCACCTTCGCCTCTGTTTTTCCGTGGACGGTGGCAGACTCTCCAGTAGCTGTCCGAAGTCTTACATTGCTAAGTGCCTCACAATTTCCGGTGTCTATAGTGAGGGTGTGTTGTTTGCCATTTATGTACCGTAAGGTAAGGGTAATTTTTTCTCCTGGGTATGTAAGCTGCACTAACCTCTCGACCTCCAATGCAAAGGTTTGTAATGACTCGTTTGCCTTTTGCGCTCGACATCTCAACTCCATGCGGTACAGCTCTCGTTTGTGCTCATCGCCGAATTTCCGCTGTAAGGCCACCATTAAGTCGTTATAGTTGTTTCTACTGCTGGCTGGCATGGTCTCTAGGATCTCGGCTGCTACACCTTTTAACGCCAAAATTAGTTCGAAAGCCTTTTCCTCATCATCCCATCCGTTCCTGCTAGCTACTGTCTCGAATTGGAACTTGAATACGGATAAGGGTGAGCTACCATCAAAGGAAGGTGGTTTTATCCTGCTGGTACTTTCGGGTACGACTCGCACTGGTTCCGGTCGCTGGCTCTGGAGGTTGATGATCTTTTCCTCCATCATTACGAGTTTTCCGTCGACGGTCTTTTCCAAAACGTTCACTTTAGTATCAACGGTTTTTGCCAAATCGTTCACTTTGGTGTCAACGGTCTTTTCTAAGTGTGACACCCTTTCCTCGACACCAGTGATTCTTTTGCTGACCGACTAATGGATTTCCTGCAGCTTACCTAATGTCGCTTCAAATAGCTTTTGGTTTGCTGCTTGCATTCTCTCCACCATTTGCTCACATTTTTTCTGATTTTCAGCTCTGGAAGTTTCTTGCACTTCAGCCAGAAGTTTTACCTCAGCCAATAACTTCTGGTTTGCTACTTGCATTTTCTCCATCATAGCGGCTAGCAACGAATTTATGTCGACACCGCTAGGCGTTGCAGTTGCCTGTAACTCTCGCTCCTCTTCATCCTCGAACTCGTAGGATTCGATGTCGATGCCCTGAAGCTGCAGTTGTTCCCTTAACCGCCTCTGCAGTTCATTCTTCGTGCCCGTTGTTGCCAGTTCTAGTTTGGCCAACTCTCGTTTCAGCCGTTCGACTCTTAATTCGGAGAGTTTCATTTTATTTTATTTATTTTTACTTTTGGATTTTGCAAACCCACTTCTGACACCAATTGTTACGTTTTTACCTTTTTAAAAACGTTTAAATATGAGTTCGTTGATTGCAAACCAAGTAAAAACAAATATGTGTTTTATTTCAATTAAACTCTCTTTATTGTCCACACTACTTTTGTGCCACTGTTCACACTTAACCGATACAACAATAATTACTACAATTTATTGCTTGTTCACTATTATGCACACACAACTATTCGCTATACTGCCCACAACGGATATCTTCGAACCACGACTTTTTACTTCGCACGCAACTTGTCTTCACACCGCGACAGCAACTTCACGTAAGGCTGGCTGAATTATAACTGACCTGGTTGCCTGGTTTGTCTTGCCCTTTTATAGTCCAACACGAACAGTACATCGAACGTTTTTGAAGAAGAAGAAAATTCTATAGCGACTGCATTGTTGTTTGTGTACTTTGTTCTCATTGGTTGTTGTTGCGTTCGCTTACTTGTTTATCCCCTTCTCTTTCATACCGATGTTGATGCTTTGCTTGTGACATGTTCGTTGTAGTTATTGGTGTAGCTATTATTAATCATCATGTTCATTGTATTCGTTAGTGTGTATTTGTGTCGTGTGTATGTGTAGCTGATAGCTTTTGTTTATCGTTTTTAATGTTAAACGATATTAGGTCGTTTCGATTGTTTTCGCGTAACAATATAATTGAAAAATATGTACATGCAATTCATTTTTATAAGGTTTCAAACTACTTAAAAGTAACTATTAGATCAATGTTGCCCATATGTACACAGAAAATACATCTTATAAAAGCGGCTGCCTTCCAAAATGTATCAATACAAAGTTTGTATGCAGTTCTACTACTATATATAAACTATGTAGATATGCAAAGTAACCAAACAATGCATCAACTATAAATCCGATGCCTGATTGCTTTTTGACTGCGTTAAAAATAAACATTGACGACGTTTTGAAATAGAATACATTGTATATATTTTGTACAGCGGCATTATGAAACACGATACTTTGTTCAAACACAAAGCAACTAACATTTTGGAAGGCAGCCAGCTTGTTGCAAGCCGCTTAAAAATCCATAGATTTCCCGTTAAAAAAGCATTTTTCTCACAATTAGCAATTAAAAACTCTGTACTTGACTTGAAAATCTCTAAATTGGCAACAGAGTTTATAACACTTTTGTCTTGCTTGTAAAATATTTTTTTTTTTTTCATTTGCACATTTCTCCATGGCGGCAACAAAATTATTCAGCCTTATTCCAGTTGTCGGCGTCGAAACAAAACGACATCGTTTTGAGCACAGATATGATAATTTTGAAGTTTGAAAAACGCTCAAAGCAGCACTTTTGAACCTTTCTCTTAGAAGGAGAAAAAAAATTTTATAAGTTTTGCGAATCAAATGTGTTAGAAGCAACAGATATATAGAGTGAAAACTGGCGGATAAAGTAGAAAAATTAAATGTAAACAAACACACAATGAATATAGTTTCTTATGCAAGAACTAAATATTACAAGATCAAAATAAGACGTACTGGTCATAAAAAATTTTTCTTGCTGAAAGTTGACAATATTTTTTAATTTCTTGAAAGAAAAAGTTAAAAATTGTTATTGTTACTAGTTGTTTTTATTATTTATTAATAGTTTTACACAAAAATTAAATTTTTTTATTAACTCTCGACAATATAAAAAACCCACCCCGAAAACTAAAAAAGAACATAAATAAACAAAACAGAGTTACAATCAGAGAGGGACAGAAATACTTTTTGGTAATATTTGCTGTTCCTTTCTCAATGCGGGATCACCTGTCAAAATCTTGTTTCGTTACTGATTATATGGTGGTTTTGAGTCGTTTACTTCAAATTGTAATTCTAGTTGTCGTTGTCGAAGATAATCGATAACTGTTTAAATATATTTTGCATTCTACAAGAAAATATGACGACGATATTTAACGACGTTTAAACGATTTTGATTTTGTCATCACCATTTTTGGTAACGACTTCAAGTCGTCACCATTTTTGGTAATGACTTCAGTTGATTCAAAACAAAAAATGGAAAAAACGGACAAATTAAAAATAACAACTACAATCCAATGCATTAAAATTATAGAAAACTTTGTTTATTTGGTTTCTTATTTCAGATGCTTCATTACTCTCAGTGATATCTGCGTCGTGTACTTCACTTTCAGTTTGAGAAATCTCGGCAGTGCTTATATTGTAATTGGTTAAATTTAAGCCATATGTTGTGCAGTAGAGCGCAAACATTAACAATTTGTGTGGCTTTTATTGGCTTATAATGAAGTGTGCTCCAAGAAGACGGCGAAATCGGTTTTTTAAGACGCCAATTGTTCTCTCTACTATGTTTCTGGCTCTGGCATGCTTTGTATTGAAAACAGCCTCAGCACTTCCCTCAGAAGTAGATCGATATGGCGTCATCAGATACGGTTCTAAGGGATAACCTGCATTAGGTGTTAAAAAATCTTACATTATTAAACAAGACTTAAATACATAGGTAATAGTATTACACCTAAAAGTAATGAGTTACGTTCACCAGCAGTATACCTTTCTTGTAACATTCTTTTAACGTGACTAACACTCCCTATCAAAGAATCATGAGCGGAGCCAACACATCGTGCATCTAAAAACCGTATCCGCATTTTGTGATCACTAATCTATTTTTAAGTTAAGTCTGATTACAAAATACAATAAAATATTTAGCAAACTTACAACCATGGCATTTAAACTAAAAATCCTTTGCGATTGAAATACAAATGCTGCTCTTCTTTTTTTGGAGCAGTAATTTTGATATGTGTACCAGAGATTAATTTAGTGTACACATTTTATACTCTATACACACAAGCCTACACAATGGACATCGAAAAAAATGACATTGAAAAATGTATGCATGCCTCACTCTATACACGAATATTTCTTGAGTGTACACTTCTGTGCATCATATCTAAATGTATACATTGAAGACATTAAAAACATAGCATTAACGTTATAGACGTATGCACATTTGAGTTGCCAGATGAATTGTTTTGTATCTTTGAGCACCAATAAGCATAAAAATAACCCTCAACAGAGAAATACTTACTTAAATTTTTTCGTGAAAATGAAAATGTCAATATTTTTCTTGATATTTATATTATTATCAAAAACAAAATAAAACTTGAAATTCCATCACAATTAAGAAGATTTTCATACATTAATAAACTAATAAAGAAAAAACATGAGAAAAGTTAAACTGTGTATGTATACAGTTAAACTCGTATGTATACATTTTCAGTCCTTGTTTGAATTAGAAAAAATAAGAAAAAAATTATAAATTTACCGACATTTAAGTAACTTTGAATTACATACATTAATTATTAAGAACTAAAGTACATACATACATATGTGTGTATTATATGTATTAATATTTACGGGTATTTACAGATTAAGTTAGAAATAATAAAACGTTGTACTAGAAAAGGTTTTTGAAATCATTTACGTTGCTTTACAAAATATCGAAAATTTAATTTTTCTTTCTTCTTTACGCGAAATTGGCTTTAATTAAAACTTTTATCATGCAACAAAATGCAGTTTTGGTTTCTTCTCTTCAATTTAATAAACAAATAAAAACATGAGTAGCCATATTTTAAAAAAATGTTAATGTCAATTTAAAAGGGAGTTGTAATAACGGAAAATATTGAAGTGAACTTAATTCTATACTTAAGCTTTAACTAAGACATACTATACAAGCAAATTGTAATAATGAGCCTTAGTCTGTTAGTTCAAAAATTGCGAAAAAATACCAAAAATACAAATTTTATCCAACAAATATTTAAGTTAGGAAATATTACCAAAGACAAGTTTTATACTTTTGTCAAGCGTTACCATTATCATTTCCATGTCTTTTGGTTTAAAAGTTGTGAAAAAGTGCCAAGTGCAAATGTAAGAACTTTATCACCTAAATGTCCAAATTAGGAAATAGTATCAAAGACAAGTTTTATGCTTTTGTCATATCAATACACATTGTATCCCCTAAATGTCCTAAAAAAGAAATAGTACAAAAGAAAACACTGATACTTTTGTCATATCAAAAGAATGCCATGCCAATATCACTTTTATGTCTTTTAGTTCAAAAGTTACAAAAACTACAAATATGGCAACTCCCACTCGTGTGTTTGTTTGCTAAAGCATATACACAAGATGTACACGAGTACAGTCACAGCCACACATTAATATCAGATGTACATGACGAAAGAAAGGCAATGACTTCAATGTATTAAAGGTGTACATTGTATTTAAGGTGTACACTAAAATTTCTTGTACATTGCTACGATCTCTGATGTGTACCATCGACACAACCAATAAACCCGGAAAACAAGTTTTTTCAAAAAATGTCAATTTTGCTTCATTTTTTTCAACTTCTGTCATTTCAAATTTAACCCACTGCTGACAAACTGTCGTTCACAAGGCATCCAGTGTTTCCGACAAAATTTTGGAAAACATTGGTTGCGATAGCCTCAAATTGAAATCGTTACCAACACCTAGTTTGGACCCTTGTGCCAAAAATCGTAACGTCGCTGCCAACTTGGTTGTCTTAGAAATGAAAGTAGATCTTACTCCGCTTTTCAAATTTGGTGTTATTGCTTTTTGTAATTACATAAATTTAAAATTAACTTTAAAATAAATTTCTTTATGAACATTAAAGGTATTTAGAAAGAATTCTGTTTTTTTACAAAATTGTAATAAATTAATTGTAATAATTAATAATAATCAATATATTGTAACATTTGCAACTGGCAGATAGAAGATAGCGTAACAAAACTTGTCTGTGTATATGTATGTCTCAAATAGAATACAACAAAAAATAGATCATTAAAATTAGAGATAATTAAAATTAGAGATGTATTATTATTAGAAATAATAATGTAAAAACAGTACTACATAGTGAAATAATCTTAACTAAATAATTATTAAATTGATATTTTCCTACAGTAACTTTCCCCATCATATTCGATGCTCGTGCAGTTAAATGGGTTCTTTTGATCTCAACACAAACAAGTCATCAGGGCCGGATGGTATTCCAGCACTGGTCCTGAAACAGCGTTATTCGACGCTTGGACGTCCATTAGTCAACCTTTTCAGTGCGTCATATCGAAATTTTTTTATTTTGTTTTTTTGCTGGAAGGTTGCTAATGTAACGTCAATCCATTAAAAGGGCGAGGCTAATAACCCACAGCTTTCTCAGGCTTCCTCTACACGAGTTGTTGCAGATAGGATGCCATCAGACCAGTTCAGGTTAAATTCAGGGGTACTTCTGTCTCAAACTCTTTTTCAAATTCTTACTAACTCTCCTAACTTATAATCCTATCTATTCTTTTACAGGTGACAGAATTATTTGCCATACATATTCATTCGATCACTGATCACGTTCTTTGGAGATTGAGGCGAAAAGGCATAATATGTGGTCGAGTGAATAGCGTCGACTTTATTGTTCAAACACCCAATGCTGTGTATTGGCACACAAGCGCGACAATAATATTATTGTTGTTCCATTATATCTTATTGTTTATTATATTTATTATTATTGTATGAATTTCCTTATTTATATGTATAGAATGTATTCAATTTATATTTATTTATATAAACTTTGAAATTAAATTAAATAACTCAATTATCAGGCATGTCACAGATTCCGATCGGAATGGTTTTGATTCCGAATATGCAATTCCGATCGATTTTGTTTTACGTTCTTCAGATTCCGAACGATTTTGTTCATTCCCAAAAATTATAAAATTGTTGCTTTTCAAATAAAGTATGGCAACGTAGTGCTTGACAAAAGAAAAAAAAACATAATTGGTGAATAAAAAGCAGAACCAAACCAAAAGAAGAAAAAGGTGCTGATATAAAAATTTTAATGGAAATCCAAAAAAAATTAAAAATTGTATATGAAAAATGCCCCTTTACCCCTTAAAAAATATAAGTTAATAATACAAAAAAATTTCAGTAAATCTGTACCTACATTTTTATAAAACTGAATTAAATGCAACGTAAAAATATTTTTGTATTTTCTTTTGTCCATCGTTTGTCTTGCCACCGCTTAAATTTGTTCTACTTAGTAAATTTTTGTTCTCTCTATATAGCACTTTGTTTTGTTTTTCTCAACAAGTTTACAAAATTTAATTTCTTAAGCATAAATATTAAGTAAATACTTAGAAAACCTATGTAATAATAAAACATACCATTTTGTCTTTCAGTTTGACTAAGTTTTATTAATATTTTTCTCTAATAAATCATCAAAAATATCAAAACCCCTTTGAAAATTTGAAGTGGTTTCATTCCGAAGAAATTTTTCGTTTTCTAAAGACTCGACTTTCGGAATTGAAATCACTTTCGATCGGAATTGCGTTCTGTGACATGGCTGTATATTTTGAGTTGTAAAAATTACTAAATTAATGAAATAATAATAATGAATTTAATAATCGTAAATTAGTACCACCCTATTGTTATACTATGTTCAGACAGGCACTTTTATTGAGTCAATATTCATTTGTTTGATTACAATATTTCAAGTGTTCAGACACATAATATACGCAATATTTATTTGACAGTGGTAAACAAAATAGCTGGTTGTTTCAACAACATTGTTTTTATTTTGTTTTTTTGTTATGTTGTTTTTTTTTTTGTTTTGTTTGCAGTTGTTGACGTTTGAGTTGTCAAATTCAATTGAAAGTGTTCGGAAAATTGTAATATGCTCACTGAACGTACTTATGGCAGTGCTGTATTTTAAGTTTTACTCAATATTATAACAACTTGCGTATTTATTGCACAATAATTAATTGAAACTTTATATGAAATATTGAGCTCAATAATCGCGTTTATTGCGATTTACGCAATAAAAGTGCCTGACTGAACATAGTATTAAGTAAGATTAAGATTATTGAATACATAGAATAAGGTCAATGAATACATAGCGAATAAGTAATTGAAATAAGCAAGGGAGTTGCTGAATTGAATTGAAGTACACAGTTAGAATTAAGTACATAAAATATGTTAGATTTAAGTAAAAAGTGAAGCAATAAACTTAGTTGAATATTATCATCATACTCGTTCGGTCGATTTATCCTTGTACAAGTTTGGTCTTGGCGGTCAGTGTTTTAAGTGCCCAACAATAAACAATTAAATTTATTTAATTTAATATTGCCTTAAAAACTATTAAGGAGAAACATTTTGGCGCCCGAGCAGGGACATAAATAGTGATCGTGTTCGTACAAATAACTCGAGAATAAATTTTTATAAGTTTTTTAAAAAGTGAATTCGCGTGTGTAATAAGTTTTATAAATTAATTAAAACTTAACAATAAGAGTGGGATCTTATAAATTAATTAAGATCTATCAAAATAAAAACAAAGTGTGCGGTGAAATAAATAAAATAGAAAAATATATAAAAACAAAAATAACAATGTACATACAGTGACAGACTATATTTTTGGAACATTAGTGTTGTGAGAACATACTAACAGTGTAACAAGAATTTTATAAATTAATTAAAACTTAACAATAAAAGTGGGATCTTTTAAATTAATTAAGATCTATCCAAATAAAAACAAAAGAGAACGATATACATAAATACAATGTAAAACATAAAAAATAAAAAACAAAGTGTGCAGTGAAATAAATAAAGCAGAAAAATATATAAAAACAAAAATAACAATATACATACAGTGACAGACTATATTTTTGGAACATTAAGGCTCAGTTATGCGACCGTAACGTAATGTAACAGTAACGTAATGTAACGTCTACTGAACGTCAAAATGTAAGTGCAATTATAGAATGTAAAAACGTGTCATATGTTTTTATGTAAACAAAACAAGAAAAGAAATAAATAAAAACAAATAAAGAAATAAAAATTGCAAAAACTAAAAGACAAAAATTCAGATATGGGGTTGAGTTTCGTAAATTTTTAAAGGCTTTCTATTTTAATTTGTTACACAAATTTAATTTCAATTTTTAATTTCCAAACTTCGTTTTCACTCCCTTTTATCGCTTTTAATATGGCACCTTTGGTTTTTATTTAATTCAGCTGTTATCCAGTGTTATCACTACAGCGTTTTTATATTCATTTCAACGATTTTATATTTATTTAAAGGTACTTATTAAAAGTTTTATGTACTGCTTCTGTAAGACAAACAATTTCACTTTCACACAAACAAAACACTCAATTTAATTTGTGTTTGTTTGTTGAGGAAAACACAAAATTGAGTGTTTTTGTTTATATTTTCCATATAAATGGACAAGCAAGTGAAATCGTTTATCCTACAGAAACATGTCAGGTATTTCGGAAACCAAATTTGTACGTATGTAAAAACATTTTTATCTTCTCTAGTAAAAGTAAAATGCAAACTGATATGCTTTTCGAACGCTTTAATTAGTTAAAACTGGATAACTATATTTTTCTAATTTAAAATAAAAATAAATAAAACACTACCTACATAATGTAATAGTAAAATAGTGTTTATTTTTATTTTAAATTGTAAAAGTTAATAATGAAATAAATTATAATTTGGGTTTTTAAGATATGCGAAGTTTTATTTAAAGAGAATTCCACATACAGAGAAACATAACTTATGTACAAAATTTAAAATCTGTTTATAATTTCATTTTTCCGTTTTGGTGGTTTTTAATATTGACATGTTGTTAACACTGCTAAACAGATGTCACGTAAAAATTTAAGAAAATTCTATTTTTACAGATTCTTACGTTCCGGTTACGTTACATTACATTTCTATAATCATTCGTATTGCTTTATACATAACAAAAAAGATCAGCTGTTTCTTACTGTTGCGGTTACATTCCGTTGCGGTTGCATAACTGAGCCTTTAGTGTTGTGAGGACATACTAACGAACATAAGTACATAAAATTAGAACAAAAAAGAAAATACAGTGTAACAAGGATTACGAATACGAAAAATGCTGATAGTGTAAAAGTGCAATATAAATTTCAAGACATTACAAAGAACTTAAAAAATACACTACACAAACAACAAATAATCCATAGTTGGACGACTCCAGGGAAGGAATTCTGCCCATATGCCTCGCTGCAACTCCGTTTTTTCCACTTAAATTTGTAAGATAATCAAGTTTAAGAGATTTTTTCTAATTTAATCAAAAAATTCTTAATCGCTTGAAGAGCAGAACACAAAAACTATATTTCACATTTTTAAAATTATTGAAACAATACATTTATTTATAATTTTATATACATTTATTTATGATTTTATATATCTAGAATTTTTATATATATAGAAATATTTTCCTTTATAAAATTATAGAAAACCCACCTTTAAAAGTGCATAAAATCGCGAGTGTTAAGCCGAAAGTCCACACCATGCGTTTCATGCGACCTTGCGTTACATGCGTATGCCAAAAAAGTAGAATCAGTGTAGTTGTTTATGACAAGTTACAGAAGAAAACGCATAGAATGCATCAAGTAGATTTAATCGGAAAGTCCAATCTATGCATTTCATGCGAGCTGGCGTTTCATGCGATTCTGGCATTCTATGGGGTTTTTATTGCAAGTTACACACAATGCGTTTTATGCGACTCGTTTTTTGTTTTGATCAGCTGTTGTGGTAAAATAATTTGCAAAACAAAAACAGTTTTGGGAAAAATGAAAAATCGAATTGTGATTTTAAAAGAATTTATGGCATTAGTTACATGTTTATAAATTTACATATATGATATTTTGTGCTGTTAAGGCCTACAAAAATCCTCAAAAGAACAGTTAATTTATCCTCCATTTTTCATGTTTACAAAGTAATAAATTCAAAAGGGATGACACTCAGTACATAAAAACAATCAATAACTAGTACACATATTTTTTTCATGAAAGAAATTAGTAGTAAACTTTATTATGAAATACGTTTTTATTAATATTTTTATAATGCAAATAGAAAAATGTGAAAATAGTAATGCACAATTCATATATTTATCGAAACCATTCACAATAGAATCACCCCTATTCTACATTTCAATTCGAACTGAAATTTTCTCCGTTTGGCTACTTTCATATTCTGCGTTCTGTTCCGTTTCGTTTCAATTTGTTTTAAGTTTGTGTGTATTCTACATTACGATCGTAGCTGCGTTTTTCTAAGTTGTAAATTTAGTAACGGAACATCTTTCGATTCTTTTTGTTGAGCTTAAGAAAGCGTGGAATTAAGAAAATGGAAGTGTTAAATGCAATAAAATTTTTAATTAATAATCAAGATATATATTGTTACGCATATCGAAACGACCTAATATCGTTTAACATTAACGATAAACAAAAGCTACAAATACATACAAAGACCATGAGGCAATGCGTACACAATACACACGACACAAATACACACTAACACATATGTGCACCGAACCATACATAAAGCAACAATAACATCAGTATGTGTATGAGAGAGATCGATAACCCAAACGCAACATAAGCCAACACAACAAGAAGCAATGTGCACAATACACATTAACAAATACATCGAACATCTTCTAAATAAACCAGCAACAATAAACAATGTAGTCACAAAAGAATTCTCGAGAAGGCGAGAACGCGAACCTTCCACTTCGAGAACCATCATCAGACTGAAGAGGTTCGCATATAAAAGGGCAAGACAAGGCAGGCAACGAGTCAGTTGTAATTGAGTCAGTCTTGAGTGAAGTTGCGTGTGAACAATAAATAGTCGTGTTGGAAGATATCGGTTGCGAGTAATAGTTGTGTGTGAATAATAGCAAGCAATTAATGTTGTATCGGTTAAGTGTGAACAGTGAGCGGCATAAAAAGCGTGAACAATAAAGAAAGAGAGAGTTTTTATTGAAACTAAACACATATTTGTTTTTACTTGGTTTGCAATTAACGAACTCATATTTAAACGTTTTTAAAAAGGTAAAAACGTAACGATATGTATATGTATATCATTTTTTTCTTTACTTATATATATTAACCGTTTGAGTGCGAATCGTCGCTATAACGACGAATAGGTAATGCGCCAAAATCGCGGTTCGTCAATTTAGCGACCATTGCGTCAGTCAGAGTTTGGCGTTCATTAAGTGAGGACTGCTGCGCTGTGCGTACTGTTTTGCAAGTTTTATCTAAATTTCTCATAGCAATTTTCAATTAATTTACCCCAACCCATAGCAGTCAAACGGTTAAAGGCCGAAAATAACAACACCTGAGCAGTACGAAAAGCTGGCTTATTTAATGACGACAAAGGAAGATATTGCGTGTGGATACCATTAGCGATCCAAAGATGAAGTACAGGTGTTTTGGGAAGAAGTCTCTAAAAGTCTGAGTGCATTAGGGCCACCAACGAAAACTGCCATTGCATGGAAGTGTGCAAAAGCATCTAAGACATACTTAAAGGCGTCTTTATTTAGGCGAAGGTTTTTTTTTTGAACCTGTAAAAGTACAAACTTATTTTACAATCAATATTTTCATAACAAATTTCATAGAACTGATCATTCATTTCGAAGGGATTACAATTGTCCCTAAATTTTCGTCTCTCAAGTATCAGTTGTTTATTCTGGAACATGTTGTCCTCCTCTTGCAATAAAATTGCTGCTATAATCGACTCCATTTCTAATTTACAAAAAAGAACTTTTATTTTTGTGCTACAATGTAAAAAATACAAAACATCACCTCCGGCACGTCAGGATTCTTTTCACTAATAAATTTTGCTCACAAATGCCTCTTACTTGCGTTCTGTTCTTTTGTGTTTTTGTAATTTATTTAAATTAAAATCTCACAATATTTTATTTTTTGTTTTAATTGTTTAATAACTGTTTAATTTGCATTAATTTCATCTTTTTGCTTAAATTTTTACAAAATTTATTATTTTTTTCGTTTCTTTTTTATACGTTCCACAGTTACACAGCTGATTTTAAAAGTACTATTCTCTTTTTCTTATTTTTACGATTCAGTTTTTTGTTAGAATACCTTTTTTCGATTTTTGCGTAACTTAATGCGGAAACGTAATCGAAATGTAGAATAGGGGTGAATATAATTCGTCATCCCAAAATTTAAAAAACTGCTGACTTTTTCCAGTAATGCATGAGTCGCATAGAAAAGTAGAAAGTAAACCTGCTTGATGCATTCTATGCGTCCATGCATTCTATGGGTTTTCTTCTGTAACTTGTCACAAACAACTACACTGATTCTACTTTTTTGGCATACGCATGTAACGCAAGATCGCATGAAACGGATGGTATGGACTTTCGGCTTTAATATCGTTAAGTTAATACGTATTTACACTAACAATTTGTTATCTGACCGTTCACACCACAGAATAGCATAGAAGGAAACGAAAGTTTGACGTTTTCATAAATAATATGAAAGGGACAGCAAATATTACAAAAAAGTATTTCTGTCCCTGTCTGATTATTTCTGTTTTGTTTATTTATGTTTGTTAATTTTTAGGATGGGTTTCTGTGTGTTTCCCATCCTCCCCTTACCCTTATACCCTCCTTTCATCCTATTCCCTCTATTTCCTTCCCTCTCCAAGGACGTTGTACAATGGGTCAATTTCGACCTCCGGGTATTGTACTTGTCTTAACGGACAAGTACACGTCCTCTAACCTAGGATGGGTTTTTATTTTCTATTTTGGTAGAAATTTATGATATTTTTGTAGAATAATAGAATAGTTTTGAAAGGAAATGAACTGTTTTATTGGGGAAACGTAATACGGAACTAATGTATTTGGTGATACCTTTCATCGATTGTCACTAACTTAGTATTTAACCAATTTAGAGGTATATTCACAAACTCCTGAAACAAAAAGTTATGAGTATATATTTTGTTATATTTTTATTTTTACTTATCTTTTACACACGGAACTTGTTTCATTGTGAAGAGAAATTGCTAAGAGTTCGATTAATAATAAAAAAATTACCGAATTTTAATTTTTTTCATTCAAGAAATTAAGAAATACTGGTAATATACAGAAAGTTCTGCAAGAAAAAAATTTTATGAGCAATATGTCTTATTCGACCTTGATATATTTAGCTTCTTACTTATTTTTTGCACAAGAAACTATATTCATTGCGACTATAACCATACAAATTTCGATTAATGATTAAATATTTACGAATTTTTAAAATTTTCATTGAAGAAATTAAAAAATATTCCAAATTTTCCCTTTTTTAACACAAAATCAATGGTTGTTTACATTTAATTTTTAAACTTTATCCACCAGTTTTCACTCCGTATATCTGTTGCTTCTAACATATTTGCTTTGCAAAACTTATAATTAATTTTTTTCTCCCTCTAAATATTTATGTAAAATTATGTTATGAGCGTTTGTCAAACGTCACTGCTTTCCATTCTATGCTATTCTGTGGTTCACACTATTAACAAAAATCAAGTCACATAAAATTTTAATAACAATTTGTTTACACAATTTTCGAAATCGAATTATTTTTCGATTATTGTTATTTATAATAACAGTATGTTCATGTTGAAATTTGATTTTTGTTTTATTATAAAAATTCGATTATTAAACGATTTTACTCGGTAAATTGAATATTTCTATACCGAAGACTGTGTGTTAAACGGTTATATTTTTATTTTCTGAGATCAAGTAAGTTATTCTTGACTCAATTAACGTCATTTATAAATTGGAATTGGAAATTTCGAATATTGCGTGTCCAAAGAATATCAATTAAATTCTATTGTCGAAAACAAGTAAATACCAATGAATTCTGATATAACTCGACCAATAATTTACTTTGGTTAATTTCAACTTCTTGTTTTGAGGAATTTTCGTATAGACAAAAAACATCATGACTGGTAGAGGCTCTAAACGCCAAGATTCTCTTTCCAGAGCGGAAAGCTTGGAGAAATTACCCGCGAAGAGAGCGAAGGTCATAAAGAACATCGACGGAATTCGCCAATCCATTGTAGATAGGACTATTTCGTTTAATCCTATGGAGCTCGAATGTCGGTTAGATATTTTAAAAACATATATTGAACAAGCAATGAAGCTCCAGTCAGAAGTGGATAATTTGGATCCCGATAATGCCGATAGAGCCGAGCTTAAAGATCTCTGTGTGAACACGAAAAGTCTGTTTATGAGTCTGTTGGCCAAGAATAGGTAATCGAATGTGCCTGAAATTTTGTTCAGCGTACAAGCTCACCATTCAAGACTCCCAAATATGAAGCTCCCTAAATTCAGTGGTAAATACTCTGATTATAAAAACTTCATGAGCTTATTTGAGAACCTGGTCCACAACTATCCGACTTTAACGGATATTGAAAAATTCAACCATTTAATCTCATGCTTGGGTACAGTGAAGGCCTTTCAGATCTCCGAGGATAATTACCCCAAAGCATTAGCAAGCTTGAAAAAAGTTTGTGATAATGAATGCTTGATATTTTTCGACACGAATGCCATTCTAATACATTTAGTGATGACGAAAGTGGATACAATCACCAAATCAAAATGGGAAGAACAGCTTGATTTTGAAAAGCTCCCATTGTGGTCAGATTGTGAAGCCGCCTTGAATAGACGTTACCAGCATATTTCTGCAGACGAGTCTTCTAGTTCAAGGCCGAGGGTTAACAAACTTATGAATGAACATTTTAATTTTAGAACAAATAAAGCATCACTAAATTGCACAAAATCAAAACAATCTGTTGACAAATGCCTATTTTGCAAATCGACGCAACATATGTTTAGCAATTGCCCTTCTTTCACTGCTGAGCCTATAGCCAAACGATTCGATTTCATAAAATCCGTGCCAGCATGTATAAAATGTTTGAAAAAAGTTCATACTGTTGGCAGGTGTCCTACTTCTAATTCGGATATGTAATGGTTCACATAACACATTACTTCACCGATATAATACAAGTTCGAATAACGCATCAATAAACTACACTGAACAGCCTTCGCCGTCACACGCCTCTGTGAACTATTCGGTGTCAGATGAACGCATAATTCTGGCGACGGCTGTGGTAAGAGTAAGAAGTAGTTCTGGCCAACTTATACCAACCAGAGCTTTTTTAGATTCCGATTCTCAACCTAATTTGATAACCGAGGAACTAGCGCAACTACTACGTTTGAAAAAAGAAGGAGGCAGATTGAATTTAAATGGCATTGGTGAAACAAATTCATTATCCAAATCTCGTTTCAATTTGACTGTTACCTCGAGTGTCAACTCTACCCAATTCACATCAAAGTTTTGGGTATTGAAATCAATTACAAACTTGCAACCTGATCGTAGGGTCAACATGGTTAGTTTGAGTATCCCATCAAACGTGAAATTAGCTCACCCTTGCTTCTATAAGCCGCAAAAAATTGATTTGTTAATTGGCGCAGGTCCTTTCTTTGACTTAATGTGTGTTGGCCAAATCAATTTGGACCCGAGTCTTCCCGTTCTTCAAAAGACTTCTCTTGGTTGGATTGTTACTGGAAGATACAATCATTCAAAAGACTCTTGTAACACTAAAGTATTTCATATAAATACTTCAATCGAAGACGAGAGCAATGTTGATTCGATCGTCCGGAAATTTTGGGAGTTAGAAGAACTTCCAACCGAATCAACTGAAATTTATTCTGATGAGAATAAAAAATGTGAGAACGTGTTCAAGACTACAGTACGGCACCTTGCGTCGGGACGGTTTGAGGTTTTTTTACCTATCAAGCCTGATCCTAAATTATAAGGATCTCCGTTTGAAACTGCCAAGCGACGATTTCTCTCTTTCCAAAGACGATACTATGAGGCAGATGTATCATGATTTCATGAAGAAGTACTTCAACTTGGGTCATATGTCTCTTTTGGACAAATTTCTTGATACTCCCCACTATTTTATTCCACATCAATGTGTTTTGAGCCCTCTGAGTACAACTACCAAACTTCGGGTAGTATTTGATGCTTCATGTAGAACTTCTTCACATGTTTCACTTAACAAACTGTTAATGGTCGGTCCTACAGTTCAAGAAGAATTGCATTCTACATTAATCCGTTTTCGATTCCACAAGTATGTAATCACTGCAGATATTGTCAGGTTATGATCGGTGACAAGGATAGAAATTTTCAATTAATCCTTTGGCGGGAGAATCCATCTGATGAGTTGATGCCTTTTCGGCTAAATACTGTCACTTATGGTACAGCTTCAGTGCCATTTTTAGCCATTAGATGTCTGATTCACTTAAGCGACATATAAGTTAACACAGTAAATAAAATATCCACTTTTTGTTTCATACATTTATCTGTCGCCAAGCTGCGTTAATACAAATTATCACTTAAATGTTCGCTTGGTTGCGTATGTTGAGATGCTGTGTTACAATCATGCATACATACTTCTATCACTCATTCTATTTTCCTTTTTATCATGATCTTTAAAAAAGAACATACCAACAGAAAAGCTTTAACCTGCTGTAACAAAGCTTTCTCATTACGAGAATAGCATAATTGTCAAATACGCAATTACATCGCTACCAACAAATTATTAAGCTGAATTGGCGACATAATTACATACAACAATAACACTCAAGTATGAAGCTCGTATTATGCTCAGTTCTTTTAATTATTAATCAATTGTTAAGTACAGCTCAAGCGAGTAAGATCGCTATAAGAAAAATTATTAAATAAAATACCATTTTCATAAGCAAAAAAGTACTTAATTTAACTGGCGCCCAACTAAGAGGCTTAAGAACCTACAACTGGTAAAGGACATTGAAATCCCAAAAAGACAAAGCAGTAGTGATTGCCTTCATCATTAATTTATTAAATTTGAGAAGTGCTTAAGGACCCAGAACTTCTGAATGGACATGCGTATCCAGTAAAGACAAAGGGAACCTTAAAAAATTTAAAAAGTGATCAAGACCTTGCCCTACTGAAAGGACATGTGCATCCTGTAAGGACGAAGGAGCCTTGGCTGAAATTATCGTACTCATACATCCGAATAAATTTAAAAATATAAGTGGTCATTTAAAAAATTTTTAGTGGATATTATATTAATATTAAATCGTGAACAATTGTTGCATTGTTAAAAATTGGTGTTATATTCTACGTATTGAAAAATTAAAACTCCGCGTGTAAAATTTTAAAGGAAATTTGTTTATTAAAACGACGATTGCTTTTAGTATTCCTATTGATAAAGTGCGAAGGGTGAAAAATATTCAAAAATTTTATCAAATTTTTTCTACATAGTTTTTTAGTGAAAGTTATTTACAATTTGATAAAATGTTTCCGAATAGAGAACAGGTTATAGAAATCGTCAATGAGGTGAATGAAAGAACGAAACAACAGTTATTAGAACAGTTAAATAACTTGACTTTGGCGATCAATCAGTTAAAACCACGTGGCGTTGAACAGTATTTGCCTGTTTCTTTTGATCCATTGATTAAGGAAAATAATTCAAGTTTAGATTTAATAAAGTCACTTCCCGAATTCAGTGGCGATTCTGTTTCTTATCCAGCCTGGCGAAGTGCGGCTGAATTTACCATCAACTACTATACCGAGGGCTCGGAAAAATATGGGCATATTCCGGAACAAAATTATAGGCTCTGCAAACACCACACTTGCATCTTTTAACACGGTGCTTAATTTTAGAGCAATTATAGCTAGGTTAGATCAAGAATATGCCGATAAGACACCATTGTATGTACTGGAGAATGAGTTAAGTATTCTTAGGCAGGATAATCTCTCTATTACTGAGTACTACAATAGGGTAGACAGGAAGCTTTGTCTTATAATAAATAAACAAATCATGACTTACAACGAGAATAGAGATCTCATCGCTACTTTAAATGAACGTGCTAGAGAAAACGCTTTACGCGTTTTTGTATCAGGACTTCGTCGCCCGTTGTGTGATATACTTTTTTCTGCTAGGCCCAAAGATCTCCCAACTGCTCTTGCAGTTGCCCAGGAACTCCAAATTAATCACAAACGCTACGATTTTGCAGAGGCTTTTGCGGTTGGAAATACTTTTAGGCCAAATAGGCCAATATTGTCTCAATACAAACACATAGATCGCAACAACCGACCTCAGGTGACTACACGTTTCAATCAAAACACTGTCGATAGATCAACTCCAATGGAAGTTGATAACAATACAGGTTATTACCGGCAGCGTAAAAATTTTTCCAACCTACATAATCAACAGCATATAGAAAATTCAGTTCAACCAAATATCTCTAAAATGCAGAATTTAAGTCCTAATTTGTCACTACCATATAAACGGAATCGGGAACAGTTACAATCGGATCGTTCACTCATTCCCAAACTACAAAGGGTAAATTATATGCCGGAGGAAATACGAACTTTTTCAAATGAAGGGGAAACCTTAAGTCAGAAAAATGATTTTGAAAATGAATATTACTATGAGAGCTCTCAGAATGACCATCATAATTATAACGATGATGTTATAGCGGAATATGGTGACGAAATAAATTTTTTAAACTAAATTCGCTCCTGCCGTTTATTACGAAAAAGTGCAAAAACGGTCAGGAGCTTCGTATTTTAATTGATACTTGCACGGCAAAAAATTATATAAAACATTTTTCATTTCTTCAAGGAATTAAACCTTTGGAAAGACCTTTCAATTTAAAATCAATAAACGGTAATAATATCATAGACAGGAAATGCCTTATTAATGTTTTAGACAATACCTCGACGTTCTTTCTGCTTTCAAACTTAAACACGTTCGACGGTATTATAGGTTATGACTCCTTGAGGCAAATTAATGCAAATATTGATACTGAAGGAGGGTATTTGCTTTATAGAAACGGTAAAGCAAAATTACCACATCTTTCATGTGATCAAGTAAATTTTGTCAAAATAGAAGAAGATACAGTTCCAGCCCAATTTCAAGCCCAGTTTCGATGAATAATAAATAAGAATATTAACGCCTTTGCTGACCCAAACAGAGCCTTGCCTTACAATACGACCGTTCAGGGCAGAATTCGTACAAATACAGACGAACCGATATATAGTAGAAGTTACCCCTATCCCATTTCCGTAGCTCCATTTATCAATAATGAGATAAAAACACTTCTTAGAGAAGGAATAATAAGGGAATCATGCTCGCCTTATAATTCGCCTATTCATGTAGTGTCTAAGAAGGGTTTTGAAGAAGATGGAAGGCCCAAATTGCTAATGGTAATCGATTTTCGTAAACTTAATGAAAGAACAATTCCTGATCGATATCCCATTCCGGACACATTTTTAATCTTGGCCAACTTAGGAAATTCTAAATTTTTTACAACCTTAAGTCCGGATTTCATCAAATCATTCGTGTGAGGAGGATAGGCAAAAAACGGCGTTTAATGTCAATAATGGAAAATATGAATTCTGCAGATTACCCTTTGGTTTAAGAAATGCGCCCAGTATCTTTCAAAGGGCTATCGATGATGTTTTACGTGAAGCTATAGGAAAATATTGTCATGTTTATGTTGACGACATAATCATTTACTCTCCAAATGGCGAGTCGCATTTAAAACACGTCGACCTTATACTCCAAAAACTTGAAAATGCATGAATGAGAGTATCGCCTGAAAAATCAAAATTTTTTAAAACTCAAGTGGAGTTTCTGTGGTTTCTCGTTTCTGAAGCAGGCATTAGCACCTGTCCGGATAATGTTCATGACATTATTAATTATGAACGTCCCCAAACCCTTCGAGCATTACGTTCATTTCTTGGCTTATCCGGCTACTACCGACGTTTTATAAAAGATTACGCCTCAATAGTTAAACCCTTGACCGTTTATCTTCGCGGAGAAAATGGGCATGTGGGAACGCGCAATTCGAGGAATACAAAAATCGATTTGAATCCGGAAGCTCTACAAGCCTTTGATCGAATAAAAAAGATACTAGCTTCAGAAGATGTTTTACTTCAATATCCTGATTATAACCAACCTTTCGAGCTCACAACAGATGCCTCTTCTACAGCTTTAGGCGCGGTTTTGTCGCAAAAATGTCGCCCTATTACAATGATATCGCGAACGCTTTCTGCTAGCGAACAAAATTATGATACTAACGAACGTGAGCTACTTGCTATAGTGTGGGCTTTGAAAAAGCTTCGTCATTATTTATACGGAATCAAGGACATACAAATTTTTACTGACCACCAGCCACTGATCTTTGCAATGTCAGAGAAACACCCTAATGCTAAAATGAAAAGATGGCGAGCGTTCATCGAAGAGTTTTCGCCCACTTTTCATTTCAAACCTGGAAAAGACAATGTGGTAGCGGATGCACTTTTTCGTCAATTTTCGCACCATTTGAGTGAAGTTACATCAGACGGCAACGTCCACAGCGAACAATCTCTAAGTAAAGTAATTAAGACAGTCAATTGCCCTATTAATCAATTCAGAAATCAGTTAATGATTTCCAAATCAAGATCATTTAGCAAAAATACTAAAATTATTTTCAATAAATTTATTCGTCATACGATCACCTTTGACTCCCTCGAGAATCTTCTTCAGTGCTTAAAAGCCACTATTAACCCTAACGTTACCAACGGAATTTTCTGTGATCTTAGGACATTAGCTGAGATACAGGACGCAGTATTATCGGCTCTTCCTGGCATTAAATTTATCCACACTGAGCTTCTCTTAATTGATTTAATCAATAAAGATGATCAAATGGAAGTGATAGCAACGGAACACAATCGGGCTTATCAGGGCTTACATGAAAACTATCGACAAATAACTCGTGAATATTATTTTCCAAACATAAAAAAATCATTAAAATCAATTATAACGAATTGCAAAATATGATTAGGGAATAAATATCAACGAAGGCCACCCAATCCTGGAATAGGTAAAACACCAATTCCACACCTCCCCGGGGAAATTCTTCATATCGATATATTAATTACTGGAAAGCAATTGTTTTTAACGTGCATAGATAAATTTTCTAAGTTTGCTGTAGTCAAACCAATTATTTCAAGGTCCACGGTTGATGTTAAATACGCTATATTAGAAGTTTTGTTAACGTTCAATAACACCAAAGTCATTGTTTCTGACAATGAAAAGGCTTTCCAATCAAATGCTATTAAAGTTTTATTAAGGGATAGTTTTTCAATAGAACAATTCTTCATACCCACTCTTCACAGTGAAAGCAATGGTCAGGTGGAAAGATTGCACTCCACCTTGTTGGAAATTGCGCGCTGTATTAAAGAGCAGCAAAAGATTGACGATACTATTAGTTTGGTTATTTTAGCAACACATAAATACAATTGTAGCTACCATTCCGTCATCAACGCCAGACCAACCGATATATTTCACAACTGTGCAATGGAGAAGTTAGACGCTATAAAGGAAAGGTTATTCAAAACTCAAAAAGATACTTTGGAGAGAAATAATCGTGGACGAGAGGTCAAAACTTAAAGCGCTGGGAAAAAGTTTTTATAAGACGAAATAAAAGACTTGGAAATAAATTTGATAAAGTGTTTGTTGAAAAAACAATTGAAAAAGACCTTGGCACTACAGTCTTGATTGATGGCAGAAAAGTACATAAAAGCAATCTTCGTTAAAAACGATATAATAAATAAAAGTTAAAAATAAAGAATAAAATAAAGAAATAAAAATACAGATTTAAATATTTTCTTTCGTTAAAAAATAAAAACATAAAATAAAAGAAAAATATAACATCATAAGCAAAGGGTAACAACATTAAAATAGTAACAATATGTTCAAATACACCACTTGTTAATTTTTTAAATTATCACGGTAGCCTTAAGAAATATCACAAATTGAAGTATTACTAATTTTTAAACAACTTTGTTGAACTTACTTTGCATAATTTATCATTAATATTTAATTATAATCAGTAGTAACTAAGCCAAATCCTTTGTAAAAATGTAACTAAGCAATTATGCAAATATGTAGTTCACTTAAAGAATTAGGTGCGACGCAGTGTACTTTTCGAATCGAGGACGATTCGTGATTTAGAAGGGGGATAGTTAACACAGTAAATAAAATATCCACTTTTTGTTTCATACATTTATCTGTCGCCAAGCTGCGTTAATACAAATTATCACTTAAATGTTCGCTTGGTTGCGTATGTTGAGATGCTGTGTTACAATCATGCATACATACTTCTATCACTCATTCTATTTTCCTTTTTATCATGTTCTTTATAAAAAGAACATACCAACAGAAAAGCTTTAACCTGCTGTAACAAAGCTTTCTCATTATGAGAATAGCATAATTGTCAAATACGCAATTACATCGCTACCAACAAATTATTAAGCTGAATTGGCGACATAATTACATACAACAATAACACTCAAGTATGAAGCTCGTATTATGCTTAGTTCTTTTAATTATTAATCAATTGTTAACTACAGCTCAAGCGAGTAAGATCGCTATAAGAAAAATTATTAAATAAAATATCATTTTCATAAGCAAAAAGGTACTTAATTTAACTTATACAAAGAGACTTTGCATTGGTTCGAAAGTTGTTCGCAGTGATTTCTACGTGGATGACTTACTTGCCGGAGCTAAGAGCTATAATGAATTAATTCTGATTCGAAATCAAGTGACTGAAATTTTGACTTTAGCAGGTTTCAATCTCACTAAGTGGTTTTCAAACCAACCTGAATTTCTGAATTCTCTACATAAAGAGAAACTAATACATAGCGATTCAGACTCTGAGAAAGCATTGGACATACATTGGGTTCCGAAGAATGATTTATTTAAATTTCATTTGAAAGATAAGTTTCAGGACATAAAGGCTACAAAGAGAAACATATTATCGATGTCTCCTTGATTATTCGATCCTCTCGGACTATTATGTCCACTTGTTACGAAATCGAAAATCCTATTGCAAGAGCTTTAGATTCAAAAGCTTGACTAAGATGAATCAATTCCCTTGGGGTTGAATACTTCATGGGAAAACTTCTAAGCTAATTTAATGGAAGTTGATTCAATTAGTATCCCAAGATTCGTCCATACCACGTCTACATCGAGAATTCAAATTCATGAATTTTCTGACGCTTCAATTCGAGCATATGGGTGTTACATATACATTCGAAGCTCCGAGACAAACACAGTCGTCTCGAGACTACTTACGGCTAAGTCCAAAGTTGCTCCCTTCTAATCTAAATCACTTCCTAGAATTAAGCGTATGATGAATTTCAAAATAGATGATGTTTATTTCTGGACAGACTCCGAAATAGTATTGCATTAGATAAAAACGCATCCATCGTCTTTGACGACTTTTCTATCGAAGAGAGTCGCTGAGATTCAGGAGTGGTCAGATCAAGTTTCGTGGCGCCACGTGCCTACTAAACAGAATCCGGCTGACATTGTGTCAAGAGGAAAAGGACCATCATTTCTACTAGACTACAGCTCCAAATGGCCTGTTAATGAACATTTTGAATTAACAACCAAAAGTTATTGGAAACGAGAAAGGTGAATGTATTTCTTGCAGTAGAGGGGGCATCTAACTGTCTACTGAATATGATATCGAAATACACTTCATATAAGAAATTACTGCGAGTAACATGTTTGGTACTCAGATTCGCTGATAATCTGAAGAAATGAAAGACAAATCAAAGTATCATACCTACTGCAACGGAAATGAAATGGTCATTTTATCGCCTCGTAGAGGCTATCCAGAAATCTAATTTTTCTGAGGAGATTTCTAAATTACAGAAATCTCTGACCTTACCGTCGAACATACAGTGACTTACACCATTCATTCATACATTCACTGAAGAAGAGAGAACATTTTCACTTTTAAAGGTAGGTGGGAGATTGCTTAATGCAAAATTCCCACTTTTATTATCGAAGCAAAATGACTTTTTCACACTTTATTTGCGACATCTCCATTTCGAAAACTGCTATGCTGGCACAAAGGCACTCATTGCTATCATCTGGGAGAGAATCTGGCTAATTAACGCCAAGGAAGAGTGCAGTAGGATTGTACGCAAGTGTGTACATTGTTTCCGCTATAAGCCAAGACTTATGTCCCAAATAATGGGAAACTTGCTCACTAATAGAGTGAGAGCTATACGATCATTTCTTATTGTCGGCGTAGACTTCTGTGGTCCCGTTAATGTCTCTTTGAGAATTCGAGGTCGACCACCATTGAAAATGTAAATAGCGGTCTTCGCGAGTTTCACATCTAAGGCGGTGCATTTAGAGTTAGTGTCTGATTTATTTACTGATTCCTTCCTTTTATCGTTTAAAAGGTTTGCTGCAAGAAGAGGTCTTCCCAGAGAGGTGTATCGCGACAACGCGACGAACTTCGTCGGAGCCAGCCGAGTCCTTAAGGAGCTTCAACAAGCATTCGACAGAAGTCGACAGGCCGTCGAGTCATACGCAGCGTCGTCCAGGGTGAGGTTCAGCTTCATACCACCTTGGGCACCGCACTTCGGAGGACTATGGGAAGCCGCTGTGAAGCAGGCGATGTTCCTACTTCTGCGAGCCGTAGGCAACTTGGCGCTCACTCAACAAGAAATGTCAACAATGCTCGCAGAAGTAGAGGCGGTGCTCAACACTCGGCCCATCGCACCGCTGTCTCCAGTCCTCAACGACGGAGAAGCACTAACTCTAGCGCATCTGTTAATAGGAGGGGGTCTGCGTTCGCTGCCGCCAGAATCCGTAGGCGACGGAATAATCAGAGAGCAAAAGTTATGTAAAAGATGGCGACTGCTTTGTGGTCTCAAGCAGACATTTTCTCAGGCTTGGTCACGAGACTACATCCTGAGTCTTCATGGCAAAGCCAAGTGGATCAGCGAAATGCCCAACCTGAAGCTAGATCAGGTCGTAATCGTCCACGAGGACAATTGCCCGCCACAACATTGGCTGACCGGGGGAGTCGTGGCCGTAACCAAGGGCAAAGACGGTAAGGTCAGAGTGGTGGAGGTCGCAACGCGTAACGGCATTTATAAGCGCCTAATACATAAACGGGCTCCTTTACCATTGGATTGAAGACTTCCTTCAATGGCGCCGCAATGTTGGGCCATTATATCTTATTGTTTATTAAATTTATTATTATTGTATGAATTTCCTTATGTATGTATACAGCATGTATTGAATTTATATTTATTTATATATACTTTGAAATTAAATTAAATAACTGAATTACATTTTGAATTATAAAAAATGACTAAATTAATGAAATATTAATAATCACCCTTATTCTGGTTATTCTGTCGTCGTCGACAGTTTAAAATTGGTATTCTGTTTGTCGTTATTGACAGTTATAGATGACTGTCGGACACACAATTGGTATTCTGTGAGTCAATACGCCGTCGATATTGTGTTGTGTCGACTCTGATTTTATCGACATCATTTTTGGTAACGACGACGACGACAACCAGAATAAGGGTGAATGAATTTAATAATCGTAAATTAGGACCCCCTATTGTTAAGTAAGATTAAGATTATTGAATACATAGAATAAGGTCAATGAATACATAGCGAATAAGTAATTAGAATAAGCAACGGAGTTGCTGAATTGAATTGAAGTACACAGTTAGAATTAAGTATATAAAATATGTTAGATTTAAGAAAAACGTGAAGCAATAAACTTAGTTGAATATTATCATCATACTCGTTTGGTCGATTAATCCTTGTAAAAGTTTGGTCTTCGCGGTCAGTGTTTTAAGTGCCCAATAATAAACAATTAAATTATAATTTATTTAATTTAATATTGCCTTAAAAACTATTAAGGAGAAACAATTATATCATCTGTAACTATAGGTCTAGTAAATGTTAGGGAGTCAGAAGCTCTTGATGTTCTTGCCATGAAAATTTCATGTGATGTCGCAAGAAGCATTCAAGTGCATCGGTTTCTTAAGGCGGTACAAGGAATATCTCACTGCATCTGATGTACTTACTATTTAAACAACTTATATCCGACCGAAAATGGGTTGGTGCCTCAAAGTCTATTTTGTGTCTTCTCGACCACTTAAAGAAAGGGCAAATGATTTCGTAAATGGACGGTAAGGTATCCAACTCTATTGATCATGATCATGGACCATCGCAATGTGACTTGTGGTTCACTAATCTATGGGTACTACAACGGATTCTGTTCTAGCAAAATAAAGAGACTTGTTTTGGAAATCATAAGTTTATACGTAGTACTCGTCTTTCTCACAGAGGACATCTGTTCGTGGCCGATTGTCCTTCAGTCGCACTATTCGTATGTGGAACGCAGAAGTTTTTCTTGTCACATACGATATAGGCAGATTTAAATTTGATGACCACAAAAACTACTCCCTCCCTCAACCTTTTCTGCTAGATCCAAAACAATGCACTGCATAAATAAGGGCTATTCCCTCAGTGTTGATTGCTCGAAAAAATGACTGTGAACTATAGGTTGTTAGTGTACATTTCACTTCCAAAACCAATAATATACCATACTAAATAGTTATACATAACTGCTTCTGCTTTAAGTATAAAAAAAATTCCATGTCGCTGAACCTTACGTATGATTATGGTAAATTCAAAACTCGAACACTTGAAAAGGCAGCTTTCTTCTCCATACAAAATATAAAAATATTAACTAATTTAAACAACTTTAGTAGACTTATTATTGGTATTATCGGTCATAAATATTTTTTTTTTTTTTTGATTTTGGATTCGATTACTTATTGTTAGTTCAATAGAAAATTATTAAATAAATAAATAAAATTTTATTTAAATGAAAATGTAATAGAAACAAATATGTAAATAAGGAAAATTCAAAATTTAAAAACTTACCAGTTTTGCTAATACCATTTTGGTAAAAATCCAAAAACGTATCCCCCGGTAATAATTTTTGGTGGTTCTTGTACAAGCCGTTGAGCTGTTTGTTATTAAAGGACATAAATATATGCACACATACATATGTATGTATGTAAATAAAATATATAGTATTAGTATATTTTCTTTATTGATGATGAAAAAAATGTTTTTTTTTTAAATTTTTAAATGTTAAAAGTAATAAGGATGAATATGTTTTCTTTAATATGAGTATGTTTCTAATCAACGTCTACTAAATGTATTTCCGGATAGATGTACATTGTTATGCAAAAAAAAACTAAACAAAGATAACCAGACAAGAAAAACAGAAATTACAAACTTAGAAAATTACAAGAAAAAAATAAAACAGAAATCAAAAGTGCAACAACAACACCTTAAAGCACCGAGTAACCAGAGATGAAAGTTATGACATTTGAAAAACGTTCATAACATAAAAGTACAGATGAATTTAGAGGGAGAAAAAAAATGTTAAAAGTTTTTACGAAGCAAATGTGTTAGAAGCAACAGATATACATAGTGAAAACTGGTGGATAAAGTAGAAAAATTAAATGTAAACAAACATTTATTTTGTGTTAAAAAGGCTAAATTTGGAATATTTTTTAATTTCTTCAATGAAAATTTTAAAAATTCGTAAATATTTAATTATCAATCGAAATGTGAATGGTTTTTGGTCACAATGAATATAGTTGCTTGTGCAAAGGGTAAATAAGAAGCTAAATATATCAAGATCAAATAAGACATATTGCTCATAAAATTTTTTCTCGCAGAACTTTCTGTATATTACCAGTATTTATTAATTTCTTGAATGAAAAAGTTAAAATTCGGTAATTTTTTCATTATTAATCGAACTCTAAGCAATGAAAAAAGTTCCGTGTGCAAAAGGTAAGTAAAAAGAAAAATATAACAAAATATATACTCATAACTTTTTGTTTCAGGAATTTGTGAATATACCTCTAAGTTGGTTAAATACTAAGTTAGTGACGATCGATGAAAGATGTCACCAAATACAATAGTTCCGAATTACGTTTCCGTAATAAAATGGTTCATCTCCTTTCAAAATTATTCTATTATTCTACCAAAATATCATCAACTTCTACCAAAATTGAATAATAATAACCCACCCCGAAAACTAACAAAACATAAATAAACAAAACAGACAGAATCAGAGAGGGACAGAAATACTTTTTGGTAATATTTGCAGTCCCTTTCTCCATACAGGGTTAACAGTCAAATCCCACTCTGGTTACACGGTGGTAGGTTATTTGTTAGTATACACTTATGATATGTGTAATGATAAGTGAACTGCGATGTAGTGTAATTGTTTATTTATATTTATCAATTTTTAATTTTTTTACTTGTTCCAAACTTTGTTGAACCTTTTATTTTTGGTTTCTTTATTTTTGATTTGCTTATATATTGTAAAATGTATATTGTTCTTATTTCTTATGAACTTTTGTGAACTTTTTGTTTCCTTTTTTGATTTATATTTGTTTTCAACTTTTATTCTGTACCATTTTATGTATTTTGAATTTATTACTGTAATTTTAATATGTGATAATTTTAAATATGTATGTGATGTTATTATTTCTTATTATATGTAATGTTTTTGTAAATGCACTTTTTATTTCATTTAATTATTGTTTGTGTTAATTGTCAATTTTTATTTCATAGTATAATTTTTGGTTTTGGTAGTTAATATTTTTATTACATTGTGTTTTCTGTTCTTTTTATTTAGATCGTATTTATTTCAAAATTTATTTATATATCTTATTAATTGCCGAGTACTGGTTTTTGTAAATCACTATATATTATATTTATTATATTATTAAGGCTAGGGTAATATTTACAACATTAGGGGGTTATGGGGCTTATTGTGGACCGTATTAATTTCACTGTCTCTTCTTTTTCCAACGAAGGACCAATGTATTTAGGTGTTGTAGGTTAGTATTTGGGTAAGAGGGCGTAGGGTATATCAATGCACAAACCTTTTAATATAATATTATGTTAATAATAAATATTAGTTAATGTTTTATTTTTGTGAATATTTTTAAAAACGTTATAAAACGTATTTATGTATATATTTATTTTACAATGTGTGACATAAATGTTATTCATATGGTAACTTTTGTTTACTTAATGTAAAGATCAACTATTGTGAAATATGGCAATACCAAAAATCGTCATGTGGAGTAACGGTACTTTGATACCACAAGATCAAAAAGTTAAAAACTGATTTACACCAGAGATCAGCAATGAATCGTTTTTTCGCTACTCATAAGTACTCATGAAATTTTAAGTATGAGTGAGTCAAGAGTATTGAAACTCAACTACTCTGATTCATTCGTACTCGCTACAACATTGATTTATAAGTACAAGTTGCAATGAGTATGAGTATAACTTTGACTTTGATTCGAGTGATTCGAATCATTCATCAAAATTTTCAGTCTTAGTTGTTGTTGCATTTACAAACAAAGAAGAAAGAAAAGACAAAGACAGCAAGCAAAGCAAACACACAACCTTCTTTGAGTATTGTGATGTTCGTACTCGAATCATACTTATTTTGTGCTTCGTGTATACGTTGAGTCATGGAGAGTCGAAATCAACAACATCGTGCGTATTGTTAAGTATGAGTACGATGAGTACTTCAAACTTTGAATATGAGTAGTATAAGTATGATATTAAAATAAGTATGAATGCGTATACGTATCTGAAATTATAAGTATGACTCGAATCTACTCATCGTTTTGAATACTCATAGCTGTTCTCTGATTTACACTATTCTGACTCGCTGGAAAAAAGTTAAAAAATAACACGTTTTTAATATTTAAAAAATATTAATTTAAACAATTTCGTTGGTAAAAGTATGTTAATGTGTTTTAAGTATTAAATAAGATCATATTTTTAATCATAAACCTAATTATTTATTATTTCACAAGGATTTTTTAATCATGAAGAAGATTAGAAACGAAGTCGAAAAATGTGTCATAGATGAGCTAAAAAATGGTCTCTCCTACAGAAAAATTTCTCAAAATTTTAATACTTCATTTAAAACTGTTGGAAATATAGCAAAAAGGAGCGGTTTGACTTTCCCAGCACCATGTTTGTGACGCAATTCAATCCTTTCGCTTAGGGATAGACGCACGGTACAACGTTTAGTTGCATCAGGAGAAGCTAATGGTCCTCGTGAAGTGCAGCAAAAGTTATCTTCATGCAACCAAATTGAAATATCTAAGAGAACAGCTCTTAGAGAAATAAATAAATGTGGTTTTCATGCAAGAAAAAGAGTTAAAAAACCACGTTTAACCGAAAGACACAAAAAAACGTAGGTTAGCATTTGCAAAAAATATCAAAACTGGACTATGGATGACTGGGAAAAAGTAATATGGACAGATGAGTCCAAAATTAATCTTTTTGATCCCGATGGGCCTAAATATGTTTATAGGAAGCCAAATGCACCTTTGACGGACCGCGATGTTATACCAACTATGAAATTTGGTGGTGAAAAATCGCTTTTTTGGGGATGTTTTTGTGTGCAAGGAGTAGGAAAACTTCATAAAATAGTTGGAAATATGAATGCCGAAATGTATATCGACATTATAAAGTCATCGTGTATGGATAGTCTAACTGCTTGGGGTCGAAATGTTGAAAATTCTGTCATGCAACAAGATAACGACCCTAAGCACAAGGCTAAAAAAACCCTTGAGTTTTTCGAAACTGCCAAAATTTCTTTATTGGACTGGCCTCCACAGTCAACGGATTTAAACCCTATTGAAAATTTATGGGGAATACTTAAACGTCGGGTTTATAATTACCAGCACAGCTTTAAAAGTACAACTGAGCTCTGGCAGCGCTGTCATGACATTTGGTCATCGATAACAAAAGAAGAATGTTGAAAACTGGTAGAGAGTATGCCTTTCAGAATTCAGGCAGTTATAGATTCCAAAGGAGGATATGTATACGAAGTACTAAAATTGTGATTTTAATTACTCGCGACAAAAGTGTGTAAATAAATTAAAATTTATATATTTCCAAAGAATAAATTAGTTTATGTTTTATTTGGTTAGTTAAAAAAAATCGCAAATAAATATTGGTTTCAAAACCGCAAAACTTTTGTTAATATACTTTGTACCTAAAATATTTTGTCACAAAGTGTAAATATTAGGACATCATTTACATATTTATGTTTTTTCACAAGTTTCTACTTTGATAAATATATGTATTTAATATAATTTCAATTTATGTTGAAGCGAATCACTGTCCTTACGCTTAGGGCTAATTGGATATGTTTTTCGATGGTTAATGTCAATAATCAACTGATCAATAAAGGATGTTTTAAGCATTATGTTGAAGATGTTGGTGAATATGCTTATGTTGATGTGTATTGTGAATGTTGATGTGTGTTGGGGGTGTTATTGTAATTATTTGTGTGTTTTGTCATATTGGAAAGCAGGGTTAGGGTTAAAGAATTTGTTCACTCGAGTGAACAGTGTTTAAATGCTTAAGATATTAACACGTTGTTTTGATACATTACTATATACAACTACCTATAAATTAAATTCTTTGAATTATATTCAATAATCAGTTTTAAGTATCATAGTTTTTTGGAAGATAAAAGAAAAATATGATGAGCTATTAGAGAGAAATTTAGTGTGGGCATTTTTTAACGCTGAGTAGACTTTATAAGTTTGAAAATAAAAAATTATCCAAGGAAGCTAAATTATTATTCCTTCGTCTCAGGTGTAAATTTTTGGCTTAACTTTCATTCATATTTCATTGAAATCCTTTTGTAAATTCTTACTTCATTCCCAATTAAGTTAATTCTTATTTATTGCATATTTCTTATTTTGTTGTAGTTTGCACAATATACATCAGTTTGGACCAGTTAAATGTTCGTTTTGATATTTGGGAACCGTTCTAATTGTCCCTCGCTACAATCAATTTGTTTGCAATGCTATGGCAGTGCAATTTATTTATAATATTTTTAGTACTTGGGCAGTCAAATTTAATGCTGTGCCTAATTTTATATGAATTTTTCAATATCAAGGTTTTATAAGTTTGATCGGTAAATAGGTTTATTCCCAAATCGTTTGAATATCCTTATGATAATAATATGATTATCCTTAAGGTCAGTCCAAAGCAGACCAAACTAGAAGTAGAACACAACGAATCATCATGGACGAGGAAGGAAAGGTTGCTTACCACAATATCCATCCATAGGATGAAACATCCTATCCATAGGATGAAACAAAGATCGATAGAATTTTTAGTCCAACGCCTGTGCTCTTAATCTAAACTGTTTTGTTCTAAGTCATAAGCGTTAAGGCTAACAAGACAACTAAAAAATAAGTAGGGTGACCAAATAGAATATGGTCGGAGTTTCAACACGAGTTGCTTCTAAATCTATGACTGTAGATTATCCACCGACTAGCTTCTTACAGGATTTGGTTACAAAAATATTAAAAAGGTTATTACGTTAGCTCGGGAAAACCCTTACGATACTTGTGGATAGGAACAGGGTGGTAATGTAATAGGATTAGATGATGCGAAGAAGTGGATGACTTACTCTTCCTTCCTTTTGCATTTCTTTTTTATCTTTAGATAACTTGGTCTTTGTTTCTATCTCTTCCCTATTTCCTATATAATATTATTTTTATAGATCTTATGCCTTATTTGACCCAATTTTATGATAGTAATCACAATGCGTCATTTCAGGACTCTGATTGGAGGTGTTTAATTAAATTAAGTTGCCATGTTGTGGCAAATTGGTTGGTATCAATTTCTTCGAGAAGCAGGCTCCATTAAATAAAATAACTTTTAAACACTGAACCATTTTTTTAATAACTACCTCGGGGTAAAAATGGAATAGTGATGCGTAAGTTACAGCCTCTCCTAGTCAAATGTCAACCTCACCTGAACGTGGTGTATGCCGATAACCGACAAGGCTCTGACGACCGACCATGGGCGGAATAACCCTCCCCAAGGAGCATCGGAAATGTTCTCCTTGATTTGCGCGCCTGGAGGCGTGGTGGCAGCCCCAGATCCAGGATCGGATGCAGAAGTCTAATCAGCTACTCATCTTAAACGCAACGATTACTGAAACCGAAACGAACGAATCCCGATTGATCAACCTGATGACGACCTTTAGCTTCAAACAACGGACACGATTTGGATCATGGAATGTACGATCGCTCTTGGATCCTGCCAAACTCGCTCAACTCTGCAGGGAGATGAACAACTACAAACTGCACTTTATGGGACTGAGCGAAACCAGATGGCCTGAATCCGCAGAATTCACAACAACCGACGGATTTGCCCTTATCTACTCTGGAAAACCATCAAACCAACCTCGATCAAGCGGTGTTGGCTTCCTGCTCTCGAAAGACGCCCGGAATGCCCTAATTGAATGGAAACCTCATTCAGATAGCATAACAACAGCTAGATTCCGAACAAAAGCTAGGAATATAACATGTGTGCAATGTTAAGCCCCTACAGAAGCATCAGATATCTCACTGAAAGAAGACTTCTACAGCAATCTCTCAAAAATAACATACACCGAGAAGACATAGTTGTAGTAATGGGCGATTTTAGTGCGCAACTAGGTCCGGATAATACAAACATGGAGAGCACCATGGGCCAACACGCACTGGGGAGAATGTCTGAAAATGGTCAACTTTTTCAGAAATGTGCATGTCCAACAACCTAGTTATAGGAGGAACGTTATTCCCTCATAGAAAAGTTCACAAAGTTACGTGGGTTTCGCCTGACCAGACTACTCAAAATCAGATCGACCACATCGCCACCAGTAAAACTTGGCGCAACTATCTCCTAGACGTCCGGAATATGAGGGGAGCGGACTGCTTCAATGACCATCATTTAATTATTGGCACAATAAGATTGAAAGTCGCTGCAATAAAGAAAAAAAACGTGGTGCAGAAGAGATTCGACATCCGAAAACTGCACAATCCCATACACCATGCAGCCTACGTAAATAACATTCGGTCATTTCTGGATGAAATACAAAACCGCGCTGACTGGCCAACCATAAAAAACTGTTTCACAAATGCCGCAAAAGAAAACATTGGATACAGAATCTCGGAACGAAAAGAGTGGATTTCAGATGCAACCTGGAACTTAATAACAAACAGAAGAACATGTAAAGCGAATCTCAATAATGCTAAGACTAGGAACGAAAAGAGAAGATTGCAAGAGGTATACACACAAACCGATAAAGAGGTCAAGAAAAGCGCTCGACGAGACAAACGCAGCTGGGTGGATGATCTCGCCAAAGAAGCCCGAGCAGCATCCGAGTCCCATAGGAGCCGCGATCTGTACAGAATAACAAAGCATTTAGGACGCAAGAGCTTCAACTCAAGCAAACCTCTAAAAAACAATCAAGGAGAGATAATCACATCGAAAGCTGGTCAAATTGATATATGGGTGGAACATTATGAGAAAATGCTAAACACAACTCAGCTGACTATACAGCCAACATGTCTTTGCCCCCAACACACTGAAAGACAGGACATAACGATAAATAAACCCCATACAAGTGAAATTGAGACTGCAATTAAAGCACTTAAAAACAACAAAGCACCAGGAATCGACAACATATCGCCAGAACTATTAAAGGCGGATCCTGCTATAAGTGCTCAACTCATACAACCCATAATAGAAAAATTCTGGGACACCAATCACTTAAGCGACGATTTAAAAGAGGATATGATAATTAAGATCCCAAAGAAAGGAGACCTGACAGAATGCAAGAATTGGAGAGGTATTACTCTTCTGAGCATGGTAAACAAGATCATTGCCAATATAATAAACAAACGTCTGTCAACCGCACTGTCCAACGATATTCGTAGTGAGCAAGCAGGTTTCCGCGCAAGCAAGTCTGGTATCGACCATATTAATAGCCTTAGAATAATAACGGAACAATCAGTCGAATGGCGTTCCCCGTTGTATCTACCCAGTAAAAAATTTTTAGGTTTTAGGAAGCTAGAAAGGGACTTTACTGCTGCTGTATTCGCTTACTATTAAGCCTTACTGAGAAGCACGAAATAAGCTAATACCATTGAAAGGATTTTTGTAATAATGTAAGCGAAAAAAAATTAAAAGCTTACTACTATTCCTTCCATAGAAGCAGGTTGTAAGTGAAACATTTAAATAATTGTTGAGCTTACTTCTATCCCTTACGAGGAAGCGGGTTGTATTGCAAAGACTTCGAAATCGGGAAATTTACCCAGTATTTTCCAAAAAAAAAAATATTTTAAATTACGTAATAAAACATGCTCAGTCATCGACATGCATTTGAGCAGACAAGACATGAATAAAAGCGCAAAGAATGTGTTATTATTCCGGTAAAATAAAAAATAAAATAAAAATTGAAGAAAAAAGTGACATTAAATTAAATTAATTAGAAATAAGAAATTAAATTTTAAATATTTATTAAAGTGTGTATACAGCAATTATTTTTTTACGGAATATTTGAAAGTACTTATTTGCTTTTTTTCTTGTTTTTGTGTTCGAATGATTGTGCATATAATGTCTGTTTGATTTGTGTTTACTTCTTTTTTTGTAGAAAAGTTAACGGCTTTTTGTGTTTGTTTTTTTCTTTCACTTAATGTTGTTGCGTTTTGTTTTTTATTTAACATATGTCAAAAGTGGTTGGAAACGCAGAATGAGTAAGGATTTAAAAGGTATGTATTTTAAGTAATAATATTATAAATTGTACATATTTTATTGTATTGTATATATTTTTCGTAGAAACTATTTTAAATCAAAATAAGATAATAGTTGGATTGGTATCAAAGATTAAAACAATGCTAAAATTTTATGTAACACCAGGTGATTTTTCCACAAAATATTCTAATTTATTTCCTGTTCAATCAGAGGCCGAATTGAAAGAAATTGAAGATGTTATAGACGTTAAAACTAATTTTGCAATGGTAAGAAATCTTGTTATATATTAATTTAGAATTTCGATTAATATTATTTTTAATTTATATTTACAGGCAGCAACAAGGGAGATTAAACAAAAATCTTTCTAATTTATTAGATATAAAGATGTTGCTCGATTTTAATGTGGATGGAAAGCAGAATAAAAAGCGTCTATTAGACTTCCCGAAATTTGTAAATGTTATTTATGGTAAGTATTTTATTATGTCTTTAATAAATTCGTATTATAAAATAAGCATTCTTATAATTACAGAATCTCTAAAAGTTGATGGTCTCTCTAAAACAAAATTCCTTCACAATTTGCGCATAGCATTTAGATTAAACAAAAACCGCTACTACAAGAAAAAGTGCTTGAAGAAAAAGAATAAAATTAATAACCCCTTTTTAACAGTGAAGAGGATTCGGATTCAGAAAATATTGATCCTGGGATAGCAGAATAAAATCCGTAATTCCTTATTAGAATTAATTTATTTTTTAACATTGAATTTATTTTGAATAAAAAAATAAAACAAAAATCAATTGGAGGTTATTATTTCACAGATTCTTAAGAAGCATGAAGTAATAGCTTCATATCAGGAATGAATTCAAGTTTTCAGAAAAAACATGATGGAAGAGCTTTTTGTAACCAATGAATGTTGCAATTTCATAGAGACATGAATGAAGCCCTTACATATAGCTGTTACTCACACCTGAATGTGACGAGTGAAAACGCGCTTCTTTTTTCAAAAGGTAATGCTTCCAAGTGGGAATTCGCCATATAAAAATCATGCCTTCTGGAAGCAGGTTTGTAAGGAGGAAAATAGATTCTCTCCCTTACAAACCTGCTTACGTGTAAGCTCCAATTTTTATTGGGTAACATTCATCGACTTTGAGAGGCATTCGACTCGATTCACCACGCAGCAATATGGAACGCACTTCGTTGTAAGGGAATACCAGAAAAGCTTATTACATTAATTAAAGCACTGTACGAAAATGCTAAGTGCCGCATCATACATGAGGACACAATCAGCTGTCCAATAGACGTCAAAGTGGGTGTACGACAGGGATGCCCACTATCCCCCCTGCTCTTCAATGTAGTAATCGACAGCATCATGGAAAAGGTCACAGCAACACCAAGAGGCATCACCTGGCGACTAAACGGCCGCCTCGAAGATTTAGATTACGCGGACGACATTTGTTTGCTCTCACACAGATTCGACGATATGCAGTCAAAGCTTAACAACATCGAAGCCGAATCAGCAACTTTCGGTCTCAAAATTAACATTCCAAAAATGCAAACCATGAGAATCAACGCAACAAATACACGACAATTCATGCTACAACAACAACTGATCGAAGACAGGCAGCATAATAACAAAAAGCGGAGGATCTAGAGAGAACGTTGGAAATCGCATTAACAAGGCCAGGCAAGCATACGGTCAATTAAAACACATATGGAAGTCCCCCCATATCTCAAAGCGCACCAAAATCAACATCTTCAACAGCTGCGTAAAATCAGTTGCGCTTTACGGATTCGAGTCCTGGAACTCAAACCGATGCGATATAAATGCCTTACAAGTATTCATCAACCGTCGTCTACGTCGCATACTAAAAATTTTCTGGCCAAACACCATCACAAACGAACGCCTATGAGCCGAGTGCGGACAAACACGAGTTGAAGTCGAAATCCGGAAACGGAAATGGAGGTGGATTGGGCATGCCTTGCGAAGACCCCAAACCGACACCACCAGAAATGCAATAGACTGGAATCCACAAGGCAGCCGCAGGAAAGGTCGGCCGAGTCACACCTGGCGTCGACAATTAGACATCGAAGCAGCCAAAGTCAACAAAACGTGGAACGAGCTGAAGATCGTAGCAGAAGATAAACAAGAATGGAACGAAATCGTTAAGGCCCTATGCTCCTTATGGGAACAACAGGAACTTATATATATATATAAGAACCTCAACGCCGCAGTATTATTAATGACGGTTAATTATCGTTTTTGATAGAAGTAAAAATAGTCTTAAAAAGTAAAACAATTTGATAACTATTTTCTGAACTTAAAGCTCATGAAATTTGTTTTCAACTAAATTTGTTTTCTTAATAGTAATAACAAGATAAAACTTACAGACAATATGTTAGTAGGAGTATTAGCAAAAGCATAACCGGTGACGTCACCATCTTCCAAGTTTTCAAATTCATTATCATCATACGTGGATTCAAAATTAATATTCATTGATTGCCGCCTATTTGGACCAATTTGATTGCTATCTTTCGAATTTTTATTTTTGAGATGTTTTTGGATGTCATCAAACGTGGAAATTCTATTAAAGATTTAAAAACATTGTTGATTTAAATACAATATTAATTAGTAATAGTATAAATTTGTAATGTGTTGATGATTTTAAAAAATTAATCTACTTGCTTAAAAAATGTTTATCGAGCGTATATTTTCTATTCTAGCATAGCATGTAATTCTATGTACGACGCAAATTCTATTATATTGATTGTTCTGTTCCTATGCTATGTAACGAAGCTGCTTACAAATTTCTATAATTTTAGAGATTCCAGCTGTAATCCTATCTCATATATCACTACAGGTAATGTTCAATTTGTATGACAGATACCTCACCTACTTGAAATATAAAAATTCTAGGTAGACTCCATTTATCTCTGCAATCAATTTAGTTCAAAAATTTTGCTTACGTGCATGTGTATGCACACAACCAGCAGATACATATAATACTCGAATCCTAAGGAATGGATTCGGATTCCCACATGATTGAAAAAACCAAAACAAAATAAAGAAGAAATGGACAAATCGATGAAGGCCTTTAGAATGGATTGCGAAGAGGAATATGGAACATACACACACTAACGAACCATCTAGGCTAGCACAAGTCTGAAAAGTTATTTGCACATATAGGTTACTATGCACTGCTTAGCTTCTATTCTCTAATGAGTAGGAAAAAAGGATCGAAAGAAGTCGTTTTATTGTAAGAAAATGGCGGATTTTTCGCAAGCCTATGTCTTCACCATAGTATTGTCGTTGGCGGCACACTATTTCTCCACAGACTTATACACAAAGCATCCTGCTTAGTATATATAAGTGTATATGTATGTATGTATATAATCAATGAAACACTTAATACGACATGACATATACGTAGGGTGACCATTATTTCCAAGAGAAAAAAGCGGACAAATATATAAAATTGAAAAACCAACAAATTAATTTATTATAATTAATATTTTATATAAAGACTTAAAATACAGACATAAATAGGCACAAATAATATACACAAACTTAAATTTATACATACTGTGAGCGTCAAAAGAAAGTGTACAATTCCAAAAAATATACATTAATAAATTACCGTTATTTTTTTTTCAATTTATTTTATTGCCAGTTTTTAAAATTGAAACAAGAAGAAAAGAATTAGAAAATTTTGGAAATATTGTAAAATTTTTTCGGGTACTCTCCTTAAGTGAAAAACTTGAGTTGAGATTGTTAGAATTTTATCATAGTGTACGCTTTCTTTTGACGCTCACTGTATACATACATTTGGCTATACTTATGTGTATAAATTTAATTCTGGTATTTCTCTACAGAATGTATTTTTTAAAGTATTGAGCCTGTTAGATAAAAATGTTTCAAATTCCGAACAGTCCATTTCAAAATTGCAGTTTATGGATGAGAGATTCTAAAGTTTGTAGTCCTAATTGGGATTTTTCGGAAGATCAAATATTGTTAGATATAGACAAAACTCTTTCTGTTGGCAAAGCAAATGAAAAATCTACTAATTTCGGGATGTTTTTATAAGGAATATTTTTTTCTCAACCCACTTTTTATCAGGATTTAATGCTGATTTTTTCCATATTTCTATTTGTTCAGCATTTGCATAATTTTTTACAAATTTCGTTAATATTTATATCATTTCTAATTTCTGTTACCTTTATTAACGGCTTTTGAACTGAAGACCAAGATGGAATTGCATCTAACAATATCCAAGCAAGTCACTGAATTTCTTTAAAAGATTCATCCCATTGATTCAGGTAACTAATACGTTAAATCGTAAAAATAATTCATTGTGACGTTGTATTAACTTTGATTTAAATTCTTTTAATATTATATCCGCTTCAGGCATTAAAATACGTAGACTTTCTAAACGCAGTATAAATCTATGGGAGACACTAGCTTGACTGTGTATAAGTAATAACCAAGACATAGCAAAAGGATTATTAAAAGAATTAAACAATATTGTTGGGCATTTTGCTTGTTTAAAAAAGAACTCTACCGTTTTTACCGAATTAGTGAAAAACGTGGACAAAAGCGGACATTTTGGAAAATAAATACTTTTTATAAGTTACGTATGTTAAAATAGTGGACAAATAGTGGACCCAAAAAAAATAGTGGACAGGAGGTTAAAATAGCGGACTGTCCACTATAATAGTGGACGGATGGTCACCGTACATATACGTCACTATAGTGCAAGGTGTTATAAAGCGATGCATATGCAACATGGGTATATAAGCGGACAAATGAAGTATCACAGGTGTCCAACCTTGGGAATAAATCGCAAACTTAACGATTACGCTAATTACGATTACTTAACATAGTTTTATTAGAATGTTATTGATGTTGAGTATACCAACATTGGTGAGAGATATACAAGCATTATAAGCTTTATAAACCATTGTTAGAGGAGAATAATTTCGTATTTTCGCCTAATACAATCACCGAAGAAAGCTACAGGATGACATCGCTCGACCAAACCACAGAATAGGAAAACCGCCATTTAGCAAGGAAGTATGAGTATAGTGTGAGTATATATTTCCTTTACATTTATCCTACATGTACTTAGTCACTTTATTAATTAGGAAATATAATCATGATGCCATCGACATGCTACGGGGGAGTTTCACGTATGCCGAGAAATACTGAATCATCAGAAAAGGTAAAAGAGTGAATATGATTCCAGATTGATGTTTCGGAATATACCTCCTCACTTTTCGTATTGGCAGTAGTTTAGAAATTTTTAAAGCTGTGATATTATTGTATATGAATTCTAGTTCAAGCTAGTTCTCATGAGGTCTACAAACAGTTAAACTTTTTCGCCTTTCGTAAATATAACAGATCGTTCTGGACTCCTAGTAGTACACCAGATTGAGTCATTTCAATTTGGCTTTCTAAATATTTAGTGAGATATACCTCGTTTTGCTAGCACATAAATCAGGTAGTATTTCACCGATAACATAGTTTACGTTGGCTTTAAGAACCGTTGTGGTTTGCGGCAAATTCCCATACACCCGCAACTAAAGATAATCGCATAAAAAAGAAAATTAATGGAGTGAAACCGCACGATCTCTGTGGGTCAGATGCCAACTGCTTCATAGTCCATTTCATTAACACGCGTCGTTGCCTATGGTCGGCCATGATGATTTGACAAACCAGACTTGAAATAATCTTGTTCCTAAGATTATAATAATTGTTCATGGAGAAAAATGCTTCATGAATAAGAAAACAATTTTCTTATAGGCAGGCACTCAACAGTCTAACAGCAATGACAATTGTACCCGTCCGGTAATATAGGCTGCCTTCCAAAATGTATCAATACAATGTTTGTATGCAGTTCTACTACTGTATATAAACTATGTAGATATGCAAAGTAACCAAACAATGCATCAACTATAAATCCGATGCCTGATTGCTTTTTTGACTGCGTTAAAAATACACATCGGCGACGTTTTGAAATAGAATACATTGATCTTATGTATGTATGTGATTAGGAGGAATAGGAAACTTATAATTTATTTATTTATTTTAATAACACCATTTCCATTTTCCTAACAATATTAATCGTATATAATATCCTTTTAAAGTTGTATATAAAAAATTATTTTTCTTTAATTATTATTTAATTTTAATTTTTAATTATTATTATGATTGTAATGTGTATAAAAAAAAAACTTTGAAATATAATAAATAAGTGTGAGTGGCAATGTAACGTAAATGCCCTTATTGGTACTTTCGTATTTATACATAAATCTTTTTAATCTTTAAAAATTTTAAATGTATATTCTTATGATTCTAATGTTCACAAAGAATTATAAGAGTATTTTTTTATTATTACTATTCTAGATATCTAGATGTTTTGCAATTTAATAAAAAATAATAAAATAAATCACTTTGAATAGAACAATATTTGACAGTGCACTTATATGTAAATTCCATAAATATTGACTCAGATTGAACCAAAAATGTAATATTATCTAATATTTCAAGAATAAATATTTATAATAACATAAAACTTAAGAAGCAAATATAACTTTTTCCAATTTAGGTCTAATTGGTACTTTTTGAACTTTTCATAACCTTAACAACACTTATCACTGTTCTGACTTCGTGCAAATATCTGTATACCAATTTCTTTGCATTGTGTTGTGTTCGTCTGTGTTGCTTTGTGTTCTGTTTCGTTTTCATTTACATTATTCGTTGACAGTTGTCTCGTTTTAAACCAGGGGTTACCAAAAAATTTTTGGTTGTATATTAGTGATAAGAGAGAGAAAATAAGTTGAGAGTTTGCAGTCATAGAAAAATGTTAGTAATATACCCTATTTTGATTTTCATATCATCAACATACATAAAGTTATACATCTTTGACTTAATAATTAGGTAATGTTTTTTAGATGTTTGCTGGATATTAATTTTTGTTAATAAATTTCCTCTCCTGCTTATAACCAACCTTTAATTTTTCCAAAATATTGCTTTATGTCTATAAAAAAGTTGTTCTCTTTCCATATCATCTAAATTATTTACTTGACTATTAAAACAATCAAAATTTGTTTTAAGAACATATCAGACTTTGAAATTTAAAAAAAGGATTTTTTAGCATAAAATATTTTTTGAGTGTAAACATAAAAAAAATATTATAGCATTCGCTGACATGTGTGCTTGTCGCAGTCTGATCGGCGACTAAATAAAAGAGCATAAGCAATGTGAGTGAATTCTCTCTGCACAATTGTCCTATGAAATGGTAATCCCTGCTTTAAACGTTTCTATAACTACACAAACGTTCTTACGGGAACGTACGATACGTTATTACGTGTTCTACGCTTGAGTAACCAGTGTTGCAGTTACAAGTTGGTATGGTTATTTTTTGTAGCAGTTATGGTGTGAGTGGATAAAGAGTATGAGAGTAACATTTTTGTTTTCCTATATCCACCAATGTCCCTCAGGGGAAGATTATCTTTGGCTTTTTACACACATAGGGCACGAACATCAACAATGTTCGTTAAAAAGAGCTTACAAATGCATTCAGTTGCTTGTCAGCTTTCAGTGAAGCAGGTTCTCGTCCCTTCTTTTTAAAATTTTTATGTATTTCAATTATACACCCAAAGAAAAATTTAATTAAAATGTCATTTTCTACAATGTCACAAATAAAAAGTATACATAGATGCAAATTGACAAATAGCCATTCAGAAATATTATTAAAAATAAAAAATTATGATAAAGAAATTAACATTGATCAACTCATGGAAATTCAAAAGAAATATTTCATCAGGTAGCAAACATCATTATGGAAAGATTTACATACATAATAATGTACGGAAATTTTGTGGTGACCGATTTGCAAAACAGAGGACCAAAAAATATAACCCTTTAAAATATCCAGGTACCTGCAATATGTAATGATGACTCTGGCTACAAAACCATAAAAACTTATGCGAAAAATACCAATGCCGTTCGTTTGAAAAAGTGCACTGGCTACATAGAAGATTACAGTTTTAAAAATTCCAAAGTGGTATATTTTAAGGTCATCTATTTCGCAAATTGGTCACCACAAAATTTCCATACTATGTATGTAAATCTTTCCATAATGATATTTTCTGCTTGGTGAAATATTGCCATCCTAAAGAATGGGTAAAATTCAAAGATTTTTCTTTCAAAATCAAAGACTTTTCTTTGAATTTTTAAGTGAAATATTTCTATTATTCCGAAGAATAATAAATGGCATCAAAAAGCGCAATATTTTGTAAACAATATTTGTTCGAACACTGCTTGAAACAATAATTGCTAACAATTTTCCTCTGGGTTATACCAAAGAATATGGATATAAAGAATACGCATTATGCAGAAGTAAAATTTCTTATGGCGGGTTGTGGGGTCAAGCGGTTTCCGCAGGATAGGGATATGCGATCATAGCTCCCTCGGAGCCCCCAGCCTCTACCCTATCAAGACCGCCAGTGCGTGACATCGTCACATCCTGCTAGAGGTGGCCCTGCCCTTAACAAAACACTACGGATCTAGACTGGGGAGTCAATAAACACCTCCCTCTCAGCCGGGGTGACTATGGCTGACCCCTCCCCCCTTTTGGCACGACCCTTTTCTCTTCTTTCTGACCACTCCTATCCCCCTATTTCTGATTTTGATTGCTCTGAGCTGGTGGCTGTAGCTTTCTGGACCTAGTTGTGTATGCACGGTAGCACCGGGGTGAAGCTCCAGGCTAGTGCTACAGCTGCCCCCGTCCCGTTAAAACTCTGGCAGGCCTCAAAGTACGTTCCTTGTCCGTCGCCGTTAAGTTGGCGGTGTAGGTTCGGTTGAGAAGACTCCCGATTAGTACGCGGTCTGGCTCTGAGCAACTGTCCCCATAAGGGCTGATGCCAACCCTCGCGTGGCCTCCCTGCATGCATAGATAACCACGGGACCATTTAAGAGTAACTACACTTTGCGGGCAAGGATAGCGGCTTTGAGTGGGGACCCACTAGCAATGAATACCAACTCTAACAGACCACACAAACCAGCGCTAACTCAAGAGAGTGAGCGCAAAGCATCCGCTGTTACAGGTGGACGCACAACCCTCCCTGGACAGGTACCTGTCAAAAAGGCTGTCCCAACCTCTAAAACCAAGACCCAAGCTTCCACTTCGGTGAAACCCTGCTTGGCACACAAGGCTCCGGCTGCGAAGCCGTTCCCTAGTGTCGCCACACCTTCGACCCTGGCACCTTCTACCGAGGCACCGTCTACCTCTAAGGCTGCTGCGAACATGTCCACGCACTCTTCGGCTGCCGCCAAGGCATTGGCAGACAAGTCTGGCGAGCAAGCCCCTGACACCAATCCATCTTCGGGTGTCAAAAATACCGTGAGTGCTAGCGTTAGGGCATATAGAACTCGCAGATCAGCCATGCGGATCATTGCGAGATTTGGCTCGACCGACCCGGCTCTCCTCTCAGAGGACGAGATGGGCTAAGGCCCATCAAAATGATCGCCCCCCCGGCTCTCCGATTACGGCAGAGACGGCCCCAAAGAGGCAAAGATCAATCGAGCTTAACGCTCCACTCCAGCCTCCCAAACGCCCAAAGGTGACCAACCCTAACATCCCCCCCCTGCAAGACCCCGTCCGTCGACGCTACCCAGACGTCCTGACCCCAGCAAACCTCCAAAGCCTTTAAGTGAGGTATTAAAGGAAGGTTTGACCTGGGCAATCGTTGACCAGAGCCACCCTGATGGTTCCATTGCTCCCACCAAGTGGAAGCTGGTGGAACATGCGCTCTTGGACGTCTTCCTTGGAGTAATGGACTCCAACCCTGGCCCTTCACCCGGCTGTACTGATGCGGGGTGGTATCAAGGGCACATCAAGATGATAGCTTGCTCGGATCTCCGCTCTATGGAGCTCTACAAGGAGGCTATCAGTAGGATTGGTGAAGTCTGGCCAGGAGCTAACCTTGCTGCCGTACCTCCGGACCAGATCCCCAACCGCCCCCGATCCAAGGCGAGAATTCCGACCGGACCATCAGACACGGAAACCATGCTGAGGATCCTCAAGGCCAGCAACACGGACATGCCCACCCATAACTGGAGGGTGGCTAAAGTTTCTGACCAGTGGGGTGATTACCGCGAAGCGGTGTTCATTCTGAATGAGGAGTCACTTCCGCTTATCAATGCCCGAGGGGGCGTGATAAAATATGGTTTTAGCTCAATCGAGCTAAGGGTCTATAAGTCGAATTCCCGCGTTGCCGCACATCCCCCAACAGAATCCATCCCCGTAGATCCCGTCCCGTCCCAACCCATCCCACAGAAACCTACCCCATCTGACCCTGCCCCACACGACCCTACCCCATCCGACCCTGCCCCATCCGACCCTACCCCCGGACCCCTCGAACCCGTCGAAGACGTCGAGTGTAGAAGCGTGTACAGTCATTCTTCTCGACGCTCCTCATCCAGCAAGAAGTCCAACTCTGAGCTGGTGGGGGAATTCTTCGACGGCATTGACATTGACGCGGGTGCAACCTCACCGTTGTCGGACGAAGAGGACGCTGACGTGACAATGGTTGATTCTCTGACCAATGCTGAGAATCATCCAAATTAATCTACAGCACTCTAAAACAGCCTCCGCCGCTCTGCTCCTCCGACTGACAACCGAGGAAGCAGAGCTAGTTCTGGTCCAAGAACCCTGGATTGTAGACGGTAAGGTTTGCGGACTCAACATCAAAGGATATCGCTTAGCGTATATCCAGAACTCAGGTAAGCCTAGGGCTTGTGTCATGGTTAAGAATAGTATTAACGCTCTTCTCCTTCACAGGTTCAGCGATAAGGACACCGTCACCATGGTCGTCGAGATGAACTCGATGACCATCTGGATCACGTCATCGTATCTGGCGCATTACTATGAGCTCTCTCCCCCTCAGGAGCCCATCGGTCGACTAGTGGCAGATGCGGGACTGCGCGGAGTTCCGGTCATCATCGGTGCGGATGCCAACTCCCACCACACGATGTGGGGCAGTTCCGGTACCAACGAACGGGGTGAGTGCCTCTTTGATTTTATTATGAGTAATAACCTAGTCATAGCTAATCGGGGCGATGAACCAACCTTCCTTACTTCAAACAGAAAGGAGGTGTTGGACGTTACTCTGGTCAGCTCCGATTTCTCTACTAACCTTAAGGACTGGTTTGTATCTCAGGAATGCTCCTTTTCGGACCATAGATACATTACCTTCACTATCGACACGAACGAGTCTCCCCCTGCCATGACCCCTCCGGTCAACAGGAGGAACACGAATTGGACCATTTTTAGGGAGAAACTGCGCAGCAGCCTTCCCTTTACCCCCCCGACTATAACGACCCGTTTCGACGTGGATAGGGCTGCGGCCACACTGACAACCGCGCTTAGGGCGGCAGCCACATTATCCGTCAAAACCGCTGCCCATAGGGGCAAACGAAAACCGCCCTGGTGGAGCCAAGAGATCGATGATCTACACGGATCTTGTGGCAGGCTCTTTAACAGGGCGAAGGCGACAGGCGAATGGTCAATCTACAAGGCCAAAAAGAGGGAACTTAAATACGCTATAAGGCGAGCGAAGAGGGCCTCGTGGAGAAACTACTGCGCCAGAGTAGAATCCTCTGCCGAAACGGGCCGTCTCCGTAAAATTCTAAGTTCCACTCACAAATCCCTTGACTGTATCCGACGGACTGACGGATGCTGGACTACGTCCAGTTTGGAGACGCTTGAGCTTCTCCTTGACACTCACTTTCCAGGAAGTGCCACCCTGGGTGGTCAGGCCTTTTATCAGGTCAACGAACCACTGTCTGGAAACTATTCCCCCCTGACTCTCACCCTTGGCCAAGTGCAGTGGGCTGTTAGGTCTTTCGAACCATTCAAGTCACCAGGACCGGATGGTATTATCCCGGGTGACATTCAACATGGGGAGGAGATAATCCTCCCTTGGTTGCTTGCCATCTACAATGCTAGTCTTAGGCTCCTTTATATCCCTTGGAGCTGGAGAATATCTAGGGTGATTTTCATTCCCAAAGCTGGGAAACCGTCGCATACTTGGGCGAATAACTATAGACCCATAAGTCTGTGTTCCTTTCTTTTGAAGACACTGGAAAGAGTCCTTGATGTTCATATTAAGGCCTCGATTGATCCAGCGCTTCTATCCGCTTCCCAACATGCGTATACGAGAGGTAAATCAGTGGAGACTGCACTTTACTCCCTTATCTCTCGGGTGGAAAAGTCCATGCACGTTAAGGAATACACTTTGGCCATTTTTCTGGATATTGAGGGTGCATTTAATGACGTCGACCCGGACGCCATTCTTAGGGCTCTTGGTTCTCTGAACTTGGGACAGAATCTGGTCAGGTTCATCGAGCTTCTCCTCAAGTCGAGGATAGTAACCTCCACAGTGGGGGCCACTAATTGTCAGAGAATGGTTCGTAGGGGCACACCACAAGGCGGTGTTCTATCACCACTTCTCTGGAACCTTGCAGTCAACTCTCTCTTGAGAGAGCTGGAACACTCTGGCAACGAAGTCATAGCTTACGCTGACGACATTGCCATTGCTGCGTCGGGAATTTGTCCGCAGACACTGTCGGATAAGTTGAACTTGGCGCTGTCAATCGTACTGGACTGGTGTAGGGATTTTGGACTGTCTATCAACCCCTCTAAGACCGATACGATCCTTTTTACGAGGAAATATAAAGTTCCGACCTTCTCTCTTCCCATGATACGTGGGACCAGACTTACGTTGAGTCCCGAGGTTAAATATCTGGGCCTGATCCTCGATCCCAAACTCAACTGGAGGGCGAATCTGGCTGCTAGGGCACGCAAGGCGGCGTGTGCTGCTTACTCCTGCAGTAGAGCGGTCGGAACCAGATGGGGTCTTCGTCCAAGGATCATGCGTTGGATATATTCTACGGTCATCGAACCCAACCTCTTATACGGCGTTGCTTTCTGGTGGACTGCTCTGGACAGACAACACAACGTCAGACTCCTTGACAAGGTCAGAAGGTCTGCCGCCATTTACATAACTGGTGCTCTACGCACCACCCCCACGAAAGCCTTGTTCGCGATGTTCAACTGGCTTCCTACTGTGCTTCTCGCTAAGCAGGCGGCCAAGTTTACTGCGACTAGACTTAATGCTTTGTCTCGCTGGCACATTATACCTTCTGGTCACTCCACTATTCTGGAGGTTGATCCGGTGGCCCCTGTGAACATGGACTATATCACTGCCGAATATTGTCTTGACAGATGTTTCCACTCACTGATTCCGAATAGGGATGACTGGAATCCTAATACGGTCGTCTCCCCGGAAGTCCTGGATATATATACCGACGGCTCTAAAATCGACGATGGTGTTGGAAGCGGTATCTACTCTGGGAAACTGAACCTGAATATTTCTCTCCGTCTGCCGGACTACTGCAGCGTGTTTCAGGCGGAGGTGATGGCGATCTACCGGGCCGCTCAATGGATCCTCGTCAACGATGCTCCTTTCACTCGCGTCTCGGTCTTCTCTGACAGTCAGGCCGCGATAAAGGCTCTATCGGATCGTTAGGGAATGTCGTCGCTGTCTCGACCTTCTTTCGGGGCGCTTCACCAGTGTCTCTTTGGTGTGGGTCCCCGGGCACAGTGAAATTCCGGGTAACTGCAGAGCCGACGAGCTCGCCAGAGCTAGTGCGCTCCTTCCGGAATCCTCTTCTGTTGAATTGGGTATACCACTTGCCTCGGTCAAATTGACCATTGCGCGGAAATTCTTTCGAGACGCCAACCTATCCTGGGTCAACGAGGAGTCCTGCTCCACCGCTAGGCTCACCTGGCCCTTGATGGATAAAAGGCGTACCAACCAATTACTTGGTCTTGGTCGTGGACGTCATCTCGACTACGGTGACCGTGCTTACGGGTCATTGCGTCATGGGCAGACACGCGGAAAGAATGAGGCTCCCTTTTAACGATTTCTGTCGTGGATGCAGGTCCTCTGAGGAGGAGGAGACTGTTATTCACTTTCTTTGTCAGTGCCCGTCTCTTGCTAGGTGTAGATATAGGTTATTTGTCTCCCCATTCCTTGTTAGCTTAACGGAGCTATCATCCATTGATATCAAGGATATAGCTTCGTTCATCAAACTTTCTGGCTGGTTTTCCAGTGCGGGGTAGTCGTGCTTCCGTTGTGCAGCCCTTGCGCTGACCAACTTCTTCCTTTTCCCTGATTGTGGTGGAACTTGGTTAGTACAGGGACTGCGTTCACCCGTGGCATCACAACGGGCCGCTATGCGTGCTCAAGTGAGCTTTGTGACATCAGAGCTACCACTCCGACCTAACCTAACCTATGGCGGGTTGTAGCAGTAGGACCCGCTCTCACCAAAATCTTTTTTAAAAATCATTTCTTCATGAGGGAGGGAAGACAGAAGAAAAATAAACACAAACAAAGAGCGTAACAATGTGTTGCTCTCATCGTACGTATGTATATGTATATGTACGATTATGTATGTATGATCGTTTTTATTGTTTGACCAAAGACTATAAATATGTAAAGATATTGCACACAGTGTATTTAAAATTGACAAAATTTTGTGCTTCTTTATGATGAGGGGGGTAGGTAACAGGGAAAGCTAAATCGTCGTTCTCTCTCTCATGTTAACTGAGAGAAAGAAAACAAAAAAGACTTAGTACACATATTGTACTCAGAGAACTTATTATACTTAGAGAACGTATTGCTCTCATATGCGTGTATACGTGTGTGCATGTATGTATACATACATACATTGCCAAATAATATGATAAACAAACTGAAAGATTTTTTGTTATCACAAAATGTATGTGCAAATAGCCTGTTGGAAACAAATATTACCGTTTGTTTTATTGTAGGGTAAGAATATGTGTTTAATTGTTGTAGAAATGAAATTATATCGATTCGCACCGAATTATAATATTATTTTTTAGACTATTCAATTATGTGTGTATGTATTTACCATATGTGTCTATTTTTGTATAGAATGAAGTTGTAATAAAACGAATGCTTTTTTTGTTTAGTATTTATTAAATTTATTTATCATTTTAATGGTTCAAAATTTTAACTTTTTCCATACTGGATAATTTGAATTTGTATGTTTCCCATGTGGAATGCTTCCGTAGCAAAACAACAATTAGTAAATTAAGCATCTCCATTCTGTGTTTATAACATTCGTTATTTTCATCAAACCAAAAGTAATAAATTGTATTTTTTGTGCAACTTACGCATTGGTCAACTACAAATGTTTTGATGTTTTTTATATTTATTTTCTAAAAAAAATTTTTCGAAGACATATGAATTTTGCAAACTTCAAAAAATAAATCGGATGGAGCGCACAAACTTCCAAAGTCGGAATCTTTTATATAATTTTTTGCATGACCGAACATTTCTGAAGGATATGACAAAATTTGCGCTGGTTTGATTATATCCACACGACATTTAACGCAAGATATTCGTTGAGCTATGTAACCAACAAAATATCGACTTGATGTTAATTCAATTGGCACATTGTTGGACGTAAAACAATCGGTGCCTTCATTAAAATATTCTTTATTTTCATCGTATATCTGCGACATCTATATCAGGGGTATGGGTACTTTCTGATATATGTATTTCCATTCCTATCAATATCTTTTAAAAATATGATTTATGATTTTAATTATATATTATATTTATTAAACGTTTTGTTTGAGCATGCACTACAATTTTTAAATTCACACTTTTTATAAAACAATTTTTCAGTTTTTCAGTTTCAAATGTCAACACAAAATGTGGATTTTTTATTTCGGTGCGAATCGATATAGTTTCATTTCTACAGCAATAAAACACATATTCATACCCTACAATAAAACAAACGGTAATATTTCTTTTCCACAGGCTATTTGCACATACATTTTGTGAAAACATGACATCTTTCAGTTTGTTTATTATTTTATTTGGCAATGTACAAGCTAACACGTATACACGCATATGAGAATAAATTGCTTAGAGAAGAGAACAATACGTTCTCTGAGTATAATAAGTTCTCTGAGTACAATAAGTGGCAGTAGCCGTACTGCAAATTTGGCACTGGCAGTACAATGAATGGCAGTGCAACATCTTCATATATTTATAGTCTTTGATCTCATCGCGATGAGAGCAACGCATTGTTACGCTCTTCGTTTCTGTTTCCTTCCCTCCTATCTTTCCCCCCGCGTCATGAAATATTTTTGAAAAATATTCCAAAATATTTTAAAAAGCACATTCTTTATACTTTATTTTCTTTGGTTATACACATGCTTCTCACAAATTCACTCACATTTTTATCATGTTCTATTTGTGCCGACGTCTGTCCTATATGTAAACGCTGGCCACCCTACTTTTATGTTTATATTTAAGTTTTGTTAAAGTGTATAAACCACCCCTGTAATTACGTTTATAGTATTGTGAATTATAAAGAACTAGCAGATTGTACCCGGCGTTGCGCGGGTTATGTAGTTTGGATTAGTTTAAAAAATTAAAAAAAAATTATTATTGGGTCATTTTTGCATTAAAAATAACAATAAATAAAAAACCGGTTTAACAAACAACCCAGTTTTTTGAATACTCTAAGTCCTAAAAATAAATGCACTCAATTTGCCCGCTTTTCGCCCCTTTCCCCCTTTTTGGACCCCTTTTGGCCCAACTTTATAAACGGAACACCTCCAATAGCTATTTGGGAAACTTAACCAAGCTAAATCGTAAAAAAATACCTTTAAAACAGATAAAGTACAGCATTTATGCATAAACGTACTAATTTTTGCCCATTTTTTCCCTTTGCCCCATTTTTTCTCCCCTTTTGGTCAAAATTTTGAAAAGATTTATAGCCTATAACCTGCACAGACAAAAGCTCGATCTATATCCCAAATTTCAAGAAAATCGGTCCAGGCGCTCAGGCGTGATTGGCTAACAAACAAACAAACAGACTTACAGAAAGATTTATAATATATATTAGGATTAAAGAAAAGAGATCATTACTCGATCCACCCCCCAACCCGAAGGTACGTTTTGTGTACACATAAATAATAATTTGATTATTAATACTAATAATTTTGTATTTTCATTTACCCGTATTTTCGCCAAAAATTTTATTTTATTCTTTCCTCGCTCATCCCCACACTATATTTCTCACAAGCAAATAGTTGTAGTTGATGGTGGAATACAATAAGTAACTTATTGTCCTATGCAAATAAAATTTCATATGTATAATTTATATGTATTTAAAAATACTTATGGTTACAACAGTTATTTCAAAGGAATAAAGCTTGAGAAAAATATTTTAAAAAGTATACTTACTGCAAGCATTAAGCTTGAAAAATATTGTAGACTAGCAGATTGTACCCGGCGTTGCGCGGGTTATGTAGTTTGGATTAGTTTAAAAAATTAAAAAAAATTATTATTGGGTAATTTTTGCATTAAAAATAATAATAAATAAAAAACCGGTTTATCGGTTTCGAAACCGGTTTCTTAAAAAATGCACTTTTTCAAATTATTCGGAAACCGGTTTAACAAACAACCCAGTTTTTTGAATACTCCTAAATATAAATGCACTCAATTTGCCCGTTTTTCGCCCCTTTCCCCTTTTTGGACCCCTTTTGGTCCAACTTTATAAACGGAACACCTCCAATAGCTATTTGGGAAACTTAACCACTCTAAATCGTAAAAAAATACCATTCAAACAGATAAAATACAGCATTTATGCATAAAAGTACTAATTTTTGCCCATTTTTTCTCCCTTTGTCACATTTTTTCTCTCTTTTTGGTCAAAATTTTGAAAAGATTTATAGCCTATAACCTGCACCGACAAAAGCTCGATCTATATCCCAAATTTCAAGAAAATCGGTCCAGGCGTTCAGGCGTGATTGGCTAACAAACAAACCAACAAACAAACAAAAAAACAGACTTACAGAAAGATTTATAATATATATTAGGATTATGTTGAAAAAGGTTATCGTAACAATTGTAGAAAAATCAAAACGGAACCCTCGTGAAAATATTACATGTGTAAAATTATTTTAAACTTTTCTTTGCAATTGTAGAATAAACTTACTAAAAAATATTTTATTAACTTCTATAAAGAAAAGCTTACTATCTAAATATTTTTATAAGCTTTTTCACATAATTGTAGAATAACCTTGCGGGAATTATCTTTTATTAAATTTTGTATTAAAAAGCTTACTATCTCAATATTTTTATAAGCTTTTCTATATAAATGTAGAATAAGTTTCTCAAATATAATATTCAGTTTAAACACATTTTGATTTATTTTTTCTTCAGTTTATTTGTACAACGAAGAGTCTTTCAATATTTAATGTATTTTTATACATATCAAATTAAGAATATTTCAGTTACTAATAAAATAAATTATTATTATGCAACATATAAAATGTAATGTTTAAATTGAATTTTTGTTTTTTTTTTTTTTGTTATTTTTGTAGTTTAAGCGTAGTTTTATACGATTTTTTGAGAACTGGAAGAACGTTCGCGTGTCCTTAATAAATTGGTCCTCTGTAATGCCAACTGATATAGCTGCATCTATTAAATTTGGAGATTTGTTATTATTTTGTTTAGTTACATATTTTATTTGACTTACTTCGAATTGCTTTTGTTGTGCTCAGATTTCGCACACTTTTTTTGGTCTCAGTACCTTTCCAGCATAGTTGTTCTCCTAATTCGTCAGTTGTTATTTTTCTCCAACAATTTTTTATAAAATTTGGTGCCTTTGCAACAGCTGTCAGTTCGATTTCCTTCAATTTTCTTTTTATTTCTTCAATTGAACTGTTATTTGGAACACCATCACTGAAATCTTGAACTCACTTTCACTTGGACATTTACAATTATTTTCTTTTATTGATTTGCTTCTAGGAACACCACCACTGAAATCCTCTAATGATTCATTAATTTTTTGCTTTTTATAATTTAAAAGAAATTCAATTATTTCTTTTGTTTGTCTTCTAACACTTTTTTATAGTTATTTGGCATTTTAATTATTATATAACAAAATTACCGATTATTATTAATTTAATATTCAATTCTACGTCCACTCCCTTTAAAACTAAATGTGTACTCAAAACATTTTCATCAATATTTGAAAGCTGTAGAAGCAAAAATAACGGTACATGACTTGAGAATGTTACTTTTTTCAATAGTCGTAAGCACACTTTAGAAAAAGTTGCGTGTAATAATTGTTTCTCAAGCATTGTTGAAAACTGTTTGCGTATTAAAATTCTGTCAATATTAATGTAAGTGACATTGGAAAAACTTAATATTCACTGTTTACATAAGCTTATTTTTAAGTTCTATTGCAATTTGGTCACAATTTGGTATGCTGGGATAGCCTTTAACATATTCTATTCAAAACAATAAACTGTTTTTAAGAGTATAGTGTGTATGCAAAAGCAAAACTATACAATATCAGTTACACTGATTCGCTCATTTATATCCATAGTAACTGTGTATATACATATATGTTATATCTGTTTTAACAATACTTTAAGTTACACTCATGGCAAAATCATTTACTAGGTGGGATTATCTAAACAGCTGATAGCATTTCAATTGTCAAAATTTTGTTGTTTTTTTTTGTGTTTTGTTTCGATAATTATTTTCTCATTTATAAACCCTCATTTGTACCGGATGTGTCCTTAACGATACGTACTCTAGAAATTTTTCAGGATTACTATTTCAAAGCCAATTTTATTAAATTTTTGCAAGAAGATTAATAATATTTAAGCCTTTAACACTAAATACATATATCTTTTAAACTACAACCTAGATTTACTATATTTATATTTATTTAGACGAGAGTGATGAATTGCTCAAAAAAAGATTTCGGTCTCTCCAACTAGGTGCCTAAACTATGAGCAATAACAAATAACGTTGGCATCTGTCATTTTTCTCGATGGCCATATAAAAACATGTTATTTACATAAAGTGGAAATGTTATTGACTGCATGGAATAATTTTTTTTTTTAATTTATAGTTGCCCCACTTTGGCGTAATTAAGCATGACATAAAAATCAAAAGAAATTTCAATATATAAAATTTATCTCTGACCCAAAAAATGTTCTCATTGTAATGTTTTTTTTTATCTATTCCACATATTTTGATTCAATGTCCAATTTCTAAAATTGGCGAACACCTTGAGGAGATTTTGAATTGTACAACGTGTGTCAACTTACAATCAATCAGAGTCAGTCTTCGGAAACATGGTATCACTGATGTTTAGTTAAGTCTAATATTCCAGAATTATTTTTTTTGTAAATACATATTATTTTTAATTTAATCCTTTTATATAAATGTATATATGTATATAAGAGAGTAACTACTTTAAATGTGCGCATATGGTCTAGTAACCCGGCGCCTTTTGTATATTTTATAAATTTATTTATAAGATATATTTTAATAAATAAATAAATAAATATAAAATTTATTTATTTTTTTTAATTGCTTTTATCAATTTCCTATGGAGGTTTGAGGGTTAATCTTTTTGACATTCCGCGTGTACTTTAACAACTTTTTTTTTCATTTTTCTTCCTATTGTCATTCTTCAGTCAGCTGTTTCTGACAACCGAAGCAGTTTTTACAAAAACAAAATGCCTGTTGTTTTTGCATTGTTGTACTTGTTGTAGACATAAGGTCACCTATTGAATGAATACGCCTAGGTTACACTCTTGCACGTTTATACTGTCAATATCGGATATTTCAATTCCAAAGTGTTGCCACCGTCGAGAAATTTTTACAGCAAAAAACGCAGTAAATAAATGATGTAATATCGGATGACCACAAAAAGGTCTCCTAAAACCTTACGCTTACATCGTCTTAAGTTTTCCATGCGTAAGCAGTATAATGTTAATGGACCTCGATTTTAATAGACGTTATCTAATGGATAACCAAATAATAAATGAAGTGCCAGAGCTTTAAATTTAAGCAAGAGCTCAAAATAGCAAAGAAAAAACTTTTGTAGGGTTAAAAAAGTATTTATGAATCGCAAACATTATCCAAAATTGCTGATATAACGAAAAGTAATAATGTGTGAAGTTCAAAGGACAGTTTATGCTATAAACACATAAGAGCCACCAAAAGCCGCGAACAAATTTAGCAATAGGTGCCAAGTAGCATGCATCCGCTTTAATAATTTTAAAGACGGCAAAATATAAGTGAAGCAAATAAAAACTGAACCGTTCAGTGATTCTATATCAATGGTGCCACGAAAATGTTTTTAAAATCTCCAGCAGAAGCAACAGCGTTCGTCGGCGTGCTGCCTTAAAGAGAACAATTTCAACAATAAATGTTTACATGCATAACCCTTTCTAACCACCTCATTTTATTCGACAAGCTAATTAACATTTAAAATTTACGCCACTTTTAGTTTCGAGGACTATTTACACGTTCATGTAATTCTCTTTTTACACGATAGATACATACGTTCCCTAAAAATTTATGTAAGAAGAGGTGAAATTAGGTGAAATTAAAATTAAAAAATTCTGTTCGGAGTTCACTTTAGAATTTATTTCGTGCTTACAAATTTGAATTCATTAAATATATTATAAGAAATAAATTATACTTCGAAAATAAGAAAATTATATCATAAATATGGAAATTCGTGTTAAAACAAAACAGTTCATGTAAAAAACTCGTGTAAAATAAATTTCATATAAAAAATGAGAATTGGGTGTATAGATACCTTTTTAACCATGTTGAGTATTGTGCAGATCCATCATCCTCCAATAATTTATGATTTGTTGGTAGCAAGTTTGTCTCTTTTTTGCCAATGTGGGTAAACGAAGTGTCTTTTGCTTTTCCAGTGCGTCTGTCGATTGCTGTATTAAATGTTGATTTAATAATTGCACTAGATAAATATCTGGATAATAAGTATTCCTTCATCATATTCCTTAAATCATATAATATAAATTTCATTATAATAATCAATAAAAAGTAAGAATAATGCAATTTAATTAGAGAATACAACACTTCAGTAAAGATTACGAACTAGCTTCTCTCATAAAATATTACATACTTTTTTTTTAAATGATATCACATGAATTATAAGCATCTTCTTAGTACTCTCACCTGTGATAGTGCATTGCTTCAACAGCTGAATTCAAATCAGTGTAATTGAGGTACTTGAATTGTGATGGTCCAACAAATAAATACTCTTTACCGAAATAATTGTTATTCAAAATATGGAATAACTGGTCTGTCATTATTCGTACAGGTATAACTGAGACATTAAAAATGTCGTTTACATTTAAGTCTAATATGTTAACGTCCGAACTTAATGATTGAACAAATTGTGCATTTAAATTTGGTTTGTAACCTAAAACAGTTTTTATTGTTATTAATAAGATTAGAATGTATTCTCTTTTGAAATTCATTTAAAAAGTAATCTTTCTTATACCAAAAACAAACATTAACTAAAATTTCAAATGCTAACTCGAATACTGTTTCCGTTAACGCAAAGCAACTCGTACCGGTTATGCACTACATACTTAATAATTTCCTCACGCATCAGTTCTTTTTGTATTGTGGCAAATAATTCATTAAAAAATATATACATATATACTATCCTACACTGACTCAAACTATTGTCCGTACACCATGCAATTGAAAATACATATATCTGTTACATCATATTTAGAAAAAATCAAATCAGTTTGAGTCAATTAAAGTTTTTTTTTCGAGTGATTACAAAATCTATAAATATTTGAACCAACAAAAATTTTGAACATACAGAACAAAAACAAATAAAACGAAAAAGAACTCAAGAAATAAGTTCATCTTATATGGAGAGAAATTTAATATAACGATTTTTTAAAGTTTAAATTGTTTTCGAAAATCTAAGAATTCTACGTTGTTAATAGTTATTCGGTCTGATGTGCCATACAAATTATCATCCAAATGAAAGTCATATTGTCGTTGATTATTAAAATGTATAATGCTACCAAAAGTTTTTGGAAAATTTTAGAAAATAAAAGACCAAGATCAGCAGGTCAATATGTGACAGAAATTTAACCCAAGAGGACATGTTTGCTTTTAATATTCCCAGGAAGAAGTAGAGCAGAAATAAAAGATGCCTCCTTGTGAAAGAATATCGAACTGGATAGCTTGATTAAAAAAAGTGGTCACTGTAAGCGCTTCAAATCTTATTGTTGGAGAAACAATGAGGGACTAATTTGTATACAAAATATTTGTATGTTAAAAAATAGAGCTATGTATACAAATATATATTGGAATTAAAAATTTTAAATAACTCAGGTACAACTATGAAGTCGAGCCGTTCCAATTGCCTAGTCTTAAATTGTTAAGCCATTTGTGTACATTATTTCTTCTAAAGATGATTTTTTAAGAAATTTCTAAACTTTGTTTTATTCAGATTAACTCGGCTAAGTACTCTCTCAACATTACCTGAAGAATGTGGTAATATTAATATTTTTGCACCTCGCATTTTTATTTCTGAGATTTTTCCAAAAATCGATTAATTTTATAAAATTTGTATGAAAATTATTATTAAATTTTAGCAATTTTATTTGTCTCAATTCAGATTAAAAGTACTAAAATGACGTACATTTTCAATTTCTAAAAATCGTCAAATCTGGCAGCTATTCATATAATACGATTTCCGATTCTGTTCTGATAATGATCCGAATCACTCATCCAAATATTCCGGAAGAATTATTACTATACAATGGAATTAAAGTAGTAACACATCACCAAGACCACAGAGTTGAACCCCAAAACCTGAGTCGGGTGTTTTGGAAAATAATTTACAACACACAATACCCAAGATACAATTGTTACTGTAGTCTGATGTATGGGGACAGAAATCACATAAAACCTGACTTTTAAGTTTCGAATAAATCAATTTCTATGTTTATTGCCGTACGGACAATTTTTAGCATTTTGAAGATAGCATTTCTGAGTTTTTATATAAAAAATAAAGAAAACTTTTTAATGGATGGGATGCACGCAAACAAGGCAAAGTTTCTGACTGTGGTCAACGTGGTGACCTCCAGGACAATCCTTGTCTTACAGTATTCAAGTTGACACACAGCCTCCACGTGGCCTCTCCTGGATGGCATATTAGCACCCGCTAGATGTTAACTAATGCGTGCAGCGAAGTCCAATCCCCTGGACTTTAAATTTGGGTTGTGCGTAGGGTTTGGAACCCACCACGTAAAAATATCATCTAATGAAAACCAACACAAAAGCCTCTATAAAGATCCCTTCATATGCTGGCGACCACGGCAAACGCTTAAAAGATAATGATTTCCGAATAGGCACTTGGAACGTCCGAACCTTTCACAGAGTAGACGCTTCCGCCCAGCTGGCGGATGCCCTCATCAAATGGACTTTCATCACTGCCATACAGGAAATGCGATGGATAGGACAAGGAAGCAAAAAGCTTGAATCTTGCGATGTATACTTCAGCTGCCATGTGGATAAGCACGAATCCGGATGCGGATTTGTGATTAATAAAAGACTTCGCCATCTTGTCTCAGGGTTCACTCCTGTGAACGAAAGCATAGCCACAGTCCGCATCCGGACAAAATTTTATAACATCAACCACACGCGCCGACGGAAGAAGAGACGATGGGGTTAAAGATGCCTTCTACGCTAAGCTCGAGGACGTATATGCCCGGCCCATGACGCCAAAATTGTCGCCGAAGATTTTAATGCGATGGTCGAGCGGGAAGGTGTTTTTTACCCAACTATCTGTCAGTTCAGCTGCCACGCGACCAATGGTATGAGGCTGATGGATTTCGCTGCGGCGCGTAATATGGTAGTATGTAGCACCAAGTTTAAGAAGTCCCCCGATCAATCAATATCCAAATAGATTGATCATATTGTAATTGACGGAAGGCACGTCTCCAATGTACTAGATGTGAGCACATTCAGTGGTCCAAACACTGGTCTCGGACCACTACCTTGTCGCAGCCAAGTTTTGATTGCGTATTAGCGCCTCGAGTTCTGCGCGTTCTAGTACATTGCGAAAGCTGGACGTCAAGAAGCTGCGATCACAAAGGTCAACTGAGGCGTTCTACGCTCAACGCTTGGATAAGCTCCGTCGTTCCTCATCTAATCTCAGTGACATTGGTGGACTGTGGGCCAACATTTCCCACTCCTTGCGGAAGCAGTCCTTGGTTTCGAACGCCCACCCCAACGAAATCAATTGTGCGATGAGAAATGTCGCGAATCAGCTGCAGCGCAAAACGACGCATAAAAAAATGTTGCAGTCAGCGCTACTCGAGCCTTTGTCGAGAACTATTGAGAGAGGAGAAAGGATGAGAGATGCCTTTTCAGACGCAAGAATAGAAGCAGAAAAGACTAGAGGATGAGAAAGTCGAGAAGGTTAAGAGTCTAACCGAATAATATTGAGCCCGGAGCGTCTTCCTGCAAAGTTGGGAATGGAAACCTGGTAACAGATTCACAGGGGGTGCTGAGGAAACACTTCTCTACTCTGGTGTGAGGAGATGACGACACCAATACCACCTTTTGAGATGATGTAATAAAGGTTACAATTGATCTAATTATCTGTTAGTCGTGTTTCAGTCCGGGTTGTTTATTATTAGGGCGGTCACGCCGCTTGGATATGGCTAATAAGACGCAGTTTAAAATGAGAATAAAAAAAGATATTTTTACAGCTAAGAAGCCGTTTTGATCATCACTTTTATTCTGTCTTCATTAGTCAAGTTTACAGCTATTTATATCAATTTCTTAAGTCTAAAATATTTACATACTCATACCTATGACCTAATTCCAATTTTTAGTTGTATACTTAACTTAGTGTGTGCGTGGCCAACATTTTACTAATTTTCAATTATTGGATGCTAAAAATTTGTATAATGCTATTTGATTCCTTGCGCCGTCACAATTTGTATGTCATTGATAATTATTGTTTATATTATTGCGAAATGTATCAAATGCATTTTTAAGTAGCACAAACGTGACCGACACACAACAGTGGATAAGTGTGACCAACACTACAATTATGTGTTATCATTCCACCATCGAGCAGATCTTCACACTACGCTAAATACTGAAGAAGACCCACGAAAAACAAGTCGACGCACGCTATTTTTTTTTCGACTATAAGGCAGCCTTTGATAGCCCCATAAGCGATCGTGTCATCTATCAACATCTAAGTTCGGTATACCTGCGAAGCTTATAAGGGTATGCAAAATGAAGTTGAACTGTTCCTGCAGCACCGTCAATTTAGGAATGGACCACTCAGAACCTTTTGATACCGTGCGAGGATTCAGACAAGGCGATCCTTAGCACGCGACCTCTTTAACTTCGTTATGGAGAGCGTTCTGCGGGAGTGCATTGCAAAGGCACTATTTTTCAAAAAAGCGTTCACACGACATTGACATCATAGGACGTACCAAGCGAGATATTATTATGTACTGCCTTTAGTGCTACATATTGAACAGGAGTCTATTAAGATGGGTCTGGCAGTAAATGAGGGCAAAACGAAGTATATTTAATCGACAAGTAGGGACATGCGGCGTATTGGATATCAGATTACGGCCGATAACTATACTTTCGATGTAGTCAAGGAATTTATTTATCCTGGCTCTGCTGTTACCATCAAAAATTATGTCAGTCTGGAGATCAAGCTCAGGATCACTCTTGGCAACAAGTGCTACTATGGTCTCAATAGGAAATTGAGTAGCAGAGACCTCTCTCGTTTGACAAAACTAATACTCTACACGGCGTGTGGATAAATCGATATAGGAAAATTGGGGATAAAAAAAATATTTTTTTATTAAAGGGTAATATTACAGAAACATTATGTCATATCCGCAGTATTTTAATTATTTTGTTAGATCTATTAAGCACGGTCTCAAATGGTGTATAATATCATGCCTCTTAAACTGAATTAATCGAATAGTTGTAATAAGTTAATAGTTAGCAAGGTTACGTTTTCTAAATAATAATAATAATACTTATTATATGTATATTAATTTACACCATGCTACAAAAGACAAAAATTTAATTCTCCCACGTTTGTATGGCTTAAATTCCAAATTTTTTAAACGAAAATAACAAATGTAATATAATAATCCATTCCGTTAGAATCCTGGCAGTGCTCAAAGAATGATTCTATCCGTCACCGTTGAGTTGGCGGCGTAGGTTCGCTTGAGCAGACTACTGCTTAATACCCGGTCTGGCTCTGAACACCTGTCCCTAAGGCCTGGTGCCAACCATCGCGTAGCCTCTCTGCTAGCATAGATAGCAACGGGACTACTTTGGTTAACATTGCAGGCAAGGGTAGCGGCTTTGCCCTTTTTCATGAATTTTTACACCCAGAAACTCTTGCTAACCCTCGATAGTAAGTGAAAAGCATCCCACACGATGGTGAACCCAAAAACCTAACCAGGCAAGTTCCTGCTAACAAAGCAGTTGCCTACACCTCTAAAAGAGTCGCCATTTCGTCGGCCTCATCTCTCCCCTTTTTAAACAAATTTAGATTTTGAAAATAGGATAAAAAATATATGGGTAATAAATAATTTTGTTGAATATATTACACCGTTTTTGTCAAATAAAATAATTTGGAGGGTTCGAGAAATATAAAAAAATATTTTTGAGTTCTACTCAACAAATTTCACAACCTACACTATGTCATTAGTTGGGTGTATTTTGAATGCGCAATCGCTCCCACTAAGTGGTAGCTGTTGGAACGTGTGCCTGAATATTTTCCCTAAGTCATGTCTACTAATCTCGACCTTTCACAGAGTTGCCGAGATTCAGGGTGGCTCCAAAAATATATTAAAGTGGTAGTCTGTTCCGACCTCTAATCTTTGGAGCCCTATAAGGCTGCTATCAGTAGGATTGGTGAGGTCTGGCCAGGAGCCAGGCTGTCTGCAGTACTCATGGACCAGATCCCACACCGCCCACAATCGAGAGCGGAAATTCCAGCCTAACCGTCCGACCCTGAGGCCCTTTTTATGATCCTCAAGGTCAGCAACACCTACCCACCCACTGATAATTGGAGGGTAGCCAAAGTTGCCGACCAACGGAGTGATCACTGTGATCATCTTAAACGAGGAGTCTCTCCATCATATTAAGACCCACAGAGGCGTAATAAACTGTAGCTATGGCTCAATCGAACTCAGAGTTTACAAATCGGACTCCCATGCTGTTTAGTAACCCCCGGATACGGCTGACCATTTCTCAGAGCCTCCCAGCTCGGACATCGAGCTGAGGAGAGTAGAGTTCGTTCTAGTCAACGTAGCCTGGGTTGTCAATGGCGGGATTTGTGAACTCAACGTCAATGAATATCTCATTGGTTTTGTCCACGATACAGGTAGGCCTAAAGCTTGTGTAATGGTCAAAACTAATATTAATACTTTTCTCCTCCTCAGGTATAGCCACAAGGACATTGCCACCATGGTCGTACGTAGGTTTCTATCTAGTTCTGGTTCTCACTCCTAACAGTAGGGAAATGCTGGACATTGCCCTGATAAGTTCAGACTTCGCCGACTACCTAGGGACTGGTTTGTATCTCACGAGTGTTCCTTCTCGGATCATAGATACATTACCTTTGATATTGACATGGCAGATTCTCCAAACAGAGAGAACCTTTTGATCAATAGGAAAAACTCTAATTGGTCCCTCTTCAGGGAAAAATTTCAATTCTATCTGTCCGAGACTCCCCCAACCATTATAACCCAATGGCGCGGCGTATAAATCGGCGGCCATATCTTCGGTAAAACACTGTACCTACAGGGGTAAGCCCACACTGTCTTGGTGGAATCAGGAGATTGATGATCTCCACCGTTACAGTCACTTTATAAGGCCAAAAAGAAGAAACTTAAATGCGCTGTTAGGCGCCCGATTGAGCGCAAGGGAGCTTCGTTGAGGGACTACTGCGCGAGCATGGAATCATCTGCCGAGACTAGCCGTCTTAGTGAAATACTAAGTTCCACATATAAATTTCTCGATTTCATTCCGCTGCCTGACTTGTGCTTATTCTTGACACTCACTTTTAGGATAGTGTCACCTTTGAAGGTCCAGTTTTCTATCAGATAAATAAACCCTAATTCTAGCCACAAGCCGTTTGTAGTGGGCTGTTAGATCCTTTGAACCATTCAAGCCCCAGGATGTAATGTAATGTATTAATGAAGACATGTTGATCATTTATTGTAAACAAAATAAACTAAATTTGAAAATAGGCCAAACAAAGAACAAACAAGAGTCAACAATCTTTAAAAAAGCAAAGTACGAATAAACTGTCGTGTTAAGATAGGTCAGTACCGAACTTTGTTCGATATTTTAGTGCAATCTGATATCTTATTGCACTTTTATTGAGTCAATATTCGATTACAATATTTTAAGTGTTTAGATATAACAATATACGCAGTTCAGCTGCTTATTCAACATTAATTTGACAGCTGGTAAACAAAACAGCTGGTTGTTTCAACAACATTGTTTTTGTTTTTTTTTGTCGTTGTTGATATTTGAGTTGAGTACTGAACGTACTTATGACAGTGTAAGTTTTAATCAATATTATAACAATTTATGAATTAATGGAGCAATAATTAATTGACATTTTATATGAAATATTGAGATCAATAATGCCGTTTATTGCGATTTACTCAATATAAGTGCATGTCTGAACATAGTATAAAAACCCAATGATTGCTCGCGTACAATACTTTGTAAGTTTGATAAAATATGAATCCTATGCAAAATTCCAAAATAATGTTATGATGCTTTGCAATGTAAATTATAAATATGTTTAAGTTTAGAAAATATGTTTAAGTTTAGAAAATAGAAATTCTCATTGTTAGTATTTAAGCGAGAAGTTTTTAATACATGACAAGGATACGCTTTTGAACTTCAAACAAGATAAAGAACGTTGTTTGACTTTCATTACATGGCGATCATTGCTCTAAATTGTATACAATAGCATGACTGTTATAATCTAAATACAAGAGCAACAGGCGATAGAGCTTATGCTTACCTGGAAGATATCAGGATCAGCTATTCATATTTTTGTTTTAAGAAAAATCCTTATGAGTGAATCCTGGGAAGACATATTGAGGAACCTCGAAGAAGCTGAAGCACGCTGGGCTCAGTTACTCAAAGAAGGACGTGTAGATGAGAAGCCAACAATACTGAATGCAGGCCCGAAACCAATAAAATTAAAAAGAAATAAGAAACAGGAACCGGCGATACCAATATTTCCACTACCAAACACAAGGAAGTCACGGGGAGGAATCGTAAATAGAAAAAAAAAAAAGAATTAAGAGCACTGCTGGACATGGTCCACAATATGACACAGTAAACAGAGAGAAATTAAACTATAAAATTGAAAAAATCAAAATAGAAATAAGAACATTAAAAAAGAATAAACAAAATATGAACAAATAAACAAGTATGAAAAAATTAATCAGGGATGTCATAGAATCCAAGTCGGTTTTGTCTTTTGTCGTTTTTGAAAACCAAAATTTTATTCATTTGGTGTCACAAAACCAAGTTCGAAACAGCTGTTGTTTACATTTGTGTATTTATTTACAATTTTGATTAAATTTTTTTTGACAAAATATAAAGTATTTTTATTAAAAATTTCTGTTTTTGTTAAAATAATAAAAAACAAATCTTTTTAAATAAATAAATAAAAAAAATTAGTACTGCTGTTATCGCAAAGATCTGTTGGAAATGACTCTAGCATATCTCTGGGTAGAAGCACAGTTTCTAGAATTTTAGACGATTATGGAGCGGTTCATTTGCCGTCAGTGGGTGCTGGGTGCAGCTAGAAACGAACTCCAACGATAAGCAAAGATCAAGGGACTCTTTCTTTAATAAATTTACTGACTGAAGGGATTAGTCACGAGAACGGACTACAAAATTATTGGGAGATTGTGGGTATGGCATTGAGCCCTTTTTGTTAACGTCATACAGAGATCCAAGCCACAACTCGAAGGAATATAAATTCAATATGGCTCATGTATCGGCACGTAATATTGTGGAAAGAACAATAGAAGTGTTTAAGAGTCGATTCCGTTGCTAATGAGCACAGTAGTATGTTTATGGGGTTTCTAGGGCACTTTTCCCATACAAATTTTGGAGCATGCCTACGCTACAGTCGGTCACATTAGCTTGGTGATAGGTTTGTAACATGTAATGTATGTGATAGTGTTTTTCTATACAAGATGTACACCTGCATGATAGTTTTAAGGGTTAGTTGGTCGTGTAGTTGTTTTTATTTATATTGCTTTTGGATTCATTGGACGGACAGAATGAGTGCGTGTAACATTTTTAAAGTGTTTGGTTGGCCATCCTTTGATTGTAAGTGAGTAAGTAGGTATGTATTGTTGAAGAAATAGAAATATAGTTGTACGGGTTGTTGTTGTTGTATTTTTATGTTAGAAGGATCTTTAATTTTAAACTGATAAGAAAGGGTAGGTTGGTTGTGTGGTTGTTTTTTTATTTTTTGTAAGATTTAATGTTGAAGAAATAGAAAAGGAATGTACATCTGTGTGATCGGCTTCTTCTTATTCCTTTTACTTGTATTGCTTTGTATTGCTTTTGAAATCATTGGGCGGACAGAATGAGTGCGTGCACTTTTCTTGCCATATAGGGTATCGTAAACTCATGTTGTCGACTTATACAATGTTATGCTTTTGTTTATTCTTATTTTAATTTTTTTTTTGTACACCTAAATGGAAATATAGTTACACGTGTTGTTTTTGTTTTTTATGCTATAAGGATTTTTTAAGTTGTTATCCGTGATGATTTTCTTAAATAGGTAGGTAGGTATTGTTGAAGAAATAGAAATATAGTTGCATGTGGTTTTGTTTTTTTTGTGTTAGAAGGATCTTTAATTTTAAAATATCCAACTGTATTGCACGATCATAGTCAAATGCTGTAAACAAACAGTACGAGTACTTATCATATTTGTTTTCTTAATAATTAGTTCAAAAAGAATGTTTTTATAAGGTAATCAATTTTTAAAACACTTGACAAAGAATTTTGGATGTGGTTTATTTTATTACTTTTTTTTGTACACCGAAATGGAAATATAGTTACACGTGTTGTTGTTGTTTTTTTTGCACTTGATCTCTGGATGGACGATAAGTTCCACGATGAACTTTTAAGAGGTTTGAAGCATTACTCGTAAAATATGTATTGAAATAATGCTACATATTTTAATGGAAGGGCGATTTAATTGATGTCTTCCCTGAAGGGAGGATAGTTCCTGTTGGGGAAATATTAAATTTGTCGAGGATGGTGTTCTCTTAAATAATAAGAAATATTATATATTATTCAAATCTTTCACGGGATGTGATATAGAAATAAAAAAAAAATAAAGATAATTAAAAATTAAAAAACTAATTAAAACTAGCTTGCTAGCTAGTACAGCTGGTATAGCTGGCTAGTACAGCTGGTATAGCTGGCTAGTACAGCTAGTATAGCTGGCTAGTATAGCTGGCTAGTACAGTACCAGCTGTACTAGCTAGCAAGCTATACCAACTGTACTAGCTGGTGCAGCAAGCTGTACTAGCGCTGCTTCAGTGTTTCATACGAAGAGGTATGAAAGTAACAAAAAATGGTTATACAGTTAAAACAAAAAACTTAATCAGTGTAAGATTGGAAGAAGATATAGGCCCAAGACATCAAGCAAATCGTGATCAAGTATAAATCAGATCGTAAGCACATATAAAGCAGATCGTGAGCAGATAACAAGCAGTTCATTAGCAGATAGCAGGCAGATCATAACCAGATAGCAAGCAGTTCGTAAGCAAATAGCAGGCAGATCATAACCAGATAGCAGGCAGATCATAACCAGATACAAAGCAGATCGTAACCAGATACAAAGCAGATCGTTAGCAGATACAAAGCAGATCGTGAACTGATAGCAAGCAGATCATAACCAGATAGCAGACAGATCATAACCAGATACAAAGCAGATCGTAACCAGATACAAAGCAGGTCGTGAACTGATAGCAAGCAGATCAAAATTAATATAAAAAAATTATTATAATGCCAACAAATTATCATAATAAAATGTTAGAAGATCTTGTAAAGACAAGAGCTGTTCTGAAGGAAAAGTTTAAAAATATTAAACTGAATCAAATAGATAGAGTTAATTTATTAGAAGATACCTTTCAACCAATAACAAAACCACTTAAAAAAATCATCAGAAAACTTAAAGATAAACATAAGGATATGTATATAGACAACACTATTGATGATGACGATGATTATAAGATGTAAATGATGATAATGAAATCATCGGAAAACTTGAAGATAAACATAAGACAACACTTTTGATGGCGACGATGATAATGATGACGTAAATGGTGATAATAAAAACATAGGAAAACTTGAACATAAGCATAAGGATATAGACAGCACTATTGATGATGACGGTGATTATTATGACGCAAATGGTGATAATAACGATTTTCAATATGAAAATATGTCAACTGATGACAATGATGATGAAGAAAACTATGGTCATAATAGACCTGTATCAAGTACATGTATCAAAAACTTGAAAAGAAAACAAAGTTTAAAGCTGACGAAAAACTCTCCATTATTTGAAAATATTCAATTACTTACTGATAATAAGCAATTGGATAAAATTTATGGCTTTAATCAGGATGCAGACGGGGAGATATGGCAAGGAAAAATTAATATCTAATGGAGATAATACTATGCAGATAGGAAATATGAAATTGAAAATGACACCTGGATTATTTCAACTAGTATTTCATGCAAAACCTCTCCATTATACTAAAAATGATTTGAAAAAATATAAAGAGATTTTAATTCATACTAATGCACATAAACGTCGCTATGAGCGTAATGAACAAGTGAAAGGAACACGAGCATTCAAATACATACGAATAATTAAACATTTACTCAAAACAACAACAAAAATTTCAACAAAAGGCAGCGGTTTAATGCTAAAATCTCTAGATAATCGGAAATCAAACTATATACATTGGGATGATCCTAATGAACTAGTTGACAGACTACGTTTACTTCTTTCATCGGAAGGTGCTGGTCACAGCAATCATCAAAACGAAATAATTTCTATTATCGAAGAACTTAAAGAGTCTAACATAATTTATTAGAAGAGTGAAAGAGATGTCTTATATTAATAAATTTGGATAGAGTTTTTATAGACATAATTATAAAAACAAAAAAAAAATGTAAACAAAAAAAAATATATAGCACAAATATACATATGATTATCTAGCTGATCAAATAAATAATTTAAACATTGAGGTAGAAACTGTTTATCAAAAAAATGACAATGACAAAAAATAAAAATAAAATAGACAAAACCACACACGACGAAAATATATCGCACTAACAAAATCCAACAAACAAAAACAATTTTTGTTTTTAAGGTATAAAGTAGACCTATATCAGGTTTAAAGCAGATCGTAAGTAGATAGCAGGCAGATCGTGAACACATATAAAGCAGATATCATATCAAAAAAAATTAACATACTGAAACAGTGATCGTATAAATTTGGTGCATATATAAGAAATCATCTTGATTTCAGTTATTTTTGCGAAGAGGTATAAAAGTAACGAAAAAAAAGAAACTGTTTTAATCTACAGTCAAAACAAAAACCCAGTCAGTGTAAGATGGGAAGAGGATTTGTAAACATCTGCCTGGTTATCAGTTTAGCGGACCTGGTACAAAACTTGAAAAACGTTTAGCAAGAGGAGATAAGGGTATAAATTTATTAGACGCAGCTTGTAAAGAACACGACATTGCATACTCACAATCAAAAGATATAGACACAAGACATCAAGCAGATCAAATATTAGCTGAAAAGGCCTGGAAACGAGTTAAATCTAAAGATAGTGATATTAAAGAACGTGCTAACGCGTAGTTTGTGACAAACGCTATGAAAGCTAAAGTGAAATTTGGATTAGGTTTGAAGGAGCAGAGGCATAAGAAAACAAAGAATATAAAAAGAAGGATAAAAGAATTTCTTCCACTTATTCCTGTACTAACAGCATTGTCAGCGCTTGGTGGTTTAGCAAGTGGAGGATCCGCTATTGTCAAAGCAGTAAATGCTATCAGAAATGGAAAAGAACAATTGGCGGAAGCTAACCGTCACAATAGATATATGGAATCAATTGCAATGGGTAAAGGATTATATCTCAAACCATATAAAACTGGATATGCTCTCTAATATAGTCCAGCTCCAAAAAACTACTAGATAACCTACCCAATCGCCCGCTAACAGATTTGGATTTGAAAAAATATGGAAAACATCTCAAACATTTTAGGGGTGTTTAAATAATAGAAGAAGTTAAAATATATATAAAAAAATTAACATCTACTGTTTTCAGTACGATCCTGAACACAAGAGGTATATAGACACCATTGCTGAAATAAATAACTCCAAAACGGGAGAGGTTATATTTACGAGCGATCTTCAAATCATATAAATATTAAAACCATCAACATAAAAGGTTATTAACAAACTCTACACATGAGCATGCAGTAGTAGTAGATTAACATACAATGATTTTAAAGGAAATATACAACTTTTAAAATTATTCTCGCACATGATTTCTGATGCAGATAAAACGAAACTCATCAACATACAAACACAACTGGAGTATGTAGACAACCTAAAAAGAATAAAAAATAAGCATGGTGAACATTTCGAGGATTGCGTATGGTCGAACGAAAACAGCACATGCGGTCCTGACTCCTGCCCCTGTATATTTTATAAACATAGCCTATATCAAGCCTGAAAATGAAGCTAAAAATATAATTAATTTTTATAATCTTACTAAATGTAAAAATTGTGTTTTCAATAAATTGTAATCTACAATAAAATGCAAACCGAAGAAATTGTATAATAAATGAAGAAAAATCTTAACCACATCTGAAATCTTTGTTTAGTTAATTAAAATAAAATAACTAATTTCTTTTAATTAATCTATTATATAATTTTATTTATTTAAAACCTGAAAAAATAAAAAAAAATGAAAAAAAAGACCTTGAACTGAAAAAAAGAAATCCTCAACAATAAAAAGACATTTTTTTAATCTGAAATCAAGACGATTTCCTATATATTTTATTTATTTAAAACCTGAAAAAAAACTGAAAAAAAGAAATCCCTCAACAAATAAAAACACATTTTTTTAATTTTTAATTATCTTTATTTTTTTTATTTCTATATCACATCCCGTGAAAGATTTAAATAATATATAATATTTCTTATTATATAAGAGAACACCATCCTCGACAAATTTAATATTTCCCCAACAGGAACTATCCTCTCCTTCAGGGAAGACATCAATTAAATCGCCCTTCCATTAAAATATGTAGCATTTTTTCAATACATATTTTACAAGGAATGCTTCAAAAAGTGGTTTGAAGCATTTACTCGTCTTTAAATTTAATAGGAACGCCTTAGCTCTTAAAAGTTCATCGTGGAACTTATCGTCCATCCAGAGATCAACCAGTTTCAATTGGCAAACGCAGTTGTTGTTTTCAGAATCCATTTTTTCTTTTTCGTTTCGCTTTTTAAAATGATAAGTGTAGTTATTTTTAAAATAGGAATGAGTTCTAAATTCTAAAAAAAGGCAATTTATACTCTGGAATGTAGGTAAAGGGGTAATACATTTTAGAAGTAATGGAGAGTAAATACACAAAAAAATATATAAAAACAGATATCCCACATTTGACCTCCCATTGTTATTGTTTTCAGCAACAGTGTGTCGTTATCCCACATTTGACCATGATCGTGCATTACAGTTGGATATTTTAAAAATAAAGATCCGTATAGTGCAAAAAAAAACAACAACAACACGTGTAACTATATTTCCATTTAGGTGTACAAAAAAAAGTAATAAAATAAACCACATCCAAAATTCTTTGTCAAGTGTTTTAAAAATTGATTACCTTATAAAAACATTCTTTTTGAACTAATTATTAGGAAAACAAATATGATAAGTACTCGCACTGTTTGTTTACAACATTTGACTATGATCGTGCAATACAGTTGGATATTTTAAAATTAAAGATCCTTCTAACACAAAAAAAACAAAACCACATGCAACTATATTTCTATTTCTTCAACAATACCTACCTACCTACTTAAGAAAATCATCACGGATAACAACTTAAAAAATCCTTATAGCATAAAAAACAAAAACAACACGTGTAACTATATTACCATTTAGGTGTACAAAAAAAAAAATAAAATAAGAATAAACAAAAGCATAACATTGTATAAGTCGACAACATGAGTTTACGATACCCTATATCGCAAGAAAAGTGCACGCACTCATTCTGTCCGTCCAATGATTTCAAAAGCAGTACAAGTAAAAGGAATAAGAAGAAGCCGATCACACAGATGTACATTCCTTTTCTATTTCTTCAACATTAAATCTTACAAAAAATAAAAAAACAACCACACAACCAACCTACCCTTTCTTATCAGTTTAAAATTAAAGATCCTTCTAACATAAAAATACAACAACAACAACCCGTACAACTATATTTCTATTTCTTCAACAATACATACCTACTTACTCACTTACAATCAAAGGATGGCCAACCAAACACTTTAAAAATGTTACACACACTCATTCTGTCCGTCCAATGAATCCAAAAGCAATATAAATAAAAACAACTACACAACCAACTAACCCTTAAAACTATCATGCAGGTGTACATCTTGTATAGAAAAACACTATCACATACATTACATGTTACAAACCTATCACCAAGCTAATGTGACCGACTGTAGCGTAGGCATGCTCCAAAATTTGTATGGGAAAAGTGCCCTAGAAACCCCATAAACATACTACTGAGCACATTACATTACCATCCGGAAAAGGCAGTATGAATTATAAGTTCCTGCTGCGTTCTGTACAACATTTGCAGGAGCTATAATTTGCAAACCAGTAAGGATGAGCGGACTTTATCATTAACTGATAGTGAAGACAATGTTATTTTGTCATCAAGCACGTCTCTGTAAAGTGAAGGTCAGAGAATCAGAGACGAAATAGCCAACACCTTATAAAAAATTGAGAAAATAAAAGCTATTTATAAAGTAAAATTAAAGTTGTTTTGATTTCATTTAGAAAAAAATATTTTAGAAAAAAAAAACAAAAGAGCGCAAATGAAAACCGAGAGCTGTTAGCTGCTTGGTTTATTTTCAATAACAAAACCGATAACAAGACATTATGCGACACCTAAAACCGATACTTATTCAAGTTCGAAACAAAACCAATAATCTTGGATTGTATGACACCAAATTAATTTTTGTGTCGTTTTCAAATCCAATTCCGACATTGTTGGATTCTGTGACATCCCTGAATAGCTGCATTTTTGCTTTTAATAGCTACAATAAACATATATGTATATCTGTGTTGTGGATAAAAATAAGCATAACAAGTGTTATAGAAAATGGTGTCGAAAAAGTAAACAATATCATAGAAGAACAAATTAGAAATCTTCCTAAATCAAAAGACTTTTTTTCTTTTTTAAATAAATAATGTAATGAATTTAAAATACTTAGAACAAATAATAACAAATGCCAAAAAATCATTAGGAAGACCTTACACTTTAGAAACTATAAACGAAAAAAAACTCGATATAGAAAGAATCGAAAAAGATTTAAAAAAAGTTTATCTAGAAGAAACTGAAAAACTAACAATAGTAGAAAAGTTTACTAGACTAAAAGAAGAAGCCCTCGAATTATTAGAACTACATAGCAAAAAGAAAGGCAACACAATGACGAACCTAGACGTTAATGAGTTATATTTGATCACAAAATTAGTACCAAAATTCACAGGAAGATCTGATGAACTTAATAATTTCATTACATATCTTGAGATAGTAACCTTGACAATACCCCTGAAAAAATTGCATCTTTCTTCAATTTCATTTTTAAAACCCGACTAGATCTAAAAGTACAAAATAGAGTTAAACAAATATCTGTACCAACATCAATCACAGAGTTAATAACAAATCTAAAAACTACATATAAAACACTGAAAACATCAAAAACAATTCTAAATGAATTGAATCGAACAATTGAAAGGGATGGAAACGTAATAGGATGTGGAACAAAAATAGAAAACTTAATTATAGAACTGAATAAAATCCAAATAGCAAAAGAAGGTGAAGTTAACAGAAACAATATAATTAATATAAATAACTAGCTGACCCGACAGACGTTGTCCTGTCCAAATTAGAAAAAATGTTTGTGTTCGATTTGTGAATTTGTGAGAAGCTGTTTGAATTGTGTAAAAATAGTGAAAAAGAGAAAAACCACGTACTTTTAAATGATAATTTTTATTTATGTAGGTTTGAGGTGTGTTTAAATTACATTTGATTTGGAATTACCCGGATTACCGCCTCACAATCTCCAACTGAAAGTCGGATCGGTAATCATAATGTTACGATACATAAACCAACCACGTCTTTGTAATGGCACCCGACTTGCGGTAAAAACCTGATGAATAACGTCATCGAAGCAACAATACTTAAAGGCAAGTACAAAGGAGAAAACGTTTTGTTACCACGGATCCCAATGGCTCTGACCGACATGCCATTCGATTTTAAACGATTGCAGTTTCCAGTACGGCTTGCATTCGCTATGACAATTAATAAATCTCAAGGGCTGTCATTGCGTGTTTGCGGCATTAACCTTGAAAATCCATGCTTCTCGCATGGTCAATTGTATGTCGCCTGTTTCCGTGTCGGAACACCATCAGCATTATTTATTTATGCGCCAGGCAACAAAACTAAAAATGTCGTGTATCATAAAGCATTGCAATGAAGGAAACTACGATATCACTGCAAAGCAACAGAAAAAAGTATTTCTTTATTTTAATTGGTTCGATCTTTCAATCAAAATGTAAATATAACACCATATTGTACATATTTTCAAATCAAATGTAATTTAAACACACCTCAAACCTACATAAATAAAAATTATCATTTAAAAGTACGTGGTTTTTCTCTTTTTCACTATTTTTACACAATTCAAACAGCTTCTCACAAATTCACAAATCGAACACAAACATTTTTTCTAATTTGGACAGGACAACGTCTGTCGGGTCAGCTAGTATGTACATAAAATTACCCGACGATTTAATAAAAGTGGGCGAATAAGTGGGAGTATCAGTGGGCGTTTACAATTTTTCTTTCTGTAAGTAACTTTTGTAAACTATTGAGAACATTTTAAAAAAAATAATACAAATCCGTCCAAACGTTCCAAGATTTTAGATAAATCGAAAAAAAGTGGGCGTGGTCAATTATTCTTTCAGTAAAACTTTAAATTTGATTACTACGAACATGTTTTAAAAAATTTAGCCAAATCGGTGCAGCCGTTTTCCAATTTTAGATAAATCGAAAAAAGTGGGCGTGGTAAATTTTTCTTTCAGTAAAAATTTAAATTAGATTACAACGACCATTTAAATAAAAGATTAGCCATATCGGTGCAGCCGTTTTCCGATTTTAGATAAATCAAAAAAAGTGGGCGTAAAAGTGGGCGTGGTAAATTTTTCTTTCCGTAAAAACCTAAGTTGGACTATGACGAACATTTCAGTAAAAAAATTGTCCAAATCGGTCTAGCCGTTCTCAACTGATGCAATTACCAACGAACGACAATTGATTTTTATTTATATAGATAGAAGAAGATAGATAAAATAGCATTCAATGCATTTATGAACGGTTTAAGAGGTCAACAAATTATAACGAAAATTGATGCAAGTCAAGTCAAAACATTCACCGAAGCAGTGAAAATAGCTGAACAATTTGCATCAAGAACTGTTCAGAAACAAGTATTTCATCAGAAAATACAACCTAACAACATGTATCATCAACAACAAAGATGCAAAAAATGTGGTGCAAGTCGTGGAAATACATAGATAACCTGCTGATGGAATGCAATGTCACACCTGCAGAAGATACAACCACTTTTCAAAGATGTGATTTTCGAGAGTACAACGGAATGGTACAACCAATAACAACAATAATAATGCCAGGTACAATAATAACCAAAGATCCAATGACCAAAGAAATAAAAATCAAAGACAGTATGACCATGACCAAATGAGAGGAAATAACTATAACAATAACAGAAACCGCAAAATACAAATAGTAGGCAATGATTTTCCAATGAATACCGACGGAAGTTTAGGAAGAGATTTTTTAACTACATATAGATGTAACATATGTATGTTACGACATTTACGCACTAACATTCAACAAAAACAATGACACTGTGATGAAAATAAGTGATACAAATAAGGAAACCATCACATCAATATTAAGAAAATACCCAAAGTGTATTTCACATGGAAGGTGAGCATTTAACAACTAACAACTTTTATAAACAAATAATAGAAATACATGATAAAAGCCCAGTATATATAAAGAACTACCGTCTACCACAAGCATTCACAAGCATAAAATCTTTTATAGAATGACATTATTGTACCATCCGTTAGCCCATACAACGCTCCACTTTTATTAGTGCCAAATAAGGGACAAACCGATTTAAAGAAATGGAGATTGGTTGTTGATTACAGAAAGCTTAATGACAAAATTGTAAATGACAAATTTCCTTTGACTCGTTTGGACGACATGCTAGATAAATTGGGCAGAGCAAAATATTTTTCAACTTTATACATGACGAGCTATCTCCACCAGATAGAGTTGGTCATCAATCTCGACCATATACAGCATTTTCAACACCTAATGGACATTATCAATACACAAGATTACCATTTGATTTAAAAATATCATCAAACAGCTTTCAGCGTATGTTAACAATAGCTTTATCAGGTTTGGAACATGAAGCTTTCCTATATGTTGGCGACATAATAATAGTTTTTAGCTGTAGTCTTAAACATCATAAAACAAATCTCGTAAAGATACTCGATAGATTACAACGATATAATTTGAAATTTAATGCAAGCAAATTTTGTTTTTTAAAATCAGAAATGGCATATCCTGGACATTTAATAACACCAGACGGAATAAAATCTGATACAGAAAAATTTGAAGCAATAACAAAATACCCAGTACCAAAGAACACTGACGAAGTAAGAAGATTTGTAGCATTTTGCAACTATTTATGATAAACGTTTTGTGGAGGGTTTTGCAGAAATAACAAGTTGTCTAAATTCTCTAAATTCTTTGCAAGTCGATCACTTAATAAACATGAAAAAAATAAGCCAGTAATTGAAAAAGAACTACATTGGGGTATGTAATTTTTTAGACCTTAACCTTTATGGTAGAAAATTTAATGTTGTTACAGACCACCGTCCTTTGGTTGCGTTGTTTTCACATAAAAACCCAAGCTCAAAATGATCGATCAAACTATCGATTTCAAGATAATATACAAGGAAGGGAGTAAAAACACAATGCATTGTCAAGAATACAACTAAACTCCGAAATGTTACAATCAATGATTTCCGAGAAGATTGAAAAAATCACTAGTGATAACCAAAAACATGCAAAGAAAAATGATTCAAAATGAGGAAATAAAAAATAAGAAAAATATCAAGAAAAATGAAAAGTGTAGAATTAGATCCAAAGAAAATGGTAATGTAGATCCCTTAGAGTTTGATCAACTCAAGGTTTAGGACTTCACATCCATAAATGATATTAAACAAGCGAGAAAATTGAAATTTTTTCTGGAAAAGTCGACAAAAGAGATAAAAATTGAAAATGATTCTGTTCTAAATGAAACACGCGTCAAATGTAGCGATAATCCCTATTATTTAGATAATATGTTGGAGAAACTACATTCTGTTTTAGTCAGAACAAATTGTACAAAATTCGTACAAGAGAAAGGTGACGAAATATTAAAAAAAAAAATAAAAGTAGAGAAATTTAAAGAGAAAATAAACAAGAATAAAGAAAATGAAGTAAGAATATTGTTATACTCGTATAGTAATCCTCAAAGAATAACAGATGTAAAAAAGAAAGCATGAATTAATTGAATTGTATCACAGTACACCATGTGAGGGACATTTTGGAATAAGACAGACTTTGATAAAATTAAAACAAAAATACATATGGAAAAATATGTTTAAAATGGTAAACAAAATACCTTTCAGAATGTAATCTGTGTCAAAGAAACAAACAAATAAGACATACCAAGGAACCACTATGCTTAACAGATACGCCAAAAGTTTTTCCACTATAGTAATAGATACAGTTGGAGACCTTCTTTGAGACCTTCTGAACACTATCGCTAAGCCAAGTCAATTGCAAAATGTTTAACAGAAAATCTAATATTGAAAATACTTAAAACATTAAAATCAAATAGAGGTACAGAATTTGTAAATGAATTAATGAAAGAAATATGTTCTTTATTAAAAAAAAGAACACAAAATTTCAACACCATATCATCACGAAACTCTTGGTACAGTAGAGAGAAATCATAGAGTTTTAAATGAATACTTTTTGTCATTTGTAAATGATGATAATTGGAGTGATTGGATACCCTATTATACTTTTCTTATAATATAACACCTCACGTAGATACAAACAAACTACTCACCATTTGAGTTGGTTTTTGGTAAAATATCAGAACTTCCTGGTAAAAATATAATGACCGACAATACAGTATATGATTTGGACAATTATGCTAAAGAATTAAAATTAAGATTAAAGAATTCATTGGAAAATGCTAGAAAAATTATAGAAACTACAAAAAGTAATAGAAGTTCAAAGTCGTATACAAAAATGAATAGCATAGATCTTAGTATAGGAGACTTTATAAGGCCAAAAAGAAGGAACTTAAATGCGCTGTTAGGCGCCCGATTGAGCGCAAGAGAGCTTCGTTGAGGGACTACTCCGCGAGCGTGGAATCATCTGCCGAGACTAGCCGTCTTAGTGAAATACTAAGTTCCACATATAAATTTCTCGATTTCATTCCGCTGCCTGACTTGTGCTTATTCTTGACACTCACTTTTAGGATAGTGTAACCTTTGAGGGTCCAGTTTTCTATCAGATAAATGAACCCTAATTCTAGCCACAAGCCGTTTGTAGTGGGCTGTTAGATCCTTTGAACCATTCAAGCCCCAGGATGTAATGTAATGTATTAATGAAGACATGTTGATCATTTATTGTAAACAAAATAAACTAAATTTGAAAATAGGCTAAACAAAGAACAAACAAGAGTCAACAATCTTTAAAAAAGCAAAGTACGAATAAACTGTCGTGTTAAGATAGGTCAGTACCGAACTTTGTTCGATATTTTAGTGCAATCTGATATCTTATTGCACTTTTATTGAGTCAATATTCGATTACAATATTTTAAGTGTTTAGACATAACAATATACGCAGTTCAGCTGCTTATTCAATATTAATTTGACAGCTGGTAAACAAAACAGCTGGTTGTTTCAATAACATTGTTTTTTTTTTTTTTTTGTTTGTCGTTGTTGATATTTGAGTTGTCAAATATCAATAGAAAGTGTTCCGAAAATTGAAATATGCTCACTGAACGTACTTATGACAGTGAAAGTTTTAATCAATATTATAACAATTTATGAATTTATTGAGCAATAATTAATTGACATTTTATATGAAATATTGAGATCAATAATGCCGTTTATTGCGATTTACTCAATATAAGTGCATGTCTGAACATAGTATAAAAACCCAATGATTTCTTGCGTACAATACTTTGTAAGTTTGATAAAATATGAATCCTATGCAAAATTCCAAAATAATGTTATGATACTTTGCAATGTAAATTATAAATATGTTTCAGTTTAGAAAATATGTTTATGTTTAAGTTTAGAAAATAGAAATTCTCTTTGTTAGTATTTAAGCGAGAAGTTTTTAATACATGACAAGGATACGCTTTAGAACTTCAAACAAGATAAATTGTATACAATAGCATGACTGTTATAATCTAAATACAAGAGCAACAGGCGATAGAGCTTATGCTTACCTGGAAGATATCAGGATCAGCTATTCATATTTTTGTTTTAAGAAAAATCCTTATGAGTGAATCCTGGGAAGACATATTGAGGAACCTCGAAGAAGCTGAAGCACGCTGGGCTCAGTTACTCAAAGAAGGACGTGTAGATGAGAAGCCAACAATACTGAATGCAGGCCCGAAACCAATAAAATTAAAAAGAAATAAGAAACAGGAACCGGCGATACCGATATTTCCACTACCAAACACAAGGAAGACACGGGGAGGAATCGTAAATAGAAAAAAAAAAAAGAATTAAGAACACTGCTGGACATGGTCCACAATATGACACAGTAAACAGAGAGAAATTAAACTATAAAATTGAAAAAATCAAAATAGAAATAAGAACATTAAAAAAGAATAAACAAAATATGAACAAATAAACAAGTATGAAAAAATTAATCAGGGATGTCATAGAATCCAAGTCGGTTTTGTCTTTTGTCGTTTTTGAAAACCAAAATTGGATTCATTTGGTGTCACAAAACCAAATTCGAAACAGCTGTTGTTTACATTTGTGTATTTATTTACAATTTTTATTAAATTTTTTTTGACAAAATATAAAGTAATTTTATTAAAAATTTCTGTTTTTGTTAAAATAATAAAAAAAAATCTTTTTAAATAAATAAATAAAAAAATTAGTACTGCTGTTATCGCAAAGATCTGTTGGAAATGACTCTAGCATATCTCTGGGTAGAAGCACAGTTTCTAGAATTTTAGACGATTATGGAGCGGTTCATTTGCCGTCAGTGGGTGCAGCTAGAAACGAACTCCAACGATAAGCAAAGATCAAGGGACTATTACTTTAATAAATTTACTGACTGAAGGGATTAGTCAGGAGAACGGACAACAAAATTATTGGGAGATTGTGGGTATGGCATTGAGCCCTTTTTGTTAACGTCATACAGAGATCCAAGCCACAACTCGAAGGAATATAAATTCAATATGGCTCATGTATCGGCACGTAATATTGTGGAAAGAACAATAGAAGTGTTTAAGAGTCGATTCGGTTGCTAATGAGCACATTACATTACCATCCGGAAAAGGCAGTATGAATTATAAGTTCCTGCTGCGTTCTGCACAACATTTGCAGGAGCTATAATTTGCAAACCAGTAAGGATGAGCGGACTTTATCATTAACTGATAGTGAAGTCGCCGTAGTCTAGTAGGTAGTGTGTTGGCTTATTAGACTGAAGGCCCGAGTTCGAATCCCAGGTCAGAAAACGAAATATGAAAATATTTCTTCGGCGACTTCCTCTCAGCAGATTTCTGGCAAAAACTCTGAGAGTAAATAAAATTGCCATGAAAAGCTTCTCAAAAAACTGTCGTTCGGAGTCGACTTTAAACTGTAGGTCCCGCCACTCATGTATAAAATTAACGCACACAACATAAGTGGTGTGAGAAGCTAGGTCGTAATCCTAACTGAAGGGTTGTAATGACCAATTATGTATGTGATAGTGAAGACAATGTTATTTTGTCATCAAGCACGTCTCTGAAAAGTGAAGGTCAGAGAATCAGAGACGAAATAGCCAACACCTTATAAAAAATTGAGAAAATAAAAGCTATTTATAAAGTAAAATTAAAGTTGTTTTGATTTCATATAAAAAAAAATATTTTAGAAAAAAAAAACAAAAGAGCGCAAATGAAAACCGAGAGCTGTTAGCTGCTTGGTTTATTTTCAATAACAAAACCGATAACAAGACATTATGCGACACCTAAAACCGATACTTATTCAAGTTCGAAAACAAAACCAATAATCTTGGATTGTATGACACCAAATTAATTTTTGTGTCGTTTTCAAATCCAATTCCGACATTGTTGGATTCTGTGACATCCCTGAATAGCTGCATTTTTACTTTTAATAGCTACAATAAACATATATGTATATCTGTGTTGTGGATAAAAATAAGCATAACAAGTGTTATAGAAAATGGTGTAGAAAAAGTAAACAATATCATAGAAGAACAAATTAGAAATCTTCCTAAATCAAAAGACTTTTTTTCTTTTTTAAATAAATAATGTAATGAATTTAAAATACTTAGAACAAATAATAACAAATGCCAAAAAATCATTAGGAAGACCTTACACTTTAGAAACTATAAACGAAAAAAAACTCGATATAGAAAGAATCGAAAAAGATTTAAAAAAAAGTTGATCTAGAAGAAACTGAAAAACTAACAATAGTAGAAAAGTTTACTAGACTAAAAGAAGAAGCCCTCGAATTATTAGAACTACATAGCAAAAAGAAAGGCAACACAATGACGAACCTAGACGTTAATGAGTTATATTTGATCACAAAATTAGTACCAAAATTCACAGGAAGATCTGATGAACTTAATAATTTCATTACAAATCTTGAGATAGTAACCTTGACAATACCCCTGAAAAAATTGCATCTTTCTTCAATTTCATTTTTAAAACCCGACTAGATCCAAAAGTACAAAATATCTGTACCAACATCAATCACAGAGTTAATAACAAATCTAAAAACTACATATAAAATACTGAAAACATCAAAAACAATTCTAAATGAATTGAATCGAACAATTGAAAGGGATGGAAACGTAATAGGATGTGCAACAAAAATAGAAAACTTAATTATAGAACTGAATAAAATCCAAATAGCAGAAGAAGGTGAAGTTAACAGAAATACTATAATTAATATTGTTACGAAAATGGAAATGGTGTTGTTAAAATAATAAACAAAAGCTCCAAAAACAACACAATGGAGTTGATCACGCATAAAAACAAAAGCTCCAAAAACAAAACAATGCAGTTGTTCACATGATCAACGAATGAGTAAGCATATAGCAACAAAAACAACAGTGCTTGTTTACAAGATCGATGAATAAACAAATATAGCAACAACGACTACGTATAAAAAATATAGCAGAAAGACAAACAAACAAAAACAACAACAACTCTGCCTGGACGAAAGTAAATAAGGTACACGAACAACAAAAATGGAAACAAGTTGTTTACATTTTTGGATTGTTCCCGAAGGTCGTCATCATCCTTCAAGGGCATTCATCACACTGTTGATCGAGTGATATAAAAGGCAAGATAAAGCGAGCAACGAGGATTCAGTTAGAATTCAGTCAATCGTGTATGAAGACACGTTATTCTCGGAGTTCGAGTGAAGTTAGTCGTGTGACGACGTCGCGTTGAATTAAGTGAGAATTCAACCAGTGGTGTGTGAAGTTAAGAGATCGAGTTATAATCCAGTCAGACTTGTGTGCAGACAAGTTGCGTGAAGAAAACAGTTGTTAGTGTGGTGCTTACAAAAAAGGTTGTGAGCAAAGAAGAATAACTAACAAGTGTTGTTGTTGCTTATAAAGAAAAGGTTATAAGCAGAGGAATATCACGAACAAGCACATATTGTGGAAATTATGATTGTATGCGTAGAATAAGTTCGAACAGTGGCACGAAAGTTGTGCAGAAAATAAAGAATTGAATTAAAATTAAACACAGATTTATTTTTATTTTATTTGCAATCTACGAGCTCATATTTTTAACGTTTTTAAAAGGTAAAAACCTAACAATTGGTGTCAGAAGTGGGATTGCAAAATTTAAAAATAAAAATAAATCAAGATGAAACTCGCCGAGTTAAGAGTGGAGCGGCTCAAACAAGAATTGAATAAATTAGCGCTACCAACTATGGGCACGAAGAATGAACTCCAGAGGCGGTTAAGGGAAGAACTTCGGAATCGTGGCATTGATGTAGATACTTACGACTTCGAAGACGAAGAAGAACGAGAACTACAAGCCCCTGCAACCCCTAGCGGTCTCGATATAAATTCGTTGCTAGCCGCTATGATGGAGAAAATGCAAGTAGAAAATCAAAAACTTCTGGCAGAGTCTCGGAAAGATAGTGAGCAAAGAATGGAAGCCATGCAACAAAAGATATTAGAAGCCTCTAGAGCCGAAAACCAGAAAGCGCAGGAAGAGAACAAAAACCTATTTTCAAAACTTGAAGACAAACTAGATGCGTATGATGAGACGCTAGATGAAATAATTGAGTCATTCGGCGGAAGAGTCGCCGAAGAGGTGTCAAGTTTAGAAGAGGCCGTTGACACGGAAGCAAGTAACTTGGAAGAGTCCGTGGAGGGCAAACTCGTCATGATGGAAGAGAAGAGCCTGCGACCGGAAGCAGTACAAGCCGAATCAGAAGGTACCGGCAGGATAGAAGCACCTTGCTTTGATGGTAGCTCACCCCTATCTGTATTTAAAGTCCAATTCGAGACGGAAGCAAACAGAAACGGATGGGACGATGAGGAGAGGGCATTGGAACTGGTTTTGGCGTTGAAAGGTGCCGCCGCTGAGACTCTAGTAAACATGTCAGCCAGCCGCAGAAACAACTACGATGATTTAATGGTGGCGTTACAGCGTGAATTTGGTGACGAGCACGAAAGAGAAATGTACCCTAAGGAGTTAAGGTGCCGTGCGAAAAAGGCTAATGATTCATTTCAAGCCTTTGCAATAAAGGACGAGAGTTTAGTGCAGCTCACATGCCCGGGAGAAAACCGTCCGCTGGTAGACAATTGTAAGACCGAGGCGTGTGAAAACGGCATACGCGCCGATGACGTCGGATTGGCGGTGTGGGCTGATACGAAGGCCACGGTCTCTCCAAAGATGGTCTCTCGTGCAGTCCACACCGCCAATCCGACGTCATCGGCGCGTATGCCGTTTTCACAGGAGACCGCTTGCACGATTTCTTCAGCAGAAGCAAGAAAAGCGCGAGGAGTGGAGGAAAAAGGACGCCTGTTCAGTAACATCAAGAAGTTGTTAAGGCAAGTTGTGGCCGAAGCAGGACGAAAGGTCAAGCTAAGGCGTCTCAACTGCGGAAAGAGCGGTCACGTCCCGAAGAAACTGGAACGCGCCACGAGGAAGGTCAAGATCCGATTCACCATCAAACGGGCGGGAGACCAGCCATCATCATCATCAGCGGGGCAAGTGCTGGTTTCCTAGGAGCGAGATCCCCACAAGGTCTAGTAAAGCGAAGTCGAGGTCAGCTGCACGATATAAGTCGGACGCATTTTTGGAGCGAATAACAACAGCAGGTCCTTTGTATTGCCAGAAACCGATATGTTCTCGTCGAGACGGATTACTTCAGCTAATGGCCGGAAGTGTATGCCATACCCAATCAAGAGGCGAACACAGTAGAAAAGGGTTTTTGTGAGCCACTGGGAATGCTGCTACTAGGTGCCAATAGAGCTACACTCCGAGGCAGAAGTTTCGAGCCAGCCGTATTCAGGGGAATGTGTGAGTCATACGGAATGGTAGAACAGTTGGGTCGAAACCTGTAGGAATACTTAAGAAAAAAAAAAGAAAATGATGAGCGAGCAGCAAAAAGGATTGCGGTGAACACATTCCGAGGTTTCTACTGGCGTATCCATCTGCGATGCATGATCCCACAGCTAGATCAACCGCCAAGGTTATTTACAGGAGAGGAGATAATGAGCCTATTCGGGACGAACAGGCTTAAGTGGGCGGCAGTGTTACGAAAATGGAAATGGTGTTGTTAAAATAATAAACAAAAGCTCCAAAAACAACACAATGGAGTTGATCACGCATAAAAACAAAAGCTCCAAAAACAAAACAATGCAGTTGTTCACATGATCAACGAATGAGTAAGCATATAGCAACAAAAACAACAGTGCTTGTTTACAAGATCGATGAATAAACAAATATAGCAACAACGACTGCGTATAAAAAATATAGCAGAAAGACAAACAAACAAAAACAACAACAACTCTGCCTGGACGAAAGTAAATGAGGTACACGAACAACAAAAATGGAAACAAGTTGTTTACATTTTTGGATTGTTCCCGAAGGTCGTCATCATCCTTCAAGGGCATTCATCACACTGTTGATCGAGTGATATAAAAGGCAAGATAAAGCGAGCAACGAGGATTCAGTTAGAATTCAGTCAGTCGTGTATGAAGACACGTTATTCTCGGAGTTCGAGTGAAGTTAGTCGGTTGACGACGTCGCGTTGAATTAAGTGAGAATTCAACCAGTGGTGTGTGAAGTTAAGAGATCGAGTTATAATCCAGTCAGACTTGTGTGCAGACAAGTTGCGTGAAGAAAACAGTTGTTAGTGTGGTGCTTACAAAAAAGGTTGTGAGCAAAGAAGAATAACTAACAAGTGTTGTTGTTGCTTATAAAGAAAAGGTTATAAGCAGAGGAATATCACGAACAAGCACATATTGTGGAAATTATGATTGTATGCGTAGAATAAGTTCGAACAGTGGCACGAAAGTTGTGCAGAAAATAAAGAATTGAATTAAAATTAAACACAGATTTATTTTTATTTTATTTGCAATCTACGAGCTCATATTTTTAACGTTTTTAAAAGGTAAAAACGTAACAATATAAATAATAAAATAGCATTCAATGCATTTATGAACGGTTTAAGAGGTCAACAAATTATAACGAAAATTGATGCAAGTCAAGTCAAAACATTCACCGAAGCAGTGAAAATAGCTGAACAATTTGCATCAAGAACTGTTCAGAAACAAGTACTTCATCAGAAAATACAACCTAACAACTTGTATCATCAACAACAAAGATGCAAAAAATGTGGTGCAAGTCATGGAAATACATAGATAACCTGCTGATGGAATGCAATGTCACACCTGCAGAAGATACAACCACTTTTCAAAGATGTGCTTTTCGAGAGTACAACGGAATGGTACAACCAATAACAACAATAATAATGCCAGGTACAATAATAACCAAAGATCCAATGACCAAAGAAATAAAAATCAAAGACAGTATGACCATGACCAAATGAGAGGAAATAACTATAACAATAACAGAAACCGCAAAATACAAATAGTAGGCAATGATTTTCCAATGAATACCGACGGAAGTTTAGGAAGAGATTTTTTAACTACATATAGATGTAACATATGTATGTTACGACATTTACGCACTAACATTCAACAAAAACAATGACACTGTGATGAAAATAAGTGATACAAATAAGGAAACCATCACATCAATATTAAGAAAATACCCAAAGTGTATTTCACATGGAAGGTGAGCATTTAACAACTAACAACTTTTATAAACAAATAATAGAAATACATGATAAAAGCCCAGTATATATAAAGAACTACCGTCTACCACAAGCATTCACAAGCATAAAATCTTTTATAGAATGACATTATTGTACCATCCGTTAGCCCATACAACGCTCCACTTTTATTAGTGCCAAATAAGGGACAAACCGGTTTAAAGAAATGGAGATTGGTTGTTGATTACAGAAAGCTTAATGACAAAATTGTAAATGACAAATTTCCTTTGACTCGTTTGGACGACATACTAGATAAATTGGGCAGAGCAAAATATTTTTCAAGTTTATACATGACGAGCTATCTCCACCAGATAGAGTTGATCATCAATCTCGACCATATACAGCATTTTCAACACCTAATGGACATTATCAATACACAAGATTACCATTTGATTTAAAAATATCATCAAACAGCTTTCAGCGTATGTTAACAATAGCTTTATCAGGTTTGGAACATGAAGCTTTCATATATGTTGGCGACATAATAATAGTTTTTAGCTGTAGTCTTAAACATCATAAAACAAATCTCGTAAAGATACTCGATAGATTACAACGATATAATTTGAAATTTAATGCAAGCAAATTTTGTTTTTTAAAATCAGAAATGGCATATCCTGGACATTTAATAACACCAGACGGAATAAAATCTGATACAGAAAAATTTGAAGCAATAACAAAATACCCAGTACCAAAGAACACTGACGAAGTAAGAAGATTTGTAGCATTTTGCAACTATTTATGATAAACGTTTTGTGGAGGGTTTTGCAGAAATAACAAGTTGTCTAAATTCTCTAAATTCTTTGCAAGTCGATCACTTAATAAACATGAAAAAAATAAGCCAGTAATTGAAAAAGAACTACATTGGGGTATGTAATTTTTTAGACCTTAACCTTTATGGTAGAAAATTTAATGTTGTTACAGACCACCGTCCTTTGGTTGCGTTGTTTTCACATAAAAACCCAAGCTCAAAATGATCGATCAAACTATCGATTTCAAGATAATATACAAGGAAGGGAGTAAAAACACAATGCATTGTCAAGAATACAACTAAACTCCGAAATGTTACAATCAATGATTTCCGAGAAGATTGAAAAAATCACTAGTGATAACCAAAAACATGCAAAGAAAAATGATTCAAAATGAGGAAATAAAAAATAAGAAAAATATCAAGAAAAATGAAAAGTGTAGAATTAGATCCAAAGAAAATGGTAATGTAGATCCCTTAGAGTTTGATCAACTCAAGGTTTAGGACTTCACATCCATAAATGATATTAAACAAGCGAGAAAATTGAAATTTTTTCTGGAAAAGTCGACAAAAGAGATAAAAATTGAAAATGATTCTGTTCTAAATGAAACACGCGTCAAATGTAGCGATAATCCCTATTATTTAGATAATATGTTGGAGAAACTACATTCTGTTTTAGTCAGAACAAATTGTACAAAATTCGTACAAGAGAAAGGTGACGAAATATTAAAAAAAAAAATAAAAGTAGAGAAATTTAAAGAGAAAATAAACAAGAATAAAGAAAATGAAGTAAGAATATTGTTATACTCGTATAGTAATCCTCAAAGAATAACAGATGTAAAAAAGAAAGCATGAATTAATTGAATTGTATCACAGTACACCATGTGAGGGACATTTTGGAATAAGACAGACTTTGATAAAATTAAAACAAAAATACATATGGAAAAATATGTTTAAAATGGTAAACAAAATACCTTTCAGAATGTAATCTGTGTCAAAGAAACAAACAAATAAGACATACCAAGGAACCACTATGCTTAACAGATACGCCAAAAGTTTTTCCACTATAGTAATAGATACAGTTGGAGACCTTCTTTGAGACCTTCTGAACACTATCGCTAAGCCAAGTCAATTGCAAAATGTTTAACAAAAAATCTAATATTGAAAATACTTAAAACATTAAAATCAAATAGAGGTACAGAATTTGTAAATGAATTAATGAAAGAAATATGTTCTTTATTAAAAAAAAGAACACAAAATTTCAACACCATATCATCACGAAACTCTTGGTACAGTAGAGAGAAATCATAGAGTTTTAAATGAATACTTTTTGTCATTTGTAAATGATGATAATTGGAGTGATTGGATACCCTATTATACTTTTCTTATAATATAACACCTCACGTAGATACAAACAAACTACTCACCATTTGAGTTGGTTTTTGGTAAAATATCAGAACTTCCTGGTAAAAATATAATGACCGACAATACAGTATATGATTTGGACAATTATGCTAAAGAATTAAAATTAAGATTAAAGAATTCATTGGAAAATGCTAGAAAAATTATAGAAACTACAAAAAGTAATAGAAGTTCAAAGTCGTATACAAAAATGAATAGCATAGATCTTAGGTTAGGTTAGGTTAGGTTAGAGGACGTGTACTTGTCCGTTAAGACAAGTACAATACCCGGAGGTCGAAATTGACCCATTGTACAACGTCCTTGGAGAGGGAAGGAAATAGAGGGAATAGGATGAAAGGAGGGTATAAGGGTAAGGGGAGGATGGGAATCACACAGAAAGAAACAGACACAAAAACAAGGGTTGAGCGCGCGACTACACTTATGAAGCCCTAGCACCTCTCAACCAGCTCAAACTGCTAATGAATCTGTGGAGAGCCTTGATGTCGGCTCTCGACACAGAACTCAAGCTCTCAAAGAAGGCTCTGCCAAGGGTCCTCAACCTCAATCTACCAAGGGCTGGGCAGTTACAGAGGAGGTGTTCGATAGTCTCTAACTCCTCCTCATCGCAACATACCCTGCAATAGTCCGGCTGGGATCTGTTCCAGATCCCCGTCAGCGACCTAATCTCGCAGTGCCCTGTGATAAAACCGACAACCAACCTTACGCTGGCCTTAACCAAGCCCAGCAGCCAATCTGTTCTCTTACTGTCCACAGCAGGCCATAGATGTCTAGAGGCAGAACAACCTGATCCGTTCCTCCAACGCCTCTGCTCTTCCTCCCTGACCCATCCATCGATGAGGCCATAGAGGTGGCAGACTGGGGGTTCAGGACCAACTATTAAATCGCCCCCCGAAAGGGAACCTAACCTAGCGAGGGCATCCGCCGTCTCATTGCCCAGTATTCCGCTATGACCCGGAACCCAGCATAGACGGATACGGTCCGGTCCAAAAGACCTCAATGACTCTTTGCACTCGCGAACCAGTCGTGATTTGCACCAGACCGACGCAATGGCCTTAAGGGCAGCCTGACTGTCAACGAAGATCATGTAAGATTCCGAATCCGAAGATGGGCCACCAGCTATGGCCTCAATAGCCTTCAGTATTGCGAAAATCTCCGCCTGAAAAACGCTGCAGTCATCATTCAACCTGAAGTGGAGTTCAAGACCGAGTTCTCTACAGAAAACCCCAGCACCTGTACATCCACCTAACTTAGACCCATCTGTGAAAATGGGTATACCACTCTGCCCCCGGAGTACCCCACCATTCCATTGTGCCCTATCCGGTATAAGTGTCCTTAAACCAGGTAGGAATATAGCCTCGGGCACAATGTAATCAGTGGCTTTTTCCGAAAGTCCATACCTTCCGTCAGGAAAGACGATACTCAGAACTCTGGAGTTACCTATCGAGCGCTGCTTCCAGCAACCCGATTCCCTCAGGCGTATGGCACTACGCGCTGCACACCTCTTGACATATAAGTCAAGCGGAGTCAGACAGAGCATAGTATCAAGAGCAGCCTGAGGGCAACTCTTCCTCACTCCAGTGATACTCAAAGAGGCAATCCGCTGAACCTTATCCAAGATTTTCCGTTGAAAACTCTTGTCTAAGGCACACCACCAGACAACACAACCATAAGTAATAACCGGTCTAACAATCGCCAGATATATCCAGCGAATGGCCCTAGGCGGAAGACCCCAGTTCTTACCTATGGAGTTCCTACACTGGTAGAAAGCATTCAGTCCCTTCTTCATTCTTTCCTCGGTGTTTCGTTTCCAGTTCAGCTTACTGTCCAGGACAACACCCAAGTACTTGACCTCAGAAGACAACGGCAGCTCCCTACCAGCTAATCTTGGCAGCCTGAAGGTTTCAATTTTGTACCTACGCGAGAACAGAACGAGATCCGTCTTATTTGGATTTATCCCCAGGCCACAGTTCGTTGCCCAAGAGGATAAAATTCCAAGAGCAGACTCCATCAGTTCCCCCAGCGTCGGCAAAAATTTTCCACCCACAAGAATAGCCACATCGTCGGCATATGCCACAACCCTAAAGCCCCTACTTTCCAGGAGCCTCAGACCAACATTTGCAACCAAGAGCCACAATAGAGGGGATAGGACACCCCCCTGTGGTGTACCCCTGGTCGCACGCTTGACGATAGAACATCCACCCAGATTCGATCGGATTAGTCTGTTACCCAACATGTGGGCGATAAACCGCACCAGAAAATCTGGGGCATGTATATCCCTTAGTGAATTCTCAATAGAAGAAGTGGTAACATTATTGAAGGCCCCCTCTATATCAAGGAAAGCCGACAGTGTGTACTCACCCCTAGCCAAATTCGCCTCAACAAAACCTGTCACATCATGAAGAGCACTCTCAACTGACTTACCCTTAATGTAAGCATGTTGCGACCTACTCAACAAAGACCGGTCCATGTTTGACCTCAAATATAGATCGATAAGTCTCTCCAAAGCTTTCAAGAGAAAGGATGAGAGTGATATCGGTCTATAATCCTTAGGGCCGATGTGACTGGGTTTACCAGCTTTTGGTATAAAAACCACGAGCACATCTTTCCAACCATCAGGTATATCACACCACCGGAGACAGTCCCTATACACGTCCACCAGATATTCGTGTAATATATCACCAGCATGCTGAAGTAAAGCCGGAAAGATACCATCCGGACCAGGCTATTTAAACGGCTCAAAGCTATTAATAGCCCATTTGACCTTATCCCTGGTAATGATATCCTCCAAAACGCCAACATCACAGAAGGGATCAGCTACACCCAATGGATAGCTTACTGGATCCTCACAATCGGGAAAATGAGTGCTCAACAGAACCTCTAGGGTTTCTTTTCTCGAGGATGTCCATGTGCCATCGTTCTTTTGGACGAAGCCAAGGACTTTGGGGTCCTTCGACAGCGTCCTACGGAAACGAGCCACATCAGCAACATCCTCGATACTCGTGCAGAAACTCATCCAGGTGATTCTTTTTGAGCGCTTTATTGCCCCTTTGTAATCATTAAAACTGGATCTATAAGCAGACCAGTCAACATCCTTGCCCGACCTCTTAGCCTTATTAAAGAGTCTCCTAGTACAACAGCGGAGTCTCTGGAGTTCCGCATTCCACCAGGCAGGCTGGCTCCTCTTACCCGGGTAAGTGAGAGGACAAGCAGCTCTATAACAAGACAACAAAATATCCGTCAAAGATCCAACTCGATCATTGATGCCAGGAGTGGAGCGTCCCCGAAGGGCTCTAAGTTCCCCCTCCACAGCACTCTCATATCTGATCCAGTCGGTTCTTCTTGGATTTCTAAAAGGCTTGTTAAGGCCCCCAGATAGATTTATACTGAAGGATATCAGTTGGTGATCAGAGAAGGAACACTCCTCTGAAACCCTCCAGTCTCTAATCATAGACCTTTCCATGTTAGAGAGCGTAATGTCAATTACCGCCTCCCTAACACGGTTTCTAAACGTTGGCGTATTACCGACGTTACAAATGTTGAGCCTATTAAGAATAATAAAATTCAAAATCGACTCACCCCTAGTATTTATGTCAGCACTGCCCCATTGAGTGTGATGAGCATTGGCATCACAACCCAAGACAAGACGACATCTTTTCCTCTTAGCATGCTCCACCAGTAGTTCAATTAAGTCACCCGGAGGGGATGCAGCCTCATACGGCATGTACACAGATGACAGCATCAAATCGGTACCACGGTCATCTCTGTAGGCCACAGTTGTTACGTCACCTGTACAAAAGGAAGGAGTGATTAACAAGTCCAAACCACTTCTAGCTAAGATACAGGTCCTTACCTTCTCACTTGTTCCAGGAACAAGTAACTTACAATCAGGATCGCTCAGACCCAGAATCTTATCCCTAAGGATCCAGGGTTCCTGGATAAGAGCGATGTCAACTTCAAGGCGGCGCAGGGTGGTTAGCAGGTAGTGTGAGGCGGCTTCGCAGTGATGCAGATTAATCTGCACCACTTTTAGCCTCCTCTGGGTTACCTGACACCGCTTATGTCCGGATGCCGGAATTTTAGGCGTGCCAACCCACATAACACTACACCACCCCTTGCCCTTAGCCACTGAAGAGAATCCTGACCAATAGCGATCCTAAGATCGCATCCTTTCTTACCGTTACCAGTCAGGGAGTTGACAACTACCCACGAGCTGGTGTTCAATCCGTCATTCTGCTTTCCAATAAGTTTGGGTACGTTATTCATCTGCCTAAAAGTAGGCGGGACCCATACCGTCGCTATTGGACGTAGAGGGAGGTCGGATTGAGGGACCACCTCCAAGCGAGCACCGAGCCAGAGTTCACCAAGGCGCTTCACTGATTCCACAAGAAACTTTACAGTTCCCTCGTTTTCACAGTTCACTACCTTGATGCCCTTGGACCAACCGATGGAAGATATGCGAGCATTACTGCCATCACAACTCTTTTCCATCATAAATTCAATGAGCCTTTCTTCAACTAGATTCCACCTTTCAGGAGAGATTTTTCCATCTAAATCCGACCTGTCGATGAATGCTAGTTGAAGGGAAGGATTAGTTCCGAGGCTACCTTGTTTCTTAGGACGCTTGGAGCCGGGGGAAGGCTCATCGTCGGATCTAATTCTCTTCATGCGATTTCCCTTGCGAGAATTCTGCAAAGAAGACATATCCACCGAAGTATGCCCCCCCACCTCCTTCGCCTCCAACCTTACATCCTTCTTCTGTGATAAAGGATTAGCGGTAGTTTCTACCTCCTTTCCTTCATCCATTGTGGAAGGAACACCATCATCCTTTCTCTTCACCGAAGGTTTGAAAACCTGGGTGGTTTTCTTTGCTCCAGTTGGGAGTAAGGGTGTAGAACCTTCATGCCCCTTGCTTGCGGCTTGAGAGGTAGAAGCAATTTGCTCCACGTTCCCATCGGCACTCAAGGGACCATCCTTCTTACCAGAGTCAGCGCCTCGTGAGAGGCCACTGCCCGGGTATTTGGACTCATACCGCGAAACAGTGCCTCTGTGTCGAGCCAGCATCTTCTGCTCCTTAACAGAGAGGGAGTCCACATCACAGCTTGCAAATCTCTTCAAGACCGTGCAAGCCCTGCGGTATGACTTCCTCTCATTATACATAGCCGAACGTTTCCGCCCAGCTTTTCCCCCCTTGTCAGACGATGTACTTTTTCCCATGCAGTCCGAATCTATAGATGATTGTACTAGTGGGTCCGAAGCATCCTGTCTGACAAGTGGGTTCCTTAAAGGGAAAGTCCCCACCTCATTGCTCCCAGTGGCAATTTGGATAGGAGTTAAGGGGAGTCTTTCGATGACCGTATTGTCACCGTCTTCATCTGATAGTGGGGAGACAGGGTCTGACTCCACGCACATATCTTCCGTCGAAGTGAGGTTTGCCAAAGCAGTCGTCTCACTAAAGATCTCCTCTACACTCATAATCCTCATACCAGCCGGGGCGAAATTTCTGACGATTTCGTTGTTGTTGTCAACGATACTCGCCTGGATTTGCGCAATGAGCTGGGTCACGTCTAGTCCAAAGTCAAAAATACCAAAAATACCAAAATTGTAATAGTTATCGTCCATATATATGTAGGTCCCACGAGTGAGGGGGAAAGGAGGTCGATCATGCCATAGCCCCCGTTAGCATGACAAGGACTTGGTAGAAACCTAATACTCACTGAGGCGCCCAGGTATCAGTGAGGCTCCGTTATAATACAGTCGGATTAGACCCCCGACTGCAAACCATCCGATAAGCACGGGTCGCTTTACACTCCGGATTAGGGGTATAAAAGAAAACTATACGTGATCCGACGGTTCGAAAAGATCAAGCATGACGTCGATCCGAAACAGAGTCTTCCCACGATATTAGGGTAACCTTTAGTCATGCACTCCAACTCACGCTGGGTCACAGAATGAATCGAAGTACACTTAAGCCCCCACATCGCGACAAGATTGTTACCCAGGTGGGGGAGCATAGATCTTAGTATAGGAGACTTTATAAGGCCAAAAAGAAGGAACTTAAATGCGCTGTTAGGCGCCCGATTGAGCGCAAGAGAGCTTCGTTGAGGGACTACTCCGCGAGCGTGGAATCATCTGCCGAGACTAGCCGTCTTAGTGAAATACTAAGTTCCACATATAAATTTCTCGATTTCATTCCGCTGCCTGACTTGTGCTTATTCTTGACACTCACTTTTAGGATAGTGTAACCTTTGAGGGTCCAGTTTTCTATCAGATAAATGAACCCTAATTCTAGCCACAAGCCGTTTGTAGTGGGCTGTTAGATCCTTTGAACCATTCAAGCCCCAGGATGTAATGTAATGTATTAATGAAGACATGTTGATCATTTATTGTAAACAAAATAAACTAAATTTGAAAATAGGCTAAACAAAGAACAAACAAGAGTCAACAATCTTTAAAAAAGCAAAGTACGAATAAACTGTCGTGTTAAAATAGGTCAGTACCGAACTTTGTTCGATATTTTAGTGCAATCTGATATCTTATTGCACTTTTATTGAGTCAATATTCGATTACAATATTTTAAGTGTTTAGACATAACAATATACGCAGTTCAGCTGCTTATTCAATATTAACTTGACAGCTGGTAAACAAAACAGCTGGTTGTTTCAATAACATTGTTTTTTTTTTTTTTTTGTTTGTCGTTGTTGATATTTGAGTTGTCAAATATCAATAGAAAGTGTTCCGAAAATTGAAATATGCTCACTGAACGTACTTATGGCAGTGAAAGTTTTAATCAATATTATAACAATTTATGAATTTATTGAGCAATAATTAATTGACATTTTATATGAAATATTGAGATCAATAATGCCGTTTATTGCGATTTACTCAATATAAGTGCATGTCTGAACATAGTATAAAAACCCAATGATTGCTCGCGTACAATACTTTGTAAGTTTGATAAAATATGAATCCTATGCAAAATTCCAAAATAATGTTATGATGCTTTGCAATGTAAATTATAAATATGTTTAAGTTTAGAAATTATAAATATGTTTAAGTTTAGAAAATATGTTTATGTTTAAGTTTAGAAAATAGAAATTCTCATTGTTAGTATTTAAGCGAGAAGTTTTTAATACATGACAAGGATACGCTTTTGAACTTCAAACAAGATAAAGAACGTTGTTTGACTTTCATTACATGGCGATCATTGCTCTAAATTGTATACAATAGCATGACTGTTATAATCTAAATACAAGAGCAACAGGCGATAGAGCTTATGCTTACCTGGAAGATATCAGGATCAGCTATTCATATTTTTGTTTTAAGAAAAATCCTTATGAGTGAATCCTGGGAAGACATATTGAGGAACCTCGAAGAAGCTGAAGCACGCTGGGCTCAGTTACTCAAAGAAGGACGTGTAGATGAGAAGCCAACAATACTGAATGCAGGCCCGAAACCAATAAAATTAAAAAGAAATAAGAAACAGGAACCGGCGATACCAATATTTCCACTACCAAACACAAGGAAGTCACGGGGAGGAATCGTAAATAGAAAAAAAAAAGAATTAAGAACACTGCTGGACATGGTCCACAATATGACACAGTAAACAGAAAGAAATTAAACTATAAAATTGAAAAAATCAAAATAGAAATAAGAACATTAAAAAAGAATAAACAAAATATGAACAAATAAACAAGTATGAAAAAATTAATCAGGGATGTCATAGAATCCAAGTCGGTTTTGTCTTTTGTCGTTTTTGAAAACCAAAATTTTATTCATTTGGTGTCACAAAACCAAGTTCGAAACAGCTGTTGTTTACATTTGTGTATTTATTTACAATTTTGATTAAATTTTTTTTGACAAAATATAAAGTATTTTTATTAAAAATTTCTGTTTTTGTTAAAATAATAAAAAACAAATCTTTTTAAATAAATAAATAAAAAAATTAGTGCTGCTGTTATCGCAAAGATCTGTTGGAAATGACTCTAGCATATCTCTGGGTAGAAGCACAGTTTCTAGAATTTTAGACGATTATGGAGCGGTTCATTTGCCGTCAGTGGGTGCAGCTAGAAACGAACTCCAACGATAAGCAAAGATCAAGGGACTATTTCTTTAAAAAATTTACTGACTGAAGGGATTAGTCAGGAGAACGGACTACAAAATTATTGGGAGATTGTGGGTATGGCATTGAGCCCTTTTTGTTAACGTCATACAGAGATCCAAGCCACAACTCGAAGGAATATAAATTCAATATGGCTCATGTATCGGCACGTAATATTGTGGAAAGAACAATAGAAGTGTTTAAGAGTCGATTCCGTTGCTAATGAGCACATTACATTAGGCAGTATGAATTATAAGATCCTGCTGCGTTCTGCACAACATTTGCAGGAGCTATAATTTGCAAACCAGTAAGGATGAGCGGACTTTATCATTAACTGATAGTGAAGACAATGTTATTTTGTCATCAAGCACGTCTCTGTAAAGTGAAGGTCAGAGAATCAGAGACGAAATAGCCAACACCTTATAAAAAATTGAGAAAATAAAAGCTATTTATAAAGTAAAATTAAAGTTGTTTTGATTTCAATTAGAAAAAAATATTTTAGAAAAAAACAACAAAAGAGCGCAAATGAAAACCGAGAGCTGTTAGCTGCTTGGTTTATTTTCAATAACAAAACCGATAACAAGACATTATGCGACACCTAAAACCGATACTTATTCAAGTTCGAAAACAAAACCAATAATCTTGGATTGTATGACACCAAATTAATTTGTGTGTCGTTTTCAAATCCAATTCCGACATTGTTAGATTCTGTGACATCCCTGAATAGCTGCATTTTTGCTTTTAATAGCTACAATAAACATATATGTATATCTGTGTTGTGGATAAAAATAAGCATAACAAGTGTTCATTTCAATGAACATACAGCGAACATCGGTCTAAAAAGAAAAGACCAACGGCAGCTTTTTTAACCACTTGAAGAAAAACTACGGTGGTAACAACAAGTGTGTGCGCTTAGCAAAATTCATAAAATTGAATTCCTATTAAATTTAAAAACTTAACCTATTTCTCAAATTGTAAAACATTATGAAAAACATTTGAATTATATATATAAAAATCTCAAACTAGTGATAAAAACCCTTAAAATAATGCTAGAAAAGTAAATCTTAAACTAGTGATAAAAACCCTTAAAATAATGATAGAAAAGAAAAATCTTATCAAATTTAAAAAATATGTGTTAAAACTTACCTTACTTCTATATTTTAAAAAATTTTATAAAACGTTTCAATTGTATATATAAATATCTTAAACTACTGATAAAAAACTCCTAAACTCGTAATAGAAAATTAGTGCTAAACCTTATCCTATTTCTAAATTTAAAAATACAAAAAAAAAACCTTGAAATTATCCATATACAAATCTTAACCTAATGATAAAAAATCCTTAAATTAATGATAAAACAAAGGAATTAAAACATTATCAAATTTTGAAACTAGTGCTAAAATTTCTCCTATTTCTCAACTTTAAAATACTACAAAATTTTGAATTTAAATATATTTACCCTATTTTTAAAATTTTAAAACATTATATAAAAAAATCTGAACTTATATACCCTTAAACCTAATTTAAAAATAAGAAAACTTGTTCATGGAAAAGAAATCTGAAAATAAACCACCTAAACTAAAAAATACTCACCTATATGACCTTGTCATTTTAAACGATAAATAAAACCTATGTACTTTCAATTATATATATATACCTATAATTATCAACTCTATATATTCAACTTCTATCCCGTTAAAACAACAAGTGTTATAGAAAATGGTGTAGAAAAAGTAAACAATATCATAGAAGAACAAATTAGAAATCTTCCTAAAGCAAAAGACTTTTTTTCTTTTTTAAATAAATAATGTAATAAATTTAAAATACTTAGAACAAATAATAACAAATGCCAAAAAAACATTAGGAGGACCTTACACTTTATAAACTATAAACGAAAAAAAACTCGATATAGAAAGAATCGAAAAAGATTTAAAAAAAGTTGATCTAGAAGAAACTGAAAAACTAACAATAGTAGAAAAGTTTACTAGACTAAAAGAAGAAGCCCTCGAATTATTAGAACTACATAGCAAAAAGAAAGGCAACACAATGACGAACCTAGACGTTAATGAGTTATCTTTGATCACAAAATTAGTACCAAAATTCACAGAAAGATCTGATGAACTTAATAATTTCATTACAAATCTGAAAAAATTGCATCTTTCTTCAATTTCATTTTTAAAACCCGACTAGATCCAAAAGTACAAAATAGAGTTAAACAAATATCTGTACCAACATCAATCACAGAGTTAATAACAAATCTAAAAACTACATATAAAACACTGAAAACATCAAAAACAATTCTAAATGAATTGAATCGAACAATTGAAAGGGATGGAAACGTAATAGGATGTGCAACAAAAATAGAAAACTTAATTATAGAACTGAATAAAATCCAAATAGCAGAAGAAGGTGAAGTTAACAGAAACACTATAATTAATATAAATAATAAAATAGCATTCAATGCATTTATGAACGGTTTAAGAGGTCAACAAATTATAACGAAAATTGATGCAAGTCAAGTCAAAACATTCACCGAAGCAGTGAAAATAGCTGAACAATTTGCATCAAGAACTGATCAGAAACAAGTATTTCATCAGAAAATACAACCTAACAACTTGTATCATCAACAACAAAGATGCAAAAAATGTGGTGCAAGTCATGGAAATACATAGATAACCTGCTGATGGAATGCAATGTCCCACCTGCAGAAGATACAACCACTTTTCAAAGATGTGCTTTTCGAGAGTACAACGGAATGGTACAACCAATAACAACAATAATAATGCCAGGTACAATAATAACCAAAGATCCAATGGCCAAAGAAATAACAATCAAAGACAGTATGACCATGACCAAATGAGAGGAAATAACTATAACAATAACAGAAACCGCAACATAAATCATCTCCAAGATCAGGGAAACTTCCCGGATCCCGGAGGTCACCCAAATGTCACCTCCAATGGGAACTCAATAAAAGCCAACAAATATATTGCGTATCGTCTAATCTCAGAAATTACATAAAACTAAAAATAATAAGTAGATGTAGCAAATGAACTCACATTTTTAATATTTAGATACAGGAGCATATGTTTCTCTTTGTAAAAGAAAATTCTTTGATGGTTGCGAAACAAATGAGAATGATTATTTTAACTTAACTGGAATATCTAGGGATACAATAAAATCCTTGGGATCCACAGATATGAGAATATACTTGGATAATGAAATAATTAAACACAAAATACAAATAGTAGGCAATGATTTTCCAATGAATACCGACAGAAGTTTAGGAAGAGATTTTTTAACTACATATAGATGTAACATATGTATGTTACGACATTTACGCACTAACATTCAACAAAAACAATGACACTAGAACAATTCCTATATATGATAACACTTTTAGAATTAATAAGATAACAATAACCCAAAGATGCAAAATAATTTTGCCACTGGACATTGAAATAAATGAAGACCCAGTTGTTCTGAACAGAGAAATAATTAAAGATGTATGTATATTTGGCTAACACAATAATGCCAAGAAAAGGAAATAAGCACATAAGATTGCTGAATGTTTCAGATAAAATAGCAACGGTGCAGAATTTAAAAGTAGAGGCAATACCATTGAGAAATTACGAGATTTTTTCCATTTAATAAACAAAATCAGGAAAACCTTTACACATCAGAGAGAGTTGAAAAATTACTCAACAATTTTAACATTTAAGACTTAAGTGATAAAAATAAGGAAACCATCACATCAATATTAAGAAAATACCAAAAGTGTATTTCACATGGAAGGTGAGCATTTAACAACAGAAAAATTTGAAGCAATAACAAAATACCCAGTACCAAAGAACACTGACGAAGTAAGAAGATTTGTAGCATTTTGCAACTATTTATGATAAACGTTTTGTGGAGGGTTTTGCAGAAATAACAAGTTGTCTAAATTCTCTAAATTCTTTGCAAGTCGATCACTTAATAAACATGAAAAAAATAAGCCAGTAATTGAAAAAGAACTAATCACAGTACATTGGGGTATGTAATTTTTTAGACCATAACCTTTATGGTAGAAAATTTAATTTTGTTACAGACCACCGTCCTTTGGTTGCGTTGTTTTCACATAAAAACCCAAGCTCAAAATAATCGATCAAACTATCGATTTCAAGATAATATACAAGGAAGGAAGTAAAAACACAATGCATTGTCAAGAATACAACTAAACTCCGAAATGTTACAATCAATGATTTCCGAGAAGATTGAAAAAATCACTAGTGATAACCAAAAACATTCAAAATGAGGAAATAAAAAATAAGAAAAATATCAAGAAAAATGAAAAGTGTAGAATTGGATCCAAAGAAAATGGTAATATAGATCCCTCAGAGTTTGATCAACTCAAGATTTTGGACTTCACATCCATAAATGAGATTAAACAAGCGAGAAAATTGAAATTTTTACTGGAAAAGTCGACAAAAGAGATAAAAATTGAAAATGATTCTGTTCTAAATGAAACGCGCGTCAAATGTAGCGATAATCCCTATTATTTAGATAATATGTTGGAGAAACTACATTCTGTTTTAATCAGAACAAATTGTACAAAATTCGCACAAGAGAAAGGTGACGAAATATTTAAAAAAAAGAGAAATTTAAAGAGAAAATAAACAAGAATAAAGAAAATGAAGTAAGAATATTGTTATACTCGTATAGTAATCCTCAAAGAATAACAGATGTAAAAAGAAAGCATGAATTAATTGAATTGTATCACAGTACACCATGTGAGGGACATTTTGGAATAAGACAGACTTTGTTAAGATTAAAACAAAAATACATATGGAAAAATATGTTTAAAATGGTAAAAAAAATGGTAAATTTCAGAATGTAATCTGTGTCAAAGAAACAAACAAATAAGACATACCTAGGAACCACTATGCTTAACAGATACGCCAAAAGTTTTTCCACTATAGTAATAGATACAGTTGGAGACCTTCTTTGAGACCTTCTGAACACTATCGCTAAGCCAAGTCAATTGCAAAATGTTTAACAGAAAATCTAATATTGAAAATACTTAAAACATTAAAATCAAATAGAGTTACAGAATTTGTAAATGAATTAATGAAAGAAATATGTTCTTTATTAAAAAAAAAGAACACAAAATTTCAACACCATATCATCACGAAACTCTTGGTACATTAGAGAGAAATCATAGAGTTTTAAATGAATACTTTTTGTCATTTGTAAATGATGATAATACTTTTACTTATACTATTATACTTTTGCTTATAATATAACACCTCACGTAGATACACACTACTCACCATTTGAGTTGGTTTTTGGTAAAATATCAGAACTCCCTGGTAAAAATATAATGACCGACAATACAGTATATGATTTGGACAATTATGCTAAAGAATTAAAATTAGGATTAAAGAATTCATTTGAAAATGCTAGAAAAATTATAGAAACTACAAAAAGTAATAGAGGTTTAAAGTCGTATGCAGAAATGAATAGCATAGATCTTAGTATAGGAGACTTAGTACTAATGAAATTAGAAAATAGAAAAAAAAATAGAAGAATAGAAAAAACGAAGCACCATACAATGGTCCATATGAAATAAATAATATAGATAATACAAATGTAGAATTAAAAATTAATGGAAAAACAAAAATTGTACATAAAAATTTATCAAAGAAATGTAATAAATAAGCAACTAAGGCCCCGATTATGGTTCACAACATATAAATGTTGTGTTGTAACAGAGACAACACAACATTTATTACTTTCTTGATTATGGTTCACAACATCTAGATGTTGTGTATGTCTCAGGGTTGTTCTTCAATGTTAGTATACTTTTCCTTTAAAATACATCCCTGAGTGTATAAAACTGTCAATTGAAAACAATAATTATTACATTAAAAAAATTTTTAAATATAAATAATGGAGATTATTATTCTTTGATGATGATGAGGGTACCAACAAAGCGCAAATGAAATTCAGGACAGTTCAAACCCTTTGGAATTACCAGATACTGAGTACGTAAAATTATTCAATTCTAAAATTCAGTATTGTTTATAACATTTCTTTCCTGTTTATAAATACAGATATACATATGTACAAATGCATGTATGCATTTTATGTGTTAAGGTGACGCAGCATACCAATGGAAACGTTTTTAATAACTCCGTTTCGAAATGCCGCGGAAGGATCACCAGAGCTCCATTTTAATACAGTCCATTTCAAAGCAAGAAACGTTATTGAAAGAACGATTGGTGTAGAACAGAAAAGCAGATTTCGATGTTTGCTTTCTGCAGGAGATTTGCACTATTCTCCTGAAACTGTCACTAAAATTACAAATATATATGTTCTGCTTGATTATATTTTTTTATTGTATGTATTGCAATAAATTCATTTCAAAAGTACTTAAAATTAAAATATCTATATAAATGTCAGGATTTGCTCTCATTAACTCGACCAGCTTTATTGGTTATTTTTCTATAAAATATTTACAGTTATGCATAATTTTTAAAATTTCCACAAAAAATTATTTGCTCTGTTATTACAAATTTATACAAATTTTTCTCCATTTCCTTTTTTAAACTTACCGCGGCAACAAGACAACAGCTAATGAGCTGTTGTAAGTTTTTGACAGTTCTGACAACACTTAGAAACAACTGTTGTAAATCATAATCGCAATTTTAAAAATACAACATTAAATTTACAACTGTTGTAAACCATAATCGGGGCCTAAATCTCAGCGACATTGGTGGACTGTGGACCAACATCTCCCACTCCTTGCGCACTACTGTAGAAACAGTACTTGGTTTCGAGCGCCCACCCCCACCAAATCACTGGTACGATGAGGAGTGTCGCGAGGCAGCTGCAGCAAAAAACGCCGCATACAAGAAAACGCTACGCGAGCCATTGTCAAGAACTATAGAGAGAGGAGAAGGCATGAGAGACGCCTTTTCAGACGCAAGAAGAGGGAGCAGGAAAGGCGTGAGCGTGAGGAAGTCGAGGTGCATAGACGTAGGAATGACGCTCGAAAATTCTATCAAAAGGTTAAACGTCTAACCGAGGGTTATAAGCCCGGAGCGTCTTAATGCAAAGATGAGAATGGAAACTTGGTAACAGATCCGCAGGGGTGCTGAGGTTGTGGAGGAAACACTTCTCTACTCTGCTACAAGGCGATGACGACACCAATACCGCCTTAAGAGATGTTGTTCCGAACCCGATCGATGATGACGGCGTGGAAATTCCGCCGCCTAGCCATGAAGAGATCAAAGTCGCGATTACGCGTCTTAAAAACAATAAAGCGGCAGGCTCTGGTGGCCTCCCCGCTGAATTGTTTAAGACCGGATGTAATGAGTTGGTAGGGCGCATGCACCATGTTATTTACAAAATATGGCTAGAGGAAAGTATGCCCAACGACTGCAACCTCAGTGTCCTCTGTCCTGTCCTGAAAAACGGAGACCCTACGATATGCGCCAACTACAGGGGTATAAGCCTTCTCCATATCGCATATAAGGTTCTTACAGGCGCTTTGTGTGAACGATTCGTCAAAACACTGATTGGACCTTATCAGTGCTGCTTCAGACCTGGCAAGTCTACCATCGACCAGATCTTCACACTACGCCAAATCTGGAAAAGACCCACGAAAAACAAGTCGACACACACCATCTTTTTGTCGACTATAAGGCTGCTTTCGATAGCCCCATAAGGGATCGTGTTTTTGCCGCAATGTCTGAGCTCGGTATACCTGCGAAGCTGATAAGGCTATGCAGAATGACGTTGAGCAATTCCTGCAGCTCCGTCAAGGTAGGAATGGACCTCTCCGAACCTTTTGATACCGTGCGAGGCTTCAGACAAGGCGATCCCTTATCATGCGACCTCTTCAACTTCGTCATGGAGAGTGTTCTGCGAAAGACAGGAGTGCATCGCAATGGCACTATTTTTCAAAAAAGTGCCCAGTTGCTTGCGTACGCTGACGACATCGACATCATAGGGCGTACCAAGCGAGATGTAACTGCTGCCTTTAGTGTTATTGAACGGGAGTCTACTAAGATGAGTTCGGCAGTAAATGAAGGCAAAACAAAGTATATGTTATCGACAAGTAGAGACGTGCGGAGTATTGATTCTCAGATTACGGCCGATAACTATACTTTTGATACAGTCAAGGAATTTATTTATCTTGGCTCCGCCGTTACCACCAAAAATGATGTCAGTCTGGAGATCAAACGCAGGATCACTCTTGCCAACAGGTGCTTCTATGGTCTCAATAGGCAATTGAGTAGCAGAGACCTCTCTCGTGCGACAAAACTAATACTCTACAAGACGCTCATCCTACCCGTGCTTCTTAATGGCGCAGTGGCGTGGACCCTATTAAGAACTGATGCAGCAGCCTTGAGAGTGTTTGAGAGAAAAGTCCTACGTAAGATCTTCCGTCCAGTGCGAGTTGGCGATGATTTCCGCATCCGATCCAATAGTGAGCTGTATGAGCTCCTCAACGACATAAACTTTGTGCAGCGTATTAATATCCAGCAGGCTCGGCCATGTCGTTCGAATAGACTCGGGGATCTGCGGAAGTCAGCGAAGAGGACGACCTGGTATCCGTTGGAAGGACCAAATCGCCAAGCCCTGTCATCGATTGGTGCGAGCAACTAGCGTAGGCGCGCAAGAAGCAGAGGCGCCTGGAAGGATGTGTTGCGGCAGGCCGAAATCCGTTAAACGGGTTGTTATGGCCAATTAAGTAAGTAAAGTAAGCAACAACAACATAAGAAATATAATATTATTTAAGAATTATTTTACACATACAATTAATTTTTAAGATTTATTTTTAGTTAAAAAATGTAAAATATACATATATATATAAAAGTATTATATCACTGTTTTCATACATACATCTTAAGAATTAAAATTTTATAGTCTTTTCAAAACAATAAAATTTTAACTGGAAGGTTAGGGGTGTAATGTAATGTATTAATTAAGACATGTTGATCATTTATTGTAAACAAAATAAACTAAATTTGAAAATAGGCCAAACAAAGAACAAACAAGATTCAACAAACAAAGTGTAGTGTAATGTATTAATGAAGTCATGTTGATCATTTATTGTAAACAAAATAAACTAAATTTGAAAATAAGCCAAACAAAGAACAAACAAGAGTCAAAAAACTTTAAAAAAGCAAAGTACGAATAAACTGTCGTGTTAAGATAGGTCAGTACCGAACTTTGTTCGATATTTTAGTGCAATCTGATATCTTAGAAAAACAATGATTGCACGCGTACACAATGACTGCTCGCGTACAATACTATGCAAAATTCCAAAATAATGTTATAATACTTTGTAATGTAAATTATAAATACATATGTTTAAGTTTAGAAAATATGTTTAAGTTTAGAAAATATGTTTTCGATTTCTGGAAGTAGAGGATTTAGTGGGAAACTCTTACCCTTTTTTCAGAGAGGAATAAAACTTTATCTCTTTTCCAATATGCTTTTATTAGGGACAATTCACTTTTCGTACAATAATTCAGTTCAGTACAATGTAATTGGGGTCAAGCGGTTTCCGCAGGATAGGGATATGCGATCATAGCTCCCTCGGAGCCTCTACCCTATCAAGACCGTTAGTGCGTGACATCGTCATATCCTGCTAGAGGTGGCCCTGCGCTTCAACAGAACACTACGGATCTAGACTGGGGAGTCAATAAAAACCTCCCTCGCAGCCGGGGTGACTATGGCTAACCCCCTTTTTTTGGCACGACCATTTTCTCTTTTTTCTGACCACTCATCCCCCCCTGTTTCTGATTTGATTGCCCTGAGCTAGTGGCTGTAGCTTTCTGGACCTAGTTGTGCATGCACGGTAGCACCGGGGTGAAACCCGCAGTGTGAACGGCTCCATTCTAGGGCTACAGTTGCCCCCGTCCCGTTAAAACCCTGGCAGGCCTCAAAGTACGTTCCTTGTCCATCGCCATTAAGTTGACGGTGTAGGTTCGGTTGAGAAGACTCCCGATTAGTATCCGGTCTGGCTCTGAGCACCTGAGGGCTGGTGCCAACCCTCGCGTGGCCTCCCTGCTTGCATAGATAACCACGGGACCACTTTTCGTAACTACATTTGGCGGACAAGGAAAGCGGCTTTGAGTGGGGACCCACTCGCAATGAATTCGAACCCAAACCCGAAACACAAACCTGCGCTAACTCAAGTTGTCGAGCGCAAATGATCCATTGTAACCGGAGTACGCACAACCCTCTCCAGGCAGGCAGCTGCCCCTACCTCAAAAGTTAAGGCCCAAGTTAAGACTTCGGTTAAATCCGTCTTGGTACACAAGGCTCCGGCTGCGAAGCCGGTCCCTAGTGTCGCCACACCTCTTGCCCGGGCACCGTCTACCTCTAAGGCTGCTGCGAATATGCCCGGCCTTCGGCTGCCGCCAAGACATTGACAGACAAGTCTGGCGCGCAAGCCCCTGGCACCAATCCATCTTCGGGTGTCAAGAATACCGTGAGTGCTAGCGTGAGGGCATATAAAACTCGCAGATCAGCCATGCGTATCATTGCGAGATTTGGCTCGACCGACCCGGCTCCCTCTCAGAGGACGAGAAGGATCGCCTGGCCTGGGCTAAGGCCCATCAAAATGATCGCCCCCGCCTCTCCGATCACGGCAGAGACGGCCCCAAAGAGGCAAAGATCAATCGAGCTAAACGCTCCACTCCAGCCCCCCAAACGCTCTAAGGTGACCAAACCTAACATCCTCCCCTACAAGACCCCGTTCGTCGATGCAACCTAGACGTCCTGACCCCAGCAAACCTTTCAAGCCTCTCAGTGAGGTATTAAAGGAAGGTCTGACTTGAGCAATCGTTGACCAGAGCCACCCTGATGGTTCCATTGCTCTCACCAAGTGGAAGCTGGTGGAACATGCGCTCATGGACGTCTTCCTTGGAGTAATGGACTCCACCCGGCTGTACTGGTGCGGGGTGGTATAAAGGGCACATCAAGCTGGTAGCTTGCTCTGACCTCCGTTCTATGGAGCTCTATAAGGACGCTATCAGTAGGGTTGGCCTGGACCTAAGCTTGCTGCCGTCCCTCCAGACCAGATTCCTAACCGCCCCCGATCCAAGGCGAGAATTCCGACCGGACCATCAGACCCGGAAACCACGTTGAGGATCCTCAAGGCCAGCAACACCGACCTGCCCACTCATAACTGGAGGGTTGCTAAAGTTGCTGTCCAGGGGGGTGATTACCGCGAGGCGGTGATCATCCTGAATGAGGCGTCACTTCCGCTTATCAGTGCCCGCGGGGGCGTGATAAAATATGGTTTTAGCTCAATCGAGCTAAGGGTCTACAAGTCGGATTCCCGCGCTGCCGCACATCACCCAACAGAACCCATCCCCGTAAAACCCGTCCCATTGCAACCCATCCCACAGAACTCTACCCCATCTGACCCTACCCCTGGACCCCTCGAACCCGCCGAAGACGTCGAATGCAGAAGCGTGTGCAGTCATTCTTCTCGAAACTCCTCATCCAGCAAGAAGTCCAATTCTGAGCTGGTGGGGGAATTCTTCGACGGCATTGACATTGACGCGGGCGCAACCTCTCCGTTGTCGGACGCAGGGGACGCTGATGTGACAATGGTTGATTCTCTCCAAAACCGCCTCCGCCGCTCTGCTCCTCCGACAAGCAGCCGAGGATGCAGAGCTCATTCTAGTCGAAGAACCCTGGGTTGTAGGCGGCAGGGTTTGCGGACTCAACACCAAAGGATATCGCTTCAGAACTCAGGTAAGCCTAGGGATTGTCATGGTTAAGAATAGTATTAACGCTCTTCTCCTCCACAGGTTCAGCGACAAGAACACCGTCACCATGGTCGTCGAGATAAACTTTATGACCCTCTGGATCACGTCATCGTATCTGGCGCATGACTACGGGCTCTCTCCTCCTCAGGAGCCCATCGGTCGACTAGTGGCAGATGCGAGACTGAGCGGAGTTCCGGTCATCATCGGTGCGGATGCCAACTCCCACCACACGATGTGGGGCAGTTCCGGTACCAACGAACGGGGGGAGGCACTCCTCTTTGATTTTATTATGAGTAATAACCTAGTCATAGCTAATCGGGGCGATGAACCAACCTTCCTTACTTCAAACAGAAAGGAGGTGTTGGACGTTACTCTGGTCAGCTCCGATTTCTCTACTAACCTTAAGGACTAGTTTGTATCTCAGGAATGCTCCTTTTCGGACCATAGATACATTACCTTCACTATCGACACGAACGAGTCTCCCCCTGCCATGACCCCTCCGGTCAACAGGAGGAACACGAATTGGACCATTTTTAGGGAGAAACTGCGTAGCAGCCTTCCCTCTACCCCCCCGACTATAACGACCCGTTTCGACGTGGATAGGGCTGCGGACACACTGTCAACCGCGCTTAGGGCGGCAGCCACATTCTCCATCAAACCCGCTGCCCATAGGGGCAAACGAAAACCGCCCTGGTGGAGCCAAGAGATCGATGATCTACACGGATCTTGTGGCAGGCTCTTTAACAGGGCGAAGGCGACAGGCGAATGGTCAATCTACAAGGCCAAAAAGAGGGAACTTAAATACGCTATAAGGCGAGCGAAGAGGGCCTCGTGGAGAAACTACTGCGCCAGAGTAGAATCCTCTGCCGAAACGGGCCGTCTCCGTAAAATTCTAAGTTCCACTCACAAATCCCTTGACTGTATCCGACGGACTGACGGATGCTGGACTACGTCCAGTTTGGAGACGCTTGAGCTTCTCCTTGACACTCACTTTCCAGGAAGTGCCACCCTGGGTGGTCAGGCCTTTTATCAGGTCAACGAACCACTGTCTGGAAACTATTCCCCCCTGACTCTCACCCTTGGCCAAGTGCAGTGGGCTGTTAGGTCTTTCGAACCATTCAAGTCACCAGGACCGGATGGTATTATCCCGGGTGACATTCAACATGGGGAGGAGATAATCCTCCCTTGGTTGCTTGCCATCTACAATGCTAGTCTTAGGCTCCTTTATATCCCTTGGAGCTGGAGAATATCTAGGGTGATTTTCATTCCCAAAGCTGGGAAACCGTCCCATACTGGGGCGAATGACTATAGACCCATAAGTCTGTGTTCCTTTCTTTTGAAGACACTGGAAAGAGTCCTTGATGTTCATATTAGGGCCTCGATTGATCCAGCGCTTCTATCCGCTTCCCAACATGCGTATACGAGAGGTAAATCAGTGGAGACTGCACTTCACTCCCTTATCTCTCGGGTGGAAAAGTCCATGCACGTTAAGGAATACACTTTGGCCATTTTTCTGGATATTGAGGGTGCATTTAATGACGTCGACCCGGACGCCATTCATAGGGCTCTTGGTTCTCTGAACTTGGGACAGAATCTGGTCAGGTTCATCGAGCTTCTCCTCAAGTCGAGGATAGTAACCTCCACAGTGGGAGCCACTAATTGTCAGAGAATGGTTCGTAGGGGCACACCGCAAGGCGGTGTTCTATCACCACTTCTCTGGAACCTTGCAGTCAACTCTCTCTTGAGAGAGCTGGAACACTCTGGCAACGAAGTCATAGCTTACGCTGACGACATTGCCATTGCTGCGTCGGGAATTTGTCCGCAGACACTGTCGGATAAGTTGAACTTGGCGCTGTCAATCGTACTGGACTGGTGTAGGGATTTTGGACTGTCTATCAACCCCTCTAAGACCGATACGATCCTTTTTACGAGGAAATATAAAGTTCCGACCTTCTCTCTTCCCATGATACGTGGGACCAGACTTAAGTTGAGTCCCGAGGTTAAATATCTGGGCCTGATCCTCGATCCCAAACTCAACTGGAGGGCGAATCTGGCTGCTAGGGCACGCAAGGCGGCGTGTGCTGCTTACTCCTGCAGTAGAGCGGTCGGAACCAGATGGGGTCTTCGTCCAAGGATCATGCGTTGGATATATTCTACGGTCATCGAACCCAATCTCTTATACGGCGTTGCTTTCTGGTGGACTGCTCTGGACAGACAACACAACGTCAGACTCCTTGACAAGGTCAGAAGGTCTGCCGCCATTTACATAACTGGTGCTCTACGCACCACCCCCACGAAAGCCTTGTTCGCGATGCTCTACTGGCTTCCTACTGTGCTTCTCGCTAAGCAGGCGGCCAAGTTTACTGCGACTTGACTTAATGCTTTGTCTCGCTGGCACATTATACCTTCTGGTCCCTCGGAGCCCCCAGCCTCTACCCTATCAAGACCGTTAGTGCGTGACTTCGTCACATCCTGCTAGAGGTGGCCCTGCCCTTAACAAAACACTACGGATCTAGACTGGGGAGTCAATAAACACCTCCCTCTCAGCCGGGGTGACTATGGCTGACCCCTCCCCCCTTTTGGCACGACCCTTTTCTCTTCTTTCTGACCACTCCTATCCCCCTATTTCTGATTTTGATTGCTCTGAGTTGGTGGCTGTAGCTTTCTGGACCTAGTTGTGCATGCACGGTAGCACCGGGGTGAAACCCGGTGTGAACGGCTCCAGGCTAGGGCTACAGCTGCCCCCGTCCCGTTAAAACCCTGGCAGGCCTCAAAGTACGTTCCTTGTCCGTCGCCGTTAAGTTGGCGGTGTAGGTTCGGTTGAGAAGACTCCCGATTAGTACCCGGTCTGGCTCTGAGCAACTGTCCCCATAAGGGCTGATGCCAACCCTCGCGTGCCCTCCCTGCATGCATAGATAACCACGGGACCATTTAAGGGTAACTAAACTTTGCGGGCAAGGATAGCGGCTTTGAGTGGGGACCCACTAGCAATGAATACCAACTCTAACAGACCACACAAACCAGCGCTAACTCAAAAGAGTGAGCGCAAAGCATCCACTGTTACAGGTGGACGCACAACCCTCCCTGGACAGGCACCTGTCAAAAAGGCTGTCCCAACCTCTAAAACCAAGACCCAAGCTTCCACTTCGGTGAAACCCTGCTTGGCACACAAGGCACCGGCTGCGAAGCCGTTCCCTAGTGTCGCCACACCTTCGACCCTGGCACCTTCTACCGAGGCACCGTCTACCTCTAAGGCTGCTGCGAACATGTCCACGCACTCTTCGGCTGCCGCCAAGGCATTGGCAGACAAGTCTGGCGAGCAAGCCCCTGACACCAATCCATCTTCGGGTGTCAAAAATACCGTGAGTGCTAGCGTTAGGGCATATAGAACTCGCAGATCAGCCATGCGGATCATTGCGAGATTTGGCTCGACCGACCCGGCTCTGCTCTCAAAGGACGAGAAGGGTAGCCTTGCCTGGGCTAAGGCCCATCAAACTGATCGCCGCCCCGGCTCTCGGATTACGGCAGAGACGGCCCCAAAGAGGCAAAGATCAATCGAGCTTAACGCTCCACTCCAGCCTCCCAAACGCCCAAAGGTGACCAACCCTAACATCCCCCCCTGCAAGACTCCGTCCGTCGACGCTACCCAGACGTCCTGACCCCAGCAAACCTCCAAAGCCTTTAAGTGAGGTATTAAAGGAAGGTTTGACCTGGGCAATCGTTGACCAGAGCCACCCTGATGGTTCCATTGCTCCCACCAAGTGGAAGCTGGTGGAACATGCGCTCATGGACGTCTTCCTTGGAGTAATGGACTCCAACCCTGGCCCTTCACCCGGCTGTACTGATGCGGGGTGGTATCAAGGGCACATCAAGATGATAGCTTGCTCGAATCTCCGCTCTATGGAGCTCTACAAGGAGGCTATCAGTAGGATTGGTGAAGTCTGGCCAGGAGCTAAGCTTGCTGCCGTCCCTCCGGATCAGATCCCCAACCGCCCCCGATCCAAGGCGAGAATTCCGACCGGACCATCAGACCCGGAAACCATGCTGAGGATCCTCAAGGCCAGCAACACGGACCTGCCCACCCATAACTGGAGGGTGGCTAAAGTTTCTGACCAGTGGGGTGATTACCGCGAAGCGGTGATCATTCTGAATGAGGAGTCACTTCCGCTTATCAATGCCCGAGGGGGCGTGATAAAATATGGTTTTAGCTCAATCGAGCTAAGGGTCTATAAGTCGGATTCCCGCGTTGCCGCACATCCCCCAACAGAATCCATCCCCGTAGATCCCGTCCCATCCCAACCCATCCCACAGAAACCTACCCCATCCGACCCTGCCCCATCCGACCCTGCCCCATCCGACCCTACCCCCGGACCCGTCGAAGACGTCGAGTGTAGAAGCGTGTACAGTCATTCTTCTCGACGCTCCTCATCCAGCAAGAAGTCCAATTCTGAGCTGGTGGCGGAATTCTTCGACGGCATTGACATTGACGCGGGTGCAACCTCACCGTTGTCGGACGAAGAGGACGCTGACGTGACAATGGTTGATTCTCTGATCAATGCTGAGAATCATCCAAATTAATCTACAGCACTCTAAAACAGCCTCCGCCGCTCTGCTCCTCCGACTGACAACCGAGGAAGCAGAGCTCGTTCTGGTCCAAGAACCCTGGATTGTAGACGGTAAGGTTTGCGGACTCAACATCAAAGGATATCGCTTAGCGTATATCCAGAACTCAGGTAAGCCTAGGGCTTGTGTCATGGTTAAGAATAGTATTAACGCTCTTCTCCTTCACAGGTTCAGCGATAAGGACACCGTCACCATGGTCGACGAGATGAACTCGATGACCATCTGGATCACGTCATCGTATCTGGCGCATGACTATGGGCTCTCTCCCCCTCAGGAGCCCATCGGTGGACTGGTGGCGGATGCGAGACTGCGCGGAGTTCCGGTCATTATCGGAGCAGATGCCAACTCCCACCACACGATGTGGCGCAGTTCCGGTACCAACGAACGTGGTGAGTGCCTCTTTGATTTCATTATAAGTAATAACCTAGTGATGAACCAACCTTCCTTACTTCGAACAGAAAGGAGGTGCTGGACATCAGCTCCGATTTCTCTACTAACCTTAAGGACTGGTTTGTATATCATGAATGCTCCTTTTCGGACCATAGATACATTACCTTCATTATCGACACGAACGAGTCTCCTCCTGGCATAACACCTCCGGTTAATAGGAGGAGCACGAATTGGACCATTTTTAGAGAGAAACTGCGTAGCAGCCTTCCCTCTACCCCCTGACTATAACGACCCGCTTCGACGTGGATAGGGCTGCGGACCGCGCTTAGGGCGGCAGCCACATCTTCGATTCTTTTTACGAAGAAATGTACAATTCCGACCTTCTCCCTTCCCAGCATATGTGGGACCAGACTCACGTTGAGTCCCGAGGTTAAATATCTGGGCCTGATCCTCGATCCTAAACTCAACTGGAGGGCGAATCTGGCTGCTAGGGCGCGCAAGGCGGCATGTGCTGCTTACTGCTGCAGTAGAGCGGTCGGAACTAGATGGGGTCTTCGCCCAAGGATCATGCGTTGAATATATTCTACGGTCATCGAACCCAACCTCTTATACGGTGTTGCTTTCTGGTGGAGTGCTCTGGACAAACAACACAACGTCAGACTTCTTGACAAGGTCAGAAGGTCTGCGGCCATTTATATAACTGGCGCTATACGCACCACATCCACGAAAGCCTTGTTCGCAATGCTCAACTGGCTTCCTACTGTGCTTCTCGCTAAGCAGGCGGCCAAGTTTTCTGCGACTAGACTTAATGCTCTCTCTCGTTGGCACATTGTACATTCTGGTCACTCCACTATTCTGGAGGTTGATCCGGTGGCCCCTGTGAACATGGACTATCCCCCTACTGAATATTGTCTTGACAGATGTTTCCACTCTCTGATTCCGAGTAGGGATGACTAGAATCCTAATACGGTCGTCCCCCCGGAAGTCCTGGATATATATACCGACGGCTCTAAACTCGATAATGAGGTTGGAAGCGGTGTCTACTCTGGGAAACTGGACCTGAATATTTCTCTCCGTCTGCCGGACTACTGCAACGTGTTTCAGGCGGAGGTGATGGCAATTTACCTGGCCGCTCAATGGATCCTCGTCAACGATGCTCCTTTCACTCGCGTCTCGGTCTTTCGGGGCGCATCACCAGTGTCTCTCTGGTGTGGGTCCCCGGGCACAGTGAAATTCCGGGAAACTGTAGGGCCGACAAGCTCGCCAGAGCTGGTGCGCTCCTTCCGGAATCCTCTTATGTTGAATTGGGTATGCCACTTGCTTCGGTCAAGTTGACCATTGCGCGGAAATTCTTTCGAGACGCCAACTTATCCTGGGTCTTTGAGGAGTCATGCTCCACTCACCTGGCCCTTGATGGATAGAAGGCGTACCAACCAATTACTTGGTTTTGGTCGTGACGTAATCTCGCCTACAGTCGCCGTGCTTACAGGTCATTGCGTCATGGTTAGACACGCGGAAAGAATGAGGCTCCCTTTTAACGACTTCTGCCTTGGATGTAGGTCCGCTGAGGAAGAGGAGACTGTTATTCACTTTCTTTGTCAGTACCCGTCTCTTGCTAGGTGTAGATATAGGTTATTTGGCTCCCCATTCCTTGTTAGCTTAACGGAGCTATCATCTATTGACATCAAGGATATAGCTTCGTTCATCAAATTTTCTGGCTGGTTTTCCAGTGCGGTATAGTCGTGCTTTTGTTGTGCAGCCCTTGCGCTGACCAACTTCTTCCTTTTCCCTGATTTTGGTGGAACTTGGTCAGTACAGGGACTGCGTTCACCCGTGGCATCACAACAGGCCGCTATGCGTGCTCAAGTGAGCTTTGTGATATCAAAGCTACCACTCCGACCTAACCTAACCTAACAATGTAATTAGTTTAACACTTGGGTTAGTAAGTATTAGGATATTTCAGGTAAGTATAATTAGATAGAGACAATTTAGGTATGTACGATTTATGTAGGTAATTCAGGTAAGTACACTTTAATATAGATAATACAGGTAAGTTCACTTTGAAGCAGCCCATTATTTTAATTATCATATTTTTATTACTATTTTTTCAATATAACATTTTTATTATTAATTACCAATTAACCATTATTAAATTTAAATACAACCCTATGTAAATATTAACACATTTAAATACAACTCTGTGTAAATATTAATACTTTCAAATACAACTCTATGTAAAATTTTGTATATAAGAGGCGGCATTTTCATGAATAAATCGCATTCTGCCTTCTACCTTCAAAGCCAATACAACTTAGTATAGTACGTTACCGGACGGGCTATTGGAATTGAAGTTAGATTGTCGAGTGTTTGCCTATAAGGACATTGTTTTCCTTATTTTTTATCATTGTTCTTCATGAACATATATAATCTTAGAAACAAGATTATTTCAACTTTAATATAGGTAAAGAGTTGAATTGGTAAGTATGATAATGAATTGACTTTAGATTTTTTTGGTTTAATTTAGAATTACATTAAATGAATAAAACTAATATTTATGTATATAAACAATATGATTTTGATCCTTTTATATAAATTTTTAAACACAATTTTTTTTTTATATAAAATTTTGATTTGCATATATATTTTTTTGTTTATAATTATAAATTTATAAATTTAGAAAAAACAATTTGATTATTATAAAAAAAGAACGTTGGGATCACGTTAGCACAAAAAAAGGATCGTTGTTTTAATACCAATGCCAGATGTGAAGTGATTTCTGTGTGTATTTTCATTTTCCACCAAACTTCTGCTCTTCCTAAACAATTTGCATTAACAGTAAATTGTGGAGACATTCCCTTTATTTTTATGGAACTGGAATTGTGAAGACATCCTCTTTGCTTAATGGAACTGGAATAGTGGAGACATTCTTTTCGTTTGATGGAAGTTCTGTTGTTATTATTGGAATTACTTATAGGATATTGTGTGTTCAAACCTAGTTTGAACATAGCGCCGGCCTTAGGGTTAAACTCAAGATGACCTCTCGCCCGGAGATGTGGTACGAAGGACTTGTACCAAAGACTTAATGGCTTCTACAATTATTTTGGTGTCTGGCGTGGAGGACAAAGTCGATGATGGTGGTTCTGTCGTTGACGTTTTCCTTTCAACTCTTTTATTTCTTTTGGCCCTTTGCGGGGTTGGATGAAGTAAAGTGTGGTGGAACTTGTCGCATTTTTTGCCATATCCAACGAAGTGCAGGATCGTAAATCATGGCTCCTAGCTAGGCAGTTCTCGCAATATCGATGCCTATCGACTATTTCCTGCCTTTTATTAACTGACATTTTTATGAGCTGACGGCAAAACCTCAATGAGTGGAATTTCCGGCAGTCCGACGTCTATTGTTTTTGTGGTTCCGGCGTATGATAATAAATTTGCGATTAGTTCTAAAAGAGAAAATTGTAAATATTAGTGAATATTGAGAGAACAAGCTGAAAGTAATGAGAAATTGAGTCAAATTAGGAAGTGTTAGTAGTAAGAGAAAAAAGCGAATTGTATTGATAATTTGAAGGTACTTTAGAATTTATTTTAATTAAAATTTTCGTCGTTTAGAAATGGAAGTCGACATAGTTTAACTATAGGTCGAGTGATAATTTCCGACGATGTGCGAATATCTACTGGCTCATTCTTATCCGGTGGAGCACGAGGGGGTAGTCCACGCCTCCTAACGAAACGAGAGAATGCGGCTTGGAATGCTGACGAAGACAAGTCCGAGCATAGTTCCAAATGGATAGCTTTCGTGCTGAAGCAAACCAACACACTAACATAGGCTTTTGTACTTTTCGAATTTCGTAAGGTTGAGATTTTAATTTCAAATGGGCCAGCAAAGTCAATACCTGTGACTTTAAATGGAGAAGATAAAGTACATCTCTCTCGGAAAGTGGTGCCATTATCTGAGAACACGGCTGTTGTCGGTAAATAATGCAAGTTTTGCAGTGTCACTCGGGGTTTGAGACGGAAGATATAGAATTCAGTTCGTACCATTCGACACATTTGACTGCATGCAGCATTAGATAGGAAGTAATATTAATGGTTCAGATAAAGCTGGCAAAATCGGGAGTTCCCAGGTAGTATAATGGGATATCGCTCATTGTATGGTAGGGACGATAGAGATAATCTGATTTTAATTCTAAGAAGTGAATTCTCATCAATTAATGGGTTTAAGCTTTTGAGCGCACTTTTGTCAAATAGGACTAGATCCATTTGGGATGATTTGTTGAAGGTGGGATCATCTAGATCTAATGCTTCGAGTTCGCTGGAATTAGGGATTTCCAAAGTTCAAGGAGGGAGTTGTTCATAACTTCCCTCAAATACCTCTGTATCGCATGAGGGAAGTTTTATACAGTTGTTCGAGGATTCAGATGTATTTTGGATCAAGGTGTTCCCAAGTTACAAGAGGAATTTAATTGAGCTATCTTTATTAACTCGAGAATCTGTGAAGTGCAAAGGTAGAAGGCCTCCTCACACGCTTCATAATTTTTCCTCGCCTCTTCCTTGAATTCTGAGGTTACTGTTTTGTCATGAGACAACATTGCTTTCTCATAGAAGCTATAGAGTCCAAGTGTTTTAACTTGACTTCCAGAACAAATTCCGATTGTTCGTCTGTGGGAGTTTGTTGGAATCGTTGGCAAAATTGGATCAACTGATCGCAATTGAATACGAAACTCTCTTTTGGAGAGCTGTTTGCTTCGCTACGAGATGAGGTGGACATTTTTTTTTTCAATGAGATTGAAAATTTAAATAGTAAAAACAAAGAATGTTGAGATTTGAATATTAGATCTGTTATAGTATATCCGTATTGCTACAGATATACTATTTGTTTTATAGTAACCCTGGAGGATCCCGTACGATGCGCAGGGCTCTATTAATGACAGTTATACAGCCTATAGTACACCAATCCTCGAGGGTCCCGTAGGAATCGTAGGAGGTGCCAATAAATAGACTGTGGTTTACTTGGTTATTATATTCTTTATTTACTAACCTGGAGGGTCCCGTAGGAATCTCAGGCCGATCTTTTATAAAGTGTATATTTAATACAATAACAATAACTGTTTAAACCAAACTGTGTCTTATTCTAAAACTTATTAACTATTTATATCAAAAACCTACAGACAATACTGCTGACTGGGAAAATCAATCATTGGTTACAAACCAATGATTGCGTAACTGCCAGTCAGCACTATTGCCGGTTCATTCTTATTTCTTAATCATTTTGCTGACCAGCGGAAGTCTGCAGGTGTTGCACAACCGCTAGTCAGCATTTTGATGTTATTAACTTATGACCTACTTAAAGTAAATTTAAATTTGATGTTGCGAGGGTGACTCACAACATCCCTCCCCCCTTCGAGTGATTCGATGTCTGGTGTGGGAGAAGCAGGACGGGGAAGATGTTACACTTGGGCAGTTGTGCTTAAATTCAGTTTTAAACTCCTAATTTGTTATTTTCTCGGCATACAGCTTTACCAAGTTTCGATGTAGGGTTTTAAGTTTCCCTTTAATTTGTAGTTGCACGTTTACCGATGTGGGGAACCCTTTCACTTCATAGGGGCCTTCTCATAGGGGTGAGAGTTTATTTTTCCTGGTCTGATTCTTCACCAGGACTTTGTCCCCTATCTCTATTTTTTGAGACTTGACTTTTAGGTCATACCTTTTCTTTGCCGAGATTTTGGCCTCGTTCTGATGCATGCGTGCCAATTCATATGCGCGTTGGATTTGGTGCTTAAGTACCTTTGAGTAGTCGTCAGGGTTGTGGAGGGGAGTACGTATTTTAAGATTTGACGGTAAAGGCACGTCAAATCCATATAGTAATTTAAATGGAGTTTGTTTGGTGGATGTGTGCTCCGTGTGATTATGCACATGCATAGCAGGAGCCAACCACTGGTCCCAGTTTGACCCATCTTCTTTTGCGAAACTCCGCAAATACTCTGCGAGGGGTCTGTGGCTTCTTTCGAGCGACCCGTTCGCCTGCGGATGGTAGGGAGTGATATGCTGCTTTTTTATCCTCAAAAGTTTGCACACACTCCCGAACAACTTGGATGTGAAGTTTGTACCGTTATCCGTTATTAATTTGGTTGGAATTCCATACTTAGTTACAATTTCGGTGTAAAATACCCTCGCTACTGTTTCCGCCTCTGCATCAGCCATTGGTGCGCATATAAAAAATTTGGATAGGTCATCCTGAAGAGTCAGGATGTATTTGTTGCCTAGCGTGGTAGTGGGTAGAGGGCCTACTATGTCCATGTATATTTTTTCAAAAGGCCTGCTTGCTGTGTCAGTCAGGACCATGGGCTCCTTATTGAGGGGCCCACTTTTGTTTCTCTGGCATTTTGGGCATTGTTTGATGTAATCTCTGATTTCACGCAGCATCCCTTGCCATTTATATTGTTTACGTATTCGTGCATATGTCCTTTTTGCCCCCTGGTGCCCGCCAAGAGGAGCGTCATGAAAGCTCCTCAGGATCTCACTTATATCATTTTTGTAGAATAGCCGAAATACAATGATAAAGGACTTCAAGCGCATAGCGGTGAGAGCCTTTATAAAGGGGCTACGAGACCAGGCACTAAAGGCGCGTTTTATTGGGCAAGAAAGGGAGGAGCTGAGTTCCCTGATAGCAATAGTCGAAGAAGCCGAGGAACTTTTCGGCGAGCCGCAGCATCCCTTGCCATTTATATTGTTTACGTATTCGTGCATATGTCCTTTTTGCCCCCTGGTGCCCGCCAAGAGGAGCGTCATGAAAGCTCCTCAGGATCTCACTTATATCATTTTTGTCTACTATCCATTCGGCCCTGTCCTTTTTGCTTTTATCATTCGTGTTGTTAGATTGTATCCCCTCTTCTGCGGAATCTTCATGGCCCTGATTGTTTGTTGTATCCGTTTTATTATCCAAGATTTGCGCCCTAGTCACCACTTGTATCTTGTCTTCCTCCAGAGGTAAACGGCTTAGTGCATCTGCATTTAAATTCGCCTTGCCCGGCTTGTATAAAATTTCGAAATCATACTCCGATAATTTGTGCCTAAAACGGGCAAGCCTTGACGTCTGATCCTTCAGGTTTGCTATGCCCTTCAAGGGCTGATGATCCGTAAAAACGGTGAAATGTCGTCCTAGCAAGTAGGCGCGGAAGGTGTGTGTTGCCCAGACTATGGCCAGCATTTCCTTCTCTATTGTAGAGTATCTCTGCTCCGTTTCGCTCAGTGTTCGGCTTGCAAATGCTATGGGGTGGTCCTTTCCATCCCTCTCCTGTGATAACACTGCTCCCAGCGCGATATTACTAGCATCCGTTGTTACCCGGAAAGGATCAGAGAAGTTCGGATAGATTAGGATGGGTGGGTTGGTAATCCCTTCCTTGACCTTATCAAGGGCCGCTTGACACTCCTCCGTCCATACGAGCTTGCAGTTCTTTTTTAGTAGGCGTGTTATTGGGGCGGCCAGCCCCGCCATTCCTTTCACAAATTTTCTATAGTAATTTATTAGCCCTAGTAGAGCTTGTACTTGCTTTACACTCCTGGGTGGCTTAATCCATCTTAATCTATGAACTGCCTGAGTGCTTGCAGTTGGGGATATCGTCCAGAATGTGGGCGTGATTGTGGACGCTAAAGCCCATCATGAAATGTTTACCACCCACTACTTTACTGTTTGGATCATCCAAAGCATCGGTAAGTATTGTTCCATCTCAATCCTTATTGAGACAAATATAATATTGTTTTGTTTATCTCCAGAGCTGGACCGCATGCTTGATGACCTCAGAGGTAGGAGTTTTAATCCTACCGGCTGCGCCAAATGTTATAGTATATCCGTATTGCTACAGATATACTATTTGTTTTATAGTAACCCTGGAGGATCCCGTAGGATGCGCAGGGCTCTATTAATGACAGTTATACAGCCTATAGTACACCAATCCTCGAGGGTCCCGTAGGAATCGTAGGAGGTGCCAATAAATAGACTGTGGTTTACTTGGTTATTATAATCTTTATTTACTAACCTGGAGGGTCCCGTAGGAATCTCAGGCCGATCTTTTATAAAGTGTATATTTAATACAATAACAATAACTGTTTAAACCAAACTGTGTCTTATTCTAAAACTTATTAACTATTTATATCAAAAACCTACAGACAATACTGCTGACTGGGAAAATCAATCATTGGTTACAAACCAATGATTGCGTAACTGCCAGTCAGCACTATTGCCGGTTCATTCTTATTTCTTAATCATTTTGCTGACCAGCGGAAGTCTGCAGGTCTTGCACAACCGCTAGTCAGCATTTTGATGTTATTAACTTATGACCTACTTAAAGTAAATTTAAATTTGATGTTGCGAGGGTGACTCACAACAATTCGTTTATGGGACACGACTTGTTTAGGATTTGAGAGCTTTGGGCTACTAGGAAGTAGAACTAGAACTGCTGTCTAGCTAAATTTAAAGAGAATATATAAGCGGGAAATACCGGATATTGTAATCCAGCTGAAGTTAGCATTTAGGAGATTTATCTAGCGTAAAAAAAGTTAAAAAAACTCTAAGCGCTAATTTGCGGTATAAGAAATTCTTTTCTACATTCTATGAATAGGGGTTAGGGGCTATAAGGAAATAGCACTAGATACCTGTTATCTACTTCAAAAAGTGAAAAAAATAGAATATTGAATTGAATTGGAAAAAATTTGGGTTGTTATAAAGTTGCCATGTAAATTTTCTTATAAAATTGCATAAATTTGGAAATGAAAATACAAGAAGACGTTGCAGTCAGCCGCTACGCGAGCCATTATCGAGAACTACAGAGAGAGGAAAAGGGAAGAGAGACGCCTTTTCAGACGCAAGAAAAGGGAGCAGGAAAGGCATGAGCGTGAGGAAGTCGAGATGCACAGATGTAGGAATGACGCTAGAAAATTTTATCAAAAGGTTAAGCGTTAGGTTAGGCCCGGAACGTCTTCCTGCAAGGACGAGAACGGAAACTTGGTTACAGATCCGCAGGGGGTGCTGAGGTTGTAGAGGAAACACTTCTCTACTCTGCTACAAGGCGATGACGACACCAATACCTCCTCCAGAGATGATGTTCCGAACCCGATCGAAGACGACGGCGTGGAGATTCCGCCGCCTACCCATGAAGAGGTCAAAGTCGCGATTATGCGCCTTAAAAACAATAAAGCGGCAGGTCCTGATGGCCTCCCCGCTGAATTGTGTAAGACCGGATGTAATGAGTTGGTAGGGCGCATGCACCAGGTTATTTACAAAATATGGCTAGAGGAAAGTATGCCCTACGATTGGAACCTCAGTGTCCTCTGTCCTGTCCTGAAAAAGGGAGACCCTACAATATGCGCCAACTACAGGGGTATAAGCCTTCTCCCTATCGCATATAAGGTTCTTACAGGCGTATTGTGTGAACGACTGAAGCCACTCGTCAAAACACTGATTGGACCTTATCAGTGCGCCTTCAGGCCTGGCAAATCCACCATCGACCAGATATTCACACTGCACCAAATCCTGGAAAAGGCCCAAGAAAAACAAGTCGACACACACCATCTTTTTATGGACTATAAGGCAGCCTTCGATAGCCCCATAAGGGATCGTGTTTATGCCGCAATGTCTGAGCTCGGTATACCTGCTAAGCTGATAAGGCTATGCAGAATGACGTTGAGCAATTCCTGCAGCTCCATCAAGGTAGGAATGGACCTCTCCGAACCTTTTGATACCGTGCGAGGTTTCAGACAAGGTGACCCCTTATCATGCGACCTCTTCAACTTCGTCATGGAGAATGTTCTGCGAAAGACAGGAGTGCATCGCAATGGCACTATTTTTCAAAAAAGTGTCCAATTGTTTGCGTACGCTGACGACATCGACATCATAGGGCGTACCAAGCGAGATGTTACTGCTGCCTTTAGTGCTATTGAAGAGTGCTAAGAAGGTGGATCTGGCAGTAAATGAGGGCAAAACAAAGTATATATTGTCGACAAGTAGAGACGTGCGGCGTATTGATTCTCAGATTACGGCCGATAACTATACTTTTAAGCAGTCAAGGAATTTATTTATCTTGGCTCCGCCGTTACCACCAACAATTATGTCAGTCTGGAGATTAAACGCAGGATTACTCTTGCCAACAGGTACTACTATGGTCTCAATAGGCAATTGAGTAGCAGAGACCTCTCTCGTGCGACAAAACTAATACTCTACAAGACGCTCATCCTACCCGTGCTTCTTTATGGCGCAGAGGCATGGACCCTATTAAGAACTGATGCAGCAGCCTTGAGAGTGTTCGAGAGAAAAGTCCTACGTAAGATCTTCGGTCCAGTGCGAGTTGGCGATGATTTCCGCATTCGATCCAACAGTGAGCTGTATGAGCTCCTCAACGACATAGACGTAGTACAGCGTATTAATATCCAGCGGCTGCGCTGGATATGCTCCGGCGAGACGGATGCTCCGGCGAGACGGGTATTTGATGCGGGGATTTGCGGAAGTCGGCGAAGAGGACGACCTTGTATCCGTTGGAAGGACCAAGTCGAGGAAGCCCTGTCATCCACTGGTGTGACCAACTGGCGTAGGCGCGCAAGAAGCAGAGGCGCCCGGAAGGATGTGTTGCGGCAGGCCGAAATCCGTTAATCGGGTTGTCAATGGCCAATTAAGTAAGTAAATAAGTAAAAAAAAATTCCCAAATTTCAAAAAAAAAATTTCTTTTTTTCTTTATTAAATTTTAAAAATATTTTTAAAATTTTTTTTTTTAGTTTCAAATATATTTTATTATTAATTTGCAAAATTTATTTGTTATTAAATTTTAATTTAATTTTGTAATAAAGGGCTATCCATTTCGTGGTTTCAAAAGTATGGGACTGGAATTCGACATCTGTCAAACTAAGTTGTGAAACCAATTTTTTTCTTTTCAGTTGAAAGTCTGACATTGACGAAAATGGATCGCTTAACTATCACACAACGCATAAAAATTATCAAAACCTACTACAAAAATGGTGATTCTGCCTCAGCCACGTATCGTGCGTATCGGCAATTTTTCGAACAAAATTTTCTTTAGCGATGAAGCACTTTTCACACTCGGTGGGTATGTTAATAAACAAAATTGTCGTATTTGGGGTTCTGAGAATCCTCAAGTAATTGAAGAGAGGCCATTACATGCAGAAAAAGTCACTGTTTGGTGCGCTCTTTGGTCCGAAGGTGTGATTGGACCTTACTTCTTCGAAAACGACGATGGAACGACTGTCACCGTCAATTCGGAGCGTTATGGTCATATGATAACCGACTTTTTTTTGCCTGCTATTGAAGAATACGACTTGGAGAATATGTGGTTTCAACAAGACGGTGCCACATGCCACACAACTCGAGCGAATATGGCTTTATTGCAAGAGACATTTCCTGGCCGCCTAACCTCTCGTCGTGGCGATATCAACTGGCCACCAAGATCATGCGATTTGACACCATTAGACTTTTTTGTGGGGCTACGCGAAAGACCGTGTTTATGCAGATAAACCTTCAACTCTTGAGCACTTAAAAACCAACATTCGTCAAGTTATTGCTGAGATACCGCCCATTATGTGTCAAAAAGTGGTCGAAAATTACCTCAAAAGAATCAATGCTTGCAACATTTCGCGTGGAGGTCATTTAAATGATGTAGTGTTTCACACATAATGTCAACGTTCAAACTTTACAATAAAAAAGAAATATCATGAAAAAAATATTTTATATGTGTTTTATTTACGTTTACTTTTGAAACCACGAAATGGATAACCCGGTATAATACATAATATTTTTAGCGTTCGCCTTAATGGGTTAATTTCTAATGGACTGTATTGTTTTCATTGGAAATAAACACCAGTGGTGTAAAAGAAATAAATCATTTATATATTTTTTGAATTTATGTTGTTAAAATCAAAATTAAAACAAGTAAGGATAAATGGGATAAATATTTATTTATTTATTTTACTAATATATTTATTTATAATTATTAAAATTGGGAAAACAATAATTTTCATTTGATATTTGTTATAAATATCATTCCTTTATTTCTCTGATGTGATGTTCTTTTTTTCTTGGGTCTGTTTCTTATTATTCTCCTTCGTTCGCTTTCCTTGTGAAACAATTAGAATTGTTGTATTAATTTTGATGAATCCGCTATTCTCTTGTTTGAATTTTATAACAAAGAGATTTGTTACAATTCAAGAGAAATTGCAATTTCACTTTATCTGTGAATCAGTGTTGCCACCAACAGCTTTATACGGGCATGTCACAAATTCCGATCGGAATGGTTTCTATTCCGTAGTTACATTCCAATCGTTTTTGTTTTAGCTTCTTCAGATTCCGATCGATTTCATGAATTCCGAAAATTTGTAGAAATCCCTTTATTTAGCTTGATGTGGCAATATTACACACATATCAAAACAAAAACCATATTGTTACGAAAATGGAAATGGTGTTGTTAAAATAATAAACAAAAGCTCCAAAAACAACACAATGGACTTGATCACGCATAAAAACAAAATCTCCAAAATCAAAACAATGCAGTTGTTCACGTGATCAACGAATGACTAAGCATATAGCAACAAAAACAACAGGGTTTGTTTATAAGATCGATGAATAAACAAAAATATAGCAGAAAGACAAACAAACAAAACAACAACAATTCTGCCTGGACGAAAGTAAATAAGATACACGAACAACAAAAATGGAATCAAGTTGTTTACATTTTTGGATTGTTCCCGAAGGTCGTCATCATCCTTCAAGGGCATTCATCACACTAATGATCCAGCGATATAAAAAGGCAAGACAAAGCGAGCAATGGTAGAGTTTGAATTTAATCGTGTAAGACGACGTCACGTCGGTGTGAGTTAAATCTATCGAGCTTTAATTCGGTCAGACTTGTGTGCAGACAAGTTGCGTTTGGGAAAACAGTTGTTAGTGTGGTGCTTACAAAAAAAAGGTTGTGAGCAAAGAAGAATAACTAACAAGTGTTGTTGCTTATAAAAAAGGTTATAAGCAGAGAAATATAACGAAAAGGAGCACATATTGTAAAAGTTATCGTTGTATAAGTGAAAGAAGTTCGAACAGTGGCACAAGAGTTGTGCCGATAATAAAGAATTAATTAAAAAATAAACACAGAAAATAAACACAAAGCGAGCAATGGTAGAGTTTGAATTTAATCGTGTAAGACGACGTCACGTCGGTGTGAGTTAAATCTATCGAGCTTTAATTCGGTCAGACTTGTGTGCAGACAAGTTGCGTTTGGGAAAACAGTTGTTAGTGTGGTGCTTACAAAAAAAAGGTTGTGAGCAAAGAAGAATAACTAACAAGTGTTGTTGCTTATAAAAAAGGTTATAAGCAGAGAAATATAACGAAAAGGAGCACATATTGTAAAAGTTATCGTTGTATAAGTGAAAGAAGTTCGAACAGTGGCACAAGAGTTGTGCCGATAATAAAGAATTAATTAAAAAATAAACACAGATTTATTTTTATTTTATTTGCAATCTACGAGCTCATATTTTTAACGTTTTTAAAAGGTAAAAACGTAACAATTGGTGTCAGAAGTGGGATTGCAAAATTTAAAAGTAGAAATAAATCAAGATGAAGCTCTCAGAACTAAGAGTGGAAAGGCTCAAACAAGAATTGAATAAATTAGCGCTACCAACTATGGGCACGAAGAATGAACTCCAGAGGCGGTTAAGGGAAGAACTTCGGAATCGTGGCATTGATGTAGATACTTACGACTTCGAAGACGAAGAGGAACGAGAACTACAAGCCCCTACAACCCCAAGTGGTCTTGACATGAATTCGTTGCTAACAGCTATACGGGAAGAAAACCAAAAGATATTCGAAGCTTGTAGAGCCGATAACCAGAAAGCGCAAGAAGAGAACAAAAAGCTATTCGAAGATTCTAGAGCCGAAAACCAGAAGCTATTTTCAAAACTTGAGAAGAAACTGGAAGCGGACGCGGCGAAGCTACAAGAAATGTATAGGTCGGTCAGCAAAAGGGTTACTAGTGTCGAGGAAAAGGTGACAAGCCTAGAGAAGACCGTTGACACGAAAGTAATTGATTTGGAGAAGTCCGTTGAGGGAAAACTAGTTAAAATGGAGGAAAAGATCAACAACCTCCAGAGTCAGCGACCAGAACCAGTGCGAATTACATCGGAAGGAACCAGCAGGATTAGAACTCCTTGCTTTGATGGTAGCACACCCCTGTCCGTATTCAAATTCCAATTCGAGACAGTAGCCAGCAGAAACGGATGGGACGATGAAGAAAAAGCTTTGGAACTAATCCTGGCGTTAAAAGGTCCTGCAGCCGAGGTTCTAGAGGTCATGCCGGTCAGCCGTAGAAACAACTACAATGATTTAATGGTGGCGTTACAGCGCAAATTCGGCGACGAGCATAAACGAGAACTGTACCGCATGGAGTTAAGGTGCCGAGTGCAAAAGGCTAATGAATCACTCCAAGCCTTTGCAATGGAGGTCGAAAGATTGGTGCAGCTAACATACCCCGGTGAAAACCACCCGTTGATAGATAACTTCAAGACCGAGGCGTTTGTTAACGGAATACGCGACGCAGACATCAAATTGGCGGTATGTTCTGCACAAAAGACAACCTTTGCAGAGACCGTGGCCTTTGCATTAGCTCAGGAGACCGCTCGAACGATTTCTAGATCATCAGTAGGCAAAGTTCGAAAGATGGAAGTCGTGGATGAAGACGAAAGCCTTTTAAATAAATTCAAAGAAATGATTAAACAAGTTTTGGCAGAAACTGGACAAAAGGCTAAGATTAAATGTTTCAACTGCGGAAGGGGCGGCCATTTCCAACGGAACTGCAAAGAGCCACGAAAAAGGTCAAGGTCCGTCTCGCCAGCAAGGAATGATAAACGGGCGAACCACCAACAATCTACACAAGAGTCCCCGTTAAACTAAAACGAGCTAGCACTGAGGGGCAAGTGCTGGCTCCCACAAGCAAGGGCCCCACAATCTCCATATCAGTGATGCAGCAAGACAACAACAACCTTACGGCGTGCGGATACATAAACGGCAGAAAATACACCTTCACTATAGACACCGGAGCGACGCAGTCTATCATCAGACCAGATGTAGTGAAGGGAAAGTGTGAGGCACTTAGTAACGTAAGACTACGGACAGCTACTGGAGAGTCTGCCACCGTCCACGGAAAAACAGAGGCGAAGGTGACGATAGCCAACCTCAGCGTCAGCCATGTTTTTATTGTTGCCGATATTGTGGACGAGGTAATCATTGGTGCCGATTTCATGATAGCCCATGGCATCAATTTGAATATGGGGCAACAGATAATGAGTTGGCGGAATGTAGAGATACCTCTTGACGTGGGGTACAAGCATCAAGTGCACGTCAGAAGGTTAGTTGCTGTCGAACCACAAAAATTACCACCACAGAGTGAAACGCTGATATGGGCACGCATGGAGGGAGATTGTGAGGAAAACTGCTTGTGGGTTGTGGAACCAGCGGAAATTCAGACGGATTTGTTATCCGGAAAAGCCCTCGTCAAATCCACCGAACAGAAAATAGTCCCGGTGAGGGTACTAAATCTATCAGGCCAAGAAAGAGTTATCTCTAAAAACTCCGAGGTGGGTCAATGTGCTCCAGTAGAGGCGGTAATAAACAGTGAACCATCGCTGAAACCTGCCGAGATGTCAGCCAATGACCAACAGGAATTTGGTAAAAATGTGGAGAAATGGGTGGCAGGTCTAGCAGCTTCAGAAAGAAATAAAGCCAAGAAGCTGCTAAAGAGGTACGCTTGCGCTTTCGCCACGAACAATAAAAGTCAAGGTAGGACAGCCATGGTCAAACATGAGATTGATACTGGCGAAGCAAGACCAATAAAACAAGCACCCAGAAGTATACCGCTAGCGAAGCGTAATGAGGTCAAAGAGCTAGTCGACGAAATGAAGAGGAGCGGTGTAATCGAACCATCATCTGGTCCATGGAGCTCACCTGTAGTCTTAGTTAAAAAGAAGGATGGCAGTACTAGATTCTGCGTAGACTACAGGAAGCTGAATGACGTCACTAAAAAGGACAGTTACCCGCTACCGAGAATCGACGACACGCTTGACACGCTAGCCGGAACAAAGTGGTTCTCCACATTGGACCTACAAAGCGGATATTGGCAGGTGGAGATTGCAGACAAGGACAAGGAAAAAACTGCATTCAGTGCGAATGGCGGCTTATGGCAGTTTAAAGTCATGCCATTTGGGCTCTGTAATGCTCCGGCTACGTTCGAGCGGCTTATGGAACGTGTACTAAAGGGACTGCATTGGAAGACTTGTCTGGTGTATCTCGATGACATAATAGTGATGGGCAGAACTTTCAACGAACACCTCGAGAACCTGGCAGAAGTTCTGCGACGAATATCAATGGCTGGCCTAAAGTTGAGCGTTAAGAAATGTACATTCTTCCAAAAACAAGTGAAGTATTTGGGGCATCTCGTTACAGCAGATGGCATATCCACGGATGAAGATAAAATACGAGCAGTAAAGGACTGGCCTCGTCCTCAGAGTCTTCATGAATTACGCAGTTTTTTGGGACTATGCACATATTATAGACGCTTTGTGCCTAATTTTGCCAGTGTGGCGGCAAGCCTGCATGAGCTCACCAAGAAGTCAAAGGTGTATCAATGGGGTGAGTCACAGGAGAAGGCATTCCAGACATTAAAGGACTTATTATGTGCCGCACCAGTTTTGGCGTATCCAGTCCCAGGGGAAAAATTTATTTTAGACAGTGACGCTAGCGGATACGGTATTGGTGGTGTACTGTCCCAAGTGGTCAATGGGACTGAGAAAGTCGTAGGGTATTATAGTCGCACACTGTCAAAGCCTGAACGGAACTACTGCGTGACCCGACGTGAGCTACTTGCAGTGCTGGAATGCATAAAACATTATCATAAGTACTTGTATGGTCAACATTTTCTACTAAGGACCGACCATTCCGCACTGCGATGGCTACTACAATTCAAGAACCCTGAAGGACAGTTAGCACGTTGGATTGAGCGCCTCCAGACTTATGACTTCAGCATTGAACATCGAAGAGGTACGAAACATGGAAATGCTGATGCTCTCTCACGCCGACCATGCAATTTAGAGTGTAAACACTGCGCGAAGGCTGAGAAGAAGGAATCCATCATCGACATCCGGCTAACGCAAATCGATACCGAAGAAGACTGGTCTGAAGCCCAAAGGAGTGACCCAGTATTGGCAAAAATTATAGCAGCTAAAGAACAGGACAAACGGCCTACCCGAAATGAAATAGCAGCAGAAGGTCCTCTTACAAAAGCATATTGGGCACAATGGGACAGCTTAGAAGTAATAGACGGGTGCTTATATCGACTTTGGGAAAGCGCTGATGGCAAGACCTCATCCAACCTAATAGTGGTGCCTTCCTCCAAAACGAAAGAAGTCTTAAATGAGTTCCATAATGGAGCCAGTGGAGGGCACCTTGGCGTAACAAAGACCCTGGAAAAACTAAAACAGCGTTTCTATTGGGTTGGATGTCAGCAAGCTGTGGCTGATTGGATTGCAAACTGCACCGAGTGTATGGCAGCTAAAGGTCCCGTAAGGAGAAGTAGAGGTCGACTCCAACAATATAACTCGGGCGCACCTTTCGAGCGGATAGCGATGGACGTAGCAGGCCCGTTTCCCGTCAGCAACTCCGGAAACCGCTATGTACTCGTCGTGATGGATTACTTCAGTAAATGGCCGGAAGTGTATGCCATACCCAACCAAGAGGCGAACACCGTAGTAAATGTTTTTGTGAACAACTGGGTATGTCGCTATGGGGTTCCGATAGAACTACATTCCGATCAAGGCCGAAATTTCGAGTCAGCTGTATTCAAGGAAATGTGTGAAGTATACGGCATTAGAAAGACTCGAACGACGCCACTTCACCCTCAGTCCGACGGAATGGTAGAACGATTTAATCGAACCCTGGAGGAATACTTACGAAAAGTAGTGAGCGAGCAACAGAGAGATTGGGATGAACATATTCCGAGGTTCCTACTGGCGTACCGATCCGCGGTCCATGATTCCATATCTAGATCACCCGCCAAGGTTATTTTTGGGACTGAGTTAAAACTGCCCGGTGACTTGGAGTTTGGTTGTAAGCCCGCCACAGAGAGGGATGACGCACATACTGCAAAACAAGAAAGTTTAAGTGAACTTCATGAATTTGTGCGCACCCGTATTAAAATGGTAAGCGATAGCATGAAAGCCAGATATGATCGTGCAGCAAATACCAAGGGCTTCCATGAGGGACAGCTGGTTCTATTTTACAACCCAAATCGGAAGAAAGGGTTGTCTCCCAAGCTACAAACCAGCTGGGAAGGACCTTATAAAATAATTAAAAGGTTAAATGACGTCGTATACAGGATACAAAAAGCCAACAGCCCCCGAGCCAAAATGAAGGTCGTGCACATAGAGCGACTGGCGAAATATGGCAGGGGAGATAATGAGCCTATTCGGGACGAACAGGCTTAAGTGGGCGGCAGTGTTACGAAAATGGAAATGGTGTTGTTAAAATAATAAACAAAAGCTCCAAAAACAACACAATGGACTTGATCACGCATAAAAACAAAATCTCCAAAATCAAAACAATGCAGTTGTTCACGTGATCAACGAATGACTAAGCATATAGCAACAAAAACAACAGGGTTTGTTTATAAGATCGATGAATAAACAAAAATATAGCAGAAAGACAAACAAACAAAACAACAACAATTCTGCCTGGACGAAAGTAAATAAGATACACGAACAACAAAAATGGAATCAAGTTGTTTACATTTTTGGATTGTTCCCGAAGGTCGTCATCATCCTTCAAGGGCATTCATCACACTAATGATCCAGCGATATAAAAAGGCAAGACAAAGCGAGCAATGGTAGAGTTTGAATTTAATCGTGTAAGACGACGTCACGTCGGTGTGAGTTAAATCTATCGAGCTTTAATTCGGTCAGACTTGTGTGCAGACAAGTTGCGTTTGGGAAAACAGTTGTTAGTGTGGTGCTTACAAAAAAAAGGTTGTGAGCAAAGAAGAATAACTAACAAGTGTTGTTGCTTATAAAAAAGGTTATAAGCAGAGAAATATAACGAAAAGGAGCACATATTGTAAAAGTTATCGTTGTATAAGTGAAAGAAGTTCGAACAGTGGCACAAGAGTTGTGCCGATAATAAAGAATTAATTAAAAAATAAACACAGATTTATTTTTATTTTATTTGCAATCTACGAGCTCATATTTTTAACGTTTTTAAAAGGTAAAAACGTAACAATATGATTTAAGAAATGAAATAGAAGAGAAAATTGAAGAAATGTTAAATAAAATTTAATAAGTAAAAGACTAATTTTTAAACAATGCCGGGAGTTTCCATAGTTGCGGTGATTGAGGCTGAAAGTGACCAACAAATTACTGAAAAATTACGTCGCAGAAATTTAAGCGATGTTTTGGATCCGTTGTCATATCCCAATGCAGTGTGAGTATTTTCATTTACAATATTTTTTCAATAAACTAAATTTTGTGGCTTTTAGTTTTATTAGCCATTACCGACTGAACAAGAAGGCGTTCATTATGGTAATGGACAAAATAAGCAAATATCTTCCCAGTTCATCCATACATCCAGTATTACAATTGTCGACCACACTCCGGTTTTTAGCAACTGGTGCGTTTCAAGGTGTAATTGATAAGAATAACTTAGCATTTTTTCTTTCCTTTTACTAACTACACAGAATTATAGGTAAGGATGTTGACATCTCCTTGGGAAGAAGCACAGTTTCCACATTTATGTGGAGAGTTCTGAATGCCATCGAAAATGTTATTTGTCCACATTGGATAAAATTGCAAATGACTGCAAGTGAAAAAAGGGATTCCAAAGCGTATTTTTTCCAAAAATGTAGAATTCCTGGAATTATAGGATGCATTGATGGCACTTGGCACTCACGTGAAATTGAACAAGCCACTTGAAGCTGAGTCACTCTTTCTAAACAGAAAAGGAACATTTAGCCTTAATGTAATGATTGTAAGTACTGTAGTTTAAATAAATATACATGTTTTCATATTTTTTCTTTTTTTAGATTTGCAATTATAAAATGAAAGTGATTGCTGTGGACGCTTCCAGGCCTGAGTCTTGTCATGATTCCTCTATATGGAACATGAGTAGTGCCACAGAATACTTCCTAAATCAGTATAACCAGGGTGATAAGAATTCTTGGTTGCTCGGCGATTCTGCCTATGGGTTGGAGCCCATAAAAATCATTCGTCCGGCCGTAACATTGTTGAAAGAACAATCGGCGTCTTAAAAAGTCGTTTCCGATGTTTACTCGGCACATTAATATATACCCCCAAAAAAGTGGTTAAAATTATAAATGTTTGTTGTGCCCTCAATAATATATGCAGGGATTTTAATGTGGAGTGGGAAGGAGACCCAATAATCGACGAAAATTTTCCTGATGACTTCAACGTAGACGATGTGGAAGATCAGTCACAGAGAAGTATGTTTAATGTCGCCAAACGTTTGAGAGATAGAATCGCCGAGGAATTAAATTCAACATAACAATGTTTAAATTCATTTTTTATTAAAATATTATTAATACTACATAAACAAGGAACTTTTTCTTTGGGAATTCATATTTACTTAAAAAGAAACTTAAACAATTTGTACTATATTTTGAGATCAACATGTGTTGGCTAAAAAAAAAACTAATATTGCTTTGCCTTTTGTTGCTCAACTTTCAACTTCAATGATTCAATTTCGATCAGCTTCAATTTTAATTCATTTCTTTCTTTCAAAGTTTTTTGCACTGCAATATCGTTCATCTGTCTTATTTTATAATGGCCTTCTAAAATGTTGCACAATCTATCTAGTTTTTGTTTTTGTATTTTCAATTTTCAAGGATTTTTTCTAATTTTGTGTTTATTTCCTGTTTCTCCGTAACCTCGGCAATCCTTTTCAAATTGTTGTTCTCCTCCTTCAAAAGGTTATTTAGTAAGTCTGTTTTCGGAGTACACGGAGTACGTGCTCTTAATCTCTTTGGGTCCGGAGACGGTGTTCGAAAATGACATACTGTTGGAGTTGATGAATTTAAAACGCAGCAATGCAACTCACGTGTTGACATCACTGTTTTTTACTTTTCTTGAATTCTCTTTTATGTTTGTATTCTTAATTCTTTTCTCATTCCTAATAAAACTGTCAGCGTGATTACACATAAGAATTAGAAACGTCTTTTTATTTCGAGAAAATTCCAATAGGTTATGGGCCCAGACACCCAAACCTAAAGCGCGTTAGTTAAAGAAAAAAACTGATTTAATTTTTTTAAAATAGCCTGTGTTGCTAGACAAGTAAGGAAAATTAAATAGAGGATGAGTTCTTCTATATATAATATTGAAAAGCTGAACGAGACAAATTATGACTCATGGAGTCTCCAGATGAGAAGCGTTCTTGTGCACCAAGACCTTTGGGACGTCGTGTCAGGCGAACAAGAAAAGCCTGAGGCAGACAATGAAGCCGCACAATTGGAAGCATCACGGTGGGTAAAAAAAGACGACAAAGCTATGGCAACAATAATTTTGTGCGCAACACCTTTGCAAACAGCACATATAAAAAACAGCAAAACTTCAAAGGAAGCATGGACTACATTAAAAGAGATCCATCAGCCAAAGGGCCCTATGCGCAAAGTTGAGTTATTTAAGCAGCTATTGTCCATGAAGATGAATGATAACGAAGGTGTCCAACAGTACATTTGTAAGTTCACGTCAATAGTTGAAAAACTAGCGGAAATTGGAATTACACTTCAGGAGGACCTATTTGTGATAATGCTATTGGCAAGTCTGCTTTTTTTTGCTTTGTCTTTGTGCGAGTGCGGACGTGTTTTTGAGCTCTGCTGTTAAATTATATTTTTTATAACTTGTAATAATAATCGAAAATCATAATCAAAACAGAGTAATAAAAAGAAAGAATAAAAATAAACAAAACAAAATTATTTAAAAATAATCTAAAAATAGACAAAATAAAAAACAATAAATTTGTACCAACAAATCTGTGCTTAATTTTTTAAAACATAATCATCAACAACATTAGCTACTTTGAACAAAGTTATCAGTTAATTTACAATAACAAATTTAATATACAAAATAAATAACAACATCAAATATACTGAGCAGCATCCAAAAACACTTGTTACAAAAAGAAAGTAGATAAAAAAAGTGAGAGAAGCAAATTGTAAATACATTTAAAAACAACTAAAAAAGAAACAGCTATTTAGAACAAAAAAGTGCTACCAAGCTTTTCACACGCATTAATTAACTTAAACAGTTTTAAATCCATTGCTGTGTAACAGTTAATTTTAAATTCAAATTTTTAAATTCCGTTTTTTCTCTAAATAAGAAACGATAAGAAAAACAGTAGACCAGTTGATAACAATTAATCGAAAACTAAAAGCAATAAAAACTTAATGAACATGCAAACACCAAATAATAAACAACTAGATGAAGTTCGTCAGCAATCGGAAGCATGCTCGTCACGCCTATCCATCGTTGATTCGCCTTTTAAAATTTTAAATTGCATGGATAAAAGGTTCGAAAAATTTGCCGAACAAATTCAGCGTACAATAGATGCTAAATTTCAAGAGTTTAAGATGGATCTCTTAAATGATTTACGTGAAAAATACAGAGTTATTGAAGAAAACTTACTTACTCTTAATGAGAGGGTCACCACTTTGGAGAAACATGATGGTGATATGCGGGATGAGATAAATACCCTTAAGACGAAATTAAAAGTGCAAGAAAATCATCATGTTTCGTCTGAACTGAGAATTAATGAGAATGGAAAAAGAAGACATATTCCAAGGATAATAATTGTGAAGCTGTGAAGCTGTGGTCTGCATATGACAAAAACAGTTTTCTTAAATCTCTGGCAGGCTATAAAAAACTTAATAAAGGTTTTGCCTTCAGTCTCAGACACCTTGGTTTTAACTCAGATGAAAAGTTGTTTTTAAATGAAAACCTAACACAGCACAATTTTAGTATTCTGCGGGCGGCTTTACGCCTGAAAAGACAGAAGCTCTTATGTTCTGCTTTTACTGTGCGAGGCTATGTTTACATAAAGCGAGAGCTTAGTGATGATCCAATAAAAATAGATGAAATTGAGAAGCTGAATCGGTTTTTTCCGAGCATTGCTGAAAAAAGAAATATCAGCAGTAATTAAGACTATATACTCAGTGCCTTCTATTTTACTCATTTCTATTTATAATAAGAATTTTACTAACTTTTTATTTATTTTTGGTTTATCTTTTTATTAACTACTATTATAATTATTAAACACAAAATAAGGAGTGGTGTTGTGAGGCCACGTAAAATTATATATTCAATTTTTAATAATTATTTTGAAGTGAACGAAAAGACTGCTATTTCTCTACCTTATTATGAGTCAGACAAATTATAATGATAGTGTTGACGGAAACCACTCTGCTTTAATAAATATATTATGTAAGCAGCGATCAGGTATTAATGTTGTGCATTTCAATGCCAGGAGTTTAAATGGACTTAAATTGGATTATGTTCGACATATGTATATTTGAAAACTCAAAGGTTGATATTATTTATGTAACGGAAATGTGGTTCCACTATGATGTTCCGGATAGTTACTAGGCGGTGGTGTTGCAATTTATGCTAAGAGTAACCTCAATACTAGGGTAGGCAACATTTCACAGGATTGTGACATTGAATTTATTAATATTGTCTTTTATGATAATAGTGTGAGAGCTTTAGTGTCATGCGTTTATAATCCTATAAGAACATTAACTCTTGAACCCTTTTTTGATAACTTCAGGAATCATTCCATAGCTTATGACTTTTTTATCACTTGTGGTGATTTTAATGTAAACTTGATGGTTAAGGATGAAATTAGTAATGATTACCTTGATATGATAAGTTCTGTGGGTATGACTACGGTAAATGATGAAATTTCCACACGTTTTTCGTCCAATTCAAGGCCAAGTTTACTCGATTTATTCCTGCTATCTCATCCAAGCTTATTACTTTTGTATGATCAAATTTCTTTCGTTTCTGACCATGATCTATTATTTTGTACATTAAATATTAACCTGACTAGAGATGATAATCTTCGGATTATAACTTATAGGGATTATAACGCGATTGATTTTTCGTCCCTCTTTGCTGACATTTCTGCTCTGGGCTGGAATGAATGTTGGTATTATGCGTCCGTGGATGATAAGTTGAACGTACTTCTTGCAACATTGCAGGGCTCTTATGATCGTCATGTACCTGAACGTAGTTTTGCTGTAAATAATCGATCTTGTCCGTGGTATACAGCTGCTGTAAAAAATGCTATACGTGATCGCAATTTAGCTTACTACGTTTGGAAAAGGAGACCCACGTTGATAAACAGAACTGCTTACAATAGAGCTAGAAACCGCTCCAATCTCATTGTCAGACAAGCTAAAAAATCATATTTCTCCCGGAAACTTAATTTAAATCTCCCTGCTGGCGAATTGTGGAGGAATGTGAAGTCGTTAGGTATACACTCCCGTAGTTCTTTTGGGTGCAAAATAGACCCAGATGAGCTTAATGACTTTTTTTGTATTAATGGCGTGACAAATAATCATACCAGTCCTAATCTACAAAATGAACTCTCCTGCAATACTAACCTCTCATTTTCTACAGTGTCAGAGGCTGATGTAACCAGGCATATCTTGAAAATTCGATCCAATGCCATCGGTGCAGATGGTGTAGCCATTAAATTTGTTAAACTTATATTGCCATATATTTTGGGAGCGCTGACTCATGTCTTTAATCATTGCATTACGACCACCCAGTTTCCTACAGCCTGGAAAATTGGAAGAATTATACCGATAGCAAAGATTTCCAATGCAGTGAGTGCGGGCGATTATAGGCCAATAAGTATTTTATCAGTTTTTTCGAAATATTTGAGTCCCTAATTGCTGAACAGATTACGTCATATCTGAATAACAATAATCTCTTGTCCCCATTCCAATCTGGTTTTCGCATTGCTCATAGTTGTACTACTGCGGTCTTGAAAGTAATTGATGACATGAGGCCCGAATATGACAAAGAAAACTTCTCTTATGTGTCTACTGGATTTTTCAAAGGCCTTTGACAGGGTTGATCATTTAATCTTATGTCGAAAACTGGGGCACTATTTTGGATTTACAAATACCGCTTTATCTCTTATGGAAAACTACTTGTATGGGCGAGCCTAAAGGGTAATTATTGGAAATAGGCAGTCGGGGCTGAGGCGTATAACATCTGGTGTTCCACAGGGGTCCGTGTTAGGCCCCCTGCTATTTAGATATGTTCGTCAATGATTTATTTTCAATATGCAGGTATACTAAGGTACATGCATACACAGAATACAAACAATGGGTACTTCAAAATTGACACTATTACTTCCAGATCAAATAATAAATCATGAATATCAAATCGTGAGCACAGAACTTCCAATAGCAACAGATGGTATTCTTGGCAGCGATTTCTTTACTAAATACCTTGCAAAAATAGAGTATGGAACTTCCACTTTAGCTATTATAATAATCGAAACCGAATATGTATGTCTTGCCACTAAAAACAATACCACCTAGAACAGAAATGATACAAACAATAAATTTACAGACAGAAGAAGACAGTGTTGTATGCGCAAAACAAATCAGTGACAGTGTTTTCGTTAGTAATACAATAATTCATACATAATATGGAAAAAAACACATTCGAATTTTAAATGCCTTAAATGTGGAGATCACAATTAGATTTACAAGTCAAACCCTTATTTAATTAGAACAGAAATAATAAACAACAAACCAGAAAGGAGAAATTAAGAAAACTACTAAATATAGATACTGTCGACATCACAGCAAAAAAAACCATCGTGAAAATATGCAGAGAATTCCAGGATATTTTTCATTTAGAAGGAGATTGTTTAACAGCAAATAATTTCTATCAACAAAAACTACAAACTGTAGACAATTCCCCAGTTCACACTCGAAATTATAGATTCCCACAATTACAGCAGGAACAAATCAAAAATCAAGTTCATAAATCAATAAAAGAAGATTTAGTTGAACCATCCGTCAGTCCTTTTAATTCTACATTATTTTTGGTCCCAAAGAAAAGTGACAACGATGAAAAGAAGTGGAGACTAGTTGTCAATTATAATCAATTAAATAAAAGATTAGTCAATGACAAATTTTCATTACCTCAGTTGGAGGATGTATTAGACAAGATAGAAAGAGCAAAATATTTTTCAACATTAGACATGACGTGCTAGACCACTTACAGCATTTTCTACAAATAATGGACATTATCAATTTAAAAGATTACCTTTTGGCCTAAAAATATCGTCTAATAGTTTTCAAAAGATGTTGACAATAGCATTAAGAGGTTTAGATTCAAATGCTTTCATATATGTAGATGATATAATTGTTTTTGGCTGTTCTTTACAGCATCATAATGATAATTACAGCATCATAATGATAATTTAATAAAAGTATTTCAAAGATTAAAAAGTCACAATCTTAAATTGAATTCGAATAATTGTAATTTTCTGAATTCCAAAGAGTGCATATGATACAAGAAGAATTGTAGCTTTCTGTAATTACTATAGATGTTTTGTTAAAAATTTTGCTTAAATTGCTAAACCTCTCAATGAATTATTAAAGAAAAATCAAAAATTTATCTGGCCAGAAAAGTGCCAAAAATCCTTTGAAATGTTAAAATCCATAGTTTCAAATCCTACAATATTACAATATCCAGACTTTAAAAAAGAATTTATTCTCACTACTGATGCATCAGAGTACGCCTTTGAAGCAGTACTTTCACAAGGTGAAATTAATAGTGATTTACCAATCTCATATGCAAGTCTTAATAAACATGCAATTAACAAGCCCGTAATAGAGAAAGAACTTCTAGCTATTCATTGGGGAATCACTCATTTCCGACCATACTTATACGGTAGAAAGTTCAAGGTAGTGACAGATCACAGACCACTAGTATCATTGTGCACCCACAAAAACCCTTCATCAAGACTAACTAGAATTAGATTAAATCTTATGGATTACGATTTCGAGATCATACACAAACAAGGAAAAATAAATACTAATGCCGATGCATTATCAAGAATCAAAATAGAATTCAATGACTTAAAGGAAATGATGACCAAATCAATAAATATAATGACAAAAAAATTACAGAAAAATTGAATAAAAAAAGTAAACAGGACAATACTGCAACGAACAAAGATGAGAATAATAAGGAAAGAAAAAGTAGTGACACAAAGACTGATCACTTCTATATGTGGAATAGCATTTCATTTTCACAAATTAAAGGCTACCCAAGATTAAAATTTGTTATAGATAAAGTAAATAAAAGCATGCCAAAAATTTAAATTTTTAGGAATCACGTAATAGTATCAGGTAATGAAAATGCATACTCTAATTTAGGTGCAGTCTTGCAGAAGTTAACTAAGATCTTACGGGATAACCAAATATTTACAGTAACGCTAGCGAAGGATGATATAATATTCAAATATGTACATGAAGAAAAATTAATTAAAATTTATAATAGCATGTAGAATAGAGATAAATGTAGGCAGAAACCTATAGGAATTATATTGTTTAAACAACCAGAAAGGATACTGGAAAAAGGTAGACAAAAAGAAATTATAAAAGAATATTATGAAACTCCATGTGGTGGTCACGCTGGAGTACGTAGAACAGTCATTAGAATAAAACAGGAATATATATGGAAAAATATGTATAAAATGACTAAAGATTTTATTAATAATTGTGAAGCTTGTAAGAAGAATAAAATTATTAGACATTCTAAATCATCAATGCAAATTACTAACACACCTACAAGACCATTTCAATTTATACAGTTAGATACTGTAGGTCCTTTAAGAGTATCGACCTTGTGTAGATATATACTAACAGCACAATGCGAATTGACAAAATACATTGACGCATTCCCAATAGAAACAAAAGAAGCAACCAAAATTGGAAAAATATTAGTAGAAAAATTTATATTAAAATATGGATGTTTTGATACAGTAAAAACAGACAGAGGAACTGAATTTGTAAACGAACTTTTTAATAGAACATGTACTTTTATGAAGATCAAACATGTAACTTCTACTGCATATCACCATGAGACTTTAGGTAGTATTGAAAGAAATCATAAAGTTTTAAATGAATACATGCGTTCCTCACATAACATATTAATCAACACGAGACACTTGAAATCGCATATTCTGCATAGTCACTTTGTAATTATACTCTGGTTTATATTTTTTTTTATTATATTTATTTGTATGTACATGAATACATTACAGTAGTTACCTTACGTTACATTTGGCTAACTGGCCCATTACTCTTAGTGGAAATGGTTTAAAACGCCGGAACTAAAAATCATTAATATTTATGCTTGTAAGGAAGTCACAAAGCGTATAAGAATGACGAAATCTTCGTTTTTTTTTTCAAAGAAAAGTCTCCCGTACTATCGATCGGAGGTCCAAATGGAAATTCGCAAGATCGGTATAGGCCAAAAAAACCTTCCTATTGGCCACCATATTGATGTTAATGCCCTAAATTATAAAATTTTGAACCTAAATGTTCCCTCTCCGGCTTCCAATATTTATTAAGATCTTTGTCATGCTCCGGCAGAAAATCCATTTAGCTTTCGCTGTGTAGATCAATTTGAAGAGCTTTAAAGTTTTTCCACGATCAAATCAAATGTAGAGTGTGCATGGTCTGAATCCAATTTTTTTGGAAAAACTTTAATACCAAAATTATTATTATTATTATTACGGTCTCCTAGACCTAGATACAAATTTTTCTTATACTACATTTTCCATACATTAATTATATAATAAAATAAAACATTCATCAATTCAAAATAAATAATGTTTTACAATATTCCTTCAATAGCCTTTTGAAAATCCCTTCACTTTGACATTCCTTAAGTTCATCTGGTAACTCATTAAACATCCTGAACCCTTCAAAAAATACACTTCTCCTTTGAAGATCAGTCTTCATTCTCGGCAGTCTCATATTTCTTCCTATTTCTAGTATTGTAATCATGTACCTCAAAATTATATTGAATTCTTTCACATAAATAACTTGGTAATTTACCTAACCTTAATTTATTAATAAACTTCAAAGTGTGGTACGTTATTGTCTCACATTTAGCCAATTCAAACTTCCAATCATTTCGACAACCGGAGTATCGTACCCCTTATTTAGTATAAATCTCATAATTTTATTGTTGTATTTGAAACCTCCTCATTTGTGCATTATTAAGTGTAAATAAAATTGTCGGACTATAAACAAAATAAGGTTCAATTATTGACCTATAAATAGTTAATTTATGTCGTTTGCTAACATATTTACATGATCGATACATAAACCCTATCTTCCTTGCGATGTTACTTTCAGCATAATCAACATGATCGTCCCATTTAAGTTTTCCATCAATAATGATGCCTAAATATTTCATTTTATCAACCTTTTCAATTTCATGTTCCTTAATTTTCAGCCTTATATTAATGCATTCTTCATAATTTCTATTAAATATCATATACTTAGTTTTATCACAGTTTAATTTTAGCTTATTTTGACATAACCATTTATATAATTCATTTAAGTCAGCTTGAATATAATTTACAGCATCAATAAGATTCAACTGACTAATATATAAAAGAGCATCATCAGCAAATAAAACAATTTTACAATTTCTTAAACATTTCGGTATATCGTTAATATATATCAAAAAAAGTGATGGTGCAAGAAAAGACCCTTGTGGAAGACCAATATCTACCATCTGTGGCGATGATGTTACATTTCCTATTGCCGTACGTTGTTTTCTATTTGTTAAGTAGCTCTCAAACCATTTCAGTGCTTGACAGCTTGTTTATCAGCCATCAAATCTTTCCAATGCGCTACAACCATATTCAGCGCAGTTTCGCAAGAGTGTTTAGCTCGAAAGCCAGACTGTTGATTAATAATGACATCGTGTTTGTTTAGGTACTCTAACAATTGTTCTTTCACAATGCTCTCTAAAATTTTTTCATCTGATGGTAATGTATTTATCGGTCGCAATTCTTCTGGACGTGTTGTATTTTTAATTCTTTCTATAGGTACCACTGTCGATATCTTCCATATTTCGGGAACGTAAGCAAACCGTAAGCAATCATTTACAATTCCGGCAAAAAAAAAGCCGTATACTTCATTGATTCTTTTATGACACCTTCAGAAAGCTTTTTTTACCTCCAGTCTTGTTTTTAAAAGCCTTTACAATATTTAGTATGTTTGTAGTATCTACTTGTTTAAATTTAAATTCGTTGCCATATGTATTTATTTCAGATTCTTCAAAATCTATTTTCTCAATTTCATTATTGATTTTAATGATACTGTTACCACATAACAAATCTGTTTAATACAGTAGGACCTTGATTATCCGTGATTCGATTATCCGGGAACATCAATTATCCGGGATGGAAAAAGAAAATTTTTTGCATCGACTTAATTTTATTTTGGATCGACTTAAATTTTTCTGCATCGTTTAACCGTGATTACCTCTATTATCCGTGATTATAAGCAAAAATTTTTTTCTATTATTTTACACAAACAAGCGAAAAAGGGGAATTCCCTCTTTAGTATACGATGAGTCAGAAGCATATGTACATGTAAACCTGTTTGGTTTAATTTAGAAATTTGAGAAGTGCGGTTTGTTAGTGTTTATTTTTACATGTATGTATATAAAATCCTTGAATTACTTAGTTTTTATAAAAATATATACATATTCATTTATCAATTAATAAAAATATCTATTAAAAAACTAGCCAAAATTTATACTCAATTAACCGGGAAAATCGATTATACAGAATGCTTCCGGTCCCGACCATCTGCACCGTTTAACCGTGATTACCTCTATTATCCGTGATTATAAGCAAAAATTGTTTTCTATTATTTTGGACAAACAAGCGAAAAAGGGGAATTCTCTCTTTAGTATACGAAATCCTTATATACTGTACACTGTTTTCTGACAAAATTATTTTTTTTTATATTTTTGAAACATGTATATAAAATCCTTGAATTATTTAGTTTTTATATAAATACTAGCAGATTGTACCCGGCGTTGCGCGGGTTATGTAGTTTCGATTAGTTTAAAATATTAAAAAAAATTATTATTGGGTCATTTTTGCATTAAAAATAACAATAAATAAAAAACCGGTTTATATGTTTCGAAACCGGTTTCTTAAAAAATGGAATTTTTCAAATTATTCGGAAACCGGTTTAACAAACAAGTCAGTTTTTTGAATACTCTAAGTCCTAAATATAAATGCACTCAATTTGCCCCGTTTTTGGCCCCTTTCCCTCTTTTTGGACTCCTTTTGTTCCAACTTTATAAACGGAACACCACCAATAGCTATTTGGGAAACTTAACCAAGCTAAATCGTAAAAAATGCCTTTAAAACAGATAAAATACAGCATTCATTTATGCATAAAAGTACTAATTTTTGCCCATTTTTCTCCCCTTTTGGTCAAAATTTTGAAAAGATTTATTGCCTATAACCTGCACCGACAAAAGCTCGATCTATATCCCAATTTTCAAGAAAATCGGTCTAGGCGTTCAGGTGTGATTGGCTATGCACTCAATTTGCCCGTTTTTGGCCCCTTTTCCCCTTTTTGGACCCCTTTTGGTTCAAATTTAGAAACGGAACACCTCCAATAGCTATTTGGGAAACTTAACCAAGCTAAATCGTAAAAAATTACCTTTAAAACAGATAAAAATACAGCATTTATGCATAAAAGTACTAATTTTTGCTCATTTTTTCTCCCTTTGTCCCATTTTTTTCCCATTTGGGTCAAAATTTTAAAAATATTTATAACCTAGAACCTGCACCGACAAAATCTCGAACTATATCCCAAATTTCAAGAAAATCGGTCCAGGCGTTCAGGCGTGATTGGCTATGCACTCAATTTGCCGGTTTTTGGCCCCTTTCCCCCTTTTTTGACCCCTTTTGGTTCAACTTTAGAAACGGAACACCTCCAATAGCTATTTGGGAAACTTAACCAAGCTAAATCGTAAAAAATGCCTTTAAAACAGATAAAATACAGCATTTATGTATAAAAGTACTGTTTTGCCCATTTTTTTCTCCTTTTATCCCATTTTTTCTCCCCTTTTGGTCAAAATTTTAAAAAGATTTATAGCCTATAACCTGCACCGGCAAAAGCTCGATCTATATCCCAAATTTCAAGAAAATCGGTCCAGGCATTCAGGCGTGATTGGCTAACAAACAAACAGACTTACAGAAAGATTTATAATATATATTAGGATGAAAAAAAAATCTGTCGTTCGGAGTCGACTTTAAACTGTAGGTCCCGCCACTCATGTATAAAATAAACGCACACAACACGAGTGGTGTGAGAAGCTAGGACGTTGTACAATGGGTCAGTTCGACCTCCGGGTACTGTACTTGTCACAGTTGACAAGTACACGTCCTCTAACCTAACCTAACCTATTAGGATGAACTAATAAAAATATCTATTAAAAAACTAGACAAAATTGGGAAAATCGATTATTCAAATGCTTCCGGTCCCGACCATCACGGATGATCAAGGTCCTACTGTACTATTTTTACAAAGTCTGTTTTTCCAGACGGTTGGAAGTAATCGAAAGTTATCCCTATTCCCAAATTAAATAATGAGTTTACACCAATAGCGATTCTTCCATTTCTTTTTAAGATATTGGAAAATCTTATTAGCAATCAAATGTATAAGCACTTGATGCGTAGAAATTTGTTTTGTGTGCGTCAGTACGGTTTTATGAAAGGTAGAAGTTATATAACAGCTCTTGTAGATGTGGTTGAGGATATATAATCCCATACGTAGTGTCTAATTCTAATTCTAAGAGCGTTGCATTTAAATTGAATGATTTGGAATAATTCCTCACGAATCTAAATATGAGAGCACTGGTGAGACAAGGGTGTGTACAGCATGGTGCTAAAAACTTAGATGAGCGGTTCAGGATATTGCTTAATGCCCGTCATAGTTAACAATAATCGTATCAAAATTTATAACGTATTTTGCTTGTATTAAAAAAAAAATCTCAAATTGAAAAGTCATCTCTGAGCTAGTAATCTTTGGCCGACTAATACTGAGGATGTTGCGGATCGCAAACCTAATTACCGGGAATAATTGTATTTTGATGAATAAAAGGATTAGTATTAAATTTATTTCATCTTTTTTATGCATATTATTATATTTGAGGGCGACATCGCATAATAATACTTTTAAGATGGTATTCCAAGTTCCTTATTTAACCACTTTGCAGGATCCGGGTAAGGAAATTCACCATAGAAAAAATTTAAAAAAAAACACAAAAACTTGCTAAATTTTATATAAGTATATAATAAATTTCAGTAGTATTAAATAATAATAATGTTACTATAATGTCAAAAGGTGTTTGCCATAAACTGTATTTTTAAACTAATGTTATATCAAATGTACACTAAATACTAGAGAACTTTGTTCGTAATATTATTATTATTACTTATTATTATGGGATGGAACGCCAGCAAACATGGTAAAGTTTCTGATTGGTGTCAATATGGCGTCCTCCAGAACGAACCTTGTCTTGTTGTATTCAAGTTGACACGAAGCCCCTCATGGATGACATACTAGCACTCGCTAGACGTTAACTGATGCGTGCGCACAATACAATCCCCTGAACTTTAAATTTGGGTTAGGCGTAAGGCTTGGAATCCACCACCTACCCAATGAAAACCGAAACACAAGCCTCTATAAAAATCCCCTCAAAGTTAACGAGTTAAGGCTCATGAAAAGTCGGGTCCCTTCATAGGAAATGCGATGGATAGGACAAGGATTAAATGGGCTTACGTCGTGCGATATACACATGTCAAAATAATAAATACACCTTGTTCTAACATATTAAATTAACGTTAACTATGAAAAAATCCCTTGAAAACACACCCAGTACTTTTTATTTATTACAGTTTTATCTGACCACATCTTTAAAATGAAAAATTTGGCAAATACATACATTTATTTAAATATAAAAAATTTTAATTTAATTCAAAAAATCCTCGAACTATTGCTGGTCTGATTCCATGCCTTCTATGCTAAGCTCGAGGACGTATGACACCAAAATCGCCCCAGTCTCGATTATTTTAGCTTTCTAGCCACCACGTCCAATGATAAGAGGTTGATAGCACTCACCCGTTCTATATCAACCTCGCTTCTGACATTAATTATCCGGGGAACAGTTTATATTAGAATACATGGTCACGAACAGCCGATTATTGCTGACTTAACTACATTGACGAATATGTTTTGTGACAATACTAATAACCGTAATCCCAATGATTCTTAATTTCTACTTATTAAATTTATCTTCCCTTATTCCTAACTTTTTCATATTTGCTTATTTTTATTATTTTATCAACTTTACATTAGGCACAACTCCTTTTAATCCCTTTTTAAATTTTTCAATTTATTTTTTTCTTAATCGCGTTGTCTACACTTTCTTTAATTATGTTCAACCCTATGTGAACCATTTCGGAGACTGTGTATGTATAGTAATATGATAATAGAAAGTTGGATTGAAAATTGTGCACTTGAAAGCACAGACCCAAGAAACAAAATGGACGAATTTAAATACTTATTTAGATGTTTTTGAAACATGGTTTCCGTAAAATATTCAGGATTCAGTGTTTGAATTACCGGACTTTCGAATATTTCGGTCTGAAAGAGCAATAAGTCTTTAGAAAATTAAATTAATTTGAAAATTAAAGCTAAGGTGGTGAAATGACAATTTATGTTCGCGAAATTAAAAGATTAATATACATATGTATATGAAAGTACCAAATTGGGGAATTCGTACCTCTTCGCCACTTAAAATACATATACAGTAGGACCTCGATTTTTCGTGATGGTCGGGACCAGAAGCATTCTGTATAATCGATTTTCCCGGTTAATTGAGTATCAATTTTGGCTAGTTTTTTAATAGATATTTTTATTAATTGATAAATGAATATGTATATATTTATATAAAAACTAAGTAATTCAAGGATTTTATATACATACATGTAAAAATAAACACTAACAAACCGCACTTCTCAAATTTCTAAATTAAACCAAACAGGTTTACATGTATGCTTCTGACTCATCGTATACTAAAGAGGGAATTCTCCTTTTTCGCTTGTTTGTGTAAAATAATAGAAAAAAATTTTTGCTTATAATCACGGATAATAGAGGTAATCACGGTTAAACGATGCAGAAAAATTTAAGTCGATCCAAAATAAAATTAAGTCGATGCAAAAAATTTTCTTTTTCCATCCCGGATAATTGATGTTGCCGGATAATCGAATCACGGATAATCAAGGTCCTACTGTATATTATTTATTTATTTTGTTTAAATTTTTTGTGTGCTCAATATAATCATAACAATAAGTATTTATTTCTTATAAAATTATTTTTTATTATTATTTTAATCAAAAATTAAAAACATCATTATATACACGTAAAAATTTAAGTTTTATATAAATAAGCATGAAAGTACCAAAGAGGGCATTTGTACCGCCATGCAACTCTGCATACAATAGCCCCTTCACTCATGTTGAAATGTCACGTAAAAACGTGAACGACTTCTATTTTATACAGATCATTCCATTTTGTTAACGGGAGAGTGCGTTTCGGTAAGCATTTACATTGCTCTCCATATGCTAAAAAACGAACGTACGGTAGTTACCTTACGTTACGTTTGGCTAACTGGCCCATTACTCTTAGTGGAAATGGTTTAAAACGCCCGAACTAAAAATCATTAAGGAAGTCACAAAGCGTATAGGAATGGCGAAATCTTCGTTTTTTTTTTTCAAAGAAAACTCTCCCGTACTATCCATCGTATGTCCAAATCGAAATTCGCGAGATCGGTATAGGCCAAAAAACCATTCTACTGGCCACCATATTGATGTTAATGCCCTAAATTATAAAATTTGTAACCTAAATGTTCCCTCTCCGTTTTCCAATATTTATTAAGATCTTTGTTATGCTCCGGCAGAAAATCCATTTAGCTTTCGCTGTGTAGATCAATTTGAAGAGCATTCAAGTTTTTCCACGATCAAATCAAATGTAGAGTGTGCATGGTCTGAATCCAAACTTTAATACCAAAATTGTTACCACGCATAATAAATCTGTTTAATACTATTTTTACAAAGTCTGTTTTTCCAGACGGTTGGAAGTAATCAAAAGTTATCCCTATTCGACTACATATTGAATTGGAACATTGATTATGTACAATAATTTTAATAAATTTTTGCAATTCTTTTGATTAATTTAACATAAATATATTTTTTGTGTTATTATTGCAAATTTTAAAATTTATACTAAGATTTATATTAATTTCATTATTCTTAAGATAGCTTATGTATTTGTATTCCAATATAAAAGCATTACTATCACATATAGCTTGTCTGCAGAAGTATTAAATAAATAGGTTTTGCCATTCAAATAAAGTGGTTTCAATTCCAAAAGTCGAGTCTTTAGAAAACGAAAAATTCTTCGGAATGAAACCACTTCAAATTTTCAAAGTGGTTTTGATATTTTTGATGATTTATTAAAGAAAAATATTAATAAAACTTAGTCAAACTGAAAGACAAAATGGTATGTTTTATTATTATACAGGTATTCTAAGTATTTACTAGAGGTGTGCACAAGACATTCTGCTAGCTTACCCTTCACCAAATGCAATACTGAAGTGTTCTCTTTTCTGTTGGTCTTGATTTTACGAGTACACTGAAATGAGTATTTCCCTTTTATTCAAAGTATACAACAGCACTCGTTTGTCTGTGATATAACGGAAATATGCTTTGTGTTGTAAGAGCATATTTCACTACTGAAGCTAAATTTTCAGTATTGTCAAATGAATTTCAGTGGTGTATTCGTTGAAAAATATGCTTACATAAGTGTTTCTATACATTCTTTGCTTTCGCCATAAACTCTTTCAACAACAATCTCTCTTCAAAGTGCTATGCTAATATTCATAGTTTTTGTTTGTTTTGTTTTTTAAAAAACAAAAACATTTCTCCTTTCGCATTTACTGCAAAAAGAAATGCACGTTGTGACACTATGAAGAATACAATATTTTCGTTGTACTCTTCATACAACTCTGTTTTATACTCTTGTACAGTGCTTTATGAGTGCAGTTGTTTTTATGTTCTCTATCTTTGCTTCACTCTTATTTATATTTGCTGCTACAGTCAATACTCGGTCATAATAAAAATACAATACTGTACAATTTTAAGTGTCTTGTGCACACCTCTAGTATTTACTTAATATTTATGCTTAAGAAATTAAATTTTGTAAACTTGCTGAGAAAAACAAAACAAATTGATGTATTTTTTCATCGAAGTATTGCCACGTTATTTTTTTGAGCAAACCACTTATTTTTGAGAACAAAAATGTATTAAGTAGAACAAATTTAAGCGGTGGCAACACAAACGATGGGCAAAAGAAAACACAAAAAATATTTTTACGTTGCATTTAATTCAGTTTTATAAAAATGTAAGTACAGATTTATTGAAATTTTTTTGTATTATTAACTTATATTTTTTTGAAGGGGTAAAGAGGCATTTTTCATATACAATTTTTAATTTTTTTTATTTCAATTAAAATTTTTGTATCATCGCCTTTTTCTTTTTTGTTTTGGTTCTGCTTTTTATTCACCAATTATGTTTTTTTCTTTTGTCATGCACTACGTTGCCATAATTTATTTGAAAAGCAGCAATTTTATCATTTTTGGGAATGAAAAAAATCGTTCGGAATCTGAAGAAGCTAAAACAAAATCCATCGGAATTGCATATTCGCATATATATCCATAATTATTATGGAAGCTACCAGTTTTAAATCTACCTGTCGCTCTTCGCCTCGTGTTGTATTGATGATCAATCCTTTTGAGAAACCTTGAGTCATTATAGAATTCAGTTGCCAATGCTATATAAATAATAGATTTAATATTTAATATACGCTGTTTCTTTGCTAGGCTACTATTTTTAACTGTGTTGTTGACTATTCTGACTATTTTTACTTTTTTCTTTTTTCCTCTATAGTTGGGCTTTTAGGTCACAACAATTGAATTAAAACAATTATTTTATTTTAATCTTTTTTTTTTTTTTCCCATCCGACGTTTCGTTGGATAATCCCAACTTCTTCAGGGATGTCGTTTTATTCTGACTATTATTGTTGTTGTAATTGTGGGTTCTAATATTGTTGCTATTGGTACTGTTATGACTGGCATTGTTGTTGATTCTGTTGCTGTTGTTTATGTAGATGTTGTGCAGGAAGTTGTTGGTATCGATAATGTTGATTCTATGGTTGTTACTGTGTATGTTGTAGTTATTGATAATGTTATTTGTATGGTTATTAAAATTGTTGTTGCTGTTGTTGATGATGCTGCTGTTGTTGTTAATGAAGCTGCTATTGTGAACTATGTTGTTGCTGTTGTGAACTATGTTGTTGCTGACCATGCTATTATTATTGATGATGTTACTTACGGAGTAATTATTATTGTTTATGTTGAAGCGAGTTTTTTGTAGCAATCTGCAGTGGGTAGCACTTCCCCATGCCGCAATGTGCGACTCTGCAATTGCAAAATACGCCTGCCTTAATACATCATAGATGGCACAATTGCTTAGATGATATAACATGTAGGCGGTTTTCCGCAGCTTCTTTTGGAGATAATCAACATGCATATTCCATTTAAATTTATTATCAACGTAGACTCCCAGATATTTGTAAGATAACAAGTTCTATTAGCGTGACGCATGTATCATTGTTGCTGTTGCTATTATGCAGACAATTTGTATCATGAAACTTAATTACAATGTTAGATTCAGTAAAATTTGATGGTTTTATATGCATAAGTTTCGTTTTTTGGGCGTTTATGATAAGACCGTTATCGTGACACCATTTGGATGCAATATTTAATTGGTTCTGCATTACCTCTGTAGCATCTTTGATAGACTCACTCGATACCACAATTGCTGTATCATCAGCGTATGCAAAAGTTTGGCTATTAAGCAAAGCGTTGAGCATGTCATTAGCATACGTTATATAGAGAATTGGACCGAGTTTGGATCCTTGTGGCACTCCACAATCTATTCATACTTCTTCGCTTAGTTCATTATTTATTTTTACTCTATATGATCTACACTAGTGGCATAAACTAAAGCAACTGACTTAATTTTTGACATTTCCATATGAATCGTGTGAAAAACAATCCTGAGAATTTTTAAAGATAGCTTTTTCAAGTCTTTGAGGGTTTATTAATTTACTAAAAAAAAAATTATTGGAATACATTTTTTTAGTTCGAAGAAAATAAAATAATTTCTAAAATTTAGGTGGCAAAAACTAAAGCAACTCCCTTAGCAATTTTTTTTGATTTTTTTACATAATTTAACAATTAATAAAATGTTCGATATTTTGTAAATTAAGAAGTCATCAGCGAGGCATTAGACCTATTAATTCATCAATTTTATGTTTTTTAATGCTTCTTTTTGACCTAACGCCATCACTTCTACTCAACTCTTGTTATTTCATTCGCTAGGATTTGATGTCCTGTTCTAAACCAAGTGAATGATTGCATTAAAAAACATTTCAGAAAGAAAATTGATGAATTAATAGGTCTAATGCCTCGCTGATGACTTCTTAATTTACAAAATATCGAACATTTTATTAATTGTTAAATTATGTAAAAAAATCAAAAAAAATTGCTAAGGGAGTTGCTTTAGTTTTTGCCACCTAAATTTTAGAAATTATTTTATTTTCTTTGAACTAAAAAAATTTATTTCAATAATTTTTTTTTTAGTAAATTAATAAACCCTCAAAGACTTGAAAAAGCTATCTTTAAAAATTCTCAGGATTGTTTTTCACACGATTCATATGGAAATGTCAAAAATTAAGTCAGTTGCTTTAGTTTATGCCACTAGTGTACATTCAAGATAGTTTTTAAACCATAGTAAAGTATTACCTCTAATACCGTTTCTTTCAAGAATTTGAAGGAGTTTGGTATGTGACAAAGTGTCAAAGGCTTTACTGAAATCAATGAACAATACAAAGCAATGTTTTTATTACTTAAACAGTTATTTATATAATTAGCAAAATTTCCTAATAGATTGTTAATATTTTTCCCTTTTGGAAGCCGAATTGATTACTATTAATTATATTGAATTTTTTTAGGAAATAGTGTCTAATTATACGTTTGATATCCGAAACTTTGTTTCTAAGAGCGTCGCATTTAAATTGAATGATATGGAATAATTCCTCACGAATCTGAATATGAGAGCACTGGTGAGACAAGGGTGTGTACAGCATGGTGCTAAAAACTTAGATGAGCGGTTCAGGGTATTGCTTAATACCCGTTATAATTAACCATAATCATAGCAAAAATGATGACATATTTTGCTTGCATTAAAAAAAATTTTCGAATTGAAAAGTCATCTCTGAGCTAGTAATCTTTGGCCGGGTAATACTGAGGATGTTGCGGAACGCAAACCTAATTACCGGAAAAACAAAGAATTTAGTATTGTCACTTTACCTTTGATGAAGATGCCGGTGTCTAATAAGTAGTGAGTTGCCTTATTGGACGTGAGGCCACGATTCAAACCTCAGGTCAAACATCGCGATCAAAACGAAATTGGAAAAGAGATTTTTCAGCGATTATCTCCCTCAGCAGATTTCGGGCAAAAACTCTGAGTAAATAAAAATTGCGATGAAAAGTTTCGCAAAAAATCTGTCGTTCCGAGTTAACTTAAAACTGCAGGTGTGGATAAAATTAACACACAACCATAAGTAGTGTGAGAAGCTTAGGTCGTAATCCTGACTGAAGGATTGTAATGACCAATTAGGTAAGTACTTAACCTTTGATTAATTATCTAATTGTGCAGAAAAGATGTGTATTTTGATGAATAAAAGGATTAGTATTGAATTTATTTCATCTTTTTCATGCATATTATTATATTTGAGGGCGACATCGTTTAATAATACTTTTAAGATGGTATTCCAAGTTCCTTATTTGACCACTTTGCAGGATCCGGGTAAGGAAATTCACCCTAGAAAAAATTTAAAAAAATACAAAAACTTGCTAAATTTTATATATGTATATGTATATAATAAACATCAGTAGTATTAAATGATAATAATGTTACTATAATGCCAAAAGCTGTTTGCCATAATGTTATATCAAATCTACACTAAATACTAGAGAACTTTGTTCGTAATATTATTATTATTACTTATTATTATAGAATGGAACGGCAGCAAACATGGTAAAGTTTCTGATTTGTGTCAATATGGCGTCCTCCAGAACGAACCTTTTCTTGTTGTATTCTAGTTGACACGCAGTCCCTCATGGATGATATACTAGCACTCGCTAGACGTTAAATAATGCGTGCGGCACAGTAGAATCCCCTGAACTTTAAATTTGGGTTGGGCGTAAGGCTTGGAATCCACCACCTACGCAACGAAAACCGAAACACGAGCCTCTATAAAAATCCCCTCAAAGTTAACGACCACGGTAAACGTTTAAAGGACTACGATTTAAGATTAGGCTCATGGAAAGTAGGGACCCTTGATAGGAAATGCGATGGATAGGACAAGGATGCATTATTATTGAAGTCGCCGTAGTCTAGTAGGTAGTGTGTTGGCTTATTAGACGTAAAGCCAGGGTTCGAGCCCCAGGCCAGACATCAAAACAAAATACAAAAAGTATTTCTTCGGCGATTTCCTCTCAGCAGATTTCTGGCAAAAACTCAGAGAGTAAATAAAATTGCCATGAAAAGTTTCTCAAAAAATCTGTCGTTCGGAGTCGACTTTAAACTGCCACTCACGTATAAAATTAACGCACACAACATATGTGGTGTGAGAAACTAGGTCAATAATCCTGACTGAAGGGTTGTAATGACCAATTACACTGTGCTAGAATTTGACACTTTTTTTTTGTGACAAGCGGGGCACCTGGCGGGTTAACCTAATTCGGGTACGCTGAATCCAGTGGTGCTAACCGTTTTTTTTAGGTTAGCTCTTGTTTTCGAAATATACCGTTATTTCGAAAATGGAGGAGGTTGCACAACATATATTCGCGTAACTCAAAAACGGTTTAGTTTATTATAATAAACCTGGCGGGTTAACCTAATTCGGGTACGCTGAATCCAGTGGTGCTAACCGTTTTTTTAGGTTAGCTCTTGTTTTCGAAATATACCGTTATTTCGAAAATGGAGGAGGTTGCACAACATATATTCGCGTAACTCAAAAACGGTTTAGTTTATTGAATAAACTAAAAAACCGAAATTCCGCAATGAAATTTTCTTTAAGTAAGGTTAAACTTTTTCCAATATGCGCAGTCGTTGTAGAAACATAATTTTTTTTTTTACCAAAAAAAAATAGTTTTTTAGCAAAATTTCGAAAATTTTGTTTTTTAAAAAGGTATAAAAAATTGGTAAACGCAGCTGTGCTTCTTTTTATTTTTATTTATTTATTTATTTTTGTTGACGATTTCTGTTTCTACCTGTTCCAGGTATAACAATAGAATATCAGGCAAAAATATCTAAATATTTTGATATTTTCTGGTTGCATTGATGTTGGGTGCATAGTGTGTAGTGGTGTTTACAGCGTATTGCAGAAACGAGTTGCGTAGTGTGTACCTAGCATTAGAACTAAAAAATAAAGTCATACATTTTTACCGCACAAATCGGTCTTGTAAAAAACTTAAGTAACGTATTCTATTGTTATACCTGAAACGGGTAGAAACAGAAATCGTCATACATCACGATTCCATGTAACCACAATGAAATCACGCAAAATCGTCTGGATATAATGGTACGGCGCCTAAAATTGTCTCAAAGACAGAGCATTCTCTTAACAAAAGAGTTAAAAAAGCTAATATTTTAGCAATAGACGTACAAATATACGGGGCTATCAATCGCCATCGTCGATTTACAACTTTTTTAAATCTATTGAGAATAATTGTCTCGCGTATTGTACTGACATCCGCGGCTTGGTTTTAACAATGCAACATGAATATAATCCTGAAGATTGGCGCTTATTCATCGATTCGTCCAAAAGTAGCTTGAAAGCAGTTTTGCTACATGTCACTAATTTAAAAAGTCCTATTCCGATAGCACTAAGCACAAATACTAAAGAGACATACGCATCAATGAAAAAAATAACAGAGTTAATTAAATATGAAGACCACAAGTGGAAAATATGCGCAGATTTAAAAGTGGTGGCTCTTTTAAGAGGCATGCAATTGGGCTATACTAAAAATATGTGCTTCATGTGCTTATGGAATACGCGTTTCCATGGCGACCAGTACAATACACGGGATTGGGCTATACGTGAGGAAAGCAGATTGCATAGAAATAATATTATTGAATTACCACTTGTGCCGATGGAAAAGATTTTGCTTCCTCCACTCCACATCAAACTGGGCATTGTAAAAAATTTTATGAAAGCATTGAACCCAGATGGAATTGCTTTTACCGAATTGCGCCGAATTTTTCCACGATTAAGCGGCATGAAAGTAAAAGAAGGTATGAACTCTAGCTACTTTATTATATTAGATTTATATTTCATATCATAATGTTTTTATTTTACAGGAATTCTTAATGGACCGGACATTCGTCGTCTAATGAAGGACCAACAATTTGAACTTGCATTAAATGATATGGAGCTATTGGGCTGGAATTGTGTGAAATCAGTAATAGAAAATGTATTAGGAAATCATCGGTCTGAAAATTGGCGAATTTTAATTGGAAATATGCTAACCGCATTTAAAAACTTAAACGTCAGAATGTCATTGAAAATACATTTTTTGCATTGTCATGCAGAAAAATTTAATGAACAATCACCAGCCGAGTCTGATGAACATGGCGAGAGATTTCACCAAGTAACAGCCAGACTCGAAAATTGGTATAGTGGCAAACAACTTGATTCGCTATTAGGGGATATTTGTTGGAATCTGCAGGAGGAAGAAGAATAAATTTGTAAATAAAAACTTAAACTTTAATTAACAACAAAAATAAATGTTTTAATTCTTGAAGTTTCGTGTGGTTATTATAATAAACTAAACCGTTTTTGAGTTACGCGAATATATGTTGTGCAACCTTCTCCATTTTCGAAATAACGGTATATTTCGAAAACAAGAGCTAACCTAAAAAAACGGTTAGCACCACTGGATTCAGCGTACCCGAATTAGGTTAACCCGCCAGGTTTAATATAATAAACTAAACCGTTTTTGAGTTACGCGAATATATGTTGTGCAACCTCCTCCATTTTCGAAATAACGGTATATTTCGAAAACAAGAGCTAACCTAAAAAAACGGTTAGCACCACTGGATTCAGCATACCCGAATTAGGTTAACACGCCAGGTTTATTATAATAAACTAAACCGTTTTTGAGTTACGCGAATATATGTTGTGCAACCTCCTCCATTTTCGAAATAACGGTATATTTCGAAAACAAGAGCTAACCTAAAAAAACGGTTAGCACCACTGGATTCAGCGTACCCGAATTAGGTTAACCCGCCAGGTGCCCCGCTTGTCACTTTTTCCAACTAGCACAGTGTTATGTATGTATGTAGGACAAGGATGCAATGGGCTTACATCGTGCGATATACACATAAGGTCAAAATAATAAATACGCCTTGTTCTAACTACTCTTCTCCTAGGTCATGACGACACCAATTCCTCCTTTAAAGATGATGTACCGAACCCGATCGATGATGACGGTGTGGTTCCGCCTTCTATCAATGAAGAGGTCAAAGTCGTGATTATGCTACTTAAGAGAAATAAAGCTGCAGGTTTTTATGGTCTGCCCGCTGGATTGTTTAAGACTGGAGGTAATGAGTTGGTAGGGTACATGCACCAGCTTAATTGCAAAATTGGATTGGGCCTTATCAGCACGGCTTCAGACCTGGCAAGTCCATCATCAACCAGATGTTCACATTACGTGAAATCATGGAGAAGATCCATGAAAAACAAGTCGACAAACACCACCTTTTTGTCGACTTCAAGACAGCCTTCGATAGGCCTATAAGTAATCGTGTTTTTGTCGCAATCTCTGAACCCGCTATTTCTGCGAAGCTGATAAGGCTATGTAGAATGACATTGAACAAATCTTGCAGCTCCCGCAAGGTAGGAATGGAACTCTCCGTACATTTTGATACCGTGCGCGGTTTCAGACAAGTCGATCCCTTATCATGCGATCACTCCAACTTCGTTGTGGACAATGTTCTGTGGATGACGGGAGTGCATCACAATGGCACTGTTTTCCACAAAATTACCAGTTCCTTGTGTACGCTGACGATATTGACATAGGACGTAACAAGCGATATGTTACTTCTGGCTTTAGCGCTATTGAACGGGAGACTACTAAGAAGTATATGTTGTCAACAAGTAGGGATATGCAGCGTATTGGCCCCCAGATTATGGCCGATAACTACTCTTTCGATATAGTTAGCGAATATGTTTATCTTGGTCTGGACGTTACCACGTTAAGTAAGTACTTAGAAATCTTATATCTAAATTCTATTACTATTTTTGAAACTTATTTAATGATAATGAATTATAATAATATAATAATAAATTTAATGAATTAACGTAAGCATTAAATTATTTTCTTTATTCTTCACACATTAGCATAGCAGGCGTTGAATAATGTAATGTTATTGACTAATGTAATGTGAATAGTTGAAGTAAAGCAGAGTTCCATTATACCCTCACTCCAACTAAAAACTAATAATAATTTTAATATGAGAATTTTAAGTTCAACAGTACAATCTAGATATGATTCCCATGTAATAGGGAAAACTTTGTATGCAATTATAAATAATTCATTGTTTATTCCAGTTGAAAATGTGGCAAAGACGAAAAGAATGTGAAGAATGCCGTTAAAAATGTTAAAAACTTGTGATAAAATGTTAGAAAAAATTGCAAAACAACAATTGTGGGAATATATGGAAAACAATAATTTATTTTCAAAATATCAGTCTGGTTTTAGGAGAAATTTTTTCTTGTGAAAAGGGTGTAAATTATGTGATTGAGAAAAATATAAAAATCATGGCTATAATCTTGAACTTCAAGAGAGAATTTGAAACTATCGACAGGAAAATACTAATTCGAAAATTATATATGTATCGCATCCACGGCAAAGAGCTCAAATGGTATGAATCATACATGAAGAGCATTAGGCAAATTACTAGTGTTAATGGAATGGAGTCTGATCCATGAGTATTGTGCGTACAATGGGTCAATTCGACCTCCGGGTACTGTACTGGTCTCAGTTAACAAGTACACGTCCTCTAACCTAGTATTGGTGTTTCACAGGGTTCAATATTGATAAATGTGAAGTAGCATTATGTGCAGACGATGCGCTCATATACTCGGAAGGAACCACAAGTGATGTGTAACGATATGTTTAATGACATAAGTAATATTAACACATGGCTAAAAATGAACAAATTGAAATTGAATAAAAAAAAGACACAGATGCTGGAAATAAACATGAGTAGTGAAACAACATTCAGAATTAACGATGAAATTATAGAGAAAGTTAAGAACATAAGATATATATTATAATAGATCAGGAAATGAAATTTAAGGATCATATAGAATATATATGGAAAAAATTGGTAAAAAATTTATTTTTTTTTTTCACAAAAATTAGGATTAAAGTTTCTATAATGACGGTAATAAATATTTACAACACAATAATTAAGCCTCACTTTGAATACGGATCAACAATAATACATACATGCTGCAATGAATCTCAATTGAAAAGATTACAAAAATTACAGAACAAAGCAATGCAGACTATTTTAAAATGCAATTAATCTACATCAATACGGGATATGCTCGATACATTTAAGTGGATAAAGATTGGACAACGATCTGAATTTAATACTGTAAGTTTTATAAACAAAATCAAAAATCTGTGTAATCAAATACTTAGGTGAAGTACAGCCATATCAACTAAGAAATGCTGAAAACTTCAGGCAGATACAGCGACAATGCAAAAATCTTTATTCTATAAGGCACTTTAAGTATTCAATACTCTTAAGGACGATATTAAAAACGAAAATTATAATGTATTTAGAACAGTGTGTTCGATTTGTAAAGAATAATGGGAATGATGTGAACATATTGGAAAAGAATGGTCACCGTAAAAAAAAATTATAAACAATGAAATTTTATTTAACATACAAAAAGGTTCATTTGTTTAAATGAATTTATATTAAAAAATGTTGAAAAAAGACCCTTAGGAAATATCCTAACCCTTTAAAAAACAGCGAAGGCTTTTTCACTCAATCACATGAACTATCTGTATACCACAGAAACGTGCTATCCATCTCTTACGAGTATGTAGCAATCAAATTATTTCACTCATATTTGTCCCATTTTTATTATTCCGTTTCTTAAAATCAAAGAGTATACTGGTACGGTCTAAAGGACAGCTAACTTTACTGGTACTGTCTAGACGAAAATTGTGGGAACTGTCAGCCATTCGTTTTTTTACGGCATGAGACTAAAAAATTAATCTGGGGTTAATCTTGTTTAGCATTAATGTAACCATAGTCTCCAAGACTCGGTTCCTCACTACCTATCCAACAGAACATTGTAGGAGAGATTTTCATTATCAAGTTTACTCCAACATTTATGGATCGATTACTTCCAGCGTATTGTATTCGTTTTAAGTTTTTATCTTCAATGCATTGAATAAAAACACCGATGTTTTATAGACGTTGAACCATAAAAAAATCGAATTGTTTTCATGTATCGGTTTTCAAAACATCGATGTGTATCATCCACCGCCACGGTATACCCAGATTCCTAAATTGGCTCAATTTTTATAACCTACGTAATATAAACGACATACCAAATTTTAATCAATCTAAATCAAAACAGCCAATGTAAAATGTTTACGTAATTTATCCACCGATCTGCGTTCTGTATATTAAAGGCGGTAGTAGTTGGTATAAAAAATATCTTTCATACCATTTAGAACTAACAATATTCAGATTTTTGTAAATTAAAAAATTCTTCTTTTATCAAAAAATGTGAACCATTTTATAAATACAGCTTTCACAAATAGAATCTCTATACAATACAGTACAATACCCTTATAACAAAGATTAACAGCTTTAAAGGAAGAAAAGATGACTGAAATTTTTATTTCCATCCAGTATTGAAAATACTTACAGTGATGTGTTCGTATTCATGCCATAAATGCCACAAAACCCACCACCACATAGCTGCTCCGACTAATTCAGCACCGATTCGAGTAGCCTTTGAATGTGGCGGAGGGGCCACTCGATAAGAAACTCTGCAAGTACAATAAACTTCTGGATATAAGAATGTTATGCAATATAAAAGTGTACGTACACATGGCTCTGTCTGCAAAGTGTAATATTGTTTTCAAACATTCTAAAACCATTTCGTAGAATTGGCTTATTTAATGATATTATTCTTCCAATCATACTGAACTTCTATATGAAGCCTAACTTTACAATATTCGAAAAATTATTTGAAGACAGAGATATTAACACCAATGGAGATTTTGTTCAACTTCTATTACGTGTGAGAAAGGCAAACTAAAATATATGTCGTGTAAAAAAACAAACAAATTTTATAGAGTTGCACAAAAGGTATTAAAAGAATATATGTCTAAAAAAGCATTAAATAGTGGCAAAATAAAATTATGTTTGATTAATAGCCCATTTAAACTACAGCGAAATCTAGTAGATTAGATTTCAAATCTTGCTCAAAATCTAGATCGTTTACACTGGATTTATTTGACAGTAGCAAGATTTCATTTTAATAACAAAAACAGCTGACTGAAACTTAAAAGAAAATAATATTTCCAAATTTAGTTTAATACCAAACAAAAATGAAAAATATAGGTCATTTAGTATCTTTTTCATCAAGACCAAATAAGAAATAATGTTGGTGCAAAAAAAACGTCAGCATTTGTAGATATAAGATTTAAAAAATAATGCAAGTGTATTACTACATACAATTGCTAAATAAAGGGTCCGCCAAATAACTTTTTTTTTTTGAAAATGCTTTAAAAAAAAACTACTGAATATTTTCTCAAATTTCTTTTTTTATTTGAAAGTACAATCCTTCCTACAATAATTTCATGCAAATGGCTGCCTCGGCTGGCCATGCAGTAGCCTACATGATCGGTCCAATTTTTAAGCCCTTATCGATTGTGTGCAACTGTATTTCACCAATGGTTTCACGAATATTGTCCTTTAAAGCGCCAATTGTCTCTGGCTTGTCGGCGTAACACTTATCTTTGACGGCACCCCACAAATAATAGTCCAACGGTGTCAAATAGCAGCTCCGAGGTGGCCCAATTATGCCTCTGGACCCAAATCCGCACCAAACAGTGACTCGTTTTGGGTGCGTCGGCTTTTCAATGCATGCATGCGGGTTTTCTGTGCCCCAAATGCGACAATTTTGCTTGTTTACATACCCGCCAAGCGAAGCGAAAACGCATAATCATTTATTTTCCAATATTAACCGGAAGGATTGTACTTTCAAATAAAAAAAGAAATTTGAGAAAATATTTAGTAGTTTTTTTTTAAAGCATTTTCAAAAAAAAAAGTTATTTGGCGGACCCATTAGCAGAATGGAATGGGTACATGTTTTTAAATTGAACTGTCATTTTTTTCCTGCGCAGCGTTGTAGTTTTAAGTATTATTTGGCAAAACACATAGTTGCATTTCTGTTTTTACTAGATTTTGCCGAAATCTACTAAATAAGTAGATTTTGTTTTGTATGGGAAATCTAGTTAAAATCAACTAGATTTGGCTCGAAATCAGTGTTCGCAAAAATACTGTACACTAACCATTGTGTACGTAACTGATAAAATACTTTTAACTTTCATTTAAGTGTTTGCGAACTCGTACGCAAACACATTACGTACACAACATATACACAACAAATGAACGCAAACTCTAACATAACGTACTGAACAGAGTTCACAAACACGATAAATTGCCAGTTTTTATTTGTATTCTTAAGCGAAATATGTCTATTATTCCTAAAGAATAATAAATGGCATCAAAAACCACAACGCGATCTCTAAAAATACCGAATGAGCTCTCGCGTACACTAAAAATGTTAGTGTACTCAAAAAAAGATCACTAAAACCCAATTTTTTTCATTGTGTACTGATCTTTTTAGTGTACTTTGTACACAAACACTAAAAAATAGTGTTTGTGAACTCTGTTCAGTACGTTATGTCAGAGTTTGCGTACATGTTCACAAACATTAAAAAAGAAACGGAAAGTTTCGCTCTCGTTGTAGTGAATGTGTTTGTGTTCTTTACCCACGACATTCAGTACAGTATATAAACGTTGCGTACTTTAGAGTATTTTTTCGAACACTGCTCGAAATCTCATAAGTACAAGATTTCGCTGTAGTGTAAATGGGGTATAATAAAGAGAGAATCGAATTAACTTCGATTCTAGAATTTTCTAATTCAGACTGCTAACGAATGAAAAATGGTAGTGCCCTTTTTGACAGGCTTATCCATACTAATCCATTTGGGTTTCTTGGTATTGTACTAATCGGAGTTCTACATGTAGAAGTCGAAGGCAAATCGACCAACGATTAAATATATAAATTATTATACTATGTTAGCCACGGTGCTTCGTCACGTTAAGCAATAAACCTGTGATAAAGCTATAGGTAAAGTGTTCTGAAAAGTTCTATACACCATTTGATGGGCGATTGAAGATTGTTGTTGGTCGTAAAAGCTCCAATGCTTCGCCGAATTGTGACATGATAAGGTGGTTGTGTTAATTGGGTATGACAATGGGAGCATCATCTACTTCTAAAGTTTTTCAATGTTAAGTATACTATATATAATCTGGAACTTAGGATGAAATTAACATAGATGTGTTTCTTGCGAATACGAAGCATATTACAATCTTCTACAACGATTTTAGATCCGTACTTTGGAAATGTCTATTTGTACATAGTTTTCACCAATTTTCTATTTATATAGTTGCTTCAAATATACAGTTATGAAAATCTGGCGATAAAGAAGGACATCATTGTTTCTTAATAAAAACAGTTTGATTGGAAGTAAGAACATTATATGATTGGATGAATCACATTAGCCTTCTGCAATAATTTTTAAAAGGATTTTGATGACACAGGAAACAAAGCAATTGGTCTGGATCCAGAAACCCTAAGGCATTTAGGCATAACAACGACAGTTTTCAAAGTTTGCGAGAAAATGCTGAATTTATATTGTATATTCTGAAACAATTTCCCTATTCGTAGAAAGATATAGATCTTTTTACAAAGCGTAAAAGATATGGTTTCGACCAGGTATTTTTCGTTTTGCTGAATGCGTAGCACCTTTGAAATCGACGATATTATTTTGCTCTAATTTTATGCTTTAATTTTTAATTTTTGCATATTTAATGTGATACTGGTATACATAAGTAAATATATTTTTCTTGTCACAAGAAACTTTCGAAAAGTTTCCGCCATCTGACTGCGCAGATAAAAATGTTGTAAAAGAGTTTTAAATTCCGACAAAATCAGTAATTTAAATTTGTAACTATAAATGCTTGGAGTTAAAATTTTGATATGGATTCTGTCCACAGAAGTCACCCTAGTTTTGTAGGTAGTGTGTTGCCTTATTAGACGTCAGACCACGGTTTAAGCCCCAGGTCAGACATAGCTAAAAAAAATGAAATATAAAAAAATATTTCTCCGGCGACTTCCTCTTAGCAGATTTCTGGCAAAAACTCTGTGAAAATTGCCATGAAGAGCTTCTCAAAAATCTGTCGTTCGGAGTCGACTTTAAACTGTAGGTCCCGCCACTCATGTATAAAATTAACGCACGCAACATAAGTGGTGTGAGAAACTAGGTCGTAATCCTGACTGAAGGACTGTAATGCCAAATTATTTTATGTTATGTATGTATGCTTAAAAAATTGAAAAGAAATTATTTTAATTAGATTTTTTTAAAAAAATTTCTGCGATTTCATTCATTCAATTTTGATATCAAAAGTTTGTTTTAATCACAAATTTATAAAAAATCACAAATGTTTTAGTAATTGGAATAAATGAGGAAAGAAGATAATAGTGTTTTCACACTGAGTGGTTTTAACGCAAAAGTTGGTTTTAACGTTAATAAAATTTGGTTTTACCATACAAAATTATTGTTTTAAAACCATCTTAAAACCTTTTTTGAATTGGTTTTATGTAGGTTTTATGAAATACAACCTTGTTTTCGATGTACTAAATCAGAGCTACCAACATAGAAATGTTGAAAACAGCTGAAAAAAACCAAATAAAAACAAAAACAGCTGTTGCACAGTCATAAACCCTACCAGAACATAACTAGTCAAATGACTAGTTATTTTCTATACTGTGACTACTTTATACGTCACACTATAAAGTAGTCACAACTTCCCTTCAAGTTATTAAGGGCAATGTGAAAAACTTGACGTAAACATTCGTGTACATGTGATTGTGCTTCTTATTCTAACATATGAATTCGCTTTTTTTAAGTTACAAATGACTAGTTGACTAGTTACAGTTGGCTAGTCACAGTTGACTAGTCATTTTACCAGTCAAACGACTACTCATTTTACCAGTCAAACGACTAGTCATTTGACCAGTCAAACTTGATGAGTAAATTGATATACCTCTTTGCGAAAGAAAAATGTTTTTTGTTTTGATATATGTATTTTTATTAAAAAAATATTGGTTGCGAAAATAAGAAAAAAGTACACTTTATGCTTGGAACTAAGAAAAAACACTTGTTGTTTGTTTGAATGATGTTCAAGGTCGGCATGAATTTTATTTTTAAAGCAGTTCAACTTACAAAACTAAAAGACAAAGTGAAGTAAATGTTTACAGTTAGCAATTCAGCAAAAGAGAAGAAAATCAAAAAGCAATATAAAGAATTGAAAGGAATTGAAAGAGCGAATTCATTAATGTGACATAACAATACAGAAAATATTTTGATTTATGAGTATTATATTATCAATATTGAAAAGAACAAAAATATACCAATTGTGACTATACATACTGCCCCCGTTGAAAGGGTACTTTCAATAAGCTTCGTCCATGGGTAGAGGAGCAATTTTATTGACAGTTCTTCGGTAAATGCCTTTAGTAGTCTTCAAATCAACGACTCGAATTCTGCCATCACGGCCAGGGATTGTTTTGATGACGCGTGCTAGTAGCCACTGCTGTGGAGGTAAATTGTCCTCATAAATCAGTACCAGTCTTCCCTCTTCGATGTTTTTACCAGACTTATACCATTTAGTTTTTTGCTGCAAACTCAAAACGTAATCTCGTAGCCACTGTATCCAAAATTGTTGTTTTAGGTATGTAATGCGTTGCCATCGCTTCAGATAATTAATGTTGTTACAGTTGTCTAAATTTTCGTCCGGCAATGCTAGCAATGATGATCCGATCAACAAATGAGCAGGTGTTATGGCTTCTCCATCATTTGGATCATCTGACCGAGGTGCCAAGGGACGTGAATTTAAAATGGCTTCAATTTCAACTAATATGGTCTGGAATTCTTCAAATGTGGTGCCTGCATGGCTCATATTTTTAATCAAAATTATTTTTGCCGACTTAACTGCCGACTCCCATAAACCCCCAAAGTGGGGTGATCGAGGGGGAATGAAGCAGAACTTAAAACCTGTAACCTCGCTGTAATGCATTAGTGCCTCGACGTTGTTGGTGTTGAAAAATTGTTGTTTGAACTCTTGTAGCTTGTGATGTGCGCCAACGAAATTTTTAGAGTTGTCACAATAAAGTCGATTAGGTATGCCACGTCTTCCTATAAATCTTTTTAGACATAAAAGGAACGTATTCGTTGATAAATCGGAAACTGGTTTAATATGTACAGCCTTAGAAGCGAAACAAATGAATATGGCAACGTAAGTTTTGTATGTAGACTTGCCTCTGATTCTGTAGGAGGTGATCGTAATCGATCCGCTGGAATGTTGCCCATGATTTGCTGCAATAAATGAGGTTTATATTTGAAGCAGTGAATACAGTTTCGAACTACTTGTCTGACCAGGCTTCTAGCGTTTACAACCCAAATTAGTTCACGAAGCATCCCAAGCAACACCTTCGGACCGGCATGCAAATGCTTAATGTGAAGGAACTTTAAGTACAATATAGTGAATCGATGGTCTTTAGGCAGAATCGCTGGAAACTTTGCTTCATATGGAAGCGACGAATTTGATAAACGACCTCCAACTCGAAGGATGCATAGTGTGGTTTTATAGCTGGGCATATCTTGCAGGAAAGGTGACAATTTTTGTAAACTTGGTTGTAGGGTTTTTCCTTTTTCTAAAAGTACGATTTCTTCTTTGTAATTTGATGCTTGTATATCATGGACAATTTTCCAGAAGACTAATTTTAACTCCTCCGATGTAATAAACTTATTTCTTCTACTTTTATGAAAAAGACGATGAACATAGACGAGGATATGGAGAATACGAAGATATGAAGAATGATTAGCGATGATATGAGAGATTATTGATTGTTCGACGACTAGAGTTTTAAACGATGATTTTCTCATTTCTTCTACTGGTAGATCTTTCGATATAAGATGGCTTGGCCATTGGTCTTCACATTTGTTCAAAAATTCTGGTCCAGTGAACCAGATCGTAGACAGGATCTCCGTAGCGAGACATCCACGCGACACAACATCTGCTGGGTTTTGTTTGGAAGGCACATGCCTCCATGATATGACGGGTGTGAGATTTTGAATCTCAGAAACTCGGTTGGCGACGAAGCATACAAACGAAGATGAGTGATTTGAAAGCCAAGTTAAAACGATCTTAGAATCTGTCCAAAAAATTGCTCGATGATTGTATATTTGAAATTTGTGTCGAATTTTCTCCCACGTTCTCAATAATAGCGCAGCACACAATTATAATCTCGGTAGTGATTGCTATTAAAAATAGGCTTCTGATCGCCAGAAAAGGTGCGTCAGAAGTTCCGTAAGTCACGGTGTTAAGTTGGTAAATTCCGATAGGATCTGATACATTATTTCTCCACAAAATAAGTTGAAAATTACGATCCCTTTCATCGATGAAAAATTGTCGGTACATTTTGCATATATCGGCTGATAAGACGAATTTGTGAAGGCGAAAATTTAAAATTGTCAGAATCAACTCTTGCTGGATAGTTGGGCCCACCATTAAAGTTTCATTCAGAGAAACATTTGTTGAAGTACGGGCTGACGCGTCGAAAACAACTCTGAGCTTAGTTGTTGTACTCTGTGGCCGTAATACTGGGTGGTGTGGAATCACATAATGAGGCTTAGCCAATGCGTCAGAACTCACCAAACTCATATGACCAAGTTTAAGATATTCAGTCATAAAGTCAACGTACATTGTTTTTAAAAAATTATCTTTAAGTAGCCGTTTTTCAAGGTATGTAAATCGTCGACGAGCCATTTCAAAGGAGTTGCCTAAATGATTTGTAGAAAGTTTAAATGGAAGACGTACCTTTACTCGCCCGCTGTGATCAAAAACTGTATTTTCTAAAAAATGCTGTTCACATTGATTTTCTTCCTCCGTTAAAAGTGGTGACCTTTGTGAAAATTCCTCTATCTCCCAGAAGGATTTTAGCATCGAATCCAATTCTTGGTATGTTGTAATAACGTTGCATACTACGGGTTGAGTAATTTGAATGGAGTCAAATTTGCCACCGACTATCCATCCGAAGGAACTGTTAAGTAACTGAGGTAACCCATCACCAATCGATAATTTTCCATCAAGAATTAAATCAAAAAATATTTCCGAACTTAGCAATACATCTATACGCTGAGGCAAGTAGAATTGAGGGTCTGCAAGCTCAATTCCTTCTGGTATATTCCAGTTACTAATGTTCACATGTTGAGTTGGCTGAAGGCCTGAGATAGATTTTGTAACTGCAAATATCGATGTAAACTCTACCTCGTAAATACGCGATTTTAGTGTAGCTGACACCTTGTATCTGAGGTGCGTTCGAATATCTGATACTCCTGCTACTTCTTGAGAAGATTTTATTTTTGGAATTCGAAGGCGATTTACTGTTTCCTGCGTAATAAGATTTATGTCTGAGCAGGAATCCAAAAGAGCTCGTACTGGCTGAAAAATTCTAAAACTATCTTTTATTAGTACTACAGCTGTAGGTAATATACTACGACGATAACCATAGATGGCTGGCGATGATTTTGTTGTAACGTGGATTACAGCTCTACTCGATGAAGTATTTGATGCTGGCGTTGATTGAGTAAATTTTGACTGATTCAAAGACGATGACGATGGAAGAACAAACGACTGACGTTGGGGTGTTTGATCTGACGATAAATTTAAAGACGATGGTGATGGTGTAATATGTTCATAGCTATTATTATGCAAAGTAGTATGATGCGATACATGGCAATTACGACAGCGCGATTTCGAAGGACATTTTGCTACCATATGACCTTTACGAAGGCAGTTAATGCACAGTTTGGAGCCTTTTACTAAATCAAAGCGACGAGAGACTGGTAATGCTAAATACGATGGACAAACTCCGATAAAATGTTCCTTGCTTTGGCAATACTCACATAGTGTATGAGAAGTCACAAAAGATGTGCTAGAGTTTTTAAATTTATGCCTTGACTTTATTTCATTATCATGAAATCCTTCAGCTTCCTTGGTACGGCTTTCAAGGAACTGACAACGACGGCTAAGGGTGTTGTAACAATCGTCCCACGATGGTAGTGTCTTGTAGTCTTGCTTTTCGTCATATACTGTTTTTGATGGGGAATCAATTTTAGATAGGACTATGTGGATGATAATAGCATCCATAACATCTTGTGGTGATCCTAATGACAATAGAGAACTTCTCAAAGCAGAAACTTTATCTAAAATTGACCGCAACTCCGTAGCATTGGGTTTATTTATTGGCGTAATTGAAAACAGCGAATTCACGTGATCAATAAAAATTAATGTTTTATTGTCATAACGCTCCTTTAAACGATCGAGGGCCTTCTGATAATTACAGTCAATGACTGGATAAGGTTTCACTACAGCAAGGGCTTGGCCACTGAGGCAGTTCAACAAATAGTTGAACTTATCAATTGTAGGAATACACGTTTCCTCGTGAACCAACGTATTAAATGTGCTGATGAAACGCGAATATTCAGAGTATTTGCCGTCGAAATGTGGAAGCTTAAGTTGCGGTAGACGACTTTGATGAGTGAATGGTGGCGTTGTAACGTTTAAAAAGCTGTGATCATCTTGACTAGACCGACGTTTCTTGTCTAATAAATCTATCATTAACGCTTTTGCATGCACAAATAACTCTTCAATGTCTGAGCGCCCTTCATCCGATGGATCCAATCTTTCTATTTGCGTTTGAATATGACTGATGTGCGTAAAATAAGATTCCAAAATTTGTAGGCGGCACTTTATAATAGTGTAGTCTACTGTGGAACCCTCTTTTTCTACTTTAATTTTTAATTTTGTAATATTTCTTTTCATTGCCCCTCGTTGTGATTTTAATGTTTATAAATCTAAGCTTGTAGATGGTGTTTCAATTACATGATCGTTACCTTCGTTTGTTTTACTCATTTTGATGCTTAGTACCTTTTATATAATTTAAGTACCAAAAAATAATGCGTGTGTGCAACGTACCAACACTGTTTCAAACGAAATGCCAGTACTAGTTATAATACTACAAAGCAGCCGACGATGTTGTGTTTGTGTGTGCGTGAATGCTAATAAAGAGAAATCTCGAAGAAGAGAATAAGTAAAAATAAGAGCAAATACTTCTCTTACTTACGTAAAGTATTGTTGACCTTGATGTGTCCCAGCAATGATCTCTCTTACTTTAATATTGAATTGTTATACATAAGTAACGGTGGTTGAAAATACAACAAAACTGTCGATGATGATGATGATGATTACGAAAAATTATGATGATGATTAAAGTTTTTTGGATATGATAATTATAGCGAAAATGTTGACTAAAGTTTGTAGTTGATAACGATGATGATGCTGGAGTTAATAATTACTGTATGGCCGATGAAATTATAGCTGATAACGATGATGATGCTGGAGTCAACAATGACTCTCAATGGTTTGTAAAATTGTTCTTTTATTGAAATATGTTTTTTTTTTTTTTTTTAATTTCACTATTAGTCTTTAAACTTAAACTTTAAATTTATACCCGAATACACTTGATTTAGGACAGTCTGTGTCCTGTCACGGTCGCCAAATTTTATGGTTGCGAAAATAAGAAAAAAGTACACTTTATGCTTGCGAACTAAGAAAAAACACTTGTTGTTTGTTTGAATGATGTTCACGGTCTGCATGAATTTTATTTTTAAAGCAGTTCAACTTACAAAACTAAAAGACAAAGTGAAGTAAATGTTTACAGTTAGCAATTCAGCAAAAGAGAGACATTAAAAAGAGAAGAAAATCAAAAAGCAATATAAAGAATTAAAAGGAATTGAAAGAGTGAATTCATTAATGTGACATAACAATACAGAAAATATTTTGATTTATGAGTATTATATTATGAATATTGAAAAGAACAAAAATATACCATTTGTGACTATACAAATATAATTTATTTTATAAGTAAAGAATTAAATTAAATTTAAATTAATTAAAAATTAAAAAAATTATTATTATTTACATATACATATATAATTATTTCGAATATCGAAAATTAATTAACTTCTTGGCGGCGGCCTTTTTGGCAAATGGTTTCTTGGTTGGAGCGGCTTTTTTGGGCTTTGCAGCGGCTGCACTCTTGGCCTTAGGAGCTTTTGGTTAAGTTGCTGGGGCCTTTTTGGCTGCTTTAGCTTTAACAGTACCAGTCTTCTTTACGGTTTTTACCTTAGTCTTTTCTGTCTTCTTCTTCTCAGCAGTCTTTTTGGCGGCAGATGGATTTTTACCAGGAGCTGCCTTTTTAGCGGCACTAGCAACCTTCTTCTTTTTGTCAGCAGCAGCCTTTTTCTGTTCAGCAGTGGGTTTCTTTGCTTTGGGTTCCTTTGAAGCAGCAGCTGACAATTTCAATAAACCAGAATCACCCTTACCTTTAGTTTGGATTAATTTTCCACTGAAAACAGCACTCTTCAAATATTTCTTAATGAATGGAGCCAATTTTTGGGCATCTACCTTATATGTGCTGGTGAGGTATTTCTTGATAGCTGGCAAAGATGAGTGGATGCTAATAAAATAGAAGAATAATTTTAGGCATATTAAAGTTTATGCAGTAAAATAATAATAATACATACTTAAATTTTTGGTTTCCACGTCTTATTTTTTTAACACAAAGAACACAATTAAAATTTTCGTCATAAGACGCTATAAATTTTTGTTTTCAAAGCCTACTACTATTGAATTTTTGAAATTAATAAATTTACAGGTCATTTGACAGTCAACAGTGATGTGTTTTTGAAGTATTAGCAAATACAACTCTGAAGCATAAAAAGTCAAATAAAAATTACATGTGTAGTAGTAAGTAAGTCTTGTATGTATTAGTTTCGGTCATTTATTTCTTGTAGGGAATGTCATGAATTTAAAACCTGATTTAAGAAAACTTGCAGTGTGAACGCAAAATCAGCTGATCATGGTTTTAATGTTAAAATCAGGTTTTAACTTTTAGTGAGAAAACACTATAAGACAATTACGTACTAAAATTTCAAAACTGCAAAAAAAATGATTTTAAAATAATGATATAAACGCCGATTATTTTTAGAACCAGTTTTAGAGAGCATTGAAAAAGTCGTCTTTTAAAAGAAAATGTATTAATTTTGTATTGTTGAATGATTTGTAATAATTTTGTATAATTTGAAAAGTTAAAGTATTTTTAATACTTATAAATATAATTTAAAAAAAAGTCATCGTGTAGATTTGGTGTAAGTTGTCTCTATATAATTGTACCATAATGTGGGCAGCACAAATGTAATGCTAATTTTTTCAAAAAAAATCGCTATTATCAACGTTAAAAAAATTTGGCACCTCTGTGCAGCTGCTTGAAAATTAGTACAGTTTGTGTTTTGTATGATTTGTGTGTATTTACAAATACTTAAATTTGTTAAATTAAAATTTTGTTTGATTTGTAAGTTCCAAACGTGTATAAGATGTTTTATGCACACATTATTCTGGCAAAGAAAGGACCCCTCTCAAGGGTTTGGTTGGCTGCACATTGGGACAAAAAGATTACTAAGGCTCATGTTTTTGAAACCAACATCGAAAAATCTGTCGAGGGAATAATGCAGCCTAAAGTAAAGCTTGCCTTGCGGACATCAGGACATTTACTACTGGGAGTTGTACGCATATATTCTCGTAAAGCAAAATATTTGTTAGCTGATTGTAATGAAGCATTTGTAAAAATTAAGGTAATTATGAAATTTAATTGAATTATTTTTGTCAAGAGAATTGCTTAATCTACGATTATAATCGTTATTCACATCTATTATTTCTCACGCAATATATATATATATATATATATATATGTTCCTAGTAAATTCATAGGTATTAAAATTCAGGGCAAGAATAAGTTGATTATCTTCGCGCATTTTTGTTGATTAACCACATCTCAATCATAAGTACTAGAGTCTAGTATAATAAAAACATTAAAATGGGAACAAAATTATTAAAGCTTAGTTTAGCATAGGGTTAGGCATATATTAATATTAGCATTAAAGAAAGTTCATGTTCTTTCCTTAGTACTATAAGTTTCACAATAGTTCAAAACTACTTAAAAGTTCAATTGGTGTTTATAATTAGATAAAAGAATTGATAAATTTAAGTTGATTTAAATTAAATTAATTGATTTATTCTTATTTCTTATATATTTTTAATAACGAGTTTGACGTCCTTATTAGTAGTTCTGTGCTGTCAAATTTTGGTTTCCAAAGTACCCCATTAATGTTTTATTGTGTTTAAAACTGTGGTCTGGGTTGGTTAGGTAGGTATTACATTTTCAACATTGTACACAAATCATCCTTCCACAATTTCGGTTGAGTGGAGGAATGTATAGCACTCATTTTTAAATTTTCTTTTAAAATATTTGAACAATAAAATTTGTCCATTATTATTTCCTAGTATGTAAGATTTGAGGCTTTCACAGTGGTTATTGCACCTCATGATCGCTAAACCACCTCCGCATTCTACGGTTGCGTTTAAGTTCTTTAACAGCAACACAGTGCTTTCTCTTCGCCACATAAATCGTCTACCGTTTAATCCTTGTATGTAAATATAACTATCAGAAGTCATTTGACCTATTAATATATTTTGTGTCATAATCTGAAGGTAGTTTTATATCGGCTCTTATGCCGAAAACATGCCTTAAATTCGCTCATAAGCAGAAAATGCCTTAAGATTTGTGCATTTAATAAAACGTTTTCACAAAGTCGAATAGTTTTTTTCTTTTTGCATAGCAGAGATTTTTTTTTCATCAAGCCGTCCGTTCGCTTTTCTTTCCCAAAGAAGCATCTTTCGTTTTTTCTTTACCCGTTCCTGGGGAAACCAGAAGCTAACGCGTGCTCTTTCTATCGCATATTGAACTGATGGTCTTGGTACACTATGTTCAGCAATTACGCGCAAACTTTTGCTATCATTATGTAGTCTAACAATTAAATCTTTGACGTCAATTTAAACTTTGTATTTGCATTCACTTTGCTGTTAATTTTTGAGAGGGGGTGTAAATCCGCCTCTATCTAAGCTGAACGAACAATTTATCGATAATATGTTTATTTTGTATTTATTTAATAGTACTTATAATAGAGTTGTGTCGTTCACGAACGAACTAGTTCAATTGAACTAAGAGAGCCGGTCATAATAATGAGTTATTTTAGCTCAGTAATCATGACTCTCTTATTCTCGTTTCTTATTCGTTCATTTCATTCTTATTCGTTCTTTTATTTTGTTTATCGTTCTCATTTGTGACATTCCTATTGAATGGTAGTCCCGTCATCGGCGGTGTTACCACATATTAAAAAAAGAACTTGTGGAAACATTTTTCCCACAAGAGCGCAAAAATTTTAAAAAATACAAAAATAAGCAAATACAAATAAAATATTTCTTTCTATTCAACTGAAAGAATGGTTTAGAAGAGAAATACCAACAGAAATTCTTATTATATATTTAAAAATAAATCACATGCTTTTTAAGTGCTTCAAGCACATAAATGAATTAATAAAAATGAAAAAATTTTAAATACTACAATGGGCCATAATCATAGTCATCAAAAAAGTATACTTTATGTATTATTTATTAAAAAGTCTACTTTTCAGCTACTATAGACGATAAAAAGCTTACTTTTTCCGCTAAAGTCAGTTTTATACTTAAAACAAGCTGAAGTTGTTTTTGACAAAGTTAACATCCTTTAACTCTATCAGCTGTTTGTCATTTATCAAAAGTTACAAAGTTAAAACAAACCAAAAACAAAAGATGTATGAAAAAAAACTGCAGATGCCATTGACTCTGTAATAGCGTTCCAAGCATTTTTTGTTATTAATCATGGAGATGTGTCATTGCCATTGGACAGGTGGTTATTGATTCACTCGCGCAAAAACTCCTTTTCGCTGATGCTCCAGTTTGCCTCTCGCTCCCTTTTCTTTTGATCCTTTTCTAAATTTTCCATTGAGATAATAGTTTATTTTCCCCGGATTAATTTTTTGCAATTGTTGTTTTCAAAATAACAATTTATATTTTGTTTATTTTTTTTGGCGCCTTTATTGTATCAGCTGTGCAGAGATGCCACTTATACAGTATTTATACAAGTTTGTATGCAAAATTTCAAACATTATACTAATCACCCACTTAAAGCTGGTTCAACTTAAAACTATTATTAATTTTCACTATAGTTAAGAAACATTTAGTAACAGGTTTAAATATTAAAGTTGTTTTCAAAAAGAACCGACTTTAGTGTTTGACTATGATTATGGGCCAATGTATTTAAAAATCACATCACAAATATATATGTTCTTATTTTATTCAATAAGTTGAGATAAATTTACACGGAATACATTAATTCCTTAAAATTTTTATATGTATTGTTTAGTGTTTAGTATTTAATTATATATGTATGTTTATATATAACTATATGAGTTTAACTACTATTATTTTTAACAAAATTTACAAAATTTTTTCTAAAAGCATTGATATTTCCTTAATTTTTCAAATAATTTAGCATTTTATTGTACATATTCTTGTAGTTGTTTAAAAATACTGAACTATTGAATTAAGAGAACGACATTCATCATTACAGAACACTGTACTAGACAGCGAACACTCAAAAAACCTAACGAACCCAACTCTAACTTATAATACTTTCTAAAAAATTAATATTTCACAATTATTCTATTACACACTTTGTTTTATAAAATAAACAATATTTCTCCTCAATATATTAGCATTATATTAATATTAATACACTAGAGCCCCGACATGCGTCGTTAATGGGGACCGGAGAATTGCGACGCAAATCAAAACGACGCAAATCGAATCAAGTTTTTCTATACAAATGCATCGAAATTTAATTTATTGGGACCAAGAATTCAAAGGAAAGCAAAATGAATGAATAATGAAAACATTTTTCATTATTTTATTTAGTTCAACAAATGTTTTTTAATTATTATAAAGAAATAACAAAACAATAAACAGAACTTGCAAGAATTTTAAAATACAAAAAAAATTCTAAATATGTTCCACAATACAAATACTAAAATGGTAGTACTCAATGCTGGAAGAAAAAAATTAAACGTATGTACCGTCACAAATCGAAATTTAAACGACGCAAGTTGGGTTTCAAACGACGCAAATCGAATCGACGCCAATCGAGGACGAAATGACGCAAATTTAATCGACGCGAGTTGAAATTGCAACAACGCAAGCTGAGTTTTGTCAATTTTTAAAAAGCGACGCAAATCGAAACGACGCAAGTCGGGGCTCTAGTGTATAAGGAAATTCAGTAAGTGCATGCAGTCTTCGTGTTGAATACTGTCACAGGACTTTTTAAGAGTTTGTTTTGAGCCACTAGAAGTATTTCACTTTGGCAATTTGCTGACTGACGTATCACATACAGGTGCGCAATGAAACATTATGGGATAAAAGAGAGATTTAATTAATATCATTTTATTTTTAATCGAGAGTTTTCATTTCTTGTTTATTTATTAAGATGCATAGCATATAGGTTAAGTTCGCGCACTATATACGGAATGTGGTTTCTGAAAATTAGTTTTGTGTAGATATTGTAGATAAAAAAGGTATTGGATTCTGGGGAGTATAGCCAGATTTGCGTTTCTTCGTACCGTAGTTTACTTTCTGTTTAATGTTATCGTATGTTATTTTGTTCACTATGTATAGTTAATAATTTATTTATACAATATAATTAGACCACTTTATTTGTTTTAGTTTATAATTTGATATGTGTATATGTTTTATATAATTTCATTTAGTATTCACTGTAAATACTATTTCTTTGCGCACACGTGTAGGGCTTTGTTGGGTTGTTGTTTAATGTGATTTCGATAATCAACTGATTGATGTAATCAAAGGACGTTTTAAACACTATGTTGGAGTTGATGTGTTTTCTGAGTGTTGATGTGCCTTGGGAATGTTTGTGTTGTCATTTTTGAAGGCAGGGTTAGGGTTGTGTAAATTTATTCACTCGTTAGAACAGTCATAGTGATAAGAGTTAGAATTCAGATAAACAAGAATAATTATTTTACTGTTATTGCAGTTTTCAGCGAAGTTAATCATGTTGTAAAATTTATTTGTCTCCAAACAAATTCTTCGGTAGGGATCAAAGAGGATGTAGTTGGACCTATAAGTTTTAAAATACAGGGGATCATAGGAACGAAGTTGCGTTTTTGGTACATTAATATGTATCATTCCAAGAAGATGGAGTGAATCCATGCCACCATTCATAAAGTTCATAAAGGAACCCAGATTGGGGTGTTTAACTTTATTAGAGCAAATCAAAGGAGGTAATACTAACTACGTACGAAGCAATGGGAAGGTCCATACTTAACTATGCGGCACCAGTATGAACTTCTTTTCTTAGTGACACCCAATGGAAAGATATACAGAAAACATATAGGCTGCCTTCCAAAATGTGTCAATACAAAGTTTGTATGCAGTTCTACTACTGTATATAAACTATGTAGATATGCAAAGTAACCAAACAATGCATCAACTATATATCCGATGCCTGATTGCTTTTTGACTGCATTAAAAATACACATTGACGACATTTTGAAATAGAATACATGGTATATATTTTGTACAGCGGCATTATGAAACACGATACTTTGTTCAAACACAAAGCAACTAACATTTTGGAAGGCAGCCATAGTGTACTGAGAAAGGCAACTGGATGCGTAAAGACGACAAGTACCAACCACCTGCATGAGTAGACGAAAATTCTGACAGTTAAGCCACATAATGTGATGCTCGCTAAACAGTTTCTACTGACATGCCATCATGGCCCAGCTCAGGACCTGAGCAAGAATCGTTACCGACACTTCATACCGTTGCCCAACATGCAGACAATTAGCTCATGGCATGTTACACTTATTTATTTATGTCTGCAGAGAGAAACACTTGACAGCAGTATACCTCTGGACAGGAGCGATAGAGGAGAGGAGTTGTTGCAACTCCAACAAAGATCTACAATACAATGATTAAAAAGCATTTTGAATTCGATCCAAAATTCGTTTTTCATGCCGCATAAATGAAACAATGAACAAATTTATAAATTGCAAAAATTACAAAATAATGTAATGCGCGTTATATTAAAATACAACAAGTACACACCACTAAACTTTATGCTTGCCTCTCTAAAATGGCTAGATTAAAACACTGGAATTAAATAAATTAACCTTTGTTCAGAAAATTAAGAAGGGAATGGCACCATTATATTTAAGAGATCAAATAATGTATGTCGGGGAAAGGCAACCAATACCTATTCAGGGATAATGAAGACTAGAAAACTGTCTACAACAACCCCAGTGCAGCGCTCGGACTGCAGTTATCCAATAGTTTGCCCAATGGTGTTAAAAATAAACCTAAACCAAATATATTTCGAAGTAAAGCTGTATTTTTTGTTAGAAACGATGTATTTGAGTTATTTAAATTTTTGATCTATATGCAAATCATTGAGGTTAATACAGAATAAAAATAAAAAATATATAGCAATACATGCAGTAATCCAAATTTTAAAGTTAATAACTTTTTCGGCTACTTTCTTAAAATAATCAGTTACACCTCCCGTTCTTGTTGAGTTTAATAGAATTGTATATTAATTATATTTGATTTGTATTTCTTCTACTTCTACATCTTCTGAGTTTCCGACAAAATAATAAATTCAGGTGTTTCCAGTTCTGTTATTATCTTCAGTTTGTTAAAGTTGGTAAGTAATCCTTGTATATTGGTATAAGTGCCATATATTTGCCAAGATCGTTAAGCTTTTAGACCTATTCTTTTTTTTATCATTTAATGTGTTCTAGTATCTCAAACATTCTCTACTCACTGTTAAAAGATTTCCATCTAATCCCAATTTGAGCCTTTTATTAATTTTAACACAATTAATGCATTTATTTATTATTTCCTTCTACGTACTCCATGCCATATTTCTTGATTTTACAGTCTGATGATAGGTGTTTATATTTTCTACATTTAAAGCATTGTATAATATCAGTGCCATAAAATATTCTACATTTTTCCCATCCGATGTTAACTTTTTGTGCAGTTATTATACATATTTGTACGTATGATCTGTTGTCAATTTTTCGTTTATCGTTGTAAAGTTCGATAATTTCTTTAATATTCCAAAAATTTTAATACTTTTAATTCCCTATTTTTTAAAATGTCATTTACTTTTTTAGTTTTTCAATTATTTCATTTTCTGGGAATTTAAATGTCATTCCTATTACATTTATTTTCATTTCCGGTTGATTTGGTGCTTTAATTCCGTATTTTTCACTCGTTTCATTGTGTACTGCCTCCTATATTTTTCCGTCCCTTCATTGCTTTACTCTGAATGGCAACAGGTCCATTTTTTCTTCGACATTACAATTTTTAAATTGATGGATTTACCTTACTATTGTTACGAAAATGAAAAAACTATAGATACTGATGTTTTGCTTTTACATCATTTAACATTAAAATTATAAACAAAAGTTACAATAACAATGAACTTGTTTACAAATTATCGCACTGCGTAATATAACAACAAACACCAGCATAAAAAAATGATAAACAAGTAAACAAATATATACCAACAAACACTACAAGAATAAATGTAAACAAAATACACAAACAACAATAATGAAACAACGATGTTTACATTTATAGAGATGTCGAGAAGGCGAAGCCACGAACACGCCTTCAAGAACATTCATCAGACTGTTTACGTTGCCGTATAAAAGGCAAAGCAGGCAACTGAGATAGTAAAAGTTCAGTCAGTCTTCTATGAAGACGCGGTGTGTTTGAAGAGAGTAATCGTGGTTTGAAGATCTCCGTTACAAAGATCTGTCGAAAAATTGTCTACAAGAAAAATTGTAAACAAGAAGAATAACAAGCAAAGCAATTGTGGTTGTTACATCAAGTTGTGAACAGTGACGCACAGAATTGTGAAAATATGTATGTATTAGAAAATTTTATATGTGATGAAATTGTAGTACAATTGCTTTTAAAAAGGATTTTTAATACTAATAAAGAAATAATAATAATAACACCGATTTATTTTGATTTTATTTGCAATCTACGAGCTCATATTTTAAACGTTTTTCGAATGTAAAAACGTAACAATATCCTCTTTTGTTCTGTCAATACCTTGCTTTACTATTGGTTCTTCTAAAAAGACTAATTTTATTATATATTTACTTACAAATGAGGGCAATATGATTCGATACATGGCCTTATAATAAATCACCGTCTATTTACGAGCTTTGTTGATAAAGTTAACCTTTTAGGTGAAATATTTGTTAAAAATTCCAACCTACCGGAAAGAAATCAACTTCTGCCCGATTTCGAAAGAATATCAGTAACTTTGCCTAGTATAATCTTTCGTGCTTGCGCATTTAAAATCGTTCTTACAGATCTCAAATAAGTCTTCTGGCCGTGATAGTATTCCAGCACTGGTTCTGGAGCAGTTTTCTTCGACACTTGCTCGTCCATTATCTAACCTTTTCAATGCCTCATACCGTGCCGGTACTTTTCCATCTTGCTGGAAGGTTGCCAATGTAACACCAATCCCCAAAAAGGGATGGCTAATAACCGCGAGAACTACCGAAAAATAGTAATATATTCCCAAAGTTATGGAAAGCATGATATACCATCATCTTTTGAAATATCTAGAATCCAACTTCTGATCAGCGACAGGCAGTACGGTATCCGTGGGGTCCGTTCTACTTGTGACCTGTTGGCGTTGTTTTTAGAAAGGTGGAACCAGACTATCCGGCAATTTGGTGAGACCAAGGTTTGACTGGGTATGGCACGCTGCATCGAAGTTATTGTTTTTGGTGTTGTTCTCTCGATTTATATGGAGCTTTCTCAGGGATGGCGATATGAGGATTACTATAGATATAATCTGTTCATGACAGCAGTATTTGCCATTCATATTATTTTAATGGTAGCTCGAGCCCTTTGGATATTGAGCCGAAAAGGCTTAATATGAATGACACTCTCATATCCAACCTACAGTCAATATCCTAATGGGATATGAATAGAGTTGATTTTCACGCGGGAAAGACCTAGTGTTGCTGGAACCAGTATATTTTTTAAGTGTCGCAAGAAGTATTCAAGTTCCTCGGTTTCCTAAGACGGGGCAAGAAATACTTCACTTCGCCTGATCTCCCTATTATTTATTTTTATTTATATCCGACCGAGACTGGAATACAATTTTCATGTATGGTTCGGTGTCTCGAGATCTATTTTGAGGCTTCTCGAACGCGTACGGAGAGAGCGAATGTGCTAATTAATGACGGTAGGGTATCCAACTTTATAGATTTATTGGAGCATCTTCGCAATGTGGCTTGTGTTCCACTGTTCTATAGCTACTACAACGGATTTTGATCTAGCGAAATAAGGGGAGTTGTTTCCGAAAGTCGTATGTTCTTACCTAATACCCGTCTTCCTCGCGGGGCACATCCGTTTGTGGTCGACTGACCAGTAGATCGCACAATACATTAGAGACTGAATTCCTTCTTTAACTGGACTATCCATATGTGGAAATCCCTTTCTGCAGACGTGTTTCTTAGCATTTATAAAAATATACAGATCTAATTTTTTTTTTTTTTTGTTTATTTATTTATTAAGGAGTATTTGTAATACTTTGTTTAAAACATTGTAAAATAATTTAACCAATTGACAAAAGCTCTTATGAAATATTCCTAATATAATAAATACATTTTCTTTTAAATACATTTATATTATTCTAATTTTTTACTTCATTAGGCAGCTTATTGAACATTTGTAGACCATTGTATAGTAGACATCTCTTCATTGCGGTGTTTGTAGCTTTATTTAACCTAAAATCGCTTGCGTTCCTGAGGTAGTATGGCTGAATTTCGTCTACATAAGTTAATTGTTCTGTTAAATATTCCGGTGCATTTCCTGTTTTCATCTTATATATATATAAATACGTATTTAGTTGTAGTCTTTGTCCAATGTTAAGCCATCGCAGCATATCCAACATAAATTGTATTGGTGTATATCTATCACATTTTATAATTGTTCTCATAGCCTTATTTTGTAGTTGGTCATTACAACCCTTCAGTCAGGATCACGACCTAGCTTCTCACACCACTTATGTTGTGTGCGTTAATTTTATACATGAGTGGAGGGACGACCTACGGTTTAAAGTCGACAGTTATTGAGAAGCTTTTCATGGCAATTTTATTTACTCTCGGAGTTTTTGCCAGAAATCTGCTGAGAGGAAGTCGCCGAAGAAATATTTTCATATTTTCGTTTTGATGTCTGACCTGGGGTTTGAACTCGGGCCTTCAGTCTAATAAGCCAACACACTACTAGACTACGGCGACTTACATGTGTCCACATACACTACTCCCTATTTCCTCCTTCCCATAAGCTATATTCCAAATTCCAAAACAATGCCCTGCATGAGTAGGGAGATAGTGTTTTTCTAAAAAAAAAAAATCTGTCCATTATAAAACCTAAGTATTACATCCTATGAACTTTTTCAATTTTATTATTAATAATCTTTTGAAATTAAACATTTTATTTTAACTTTGTTTTCAGTTTATTCGGTCCCAGCCACTTGTTTATAATTTTCATTTTACTACCATAACATTCTTTATCATAGCATTGTTCATTCGCATCTCCTTTAAAGTAAATAAGTGTGACAACCGCTTATAATATTATTAACAATCATGTATTATGTTAGGCATCGCGTTTATACATATATACGCCGTGTTCATTACCAACCGATCTTGATTTGACATTATGTTTTTTAGTTTATTTTTATTATCTTCATTTGTCAAATATGACTCAAACCCTTTTAATTCAATTCTTTGTATACCATAATTATGAAGTTTCTGCATTGTCTTAAAATCTAGAAATTAAATTGGATATTTGAAATCATATTATGTAATTGAGTGATATTTATCATTTTCTCTTTAATTATTTTATACAAAATTTTACTCTACGCCAGTAAAATATATAGGGCCATTATTTGGGTTTGAGATCAACGATTAAATTAACTTTAATCTTCGTATTGAGTTTTTGAGTTTACCTTATCTTACTTTTATTTGCTAGTTTAAACGGCCAACGTTGGTGGTTTAAAATTACTCAAGAACCGTCCAAAGTAGTTGATAAATTTTATTTAAAAAATTTTTTAAGTGAGAGAAAGCCGTATAAAAATGAATTATTCAAACGTTGACGAAGATTTAAGTGATAATCAATTATAAGATAATAGCGATTTTTAATTTATTTATTGTTTTTCAAAAAATATTTTTTTACTTAAAGACAAATCACACTCATATAAGTGTGGCATTTCTACACCCAAAAAATGCGAATTTAATTTAAAATTGTAGATTAGCTAATTAGAGAGTTTAATCTTGAGCTCATAAAATGGCCCTTATAGGTTAATAAGAATCTGAAAATTTATCAGGTTTATTTGGTTTAAGTATTACAATCATTTTGAACTTCTTCCACAGATTTGAAAAATAGTACAGCTTTAAACGTTCATTGAATATATTTGTTATACATTAAATTCCCTTCGTATATTTTTTAGGCAATAATTGATAAATCCATATAGACCGAGTGATTTTTTATTTTCCACAGTTTTCATAAGTTTCCACAGTTTTCATAGTAACACTGGGGTAATCTAATTAATTCAGTCAGCTTTATACTATAGATTTCAGAAATAGTTTTATCGTCGCTATGATTGCTTAAAACTTTGTTTCTGTTAATATATTGTATTTTCTCCAGGGCTCATATTCATGATGTTGATCGCCTCCTAGGATATATATTTCTTGCCCGAATTTCTTAACGTACCCATATCATAAATAAATATTTGTTTTACTGCCAAAGTTAAATCTTGAACCTCCAGAGAAATAGTGTGAATATAAATGGAGTAAATCGTTTATAACAGATAATTTAAAGCCTATGTGCTTAATCAGTTTAGTATTTTTAAGCGGTAACAACTCACGGTGTAAATTTTTTTATCATTAAAGTTACATCACCGCCATTTCTACCTTCTTTTCAGTAAATGCAGTAACAGTAACAGTAATGCTACGTTCGCACGAGCCTTCGAATTACTTCGCTCTCTGTTTTGAATTACTTATATGAATTATCATGTTCACACGGCAACTTTGTAATTCTCTTTGACCGTTCTTCTTCTCTTCTTCTTTTTATTGCTAAATTATTTGCTGTAAAATTGTGTTAATAATGGAAAACAAAGCTACAAATGCTTTTCAACAGATTTTCTACACACATAGTGGCTTCCTGCGCTAATTTTTCGAATAACTTTCTAATAAATAATACTTTTTTTAAATGTTTTTTTGGATTCCATTATTGTTTATTGTTTACAATATTTATTTGTTTATATTTTTTGTGCTTTGACAGCTGGTGATGGCAAAAATACGATAAAATTTAGAGATTACATTGATTTTTAAGCAATTCACAGGGTAATAGAAATTGAATTACATACAATTTGGGTAATTCGCTTACAAAATTTTGTATGACGAATTACGTAATTTAGCACATAATTGGATGTTGAATTACTAATGAGAGAGCGAATTACGATAAATTGTTGCCGTGCGAACATAGCATAAGTTGTCAATTTCAAAGCAGAGTTGTCTATCGTGATAAAAATTTAAAAGCGAGCCTAGTTCACGTTTAAAAGCGAGCCTATACAATCTTTAGACATAACCTTTACAGTTTAGGCATTTAACGTCATCTGATTTGCATTCTGATGTTTTGTGATTAGCAGTACAATTTGCACAGTAAGTTTTTTCATTACACCTGCTAGAACTAGGTCTAAACATCTGATAGTTATAACGTTATATTGACTTTGATTAGTTTGGGTTTTGGTACCCCCATCTAACCTCTGTATAGTTTACTGACGAGAGTTTCGTTTTAACTCTGAGAAAAATAATTGTTATTTGAAAATAAATAATAAGAATTTCTATCCAATGTCAAAATCTCTAAAGGGCTTTTCTTTTATATTGGATTTGATAAAATATTCCAGATCAAAAATTTTCTTGAATGTTTCACAAAAAATAACATAGTCAGTTTTTTCGACCAATAAGCTTTTACGTCAATAGACATTTTGCGAATTGAATATTCGGTTACTTTTAAAATACTCATCATTTCGAGTACTTCTGTTTTGCAATTCAGTATGGTTAGAGGAGATACATTTTCTTTAACAACATCATCGATAATAATTAATGTAATGTAACAAGGCAAAATAATTTTGATTTCCAACTCTCTGAGAAACGCATCTGCAGGAGAATTTGAAATATTATTTATTTTATTTTATTATATTAGTATTTATTTTAAATTCATAACTATAGTCTATTTCATGGGGACATTTATTTTAATTTATTCACATTCGCTTTAAAATTAATTAACAAATTATCTTTAATTTAAATTAATTAAATAATATTTCTAATGGCCTTAAATTTACTTTTTTTAATAAAAGAAACTAACCATTAGGTATTTTGAACATTTTTTGTAAACAGATAACAAGATAAAATAGAATAGGTAGATTAATTTTGCGCACTTAAAACTTTTGTAGATTTTTCGGTCAATGTCTTTCTTTATAATAAGTTTAGGAAAAAATCCCCAAGCACCTTTACACGATATGTTTTGCATGTATTATGTTGAGTTTAAGATTAATATGTTTTTCTTTGTGTCTGTTAAAATTAGTCGATTTACATAACGTTTATAATAAATAACACATATTAACAAACAGTGCTGTTTACAACAGTTGATCTATCTGCCTTATTTTGTTGTGTTTCTTCTTTTTACTTCTTTAATATCCACATCGTTGCTCTGCAAAACGGCTTGATAATTTTTTTGATTGCGTAACTAAAGTTCAGCTGACATTTTTTGAATTTTTTCTTATACAAATTACAAGTTCTTAAACTTTTATTAAAAAGTAATATATTATTATTCTCATTGCTATTACAAATTTAATTTGTTATTATAACGTGTATTTCTTAATTCTATAAAATAATTCTTTTAGCCGGCGAATGATAGCACTCACAATCTAGCTCCGACGATGTTTCTGCATTGTTGTTGTTGTAACAGTTTTGCTGTTGTCTCCGGAAGTATCTCCCTGTAGATATAAGATAGTTAGTTTATGTGTTTGATTGTATGCCTGTGTTATCCTGGTGGAGATGGAATGGGTTAGAGATGGAATTATATATTATTAGTTGTGTATATATGTAGTCATCGTTATGTGGTTGGTAGTCCTAAGAAGTCCACTGCTGTCGTTGGTTTCAGCCACAAGTCTATGGGTCACAGGGTTGTCGGTTTTGCGGGACAACTAAAGAGATGCACCGTATCATGTGGTGCTTGATTGCATGAGGGGCAGCAATCCAAGGTCCCCGGGATAATCCTTGCCCTATAGCTGTTCAGGATGTTCGCCCATCCTGATATTAGCTGGGCCAGGATGGTGCTGGTAACCCTTGGTAGCTGCCTTTCATTATCGGAGATTGGTGGTGGATGCCGATTTATAACTCTGTTGAGGCTGAGTTCGTCCATGGCTGTCGTGACTGTCGTTTGATGTAGAAAATGCTGTGCTTCCCTTACTGACTATAGGTCCACTGTTCGATTCGTGGACTGTATATGGGGACTGTCGTCTATCACAGTTTCGGGACACTATAAAAAAGGGGGGTGAAAAATTAAAGGGCTTCCAATGCACGAATACATCGCAAAAAAAACCAAACACTTATCTTTTTTTTTCTAATTGGCTTCTCGCTATTTTCATCTGATTAAACCGCAGAAAATTCATATTCTCTTTTATTAAATTAAAATTTATATTGTTTTATTTTTTCTTGTTTTCCACAAAATAGTTATACACAATAAAAAAAAATTCACAAAATAATATATATGTAAGTTTAATAAGTTATAAGCTTATAATTTCACAATTAAACACTTAAGGAAATGTAAGTTTAATAAGTTATAAGCTTATAATTTCACAATTAAACACTTAAGGAAAATCAGATGCATCCTTTTGGATGTTATAAAAAAGAATGAATAAATTAATGAAAACAAAACAAAAATTTACTGTCAAAAAAACAACAATAATATTAAAATATCAAAAAACATAATTCTATACTGCAGCGCCCTCTGTTGCCAATTTGCCATCGTTTAAACAATCCTGCTTATGTCGCCCAGGATGGGAAGTTTGGACTATCAGACATAAACATCCACTATTGTAGGTGTTGGAAATCTTGTGGGTATGGCAACGCTTCTCTTTGCAATGTGAACGTCGTTACTCTTACTCTTTTTCTTTTATGTTCATTCTTCTCAATATACTCAAATAAGCTAGACGTATCTCTAATAAAACTCTTTTTGAATAAAAATACAACAGGTTATGGGCCCAGAACAACGTTCTGGCATATTAGAGAAGAAAGAATATTAAATGTGTCCAAGGAATTCAATTTGTAGAAGAAAAAATTTGATTTGTGTGAAAATAATGGCGTCTCTCTATCAAATAGAGAAACTCGATGGGACGAATTATGATGGCTGGCGTATACACATGAAGAATGTGTTGGTGCATAGTGGTTGGTGGAAACATGTGTGTGGTGCTAAAAAGAAGGACGACGCTACAACTGCTCAGGCGCGTATTCAGTGGGAGGAAGGTGATGAAAAGGCTTTGGCAACGATCATTCTTTGTGTAAAGGCGACGCAGTTGAACATTATCAAGAATTGTCAGACATCACATGAGGCGTGGGTCCGTTTAGAAGAAACCTACAGACCAAGAGGACCACTGCAAAAGGTATCATTATACAAGCGTTTAATTAATCTGACAATGGCTACCGGTGGAAACATAAACCAACACATAACAAGTTTCACAGAGTTAGCGGAAAAGCTGTCGGAGACTGGAATAATAATTCAGGATGAACTTTTGGTAATCATGCTGCTCTCCAGCTTGCCAGCAGAATATGAACACTTTGTTGTTGCAATTGAAACGCGCGATAGCTTGTCTAATTTAGCGACAGTTAAACAGAAAATTCTAGAAGAGGGAGATAGACACAAGCAAAAGAATGAAAGAGAAGAGGTAGCAACAAACATTCAACAAGCGTTTGCCATGAAAAGTTCTCGAAGAGAAAACAATGTAAAGAAGGAGGTAAAAAACAGCAAAATTAAAGGACAATGTTTTAACTGCGGCGAATTCGGGCATTTTGCGAGAAACTGTTTAAAACAAACGAAAAACAAAAACACCTTTTACATAGCATGCGTACAGATGAGAAAGAGAAAACTAATATTACTCAATGGTGCATTGATAGTGAGGCAACTTCACACTTGTGTTGTGAAAAGGGAATGTGTTCAAGTCTTGCCGAGCATGTGGAAGAAATAAGTTTCGAAGCTGACAAATATATTATGGCAAGAGGAAAGGGCGATATTGAGATGGTAATCGATGGTGAAAATATCGAACTCCGGAACGTGCTGTATTCTCCAGAATTACATATGAATTTCATTTCTGTTGGATGTATTGTTGAAGCTGGTTATACAGTTCTTTTTAATTCAACCTCGGCCTTGGTGAAAGATGGAGCAGGAAGGATAATTTTAAGAGCATCGAAGATGGACAATTTATTTATTATTGACAAAAAGGTAAACAAACTTTTTCTTACTATTAACAATAATGAACTTTGGCATATTTCATCACATTTATCGATGATTTCTCGAGACGTATTTTTGTTTACTTCCTTAAAGCTAAGAGCGAGGCATTGCAAATGTTTAAAGTATACAAACAACACGTTGAGAAACAAACGGGTCGCAAGGTGAAAATATTGAGAAGTGACAATGGACGTGAATACATTAACAATGAGCTTGATAATTTTTTGAGAATAGAAGGCATATCAAGACAACTCACGGTTCCCCATAGTCCGCAGCAGAATGGCGTGGCTGAGCGAGCTAATCGCACTTTAGTTGAGATGGCCCGTTCAATGATGGTGTACAGTAAGGTGAATCAGAGTTTGTGGGCGGAGGCCATAAATACTGCAGTATATATTCGCAACAGGTGTCCGACCAGAAAACTTGGTGACAAGACACCATACGAGGTGTGGTTTGGAAGAAAACCCAACATTCAACATTTAAGAACATTTGGTTCGTTTGCGGTGGCGTTAAATAAAGGTAACAAAATTAACAAATTTAAAGCTAAGGGTGAAAATTATATAATGGTTGGCTGCTCGAATGAAGCGAAAGCGTACCGACTTTATGACGAGGCTAATAACAGAGTAGTTGAACGGCGCGATGTAATTTTTCGAGAAAACGATTTTACCAGTAACAATGTGGATAAAACGCTGCCAAGACCGACCGAGGATTATTTGTTATTCGATATAATGAATTCAAATCAACATGATGTAGATGATTTACAAGGGGAAATATCTACGAACACAATTATGGACTTAAACGTAACAGAATCTGATGGTGACGATGAAGAACTTTTAGGTTTCGAAACAGCTGCAGTAAGTGATGAACCAACCCAAGCCAACAATCAGAAGGAGAATGAAACCAGCAGTCCCATTGACGGTCCGAAAATTGTGAGAAAGCGGGGTAGACCACGTAAACAGAAACTTAACGCAATTACAAATGATCATGTCCCTAACACCGTTGATGAAGCTATGAGTTCTGACAATCACAAGAATTGGTACGAGGCTATGAGAACAGAAATATCATCATTGGAGAAAAACGGTACATGGTCGTTGGTGGATCTTCCAGTTGGTGCTAAGGCTATTGAAACAAAGTGGGTTTTTTGCTCTGAAAAAGGATGCCAAGGGAAATATTGAACGCTACAAAGCGCGCCTCGTAGCAAAGGGTTGTAGTCAAAGGTTTGGCATTGATTACACAGATATTTTTTCGCCTGTAGCGAGATATGCTACAATACGTTTGGTAATATCACTGGCCGTACAGTGGAGAATGCATTTGAGCTTACATCAACTCAGCCTATCTTAATAGCGATATCCAGCATGACATTTATATCAGACAACCAAAAGAGTTTGTCGATTTGAAAATTCCCGGCCAGGTCTTAAAGGCTATATATGGGCTGAAGCAATCCGGTAAGGAATGGAATGATAACTTGGACTCATTTCTACACCAAATCGGATTTGTACAGAGTGTAAACGAGCCTTGTCTATATAAATCTACAATAAGGGGTGAGTTGGTTTTAATAACTGTCTATGTAGATGATCTCTTAATTGCATGCAGGAATAAGGAGATTATAGTTACCGTGAAAAAACTACTTGGCGATAAGTTTTCAATAAGCAACACTCAACAATAAGCAACTTTCAACACTACCTGGGCATTGAGGTTGAACGCGAGGGTGAAGTTGGTCCAATCACTATATGCTAATCACAATATATTAAGCGGTTACTTGAAGAGTATGACATGCAGAATTGTAAGGCGGTTGCAACTCCATTGGATGTAAACCATCAAGTAAATTGCAACAAAGATAGCTGCGAGAAAATTCCACAACATGATTATCAGTCAATAGTGGGAGCCTTGATGTACTTGGCCATCACTATAAGACCTGACATCCTACATTCAGTCTCCAAAATGGCACAAGGAATAGTAATCCGCACATTGAACACATGCAGGTTATTAAGAGAATTTTGCGTTACCTTCGTGGCACTGCTGATAGCAAAGTTTCTTATAGGCCTGGACCAGCAATTCTTGAGGGTTTTGTGCACGCAGATTGGGGTGGTGACGCTATAGACCGCAAGTCATATATGGGCTTCGTTTTCTTTGTCGGTGGCAGCCCCGTTTCCTGGCAGTCTAAGAAGCAGACATGTGTGGCTTTGAGCACGACCGAGGCCGAGTATATGGCGATGTCTGAAGCGGCTAAGGAAACAATCTTTCTAAGGCGGTTATTGAATGAAATTGGTTATACCACGGAGAAAGCTGTAATCCTTAATGTAGACAACCAGGGTGCTAAAAAATTGGCTTCGAATCCTGTCTTCCACAAGAGAACGAAGCACATAGACATTAAATTCCACCACGTTCGGAAGGTTGTAAAAAATGGAGAGGTCAAACTGAAGTATTGCCCCTCATCGAATATGATTGCTGACATCATGACAAAGAACTTGGCCAGGGTGAAACACGTAATGTTTATGGAATTAATGAAGTTTATAATTGAAATGTAAAGCGTCGTTCACATTGAGAAGGAGTGTTGGAAATCTTGCGGGTATGGCAACGCTTCTCTTTGCAATGTGAACGTCGTTACTCTTCCTCTTTTTCTTTTATGTTCATTCTTCTCAATATACTCAAATAAGTTAGACGTATCTCTAATAAAACTCTTTTTGAATAAAAATACAACAGTAGGTATGAGGTTGGCGATGTCCGTGTTGTAGATTGTGAAGTCATGTCTAATACGGCGAGGAGTAGGATTGTCCATGACTATATGATGGTTGGAATGGATTGGCAAATAGCAAGCTACGAGGTATTGTTTCGTCAGGAGCTCATTGTGTTTCCTCACTGACAACATTTGGGACTCTTCATGTAGGTGGTCTATACTCGTCATCTTTACACATACTGTGGCTATACGTAAGGCGTTATTGTGCGTCGTCTGCAGTACCCGCCATTGTGTATTACTCAAGAATGAGGTCCAGATTGGAGCAGCATAATTGAGGAGTGATCGTCCAATAGCCTTATAGGTGGTGGTGATAGTTTCTTTGTCCATTCCCCATGTAGTACCTGCTAGTGCCTTTAGGACCTTGTTTCTCATCCTCACTTTGGCGTTGATGTTGGTCGCATGTGCGGGGAAGTGTAGTAAGTTATCGAAAGTAACTCCGAGAATCTTTGGGTTACCAACCGTGGGAATGATGTTACCTTCCACTGCAACGTTTAGTGTTCTCCTCACTTCTTTCGTCCACGTCGTGAAGAGAGAAACAGATGATTTGGGAGCAGATAGACATAATTTCCTATTCAGGAAGAATTCCACCAAGGACGTAAGAAAGTCTGTTATGTTAGCACTGATGTCGTCTATATTTACGCCCGAAGCAAAGACAGTACCGTCGTCTGCGTATGACACCATAGAGACATTTGATGGTGGGTACGTGATTGATGTGATGCCTATATTATGTTGAATAATATAGGCGACAGAACTCCACCTTGTGGTACACCCATCTTTATCCTCCTGTGAGAAGATTTTTGTCCCCTAATATCAACGAATGCCTGCCTACCTCCAAGGTAGTTGGAGGTCTGGCGTTACAGGTCGTTGGACAAGGTTGAGTTTAGAATGTCTCTCAGGAGTATGGAGTCGTCGACCGTGTCAAAGGCCTTGAAGTTATTTCAGTGAGGGCTGTGGTGGTGCTACCACCTTCCCTAAAGCCATGTTGGTGCTCTGATAGTGGAAAGTGTCGTTTAAAGGCAGGGAGCAGAAGGCTTTCCAGGATTTTTACTACTTGTGATAATAAGGAGATTGGACGATAAAATTCTCCTTTGGTCGCTGTTTTATTGGGTTTTAGGATTGGGATGATCCTCGCGACCTTCCAGATGTCTGGTATCACCAGGCTGTGCATCGACAGATTTATCAAACTGGAAAGGAACCTCAATGCTTTATCACCTAGTTTTTTCAGCATAAGCATAGATAGGCCGTCGGGTCCCAAGGCCTTTCATGGTTTGGCGTTGGTGATGGTGTTTGCTACCGCGGTCTGTATTGTAGAGATATTTGGTATTAAATGTATATTTGTTAATTGAAATTTTGTCATAAGTCTAATTTTGTGTTTTTTATACAAGCAATGTTTTGAATTTTCGAATTTGACTAATACATACATACATACATAATTGGTCATTACAGTATTTCCTCGATTTACGTCGTAGAATGTTCCGGAAAAAGGCGACGTAAATCGAATTTCAAATAACTCATACTATCAGATGCATTTATTTATGCACATTTTCCAAAAAAAAAAAACTAAAATAATTCAATTTTTATTCTGTATAACTAAGTACATACATAAATATGGAATTTTGATTTGTTATAAAAATTTATTTCAAATGTTGTTCACAAAAAGTTTAATAAAAAACAAAAAATTATCCATTAGCATTTAAATATTTATTTTTTTCAAAACTCTATTTATATTTTATTCAAATAGTTACACACAAATATTGAATTTTTTTAAAGAGGGAATTCCCCTGATTTTTTTTATAAACAACAGAGGCGACGTAAATCGAATGACGACGCAAATCGAAGTTGAAGGGAACAAAATTTTTGACGACGTTAATCGAAACAACGTAAATCGAGGGAATACTGTACAACCCTTCAGTCGATATTACTACCTAGCTTCTCACACCACATATGTTGTGTACGTTAATTTTATACATGAGTGGCGGGACCTACAGTTTAAATTCGACTCCGAACGACAGATTTTTGAGAAGCTTTTCATGGCAATTTTATTTACTCTCAGAGTTTTTTGGCAGAAATCGCTGAGAGGAAGTCGCCGAAGAAAATATTTTCTTTTTGAATTTTGTAAAGTGTTCGACGAATATTTGGAAGAAATGTGTGAAAACAACTGTGATATAGTGATAAGCGGAGACTTCAATATATATTGGGCCCAACAAAACTTTTAGAGAACAAAAATTGAAAACAGCTTAAATGATAATGGACTTAAACAAGTCATGACTGAGTACACAAGGCTAACGAAAACATCAAAAACTTTAATTGATTATGTAATAACAAATAATTATAATGTATCAGTTAAAAACAGTGCAAAACATAAAATTGCGGATCACGAATCATTAATTATTGACATTAACATTAAAAGTGAACAGAAAAAACCTAACAGTGAACATATTAAGAACCGAAATATATTTAGATATAACAAAAATGCATTCCAAAATCATTTAAACATGGTGATAGACCGTGAACAATTGACCAATATGAACGAAAATGCTTTAACGATAAACGAAAATGCTTTAATGTTAGACAAAAGCTTTGAAGACACCATTAATATGTTTACAAGAAAGATAAAATCTAAAACAGAAAATAATATTAATAAATGGTTTAATAACGAACTACGCGAACTAAAACGAATAAAAATTAATAAATACAAAAAAGCAACAATCGAGAACACCGATGAAGCATGGTTAAATTACAGATCGATAAGAAATCTATATAAAGTGAAGATTGAGAACGAAAAAAATAGATATATTAATAACAGAATTAGTAATGCCAAAGACCAGAAAGAGATGTGGAGAGAAATTAAAAACTTAGTCCTAAAAAAGAACCAAACTGTGATAAGAAATGTGATATTTAATGGTGTAGAATATAAGAGTAATATAGAGATAGCTAGTCATTTTAATAATTATTTTGTAGATAGTATTAAGGAAATAAGAAACTCGATCGAGAATGTGCAATACATAAATAATGTAATAATGGTAAATCAAAAATTTAAATTCCGTGCAATATCTATGTTAGAGCTTAAGGAGATTGTAAAGAGTCTAAATGATAAACCGGATTATTCTAAGATATCGAAGAAAATGATTATTCATAACTGGAATATAATTGGAACAATTTTATTGCGTATAATCAACAAATCTCTTGAAAATGGCGTGTTTCCGGACAATTGGAAAGAAACAGTAGTAACACCAATAAGAAAAGTAGCCAACACCATTAAATGTGAAGAATTTCGACCAATTAACTCCTTAAAAACATGTGAAAAAATTTTGGAAAAAGTTGTGAAGGAACAATTAGAAGAGTATCTTGAAAAATATTCACTTCTTTCGAAGTTCCAATCTGGATATAGAAAGGGGTTTTCATGTGAAACTGCAGTCAACTTTGTAATTAATCGATGGAAGAAAATAGGAAAAAGTAAGAAAATAGTGGCAATATTTTTAGATTTTAAGAGAGCGTTTGAGACAATCGACAGAAAAATCATGATTGAAAAATTGTATTTATATGGAGTGCAAGGTGCTGAGCTCGAATGGTTTAAATCATACTTGAGCAATAGAAATCAAATAACAACGGAGTAAGATCGCAGCCTATTGAAAATGAACACGGTGTTCCACAGGGATCAATTCTGGGTGCTTTACTATTTAGCATTTATATAAATGATATGCCCCAGATTTTAACTGGAAGCGAAATTAATTTGTATGCTGATGACACACTGATATACACAATAGGAGACACTAAAGAACAATGTACAAATAAATTGATGAACGATATGAATAATATTAATGTTTGGCTGAAAATGAATAAATTAAAATTAAATGAAATCAAAACAAAAATCATAGAAATTAACATGACTAGTGAAACAGAATTTAAAATAAATGAGAAAATTATAGAAAAAGTTAATGAAATTAAGTACCTGGGATTTATAATGGATAAAGAACTTAAATTTAAAGAGCACATACAGTACATCTGCAAAAAAATTGGTAAGAAGATAAGATTTTTCAAAAGAATCCGAAAGAATATCTCTACACTAACGGCAATTAATATATACAATACAATAATAAAACCACATTTTGAGTTTGGGTCAACAATCCTCTACACATGCTGTAATGAATCTCAAATCGAAAGACTACAGAAGTTACAAAACAAGGCACTGAGAACAATATTGAAATGTACCAGATACACGTCTGTTCGACTCATGTTGAATATACTGAAGTGGTTGAGCATAAAACAGAGGTTAAAATTAAACACACTTATATTTATCCGAAAACTTAAACGAGGAAAGGCGCCAGAATACTTATGCGAACAAATAAGATATGTTGGAGATGTTCAACCCTATAGATTGAGGAATGCGGAAGACTTCAGATTGCAACAAGTTAATACAACGGCAATGCAACTATCACTCTTTTACAAAGGACTAAAACTATATAACTCTCTGTCAAATAATATTAAAAATAAACTGAATGATCATGAATTTAAAAGACAATGTGTAAATTTTGTTAAAAATGATGTAAATTAGAGAAATATTTTATGTAAAATCTATATTTACAGACGTGTTCGAAATAATAAGAACATCCAAAGCGAAACAAAAGATAGTTTTAAAAAATTTTTTGAGAAAGATTTGAAAATATAGCTTTCTGTTATTTTTATTGTAGACATCTTTAGCTTTTTAAAAATATTCAAAATTATGTTCTAACTCATTCAATTTTTTTGTACTGGCAATAATGTTGAACTAAGTCGAAAATCCGCTGTTCGAAAAAATAAGAACAAATTGGAAAATTGGTAATAATTTCAGTTTTAATGTTTATTAAATTTACAGATTAGTATTATTTGTTTGTAAGTAATTAATATGAAGTAGCCCCTCCACGATTAGCGATTACTTCGGCACATCTGGACCTCATAGAAGCTATCAAAGTCTGGCATCTGTGGAGTGGAATATTTTCCCATGTATTCTTCGCTGCAAGCCAAAGTTCCTCCATATTTTTGGGCCTTGCATCTCTAACACCTTTCTTTACATCAATCCAAAGATGTTTAATTGGATTTAGGTCCGGCGATTGTGCCGGCCAATCCATAACATGGATATTATTGTCCTGGAATCAACGCTTTGCTTTCTTTGAGGTATGCTTCGGGTCGTTGTCTTGCTGAAAGACCCATCGCAAAGGCATTTCCTCTTCAGCGTAAGGCAACATTACGGCTTCTAAAATATTTTGAACGTAATAGGTGGCATCCATCTTCCCAACGATTTGAACTAGAGGTCCAACGCCGTTCCACCCAAAACACCCCCATAGCATGAGCCTGAGACCGCCATGTTTTATAGTTTTGATAGTGTACTTTTCGTTGAATTGTTGATTAGGAGGGCGTCTAACGTACTGTTTATCTTTGCCGTGGCTGAATTGGACTACTTTTGTTTCATCGTCCATAAGATATTACGCCAAACAGTGTCAGGTTCATCGATATACTTTTTGGCAAACAGAAGTCTGTTCTTTAGATGTATTTTTTTCAACAATGCTACTTTTCTAGGGCTTCGTGCTTTCAAATTGACTTCAATCAAACGTTTTCTTATCGTCGATGTAGCAATTGGGAGGTCTAACTCGTTTCTTATCTGTAAAGACGTTATAGAGGGGTGCTTTTTAACGATCCGTGTGATAGCATTATCCTGCCTTTTGCTAGTTTTCCTGCGCCTACCGCGACTTTCGAACTTCGATGACCAGTTCTTAGCATTTGTTATCATTCTGTTGAAAATTCCAAGCTGTTCTCTTATGAAAGCAAACGTTTTTCCTTCGCTGAGCAATTTTTTTATTATCTTACGCTGGTCGAGATAGAGCAATGCTTGCTTCTGCCCATTTTGGAAGAAATTTTCACCAAAATAAGTCAATATTTTGCACAAAAAATGATCAACGACTACTCAACGATTATATTTGCAACAAAACTTTGGACTTTTTCTCTCATGTGAAAAATGTAAGTGGGACCAATATGATTTGTTCTTATTTTTTCGAACAGCGGATTTTCGACTTAGTTCAACATTATTGCCAGTACAAAAAAATTAAATGAGTTAGAACATAGCTTTGAATATTTTTAAAAAGCTAAAGATGCCTACAATAAAAATAACAGAAAGCCATATTTTTAAATCTTTCTCAAAAAATATTTTAAAACTATCTTTTGTTCGCTTTGGATGTTCTTATTATTTCGAACACGTCTGTATATTATTGTGATATTTCAAAGTATTCAAGAATACTAATAAAGATAATAATAATAATAATTTTTGTTTTGATGTCTGACCTGGGGTTGAACTATGGACTTAGGCGTTGAAGCTCTGAGTCGCAAGGATACTGCAATTTCAACAACAGATGTGATAATTAATACGTAAGTTATATTATGTTTAAGAACGTGTACTTATCCCAAATGTAAATACTTATTGTAAGTACTTCCTAGAATTCCTCTCTTCTAGAGAAGAGAGAAGGATTTAAAAACAATTTTTTTGAGTTTTAATAGGGCCTGAGATTTGATGAGATGAGTTGTTAGTTCGGCATATTTCGTATCACAACGATACAGGTTTATCTGCACCATCCACAGCCTCTTTGGTTTTGTCAGGTGTCCCATCGCGAAACTTAAACTTGTTAAGACCGAACTTCACAACTCCCTTTATTCTATCTAGTACCACGAGAGATTATTGGCCCACGGCGATTCTACAATCCTTTGATTCTCGCTTGAAGCCAGTAAAATTATAACTTTCCATTGGCTTGTAACGGGGCCTCAAGTATTGTCTCAAACTTTCCTTCAGGACAAAGGTCGACACCAGTTCCAACTACTTGCGACAGGAAATAGATAGATATCCTGTTTGCGCAGTTTATAATTTTGACTCCCTTTGACCACGAGGGTTTTATTTACTTCCATAGTTTTATACTTATCCTACCATCAAGGTCAAAACCGTCAATGACATCTGCCATTAGAACCTAATCAATGTTTAGAGACTTCTTTATCTTCTTAGATGTGATCGGTTGACAATTTGACTCTCTTAACGATCTCTATTGCAGAGCCCATAGGATGCACCAACCCTAATATTTTTGGATAAAAGTTTGTTATCCTTAAGCAGGTAAGTCAGTGACTATATGAAAGTTTTTTTTGCTTCCTAAAAAGATCGAAATCACAAGTTAAGTTAAGGACCAGCTTATTACTATTTTTTTGTTATATTATTACATCTGGAGGTTTCTTCATGCTCTTTTTAAACTTTATTTTAATACCGTGATATCCCTTGTTAAAAGTTGACAGTTCAAAGCAACAAGTGCTACTCACAATTTTTTACATTTATGTGTCGAAAATTGAACGTAATATTTAAACTGTAGTTACTGCGCTTGCGTTTTGGTCTTGGTAGAATCCAGTATTAAAAAATAATTTTCTACTGATGGTGACACCAAATTTGAAAACTAACAGTAACATAATATTATAAAATAAAGTGGACTGAGAAAGAAATTAATTTTTTTTTTTTTGGAAAAAGACAAACTAACAACCAAAAAACTAAAACATCCCAAAGATCGAGAATAAGAACGTAACAAATATCAAAATACAAAGACAAGCGCATAGGATAAAGCAGTACAAATAGAGTAAAATTCAACTTTAACATTCTGTATTAGCCAGTGAGTTGTAATAAAAAGTTGAGAAAATTCATCTAGAATGTATAGAATAATAATTTAAACATAAAATTTTGATTTTTGTTAACACCATTCCCTCTGATATTCAGAGATAAACTTTTGAGTTTAGTTACTAAGAGGCCTAAAAACTGCCAAAGATTCTATAACACGTATATTATGTTACACCTCTATACTCCAGAGAATATGTATAAATTATAGGAAATGAAATATTAAAATGCTCACAGATAAAACCTAAGCTATACCAACATCCATACCGCTCGGCAAAGAGTGACACTACTAGATATCTCGGAATTATTTTTATTTATTTTATAAATTGTATTCTAGCACAGCAATATAGAAATATCTTATAAATAAAAGTGCAAACAAAATGTGGGATAAATAAAAAAATAAAAAATTTGAAAATTTTTAAATTGTAAAAATACAATCCAAATAAAAAGTTAAATTGAAAGTATTAACTATATAAAAATTATTTAACAACAGAAGTCTACAGAAAAAAAATTAAAACAAAATATTGTGAGGAGAATATTAAAAGTAAAATTATTGTTAAAAAAGTTATAAATTTAGGGAGAGTTTTCCGAGGACTTAACTTGTATGAACGAGATAATTACCAATCCCACGATTGGATTCCACAAGCTCAAGTCTATTATAAATGAATGAGTGTTGTCTCGATAATTCTGAGTAGAAAAATAATTTCTTTACAATAAATCAATAAATCTTCGAAATTGATATTAAAAACTTCAAAAAATTTTATATACAGCGGTGTATGTAGACTTTTTTGCTGTGACTGTATGTATACAAAGTGGCGTTGAATCAATTGAAACCATTACCATTATTTTGGTCAAATTATTAACTTGCGTTAAATAGAGTTTAATGTCATCAATATTGTAGTTATATCGTATATATCTATATCTAAAATCTAATATTTTCTCATGGAACATATCGTCGACTTGATCCTAAACTATAACAGAGCCCTATATCTCTTTCTATTTTAAGGATAAGTAAGCAGCAAAAATATTCAAATTTTTCAAAACTGTACTCTTAAATTGATGTACAAACTACAACGCTGTTATCGTACTTGAGTTCTTCATATAAAATACTCCCAGACAACTATTAGGAAACTATTACATTTTATTTATAATTTATTGGTTGGAGCGACCTTGGAGATCGAGCTACCACTTAGACCAACATTTAGGCCCATTCTGATACCGCAAATGTTTATCCCGGAGATTAAACATACCCTAGAGGAACCCAACCTGAATCGAGAATAAATCGTGCTATTGTAGTAAACTTTGTATTGGTAAGCTCAGTCAAGGATGTTAGAAAATGATATCTCAAGAACCTCCGTAACTTTACAACTTGCACAGGGCATTTCACCAGAAATGTAATTTTCGACGATATCCCTATATTCATATAAGAGTTAGCTTTGTATGATATTTTATTTTTAAATAAATATATGAATACAGAGTGTCACAAGGCATTTTATGCAGATACACCATACCGATGCGATTACCCTTAGGGCAGCCTGACTGTCAATGAAGATCATATAAGATTCCGAATCTGAAGTGGGCCTACTAGCTACGGCTTCAATAGCCTTCAAGAGCAAAAATCTCTACCTGAAACACGCTACAGTCATCCTTTAACCTAAAAAGAAGTTCAAGACCGAGGTCCTTACAGAAAACCCCAGAACTTGTGCTTCCATCTATCTTCGATCCATCTGTGAAGATGGGTATACCTCTCTACACCGGGAGTACCCAACCATTCCATAGTATCCTATCCGAAATGCGTATCCGTTCCTCCCTTCAGGAAAGACAGCGTTTATAATTCCAAAGTGTGTCTCAGACATATGGCACTGCGCACTGCACACTGCTTGACATATAAATCAAGCAGAGTCAGGCAGAGCATAGTATCAAGAGCTGCCTGAGGACAACTCTTCTTCACTCCAGTGATACTCAAGGAGGCAATACGCTGAACCTTATCCAAGATTTTTCGTTGGAAAGTCTTATCCAAAGCACTCCACCACACAACACAACCACAAGTAATAACCGGTCTAACAATCGCCAGATGTATCCAGGGAATGGCCCTAAGCGGAAGACTCAAATTCTTATCAATGGAGTTCCTACATTGGTAAAGAGCATTTAGTCCCTTCTTCATTTCTTCCTTGGTGTTCCTTCTCCAGTTAAGCTTGCTGTCAAGAACAACACCGATATACTTGACCTAAGAAGACAACTGAAGCTCCTTACCACCTAACCTTGGTAATCTGACGGTTTCAATATTGTGCTTACGCGAGAACAAACCAAGGTCTGTCCTATTGGGACTTATACCCAGACCACAGTTTGCAGCCCAAGAAGATAAAATCTCAAGCGCAGACCCCATCAGTTCCCCCAGAGTTGACAAAACGTTTCTACCTACCAGAATAACTACATCATGGGCATATGCCATAACCTTAAAGCCCCTTAAACCAACATTAGCTACAAGAGAGGGAAAGTACTCACCCTGTGGAGTACCCCTTACACGCTTAACGATAGAACATCCACCCAGTTTTGATCGGATCAGTCTATTACCCAGCATGTGAGTGATAAACCGTACCACAAAATTTGGGGCAAGTATACACATACACTAAAATGGTTAAATATCCAACAGAGACTGGTCCTTAACACCTTACAATTTATTCAAAAAATGAAAATGGGAAAAGCGCCGAACAACTTGGATATGTAAGAGATGTTCAACCGTATCACCTGCGAAACATTGAAGATTTTCTTCTACCAATGGCGACAACAACATCCATGCACAGGTCACTTTTTTCAAAGGACTTAAACTTTTCAATATGCTACCTGAATTCATAAAGGCAGAAACAAATTTTAATTTATACAAAAGAAATATTGTTCAATTTGTAATAAATAATGAGATAAATAATATTTAGTAAAATAATTTTATTTTTAAAGATGTTTAAAGTATTATGAATACTCCTAAATAAATAAATAAAAAAATAAAAACATTATGCCAAATTATGAAGAGCGCTCCCAACGGACTTACCCCCTTATGTAAGCATGTTGCGACGTACTCAACAAAGACCGGTCCATGTTTGACCTTAAATATATATCGATAGGTCTTTCCAAAACTTTCAAAAGAAAGGATGAGAGCGATATCAGTTCTTAGAATCGACGTGACTGGGTTTTCCGGGTTGCAGTATAAACACCACAAGCACACCTTTCCAGGTATTTTACACCACCAGAGACAACCTCTATATACGCCCACCAAGTATTAGAATAATATATCACCAGAATGCTAAAGCAGAGCCAGAAGAATACCATCCGGACCAGGCGACTTAAAAGGGTCAAAGCAGAATTGGGAAAATTAGTGTTCAGTAGAACCTCTAGGATTTCTATTCTCGAGGAAATACAGTCACCATCGTCCTTTTGGATGAAGCCTAAGATTTTGGGATCCTTATACAGCACGAGCCACATTATCAACACCCTCGATACTTTCGGAGAAACTCAGTCAGGTGGTTCTTTTTGAGCGCTTAATTTCTCTTTTATATTCATAATAAATGCAGACCAGTCAACATCTTCGCCCGACCTTTTAGCCTTGTTAAAGAGCCTCCTATTACAGGAAGGGAGTTTTTGAAGTTCATGTTCCACCAGGCTGCCTGATTACAAGTCAACAAACACACTTACAACACAACAAAATGTCTGTCAAAGATCCAACTAGATCATTAATGCCAGGAGTGGAATGACCGCTAAGGGCCCTAACTTTGTCCTACACAGCTTTCTCAAATTTGATCTTGTATTATATGTAAGAAGTTTATATTAAAAGTCCACATTTTTGTGAACATGACGAGGTAAATTTGCAGGGGCTAGGAAATATTACCTCAGCATTACGGATTAAAACAAAAACTTATAGTTAAAGATATAGGAAAAGATGCTGGACATAATAATAATTAATACCACTCCAAAATCGTCTTAAACGATGGCTGTTATGTCCAAAGATATTGTCTACATACAATATACATGCACTCTACCCTGAAAATTCCTTCGATTTACTACATTCTACGACGTTGAAAACCCATTCAATTCCTGATACTCCTAACTACACAATAGGCATCATCCTTTTCAAGGTGTTTTCGTCTCCCATCCAAGAATATCTCTAGTTCCACAATAAAGCTTTAGCTTAGTTTCATTCAGCCTAAGAAATTTTTGAATTCATACCTAGCGTCAGAGAGAAGAAAATTCCAAGTCCACAAACTTAAGGAAAACAGAGGGAAATTACTTTTGTCAGACAATGCACAATAAATAATACTGTATGTAGTTCTTGGTGGGACACAAAACTATTAATTTTGGAAATAGCAACTGAAATATCGGGCCCGCCATCTAACGTTTTTTTTTTCAACTAGTGCTTATTTCGTGAATGGTAACACTTAGCTCATGTCTGATTTGACAGATAATTAGTTTTATCCTTCCGCTGAACGAATATTGACCATCCAATGCGTTTTCGCTTCGCTAAGTGGGCCTGCGATCGACTTACAGAAGATGCCGATTTTGGCAAAAAAAATCATCTTTTCAGATGAAGCTCATTTTGATCTTGGCGGGTATGTAAACAAGTAAAATTGTCGCATGAAAAGCCGACGCACCCAAAACGAGTCACTGCTTGGTGCGGATTTTGATCCAGCGGCATAATTGGGCCATTTTTCTTCGAAAATGAGCAAGGAGTGGCCGTTACAGTCAATGGCGATCGTTTATTCACAAAAATTGAAGAGGAGGATATTGGCAACATTTGGTTTCAACAGAACGGCGCTACGTGCCACAACGCCGAAGCTACACTCGATGTTTTGCGCCCTGTTTTTGAAGATCGGATTATCAGCCGCAGAGCTGATGTCGTTTGGCCACCTCGGACATGTGATTTGACACCTTTGGACTATTATTTGTGGGGTGCCGTCAAAGATAAGTGTTACGCCGACAAGCCTGAGACAATTGACGCTTTAAAGAACAATATTCGTGAAGCCATTGGTGAAATACAGCTGCACACAATCGATAATGTGCTTAAAAATTGGACCGATTTGAATGAAGCCATTTGAATGAAATTATTTTCCATTATTAACCGGAAGGATTGTACTTTCAAATAAAAAAGAAATTTGAGAAAATATTCAGTAGTTTTTTTAAAGCATTTTCAAAAAAAAAAGTTATTTGGCGGACCCTTTATAAATACATAAAACAGTCTATAATTTTTTTTAATGGTTTTTACTATAGTTTTGAAAACAAATTTTTCGTTATTTTATAATTATAACAATAACATTTGACGAATTTATTAAATCTTTAGTTTGTATTAAACCAGAAAGTGTAGTTTAGTTACATGCAGTATGTTTCTCTCTTTTGTTTTTATTATATTTTATTTTATTTATTATCATTTGCGAATGAATGAGAAATAGATAATATCCCTCTTACTACTTTACTAAGTTCTAAAAACATACAGTGGGAAGCAAAACTGTCCAGATGTTTTGCACTATGAAAGTAATACAAATATAGGTGTATTATTAAATGTATGTATTTTTTCTATTTTATTGAACATTATTCTAAATTATAAAGAACAAAAACTTATATAAATTTCTTCAAAAAAAATAAAAAAATGCAAAAAACAAAAAATTCACTATTTGGACACTTTTGCACTGTTTGCGGAGATTGTTGAAAATCATTAATCCTTTCCAATTTAATATTTCGTCCAAAGGCTTTTATTTTTAATTACGCTTTCAATACGTTTTGGCATACTCTCCACCAACTTTTGGATGGTATCACGGTCAAGACCTCGCCATTCACGTTGTATTCTCTTCCAAAGCTCGTCAAAAATTTTTGGTGGGTTTTCATATGCTATAAGCTTTCTTTAAACAATACCCCATACATTTTCTATAGGATTCAGGTATGGGCTTTGTGTAGGCCAGTCCATCATCCCAAAAGTTTAGTTTTGTAGCCAGTTTTTAACTATTTTGGCAGTGTGCTTCGGATACTCGTCTTGCTGGAAAACAACTTCTTCGGCTTTCTGGTGGTGATGCCCGGCACATTGAACGTTTGTTTCATCATACGGCCACCAAAACACCTAAAAATGCTGTAAAAAGTATTGGCAAGAATGTGAGTTCCTGTACGGTCAGACGCGCATTAAATAGAATTGGTTTAGTAGCCAGTGTGAAAAAGAAAAAGCCAGCACTTTCCGATAGAAATGTGAAAAGGCGCCTTCATTTCTGTAAAACCCACAAAAATTGGACAGTAGATGATTGGAAACGGTTTATTTGGAGTGATGAAACGAAAGTCAAGCGATACCAGTCTGATGGAAAAGAATATTTTTGGCTTAGGCCTCATGAGCGCAGCCAAAACCACCATTTGAAGGAAACGATGAAACATGGTGGCGGCAGTGTTTTGGTGTGGGAATGTTTTACTTGGTGGAACATTGGACCTTTGGTGATAATCCAAGGTATAATGAATAAGGAGGATTATTTAAATATCTGACACACAAATTTATCACATTTTGTTGACGAGAGTGCCTATCCAGCCGAAAATGTTGTTTCCCAGCAAGACGGGTATCCGACGAACACTGCCAAAATAGATAAAAGCTGGCTACAAAACCAAACTTTTGGGATGATGGACTGACCTGCACAAAGCCCAGACCTGAATCCTATAGAAAATGTATGGGCTATTGTTTAAAGAAAGCTGATAGCATATGAAAACACACCAAAACTTTTTGACGAGCTTTGGGAGAGAATCCAACATGAATGGCGAGGTCTTGACCGTGACACCATCCAAAAGTTGGCGGAGAGTATGCCAAAACGTATTGAAAGCGTAATTAAAAATAAAGGCCTTTGGACAAAATTCTAAATTGGGAAGGATTAATGATTTTCAACAAACTCCGCAAACAGTGCAAAAGTGTCCAAATAGTGAATTTTTTGTTTTTTGCATTTTTTTTATTTTTTTTGAAGAAATTTATATAAGTTTTTGTTCTTTATAATTTAGAATAATGTTCAATAAAATAGAAAAAATACATACATTTGATAATACACCTATATTTGTATTACTTTCATTACCTTACTTTCATAGTGCAAAACATCTGGACAGTTTTGCTTCTAACTGTATATTCATTTGATTCGTTTTTAATTTAAAAAATTTTGGTCCAAAAATTGCTTATATTTTCATTTTTATACGATTTTATAATTTCTAAATCAGCCAGTGTTCTGAATTCAGAGTTTATTGTTTCGAAATTTTGGTGTTCATTAGGAAACATTTTTACTAATATTGGTACGACGCTGTTAGTTTTTCCAGAGATAACATTTTCTGACGAAAGACAAAGTAGAGAGAAAAATATTCACAATAAATTGACAGCCAAAATGAGTTGCCATTTTGAAATCAATTAAGAATCAAAATTAGGAAAATTTTGAAATTGTACAAAATGGGTGATAGGTGTACCAAACGTAAATAAAACACATATAAAATATTTTTTTCATGATATTTCTTTTTTATTGTAAAGTTTGAACGTTGACATTATGTGTGAAACACTACATCATTTAAATGACCTCCACGCGAAGTGTTGCAAGCATTGATTCTTTTGAGGTAATTTTCGACCACTTTTTGACACATATTGTGCGGTATCTTAGCCATAACTTGACGAATGTTGCATGATCTTGGTGGCCAGTTGATATCGCCGCGACGAGAAATTACGCGGCCAGGAAATGTCTCTTGCAATAAAGCCACATTCACACGAGTTGTGTGGCATGTGGCACCGTCTTGTTGAAACCACATATTCTCCAAGTCGTATTCTTCAATAGCGGGCAAAAAAAAGTCGGTTATCATATGACCATAACGCTCCGAATTGACGGTGACAGTCGTTCCATCGTCGTTTTCGAAGAAGTAAGGTCCAATCACACTTTCGGACCAAAGAGCGCACCAAACAGTGACTTTTTCTGGATGTAATGGCCTCTCTTCAATTACTTGAGGATTCTCAGAACCCCAAATACGACAATTTTGTTTATTAACATACCCACCGAGTGTGAAATATGCTTCATCGCTGAAGAAAATTTTGTTCGAAAAATTGCCGTCCACCGCCCGTTGTTCAAGCACCCATTCCACGTATCTACGACGTTGAATGGCCAGCTGGCTTCAGTTTTTGCGTGAGCTGGACTTTATATGGATGTAGGTGTAGATCTACGATAAATGCAAAATATGCCATAATGTGCCTTAAGACAGTCCTAATTCCTGAGAACGACGAGGAATCGACTCATTCGGGTCTTCGGCAACACTTTCACTTACAATAGCGATATTTTCAGCGGAACGAGCGAAACGATGATGCACAGGCCTTTCAATATTTGTAACCACTCCAGTCTCTTCAAATTTCTTCACAATTTTGCCAATTGCTTGCGTAGTTGGACGATTATGTAAACCATAATCTCTTCTTAAGGCACGATACGTGGCTGTGGCAGAATCACCATTTTTGTAGTAGGTTTTGATAATTTTTATGCGTTGTGTGATAGTTAAGCGATCCATTTTCGTCAATGTCAGACTTTCAACTGAAAAGAAAAAAATTGGTTTCACAACTTAGTTTGACAGATGTCGAATTCCAGTCCCATACTTTTGAAACCACGAAATGGATAGCCCTTTGCTTTTGATGTCTGAGTTGTTCCAAAAAAAGTACAATTGTACCAATTTTACCAACCCTGATAGGAAACTTAAACATGCATCTCTAGAAATAAATAAAAGTAATATAATATCCATAGATTTTTGGTTTGTTACATATGTGTCCCAGTGGTCGTTAAAGGGTTAACCATGCGACGACAACCTGAATTTGTGTTATTTAGGGAAGTCTAAATACAAGAATACTCTCTGTAGATCAAACTGGAGCAAACTCAATGTGCATCTGTGTATCGCTAAAAATCTGTGCATCGCTGAAAAATATACTCATACATTGCCCTGATTTTTGCAGAGATTCTGAAATGCATCAAGTCTCTAAAGGATAATAAATCAGCGTCTAATGGCCAAAACTATTAAAAATCAATCCACGATCATGATGTTTATGTTAAGCGAAACGCAGATAGTGAGATTTTACCAGATTAAGTAGCCGGATTTAACTGTCTGAAATAACTTTGATAAGCATCATCAACAATGTCATCGCTTAAATAATTTCAATCGTACTTTACTTGAGAATAAACCGAAATGTTAGGCAGAGATGCTTTACTTCCACTTGGTATTCAACATTGTTCTGGACAAAATCATGAGGAAGCCGTTGCAGCAGAAAGAGAAATAGTGTGGGGGCTTCGGTAAGCAGTTAGACTTTATGAACGACATTTGCATTTTATCGCACAAATACTGGAAATGTCAAATAAGTTTAACAGTATTGTCCGAACTACAGCCAGAGCGAGACTGAAAATTAATGTAAGGATAACCTAGGTAATGACAGTTAGCAGTGATCTACCCATGACTTTTAAAATCAACCAGAGTACCACGTAGTTCGTGGTCAACTTCTAATATTTGGATAGCAATATAACTAAATCAGGTGGTTCCTCCGTGTATATATGAAATCATAAAAGAATCATTTGAACGATTGACTGATGTTTATAAAGCAACATTATAATCAACGAATGTTATAATTAGGATATTTGACTCAAACGTCAGTTCAATTGTTTTGTATGTAATAGATGGCTGCCAAGAAGTTTCTGGTATAACACAATGTCGAATAGTACTTATGGGAATAGACAAATTAAATTACAATTGTCCAGGAAATCATAAAATCGTTTGTTCACATAGCTTGACTGAATTTGATTGGAATCTACCGTCTCATAGCTGAAAGGGGCATATTGATATATAATAAAATTAATTAAGACCATGATAATGAATAGATTTAAATGAATATAATTTGTCGAGGTGCGGTTGGTGTGGGGAACTACTGGTATACTATTGGTATATTGGGAACTACTTTGAGTTTTTTTGTTTTTGTTTTTCTATAAGAAGAATATGTGACATAGTTTTTCAGTTCAAAAATATTTCATTTATTTATTATTCAATTCACTCAATTAGGACACCCTGGACTCCAAGGCTAACTCGACGTTATTGCAAAGTGAAAAACTGCAAGAGTGAAATGTCTATAATTCAGACCTTCATTAATGTGACTAACGACCTAGTTCATTGTAGCCTACATTAGGGTGACCCTTAGCTATATGGAATATTTTTTTGTCGAAATTTTTCTAGTCTCACCCCCCAGTTTGGTGAATATTGGCAAAAAAAATTATATTGTCAAAGTTTCAGATCAATCGGTTGGGGTTAAGACGTGCCTCAAGACCGATGAAATTTAGGGGAAACCATAAAATTTAAGTTTCATGACTTATAACTTCAAAAATATTAATTTTATTGAAAAATGTTGTAAGAGGAAGATGTTTCCTGTAAAGTTTCAAATATTTTTTCCCTTGACAACTTTTTTCTTAATGCTATATTGAACAAAATAGAGGCAATATTTTAAAAAATTGATAGATGTCCACGGTTTATTTCTATACTAATTATAGAAAAAAACATAGACATTAGTACTTTTAACACATTGAGTGCCAAGCGGTTTTGACGATAACCTTTCCAAGAAGGCAAACATTTTTTTTTGTTAACTGAGTGTATTAGTGACAAAAACCGATTTTTGAGATCTCCTTGGTCCATGCTTTTTATTTTATACAGGCTTTTTCGTGTCGTACATTTCTGTACCACGTGGCACTGCACGAAGGGTATGCATTTGTAACACCCATGAATGCTTTTACAAAAATGTTCAGTAAAGGATTCTTTATTTAAAATTCACGTTAAATTTCACTCTGTGTCGTATATAAACGAACTACAGGCTTTAAGTAAAAACAATCACTGTCGTACGAAAACGTACGACATGGCACCCCACGACGGGATAAGCGTCGTACGGAAACGTACGACGTGGCACTGAATGTTGTAATGTTATGTGTTTACATTGGGACGGCAAACTATTACCAGATTTAACTTTAAGTGAAAATGTGGTTAGGTTTCCAATTGTTATATCTTGCGGGCACACTGAAAAATTGCTGCTTTGAAAAGTGGAACTGGATGAGATCGGGCATCAGCTGTGTGTAATGCCATTCAAGAAAGGGGCCTTCAAGATAACACGAACGCTATTGTTTTTGATACAACAGCTGTAAACACTAGTCGTATAAATGGAACGTGTACTATAATGGAAAATCTTTTACAAAAGCCGCTCTTATGGCTAGCATTTGGAAATCGTTTACATGAAATAATTTTGAAAAGCGTGTTTGAAGCAAAAATGAATAAAAACTGCTGTCTAAATGTCGTCCTTTTCGAAAGAATCAAAAAGTGTGGCCAAATTTAAAGTTAAACAAATTTCGATTTTGAATAGATGACGGTAGAACAAAATCTCATGTTAGTGATTCAATCAGTCGTTCTGCTCAGTCTATGCTCGAAACAAAACTATCAGGAGATGACTACACTTTTGTGTTTTTAGGACAGCATCCTAAGAATCACAATTCTATAGCAATAATGTTTAATGCACCTGGTGCTGTTCACCATGCGAGAAGGATGGCGAAAGCTATTTATACATAAATATATTTTTATTCCGAGAAAAATTTAAATTGACAAAACAAGAAGAAAGTGATTTGCGACAAATATGTATCTTTATAATAACTATATATATAGAAGCTTGGTTTTCGTCTACTTCTGCAATTACGACGCTCTATAATTATTTCATGTTACTACAACAAATATACAATTTTAAAATCATTGACAAGGATATAGCGCAGGTTGCTCTAAAAAATTACTAAATCATTTATGGTATCTTAATCCCGAAAATGTAGAATATTCTTTGCTTTTTAAATGTTATCAATGACGCAGCGGAAAGAGGTGTTAAGCTGATAGAGGATTATAATTCGATTCTTACGAAATATGAGCATCAGAAACTGTATACATACATATTTTACAAGCTGTACAAGATTACAGCCTAAAAAGTGAATTATTTAACACAGTTTAAACATTTAATATAATTTTCTATATGTATATAAATGAGGGCAAAACGAAGTATATGTTATCGACAAGTAGGGATATGCGGCGTATTGGATCTCAGAGTACGGCCAATAACTATAGTTTCGATGTAGTCAAGGGAATATGGAAGGAATCAGACAGAAATCCGTTAATCTTGTTGTTAACAGTCAGTTAAGTAAGTAAAGTAAGTACATGTATATACATTGTCTAAACATATTTTTAATTAAAATATAAACATTTAAAAAAATATTTCAATGAGGTGTACTCTTATAAAATCTTGGAATATGACTACTTTATTTATTTCTTTCCAATTTATTTTCTCAACGTTGGGAATTAGAGAAATGTTGACAAGGTTAAAAATGTTTAGAACTTTACTTTACATCTTCCTCTTACAACATTTTTCAATAAAGTTAATATTTTTGAAGTTATAAGTCATGAAACTTAAATTTTAGGGTTTCCCCTAAATTTAATCGGTCTTGAGGCACGTCTTAACCCCAACCGATTGATCTGAAACTTTGACAATATCATTTTTTTGCCAATATTCACCAAACTGGGGGGTGAGACTGGAGAAAATCCGACTTTTAATTTTAAGGGCCACCCTAAGCCTACATACTATATATGCCCTTTACGCAATAAGGTTGCTCCGTATGCGCAAGTGGCCAAGTCATATCATGATAAGATAGCTATCCAGTAGATCGAACGTTAGCCTTACATTGTATGAAGGCGCTTTACATTGTATGAAGGGTAATATGTAGTAATTTGTTTCAGAATTTGCAAAAGATTATTCTTTCAAATATAGAATATCAATCCGTTAGAGCCCCGCTTACTCTGATATATGCCCCTGGCCCTTTGAGATTGGGGACAGAACGTAGGTGACAGGTCATTGCTGATTCAGTGGGATTAATAAATTAAAATAAATGCAAATTTGGGGTAGATTACTTTTTGTGCTTTACCGGTTGATTAGAAAAAACCTATAGACCTATAAGCGATAAGCATTTATTGAACCTATTAACGACCGATTAAATTATTTTTTTTGGTCTCTCGTAGAAATAAGTACTTTAGTTTTCTTAGATTGTAGTTTCTCGTGTTTCTAGTCTCTTCGTTTTTGAATTTATGTGTTCTAGTATGTTTAAAATGTATTTTACACATTTTAGATGGCTTTTCGGCCTGGAATGGTTGATTTGCCAGAAGGACACAGAGAAGCAAATGTAAATGCCATCACATTACCTGAAGTGTTTCACGACTTTGATACAGCTTTACCGGAATTGAATGATATAGATATCGAAGCACAATTTTCTATAAACCAATCAAGAGCAGATGAAATTACTATGCGTGAGGATTACGGAAGCCTTTCACTATCTCTGCATGATGATGGCTTTGGTGACGTAGGATTTGATAACGACACGCCAGATATAGTACGTGGACAACTTGATGCTTCTATTAATGTAAGTGGGTCGATATATTTATACATATGTACATAAATAAATTAAATATAATATTATATATATTTAATATGTGAATTAAATAATATATATAATACATACATAAATACATATATACTTACAATTTATATTTAGGATCAACTCTTTGAAGATGAGGTAGTTACAAATGAAAGAGAAAACAATGAGACGAGTATTAGGTTGAATGAGGCAGATGTTTCCAGTTCCCGATTAGATGGAGATGGTTTTGGAGATGAATTTGGCCGTTAGCTTTTTTATAATTCAACAATTATAGCTGTAACTAATTTCTGTTTTACTTTTACAGAACCCGAGCTTTTTGGGGATGAATTATTTGGTGAACCTCCTAGAATAGAAACGGTAAATCAAGAAGGAATTGAAGCAGTACCAAACGTCAACGATGAATCTGATGATGATGGATCAGATCGCTTTGACGTAAGGGCTCCATCGCCAGTTTCAAGTTGTGAAGGATCTCCAGTAGCAATTCTGAAAGAAGGTAAAGTAAAAAAATAAGTTTACTTTTTTGATTTGTATTCTCAATTCTCAAATATATAGCATTCGTTAGTAATAAGCAGACGTCGGCACAAAGAAAACATGATAAAAATGTGAGTGTATTTGTGGGAGGCATGTGTTAGCCCAGAGAAAAATTGTTAGTAATACTTTCAAGTGTAACCTAATATTTTCAAGTGTAACCTAATAATATGTTTATGTAGTGGGAAATATAAAAAAAATTACAGCGCCAAATCCCTAAAGACGGCGTATTTAACTTGACAAATATTCTTCTAAAAATGGAGATAATTCCTCATTGTTATTAGTGAATCTCATTGAATATTAGTGAATCCTACTGCAATATTTTTTTGGGTGTATAATTGAAACCTGAAAAAGAGCGACATGAACCTACTTCATTGAAAGCTGACAAGCAACTGAATGCAATTTTACGCTCTTTTTAACGAATATTGTTGATGTTCGTGTCCTAGGTTATGTTAGGTTAGAGGACGTGTACTTGTCAGTTAAGACAAGTACAGTACCCAGGTCGAAATTGACCCATTGTACAACGTCCTTAGAGAGGGAAGGAAATAGAGGGAATAGGATGAAAGGAGGGCATGTAGGTAAGGGGGGGGGGGGAATGGTAAGCGGAGGAATCACACAGAAAGAAAACAGACACAAACAAAAAAGGGTTAGAGCCTTGATGTCGGCTCTCGACAGAATTTAAGCTCTCAAAGAAGGCCCTGCCAAGGGCTGGGCAGTTACACTACAGAGGAGGTGTTCGATAGTCTCTAACTCCTCCTCATCGCAACATGCACTGCAATAGTCCGGCTGGCATCTGTTCCAGATCCCCGTCAGCGACCTAATCTCGCAGTGCCCAGTGATAAAACCGACAACCAACCTTAAGCTGGCCTTAACCAAGCCCAGCAGACAATCTGGTCTCTTACTGTCCACAGCAGGCCATAGACATCTAGAGACAGAACAACCCGATCCGTTCCCCCAGCGCCTCTGATCTTCCTCCCTGACCCATCCATTGATGAAGAAGTAGAGGTGTCAGACTGGGGGGTCAGGACCAACTATTAAATCGCCCCCTGAAAGCGAACCTAACCTAGCACTAACATTTGCACCAGACCGACGCAATGGCCCCAAGGGCAGCCTGACTGTCAACGAATATCATGTAAGATTCCGAATCCGAAGATGGGCCACCAGCTATGGCCTCAATAGCCTTCAGTATTGCGAAAATCTCCGCTTGAAAAACGTTGCAGTCATCATTCAACCTGAACTGGAGTTCAAGACCGAGTTCTCTACAGAAAACCCCAGCACCTGTACATCCACCTAACTTAGACCCATCTGTGAAGATGGGTATACCACTCTACCCTGGAGTACCCCACCATTCCACTGTGCCCTATCCGGTATAAGTATCCTTAAACCAGGTAGGAACATAGCCTCAGGCACAATATAATCAGTGGCTTTTTCCGAAAGTCCATACTTTCCGTCAGGAAAGACGATATTCAGAACTCTGGAGTGACCTATCAGGCGTATGGCACTTGCACACCGCTTGACATATAAGTCAAGCGGAGTCAGACAGAGCATAGTATCAAGAGCAGCCTGAGGGCAACTCTTCCTCACTTCAGTGATACTCAAGGAGGCAATCCGCTGATCTAAGATTTTCCGTTGAAAACTCTTATCTAAGGCACACCACCAGACAACACAGCCATAAGTAATAACCGGTCTAACAATCGCCAGATATATCCAGCGAATGGCCCTAGGCGGAAGACCCCAGTTCTTACCTATGGAGTTCCTACACTGGTAAAAAGCATTCAGTCCCTTCTTCATTCTTTCCTCGGTGTTTCGTTTACAGTTCAGCTTGCTGTCCAGGACAACACCCAAGTACTTGACTTCAGAAGACAACGGCAGCTCCCTACCAGCTAATCTCGGCAACCTGAAGGTTTCAATTTGGTACCTACGCGAGAACAAAACGAGGTCCCTCTTATTTGGATTTATACCCAGACAACAGTTCGTAGCCCAAGAGGATACAATTCCAAGAGCAGACTCCATCAGTTCCCCCAGCGTCGGTAAAAATTTTCCACCCACGACACCCCTAGTATTTATGTCAGCACTGCCCCATTGGGTGTGATGAGCAGTGATGCAGATTAATCTGCACTACTTTTAGCCTCCTCTGGGTTACCTGACACCACCTATGTCCGGATGACGGAATTTTAGGCGTGCCAACCCACACAACACTACACCACCCCTTGCCCTTAGCCACTGAAGGGAATACTGACCAATAGCGATCCTAAGATCGCAGCCTTTCTTACCGTTACCAGTCAGGGAGTTGACAACTACCCACGAGCTGGTGTTCAATCCGTCATTCTGCTGTCCAATAAGTTTGGGTATGATATTCACCAGCCTAAAAGTAGGCGGGACCTATACCGTCACTATTGGACGTAGAGGAAGGTCGGATTGAGGGACCACCTCCAAGCGAGCACCGGGCCGGAGTTCACCAAGGCGCATCACTGATTCCACAAGGAACTTTACAGTTCCTTCGTTTTCACAGTTCACTACCTTGATGCCCTTGGATCAACCGATGGAAGATATGCGAGCATTCCTGCCATCACAACTCTTCTCCATCATAAATTCAACTAGATTCCACCTTTCAGGAGAGATTTTGCCATCTAAATCCGACCTGTCGATGAAAGCCAGCTGAAGGGAAAGGTTAGTTCCTAGGCTACCTTGTTTCTTAGGACGCTTGGAGCCGGAGGAAGGCACATCGTCAGATCTGTTTCTCCTCATGCGATTTCCCTTGCGAGAATCCTGCAAAGAAGACATATCCACCGAAGTGTGCCCCCCACCTCCTTCGCCTCCAACCTTACATCCTTCTTCTGGGATAAAGGATTAGCAGTAGTTTCTCCCTCCTTTCCATCATCCATTGTAGAAGGAACACCATCACCCTTTCTCTTCTCCGGAGGTTTGAAAACCTGGGTGGTTTTCTTTGCTCCAGTTGGGAGTAAGGGTGTAGAACCTTCATGCCCCTTTCTTGCGGCTTGAGAGGTAGAAGCAATTGGCTCTACGCTCCCGTCGGCACTCAAGGATCCATCCTTCTTACCAGAGTCAGCGCCTCGTTAGAGGCCACTGCCCGGGTATTTGGTCTCATACCGCGAAACAGTGCCTCTGTGTCGAGCCAGCATCTTCTGCTCCTTAACAGAGAGGGAATCCACATCGCAGGTTGCAAATCTCTTCAAGACTGTGCAAGACTCATTACACATAGCGGAACGTTTCCGCCCAGTTTTACCCCCTTGTCAGACGAGTCACCTTTACCCATGCAGTCCGAATCTGTAGATGATTGCACTAGTGGGTCCGAAGCATCCTGTCTGACAAGTGGGTTCCGTAAAGGGAAAGTCACCACCTCATTGCTCCCAGTAGCAATTTGGATACGAGTGAAGTGGAGCGTTTCGATGAACGTATTGTCACCATCTTCATCTGATAGTGGGGAGACAGAGTCTGACTCCACGCACATATCTTCCGTAGAAGTGGGGATTGCCAAAGCAGTCGCCTCACTAAGGAACTTCTCTACAGTCATAGTCCTCATACCAGCTGGTTGTTGTTGTCAACAATACTCGCCTGGATTCGCGCAATGAGCTGGGACACGTCTAGTCCATAATCAAAATCCAAATTGTCAAGTTTATTGTCCATATAGGTCCCACGAGTGAGGGGGAAAGGAGGTCGATCATGCCATAGCCCCCGTTAGCATGACAAGGACTTGGTAGAAAACTTAATACTCACTGAGGCGCCCAGGTATCAGTGAGGCTCCGTTATAATACAGTCGAATTAGACCCCCGACTGCAAACCATCCGATAAGCATGGGTCGCTTAACACTCCGGATTATGTCCTATGTGTGTAAAAAGCCGAAGATGTTCTTCCCCTGAGGGACATTGGTGCCGACGTCTGGTAATAAGCATTAATAAGTATTGCACCGGAAATTGAATCGGAACTTTCCTATTTTATTACACAATTGCTGACAATTTCGCCAGTTTCAAATCGCATGTTGTTTAAGATATGCATTTGAATATGTTCTGAAAATTGAGCGATTTGTGCAGCAGTTTGCAAAAATCTTCAGTTCATTCAAACAGACATTTGGACAAAGAAAATTTTTAATTCATATTGTGAAAAACAAACAACACTATCTAATTTTTTTCTTTTACGAATTGAAGCAATTTTCAGTATTTTATGTTAAACAATACAGTGTAATTTCACTACAATATTAACAGTTTTACTAAATATGGATAAAAGTAAAAAAGAAAATCTACAATAATTTAAGAACATTTAAAATATTAGACAACGAAATTATTCATTTTATTATAATTAGGAAGCAAGTAATATAAACGTACAAATGTTTAAACTATGGAACGAGATTTTAAATACTTTAAGAAACAAGAATAGGGTAATAAGGTTGTTTCTCAAAATTCTGAAATATCTATCATTAATTCACAAATCTATACTTACGTTTTTTAAATTTTTTAATTTCCATGAAAAAAATGCAGTAGTTTAAATTGTTCTGATTTTTATATTCCTATTTTTTTATTGTTTTTTGTTTTTTCTAAATTAATGTTTTAATTTATTTTTATTAAAGCTTAGAGCGAACATCTTTTGCTCTTCATGGCAGCGAGGCGCGTAGCGTAACTCCTACAAAAACTCTCTTGTTGATATTAAACTGGGTATCAATTGAACTAATTGAGTAAGTGCTGTCAATAATTCTAAGATTTATTGGAGAGTGGTTTTATATGATATAGGATTAGATTTGCGATGCACCCTTTCCGATAGAGCCTTCTCTAAACCGTAGCGATCGAATTGAAATCTGTGCGGTTTTGAGGGTAAGATTTTATTTTACCGTCTTTAAATTTTTTCTGTGTGTGAAATTAAAACAGTTTTAAGGCATACTAGTCACTTCTTCTTTTCTTCCTACTGTGTCCGGAAATGGTTCTTAGATTTCTCGGACTTAAAATTTAGGAGTAGTGATGCTACAGTAGAAACAGCTGGTAAGCTGTGTTGTGTCGTTTAGGGTGAAGACGCTTCTCAGTTGATCAACAAATAAGTTTCCTTTTTCAGCAAAGTTTTTCGCCCATTCGCCAGTGGAATTTAAACGGTGGCCTTAATATCAACTAAACGTTCGTCTCTGGTATAGCATAAAGATCTTCCAAATATTTTGAAAGGGATGCTGTTTTAGTGTGTCCTTGTTTTTATATATTTTCGTATTAATCTTTTAACATCTACTTAGTAGATTTTCTTAAAGCTGTACTGCGAAATATCAATGTTCTTTGATATTCTCGACAGTGTATTTTCCATGGAATGAGGGCTATTATGAGGTATTTATTCAATTTAACATATTTACTTAACCCCATTATTGTTTATGCTGGAAAGAGTTTGTACCAAATTTGAAGACTTACTTGATTAAAAAAATTTTTATTAAAATATTTGGTAGTGATGGACATTAAAACAAAACATCAATGTTTTCTAATTTTTTGTGATGCAATGCATCGAAAAATTGCATCGATATTGAGTCGATTACATAATACATCGATGCTTGTAGTGCATCGCTTGATTTTTGTAAAAGAGTGGAAGTAAAAACATAATATAACAGAATTGATGCGTACAGGTATTAGGGTACAGTGACCAGACGATTTATTATATCTCCTCATTATGGACTCTACATATTGGACTTCAATAGATCTCTATTCGAAAAGCACTTTTTTTGAGTGTACGGCTAAATCTCAATAGCCTCATTGTAATTACTCAATCAAACCCGTTTGACTTGAGCAGGGTGTCTGCCTCCTTGCAAGCTGATATTGCTGCCTGACGGTCAGGTAGTATTTTTACGTCCTCTGTATTTACTGTCTAAGTTGACTTGAATACATCTTTCAGTGGCATAAACTTCTGCTTGAAATCAACATGTAAGTTTCTACGTGGTCTCAAAATATTTCATAGAAGCGGACTGTTCTGTCCCTCTATATTTTCCTGATGCATTGGTATATTACAGAATGCTTCCTCTCTAGAGGGTATGTAGCAAATAAATTGTTCCTTTCACAAATTCATAGAATTTACTGCGTCAGTCTAGCAGACTGTTAAGGAAGGAACTGTCAGTCATTCATTTTACTAGGTCACAATGTGTCCGGATGAATCTCACGTTAGACTTGCCACCCAATAACCTAGCCACTAACTAAGCCAATGGAACTGGATCTGGTCCTTTCTACCACAAGCAATGGGCTTAAATCTTTGGATATAACGCCTTTCTAATTAGGTTCTCATTGTCACGGTTGTACCAACGCAATCCGGTCTCTGTGTTTTATCCAACTCCATTCATTATCCGCTCCATTAATTCATGTAGCGAGAGCATCCACTGTCTCATTACTGAGTATACCGCTATATTCCGGAACCCGGCACTCACGTACAAGCCTTAATTTACACCAGACCGACGCAATGACCCTTAGGGCAGCCTGACTGTCAAAGAAAATCGTATAAGACTCCTAATCTGAAGTGGGCCTACTAGCTACGGCCTCAATAGCCTTCAATATAGCAAAAATCTCTGTCTGAAACACGCTACAGTCATCCTTTAACCTAAAGTAAAGTTCAAGACCGAGATCCTTATAGAAAATCCCAGAACTTGTGCCTCCATCTATCTTCGACCCATCTGGTTGGGGTCTAACTGGCCTAACAATCGCCAGATATATCCAGCGAATTGCATAGGTGGAAGACTCCAGATCTTATCTATAGAGTTCCTACACTGGCAAAGAACATTCAGCGCCTTCCTCATTCTTTCCTCGGAGTTCCTTTTTTCAGTTCAGCTTGAACAACACCAAGATACTTAACCTAAGAAGACAACGGAAGCTTCCTACCACCTAACCTCGGTAACATGATGGTTTCAAACTTGTGCTTACGCGAGAACAAAACAAAGTCTGTCTTATTGGCATTTATACCCTGACCACAGGGTATAAGATAAAAAAACCACCAGTTTCCCCAGCGATGACAAAAATTGCCACCTACCAGAATAACCACATCATCGGCATATGCTACAACCTTAAAACCCCTTAAACCAACATTAGCCACTAGGAGCCACAAGAGAGGGTAAGTACTCCCCCCGTGGAGTACCCCTTGCACGCTTAACGATAGAACATTCATCCAGATTTGATCGGGTCAATCTATTACCCAGCATGTCAGTGAAAATCTAGGGCACGTACATATATACATCATGTTACATTATGAAGATCGCTCTCAAGGGACTTACCCCTAACGTAAGCATGTTGCGACGTCCATGTCCGGTCCATGTTTGACCTCAAATATAGATCGATAGGTCTCTCCAAAGCTTTCAAAAGAAAGGATGAGGACGATACCTGTCCTTAGAGACGACCTGACTGGGTTTACAGCTTTCAGTATAAGCACCACACGTACATCTTTCCTACCGTCAGGTAAATTACACCTCCAGAGACAATCTCTATATACGTCCACCAGGTGTTGCAATAATATTTCACCAGCATGCTAAAGCAGAGCCGGAAGAAACCATCCGGACCAGGTCACTTAAAAGGGTCAAAGCACAATTGGGAAAATTAGTATTCAGTAGAACCTCTAGGGTTTCTAATCTCGAGGCAGTTGACGCGCTTTTCTCGGATTCTTATAAAGCTTCTGAAAGCCACTAGATAGATTAATACCGAAGGTAATCAGTTGGTCGTCGGTAATCTGAAGTCGCCGTAGTCCAGTAGGTAGTGTGTTGGCTTATTAGACGTAAAGGCAGGGTTCGAGCCCCAGGCCAGACATCAAAACAAAATACAAAAAGTATTTCTACGGCGATTTCCTCTCAGCAGATTTCTGGCAAAAACTCTGAGAGTAAATAAAATTGTCATGAAAAGTTTCTCAAAAAAATCTGTCGTTCGGAGTCGACTTTAAAAAACTGTAGGTCCCGCCACTTATGTATAAAATTAACACACACAACATAAGTGGTGTGAGAAACTAGGTCAATAATCCTGACTGAAGGGTTGCAATGACCAATTATGTATGTATGTAATCAGTTGGTGATCTGAGAAGGAACACTCATCTGAAACCCTCCAGTCCTTAATCATAGACCTACCCATGTTAGAGAGCGTAATATCAGTTACAGCTTCCCTAACACGATTTATAAAAGTCGGCTTAAAACCGACGTTACATATGTATATTAAGCCAATTAAGAATAATAAAATCCAAAATCAACTCAACCCTAATATTTATGTACATATGTTCGCACTTCCCCACTGGGGGTGATGAGCATTGGCATCATAAAGTGAGACATCTTTTTCTTTTCGCATGCTCCACCACAAGTGCAATGAGATCACCAGGAGGAGCTGCAGCCTCCTACGGCGTGCATACAGATGACAGCTTCTGTTCGATCTCAAGGTTATCTTTGAGCGCCATAGTTGTTACGTCGCTCGAAGAAAAGGAAGGAGTGATTAACAAATCTAACTTACTACTGGCTTGGCATCACCTATGTCCGGATGACGGACACTCAGATGAACCAACCCACTACACACTATGCCAGGCTTTGCCCTTCGCCACTGAAGATATGACTGATCAATCGGGATCCGAAGATCGCATCCTTTCCTTTTACTGTCACCTTCATTCTGTTTTCCAATAATTTCAAGTACGCCATTCACATACCTAATTGTAATTATACCCGGGCCTGAGTTCATCAATGCGCTTCACTGCTTCCACAAGGAACTGTGCAGTTTCCTCGTTTTCACAGTCCTTGCCCTTAATGCCTTTGGATCATCTGATGGAGGATATGTGCAGTTGCCAGATTGTCATCTGTGTTAGTATTCTCCATTTAGTTTCCACGAGTGAGGGAGAAGGGCCGTTGATCATGCTATAGCTCCGCTAGCATGCCAAGGACTGAGGCGCCCAGGTGTTAGTAAAGGATCCGTTACAATACAGTCCGATTAGACCCCTGACTGCAAACCATCGCTTAACTCTTCAGATTAGGAGTATAGACATTATACGTGATCAGGCGGGTCGAAAAGATCACCTAAGAGACATTAGTTCGAAAGCAAATCCTGTCACGATATTAGGGTAACCTTTAGTTAATGAACCCATACTCAAACAGGTTGAAGATAGGTACACTTAAGTGGGGGCATGATTGTTACCCAGGGGCGGGCAATTTCTAACTTCGACGTATCGAATAAAAAACATCGATATTTTATCGACGTAGACCGATAAAAAACATCTAATTGTTTTGACGTATCGATAAGTTACATAGAGTGTTTTTAAGACATCGATGTGTATCGTCCACCACTACTACTTTTTTTTATTCTAATATATCTATGTATATATTTAATTCTAATCAATCGCAAGTCGAACATATACGCGTTTTTAAATACTCCTCGAAAAGTGTGTTATTTGCTTTTATAGTGCACCAAAAAAATAAAAACAGTAATTAACAAAGCTAAGAAAACAAAAAGCTATAAGTTGCTGAAAAAATCGTGCTAAAAAACAATATTTAAACTTTAAATCAAAAAACAATTAAAAATGACTAGTGTCGTCTGTAAAACATCTAACATTGCAATTACAACAATTGCATATGTAAAATGTTATAACTGCAATGCAAATTACCATTTCTCACCCTTCTGTCCTCTGTCAGAGTCCACATACTCTAGCATGTATGGAGAGAGGAAAACAAATTGGAAGTGCCAAATATGCAAACCACGAACAAAATCTGCTAATACAATGTATCAGTCTGTAGTGTACGATGAACGAAAACCTCAAATGAAATTAAGAGCCAATGATGAAATAAATTGTGAAGCAGACAGAACGAATGTACTTAGAGATCCATTATCTCTTAGCACTGTTAGCTCTTCTCTGTGCTCGGTTCAATCAGATGTCACTGACCTTAAGTTAGACATAAAAGATATAAAAACAAATTTGAACAATTAGCAACGAGTGTTAACCACTTCCATAAACAAATACGAGAAGAAATAAAAGATGCACTTGGCACAATAACAAACACTCTCTCGAAATTAGTAGAGCAAGTAAAAGAACTCACCGAAAGAGACAAGCAAAGGGAACACCAAATCAACACACTCGAAACACGCATAGACAAATTAGAACAACAAAATATTGTTAAAAATATAGAAATAAAAGATGTTACGAATAAAGAGGTGTCCCCAAATGAAGTAATAAAAAAATAGCATCTTCGTTAAATGTACAAATACACGAAAACGATAATATCGTTAGTATAATTCGCAAATGTGTTAAGTCCCTGTTTTCAAATTTTACAGGAGACACAAAAAACATTGTAGCTTTTTCAGTTTTTAAAATTTGTCAACTTTTTAAACGCAATTATTTTTACAAAATAATAATAATATTAATAAGTAATAACGTTAATTATTATTATTATTATTAATTAATTAATAATATTAATATTCATATTTTTCGTAGTTTTGTGGACTTAGCGTTTTAGCAAACCACAAAATTACAACAACTTTAAACTATAAAATGACATGTTTTGTTGTTGTAAAATATGTATTATGTATAATGTTACCGTTTTGCATTAAAATCTTAATTTTGGAAAAAAGTGGACTTAGCGTCTTTGCGAATTATATTAACGATATAATCAATGCTTATAGGCAGACGTCGGCACAAAGAGAACATGATAAAAATGTGAGTGTATTTGTGAGAGGCATGTGTTACTCAGAGAAAAATTGTTAGTAATATTTTCAAGTGTAACCTAATATTTTCAAGCGTAAAAAAATAATATGTATGTGAAGTGGAAAATATAAAAAATTACAGCGCCAAATCCCTAAAAGCTGTTGAAGATGTTCCTCCCCTGAGGGACATTGGTGCCGACGTCTGCTTATAGGCACAAAATGCAAAAGGAAAAGGTTTATATTGAATTTTTGGAAGTTTGCATAGGCCAGAGATGGCAAAATTTTTGCACACAAAACAGAAAATTCAATCTATAATTATAAACAATGCCAGTGATATGGAACTTATTACCCCCACAGCAAATTAATTATAAAAATCAATAGTCCGTAATAAAACAAAATGAATAATAAAACCCAAACTATAATTACAATCAAATTAAAAAACAGTATCTAAATTATCCCGCAACAATTATTTATCATAACATCCGATCACTCAGGCTTAATTTTAATTCGTTCATAGTGAGCATAAACCAAATTATAAGCAAAATAAAATCTATAATACTAGTGGAAACCAATATAAATGACAGTGAAAACTCTTTTTATAAAATAAAAGGTTTCAATTCAGTATTCTTTAATAGCGAAGGAAGAGGGGGAGGATTTGCTGTTTATGTAAAAGAAAACATCGAGTTTACTCAAATCTCGTCAAATACAAATAAATATGAAATAGTGATAAGCAAAATAAACAAAAAACAAGAACGGATATTAGTTGGTGACATTAATATCGATACAGCAAAATAAAATAAAACAACAACAACATATCTTGATATTCTGATAGCGAATGGTATGCAAAGCATGATGTATGAGGGCACACTAGAAAATGTAAACAAAAACACATACTCCTGCATTGATCACTTATTTATAAAAAATAAACAAACAAATACACATGAATATGCAGTAATAATAACGACAACTATAAGCGATCATTACACTCTTCTTATTTGCTAAAAATAAAGATGTAAACATACAGGGCAGTGCCACTATAAGCACGCGAGATCAATCTCAAAAATTAAATAACGTAAAAATTAATCATAAAATTAGGGAAACAAATTGGAACGAGTTAATGTATACAACAGAAAATTCTTAACGGTTTATACAATAAAATATATACAAGATTTTCTGAAATTTATAGTGAATCGATAAAAATATCCAAAAATAATAAAAAAAAAAAGATCACCGAATCCATGGATAAGTGAATAACTAATTAGATACTGTGAATATCGGGATAAACTTTATAGAAGATGGCGAAACAATAAAAACAATAAAAATTATGAATTAGAATATAAAAAATTTAGAAACTCCGCGAATAAAAAAATCATAAAAAAAATAAATAAATATCGAAAAAAATTTATTGAAAATAGAAACAATATAAGCGGTACTTGGCAATTAATTAATGAAATAATTGGAAGAAAAACAAATAATATTTATGAAAATTTAACAAGAGATTTTAAAAATAGAAATATAAATGAATTTTTAAATGAATTTAAAATAATACATAACTAAAATATACGAACAATGAAAAGTGTGGAAATAGTACGTCAAAATTTGCTGCATTTAGATCATACCAATGAAGAGGAAATTTTTAATATTTTGAAATGTTTAGATGTAAAAAAGGGCCCAGGAGTGGACGGTATAACGCCATTATATTTAAAATACTCTGCAAGTTACCTCACGCCTATCTTGACCAAATTTATCAATTTAAGTTTGGAAAATAGTTTTATACCGAACTTACTTAAAACTTCGTTAATACGACCTATTTATAAAAGCGGTTGTAAAACAGACTACAACAACTACAGACCTATTGCTATTTTACCGACTATTGAAAAAGTTTTAGAAGAAGTCGTGACTAGAAGGCTAACATCGTTTTTGAGCAAATATAAAATTATAAATGGAAATCAATTTGGCTTTCAAAAAGGGAAAACATAAATAAATTATTGGGAAATTTCTCAAACTACATCAACAGTAGTCTCAGTAAACATATGCACTGCCTAGTACTATTTATAGATTTCAGTAAAGCTTTTGACACTCTCAAACACAACAGACTTATACAAATGCTAGAGAGAATTGGGATCAGCGGAAATTCAGTAGGACCTTAATTATCCGTGGTGGTCGGGACCGGAAGCCTTCCGGATAATCGATTTTCCCGGTTAATTAAGTAACAATTTTGGCTAGTTTTTTAATAAATATTTTTATTAGTTAATAAATGAATATGTACATATTTATATAAAAACTAAATAATTCAAGGATTTTATATATCTACATACATGTTTCAAAAATATAAAAAAAAAAATAATTTTGTCAGAAAACAGTGAACAGTATATAAGGATTTCGTATACTAAAGAGAGAATTCCCCTTTTTCGCTTGTTTGTCCAAAATAATAGAAACAAATTTTTGCTTATAATCACGGATAATAGAGGTAATGACGGTTAAACGGTGCAGAAAAATTTAAGTCGATCCAAAATAAAATTAAGTCGATGCAAAAAATTTTCTTTTTCCATCCCGGATAATTGATGTTCCCGGATAATCGAATCACGGATAATCAAGGTCCTACTGTACGTTAAACTGGTTTCAAAACTATCTCGACTGCAGAACGTATCGTGTGAAAATATGCAGCAAACAGAGCGAAAAGGTGGCAATAGATTGTGGTGTACCACAAGGGTCCAAACGTGGACCGATACTGTTTATTATATATACCAATGAGATGATAAGAGCTCTTAAAGGAAACACAACATTCGGCTAGGCGGACGATACTGCAATAGTGGTCGCAGATAAAAACATCGAAAACGCCATAGCAGTGATGCAGGATAAACTTAATACAGCTGCGAAATGGTGTCACGATAATAGACTTATTATTAATGCAACAAAAACAAAAATAATGCATATAAAACCGCCGCATCTTTCAAATAGAACTGTCCATATAAAATTTCACAACAATGAATGTCTGCACAAGAGAGCCAAAAACGGTAATCTAATAGATGATACTTGTAGTACAATTATAGAATTAGTAGAAACGTATAAATACCTAGGCGCATATGTCGATAATAGATTTAAATAGAAAGCGCATATTATACATCTTCAAAAGAAACTTCGGAAATCATCATATTCGCTTTTTCATTTAAGCTACTGCTCTACCTATGATATATTAAGACAAGCATATTACTTGTTGGTGGAATCGTATATAAGACACGGCATGACAGCATGGGGCGGCTCAACACACTGCAGAATACTTCAGAATACACAAAATCAGATCCTTAAAAACATTCAAAAACATTTCCACTTTTCAAACAGAATACACAGCGACATTCAATATACAATAATAGTAACAACATTCAACAAAACACACCAATATACTGCAATACGTCATCTAACATAACCAACATCTCAGTACCAAATACACTGCCACATAATATTTCCGTCAACACTACGTCGCATCACTACGAACAACAAACAACGACATAACAAGAACAATATAAACTACAACTAATACGACAATTAACATTACAACAAATACAACAATAAATTCTACAACAAACAGAATACGATGAATATAACCAGACGTTGACACAAAGAGAACATGATAAAAATGTGAGTGTATTTCTGAGAGGCATGTGTTAACCCAGAGGAAAATTGTTAGTAATATTTTCAAGTGCAACCAAATAATATGTATATGTAGTGGAAAATATAAAAAATTACAGCGCCAAATCCCTAAAGACTGCATATTTAAATTGACAAATATTCTTCTAAAAATGGAGATAATTTCTCATTGTTATTAGTGAATCCTACTGTAATATTTTTTTGGGTGTATAATTGAAACCTGAAAACAAGCGACATGAACCTTCTTCTCTAGAAGCTGACAAGCAACTTAATGCAATTTTACGCTCTTTTTAACGAACATTGTTGATGTTCGTGTCCTATGTGTGTAAAAAGCCGAAGATGATCTTCCCCTGAGGGACATTGGTGCCGACGTCTGAATATAACACAAGGCAATGAAAAAAACAATCTCATAACATACATATGCAGCACAAAATAATGCCGAAGCGCAACCATACGATGATAGCAACAACTCAGATAATAGAACGCAACAAATTGCAAATCCGAATCTCAGGAATTTAAATCTTGCATCGAAGCTTAATGTCTTAAACATTAAGGGCCATTTTTTGAATGCAAGTCTAAACTCGAGATTAAGTTAATCTCCAGTTAAGCTTCGTTTTCAGTTTTTGAGTTTATTAATCATGAATTTAACCTTACGGTTTTTTAAATGTTTCCAATGGAATCGCGAAAAAACCTTCAGGTATTTTGGGAAGAAATGCAAGTTTAATGGCGAGCGATTTCGCAAAATATTTTTAAAAAATTGGCTCAAAGTATGCCCAATCGTCTTAAGGAGGTCATTTTAAATAAAGGCGGTGCAACAAAATATTAATTTTCTTTATAATTTAAATTTTACACTTTATTTTGTCGTGGAGAAATATTAGGTTAGTCTAATATTGTAGGTTATTTTCAAGAACATGAAGTTTAATACTTTTATTTTGTTATTTTTGTAAAGCATTTTAAAGGAGTACATTAATTTAAAAAAAAAATTAACTTTACTTTTCACTAAAGTGGCTACAAATAAAAATTAAAAGAACGTTAGTACTTTTACACTTTATTTTGTCCGATAGTGTATGCAGCACAAAATAATGCCGAAGCGCAACCATACGATGATAGCAACAACTCAGATAATAGAACGCAACAAATTGCAAATCAGAACCTCAGGAATTTAAATCTTGCATCGAAGCTTAATGTCTTAAACATTAAGGGCCATTTTTTGAATGCAAGTCTAAACTCGAGATTAAGTTAATCTCCAGTTAAGCTTCGTTTTCAGTTTTTGAGTTTACTTAATCATGAGTTTAATCTTACGGTTTAACTATCAAAAGTAGTTGACAAATTTTATTAAAAAAAAAGCTTTTAAGTAAGAGAAAGCCGAATAAGACAAATTTTTAAGTGGTTATACATACATAATTGGTCATTACAACCCTTCAGTCAGGATTATTGACCTAGTTTCTCACACCACTTATGTTGTGTGTGTTAATTTTATACATAAGTGGCGGGACCTACAGTTTAAAGTCGACTCCGAACGACAAATTTTTTGAGAAACTTTTCATGGCAATTTTATTTACTCTCAGAGTTTTTGCCAGAAATCTGCCGAGAGGAAATCGCCGAAGAAAATTAAGTGGTTATGAATTATATAAAACACAAATGGACAATAGACAGTCTTAATTTATTTATTATTTTTCAAAAATAATTTTTTTACATAAGGATCAATAGTACAGGTAGTCCCCGACTTACGACCGTTCGACTTACGACTATTCGCACTTACGACCATTTTTTTTTTTCAATTTTTTCATAGAAAATAAAGAAGACAATTATGTAGTTGCGGGGAATTCCTAAAATATAAATTTTATGTATATAAGTAAATATAAATTTTGGGTAGTCTCATTCCTCCTGACCCTCAAAGTTAGTAGTACAGTATGTAATTTTTTTCTAAAATTTTTTTTATATGAAATTCGACTTACGACTTAATCGACTTACGACTGATGACCAGGAACCTATCTCGGTCGTAAGTCGGGGAATACCTGTATTCAACTTTTGTTTGTTTTTGTTCTATACAAAAGCAAATTGTTGTGAAACACTGAAATTTTGTGCTTATAAGCGTGGCAGCTCTACAAGGTTTAAACTTCCACTCAAAAAATGAAAACTCAGTTAACTGAAGATTAAATTTAACTGGAGATCAACTTAATCTTGAGTTTAAACTCGCACCCAAAAAATGGCCCTAAGAGCATATCTTATCTTACAATAATTAATGAGTTTTACAAAGACAGCAGATTTCTCAAGGTTATTGATCATTGATAACTCACACAACATAAGTGGTGTGAGAAGGTAGGTCATAATCCTGATTAAAGGGTTGTAATGTATGTACATATGTATTTTTTTTTTAGAAAATTACCATTTGATGCGAAAAAGTACTCTTTCAGTTATAGTTCAGTACCATTTCAAAATTTGAATTTTTCAACACTGGTATGTACATTGTACAACATTTCAAAGAGAATGGTGCAAACACACAGTTAATTTCTATACATTGTAAAAACATTAAGCAGTTCTCTACAAAGTAAAATAGCGCAGCAAATAAGTACAGCAAAAGCACAAGAGAAACCACAAGAGCTGAAACGCTGTAAGCAATAGTGATCGTGTTGAAATTAATAGCTGTGACTGACTGCGTTAGCAGAAAACATTTCACGGTACTACGACAGCTAATGAGTTTATTTTTGTTTTTTTGACTTTGCTGTTTGCCTTTGCTGTTTTATTTTCTCTTAGTTGTAGTTAAGCAAATAAGAAAAAGCAAAACACAGTGAAGCAAAAATAAACTCTGAATTAAAGTATTAAGGTGGAAGTACATACCATCCGTTTCATGCGCCTTGCTTTACCGAAAAAGTAGAATTAGTGTAATTGTTTGTGACAAGTTACAGAAGAAAACGCAGAGAATGCATAGACGCATAGAAAAGTAGGATTACTTTCTTCTTTTCTATGCGACTCATGCAGTGTTGGAAAATGTCAGCAGTTTTTAAAATTGACATGCCAAATTATATACTATTGTGAATGGTTTCCCTAAATATGTTTAAATAGTGCATTACTATTTTCGCATTTTTCTTTTTGCATTACAAAAATATTAATAAAAGCATATTTCATAATGAAGTTTATTACGAATTTAAGATGAAAATACATTAAAATACATTTTTTAACACATTTCTTTCATGAACAAAATGTGTATACTAGTTGTCGATTGTTTTTATGTATTGTGTGTGTGTCATAAACAAAATATATAAACTCATAAATTTGTAATTAATGCCATAAATTCTTTTAAAATCACAATTTGATTTTCTATTTTTCCCAAAAGTGTTCTTGTTTGTTGTTTACCACAGCAGCTGATCAAATCAAAAAGCCAGTCGCTTAAAACGCATTGTGTGTAACTTGCAATAAAAAATCGAATAGAATCCAAGAATCGCATGTAACGCAAGGCGCATGAAACGGATGGTATGTACTTCCAACTTTACTAATTTGAATTTATCAAGCTAACATATTAGAGCAAATAATTTCTTTTTCCTGCTGACAAGCCAATGGCTTAGCAGATTAAGTATTGAGTAACTCTGATGGATGTAAATAATTCTTTTGTAATGAATTTTTTAATAGTAATAAAAAAAAGTAGTTGGCTATAGAATTTGAGGACATACACTTAGATATAAATAAGTTTTTGCGAAAAAATCCATTTAGATTGTTTGGCGGTAGGCGATGGGCGCGACCAATTTCGAGGAAATTCCATATTTTTTCTTAAATTAATTAATGGAATGCTCAATGCCAACATTCAACTGTCTAGCACCACTCTTTATATTTTTTGTGCATAAAAGTAAGAAATAATCTGTACCTCTGTGCGACGCACAGTGATTCATTTTGACATTTTGTTGAAAAATAATATTTTGTAAAAAATTAAAAAAACTAAAATGCTGTTAGTGCAAAGTGCTTACATATTAAATTAATATTCGCATCGATAATAGAAATTTATATGTTTCAAATACTCAAATTTTAAAAGTTAATTTGTATTAAATAATGTGGCTACATAGAGGGTAATGTATTGGTTTACTAGGTAAGAAATCATGACAGTTCAGCGTAGACATTTCGAAAAAAAAAAAAAAAAAATAGATATAGATATTGGAGACATCCTTTAAGCAGCCTTCCGGAGTCATCGTTAAATTGTAATTCCGGATAAAATTAACACACACAACTAAGTGGCGTAAGTAGCTAGGTCGTAATCATGACTGAAGGGTTGCAATGGCCAATTGTGCTTTGTACTACTTTGTGTGAATGTGTTCGCATATACATATCTCCTAAGAACGAGAGTAGGACAAATAGGCAAAATATCTATATTATTTAAAGTTCACCATGTGAAAGTATTAAAAGGTAATTCCGAAAGGGGTCTATTGAGTGAGGTGGTTAGGGATTTTTAGTACAATATAGTCATATAGTACAATAGCCGGATATAGTAGCGATTAGCATCATAATTCTATAAAAGTAACTCTTCAAATTAATTTTCAGAATATTTATATACATAGATTTATTAGTATGTATTTCCATTAATAAAGATAAATTTCCCCACTCCTGATGCTGCCATGCATCCCCAATCTAATACTGAACTACCTCCATGTTTTACAGTACCAGTCATACTTATTATCTCTACCTCAGAATTAATTTGTTACGCTAACCATGTCTAAAGGTTTTAAAATTTTTGTGGATTGTTTACGAGTTCTTTGGCGAAGTTTACTATCTTTTTCCAGTTTACTTTGCAAATTAATGGATTTTTCTTATATTTCGCTGATGATATCTTGCGTTGTGTAATACTCGGCGAATAGTGCCTGAATTACTTTTACTCACACTACTTTAATTTTTTTTTCAAGTTATTTTCTTTAAAAGATTTTATTATAATGTTCTTTCAACAATTTTATGGTTAATTAACTAATTTTTTTAATATCAAAATTTAGTCTGCCTTCCTTTTTGCTCCTATCAAATTTGTTTCATAAATTCCAATAACTTTCAAGTGGTTTGGGAGGATATTTTTGCTCATTTCTTTTTCATTTCCAGTCCATTTAAAACTGAATAAAACTTATTTTGTAATATTTGAATTGATTAATGTTCTATAAACTCATACTTTTCAAACTTTTGTTACTTTGGATTTTAGCATATTCGAATGGAATGTGCGTGGCTTCATAAATAATAATTTTATTCTAGAACTTTAATGTGATGTTTTTGTAACACAGCCTATTTCACTTGCCTGCCTGTTTATAAGGGAAACACAAACAAAATTGAGTGTTTTTGTTTGTGTTTTCCAGGCAAGTGAAATAGCCTGTGTTACAAAAACATCACATAAGTTTCCAGTCTTAAACCTTACATTATATAGGGTTGGTGATTTAAAAGTTTAAATTTGTTTAAATCTGTTTAAAAGTTTAAATTTGTTTAAATCTGTTTAAAAGTTTAAATTCAAAAACGGTTTGAAATTTTGCCAAATTTTTTTTTTTGAAGTACAATTTCGAGTGTATGGGGCCGTATCTCGGCAATAGTATCGCGAATGTTCAAATGCTCAATTGTCTCTGGTTTGCCGGCAGAATAGTCCAACGTTGTCCAATCGCAGATTCTTGGCGGCCAATTGACATCACCATTTCAGCTAACGGCCATTAAATGTTTGACGCAATAAATCGATTGTGGCATGATATAGGTGGCAAGTTGCACCATCCTGTTGAAGCTAAATATCATTCACATCAATAGCATGAACAGCGGGTACAAAAAAATCGGTTATCATGCTGCTATATGTGTCCATTGAACGTAATGGACAAAGAAATATGGGCCAATAATGCCTGCGCTCCACAAACCGCACCGAGCATTCACTCCTGAAGACCACGTATGGGTTTTGTGAGCGCCAAATATGGCAATTTTGCTTATTAACGTACCCACCAAGATGAATGAGCTTCAGCCGAAGATGATTTTTTTTTTTTGGCAAAAAACATTTCGACCAATTGTCTTTGTTTTGGAAATAAATTTCCAATAAATCCCAACGTTGCTCAAGCGTAAATCGTTTCTTTACGTTCAGTGGAAATAATATACTGAATTTTGTGACAGAATGGCAAAACTATTGCAAGATTCGAAATAACCGATGGTTCAAATTAAACCCGATAGTACTTCAGCAAACGAATATTATAAACAAGAACTTGCACTTAGGGAAAATATTCAAATATTTAATAATACTAATATCGACAGATTCCTTTACTACCAATTTTAATGATGGTACTTAAGAAAATTTGAACAAAAATAATTTGGATTAAATAATTATGTATGCTATCAAACATTTATCTTATAAAGTAAACAAACTAACAATCTGCTAAAACTGATATGTTCCGAGAAATAAAGGACGTTCCGACGTTCTTGTACAATTGGAACAATTTTATGGCGTAACAATTTCTGACTACCTCCATCAATAACAGCTGTAGAATGTCATGTGGGGTTCTTCCCATACCATTGAAATTCTTTTATAAAATTTTTATTTATAAAATTAATTACAAATTAGGGAAACTGTTACGCCAGTTGGTCACACCAATCGATGACAGGGCTTCCTCGGTTTGGTCCTTCCAACGCAAACAAGGTCGTCCTCTTCGCCGACGCTGATCCGCCCATCAAATACTCGTCTCGCCGGAGCATCCTCCTCCATTCGAACGACATGGCCGAGCCAGCGCAGCCGCTGGATGTTAATAGGCTGCACAACGTCTATCTCGTTGAGAAGGTCATACAGCTCACTGTTGGATCGGAATAGATAAATGTGTTGGAATATATAAACGTGTACTTAATTCTGAATACATTACGAGAAAAGTGATCAGCCCAGATGCTTTAACTGTACAGTATTACAAAATCTGTAAAATTTTAGACACCAAAAAAATCTAATGCAATTTTTAATAAGAGGTAAAACATTTGTTGTTTAAAAATTTTTTGAGAGAAGATGCATCTGTCTTTTTTCGCCAGAATAATTAAAAACGATTAGGAATAATATTTTACATGTAAGAATACCACCTGCTATAAATCGCCAATCTTCAACTTCACCTTTTGTTAAAAGTCTATCAAGGTTTAAGAGACTTTATTTTTATCATTTTAACAATCACTACAATAATAATCGACGCAACCAGTTCCATACTAATTAGAAACTGATTCTATACACAAAAATTCAAATGCCGAAACGAAAACCAATGGATATTGATCGCTCGATCCAAACGCGAAAAGTGGTCTGTATGAACCGCCCAAAAGCTGTTAAAAAAGAATCCCATCGGAAGCGTACTGAAGCAACAGCAAAGAGACTGAGCACATTGGACAAAACACTATTTTATAATTAACTGCTAATACTAAAAGATTCAGCTGGCCAAAAGCGGAATAATCAACACAAATCTATTGGACAAAGTTGAGGTGAGATGGAAACGTTACTATACGCTTACGCTATAGAAGGATTTGGATATGCAAATCCATCTACATATATATACCAACGGTACTTCACTATTGTACGAATTGTCCACACCGAGGCTCAAAACAAATTCTTATCATATACTCATGGCCAGAGCAACCATTCAGAGATTCAAATTGTTTAATGTTCGATTCTGAAATATTTGTACAATGAAATATTAATAAGTCAACACGAAACGTACGGTGTCAAGAGTCCATGTTTAACTATAAACCATACCACAGTTAGCAAAAAATTTTCGCCGACACTTGTCTGAAGAAATCTCTATACCGCGTGTACCCAAAGAAGGTAACGCTAGTTGTCAAAACCGAATGACACAAGAACAAATTGTTAAAATGGATACAGTTAACACTACATTTACAAATTACATGGGTTTGATGAAAGGCTCAGAACATATCGAAATACTAAATGGGACCTATAACGTTTTAACGAAACTCTACTTATCGGCAACGAGACATTTTCCAGTGCATGTAGTATGAAATTGAAATCGCTGCCTCCTGTCCTTACAAACGATGCAGATAATAAATTACTGGCGAATATAGAACAAGTTCATAACATCAGTTTAAACAAAATAGATAGCCTCCAATATCCCGGAGTGTAGATGAATTTGTCATTTTTTTTTTAGCAACATTGGTGTCATTGCTGTGCTGGGAATCTGTACTGGAACGTTGTAAAAAATGTGACAAATTAGCTGAATCTATTCAAAGTTAGCCAAGACCGCCACTCAACCCACACAAGAGGTCTTCGAGACGCAGATTTTTAAGTAGGGAGCAGTTAGTCGCCGTAGTCTAGTAGGTAGTGTGTTGGCTTATTAGACGTAAAGCCAGGGTTCGAGCCCCAGGCCAGACATCAAAACAAAATACAAAAAGTTTTTCTACGGCGATATCCTCTCAGCAGATTTCTGGCAAAAACTCTGAGAGTAAATAAAATTGCCACGAAAAGTTTCTCAAAAAAAATCTGTCGTTCGGAGTCGACTTTAAACTGTAGGTCCCGCCACTTATGTATAAAATTAACACACACAACATAAGTGGTGTGAGAAACTAGGTCAATAATCCTGGTTGAAGGGTTGCAATGACCAATTATGTATGTATGTATGCAGTTACTTAACAGCGGTACTGACACTGCCAATGCAAATGAGTTGGCACCGTAAGAAATTTTTATTTATCCTATATTTATAAGTTTGTACATATATTTTATTTAAGTTAACAACGGTGCCGCCACTGTCAACGCAAATGATTTGTTAGCGTAAGCAATTTTGATTGTTAAATGTATGCTTGCAGGAATTTGTGGGATAACATAAATTGCTGGATCAGCGTCTATAATTTAAACGTGTCGGTGCAACGTGCCCTAGAATATCAACGAGTCAACTGGTGTGGTGTTTATTTCGCAGTCTTGGTAACACGTATTAACGTTTCGGTTCGCTTTCTTAAGTAATTGATCATTGCAAATTAAATTTATTAAAGTGTTAACAGAACCAAAACTATAATTTTTGTGTGTTTAATTTAGCCAAGGCGCCATTGAAAACAAGTAAGAGAATCCTTAACTTTTATATTTCAACAGAATATTCTGTTAGTAAATAAATAAATATATTATTTGAATAAGTATTATATTTTTATTTTTTAATAAATATAGAAAGATAATAAAACATTTAGACATTTTAGGACTAATTTTGTGTGTTGTTTTTATTTTTAAAAATCCATAACACCCACTTTATTCTTTGTATGTTTAAGAAAATCTTGAAAAAAATGAGACTTGCGTTACACAGCAGCATGAATCTATTAATGACCATTTGGAGCAATCAACATTGATTCAAAATGAGGACGAAAGTTTTGCTTTAGCTCCCATTGATGCTTCTGCATATAAAGGGGTAACAAAAACTAAGCGAAAAAGAAAACTCATCGTCGATGAAATAAAAAATATTTCTGGAGAAGAAATGAAGGCGCAATTAGCAAACACTTCAGATATTGTAACAACATTGGATTTAGCACCTCCAACGAAGAGGTGGTGAATTATTTAATTTCTTTTTCAATATATTATTTTTTAAAATAATCTTCATTTTAGGTTAATGTATTGGAAAGAAACGGGTGGAGTAGAAAAACTTTTTTCATTGCCATCAAGGACAATACCTGCCAGAGCTTTGTTTCTTAATTATCATCGTCATCTTATTTCACATTTTACTCCTTTAGAAGATTTTACATGCTTAGGTCCATCTGACATATTAGCCCTAGATCACATTGGTAATGATAATGACTCATCCGCAATTATTCAAAATAAAAGAGGTCGAAAAAGAAAATTTGATGTTTTGCCTAATAATCAGCAATCACTACTGGACACATGTGGTGACATATCAACTCAAAGTCTTGCAATTCCTGAAACAATTCGTGAACAAGATAACTTTGTTCCCTCAAATGATTCTTTGAAAATCAATACGTTAATTCCAAACGATTCATCATTACAAACTGCAGAAGTTACAATTTTTGATAATTGTCCAAGTCCAGGACCATTGTTTACGATGAACGACATAAACAGTATAGAGCATCTGGGGTCTTTAGGAGATCTAGCCTTTACACCTGGAAATTTACATCACGGTATCGACGTAGTAGATGATTTTAACAATGGTGGATTAACTCCAGTAAATTTAAATCATGATCATATGTCACCAAGAAATTCTGAAATTGAAGCAATTGAATCAATACCGAATCTTCCCGCTGATCAAATATCATCGATATTAAATGAAGCTGAAAATATGCCAGAAAACTCAACTGTTCGACGAACACCTAATATAATAAAGCCGTGTGACTTAGCATCCGATTGGAATGATTATACTTTCACACAATCAATTGAAATGCAGGTAAATATAGAAAATTCCTAACCAATTTTAATTTCTAAGTAGTATATACTAGCAATACAACAATTGTGACTAAATGCAGTGCCTTACAACTAGTTTTATGCAAGTTCGAAGCAATACTTTTGTTCAAACATATCAAAGACGTTTTTTTGTTGGGTTAACATCGATCCGAGTGCTTTTTAATACGTTTCGTTTACTGCTCTGCCTTATAAATATCACTAAGTAAAAAATTGGCCACAAATATATCATTACGTTTAAATAGTACTTTTACATCAAGCATGATTGTATAATGTCCAATTTCTGTTGTGGGCCTTGTCTTTGTACTATGGTTAATACCGAGAGACAGTCTTGGCACTTTAAATTAATTTTTCTTCCAACATGTTGGAAAAGTTTTGTCAACAAAAAGAAAAAAAAAAAACTTGCCTTTAAAAATACCTGCCGCGTTTGTGCTTATTGAAATATGATATATGGAAATGTGTCAGCATACAGTTTTCCCATTGCAACTATGTATTTGAAATTTAAAGTACAGTCGAACTTCTATAATTTGAACTTCTATTACTTGAACTTTCTATAAGTTGAAAAACAGCAACATCATCTTGGAGAGAACTTCTATCAGATTTTGCTTCTTTAAATTGAAGTTTCTATAAGTTGAAGTTTTTCTGGATAATGGTGATTCAATTTATAGAAGTTCGACTGTAAATTTAATCTGTGGCCTAGTCATGGAGTACACGAAATAAGCTGTAAGCTTTTTTTTTCAAAAATATTCCTTTTTTGGTCTTTATATAGATAGCTAAGCTTTTCAGATTTTTTTATTCCTGTATTATTATATATATTAAATTATTGATGCCAATCTTCAATAAGGTTAGAAAATGTTGTTTTGCAACTACACGAAATTAGCAGTGAACCACTGTATTTTATAAGATAATATTGGCAGCATGAAAACAATTTCACTGTTCTGAAAATTAGGCTATAATCTTCAATTTTGACAACTCGACGTATTCTCTTTTAAAAATATAGACTGGTAAAAGTTTGCATACAGCTGTACATTACATCTGTTACGTATAAATGGACAAACTTAAACTGTGCATTAATTTGTAATTTTTCTAATCAATTTTTTTAATTGCAAAATTTATATTTTGTGATAGCTGTTGGAAAAATTTGTATCTCAACTACTCTCAAATCATCTGTAAATTATGATTAATTATTTACCGTAATCACCACACACCCCATATGGACATAAGTTTCAGAATGGCAACTTCTTTATATAGACAATCGTAATGTAACATACGCAGTAGTGGCTGTACTAAGAAAAATTTTAGGCAAATTTAATTCTTTCAGCTTGTCAGTCATGACTGTTGTAACAACAACTGTATATCTGTTGTTTAAATTCAAGATTAATTTATAACCTATATTAAAAAAAAAATAAATTAATTGATACTCCTAGACATTCTGAAATAAATGGTAATATTTTGATGACACAGGTGCGAAACATGGATGCTTAGTACCAAATATAAAAAAATTTATAAGATAAATGGACGGTAAATGCCGTCAAATTTAGAGAAAAATACCGTCATCACTAGAGCTAAGAAGATCGTCAGAAAATCAGTAACCAATATCATGCGGGCTTTATCCACACACATGATCCCTTCGCTTCTGCTCTTTCTTCCCACCACATCTACTGACAAGGTCGTCCTCAGAAAGTGAACCTAACCTAGCGAGAGCATGTACCGTTATGTCCCGAAACTCAGTAGAGACGGGTTTGATCTGACCCAAACGTCCTTACAGTCGTAGATCATACCAAAACGATGGTCCTTAGGGCAGCCTGGCTAGAAATGACCTTAACCTTGAGCTTAATAGGTGAATTTTTTTACACTTAGCAAGAGGTGGTAGTAAAATTTACACCACAATTTTTTTATTTTTTAGATTAAATACTTTTAAACAAATTTCTTGAAAAAAAAAAGAAAAATTTTCTATTTAAAAAAAATTGTACTTTATTTCATAGCCATCTAAAAGAGAGGGAGAAATTTTACCACCACATATTAAGTTAAAGGTTAATAGCCTTCAAAATACAAAAATCTTTGTCTGAAAAACGATATGCTCAATCAACCTAAAATACCAGCATCAAATCGTCCATTAAACTTCGACCCATCTGCAATTATGGGTTCTCACTTTCCACAGTGCAGTTCCAACATAGCCTCAGAGCCAATATATTCCGTGGTTTTATCAAGATGTTTGTAATCTCCTAAGAGATTCATTGCCAGATATATCCAGCGAATGAACCTAGGCGGAATTTTCCAGTTCTTTCCTATGGAATTTATACATTGATACGAAGCATTCAGGCTCTTCTTCATTCTTTTCCAGTTCAGATTGCTGTTTAGAATAACACAGAGATACTTAACTCCAGAAGCTAGTATAACTTCTCTAGCACCTAACCTCGATAACCTGAAGGTGTCCATTTTGTACCTACGCGAGAACAATACAAGTTCCGTTTTATTGGGGTTTATACTTATGGTGTTTTCTTTTCTACCAAAAAATGTGCATTTTATTAACGCAAAATGCAATTTTGCGTTTGTTTCTTAAAAATGTTTCGCCCTCTAAAAGGGTGGTATGTTTTATTCTAAATAATTTGCACTTGCCAATGGTGGAGGGCATTGCATTTTATGCCCTGTATAAATCGAGAGTGCTGCTAATGCCCTGTAAAGCAGATGACTTTTGTTTATTTATAGGGCTACCAGATGAAATTTAAAAAAAGTCGCCTGGTATTGTTATCCAATTTGAAGTTAATTTTTTCATTGTCTTGTGGAGTAATCTTAAGGAAATATTACATTATTAAAGCTACATGGTCAGCAATATAAAAGATTGCATTCAATGTTAGAACAGTGTTAAAATATTTTTTTTGTTATAAAAAAAGCGTGCAAAAAATTAAGTCGAAAAATTACCGATCTGGCAATACCTTTGAACAAATTGGCATTTCCTCATTCATTTTCTTAATAAGTGGTAAACACAGGGCATACCCTTTTTTAATATTTGTGTTATGTTCTTCTCAAATAAAAAATGACGTTACTACAGGGTTGGTAAAAAATTTTGTTAATGCACCTTTTAAGAGGGTGACATTTTCTTTGTAGAAAAGAAAACACCATTAGGCCACAATCTGCAGACCATGTAGGTAATACTCCAAGATAACTACACCATCGGCATGTGCCACAACCCTTACTTTCTAGGCGCTTTAATCTGATATCTGCAACCAGGAGCCGTAAAAGAGGAGTTGTACACTTAATGAATCCGGCTTGATTAGATCAGATTTATTATTCAGAGTGAGAATGGTAAATGAAGTCGCCGTAGTCTAGTAGGTAGTGTGTTGGCTTATTAGACGTAAGGCCATGGTTCAAACCCCAGGTCAGACATCAAAACGAAATATAAAAAAGTATTTCTTCGGCGTTTTCGGGTACGTTCGTAAATGCAGTAGTTGTGCAACCTGCAGCATAATAAAAATCAAATGTTCAAAAATGCAATACTTGGCAGCACTGACTTGCGTCGAACGTTTTTTTTTGCAGACAAATTGCAATACTGTCGCAAATTTTTGCAAATATAGCAACAGTTAGATTTCAGTTGCAATAGTTTGCGGTAAACCATTTCTTCGACAATATTGTAGTTTCGTGATATAAAAGCTATTAAACAAAAGAAAATTTTGCTTTATTTGCAGAAAAATGGAAAACTAATAAAATTTAATTTGATAAATTTTTTTTAACTTTTCCAGAACGTTCTAAAAAGCAAATTCTGTTTAGTTTTTGTGCAGTAGCAAAGCATTTGCAACAGCTGATCACGCATTAGCAACAAAACTTGGCATTACTGCCGCAGTCGTGCACAAATTTGCTGAATTTACTAACGCACCCTTCCTCTCAGCAGATTTCTGGCAAAAACTTTGAGAGTAAATAAAATTGCCATGAAAAGTTTCTCAAAAATCTGTCGTTCGGAGTCGACTTTAAACTGTAGGTCCCGCCACATACATAACATACATAATTGGTCATTACAACCCTTCAGTCAGGATTACGACCTAGCTTCTCACACCACTTATGTTGTGTGCGTTAATTTTATACATGAGTGGCGGGACCTACAGTTTAAAGTCGACTCCGAAAGACAGTTTTTTTTTTTGAGAAGCTTTTCATGGCAATTTTATTTACTCTCAGTGTTTTTGCCAGAAATCTGCTGAGAGGAAGTCGCCGAAGAAATATTTTCATATTTTCGTTTTGATGTCTGACCTGGGATTCGAACTCGGGCCTTCAGTCTAATAAGCCAACACACTATCTACTAGACTACGGCGACTAACACACACAACATGAATGATGTGAGAAGCTAGGCCGTAATCCTGACTGAAGGGTTGCAATGGCCAATTATGTATGTATGTATGAGAATGGTAAACCGTATTAGAAAATCCGAGGCATCTATATCCCTAAGGTAATCTTCATTTGAAGAGGTGGTAAATTGTTAGTCTCCTCAATATCCAAGAAGGCTGAGAAATTGGTTAAATTTGTTTCAACAAGCTTTGTCACATCGTAAAGAGCGCTTTCAACCGTCTTTTCATTTAAGTAAGTATGTTGGGGCGTAGTCATCAGACCCCAGTCTGTGTTTGGTCTCGAGAACAGACTAATAAGTCTCTCTAAACAATATCCTGAGGAAAGGAGCTACTCTATCAATCACTTAATTTCCTCAATATCTTCACCGGACCTTTTTGTGTTGTTAAAGAGTTTTTCAAAGCAACAGCGGAGCTTTTGAAGTTCCGCGTTTCACCAGGTTGACTGGTCCCTTTTACACGGGTAAGTAAGGGAACAATCATCTTTATAACAATTCAACAAAATGTCTATTAAATGATCAACTTGATCATTGATGCCGAGAGTGGAACGATGATTTAGGGCCCTTAGTTCCTCCTCCAGAGTTTTTCAAATTCAATACATTTGGTTCTTCTGAGATATTAAAAGGCATTTGAGGTTATCAGATTGTGATCCCTCCAGTCCCTAATCATAGACCAATTCATGGTAGATAATATAATATCAATTGCAGATTCATCTGCACTACTTTCAGCTCCTCTCGGCTTTCGGCATCATTTATGTTCAGATCACGTGCTAATTAGCTAATCAGCACTTTTCCGCCCTTTGCTTTCAATCACTGTAACGACGATTGGTTCACTGCGATCCGATGATCACAGCCTTTCGTTTTCCATCACCAATCAGAGTGTTTCCCAATTAGTTCAGGTACGCTGTTCACCTGTCTAAGTGCTGCCATCGCAACTTCTGTCCATCATCAACTCGACGAACCGAGTAACTTATAAACAAGGAGGGGATTTGCTATCAACGATGGAGCAGAGGATTGTGAAAGGGTCAGTGCCCTTATTGACAATCACTCAAGCAAACGTCCCAATGCTCACCTAGTTTTAACAAATATAAGTACAACAACAAAACTATAGTTCCATTCATTGCGCTATTTGTTTATTGTGCTCTTGTTTACAATTACCATCCAACATTTTTGCTATAATATTGTTACGTTTTTACCTTTGTAAAAACGTTTAAAATATGAGTTCGTTGATTGCAAACAAAATAAAAACAAATATGTGTTTAGTTTCAATTAAACTCTTTATTGTTCGCACTACTTTTGTGTGCCACCGTTTATAACTTGTTGTATACAACAATAATTGCTTGTTCACTATTCTACTTTCCACTCTTATTTCGTAAGCACTAACAACGCAGATCTTTACAACGGCGATCGTCAAACTACGACTGTTTTCTTCACACAAGACTAACTGAATTCTTACTACTCCTCGTCTGCTTTGTATTGCCTTTTTATAGGCCTACATAATCAGTCTGTAGAATGTTCGTGTCTATCGCGACTACATTGTTGTTTGTGTATTTTGTTCACATTGCTTGTTGTTGCGTTCGCTTACGTTGCGTTTCGTTATCTATCCTCTTCTCTTTCATACTCATGCTCTTTGTTTTTGTAGCTTTTACTTATTGTTTTAATATGAAATGATATTACACCGTTTCCATTTGCGTTACAATATTTACCATTATCAAAAAATAAGCAAACATGTGTAGTTATCCATTGGGACGGTTTTTTGTGTTTACTTTTTTTAATAAATTTTACGGCTTTTTTGAGCACAGTATTTTGTGTAACTTTGCCAGTAACTACAGCTTATATGCTAAATTTTTACAATTTTTTGGGTCTATACCATTCCTCGTTGATCGCATAAGGGTCCACCATTTTTCAAGGTTTTCAGACGTACATGCAACACCTCTTCCAAGAGGTGTTCGATGGAGTTGAAATCAGCTTCGTCCGCCAATTAAAGCTTTTTTACCGGTTGTCATTGAACAATTTTTTTAAGATTATCGGTATGCTTAATGTCATTATCATGTTGGCAAACGATATCCGCCGTTAGTATCTGGATTTTTCTCCCGTGGGAGGTAAGTTAGCGCTTAAAATGCATATGTAGGATTAAACGGCCAATTATTCTATGGACTATTCCAACCACGGCATAGTGCAAAAAATAAGAAAACACTTCTAAAAAATAAACATATTGTTCTTCATCATTTATCGATATTTCTCAAAAATTTAATAATTAAATAATGCATAAATACCTATTAATATTGTTCAGTTGTTTAAGACCTACATAACTTACCTTCGTAGTCATTTGGAGCTGATGTAGCGTAGGGCAGCGTGTTATAACCAGACGTCGGCACCAATGTCCCTCAGAGGAAGATCATCTTCGGCTTTTTACACACATAGGACATGAACATCAACAATGTTCGTTAAAGAGAACGTAAAATTGCATTCAGTTGCTTGTCAGCTCCTAAAGAAGAAGGTTCATGTCGCTTGTTTTCAGGTTTCAATGATACACCCAAAAAAATATTGCAGTAGGATTCGCTATTTTCCAATGAGATTCACTAATAACAATGAGAAATGATCTGCATTTTTGGAAGTATATTTGTCAAGTTAAATACTTCAGGGATTTGGCGCTGTACATTTTTTTTATATTTTCCACTACATAAACATATTATTAGGTTACACTTGAAAATATTAGGTTACACTTGAAAATATTACTAACAATTTTTCTCTGAGTTATACGCATGCCTCTCACAAATACACTCACATTTTTATCATGTTCTCTTTGTGCCGACGTCTGGTTATAACCACTTTTATCTTTTTTACTTCGGACAAGTTATCTCCACTTCTACCTTTGCTGATTAGAACATTTTTCACAGAATACATTAGAACTTCCACGTAGTCCTTGTTGGTTGCAGAATCAAGTCTTCTAGCATAACATAATATTTACGTTAAGGACGAATACATTCAACAATCACACTTCACAGGCAGTTTCACATGCAAAATTTACTTAAAAAAAAAAAATCTTCAATTTGGCATAACATAACTTATAAATACAAATGAATTCACTTAAAAAATTCTAAGAAAATTATATACATATTTTTTCTGTTTAAATTCTCATTTATTAATTTTTACAATTAGTTATTAAAACTAACAAGTAATTTGATTAAAAACAGTTAAATAAACATTTACTATTAATTATAACTAACTATTTAATTATAATGATAATTCGTCATCAAGCCGGATGTTTCTAATTAAGTCGGATAGCTTCCTTCTTCTAAGTCTGCGTTCCAAACCAATGGAATCAGCAAGGGAAGATGTCTCCGAATTTACGTGATCTCTTAGTCGGGTGTTGTGTTTCGTTGCAATGTTTTCGATCTTCTTTCTAACTGTATTTACACAAAGATCACGATGTAAATCACTTGTGCGTTTATACCATTGTTCGTTTACGATACATCTGAGTACTTTGAAAACGTTGTATAATAGTTATATTTGTGCAATTGTGCATCCCCACAATTGTGCTCCATAAGTCCATATAGGTTTTAATACTCAACATCTTCCTCTATTTCGTAAGTTGTTTCTAGTTCATTACGTGGTATGTTTAAATTTTGTAGCACAGTCTAAATTTATTTGTCAAAAAATGAGATTTTGTCCTATTAAAAGCAATGTCCTAAATCTAACAATGTTTGGTCTTCCGAAAAATCCCAAATGGGACTAGAAACTTTAGAATCTATTTTGACCATAAAATGAAATTTTAAATGGGCTGTTCGGAATTTAAAACATTTTTATCTAACAGGCCCAATACTTAGAAAAAATACATTCTGTAGAGAAATATCAGAAGTAAATTTATACACATAAGTGTTGGAATAATTAATTGTTTGAGTATGAATTATAATCGGTTACTCAATGCGACTATTTCTTTGGAAAATACAACTCTGTACTCTTATGCTTTTGCATTCTTTACTTTGTACTTTTGATTTTTTATTTTTACTTTTTCTGTCTTTAATAAACGCTCTAAATGAGAACAAGTACAAAATAGGTTATGGGCCCAGGAATATTAAAGGCGAAGAAGTGAATAAACGGGAAAAGCAAGAATGAATTCGTTATACCAAATTGAAAAGTTAGATGGAGGAAATTATGACGCTTGGTGCATACAGATGAAAAGTGTTTTAATACACTCAGGTATGTGGAATATCGCGTGTGGAAAAGTAAAAAGAATTGAAGCCGCCAAAGTTGAAGATTGGGATCAATTGGATGAAAAAGCGTTGGCTACCATTACACTAAGTGTGAAATCATCCCAATTGACTCACCTGAAACTTTGCAAAACCTCTAACGAAGCGTGGAATAAACTAGAAAGTGTACATCGTCCAAGTGGTCCTGTAAGAAAAGTGACACTCTATAAAAAATTGCTAAATTTTCGTATGGCGGACAGTGAAGATATGGCTTGTTTTCTGAATGAATTTTCCAACGCAGTGGACAAGTTGGCAGAAGTTGGAATTGAGCTGCAAGATGAATTGATCGTCATCATATTGTTGTCTAGTCTTCCAAAGGCGTATGAACAGTTTGTGGTAGCAATGGAGACCAGAGATTCACTACCCCAGTTTCAAATTTTGAAAGTAAAGCTTATGGAAGAAGCAGAGAGAAAAAATCAAAGCGCGGTAAGAGACAACAACGTAGAGTCACACGCATACATGGCAAGAAATCGCAATAAAGGCAAAGACAATAATATAAAAGGGAATAACGGCAAGCACAATTTTAAATGTTATAGGTGTGGCAAGCGTGGTCACTATGCTGCAGTCTGTCACACTAATACAACCAAAGGCAATCAACAACAACAGCAACAGTATACAGTATTAGCAGCAGCAGATATAAACGTTATTACTGAGTCGTCGTGGTGTTTGGACAGCGGCGCGACTGCACATATGTGTTGCAGCGAAACGTTTTTTGTAGACATTAAAAAGCACAACGAAAGTATTTATTTAGCTGGCGAAAATTGCATTAAAGCAGAAGGGATAGGGGAAATACAAATAAAAGTTGGCAACTGTAACGTAATTTTGAAAAATGTTTTATATGTACCAAAGATGAAAGGTAATTTTATGTCGGTAAGCAAATTATGTGAAAACGGTTACGAAGTGACATTTACCAAAAATAGAGCCGAAATAAGGGCGAAAAATAGAGTTATGTTTATGGCCACAAAGAAGCATAATTTATTTTTAATTGATCGCAATTATGAACAATGTTTTACGGTTGTAAATGAAAAGGCCATAAATTGGCATAATCGGTTTGGCCATTTAAATTACGGTAGCTTACAAGAACTAAAGAATAAGAATATGGTAACCGGGTTAGAGGACATAAAATTTACGAGAGATAATCCGTGTAAAATATGTATGAAAACCAAGTTGCATGTTAAACCGTTTGGTAAAAGTGAAACGCGGTCGAACGAAATCCTTGACAGAATTCATTCGGATGTGTGCGGTCCGTTTAGAACGAAATCGATCGGTGGCGCTCAATATTTCTTGACATTTATAGACGACAAATCGCGGCGGGTATTCGTATATTTCCTAAAGCACAAGAGCGAAGTCATGGAAAAATTTAAGATATTTAAAGAAATGATTGAACGTCAAACGTCTAGGAAAATAAAAGTGTTAAGAAGTGATAATGGCGGCGAATATGTAAATAAACAGTTTAATGAATATTTAGAGCAAAACGGAATAGTTCGGCAATTGACGGTGCCGCATACACCTCAACAGAACGGTGTGGCCGAGCGTGCTAACAGGACAATTGTCGAGATGTCGCGAGCAATGTTATTACACTCCGGTTTAGATGAGTCATTATGGGCTGAGGCCGTAGCTACTTCTGTTTATATTCGAAATCGTTCACCTACTAAGATCATTGAAAGTGCTACTCCGTATGAAATCTTTACCGGTAAAAAACCTTCGGTTAAACATTTTCGAGTTTTTGGTTCAGTAGCCGTAGCTCTGGACAAAACAGCACACCGAAAGTTTCAACCAAAAGGAGTCGAGTACAAAATGGTGGGTTACTCATTAACATCAAAGGCCTATCGATTATACGATGCTGAAAAACGAGTAGTGGTGGAAAGACGCGACGTTATGTTTATAGAGCCGGTTAATGTAAATAACGACGAGGCTATTGATATGTTTGAACTTGTTGACAACAGAAATCTAGAAGAATCTGGTAATTGTAAGGAAAATCAGGAAAAAGTTGATGAAAGCTCCGACGAAGATGAATTTTTTGGGTTCGATGATAATACAATTCCTGAAAAATGCCTTAATGACAATGAATATACAAAAGTATCCAGTGTAAAAGAGAACACGGTGAAAGTTGGCGCTGGAGGGCCAAGGGTCATGCGTACAGGGCGGCCTGGACGACCGAAGAAAATAAAAAATGTTTTAAATGCCATAAATAATGAATATGATGTGGATATTCCCCAAACTGTTGAGGAAGCAGAAAAAAGCAGTCTATCGTCGAAATGGAAGAAATCAATGCAAAACGAATATGATGCACTTATTGCAAATAACACCTGGTCATTAGTCAAACTTCCTGAGGACAAAAAAGCTATTGGTTCAAAATGGGTATTTACAGTGAAACGCAATAAAGAAGGCAAGATCGAAAAATTTAAATCGCGTTTGGTCGCAAAGGGCTGTAGCCAACAATTCGGCGTAGATTACACCGAGACATTTTCTCCAGTCATTAGATATGAAACAATACGTATGGTCCTTGGTCTCGCCGTAGAAAAGAAAATGTATTTGCATCAGATGGACGTTTGTACTGCATATTTAAACAGCGATCTTTCTGAAGAAGTTTATATGAAGCAGCCACAAAATTTCGTAAGTAAAAAATATCCTGAACATGTTTTAAAGCTAAACAAAGCGATATACGGCCTGAAACAATCGGGCCGCGAGTGGAACTCGAAGCTTGGCGAAGTTCTCCGAGAATTTGGTTTTAATCCTTGCAAAAACGATCCATGTTTATTTAAGATGACAATTGAAGGAAAATTGTGCTTGGTAGCTGTTTACGTCGATGATTTGATTATTGGTTGTGAGGACAAAGCCATTATGATGAAAGTCAAAGGTTATATTTCTGACAGTTTTGACTGTGTCGATAAAGGTCCAGTTAATTTATTTCTGGGTATGCAAATAGAACGAGATGCCGAACTTGGTACGATATCGGTGCATCAGTCAAGTTACATAAAAGAACTGTTAAAACAACACAACATGGAAAACTGTCGTTCTGCATCAACACCTTTAGATGTCGGTTTTCAAATTAATTGCAAGAACGAAAATTGTGTTAAGGTAGATTGTACATCATATCAATCATCTATTGGCGGGCTCATGTATTTAGCGATGTGTACAAGGCCAGATATCCTACATTCGGTGGCAAAATTGGCGCAGTTTAATATGAACCCCCATAAGGAGCACGAGGCTGGTATTAGGCATGTACTTCGATACTTAGCAAGCACCATTAACTTTAAGTTAGTATACAAGCATACTGGAAAAATGGTAGAAGGTTATGCGGATGCCGATTGGGGCAGTAATACCTTAAGTCGTAAGTCCTACTCTGGGTATGTATTTCTTATTGGTGCTGGCGCTTTTTCGTGGTCTTCAAAGAAACAAAATTGTGTTACCTTAAGCAGTACGGAGGCTGAATACATAGCAATGTCAACAGCGGCAAAAGAAGCAGCGTATTTAAAAAGCCTATTGCTTGAAATTGGTGTTCATGATCAACAGCATCCTATCATTATGCATGGAGACAACTTGAGTGCGCAACAACTTGCTAGAAATCCTGTATATAACTCCCGCAGCAAGCATATAGATATTAGATATCATTTTGTCAGAGAGTTGGTTTGTAATAATGTGATTGAATTAAAGTATATACCCACTGACCAGATGATAGCTGATATCTTCACTAAAAATTTGTCAAAATTAAAGCATGAAAAATTTGTAAAATGTTTGGGTTTAACGTAAATTGATTTCGAACAAATAATCGCATTGAGGGGGAGTGTTGGAATAATTAATTGTTTGAGTATGAATTATAATCGGTTACTCAATGCGACTATTTCTTTGGAAAATACAACTCTGTACTCTTATGCTTTTGCATTCTTTACTTTGTACTTTTGATTTTTACTTTTTCTGTCTTTAATAAACGCTCTAAATGAGAACACGTACAAAATAATAAGTATATCCATATGTATGTATATGTATAAATTTAAGTTTGGGTATATTATTTGTACCTATTTATGTCTGTATTCTAAAAATCTTTATATAAAATAATTTTTATAATAAATGAATTTTTTTGTTATCCAATTTTATATATTTGTCCGCTTTTTTCTCATGGAAATAATGGTCACCGTAGTTATAATGACCAATTATGTATGTATAAGATTAGATTTTTTATTACTGTATGCTGGGCCAATACGTTGGATTACCTGTTCACGCAACTCCGCATCCGGTCTTCGGTTTTACATAGTTCCTTCCCCTTAGGGGTGTTCAAACTGGATCTCCAGTGAGTATTCTTAGCATTAAAGTTTCCAGTCATGATAAACCTCGAATCATGTTTTGTTATGAGATTTTTATAATCAATTAATTTAATTGAGTGACGTGAAGAGCTTTATACTGACGTTATCAGCAGTTTCTGTGAGTTTGTTGTTAATCGAACTGTGGTTGCTTGAAATTCCTCAGTACTTAGCTTTTCTTCTTCGTAATATTTTATGTTTTTTTTTAACTGCGATTTTCTCTCTAGCTTTATTGTGGGGATGAATTGTGTGATATAATTCATAATTTCTGAATCTTATAAAGGATTCTCTAGTAAAATGGATTTCAGAGATAAGGCACACATCAATTTTTTCATCATTCAGAACTACTTATAGTTCTCTTTGATTCTTCATTAGTTCATTAGAATTCCGTAACAAAATTTTTAGCTCCATTTAAATTTTAATCTTGTTGCGTTATCTGCTCCAGTAAATTTAAACGATATTCTATAATTTTAAAAAACTCTTCCTTAATATTTGCGACAACGCAAAGATAAATGTTGGTCTACTTTGCTTTGTTTAAATGGATTGTTCAATCCTCTCAAGTTTTCGGATGCTTTACGTTTATTTGTTTGCTGGCTATTATTATCAATTAAATGATTTGAATTAAAATTTTCATAAAATTCTCTACTTGGTGTATTACCGGAATTCAAAATGTTATTTCGCCGTTTTTGAAGTTCCTTAGCTACAATGCAACCCCGATATGTTGCTGGGTGTGGACCATCGCAATTGGAGCATTTTAGTTGACTACTTTCGCGATTACATTCAAGGGTGCTGTGTTTTCCGGCACATTTAACACAGCGCAATTGCTTATTACAATAATTTTGCGTATGTCCAAACGATTGACACTTTTTGCATTATGGGACTAATTTTTGTTGTTTCACTGGTGCCACTTGGACAATTGTATTAAGAATGTGTTTAATTATCTTTTTGACTTCTTCTGTGGATTCAAATGATACTCTGAACATATTCAGTGGTTCCTTTGATTTCCATTGAAATTTATTAACAGCTTCAATGTCAGATGCATTTGAATAATGGAAGTTGGTTTTTCTTAATAATTTTTAAGAAAATATTAAACTAAATAAATTATAGTTTAATTATTTAATAATTGGGCACTGTGAATTGTTACGCACGCAAAAGACCAAACCGTTTTAGGGAACAAGAAGACCGATCGACTATGATTATATTATTCAACTAATTTTATTACTTCACTTTTTGCTTAATTGTAACATATTTTATTTACATAATTCTAACTATTGAATTCAATATATTCAATGACTTTAAAATTAACTTAATATTAGGGGTATTCATATATAAAATAATCGATATAAATTGAATTCATTAAATACAATAAATATAACAAACAATAAGAAATAATGGCCCAACATTCCGGCTCCATTGAAGGACTGGAAGTCTTCAATCGAATTGTAAAGGAGCCAGTTTATGTATTGGGCGCCTAAAAACGCCGTTGCACGTTGCGACCTCCGCCACTCTGACCTTTGCCGTCTTTGCCCTTGGTTACGGCCACGACTCTGACGGTCAGCCAATGTTGTGGGGGGCAATTGTCCTCGTGGACGATTACCACCTGATCTATTTTCAGGTTCTGCGTTTCGCTGATCCATTTGGCTTTGCCTTGAAGGATGTCGTCTCGTGACCAAGCTTGCCAAAATGTCTGCTTGAGACCACAAAGCAGTCGCCAACGCTTCAATAACTTCTGCTCTCTGATTTATCCGTCGCGTCTTCCCACAGTCCTCCGAAGTGCAGCGCCCAAGGTGGTATGAAGCTGAACTTCACCCCGGACGACGCTGCGTATGACTCGACGGCATGTCGACTCCTGTCGAACGCTTGTTGAAGCTCCTTGAGGACTCGGCTGGCTCCGAAGAAGTTCGTCGCGTTGTCGCAATACACCTCTCTGGGAAGACCTCTTCTTGTAGCAAACCTTTTAAACGATAAAAGAAAGGAATCAGTGGATAAATCAGACACTAACTCTAAATGCACCGCCATAGATGTGAAACACACGAAGTCATTTTGCTTCGGTAATAAAAGTGTGAATTTTGCATCGTATGGCAAATTTGCATTAAGCAACCTCCCACCTACCCTTAAAAGTGATAATGTCCTCTCTTTCTCAGTGAATGTATGAATGAATGGTGGAAGTCTCCGTATGTTCGACGGTAAGATCAGAGATTTCTGTAATTTAGAAATCTCCTCAGAAAAATTAGATTTCTGGATAGCCTCTACGAGGCGATAAAATGACCATTTCATTTCCGTTGCAGTAGGACGATACGTTTTACCAATATCCGCAGTAATTACGTACTTTGGGATCGAAAACGGATTAATGTAGAATATAATTCTTCTTGAACTGTAGGACCAACTATTAACAGTTCACTAAGCGAAAATACTACCCGAAGTTTGGTAATTGTACTCTGAGGGCGCAGAACACATTGATGTGGAATGAAATAGTGGAGAGTATTAGGAAATTTGTCCAAAAGTGATATATGACCCAAATTGAAGTACTCCTTCATGAAATCATGATAAATCTGCCTCATAGCATCATCTTTGGAAAGTCTTCGTTCCAAAGAGAAAAATCGTCTTTTGGCAGTTTCAAACGAAGATCCTAATAATTTAGGATCAGACTTAAAAGGTAAAGAAACCTCAAATCTTCCCGACGCAAGACGTCGTACTGTAGTCTTGAATTCGTTCTCACATTATCTGTGCTCCTCAGAATAAATTTCAGTTGATTCCGTTGGAACTCCCAAAATTTTCTGACGATCGAATCAACATCGTTCTCGTCTTCGATTGAAGTATTTATATGAAATACTTTAGATTCGAAATAGTCCTTTGACTGATTGTATCTTCCAGTAACAATCCAACCAAACGAAGGCTTCTGAAGAACTGGAAGACTCGGGCCCAATTTGTTTTGGCCAACACACATTAAGTCAAAGAAAGAACCTGCGCCAATCAACATATCAATTTTTTGCGGCTTATAGAAGCAAGGGTCAGCTAATACCACGTTTGAGGGGATACTCATACTAGCTATGTTGACCCTATGATCAGGTTGAAAGTTTGTAATTGACTTCAATACCCAAAACTTTGAAGTGAATTGGGTAGAGTTGACACTCGAGATAACAGTCAAATTGATGCGAGATTTAGATAATGAATTTGTTTCACCAATGCCATTTAAATTTAATCTGCCTCTTTCTTTTTTCAAACGTAGTAGTTGCGCTAGTTCCTCGGTTATTAAATTAGTTTTAGAACCGGCATCTAAAAGAGCTCTGGCAGGTATAAGTTGGTCAGAACTACTTCTTACTCTTACCGCAGCCGTCGCTAGAATTATGCGTTCATCTGACGCAGAATAGTTCACAGAAGCGTGAGAAGTCGAAGGCTGTTCAGAGTAGTTTATCGATACATTATTGGAACTAGTATTATATCGGTGAAGTAATGTATTATGTGAACCATTACATATCCGACACTTAGAAGATGGACACCTGGCAACTGTGTGTCATTTTTTTAAACAGTTAATACATGCTGGCACGGATTTTATGAAATCAAATCGTTTGGCTATAGGCTCAGCAGTAAAGGATGGGCAGTTGCTAATCATATGTTGCGTCGATTTGCAAAATAGGTATTTGTCAACAGATTGTTTTGATTTTGTGCAATTTAGTAATGTTTTATTGGTTCTAAAATTAAAGTGTTCATTTTTAGATTTCTTAAGCCTCGGCCTTGAACTAGAAGACTCGTCAGCAGAAATATGCTGGTAACGTCTATTCAATGCGTCTTCGCAATCTGACCACAATGGGAGCTTCTAGAAATCAAGCTGTTCTTCCCACTTTGATTTGGTGATTGGATCCACTTTCGACATCACTAAATGTATCAATATGGCATTCCTTATTTTCTTGTCATCACCAATTGACAACAAAGAATCATAAATGGCAGAAACAGTATCAATCATGCTTAGCAAAGCAAAAGCCGAAGGCTTGTTAATTTCGGGCAAATAAAAAAGTTTTGCAATATTATCGAAAAATATCAAGCATTCATTATCGTATACTTTTTTCAAGCTTGCTATTGCTTTGGGGTAATTCTCTTCGGAGATCTGAAAGGCGTTTACTTTACCCAAGGCCGATTCGGACAAGCATGAGATTAAATGGTTGAATTTTTCAATATCCGTTAAAGTCGGATCATTGAAGACCAGGTTCTCAAATAATCTCATGAAGTTCTTATAATCAAAATATTTACCACTGAATTTAGGGAGCTTCATATTTGGGGGTCTTGAATGGTGAGCTTGTACGCTAAACGAAGTTTCAGGCACATTCAATTGCCTATTCTTTGCCAACAGACTCGTAAACAAACTTTTCGTGGTCACACAGAGATCTTCAAGCTCGGCCCTATCGTCATTATCGGGATCCAAATTATCCACTTCTGACTGGAGCTTCATTGCTTGTTCAATATATGTATGTTTTCAAACTATCTAATCGAAATTCGAGCTCCATAGAATTAAAAGAAATTGTCCTATCTACAATGGATTGTCGACTTCTGTCGATATTCTTAATGACCTTCGCTTTTTTCGCGAGTAATTTCTCCAGGCTTTTCGCTCTGGAAGGAGGATCTTGGCGTTTGGAGCCCCTACTAGTCATTATGATTTTTTATTTATATAAAAAATCCTCAAAACAAGAATTAAAGATTGACCAAAGTAAATTATTGGTCGAATTATATTTGAATTTATTAATATTCACTTGTTTTGGACAATAGAATTTAATTAATATTCTTTGGACACGCAATATTCGAAATTTCCGATTCCAGTTTATAAGCGGCATTAATTGAGCCTTCGGTATAAAAATATGGACTTGACCGAGTAAAATCGTTTAAAGGTACGATCACATCTAAAAAATATTTGACCCAAAACATAAAATATTTGTTTGCCGTAGTGTGACCATAAAATAATTTTGAGGGCAAACAAAAAATCATTGATTTCGGGCAAATAAAATTATTTGCCGTCAAACAAAAATGTTTTAAGAGTGACCACCCAGTGTCAAATATTTTCATGATTTTTGGGCAAATATTTATGTATTTGCTTTTACAAATTTTTCGTAAGGTCAAACAGTGACAAATAACAGCTGTATTGGGCTGTGTTGTCTGCTAGCAAAACTAAACCATCACCAAAATCGTAAAAAAATGTTTGAAATCAAATTGAAGAAAATAAATAATTTATTTTATGGAAACCTTTTTATTCGTTGTAGATGTATTCATTATATACGTATAAATATTTGGGTGCCTGCACATACATAAATACATTCAGAGTCTGAAATTTAAATACACATGAATGCGTATATCAATTGCTATACCTTTCTAGATCAAAGCTATTCAGGGGTTGTAATGATTTTTTCAGTAAAATGGTTATTTTTTATTAATCTCATTAAAGAAAAAGATCTCGGAAACGACCCAACTCTTCAGTACATAAAAATAAGGAGTTCTTGTTTTTGTTATAGAAAATTTTGAATTTTTATTGCAATGATTTTGATTTTTTTTTCCAAATTATCACGACAACTTTTATTTCTGAAAATATGCAGGTGAAAGTATTCAGATTACAATGTTATAAATGGAACTCTTGAAGTGGACGGTACGAGTGATTATAATGGAGAATTGTAATTTAACACAGCAACATAACAATTCCAATTTTCCTTTTACACAAGTATAGTTCATTTTGGAATTCAATCACTTTGGAGGATAAATTTTGAACCAAAGTGACATAAAAACCTTTCTCAAAAATCTCTATAAAAAATTTTCAAATTAGACCTAAAATAAATCCTTTAATTAATGTATATTCGATTTTTAATTTTTAGATTTAACATCTATTTTAAGATATGTACATCATTTCAGCGATTTTCAAATATGGCGATTGGCTACACTTGAAAAATGTAAACATTTGTTTATGTTAATTTTATTGTGATTAAAAACAAAATTTTTCTATGTATCCTTCTTCTTTTCTTTTCTTACCCTGAACCCATTTTCGAACCTCTAGCCCTCTCTTTTTTTCTTCGCAAATTTTCACAGAAGCTCCGCAACACAAAACGAAAAAATATTCATCTTCTATTACGTATGAAAATGTGTATACATACGTATTTTTTTTTTTCAACGTTCTGGTCAAACATTTGTTTTGTGTCAAATATTTTTTAAGTATAACCATATGGCAAACATGTTTTCCCATATGTCTGTTTGCCGCTATTTGATTAAACAAAAATGGGAAAATAAATGTGCTTAGTGTGACCACAAAACAAAATTTTAGTTGTTTCAGTCATATTTCGGGCAAACAAGGGAAAACAAAATTGGGGCAAACATTTGCCATGTGTGACCGTACCTTAACAATCGATTTGTTATAGTAAAAATGTACGAGGACGGTTCGGAAACTTCTTAGCCTAGCACAAAAAGCGCGGTATAAACAGAAAAAAGTTAAGTGTTTTGGAAACTTCCATCTCTGTTATGAACACATGTTAAATTTTGTTTCGATCTGGCAACTCCTTCATATAGAAACATGTGTTCAAAAAAGACGCATCCGCGATTTTTTTACAATGGAAAAATTTGAAAAATTTGCTGAAAAAATTTGACAAGAAATTCATAATGATATGGTGAATGTGTTAGGTGAAATGAATGAATTTCTTGTCCCGATAAACCTTTTTTATGTAAATATTTAATGACAGAAAATTTTTCTTACATAAATAGACAATCAAGTGAAATAGTTTATCTTACAGAAACAGGTGAGATATTTCGGAAATTGAATTTATACGAATGTTAAAAAGTTTTTTATCTTCTCTAGTAAAGACAAAATGCAAACGGAAAGGCATTTCGAACGCTTGTGGATATTTAATTAATTAAACAGGGAAAGCTATACTTTTATAATTTAAAATAAAAATAAACCCTACTACTATAATGTAATAGTAAAATAGTGTTTATTTTTATTTTAAATTATAAAAGTTAATAATAAAGTAAATTTGGTTTTTAATTTTGGTTTTTGGTTTTGGTAATTTTGGTTTTTAAAATGTGAAGTTTTATTTAAAGAGAATTCCACATACAGATAAGCATAACATTCGTACAAAATTTAAGTTCTGTTTATAATTTAAATTTTCAGTTTAGGTGGTTTTTAATATTGACATGTTGTTAACACTGCGAAACAAATGTCACGTAAAAATGTAAGAAAATTCTATTTTTTACAGGTTCTTACCTTCCGGTTACGTTACATTACATTTCTATAACTATTCGTATTGCTTTATACATAACAAAAACGATCAGCTGTTTCTTACTTTGCTGTTACATTCCGTTACGGTTGCATAACTGAGCCTTTAGGCGTTGTCGTTTCTAATCCGAGTGTCACATACCGAACAAATCCAGATATTAAGATCCGAAGTTTAATGCCTGCTCTATTTAACCTAGTCGTGACTTGTAGAGTCTAGTTCTTTTAAACATGATGGTTCAAATGGTGTAACTTTCGCTAAGTTCACAACCCTTGGCCGACTTGTATTCGAGTCATTCCGAAGCTAAAATCCAATTGCTGTGTGACTGGAAAAATAGGAACAGTGAGCGATGCATTCTACCAAACTAAACAATTATACTACTAAATTTAGAAAAAAGTAATAACTTGCAAATACATATTTTTGGTGAAAATTATAAATTTTTAATTTGGTATGAGTAGTAACATATTCTGACAAAAATCTAAAAGTATTGTTATCTTATATAATAATAATGGTTTTAAAATTGTGTGCACTAGGTTACAAAGTGGTAAAAAGAATCATGATAAGTACCTGTATGCAAAAATCTAATATTATGACATTTCAATAGTCAGAAAATGAAAACCATATGTGTGTGTTTACATATGTATATATTTATCATTTTATATTATACTCTATATATTAGTTATATTTTTATATATTATATCCATTCTATATTATGTATATTCATTATATACTATATTCATTACAAAATATTATATTCTTTATATTCAAGAACAATTTCGATGAGCAAATGGAAAATGAGACAAGTGAACAGTTTGAAGAACGTGTCCTAAATAAGAGAGCTGCACAACTATTTTATATCGTTAAAGGCCGGATGGTAAAGCAAGAATGCCTTTTATTGTCCGAGTTAACTGTGAACAACTCAAGAAAACAGGTTTGTATGCATAATTATAATGAAAAGAAAAAACTGTAATATATTTAAATTTTAAGATTAGGCTTCGTCTAAAATTTCTTGTTGCTAAAGATCACAATGTTGTATAATCAGATTATCTGACAAATAGGTACTTAGGTTACCTTAGGTTAGCGGGTAACTTGTCATTCACAGGTGAGTCTACTCGGTGGCCCATGAGGCCCATTATGTTACCCAGTGTAAGGTAAGCTTCCTTGTCGTGATCTGTTAGTGGTGGGTTTGAACCACCCCGAGTTTTGAATGAAACCGTCCAGTTCCTTGAGTGGCACGTTCGACACCATGCCCAGATCTTCAAACTTTATGTCACTCAAAAACCGATGACGTGGTGGGATACCAGCGCTTTGATTGTTTCTTGACTAGGCCCATACAACCTCTGTATACACCCAGGGGACGTATAAGGTATTCATAGCCTTTATCCTTTCCTCCATGTTTCTCTTCTTTGGAATCTAGAATGATACTTCATTACTTCGTTTCCTTTAAGAGCGTCAGAGCCATTCCATTCATTTTCGAAATGGGAAAACTCGGGAACTTGTACGTCCAAGTGAAGAAGACAAGTTCTGTTTTACCTGGGTTCATACCTAAGCCATTCTTCTCCGCCCACCTGTATACCTTTGCTAGTACCGACTCTATAAGATCGCCGATCGTTGGAAGATGCTTTTGCGCTATTCATAGCCTTTATCCTTTCCTCCATGTTTCTCTTCTTTGGAGTCTAGAATGATACTTCATTACTTCGTTTCCTTTAAGAGCGTCAGAGCCATTCCATTCATTTTCGAAATGGGAAAACTCGGGAACTTGTACGTCCAAGTGAAGAAGACAAGTTCTGTTTTACCTGGGTTCATACCTAAGCCATTCTTCTCCGCCCACCTGTGTACCTTTGCTAGTACCGACTCTATAAGATCGCCGATCGTTGGAAGATGCTTTTCCGTGACTAGTATCATCACATCGTCAGCTTATACTATTATTTTAAAGCTTTCGATTAAAGCTACCCGATTCCTGATAGAGGATAATTCCAAAGAAGAGTTGGTGCTCCTAGTTGATAACATATTTTTAAGCCATCTGTTTATCATGTCACTCGAGCCAGTGTTCACCAAATTGGTGTGTATTGCCTCTATGCTGTTATTGTTAAACGCCCCCTTTCGTGATCAACCACCATTACCTCCACATTATTCTGCAACTAAACACGACCCCATGGAAATTAAAAATGGAAAATTTGTTACGTCTACATAGATTATATAATTGTATTTGGACGTAGCGAGGAAGAAACTTTGAATAATGTTGATACGGTTTTCAAAAGATTGAACGAAGCCAATTTAAAGGTTAATATTGAAAACAGAAGTGGAATTTTTGGGATATATAGTAAGTTTTTAAGGCATTAAACCTGATTCTAAGAAAGTAGAGACTATTGAAAATCTTTCATCCCCTACTAATTTAAAAGAGTTAAAAGAATTTTTGGGAATGACGTCGTATTACAGACGTTTTATTAAAGACTAAGCGAAGGTAAAGGCTAGCCCATCAAAGAAGGTTCAAATAGAATTGAATGCTGAGGTATTAATGGCTTTCCAAAAGTTAAAACCTCTTTTAACTACAGCTGAAACTCTTGCATTCCCTGATTTTCACAAGCCATTTATCTTACGACAGATGTCTCAAATTACGCTGTTGGTGCTGTTCTTCCACAAGGAAAGATTAGCAAGGATAAATCTATTGCTTTCATATCACCATCACTGAATAAAACAGAGGAAGGATACGCTACAAATGAAAAGGAGATGCTAGATATCGTGTGGGCTTTGGATAACTTAAGAAATTAGCTGGGTGGTGCCAAGAAAATAAAAATCTACACCGACCATCAACCTCTTACAGAAAACAGATTCTAGATGAATACTATTTTCCTCGCATGTACGCTTTCATTAGGAAATTCGTCGCTAATTGTGACGTGTGCAATAAGAATAAGTATGATAGAAACCCCTATAGACCAGAATTTCAGGTAACACCCGTACCAAAGGCTCCATGCGAAATTCTGCACATTGACATAATGGAAATACAGGACCAAAAATTTATTTCTGTAATCGACAAATTTTCAAAGTTTGCTAAACTTTTTCACATTAGTGCCAGATCTGTCCTAAATATTAGAGAAAAGTTAGTAAAAATTTTGTATTTTTTTACAGCTCCCAAAATTCTAGTAACTGACAACGAAATTAGTTTTATTAGCCCGTTGATAAAAGATTTTCTTGGTATAGGTATACAAATATATTTAACGCCATCCCAGCGAAGTGAAGTAAATGGACAGGTAGAACGCTTCCATTCAACTCTAATCGAAATTTACAGATGTTTAAGAGCAAAACATGGGGAACTCAGTGTACAATAGTTGATGTACGTTCCGGTATGCAGATATAACAATACTATACATTCTGTGACTGGAAAAAGATCGGGTGACGTATTTTTTAATAGGAACATCAGACTTTAGCAAACTACTTGAAGCCTGCCCTAAAATTAATAAGGACCTTGGGGAACTTATTAGAAGTAATGTAAAGGAACGAAATATTCGCATGAATAGGAGACGTGCATCGCCAAAGAAATATAGGAAGGGCGATGTAATATATGATAGAATAAATAATATAAAAGCCAAGAACCAAGCAGTGTATAGGAAAGAAATTGTAGAAAAGGACAATAAGTTCATAATTCGTACAGCAAGTGGTAGAAGGATTCTTAAAGCCAACATAAAGAATATTAAATAGATTCGTAATTAATTCTACACAAAAACACTTCCACTTCTCTAAATAAAAATATATAAAAGTTATAGATAATTTTTTTAATACAATATCCTAAACAAATGGAGCCCTAAAATAAAGAAGCTTTTATCATCGACTTATAGTTAGGTCAACCATCAGGTCGGGCAAGTGAATTGAACTGCCATTTAATGAAATCCTTATTAGTCAAAATGAAACCTATGGAATGAAGAGTTCCTGTAAAGCTAAACAAAAATGAAATACTTTAATTCACAGAGTATATTATGTAACTCAAAATACTAAAAAATACTTCAAATCAATCAGCTCTTGTTTTTACAGATTGCCAGTATGTACACACAGTTTCAAAAATAAATTAAACCTTGGTATTACTTCCGATGCAGTGTTTCGCACCTAAAATTAAATTTTTTTCAAATAAATCGACTGGAAATCTCTAACTTAAACATCGTTGTTTACATTTTTTATTGTAGTGTTTGTGTATTTTTGTTTACTTGTTACCATTTTTTTATGCTGGTGTTTGTTGTTATATTTAGCAGTACGATAATTTGTATACAGGTTTGTTTACTGCATTGTTTAGTTTTTGTAGCTTTTGTTTATAATTTTAAAGTTAAGCAAAACACCATTATCTAGATTTTTAAATTTCAAAACAATATTTATTTATTTGCAAGTTTAATATAATTTAAATTATACACGTACATACATAATTTGCCATTACAAGCCTTCAGTCAGGATTACGGCCTAGCTTTTCACACTACTCATGTTGTGTGTGTTAATTTTTACACATGAGTGGCTGGACCTACAGTTTAAAGTCGAATCCGAACTACAGTTTTTGAAAAACTTTACATGGCAATTTTATTTAATCTCAGAGTTTTTGCCAGAAATCTGCTGAGAGGAAGTCGCCGAAGAAAAATTTTTATTTATATTTTGGTTTTGATGTCTGACCTGGGGTTTGATCCTGTGCCTTTCGTCTAATAAACCAACACACTACCTACTAGACTACGGCGACTTCTTTATAATAATAAATTTAAATAATTTATATATTTTTTTGCGGGAAGGAGGGAAATGCTTTATGCATTCATGAAGGTCGTCACCATACATGGTATGTCGGACTCTCCCACTGGGTATACCGACTAAAAACTCGCCTTGTCTCCTCACCGGGGTATCATTCCACCTCGGAATCACGGTTGCATTACTTCGAGGTGGACCCCTTTTGGCACCTGTGCCAGTTCCATCATTGTCAGCCTACGTCCAGGCTCCGCTCTTCTGTTATTCTACTGTGTCTGGATCATATTTTTTCTTTCGCAGGACATAGTGCACAAATTGTTTAACTGCGTTCCAGTTTTCTCTGCTATTTATCATTTTCAGCACGACGTTTGTGGCACTAATAATGCCGATTTCAGCCTCGAGACCCTGACGTCTTTCGGCCCAGCGTCTGCAGTCAGGAATCAGTTTGTGTGTCCACCTACCGTACCGCTCATTTTCCCAGCGATGTTGCCATTTTAAGACGACTTTGTGCTGTATCGTTTCTAGGGTCTGCGACTGAGTCGTGCTCTGTCTAGCGTTGAAAATCATCTGGCGCTCAATTGATTGAAGGTCTATGGGAACCATTCCAGATACCGTGCGATACGAGGATGTGACCCGTAAAGCTGCTGTTCTCTGCGCAGTTTTTTAGCTCTGGTTTAAGTATTCAGAGTAGAAGCCTAGATTTCAGAGCCATAAAGGAGTATACTATTTCCAGCCTCCATGAGTAGCTTCCTCCTTCTTGGGACTGCCGCAATGTCGTCTGCGTATCCGACTAGGAAAGTATCCTCCGGCATTTCGATTCTCAGGATTTCGTCATAAGTTCCAGAGGTCTGGTCCCAATATGGATCCCTGTGGCGCTCCGGAAGTGACCTGCATTCTTCTTGGCCCTTGGCTTGTATCATACGTCAGCTCTCTGTTCTTTAGGTAATCCCTAATAACTTTCATTAGGTACGCTGGAACATTAAAAATTGTCTCTAAAGCTTGTATCACGTCCGTCCACCTCAAACTATTGAAGGCATTTTTTATATCTAAGGTCGCTAAGAGTACGACCGGTCTCGAATAAAGATTCCCAGATTGCGCAGCTTCGACTGTGCTTACTACCTCCTTTAGAGCTCCTAATGTAGATCTTCCGGGTCGAAATCCGTATTGTCGTGTGGAAAGACCTCCCGAAGATTTAATGGCTTCATCAAGCCTACGCTTTATGAGCGTCTCAAACAATTTGCCTGCAGAATCCAGCAGACACAGGGGCCTATATGAAGATGGCGATTCTCGGTCTCCTTTATCCTTGCTGATTAGAACAAGTTTTTGTTTCTTCCAAGCGTCTGGAAATATCCCTTCTTTAAGACAGTTGTTATACATTCTTAGCAACGTTTCGGGGCGGTTCATTGCTATTTCCTTAATGACCTCTGCTGGAACGCCATCGGGTCCGGGAGCCTTTCTGTTCTTGAGGCTGCGAGCAGCTATTTTCAGCTCTACTGTGGTGAACAAGGGAATATTGATATTGGTCTCTATTTCGATGTCATCTTCTTTAATTTCGTGTCTTGGAAATAGTGTGCTCACAATATTGTGCATAATGTCTTCGTCCATAATTTCTACTGGGTTTCGCATCCCAAGTTTGTGCATCACGAGTTTGTAACCAAGGCCCCAGGGGTTTTGGTTTATATCGGTCCACAGTTCTTCCCACTTCTCCTTTTTACTTTTGAGTATTCTGGTTTTTAGCTGTTTTTTGGCTTCTTTATATGCACTACGCTCTATTTCTGCGTCGCCTCTGCGCCTGGCTCTGGTATACCTCCTTCTTGTTTGTAAGCAGTTCCGTCTGGATTCTTCGATCGAAGTGTTCCACCAGTGTACTGGTTTCCATTCGAGACCTTTGTTCATTTTTCGCATTGCTCTGTTACAGGATCTTGTGATTGTCGCCATGGTGTGGGCGACTGTTGTTCTTGTGTCTGCTGCGCTTCCAAGTTCTCCTACTCGTCTGTCGATTTCGGAGAGCAGTACTGCTGTATTAAGCTTATTCACGTTCCATTTTCGGGTGGTTCCACTAGTTTTCCCCTTATGAAATATTTTAATCTGGCCCTTTTTAATGCCGGTGAAGAATTTTCAAGAGGTGAAAACAACTTCTTAATAAGCATTTAAGGGCAAAAAATAATTTATAATCAATTTAAATAAAAATTCACTAGCAAAGAGACATCGGCTTAAGTGCGTAAATGAGACAAAACAAAATATAAAACTGTTGGAATAAATGCGTGTTTTTGAAATAACTTGAAAATAAATTAAAAAAGCTAAAAACTAAACTAAATTCCTTAATATAATTTTCTTAGCAATAAGCCCGGTATTTCGATAGAAACTAGGAAGCACACTCTAAAAACACTACGGTAACATAACAAAATATGACAATATGTAGTTGTCTTGTTTACCTTTACATACTTTTTTTGTGGATTTTGTAAATGTAAAAAATATATACTATTTACTACTTGTTTTTTAAAACAATTTTAAAAACAACAGAATTCTTAATAATTTTAAATATCATTTAAACATTTTTAATGTAACATACATAATTGGTCATTACAACCCTTCAATCAGAATTATTGATCTAGTTTCTCACACCACTTATGTTGTGTGTGTTAATTTTATACATAAGTGGCGGGACCTACAGTTTAAAGTCGACTCCGAACGACAGATTTTTTGAGAAACTTTTCATGGCAATTTTATTTACTGTCAGAGTTTTTGCCAGAAATCTGCTGAGAGGAAATCGCCGAAGAAATACTTTTTGTATTTTGTTTTTGATGTCTGGCCTGGGTCTCGAACCCTGGTTTTACGTCTAATAAGCCAACACACTACCTACTAGACTACGGCGACTTCAAATTATCAGTTAACCCTGGTATTTTCAAAATAATTTAATCCGACAATTGTTTGAGTTTTAAGTTTTCTAGAGAAGGTAAAAACGTTTTAATTTTTATACTTTCGTATACAATTTTGTTTTTGTGACAGAACTGAATATATGTTTAGTGTTATATTGCGATATAAAATTTTTTTGTCAAGGTCATATGAATTAAAAAAGTTTCTCATAGCAATATTATGCACCCGTAGAATATCGATTATGTCAATAAAAATGCCGTCTCTTTGATTCCTCTCTGTCTTTCCGAATACATGTTTCCTCAAGTACTCGTAGCATGTACTTGAATCTAAAATTGCCAATTCGATTTCAGGGGACCACGAAACAGCAACAAAATTATTGGGATTATAAGAAAGACTTTCAGCTCATTTTCTGAAAAGGTGTAAATTTTTCATCTCTCCCAATTAGCACATCAAAGCGAATTATTCTATTATTTCAGATATACATATTTGACCAAAATATTGCCCTTTTGTAATATAAATACATATATGAAATAAAACATAGAACGAAACACCTTTTTTCTTATCATCGTTTGTAACGTGAGATAAGTATGAGAAAAGCGGTAAGAATGACTCTTCAATATTTCAAGAAACAACTGCTACCAATCTGCGCTTAATTTTATAATATTTTCTCTTCCCAAACTACTAAAGTCATAAGGTTCGCTGTCCGAAATAGTACCATCTTTGGCGATAAACAGCGGATTGTCATGTTTATTGTTGTTGTAACAGTTCGGCAGTTGTCTCCGGAAGCTTCTCCCTGTATATAAGATATAAGATATTATTTGTAAATATGGTTGTATGCCTGTGTAATTCGGTGGAGATGGAATGAGTTAGAGATGCAGATAATTTGATGTTAGTTGTGTGTGTATGTTGTCTTATGTTATGTGGTTGGTAGTCCAAGGAAGTCTACTGTTGTCGTTGGGTTCAGCCACAGGTCGATGGGTCGCAGGGCTGTCGGCTTTGCCGGACATCCAAAGATGTGCACCGTGTCGTGTGGTGCCTGATTACATGAAGGGCAGCTATCCGAGGTCTCTGGGATGATCCTTGCCCTATTCAGTATGTTTGACCATCCTGATCTTAGCTGGACAAGAATGGTTCTGGTAACCCTTGGCAGCCGCCTTTCGGTATCGGATATAGGATGCCGATTTATGACCCTGTTGTGGCTGAGTTCGTGTCTGGCTGTCGCGACTGTCGTCTGATGTAGGGAGTTTTGTGTCTCCCTCACAGACTGTAGGTCAACTATTGAGGGTATCAGGTGGGTAATGTCCGATTTATACGTTGTGAAGTCTCGTCTTATGCGGCGGGGGGAAGGGTTGTTCATGACAGTACGGTGGTTGGGATGGGTAGGCAGGTAGCAAGCAATAAGATATTGCTTAGTCAATAACTCATTATGAATCCTAACTGTCAGCATTTCAGTCTCTTCATGGAGGTGGTCAATACTGGTCATCTTCACGCACCTGGTAGCTATTCGCAGGGCGTTGTTCTGCGTCGTCTATAATGCCCGCCATTGTGTATCAGTCAAGAATGATGTCCAAATTGGAGCAGCAGTAGGTGGTGATGATGGTTTCCTTTTCCATTCCCAAAGTGGAGCCTGCTAGAGCCTAGAGGACCTTATTTCTCTTCCTCACTTTTGCGTTGATGTTAGTCGCATGTGCGGCGAAGTGAAGTAAGTTGTCGAAGGTGACCCCGAGAATCTTTGGGTATCGTACCGTAGGAATGATGTTACCTACCACTTCGACATTTAATGTTCTTCTTACATCCTTCGTCCATGTCGTGAAGAGAGAGACCGACGATTTAGGGGCAGACAGGCGTAGGTTCCTGTTTCGGAAGAAATCCACCAAGGACGTACGGTAATTAGTTATGTTGGTACAGATGTTATCAACATTTACGCCCGATGCAAAGACGGTGTAGTCGTCTGCATATGATACCAAGGAGATGTTCGATGGTGGTTCTGGGCGTGATTTGAGGTAAATATTAAATAGGATAGGCGACAGGACTCCACCCTGTGGTACCCCCATCTTTATCCTCCTGTGAGAAGATTTGTGTCCCCTAAACTCAACGAATGCCTGCCTACCTCCAAGGTAGTTGGAGGTCCAGCGTTTCAGGTCGTTGGGCAAGGTTGAGTTTAGTATATCTCTCAGTAGTATGGAGTGGTCGACCGTGTCAAAGGCCTTTGAGAGGTCAAGGGCCGCAACAACAATTCGTTGACATGGTCGTCGTTGGTTGGGTCCGTTCGCGATGCTCAATGTTATTTTTGTGAGGGCAGTGGTGGTGCTACGACCTTCCCTAAAGTCATGTTGGTGTTCTGACAGTGGAAAGTGTCGTTTGATGGCAGGGAGCAGAAAGGCTTCTAGGATTTTTACCACTGGTGATAGTAAGGATATTGGACGATAAGAATCTCCTTTGGTCGCTGGTTTGTTGGGTTTTAGGATCGGGATGATCCTCGCGACCTTCCAGATGTCTGGTATCACCAGGCTGTGCATTGATAAATTTATCAGTCTGGAAAGGAACCTCAAAGCTTTTCCACCTAGATTATTCAGCATGAGCATAGACAGTCCGTCGGGTCCTAAGGCCTTAGATGGTTTAGCGTTGCTGATGATGTTTGCTACCGCGGTCTGTTCGAAGAATTGTTCTTGTTGACCTCTACGTAGGTTCTTTAGTATCCTTAAAGTCGCTCTCTTGCCTTTGTTCTGCTCAGTAGAGTGTTCGACAAATTGTTTGCAGAATTCTTTGGCACATTTCTTACCCTCTATCTGTTGCCTATCATTAAATTCGATAGCTGTTAGATTACACTATGCGACAAAATAAAGAAAATTAAATACACCCGGCTAATGACTTAGTGTAGATTGTGAGTTTTGTTGAGTAGATCTCAAAACTATTTTTTTATATTTCTCGAACCCTCCAAACTTTTTTTATTTGACAAAAACTGTTTTTTTAGACTTTACGCGCAAATTTCTGTATTACTCAAACATTTCTGACCCGATTTCCAAAATTTAAATCTTGTTGGAAAGGGGAGAGATGGATCTTTAAAACGCTATACATATATCTATTATTTGACTTAATATGCTATGAGATTTGATTAGGTAAACTTGGAAAAAGCGAATTTTTTTCATATTTTTTCAAGTTTATCCGTTCATAGTAGCAAACTTTACTTAAAAAATATGAATTAAGTGATTACATTCTAAAAGTGCATTATCTTGTGAAGAGATTGGCATTTCGTTTGATCAAATCGGACAAAAATTACCGGAGTTATTATATAAATAGTATAACAGTCGTGTTATATTTTTTATATATGTCATCTCATCAAATGAACTTTTAGTTCAAAAAATTTCAGAATTTTTGATGGATCTTGATTGTTTATCACAAAATATGTCAATTTCACGTTTGAGCGACCACCAGAAGTTGGCCAATGTTTGCGCAAAGAGAAATAATAATATTTGCAAAAAACACAAATATTAGCCGACTTCTGGAAGTCGTGCAAACGTGAAATTGACACATTTTGTAATAAACAATCAAGATCCATCAAAAATTCTGAAATTTTTTGAACTAAAAGTTCATTTGATGAGATGACATATATAATAAATATCACTCGACTGTTAGACTCTTTAAATAATAACTACGGTAATTTTTGTACGATTTGATCAAATGATGACTCAATCTCTTCACAAGAGAACAGACTTTAAGAATATTATCACTTATCGTATATTTTCTTATTAAAGTTTGCTACTAGGAATGGACAAATTTGAAAAAATATGAAAAAAATTCTAATTTTCAAAGTTTACCTCATCAAAACTCATAGCATATTAAGTCAAATAATAGATATATGTATACCGTTTTAAAGGTCCATCTCTCCCCTTTCCAACAAGATTTAAATTTTAGAAATCGGGTCAGAAATGTTTGGGTAATACAGAAATTTGCGCGGAAAGTCTAAAAAAACAGTTTTTGTCAAATAAAAAAAGTTTGGAGGGTTCGAGAAATATAAAAAAGGTATTTTTGAGTTCTCCTCAACTAACTGAACAAGATGGACTATGTAGTTACTCGGGTGTATTTTTACTGTCGCACCGTGTTATTGTTGGATTTGGAGCCAGAAAGGTATTTGATGGTTCTCCAAAGTTTCTTGGAGGATAGGGAGCAGTGTTCCAGGTGTTCTAGCCATTTGGTACGTCTGTGCTCGTTCACCATGTCATGTTTGTTGCTACCAATACTTTTGTTAGTTCATAAGACGATATTCTGTTTTCTTCTTCTTCAGAGTCTTCAGCATCAGAAATGTCAAGAACAGAAACTTTAACCTTTTCACTTTCATCCAACACTTAACTTTCAATTCCTTCTCAAATACCCTAAATAATGTATTTTTAATGTGTCCGGGTAGTCTAGTAGGTAGTGTGCTAGACTATTAGCGAGAGAGTCGTGGGTACGATTCTCACCAGAGGGTTTGGTGTTACTCAGCTCGTAATAATTAAATTTAATTTGTAATTGTAAGATTATTAAGAAAATAAATGCATTATGTACGATAAAAACTTCAGAAAATCTTTGAAAAGCTTAAAAATTTATATAAAGTTACAATTTACAGAAGTGATGATGTCTTACATATTTTTACTCAAAACAGTTTTGTTATCATACAATTCAAAATAAATAATCCAATCCAAATAAATAATTTTGATCAAATATTTCAATTATTTAACGTCACAATGTTGGCATGTAAATTACGAGAATTTTGCATAACGAAATAATATTTGAAAAAAAAAAAGTGTAAGTTAATATAAATATTAAAATAATTCGAAAATATAAAAAAAAATATTCAAATAATTAAAACGGAAATTTTATTTATTGAATGTTAGGCGTAATATTTATGAAGTTCAATTTTAAACTAGTTTGCATTGGTAATAGCTCATTTGCACACATATGTACATATACAACAGGTATCAATACAGTGTGCGATTTAGATGAATCCTAATACTACAGCGTAATACTGAAACAGCGTTAAGCGGGGTCTTACTGTATATAGAAATAAAATTCTCAATGTCAGTTATATTCGTCTGGTTAGTAAGACACGAAACAATTTTATATAATTGTAAATGTAGACTGTTTAAAAGCTCAAAGTTGCTCAGAGTGATATTCATATAGTGAGCTTTTAAACAGTCTATATGTACTTCATGGCAGGTTTAATTTGGATTTCGAGAGGCATTGGGTTAGCCCAAAGTTCTTAAACATTTCAACTTGAAAATTTGAGTAGAAATAGAAATTTGTTTCAAAGTCAGGATAATATCTTCTTTTATATATATATCACTAAGATATTAGATGACAAATATTACATAAAATTTTTACTTTTTTTTTTATAGGCTGCGCAAAAGTTTTATTCTTTACTGGTGTTAAAAAAATTTCGAGCACTTAACATATCTCAATCATCTCCATATTCTGATATAGCTGTGACACGTGGCGCTCTGTTTGAAAATCCAAAATTGTAAATGAATTGTTAAATTTCTAATTATTAGATAATAAATGTCTATTTTTATACAACTACTAAATAAATTTTCATTAAAGGTAAGTTAAAATGTATGTACATACACATATGTTCATGATAAAAAATATGGAGAAACTAAACTGTAATTAGATTTAAAAACCAAAAATTTTACTATAAGCTATTTTAATGTTAACAGTTGTGACTTTGTCGAAGTGGAAAGAATTTGGGATATTCCTGCACTGATCAGAGTTTGATCAATTACATTCAGAACTTTAATGGGCCTTGGAAGTTATCGAATAGAACCGTAGTAAAATAGATTTGGAAGACTTGTCCCTGATTCTTTCGAATGTTGACGGAGTGGTTGGTGAATACACCAGGTGCTTTATAAACTTATACGACAGCTCATGTCCGAAAGTCTACGCAGGAAAGAGCTTCCAACCTTCGGGATTTGCTCGGGATTTAGGAAGCTTTTTTTAAAAGGACCAGTTGACACGTTTAGATGACTATTTGAATAGGTATGGGTTCTGTTGTAATCTGTTCATCTTAAGCTGGACTTACCTATGTAGCTTGAACAAAATTTTTGTCCGTACAAAATTTTTTTATATGTAGTTTGATATCTCGCTTCTTCTTCAATAGATCCATACAAATTTGATTTGACTTGCCCATTTAAATCGCGTAAAGTTTGAATTTGCTTTAAGAATGTCGTATTTTTCGAAATGAGTGAATCCAGCTTTAGGGTTATTGTGTCTTGGATAGTACCTCGAGAACGGATAAATCGCCAACAAAGAGCAGGTCTAGAGCAGCGGTGGGCAAATAGAGAACATTAAGTAAAAAAGCGTAAATAATTTGTTTTACACTTTGAGAAATTGATGTATTTATTATTCTCTATAGTTTTGGTCACATGGTTATATTACAAATACAAATAAATAAGGCACTTAAAAATGTGTATTTAGTTCTTGGTGTTTTTAAAATATGTTAATTTATCAATATCAACTTCATTTGAATAACATTTGATTTGTAGCAATGTTTATGTGGTTATCAGATAGTTTATTTCTGGATTTGTTTAAAACATTGATGAAAATGCTGTTTGTAGTGCCAAACATTGAAAAGTTTTAATATTAAATCTCTAACTGAGGGTTATTTTTGGGGGTAAATATTTTTCTAAAAGTTAATACACATTTCCATCGGAATAAATAAGTCTTGTCGCATTAACACCAATTCCTTTTCAATAGCTTTAGGTAAATTTTCTATTGAACACGTAAGAGGATTGTTATACATATATGGGCAATTTCGTGTCAAGTGACCCAATTTTTAAAATCGATGTCTTCCGATTTGGATGAAATTTGCACCAAGGTTACTACTATTGTATAGTATGCCAGTAGCTCTATCAGTCAAAAACTGCCGGAGTTAGAGGGGGTCAAAATTTGACATTTTGTGCGTAACTTTTCACCTATTGGTCCTAGCAACAGGCCATAGGTCCTGTTGTATAGAACATCAAGTAAACAAATAATTAAAATCGATAGCGCAACTTCAAATACCGTCAATTTGTTTCTGTTTTATTGTTTGAAGTGCTGTGATGAAGGATATTTTTGTGTTATATTTTAAGGAATTTTAAAGCTGGAGGTCCATACCACGCGTTCTACGCGTGTTCGCATTCTACGCGGCTGTCAAAAAAGTAGAATTAATGTAATTATTTGGAACAAGTTACACGCACAAAAGCGTAGGATGCCTTGACGCATAGAACGCAAAAAGTAGATCTACTTTCTACTTTTGTAAGCATCACAAGCGGCACGCATACAAAACAGCTGATTTTGGCAAGTTGTTTTGTTTTAATTTGTTGAAACATTGGCGCGTAAAAAGCGTTGCATGTCACTTGAAGCGTAGAATGCGAAAAAGGTATGAAATGCACGCAACGCTTTGACGCGAAAACACGTGGTGTGGACCTTCAGCTTAAAGAATATCTTAGTAGGCAATTTTTTGGTATTACAGCAGCTCTAGTAAAAATAAACACGAAGAGCAAATGTAAATTCACGAAAAAATTCGTCCCCCAGAAGAATCCGAACAGTAATTATCATCAGGAAGTATAAAGTAGAGAATTTTGTGCTATCTTTGTAACGTGGAATTGAGCTGAGGCTCTCTAAAGGGCTATGTAGGTTAGGTTAGGTTAGAGGACGTGTACTTGTCCGTTAAGACAAGTACAATACCCGGAGGTCGAAATTGACCCATTGTACAACGTCCTTGGAGAGAGAAGGAAATAGAGGGAATAGGATGAAAGGAGGGCATAAGGGTAAGGGGAGGATGGGAATCACACAGAAAGAAACATACAAACAAGGGTTGAGCGCGCGACTACACTTATGAAGCCCTAGCACCTCTCAACCAGCTCAAACTGCTAATGAATCTGTGGGGAGCCTTGATGTCGGCTCTCGACACAGAACTCAAGCTCTCAAAGAAGGTTTTGCCAAGGGTCCTCAACCTCAACCTACCAAGGGCTGGGCAGTTACAGAGGAGGTGTTCGATAGTCTCTAACTCCTCCTCATCGCAACATACCCTGCAATAGTCCGGCTGGGATCTGTTCCAGATCCCCGTCAGCGACCTAATCTCGCAGTGCCCTGTGATAAAACCGACAACCAACCTTACGCTGGCCTGAACCAAGCCCAGCAGCCAATCTGTTCTCTTACTATCCACAGCAGGCCATAGACGTCTAGAGACAGAACAACCTGATCCGTTCCTCCAACGCCTCTGCTCTTCCTCCCTGACCCATCCATCGATGAGGCCATAGAGGTGGCAGACTGGGGGTTCAGGACCAACTATTAAATCGCCCCCCGAAAGGGAACCTAACCTAGCGAGGGCATCTGCCGTCTCATTGCCCAGTATTCCGCTATGACCCGGAACCCAGCATAGACGGATGAAAAGACCTCAACTACTCTTTGCACTCGCGAACCAGTCGTGATTTGCACCAGACCGACGCAATGGCCTTAAGGGCAGCCTGACTGTCAACGAAGATCATGTAAGATTCCGAATCCGAAGATGGGCCACCAGCTATGGCCTCAATAGCCTTCAGTATTGCGAAAATCTGCGCCTGAAAAACGCTGCAGTCATCATTCAACCTGAAGTGGAGTTCAAGACCGAGTTCCCTACAGAAAACCCCAGCACCTGTACATCCACCTAACTTAGACCCATCTGTGAAAATGGGTATACCACTCTGCCCCCGGAGTACCCCACCATTCCATTGTGCCCTATCCGGTATAAGTGTCCTTAAACCAGGTAGGAATATAGCCTCGGGCACAATGTAATCAGTGGCTTTTTCCGAAAGTCCATACCTTCCGTCAGGAAAGACGATACTCAGAACTCTAGAGTGACCTATCGAGCGCTGCTTCCAGCAACCCGATTCCCTCAGGCGTATGGCACTACGCGCTGCACACCTCTTGACATATAAGTCAAGCGGAGTCAGACAGAGCATAGTATCAAGAGCAGCCTGAGGGCAACTCTTCCTCACTCCAGTGATACTCAAAGAGGCAATCCGCTGAACCACCACCAGACAACACAACCATAAGTAATAACCGGTCTAACAATCGCCAGATATATCCAGCGAATGGCCCTAGGCGGAAGACCCCAGTTCTTACCTATGGAGTTCCTACACTGGTAGAAAGCATTCAGTCCCTTCTTCATTCTTTCCTCGGTGTTTCGTTTCCAGTTCAGCTTACTGTCCAGGACAACACCCAAGTACTTGACCTCAGAAGACAACGGCAGCTCCCTACCAGCTAATCTTGGCAGCCTGAAGGTTTCAATTTTGTACCTACGCGAGAACAGAACGAGATCCGTCTTATTTGGATTTATCCCCAGGCCACAGTTCGTTGCCCAAGAGGATAAAATTCCAAGAGCAGACTCCATCAGTTCCCCCAGCGTCGGCAAAAATTTTCCACCCACAAGAATAGCCACATCGTCGGCATATGCCACAACCCTAAAGTCCCTACTTTCCAGGAGCCTCAGACCAACATTTGCGACCAAGAGCCACAATAGAGGGGATAGGACACCCCCCTGTGGTGTACCCCTGGTCGCACGCTTGACGATAGAACATCCACCCAGATTCGATCGGATTAGTCTGTTACCCAACATGTGGGCGATAAACCGCACCAGAAAATCTGGGGCATGTATATCCCTTAGTGAATTCTCAATAGAAGAAGTGGTAACATTATTGAAGGCCCCCTCTATATCAAGGAAAGCTGACAGTGTGTACTCACCCCTAGCCAAATTCGCCTCAACAAAACCTGTCACATCATGAAGAGCACTCTCAACTGACTTACCCTTAATGTAAGCATGTTGCGACCTACTCAACAAAGACCGGTCCATGTTTGACCTCAAACATAGATCGATAAGTCTCTCCAAAGATTTCAAGAGAAAGGATGAGAGTGATATCGGTCTATAATCCTTAGGGCCGATGTGACTGGGTTTACCAGCTTTTGGTATAAAAACCACGAGCACATCTTTCCAACCATCAGGTATATCACACCACCGGAGACAGTCCCTATACACGTCCACCAGATATTCGTGTAATATATCACCAGCATGCTGAAGCAAAGCCGGAAAGATACCATCCGGACCAGGCGATTTAAACGGCTCAAAGCTATTAATAGCCCATTTGATCTTATCCCTGGTAATGATATCCTCCAAAACGCCAACATCACAGAAGGGATCAGCTACACCCAATGGATAGCTTATAGGATCCTCACAATCGGCAAAATGAGTGCTCAACAGAACCTCTAGGGTTTCTTTTCTCGAGGATGTCCATGTGCCATCGTTCTTTTGGACGAAGCCAAGGACTTTGAGGTCCTTCGACAGCGTCCTACGGAAACGAGCCACATCAGCAACATCCTCGATACTCGTGCAGAAACTCATCCAGGTGATTCTCTTTTCCCCCACCTGGGTAACAATCTTGTCGCCATGTGGGGGCTTAAGTGTACTTCGATTCATTCTGTGACCCAGCGTGAGTTGGAGTGCATGACTAAAGGTTACCCTAATATCGTGGGAAGACTCTGTTTCGGATCGACGTCATGCTTGATCTTTTCGAACCGTCGGATCACGTATAGTTTTTTTTTAAACCCCTAATCCGGAGTGTAAAGCGACCCGTGCTTATCGGATGGTTTGCAGTCGGGGGTCTAATCCGACTGTATTATAACGGAGCCTCACTGATACCTGGGCGCCTCAGTGAGTATTAGGTTTCTACCAAGTCCTTGTCATGCTAACGGGGGCTATGGCATGATCGACCTCCTTTAACCCTCACTCTTGGGACCTACATATATATGGACGATAATTATTACAATTTTGGTATTTTTGACTTTGGACTAGACGTGACCCAGCTCATTGCGCAAATCCAGGCGAGTATCGTTGACAACAACAACGAAATCGTCAGAAATTTCGCCCCGACTGGTATGAGGATTATGAGTGTAGAGGAGATCTTTAGTGAGACGACTGCTTTGGCAAACCTCACTTCGACGGAAGATATGTGCGTGGAGTCAGACCCTGTCTCCCCACTATCAGATGAAGACGGTGACAATACGGTCATCGAAAGACTCCCCTTAACTCCTATCCAAATTGCCACTGGGAGCAATGAGGTGGGGACTTTCCCTTTAAGGAACCCACTTGTCAGACAGGATGCTTCGGACCCACTAGTACAATCATCTATAGATTCGGACTGCATGGGAAAAAGTACCTCGTCTGACAAGGGGGGAAAAGCTGGGCGGAAACGTTCCGCTATGTATAATGAGAGGAAGTCATACCGCAGGGCTTGCACGGTCTTGAAGAAATTTGCAAGCTGTGATGTGGACTCCCTCTCTGTTAAGGAGCAGAAGATGCTGGCTCGACACAGAGGCACTGTTTCGCGGTATGAGTCCAAATACCCGGGCAGTGGCCTCTCACGAGGCGCTGACTCTGGTAAGAAGGATGGTCCCTTGAGTGCCGATGGGAACGTGGAGCAAATTGCTTCTACCTCTCAAGCCGCAAGCAAGGGGCATGAAGGTTCTACACCCTTACTCCCAACTGGAGCAAAGAAAACCACCCAGGTTTTCAAACCTTCGGTGAAGAGAAAGGATGATGGTGTTCCTTCCACAATGGATGAAGGAAAGGAGGTAGAAACTACCGCTAATCCTTTATCACAGAAGAAGGATGTAAGGTTGGAGGCGAAGGAGGTGGGGGGGCATACTTCGGTGGATATGTCTTCTTTGCAGGGAAATCGCATGAAGAGAATTAGATCCGACGATGAGCCTTCCCCCGGCTCCAAGCGTCCTAAGAAACAAGGTAGCCTCGGAACTAATCCTTCCCTTCAGCTAGCATTCATCGACAGGTCGGATTTAGATGGAAAAATGTCTCCTGAAAGGTGGAATCTAGTTGAAGAAAGGCTCATTGAATTTATGATGGAAAAGAGTTGTGATGGCAGTAATGCTCGCATATCTTCCATCGGTTGGTCCAAGGGCATCAAGGTAGTGAACTGTGAAAACGAGGGAACTGTAAAGTTTCTTGTGGAATCAGTGAAGCGCCTTGGTGAACTCTGGCTCGGTGCTCGCTTGGAGGTGGTCCCTCAATCCGACCTCCCTCTACGTCCAATAGCGACGGTATGTGTCCCGCCTACTTTTAGGCAGATGAATAACGTACCCAAACTTATTGGAAAGCAGAATGACGGATTGAACACCAGCTCGTGGGTAGTTGTCAACTCCCTGACTGGTAACGGTAAGAAAGGCTGCGATGTTAGGATCGCTATTGGTCAGGATTCTCTTCAGTGGCTAAGGGCAAGGGGTGGTGTAGTGTTATGTGGGTTAGCACGCCTAAAATTCCGGCATCCGGACATAAGCGGTGTCAGGTAACCCAGAGGAGGCTAAAAGTGGTGCAGATTAATCTGCATCACTGCGAAGCCGCCTCACACTACCTGCTAACCACCCTGCGCCGCCTTGAAGTTGACATCGCTCTTATCCAGGAACCCTGGATCCTTAGGGATAAGATTCTGGGTCTGAGCGATCCTGATTATAAGTTACTTGTTCCTGGAACAAGTGAGAAGGTAAGGACCTGTATCTTAGCTAGAAGTGGTTTGGACTTGTTAATCACTCCTTCCTTTTGTACAGGTGACGTAACAACTGTGGCCTACAGAGATGACCGTGGTACCGATTTGATGCTGTCATCTGTGTACATGCCGTATGAGGCTGCATCCCCTCCGGGTGACTTAATTGAACTACTGGTGGAGCATGCTAAGAGGAAAAGATGTCGTCTTGTCTTGGGTTGTGATGCCAATGCTCATCACACTCAATGGGGCAGTGCTGACATAAATACTAGGGGTGAGTCGATTTTGAATTTTATTATTCTTAATAGGCTCAACATTTGTAACGTCGGTAATACGCCAACGTTTAGAAACCGTGTTAGGGAGGCGGTAATTGACATTACGCTCTCTAACATGGAAAGGTCTATGATTAGAGACTGGAGGGTTTCAGAGGAGTGTTCCTTCTCTGATCACCAACTGATATCCTTCAGTATAAATCTATCTGGGGGCCTTAACAAGCCTTTTAGAAATCCAAGAAGAACCGACTGGATCAGATATGAGAGTGCTGTGGAGGGGGAACTTAGAGCCCTTCGGGGACGCTCCACTCCTGGCATCAAAGATCGAGTTGGATCTTTGACGGATATTTTGTTGTCTTGTTATAGAGCTGCTTGTCCTCTCACTTACCCGGGTAAGAGGAGCCAGCCTGCCTGGTGAAATGCGGAACTCCAGAGACTCCGCTGTTGTACTAGGAGACTCTTTAATAAGGCTAAGAGGTCGGGCAAGGATGTTGACTGGTCTGCTTATAGATCCAGTTTTAATTATTACAAAGGGGCAATAAAGGGCTCAAAGGGCTATGTAACTTGGATAGAAAGTAACCTGGAAGGAGACTACTTTTGAATTAACGAATAAGGAATTTATTGCATACGATGGAGTCTAATTCAAAAATGTAAGCTGACACTGCACAGTGTTTTCTTTGAGTTTCGATTTGAGTAAATATTTTTATACAATATGAAAAAGCACTTGTTATAAAATAAGAAAATGCAAAAACTTAGCCTAATTTGTCAACAATAACATAATAGCGGCACTTTAAACTTGTATATTTTTGAGTGAATTAAAAACAACAAAAACACTTACATGAAATTGCTCATTCTTAAAAGCTTGTAACTTTTTATTGGAATGGAATTTTTTAACTATTTTTTGTTTGTTTTGAAGCTCAACTTATTCACTGTTAATATCAGGAGAATTTACTTTTAGAACCTGGATAATTCTTTTCGTTCTATTTCATTTAAACAATTACTCTTTTTGTTAAGCTAATTTTTACTCTGTTAAAAAAAAAAAAAATTCTATAATCGATAAATTCTTTTCTTCGTAACGGTTCAACATCAAATTAGTTTTATACGAACGTCTGAAGTACCTACTTTAAGGCACGTATAAAATTATCTGCCGAGATTTGCCATATAACAAAAAAAAAAAAAATTAATAAACAGACTTTTAATAACATCTGATGCATATATAAACAGTTTGCGAAGACCTCCTGTATATAAAAAAGCAGCATTGACCTCTGAAGTACTACATTTATTGAAATTTCCAGAAATACCAGAAGAAAACCATGAATTTTAACATTTTATTCTTATTTTAATTTATATGTATGTACATATGAAATATATTCTTATTTAAAATTAATAAGAATAAAAACCTTAGATAAGGTTCAGCGGATTGCCTCCTTGAGTATTACTAGAGAGAGGAAGAGTTGTCCTCAGGTTGCTCTTGACACTATGCTCTGCCTGACTCCGCTTGATTTGTATGTCAAGCGGTGTGCGGCGCTAAGTGCCATACGTCTGAGGGAATCGGGCTGCTGGAAACAGCGCTCGATAGGTCACTCCAGAGTTCTGAACGTCGTCTTTCCTGATGGGAGGTATGGACTTTCCTAAAAAGCCACCGATTATATTGTGCCTGAGGCTATGTTCCTGCCTGATTTAAGAATTCTTATACCGGAAAGGGCACAATCGAATGGTGGGGTACTTCAGGGACGGAGAGGTATATCCATCTTCACAGATGGGTCTAAGTTAGGTAGAGCTGGGGTTTTCTGTAGGGAACTCGGTCTTGAATTTCACTTCAGGTTGAATGATGACTGCAGCGTGTTTTAGGCGGAGATTTTCGCAATCTTGAAGGCTATTGAGGCCATAGCTGGTGGCCCCGCTTCAGATTCGGAATCTTACGTGATCTTCGCTGACAGTCAGGGTGCCCTGAGGGCCATTACGTCAGTCTGGTACAAATCACGGCTCGTTCGCGAGTGTAAGGAGTCGTGGAGGACCTTTGGACCATCACAGCGTAATACAATGCAATGAGACGGCGGATGCTCTCGCTAGGTTAGGTTCGTCTTCTGAGGGCGATTTAATAGTTGGTCCTGACCCCAATCTGCCACCTCTACGGCCTCATCAATGGATGGCTCAAGGGGGAAGGGCAGAGGCGTTGGGGGAACGGATCGGGTTGTCATGTTCCTAGATGTATATGGCCTGCTATAGACGGTGCAAGAACAGGTTGGCTGCTGGGCTTGGATAAGGCTAGTTATAGGTTTTATCACAGGGCACTGCGAGATTAGGCCGCTGACGAGGATCTGGAGCAGATCCCAGCCAGACTATTGCAGGGTATGTTGCGATGAGGGGGAGTTGGAGACTGTCGAGCACCTCCTCTATAACTGCCCAGCCCTTGGTAAGTTGATATTGAGGATCCTTGGCAGGGGCTTCTTTGAGGGTTTGAATTCAGTGTCGAGAGCCGACATCAAGGCTCTCCACAGATTCATTCACACAACTAGCAACGAATAATATCCATCTCTAACCCATTCCATCTTCACCGAATGACACTGGCATAAAACCTTATTCACAAAACCAAAACTATCTTATATCTTATACAGGGAGAAGCTTCCGGAGACAACAGATTCATTAGTAGCTTGAGCTGGTTGAGAAGTGCTAGGGCTTCATCAGTGTAGTCGCGTTCTCCCTTTTTGTTTTGTTTGGTCTGTGTAATTCCTCCGCTTCCCATTCTCCCTTTCCTACTTCCTCTCCTTTTTCCTATCCCTTCTATTATCCTTCTTTTTTAAGGACGTTCTACAATGGTTCAATTCGACCTCCTGGTACTGTACTTGTCTCAGTTGACAAGTACACGTCCTCTTACCTAACCTAACCTACCAAAATTCATAAGTATAGCATAATTTTTTCCCAAGATATTTAATTCTGTCTCCCTAGAATGGCTAAATCTTACAATGTGCTTTGTGGCGGAAATCAATGTTATGGATGCCAATAAGCTCCTTCATCAAGTTCTAGGAAGTGATTATGATGGGAGATACTGTGGTTGCAGGCCGCGGGAAATCGTGATAGGAACAGAATGGCTCTACGCTGGGTTCCGGGGTATTGTGAAGAGTAATGAAGCTGCAATGAGCTGTCAAGAGAAGGAGGTGATCGATCAGATTATAAGACGGAAAGTATCCTATTTTCGGTGGAACAGGCAAGAGTGTACTATCTCTAAGAGTTTGTGACACATGCTGAACCGTTCCAGAACGCAATATGTCCTGATGCGTGGGAGGAAATCTATTAAGATCTTTATATGTTTTTGATGAGGCAATGCACTTTGAGGGCATAGACTAAGTGCCAGCAGCAACTCTTCTTTCTGTAAGATTTTTAATTACGTGGGGGAGCCGGAGTTGAGCATATCTTGTGTTTTTGCCTTGACATGCACAGGAATAGACTCAAGAGTCTTTGCCAGCGATTTCTTCAATGGCTCTGGTGAGTAAGTCTCTGCTTGTATTTGTGATATTGACTGGTTAGTGAGGTGACTCTATTTCCCTTTCTGTCTGCCTTTCTTTTTCTTTCCTCTCTTCATACATACATACATAATCGGTCATTACAACCCTTCAGTTAGGATTTCGTCCTAGCTTCTCACACCACTTATGTTGTGTGCGTTAATTTTATACATGAGTGGCTTAAAGTCGACTCCGAACGACAGATTTTTGAGAAGCTCTCATGGCAATTTTTATTTACTCTCAGAGTTTTTGCCCGAAAACTGCTGAGAGGCAGTCGCCGAAGAAATCTTTTTTTTTCATATTTCGTTTTGATGCCTGACCTGGGATACTAGCTTTACGTCTAATAAGCTAACACACTGTACCTACTAGACTACGGCGACCAACTTTCCTCTCTTCGTTAAGTGCCGGAGTGAAATGTTCAAGTCCAATCTCTCAGAGTAGACTCCGCTGCCCACCCCGCAATCGAATTTGGAGCCGTCGGTGTATACATCCATGAGTTCCGGGGGGACGGTCATATCATGGGTCCAATCGCTTCTGCTCGGGATCAGGAAGTTGAAACCCCTATCAAAACAGTATTCCACAGGGAGATAATCGATATCCGGTGGGGCCACCGGGTCAATCTCTAAAATAGAGGAGTGACCAGCGGGTACGACGCGCCAACGAGACAGGGCATTAAGTCTTGTCGCAGTGAACTTAGCCACCTGCTTAGCGAGGAGCTCAGTAGGAAGCCAGTTAAGCATAGCGAACAGGCCCTTTGTGGGGGTGGTGCGTAGAGCACCAGTGATGCGAATAGCCGCGGACCTTCTGACTCCGTCCAGGAGTCTGACGTTGTGCCGCTTGTCCAGAGCAGTCCACCAGAAGGCAACACCGTATAGGAGGTTGGGTTCGATGACTGCAGAATAGATCCAGCTCATGACCCTTGGTCCGAGACCCCATCTGGATCCGACTGCGCTGCCGCAACAATAGGCAGCACAGGCCGCTTTTCGAGCCCTGGCAGCCAGATTTGCCCTCCAGCTGAGTTTGGGATCGAGGATCAGGCCCAGATATTTAACCTCGGGACTCAGCGTGAGCCTGGTCCCGTTTATACTAGGGAGGGTAAAGGCCGGGACCTTGTATCTCCTAGTAAAAAGAATTGTATCTGTCTTGGAGGGATTAACGGATAATCCAAAAACTCCGCACCAGTCCAGTATAATTGAAAGCACCAAGTTTAGTTTATCAGACAGAGTCTGCGGACATATTCCGGATGCTGTTATGGCAATATCGTCAGCGTAGGCTATGGCGTTATTACCAGAGGATTCAAGTCTTCTCAAGAGTGAGTTGACTGCGAGATTCCAGAGGAGTGGAGATAGAACACCGCCTTGTGGTGTTCCTCTGCAGACAATTCTCTGACACTGTGAGGCCCCCACTGTGGAGGTTATTATTCTTGATTTGAGGAGGAGCTCAGTAAACCTGACCAGATTCTGATCCATGTTGAGAGAATTAAGAGCCCTAACTATAGCGTCTGGGTTGACGTTATTGAATGCACCCTCAATGTCCAGGAAAATGGCCAGAGTGTATTCTTTAAGGTGCAAGGACTTTTCCACCCGAGAGATAAGGGAGTGCAGTGCAGTCTCCAGTGATTTACCCCTCGTGTAGGCATGTTGGGATGGGGATATAAGTCGTGGATCAATAGAGGCCCTAATGTGAACATCAAGGACTCTTTCCAGTATCTTCAGAAGGAAGGAACAAAGGCTGATTGGTCTATAGTCACCCGCCTTAGTGTGGGATGGTTTCCCAGCTTTGGGAATAAAGACAACCCTAGATATTCTCCAGCTCCACGGGATAGAAAGGAGCCTAAGACTAGCGTCATAGATGGCAAGCAGCCAGGGGAGAACAATTTCCTCTCCATGCTGAATGTCACCTGGAATAATACCATCCGGTCCTGGGGACTTGAATGGTTTAAAGGATCTAATGGCCCACTGCACTTGGCCTGGGTTAAGAGTCGGGGGAGAATAGTCCCTAGACGGCGGTGCCGTCGCCTGATAGAGAGCCTGACCTCCAAGGGTGACACTCCCCGGAAAATGCGTGTCAAGGAGAAGTTCAAGCGTCTCAGAACTAGACTCGGTCCAGCTGCCGTCAGGCCGTTGGATGCATTCTAGAGACCTATGTGTGGAACTCAGAATTTTGCGCAGACGGCTCGTCTCGGCAGAGGTTTCTACACTCGCGCAGTAGTTCCTCCACGAAGCCCTCTTCGCCCGCCTTACAGCGTATTTAAGTTCCCTTTTTTGGCTTTGTAAAGTGCCCATTCACCGGTGGCCTTTGCTCTATTGAAGAGTTTGCCACTAGATCGACGGAGATCATCGATCTCCTGGTTCCACCAGGGCTATTTGGGCTTACCTCTGTGAACAGAGGTATTGATGGAAGATACGGCCGCCGACTTAAGTGCTGCGGTCAGTGTGTCCGTAGCCCTATCCATATCAAAACGGGTGGCAATGACCGGAGGGGTTGCAGGAAGGCAGTCATGCAACCTCTCCTTAAAAGTGGTCCAGTTGGTCTTTTTTCTATTGACCAAAAGGGTCTCTCTATGTGAAGACCCTACCATGTCAATGTTGAATGTGATGTATCTGTGGCCCAAAAAGAGCATTCCCCAGATACATACCAGTCCCTAAAGTAATCAGAGAAATCAGCGCTAAACAAGGTGATGTCCAATACCTCTTTCCTATTCGATGTAAGGAAGGTTGGTTCATTACCCCGATTGGCTATAACTAACTTATTACTAATAATAAAGTCAAGTAGGCACTCACCAAGATCATTGATATCAGTGCTTCCCCATATTGTATGGTGAGAGTTGGCGTCTGTTCCGATGATTACCGGAATCCCACGTAGTTGCGCATCTGCTACCAGTCGGCCTGGGGAGGGGAGAGCCCATAGTCATGCGCAAGATATGTTGACGAGATCCATATGGCCCTCAAGTTTGACTCGATGACCATTGTGACGGTATCCCTGTCACTGTACCTAGGAAGAAGAAAAGCGTTAATGTCAGTTTTTACCATTATACAAGCCCTAGGCCTACCTGCATATTGGACGTACACGGTACGATAGCCGCTAGCATTGAGTCCACAAACCCTGCCGTCTACGACCCAGGGTTCCTGGACGTACGAGCTCTACGTCTTTCACTGCTAGGCGGAGAAGTAGAGCGGCGGAAGCAGTTTTTGAATGTTGCAGATTAATCTGTGTGACTCTCAGCAGCGACTCGAGAATCCACCATTGTCACATCGGCCTCCTCTTCATCTGATAATGGAGAGGTTGCACCCGCGTCAATCGCAATACCGTCAAAAAATTCTCCAACCAGTTCCGAGTTGGACATTTTTCCAGTCGAGGAGCTTCGCGTCGAGGAGTGACTGCATACACTCCTGCATTCGACATCCTCGATCATTGTCTCTGAGCCATGGGGCTTCGAAGTAGGGTCAGACGGAGTAGGATCCGATTGGACGGGGTCCAATGGGATAGGGTCTGACGAGGTCTGCAAGACTGCACGAGAGTCCGATTTGTAGACCCTGAGCTCAATTGAGCCGAAGCCATAGTTTATCACGCCCTTGCGGGCGTTGATAAGCGGGAGAGATTCGTCATTTAGAATGATTACCGCTTCGCGGTAGTCGCCCCATTGGTCAGCAACTTTGGCCACCCTCCAATTATCTACTGGAGGTTGGTTGGTGCGCTTGGATGGCTGGAGTTGAGCGTTAAACTCGGCTGATCGTTGCCTCTTATGCGCCGTCTCTAACGTGACCGGAGAGGCGGGAGGTCGATCATATTGGTGGGCTTTAGCCCATGCCAAGCGACCCTTGTCGTCTTCCGATAGAAGAGCTGGGTCGACAGAGCCTAATCGTGCAATTATGCGCATAGCCGATCTGCGGGTTCTATACGCCCTGATGCTTGCGCTCTTGACACCAGAAGGTGGATTGGTGTCGAGGGGTTGCACGCCAGACTTGTGTACCAATGTCTTAGCAGCATCCGAAGGGTGCACAGGCGCATTCACTTCGGGTTTCGAGGTGGAAGGCGCTACGGCGACCAAGGTGGAGGATGTGGCGGCACTCGAGACCAGCTTTGCTACTGGTTCCTTGTGTGCCAGCCGGGGTGTAGCCAGAGTCGTAGGGACTTTGACAGCTCCGGCGGGTACAACTGCTTTTTTAGCAGGAGCCTGCCTGGGCAGTGTTGAGCGTCCAGCAAGAGCGGATGCTCTGGGTTTCTGTCCGATCGTCTGTTTGTTGTCGTTTGTTGTTGTTGTTGTTGCTGTTCATGTTAAAAGGGTCCCCACTCAAAGCCGCTATCCCTGTCCGCAATGTGTAGTTACCCATAAACGGTCCCGTGGTTATCTTTGCATGCAGGGAGGCCACGCGAGGGCTGGTGCCAACCCTCTGGGGACAGGTGCTCAGAGACAGACCGGGTACTAATCGGGAGTCTTCTCAACTGAACCTACACCACCAACTTAACGGCGACGGGCAAGGAACGTACTTTAAGGCCTGCCAGGGTTTTAACGGGACGGGGGCGGTTGCAGCCCTAGCCTGGAGCCGTTCACACTGCGGGTTTCACCCCGGTGCTACCGTGCATACACAACTAGGTCCAGAAAGCTACAACTACCAGCTCGGAGCAGTCAGTTCAAAAATGTGAGGGTAAGATGGTCCGTGGAAAACAGAAAAATGGGTCCGTGCCAAAAGGGGTATAAAATATACGTGGTTCGACAATTCGAAAAGATCAAGAGCATGACATCAGTCCGAAGTAGAGTCTTCCCACGATATTTGGGTAACCTTTAGTCATGCACTCCAATCCACTCCGGGTGCCAGAGGGAATCGAAGTACATTTAAGCCCCCACATCGCGGCAAGATCGTTACCCAGATGGGGGTAACACTGATATTACCTATTCTGCCATATAATTTTATCTCCTGGTTGGTATCTCTTAACTATCCCGAGAGTCTTATGAAGGTACGAGTTAATCTCAAATCGCCTTTGGCAAGACATGTTTCGTCACTAAATTCTTAGTGCATAAGAATTCTACTTCACAGGCTTCCAAGGCCCAGGCAATGACAAAGAAGATGTCCTGCGGTCCCTTCTTTTTCCTCGTCCTTGCAATTTGTCCTGAAATCATTGTGAGGTATTCCCCGTCTCCTGCCGTAAACACTCAGGGTTCCTTAGATGGAACCTGGATAGGTTAAATGCAAATCCTGTTTGTAGATATCCATGTTGGGCCAGATCTGTCTGGTGTTTATACAAGTGCGGTTATTATTTCATCTTACCACTGCCAATTAATGGAGTTTTTGTGAGATTATTTGTTTGCCTCTCTGTAGAAGAGGGCCTATCTCATGTAGGAACTGATTTGCATTTTCCGTTATGTAAGCTTTACCAAGTGCATCGACACTGTTGTTACCTTCAATGTCCTTGTGTCAAATGAGGGCAACCGTCGAATGTCTATCTATTCTCCACAGGCATTCTTGTACAATCTTAGAAGTGGTGTACACACTCCCTATGAACCTAATGCCGATAAATATGCATATTTCACTATATTCAATACCCTGATATCGAATTCGCATAGAGACAATATTAATAGCCAGTTTCAGACAGTAATGTACTACAATATTCTCGTAGTGCAAGGGAAGGTGTAATGTTCAGTTGTTCTGAAAAGATTCCACATCCGACCATATTGTGAAACCTGGATCCATCTGAGAAACCTGAATGACGTATTCTGGGAGGTGTAAACTATTATCATAAAAGGATCTATCCAGTATCTGAGTCGCACACTTGTTTCGCCAACATGTTTGGTGGTAGACAGATAAGGATAAACAATGCCCTGGGTGATATAATTCTAAGAGTCCATGTTATTATCGCTACCACAATCATAACCCGCCCAAATTACGTTTGATGATGCCTTTTCTTTAAAGCCAAACACCAAGCCGCAGCTCCGTTGAAAAGCCAGTACACATTTCTAGGGGTTAATACCCCAGTTCAGGCGCCAGTTCAGGTCCTGCAACAGTAAAGAGCAGTAGCTGCCTTAGTGGTTATGCTTGTGTATTCAAGTTCCAGTTTAGTTTGCTGTTTAATATTGTTCCAGGATTCTTGGCGCTATTGGTTAGGGTGAGAGCTATACCGTTGGTACTAGGAATAGGAAATCTGTCTTAGTTGGGTTTATGTCAATCCACATTCGTTGCACTATTTCTACAGTAATCTCACTGCAGCTTTTAATAATTTGGGAGAAGGGTCGAATTGCAACTCAAGATTTATAAACAGGAGCATTTGTATTCTGATTCGCGGGGTTTAAATAAAAGTTTGAAGAGACGAATTATCAAGCAGTGTGAAAAAGGCAGCCGAATGTGTCGAAATGTGTTTGACGTTGCTCATTTAAACGCTTTGGAGCTCATGAGAATTCAGAATGAAACCTGGATATACATATGTATGGCGTCGACCATAAAAACTTTCCAAGTTTTCCATAGTATGTGAAAGAAATCGTTACTCCAAAACTTGCATGTGCTTTGGATGCGTGAAGGATAAGTAGCAGAAATGCTATACGTATTATCATTGCAGTCGTTGAGGCATTAGAGCTTGACGCTCAGAATTATATAATGGATGAAATTTCTGTTCGAACAGCCCGAGAAAGAAAGGGACAGAACAGTTGAAAAAAAGTGATACATTAGTACTTTTAACGTCATATGGGACGACAAACTATTATCAGCTTTAACAGGAAGCGAAAAAGTGGATAGGTTAATAATTTTTATATCTGCGGGCACACTGAGCAATGCTCCAAGTTGCTACTTTGGAAAGTGGAACCTTCAAGTCGACATAAATGCTTTGGTTTTTGTTACAAAGCAGTAAACACTAGTGGTATAAATGGAAAGTGTGGTATCATGGCCTTATGGCTACCATGTAGACACCATATACGCGAAATAATTTTAAGAAACTGTAGCACAATCCTACGGTCGTTTATGCCAACACAATGTACTGCATAATTAATGATCATTACTAACACAACATTTATAAACAAATAAATATCAAATAGCATAAGCGATGTGCCCTTGACTTAATTCTAGTCATTGACTGTCGCTACTTTAACACGTGCTCAATTCATAATATGCATGTTGTTGTTGTTGATGTATTCTCCACTGGCTAGCGTGGGAATAATACATCGGGTGCATTGTTGGTACTGAGCGGAAGGCTTGGATCGTGTTGCATCAAGTTGTCCGTCGACATACAGATATACTATATGTTGTTATAGACTAGTATGTAAGTAATTTAACAAACAAACTTATGTAATAATTTGTATAGAACTAAGGGACTGATTTGAAATTACCAAATCAGTCAAAAATTGTATAAAAGGGGAAAACAAACAAAACAATTTTAATTAAATAAAAACAATATAGTCGTGCGTTTTATCCACACCAAAATAAAAGCAATTAATATTTTATTATTTACATGGCGATCCTGCCATATTCTTTAGAGTGCTAAAACTTTAAAAAGCACCTAAAGAACTCAATAGTGCTAACAAGGACTAAAAATCCAGCACTTTAACTGGTGTGCCCAAAATCTGCACCCAGCATAAAAATTAAAAAAAAAAATTCCTGGTGGATAAGCCAAACAGATCCACCAGTTGCGAGAAGGAGGAAGCTGTCTGGCCGATAGACAGCGGGTCGCCATAAAAGACCACAACATCATTAAGAAGGACGACTACCAAAAGCCTACAACCCTCTTCTCCATGGCTGAAGGACCAAAAGCCATAACCATAGAAGAATACCGCAGAAGAACAGGGCAGAAAAAGAAAGAGCCCCAACTACCTAAGATTCCAAAAATTCAAAAAGCAAAAAGGCGAGGCGGCTACACCACCCGTTTAAGAAGACAAAAGGCTATATTACTTAGGGCCATTATTACAATTTGCCGTTAAACTTGGGTTTAGTTAAAGGTACCTTTAGCTAAAGGGAACTGAAAAGCTACCTTTAACTTATTTTCGTTATTACAACTTACAGATAAAATAAAGTTAACTTTTTTCAAACATATGGCAGTGCCGGAGCAATGTGGATAAAACTGCTCAATAAAACAAGTTTTTTTAACGCAGTGGCAACGAGGGGCTTCGTTTTTTTTTTTTTTGTATATGATCATTTTGTTTAAACTTGAAGTTGCCATACTGAAAATAGTATATGATATGGCAAGAAAAAACAATTAAAAGATAGAAAGTAAACAAATTAAATAACAATAACAACACAAACGTCATTTAAATATTTGCGCCAAAAGTAAAGTAGAATTTATTATTGTCAAAAAGTACTAAAATGTGATTAAGCTTTTATTACTTTGGTAAACTTTTAAAAGCTGTTCGTTAAGTCTTATCATTAAGCTTTGCCATTATATTTTATTGGAGACACGAACCTACATTGAGCTTTTGCACTATGGACTGTGTTAACAAAAACTGCACTGTTACCGGAGATGATCGTATGGTATCTTGCTGGCTGTGTTTGGGATACTGTCATCTAAAATGTAGTGGCCTTAGAGCACGTGATGCTGACGCTCTGGGCGATAAAGCCAAGCATCTACAATGGTCCTGTCCCACCTGCCGGGTTGTTGGTGTTGAATTTTATAATTTTTTTAAGAGCTATAGGCTTGAGTTTGATGGAATTAAAAGCGATTTTTTGACACTTCAGATTAAGTTGGATAAATATGGAGAACTTTTTTCAAGATATAAAAATTTGGAAAATCTCACTACCTCTCCAAAGTCTAAGAGCAGGAGGACAAAGCAGTCGTCTACTTCTGGTTCGCCTAAGAATTTGGAAACAACTAACGAACCGAATAAGACTGCTCCATTAACTTCCGCAATTGACTCCCCTAATACTTCATCACAAATTACGCAGAAACCGACGTCCTTAAACCCAATTGTCTTCAGTGAAAAATCTTCAGATCTACCTTGCTCGATCAATACTAATTCTGAAATTTATAACAAAGGTAACCAATCTCCATCAGTTACTAGTCCTAAGCCTCTTAGAGTTATACCACCCTTAAAAACAATTTTTGCCTCCCGTTTTGCTGTTGATACGGCGGTTCTTGATGTGGAGTTTTTCATAAGGAACAGTATTAGTCAAGATTTGCATGGCAAAATAAAAATTTTTAAAATTAATACACGAAATCGTGCATCCTTCAAGATTATTGTTCCAGATGTTCTTTTTGATCGTCTTGTTAATCCTAATTTTTGGCTTAAAAATACAATTGTTCGAGAATTTGAATATAGAAGCAATGATATTGTAACTCTTCCAAGTGTTCCTGAATCTTGCCCAAAAAACTAATAAAATTTGCAAAACCGTCGAATAAAAATGATTTCCGCTCGTCTTCCTTCAACTGTTCAAATGAATCTAAAAAACTTGATGTAACCTCCAATAACCAATTATTTATTAAGTACCAAAATGTTTTTGGTTTAAATACTAAATTATCTAAACTCTACGTCTACAGTTTTGATTTTGATCATCAGGTGATTATTCTTACTAAGACTTGGCTAAGCAAAAACACCTTTAATACGGAAATATTAAGTAATAATTATAATATATATAGATTGGATAGAGAAACAAATACTAGAGGTGGTGGAGCTCTAATAGCAGTCTACAATACTTATCCATCTGATGAAATCGATTTAAATGTCCCTAAAGGTAGTGAATTTATTTGCGCACGTATAAAACTGGTACACAAAACTATTTTTATTACCTGCTCATATATTCCGCCTACAATGAACATTTAAAACTTATTGAATCTGTCGTTCTCTTATCCAAACCTGATGACTCTATTCTTGTTTTTAGTGATTTCAATATGCCGGATATTCTATGGAAATACTTACCAGATTCATTTTTTTATGCTCCATATAAAGCGTCTGAATGGATGGAGTTGTTCTTGAATAGAATTTATAATCTTTGTCTTTTCCAAATTAATGGATTTTCTAACATGTATGGTAAATTTCTTGACCAGGTTTTTTCAAATGAATCTACGGACTGTTTACTTACTCGATCATTGCCAATTGTTTTACCTGAAGACCGCTATCATCCTACTTTGGAAATAAGTCTAAATATTCCACGCTCCCGCTCAGAAATTTTCACCCAGAATAAAAAAGCTTTTCGTTTTAAGAAGGGAAATTATGAAGAACTAAACCATCTGTTATATAATACGAACTGGATGCAGTTATTATGCAATACTGCAGCAAATTCTTCTTCTATGGATTCATTAGTACATGTGTTTTATAAAACAATTTGGTCATTGATGGATGAATGTATCCCTAAAATGAAAATTTCTCATAAAACTGGTCCTCCATGGGGCTCTAAACAATTGTCAAACCTTAAGGACATTAAAAGCAAATGCTTCAAAAGATATAAAAGGTCTGGGTCAGCTTTTGATTATGCTAAATATGTTGCCTCACGTACAGTTTATAATTCAACGAACTCACTTCTTTACAAAAACTATATAAATTCCGTGAAGAATAATCTTAAATCTTTTTATAATTTCGTCAACTCTAAGAGAAAAGTAACTGGTTACCCTAATATCATGAAATATTTAAATTATGAATCTGATGATAATAAGGAAATAAGTGATTTATTTGCTGACTTTTTTTCAACTACATATTCTGATATTGAATACGACGGTAACTCCTATCCATATACAATTAAGGAAAGCCAGTTAATTCAATTTCCTCCGATCTCCACAACGCAGATTCTATCGGCTATAGGTGGAGTTAAACTTTCTTTTAATAGTGGACCTGATGGTATACCAAACTGTGTATTGAAATATTGTGCAAGTGCTCTCGCTTTGCCATTGGAGATCTTATTTAATAGATCAATAAAACTTGGTTATTTTCCACAATTATGGAAAGATTCCTACATAATTCCGCTTTTCAAGTCTGGTAATAAAGCACATATAATGAATTATAGAGGTATTGCTAAACTTAGCGCAATACCAAAGCTTTTTGAAAAATGCATAACGGATAATATTATTAATCAATTATCATCTTTAATATCCTGTCATCAACATGGTTTTAGGAGAGGTTACTCAACGACCACAAATCTCTTGCAACTAACTACTATCATAAATAATGGTTTTAATAACAAACAATTAACTGATGTAATTTATACCGACTTCAGTAAGGCTTTCGATAAAGTAAATCACAACTTGCTTTTACTGAAACTTTATCTGTTGGGATTTACAACTGTTACTTTGAATTGGTTAAGGTCATATTTAACTGGAAGGAAGCAGTGCGTAGTTTTTAACAATGAACATCTAAACACATCGTCGTAAGTTCCGGAGTACCACAAGGAAGCCATTTGGGTCCTATATTATTTTCCCTTTTTATTAATGATGTACCATGTGTAATAAAATTCTGTAATATTTTAATGTATGCGGATGACTTGAAAATTTTCCTGAGCTATAATAGTATTCACGAGAGAAAGAAGCTACAACATGATTTGAATATGTTTTACGATTGGTGTAATATTAATCTAATGTATCTTAATTTAAAGAAATGTAAACATATGCGATTCTCGAGAAAATTGATTACAGAAGGTAATTTTTCATTAGGCGGATTTCAGCTGGAATTAGTTACTGAGTTCCTTGACTTAGGAGTTCTCCTCGATAGCAAATTAAACTTTAATAAACATATAACTATGATGATTAATAAAGCCCGTGGGGTGCTTGCTTTCATAAAACGTTGGGCTAAGGAGTTTACTGATCGTAAAATAACTACTCGATTGTATACTGCCTTGGTAAGGCCTATTTTAGAGTATGGATCGGTTATTTGGGATCCCTCTACTTCCTATTAGAAAAACAATATAGAATCTGTTCAAAAGCAGTTTCTTTTATTTTGTTTGGGAAACTCGACGTGGAATCCAAATGTGAACCTACAATCTTATTCTTCACGGCTTGCTTTAATTAAACTACCTACGTTGGAAAGTAGACGCTTGGTACTGAATATAAGCTTTCTGATAAATTTATTGAATGGCTCTATTTGTTCGGAATTTCTACTGGGAAATATCTCCTTCAATGTTCCTTCTAGACCAACAAGAAATTTCGTACCCCTTCAACTTAAATATCATCAAACTAATTATGCTAACAATGATCCATTAAGGAGAGTATGTAGAAACTTTAATTATTTTTACACTTATATTGATTACTCGTTGAATGTTAATATCATAAAACGTAATATTATACTTTCTTTGAACACTTGAAAATGTATATTCTAATTAATAATTTGTAAATGTAAATAGTCTGTAAGGATTTTGATCCATAGATGTTTTTAAAATAAATAAAATAAAAAAAATAAAAAAGTCCAAACATAAAGTGACCTTTAAATGTAAAAGGAAGGATGATCTTCCCTTCTATCTTATTGGGTACTCATAATAATGAAAAACAATTTATCTGCCCGTTAAAATCCTCCCTTTAGTTAACGGCAAGTCGCCGTAGTCTAGTAGGTAGTGTGTTGGCTTATTAGACGTAAAGCCCGGGTTCGTATCCCAGGTCAGGCATCAAAACGAAATATGAAAAAAATATTTCTTCGGCGACTGCCTCTCAGCAGATTTCTGGCAAAAACTCTGAGAGTAAATAAAATTGCCATGAAGAGCTTCTCAAAAATCTGTCGTTCAGAGTCGACTTTAAATTGTAGGACCCGCCACTCATGTATAAAATTAACGCACACAACATAAGTGGTGTGAGAAGCTAGGTCGAAATCCTGACTGAAGGGTTGTAATGACCAATTATGTATGTATGTAGTTAACAGCAAGTTGTAATAATAGTAATAATTCTGAAGTACAACCATCATGGAAAGAGGCAACCAAACTATGGGCAAAAATTGACGAGATAGAGCGGCTGCTTAACCAAAAAAAAAAAAGGAAACAAAGGTAATATAAAGTAAATTTAGTTTAGCTACAAGAAATGGAGCGTCTTATCCGCCCCCATAGGCCAGAAAGCGTTAACCGCTCTTGGCAAACTTTTTTTTTTTTTAAACTAAATTTAGATTATAAAAATTAGATTTATAAAAAAAAAAAAAAAACCTTTTTACTCAAAAATAATAATAATAAATGCAATTTTCATAATATGTAGTATAATCTGTTAAATAATTTTAAAATTTTATGAGGTCCTAAGAAAATGAATAGAAGAAAGATAAGGCCAAAGAATCCAATTAAAGATACAGTAGGTGAATTTGAGGATAGGTATGGAAGAGAATTAACATTTGAAGAGCATAGGTAAGCATTAGAATTAACTTGGAGATTCTTGGGGAAACCAGAACCTCTCACTGATGAGGATGTAGCTAATAGTATTAGAGAGGGTCCAGAGAAGGAAATAGTAGCTATGCTCAGAAGATTGGACGAACTTGAAAGAATTAAAAATAATAACAATAATAAATAAATATATAAAATAAAATTTTTTTTTGCCATCATGTGCCAATCACAAACGAAGTTAGACAGGACAACCGTCAATGTTATAAATGAAGTAGAAGTACTTCAAGGTATAATAAATTTGAACAGGATTGAAATTTGTCTTATAATAATTACGATATTGATAGGATTGAATTTTGTGTTGCGTATTTATTCAATACATAATAGGAGATTAAAGAAAAAGGCCCTGTTCGTAAATGCATTACTGCGGTGCATAATATGATCATTTTGCGCTCACACTGCTAATCACATGTTGCTGATGATTCTTTTTGCTGATTTATTTGTTTGCCTTTACGAACGAACAAACACTGCAGAAATGGAAAAATTATTAATAAATTTGATTTTTGAACTGGACGATAAAACAAATGACAAAATGTTGTTAAATGCACAAAAAAGAAGACATTTAAGGAAGAAAAAAATAAATTTTCTATTAAAACTCTCATTCTCTCTCTCACTCATTCAATGCATCAGCCATTTGTATGATTAATGTTTTGTGTTTATTTGCGCATAATATGATTTAACGTTGCATTTACGAACATTTGACAGCTGCAGTGTTGACAAGGTTTGCATTTATGAACATAATGCGTATAATATTCAGCGCAGTAATGCATTTACGAACAGGCCCAAAGTATTCAAGTAGAGCGAATGACTTGGACAAAATATAGAAATTTTTTTTTTTTGAGATGGAATGGCAGGATATTTTAAATAAAGCAAGACTTATAAAAGAGGATTTTGACCGAACCTACAAATGTTTAAATGTTGACAGACCAATAAAGGAGGAAACTATTAGCCAACATTTTCAGAATCTTTTCACATATTTGGAAAGAGTTAGAGTTTTGTTTAACGTACACTATAACAAATTCACAACGGCTCACCAGGCTGCAGCCGATGCATTTTTTTAGGATTTGAAAAATAGAATTTTTAGAATATCAGTAAAGAAAGGCATACGTATTGAGTCACCAAGTTCACTACACGAGAGTGAACCCTATAATATAACGGAACAAACGCTTACCGAAATGACTCAAACTGTTGTGGAGTTCCTTAATACAACCTCGAAGCTAATAACAGACTTCGACGGTAAATCGGAAAATTTACAGTCATTTATTGACTCATTATATTTGGTGGAAACAATAAAAGGTGGCCATGAAAACACCGCCATATTCTTGATAAAGACAAAATTGAAAGCAAATGCTAGGAACTTGATAAGAAATGAAAAGACAATCCTGGAAATTATAAACAAACTAAAGCATACCGTTAAGGGTGAGTCAGTCGAAGTATTGACTGCAAAGATTATGAATATAAAGCAGGGTGGTAAAACTGCAAATACTTACTGCAGCGAGATTGAGACTTTAACAAAGTCTTTGGAAAATGCTTACATATCGGATGGTTTATCATCCGAAATAGCAGGCAGATATCCCCTACAGGTCGCTGTAAAGGCCTTGATGAAGAACTGTTCAATTGATAGGGTAAAATTTATCATGGAAGCAGGACAGTTCAACAGCATGAATGAGGCAATTAGTAAATTTGTTAATGGTTGCACAAAGGCAACCGAGCAGCAGAATGCGTTATTGTATTTGGGTAGAAAATATAACCGAACGGACAGTATCGCAGAAATTTCTCCCATCATAACATTAATAATAACAACAGGCCTCAACAACGACCAAGGAACAATTATAATAATAGAAATCGACGGAATCAAAATGACAACAGTAGGAATGGAAATTATGTCAGGGCAACCGAATCCTGCGAAAATGGGTCGGAAAACTCGGAAGAACCCCTAAGATAAATGCAAACTATATATACAATCTTAACCTCAACTTGAGTTTTGTCATAAACGTGGAAACTGACGGCACGAATCATATAGTAAAATTATTGGTGGACACAGGAGCGGACATTTCAATTATAAAAACAAAATTTTTCAGACAACAGCAAATAAATAGGAATATAACAACAACAATAACTGGAATCGGACAAGGACAACTACAGTCAATAGGAAGAATATTTTTAGATATCAGATATAACCTTCTAATTCCCCACCACTTTCAAGTAGTACAAAACAATTTTCCCAGACTCTGTGACGGAATCATCGGCACAGATTTTATGAGAAAATATAATTGCATACTGGACTTCAATCAGGAAAATGACTAACTCATTTTGAGACCACCATATTTAACCAATTCAATAGATATAACAATGACAAATAACCACTACGAAATAACTCTACCTCCAAGGTCAGAAGTAATTAGAAGAATGAAATTCAAAAACTACACAAATGACATACTTATACCAAATCAGGAAGTAGCCCAAGGAGTTTTTATACCAAGCATCCTGATAAAATCGAACAATGCATTCGTCCGTCTATTGAATACCAGTGACAATATAGTTACATTTAAACAAAATAAAATTAAAACAGAAAATATTTGCAATTACAGTATACATAGTTACACAAAAGACAAGCAAAAATCAAACTAGACAAACAAAAATAATTAATATTGTTACGAAAATGGAAATGGTGTTATTAAAATAATAAACAAAAGCTCCAAAAACAACACAATGGACTTGATCATGTATAAAATGATAAACAAAAGCTCCAAAAACAACACAATGGACTTGATCACGTGATTAACAAATAAGTAAACATATATCCACAAAAACAACGGGCTTGTTTACAAGATCGATGAATAAACAAAAATATAGCAACAACGTCCGTGTATAAAAAAAATATAGCGGAAAGACAAATAAACCAAACAACAACAATTCTGCCTGGACGAAAGTAAACAAGATACACGAACAACAATGATGACGAGATGTTTACATTTTTGGATTGTTCCCGAAGGCCGTCATCATTCTTCAAGGGCATTCATCACACTGTTGATCCAGTGATATAAAAGACAAGATAAGTCAGTCGTGTATGAAGACACGTGATTCTCGGAGTTTGAGTTAAGTTAGTCGTGTCATGACGTCGCGTTGAATTGAGTGAGAATTCAACCAGTGGTGTGTGAAGATACGAGATCGAGTTATAATTCAGTCAGACTTGTGTGCAGACAAGTTGCGTGAAGAAAACAGTTGTTAGTGTTGTGCTTACAAAAAAAGGTTGTGAGCAAAGAAGAATAACTAACAAGTGTTGTTGTTGCTTACAAAAAGGTTGTAAGCAGAGAAATATCACGAATAAGCACATATTGTGAAAGTTATCATTGTATACGTGGAATAAGTTCGAACAGTGGCACAAAAGTTGTGCAGATAATAAAGAATTGACTTAAAATTAAACACATATCTATTTTTATTTTATTTGCAATCTACGAACTCATATTTTTAACGTTTTTAAAAGGTAAAAACGTAACAATATTTTAACAAACATTTGCAAACAATATAGTGATGTTTTCGGACTAGGAACAGAGACAATATTCACTAATAATTTCTACGAACAAAAGTTGAGGGTAAATGACAGACAACCTGTATACATTAAGAATTATCGTATACCACATTCACACAAAGATGAGATTGATAGACAAGTTAGGAAACTAATAGACGATAAAATAGTAGAACCATCATTTTCTGAGTACAATAGTCCAATTTTGTTGGTTTCAAAGAAATCGCTTCCGGGTTCAGATGAGAAGAGATGGCGACTAGCGGTAGATTATAGGCAAATAAATAAGAAACTAACATCGGATAAATTCCCGTTGCCTAGAGTTGATGATATTTAAGACCAACTTGGCAGAGCAAAATATCCTGTTTGGACTTGATGCCAGGTGTTCACCAAATCAAATTGGAGGAAGGCTCTAGAGATTTAACATTATTCTCCACAAACAATGGTTCATATATATAGTTTTGCAAGGTTACCCTATGGCTTGAAAATCGCGCCAAATTCATTCCAAAGAATGATGACAATTGCTTTCAGTGGCTTGAAGCCAGACCAGGCATTCCTTTATATGGATGACTTGGTGGTATTAGAACGTTCTGAGGGGCACATGTTTTCAAATTTGAAAGATGTCTTTGACCTATGTCGCAAATACAATTTGAAATTAAATCCTGAAAAATGTTCATTCTTCATGAAGGAAGTGACTTATCTAGGCACAAGTGTACTGACAAAGGAATACTACCAGATGATAGTAAATACTCGGTGATCGAAAACTACCCGACGCCAAAGGACGCGGATAGCGCCAAAAGGTTTGTAGCCTTTTGTAATATTATTACCGAAGGTTTATAAAAAATTTCTCTGAGTATTCCAGACAACTTACGAGGTTGTCAAGAGAAGGTGTGCCATTCGAATGGACAAAGGATTGCGAATTTGCATTCAGATACCTCAAGAAGGCATTAATGAGTCCGACATTGCTACAGTACGCAGATTTTACAAAGGAATTTTGTATAACCACGGACGCAAGTAAGCATGCATGTGATGCTGTTTTGACTCAAGAACATGGGGGTAAACAACTCCCTATAGCTTACGCTTCAAGGACATTTACAAAGGGAGAAAGTAATAAATCAACCATTGAGCAGGAATTGACTGCCATACATTGGGCTATAACACATTTCAAACCATATATATATGGAAAACACTTTTTAGTCCGGACTGATCATAGACCACTCTTATCTGTTTTCAATGAAAAACCCAAGCTCTAAACTGACAATAATGAGGCTGGAACTAGAGGAATATGATTTCACAGTCGAATATCTTAGGGGGAAGGACAATTATATAGCGGATGCTTTATCCCGCATTACGATAAATGATTGAATGAAACGGTGTCGTGCGTATTGAAAGTCACAACAAGGGCAATGACTAAGAAACCTGACAGTAGTAGAACAGACGACAAGCATGAGACAAATAAATTAGATGAGCCCAAAATATATGTACCACTTAAGAATAGTGACGTCAGGAAATATTATAAATTAAAGATTTATCGCAATAAATGCTACGTGAAGAAGGGAAAATCAATTTTAGCTAGCATAAATATAGATGATATATTTACTAAAGAGAAAATTAACTAAATTAAATTAATAAATTAAATTAATTCTTCTCTATGCTCGAGAAAGTATCCAGTAAATTAAATATCAATAAACTACAAGTAGCACCTAGTGAGACAATTTTTTAATTTGTCTCGGCTGAGGAATTTAAATGTATGGCCAATAAGGTACTGAATAGAGTAAAGATAGCGCTATTGAATAAAATAAAAGTAATTGATATAAAGAATTCTGAGGAAATTCTCGAAATCATGCGAAGATATAATGATCCCATTGAAGGAGGTCATTGCGGTATATATAGGACCGCCAAGTAAATCAAGAGATACTACTACTGGAAGAGCATGACTAAAGACATTGCTAAGTATGTAAAAGCATGTCATACATGTCAGGTGGCAAAGACCACTAAACACGTTAAATGTCCGATGGTTATAATAGACACTCCTTACAAACCATTTGATACTGTATATGTAGACACCATCGGACCGTTTCCAAGATCAATGTATGGAAATGAATACGCTGTCACTTTAATATGTGATTTAACGAAATATTAGGTAACGATACCAATACCAAATAAATCGGCTAGGACAGTTGCAAAGGCAATATTTGAGAATTTCATGAATGAAGAATGAAGACGTTCATTTAGGACATGGGTACAGAATATAAAAATTCAATATGGAACGAACTATGCACTCTATTAAAGATCGAGAAATTAACATCAACAGCACATCATCACCAGGCCCTAGGTACAATAGAGAGTAGTCACAGAACTTTTAATGAATGTGTACGATCTTACATATCTAGAAAAGGACGACTGGTATGAGAGACTTAGGTATTTTACATATTGCTTTAATACAACACCATCAACGGCACACAATTATTGTCCTTTTGAGTTGGTTTTTAGTAGGTTAGGTTAGGTTAGAGGACGTGTACTTGTCCGTTGAGACAAGTACAATACCCGGAGGTCGAAATTGACCCATTGTACAACGTCCTTGGAGAGGGAAGGAAATAGAGGGAATAGGATGAAAGGAGGGCATAAAGGTAAGGGGAGGATGGGAATCACACAGAAAGAAACAGACACAAACAAGGGTTGAGCGCGCGACTACACTTATGAAGCCCTAGCACCTCTCAACCAGCTCAAACTGCTAATGAATCTGTGGAGAGCCTTGATGTCGGCTCTCGACACAAAACTCAAGCTCTCAAAGAAGGCTTTGCCAAGGGTCCTCAACCTACCAAGGGCTGGGCAGTTACAGAGGAGGTGTTCGATAGTCTCTAACTCCTCCTCATCGCAACATACCCTGCAATAGTCCGGCTGGGATCTGTTCCAGATCCCCGTCAGCGACCTAATCTCGCAGTGCCCTGTGATAAAACCGACAACCAACCTTACGCTGGCCTTAACCAAGCCCAGCAGCCAATCTGTTCTCTTACTGTCCACAGCAGGCCATAGACGTCTAGAGACAGAACAACCTGATCCGTTCCTCCAACGCCTCTGCTCTTCCTCCCTGACCCATCCATCGATGAGGCCATAGAGGTGGCAGACTGGGGGTTCAGGACCAACTATTAAATCGCCCCCCGAAAGGGAACCTAACCTAGCGAGGGCATCCGCCGTCTCATTGCCCAGCATAGACGGATACGGTCCGGTCCAAAAGACCTCAACGACTCTTTGCACTCGCGAACAAGTCGTGATTTGCACCAGACCGACGCAATGGCCTTAAGGGCAGCCTGACTGTCAACGAAGATCATGTAAGATTCCGAATCCGAAGATGGGCCACCAGCTATGGCCTCAATAGCCTTCAGTATTGCGAAAATCTCCGCCTGAAAAACGCTGCAGTCATCATTCAACCTGAAGTGGAGTTCAAGATCGAGTTCCCTACAGAAAACCCCAGCACCTGTGCATCCACCTAACTTAGACCCATCTGTGAAAATGGGTATACCACTCTGCCCCCGGAGTACCCCACCATTCCATTGTGCCCTATCCGGTATAAGTGTCCTTAAACCAGGTAGGAATATAGCCTCGGGCACAATGTAATCAGTGGCTTTTTCCGAAAGTCCATACCTTCCGTTAGGAAAGACGATACTCAGAACTCTGGAGTGACCTATCGAGCGCTGCTTTCAGCAACCCGATTCCCTCAGGCGTATGGCACTACGCGCTGCACACCTCTTGACATATAAGTCAAGCGGAGTCAGACAGAGCATAGTATCAAGAGCAGCCTGAGGGCAACTCTTCCTCACTCCAGTGATACTCAAAGAGGCAATCCGCTGAACCTTATCCAAGATTTTCCGTTGAAAACTCTTGTCTAAGGCACACCACCAGTCAACACAACCATAAGTAATAACCGGTCTAACAATCGCCAGATATATCCAGCGAATGGCCCTAGGCGGAAGACCCCAGTTCTTACCTATGGTAAGACTGGTAGAAAGCATTCAGTCCCTTCTTCATTCTTTCCTCGGTGTTTCGTTTCCAGTTCAGCTTACTGTCCAGGACAACACCCAAGTACTTGACCTTAGAAGACAACGGCAGCTCCCTACCAGCTAATCTTGGCAGCCTGAAGGTTTCAATTTTGTACCTACGCGAGAACAGAACGAGATCCGTCTTATTTGGATTTATCCCCAGGCCACAGTTCGTTGCCCAAGAGGATAAAATTCCAAGAGCAGACTCCATCAGTTCCCCCAGCGTCGGCAAAAATTTTCCACCCACAAGAATAGCCACATCGTCGGCATATGCCACAACCCTAAAGCCCCTACTTTCCAGGAGCCTCAGACCAACATTTGCGACCAAGAGCCACAATAGACGGGATAGGACCCTGTGGTGTACCCCTGGTCGCACGCTTGACGATAGAACATCCACCCAGATTCGATCGGATTAGTCTGTTACCCAACATGTAGGCGATAAACCGCACCAGAAAATCTGGGGCATGTATATCCCTTAGTGAATTCTCAATAGAAGAAGTGGTAACATTATTGAAGGCCCCCTCTATATCAAGGAAAGCCGACAGTGTGTACTCACCCCTAGCCAAATTCGCCTCAACAAAACCTGTCACATCATGAAGAGCACTCTCAACTGACTTACCCTTAATGTAAGCATGTTGCGACCTACTCAACAAAGACCGGTCCATGTTTGACCTCAAATATAGATCGATAAGTCTCTCCAAAGCTTTCAAGAGAAAGGATGAGAGTGATATCGGTCTATAATCCTTAGGGCCGATGTGACTGGGTTTACTAGCTTTTGGTATAAAAACCACGAGCACATCTTTCCAACCATCAGGTATATCACACCACCGGAGACAGTCCCTATACACGTCCACCAGATATTCGTGTAATATATCACCAGCATGCTGAAGCAAAGCCGGAAAGATACCATCCAGACCAGGCGATTTAAACGGCTCAAAGCTATTAATAGCCCATTTGACCTTATCCCTGGTAATGATATCCTCCAAAACGCCAACATCACAGAAGGGATCAGCTACACCCAATGGATAGCTTACTGGATCCTCACAATCGGGAAAATGAGTGCTCAACAGAACCTCTAGGGTTTCTTTTCTCGAGGATGTCCATGTGCCATCGTTCTTTTGGACGAAGCCAAGGACTTTGGGGTCCTTCGACAGCGGCCTACTGAAATGAGCCACATCAGCAACATCCTCGATACTCGTGCAGAAACTCATCCAGGTGATTCTCTTTGAGCGCTTTATTGCCCCTTTGTAATCATTAAAACTGGATCTATAAGCAGTCAACATCCTTGCCCGACCTCTTAGCCTTATTAAAGAGTCTCCTAGTACAACAGCGGAGTCTCTGGAGTTCCGCATTCCACCAGGCAGGCTGGCTCCTCTTACCCGGGTAAGTGAGAGGACAAGCAGCTCTATAACAAGACAACAAAATATCCGTCAAAGATCCAACTCGATCATTTATGCCAGGAGTGGAGCGTCCCCGAAGGGCTCTAAGTTCCCCCTCCACAGCACTCTCATATCTGATCCAGTCGGTTCTTCTTGGATTTCTAAAAGGCTTGTTCAGGCCCCCAGATAGATTTATACTGAAGGATATCAGTTGGTGATCAGAGAAGGAACACTCCTCTGAAACCCTCCAGTCTCTAATCATAGACCTTTCCATGTTAGAGAGCGTAATGTCAATTACCGCCTCCCTAACACGGTTTCTAAACGTTGGCGTATTACCGACGTTACAAATGTTGAGCCTATTAAGAATAATAAAATTCAAAATCGACTCATCCCTAGTATTTATGTCAGCACTGCCCCATTGAGTGTGATGAGCATTGGCATCACAACCCAAGACAAGACGACATCTTTTCCTCTTAGCATGCTCCACCAGTAGTTCAATTAAGTCACCCGGAGGGGATGCAGCCTCATACGGCATGTACACAGATGACAGCATCAAATCGGTACCACGGTCATCTCTGTAGGCCACAGTTGTTACGTCACCTGTACAAAAGGAAGGAGTGATTAACAAGTCCAAACCACTTCTAGCTAAGATACAGGTCCTTACCTTCTCACTTGTTCCAGGAACAAGTAACTTATAATCAGGATCGCTCAGACCCAGAATCTTATCCCTAAGGATCCAGGGTTCCTGGATAAGAGCGATGTCAACTTCAAGGCGGCGCAGGGTGGTTAGCAGGTAGTGTGAGGCGGCTTCGCAGTGATGCAGATTAATCTGCACCACTTTTAGCCTCCTCTGGGTTACCTGACACCGCTTATGTCCGGATGCCGGAATTTTAGGCGTGCCAACCCACATAACACTACACCACCCCTTGCCCTTAGCCACTGAAGAGAATCCTGACCAATAGCGATCCTAACATCGCAGCCTTTCTTACCGTTACCAGTCAGGGAGTTGACAACTACCCATGAGCTGGTGTTCAATCCGTCATTCTGCTTTCCAATAAGTTTGGGTACGTTATTCATCTGCCTAAAAGTAGGCGGGACCCATACCGTCGCTATTGGACGTAGAGGGAGGTCGGATTGAGGGACCGCCTCCAAGCGAGCACCGAGCCAGAGTTCACCAAGGCGCTTCACTGATTCCACAAGAAACTTTACAGTTCACTCGTTTTCACAGTTCACTACCTTGATGCCCTTGGACCAACCGATGGAAGATATGCGAGCATTACTGCCATCACAACTCTTTTCCATCATAAATTCAATGAGCCTTTCTTCAACTAGATTCCACCTTTCAGGAGACATTTTTCCATCTAAATCCGACCTGTCGATGAATGCTAGCTGAAGGGAAGGATTAGTTCCGAGGCTACCTTGTTTCTTAGGACGCTTGGAGCCGGAGGAAGGCTCATCGTCGGATCTAATTCTCTTCATGCGATTTCCCTGCAAAGAAGACATATCCACCGAAGTATGCCCCCCCACCTCCTTCGCCTCCAACCTTACATCCTTCTTCTGTGATAAAGGATTAGCGGTAGTTTCTACCTCCTTTCCTTCATCCATTGTGGAAGGAACACCATCATCCTTTCTCTTCACCGAAGGTTTGAAAACCTGGGTGGTTTTCTTTGCTCCAGTTGGGAGTAAGGGTGTAGAACCTTCATGCCCCTTGCTTGCGGCTTGAGAGGTAGAAGCAATTTGCTCCACGTTCCCATCGGCACTCAAGGGACCATCCTTCTTACCAGAGTCAGCTCCTCGTGAGAGGCCACTGCCCGGGTATTTGGACTCATACCGCGAAACAGTGCCTCTGTGTCGAGCCAGCATCTTCTGCTCCTTAACAGAGAGGGAGTCCACATCACAGCTTGCAAATTTCTTCAAGACCGTGCAAGCCCGGCGGTATGACTTCCTCTCATTATACATAGCGGAACGTTTCCGCCCAGCTTTTCCCCCCTTGTCAGACGAGGTACTTTTTCCCATGCAGTCCGAATCTATAGATGATTGTACTAGTGGGTCCGAAGCATCCTGTCTGACAAGTGGGTTCCTTAAAGGGAAAGTCCCCACCTCATTGCTCCCAGTGGCAATTTGGATAGGAGTTAAGGGGAGTCTTTCGATGACCGTATTGTCACCGTCTTGATCTGATAGTGGGGAGACAGGGTCTGACTCCACGCACATATCTTCCGTCGAAGTGAGGTTTGCCAAAGCAGTCGTCTCACTAAAGACCTCCTCTACACTCATAATCCTCATACCAGTCGGGGCGAAATTTCTGACGATTTCGTTGTTGTTGTCAACGATACTCGCCTGGATTTGCGCAATGAGCTGGGTCACGTCTAGTCCAAAGTCAAAAATACCAAAATTGTAATAATTATTATCGTCCATATATATGTAGGTCCCACGAGTGAGGGGGAAAGGAGGTCGATCATGCCATAGCCCCCGTTAGCATGACAAGGACTTGGTAGAAACTAATACTCACTGAGGCGCCCAGGTATCAGTGAGGCTCCGTTATAATACAGTCGGATTAGACCCCCGACTGCAAACCATCCGATAAGCACGGGTCGCTTTACACTCCGGATTAGGGGTATAAAAGAAAACTATACGTGATCCGACGGTTCGAAAAGATCAAGCATGACGTCGATCCGAAACAGAGTCTTCCCACGATATTAGGGTAACCTTTAGTCATGCACTCCAACTCACGCTGGGTCACAGAATGAATCGAAGTACACTTAAGCCCCCACATCGCGACAAGATTGTTACCCAGGTGGGGGAAATAAATAAATGGTTTTTAGTAGAATACCAAACAGTTTCAAGGACTTCAATGATATAGATAGAGTAGCACCATTATATAACAGATGATTATGCTAAAGAAGCAAAATTTAGGTTAGAAGTAGCACTTAAGAGGACAAAACAGCTATTAGATGTAAATAAAATTAAGCAAAAAGAGAATTACGATAAGAATATAGTAGAATATAATTTTAAAATAGGAGATTTAGTTTTACTTAAAAATGAAGCAGGCCATAAGTTGGAGGCATCCTATAAAGGACCTTATAAAATTAAGAAAATAGATGTAAGAAATAATGAAACTATATTAGATAAGAAAACAAATAAAGAACAAATAGTTCATAAAAATATACTTAAGTTATATAATAAATAGATTTAACATTTTTTTTGTTTGTGTTTATTTTTTAAATATTTATTTATACATAATTTTTAATACAAAAAAAATAAACAAAAAGTATTACAATATAATAATTAATTGATACATAGCCAGCAAATTGAGAACTCAAATACATTTAATAATAAAATTATATCTTCTTTAAAATTATTTATATATGTATTTTATTATATAAAATATTTATACAGTTTTGACTTACCTGCCTTTCACTTAAGTGCATTTTGCATTTAAGTGCACAAAATTTGTATTTCGTATATTTATTTTACCAAACCCATATAAATTTCTTAACTTAAGTGCATTCTTCATACCTGCACATTTAAGATACGTGCATAATATTTTAGGAAGCTTTTGCTGGTTTTGGTTAAAAAAATTTCATTTAGCTGCCTAATAGATTTCAACTTTTGAACAATAGACTTTTTGTTAAAAAATTCGTATATGATTCTATCGACTTTCGAACATTCACCTTTTTGTCTAAAAAGGTCGAAGTCGACTTTTTGTTTTAACTATACAATGATTAATAATATGTTTTTGTTTTAATAAATATGAACAGAATAACAATAATACATAGTTGTTTTTACACCCTATTTTTATTCATTAAAATTATTTGCTGTTAGCTGCTTTTTTGGGCATGTTATAATTGAAACCACCGTGGTTGAGTTCTACTTAAAGACTGCTTTTATTATTAACATTATTACATTGTAAACCTTATGCTACGTAATAATACATAATAGAGAGAACTTAATACTAAGAGATCTTAATAACTAAGAGAGTCTTAATTATAAATACATAAATGCACTTACCAGCATTAATGAGCAGGTAAGTGCATTAACGTTAACTGCCTTTTTGACTTACCTGCACAAAATATTGTGCAAAAGTTGGTTGTGCAGGTAAGTCACAATTACTGTATAAGTATTTTCATTTACTGCATAAAATTTTTTTTTATATGCTTAAAAAATAATTTTAATATTGTAATGAAAAAAATTACGAAAAAACATTACTTGTATATATATAAAAATAATATGAGTTAAAAAAGGAGGAGAAACAGGTCAGGTAAAGTAAAAAAGGAAATCTGGACTATCCTATAATCCACCAATATTTTTCTTTATTCAAATTCTTTCTCTGCAGAAAATCCTTATTTGATATGCTCCTGTCAAATCTCACGTCATTGTTCTCGACCAAGTTGCTCTCTACACATTTCACGTTCGCTCTTCTATATATGTAAATGATAGAAAATTGGAATACCAGAGCGATCTTGTATGATTTCCATCTTATCGAGATAAACAAAAGACTCAGGAGGCACATAGCCTGATCTCAAAGCACTGCGAATATAATTGTCATCCGTATAATACGGTGCCTTTATCAAATTATTCGTACAGTTTCGTGTACTTTCGTGATATGATTTCTAATAATTTTGATTATGAAATTATCAATCCTCAAAATATTTGCCGCCTTATACAGTTTTTTTTTATTAGAAATATATCTTGTAAAATTGCTATTTGGGGATCTAAATAACGAAGTAGAAACACGTAGACATTTTCTCTCAAATTTTCTTATCATTTCCATAAACGATGGGGAAACATTAAACCATATGGGACACCCATAACATAATATCGGCCGCACTAAAGATTTATAAAACAAAATTTTCAGTTTAGGAGATAAGTATTTCGAATAAAAAATATTTTTATAATTTAAAAAATCTCCTCTTGCCTTTGGGACTTGCATTTTTATATGGTTATTAAAATAAAGAAATTTATCCAAATAAATTCCTAAATATTTAACAACATCCTTATTTGGTATATTCTGATCCTCAAATGGAGACTTTATGCAAAATGTTCTCCATTTTTTTCTGATATTGTAGTTACAATTCCCAACTGGTGGACAAAAAAGAATTAATTCACATTTGTCATAATTAATTACCATATTCCAATCTGTTGCGTATTTTATTACCGTGTCAAACTTTCTCTGAAGATTTTCATTTATTTCCTTCATATTATCACCAGCATGATATATTATTACATCGTCCGCGAAGCCGATTGATTCTTGTATAATATTAAATAAATCATAAATTTATATGTTGAATAAAATAGGGGCATTAACCGTACCTTGTTGCAACCCATTAACCATGGAAAAATTATTAGAGCTTGTGTAACTTTTTGACTGGTTACAATAAATTCTCGTTCACTCAACATATTATACAGTAGAGCTCTTAGTTTGAATGGGAAATTGTATTCATGTAATTTAAAAAACAAACCAGCATTCCATGTATTATCAAAAGCTTTTTGAAAGTCTATTAAACAGGCGCCTGTACATAATTTTCTATTGAAATTCCACTGAATGTTAGAGACTAGAGCATGTGCTGCGTGTGTCGTAGAATGCATGTGTTTAAATCAGTGTAGTGCAAACACATACTAGTATCATAGTTTTGGTTGTGTTGGTAAAGCAGCGGAAAACAAAATTCTACGTAATTTTTGAGAATCGTACACTGGTAAAATAAAAAAAATTGGTTTATTGTGTTGTGTGTATGTTAAGTGCGGTTTTAAATATTTTTTGTTTCGCCAAAACAACTCAATACGTCTGTCGTCAAATTCAAAAAGAAATTTCCGTCATCGAATGGACGGCACTGCTTTGCTAAAGCCAAAGCAACTGTATATGATGCCTTTTTAAAAGGCAACGACAATATCTCGTTATTAGATGGTAAATTATTGTAATTTGGTACGTCCGTTTCGTCAACCATGAATTTAAAAAAATTCTGCTTTTAATTGCAAAAATTTTAAAGTCCTATCATTCCCTTTAATGTTGTCGAAAAATTCGTGCCTAGCCTCGTAATGTCTTTTTATAAAAAAAAGAATTACGACATAAAGTGCGATAACACAAAATACATTGTGCATTACCATCCATATTCTCTATCCAAAAAAAATCATATTCCCAATTTTCATCAAACATTTTGCTGTGTGTATCAGAGATCAGCAACGAGTATTCAAAACGATGAGTAGATTCGAGTCATACTTATTATTTCTGATACTTATACGCATTCATACTTATTTTAATATCATACTCATACTACTCATACTCAAAATTAGAAGTACTCGTCGTATTCATACTTAACAATACGCATGATGTTATTGACTTCGACTCGTCTCTACTTAACATTTACACGAAGCACAAAATAAGTATGATTCGCGTACGAACACCACAATACTCACAAGAAGATTGTGTGTATGCTTTGCTTGTTGTCTTTGTCTTTCCTTTCTTCTTTGTTTGTATATGCAACAATAACAAAGGCTGTAAATTTTGATGAATGATTCGAGCCACTCGAATCACTTATAAGTATTATAAGTATTTTTCTAAATTTATGAATCAGAATGAGTAGGCGTATGAATCAAACACATTTCGAATGTTGTGAGTTTGATGTCAACGTTGTACTCATACTCATTGTAACATATACTTATAAATCAATGCTATAGCGAGTACGAATGAATAAGAGTAGTTGAATTTCAATTCTGTTGATTCACTCATACTCAAAATTGCATGAGTGCTTATGAGTAGCGGAAAAACGATTCATTGCTGATCTCTGGTGTGTATTTGCAAAAAACATAAAATCGTTCAAAAAAGTTACGTAGCGAGGTTTTGCTTCATCAAGTGCTAAACGTCAACTGCACAAAACATACAGAAGGGAAACGAAAGTTTGACCAAATACTATAAATATATGAAGATGTTGCACTGCCATACATTGTACTGCCAGTGCCAAATTTGTCGATGGCAGTACGGCTACTGCCACTTATTGTACTCAGAGAACTTCCCTGCAGGAGCTATTGTCTAAAAGCTACTAGTACAAGTACTGGTACAGCTGGCACTAGTTTACACCGGGTTTCAGTTTTTATAGGAAAATACTAGTAGTAGAAGTAGTTTAAACACACCACTCATAGACTGATTGAATTTTTTGTGTAACAAACCAAATATTCACGTACTGTTTTTGGAATTAAATTGTGAATGTTTCATTCATGCCGTCTTATTGTGAAAAATAAAATTTTTTGATGCAAAATGCTAATTTTCTATTTGAATTATTTGTTTTTTAAAGACTTGCCATATCACACCACTGTAATCGCCACTGTAATCATTCAAAACGAGACGTTCTCTAAGTAATATGGCAAGCCCGTGTTTTATTATATTATTTCAATGTGCTGTGTGTGTTTTGAAGTACGTCAAAAATATTTTAATTTAAAAAATAATCAATCAAAAAATAAAAATCAAAAAGAGTGTTTGGTGAAAATAGTGTTTCGTTCAAAATACATAGTTTTCTACATATAACAGCCTGTGCAGTGGAGTATGGATTTTGAACTTCTTCCTCTTTTGCACAGCTGCTCACCACAAAAATGCCAAAAGACTGTGACCAACAGCCTTCAGATGCAAAATTGAAATATTACCAAACAGGTATGTACATTTAATCGACTTAAATCAATGTATATGTTTTACTAACCGTTCTTTTCTTCTAATGTTTGTTTTTAGCCGACAAAAAGTGCATTCATTGCCAAGAGCTCTCACTAAGAATTAAGTTACGGCGAATGAAATCTTTGTTAAAAGGAAATGTTGGACGATTCCTAAATGAAATTTTGGGACCAAACATAATACACAAATTCAACGTTGATGGTACCCATGGAAAAGCTTGAAAGCTTGTATACTGCATTCAAATTAGTTAATTACCGATTTATAAATTTATTAATGTTAAATTCTTTGTGTAACTTGTTTATTTGATTATTTAGATCCGCGATCGGCAGACATATACTACTACAATTTGCACTTGTATAAGTGTAAGAGCGAAAAAACAAGAAATGAGAAACAGTTGTACTCTTATTTTCACCACAAGACAGGCATGAAAAACTAAAATTTATAAATAATACTAAGCAAAAAGAAAAATTGTAATTTTTTAGTTCAAAAGTAGTAAATATTTTGATTCAGTTTCTTTTTTTATATTTAGTAGTGGTTTGTGTATTTTTATTTATTGTTTAGTAATTCGTAAAAAAAATCAAATTTTGTTTTATGAAAAAAATTTTAACCTATTTGTCAGCAATTATTATAAATTTTAATGAATTTCCAAAAACATATAATAAATAACCTATTTAAACACCTAAAGGCGATAAAAAACATTTAAATGTTTATAATTCCAAAAACTACTTTATATGTAGTGGAGACGCTAAAAAAAAGGTAAAACAATGTACAGAATTATCCAACTCTGCATTTACATATTTTCATGTACAAAAGCAATAAACGAGCGAAACACAACCTTCTTCTGTGACAGCTCATAAGAGACTGAATTGTGTTTTCTATGCGTGTGAGTAGTCTGTGTAAATTTTGTAACGGCCAAAATACACTGTGTATAGGAGTTGCCGATCGTGGATTTAGATGCTATTGCCGTATTTTCTGATGAGCCCGATATAGCTTTAAGAAAAGCTTTCCAGGAATATTAAAAAATGAGCAAAATGAATCATCTACTGGGCAATGACTTAAAGAATTTTAAACTATATTATTTAAAATTGTACATTTTTTCTAAGGTCTAGCCAGCCTTGGAGAAATGGGCCTATCTTGTTTTAAACCAACGATTACCATTTCATAGCACAATTGTGCTGAGAGAACTCACACGCATTCTTGTGTTTTTTGATTTAGTTGTCGATCAGACTGCGACAAGAACACATGTGCGGCGGATGCTTTACCATTTTTTTCAGAATGACACTCAAAAAATATTGTATGTTAAAAGATGCTACTCAATGCCTTATATATTTTGTCGTATAGTATAATTTTTTTTAAATGCTTTAGAATGCTTGCTTTTTCTCTATTAATAAAAATGGTTTATTATTTTTTTATTTTTATTTATCTAAAATTATTAAACCAAAGATAGATAGATAGCTTTACATATGTAAGTTGATAAAATCAAAATCAAAATAACGTATATTACAAACACTTTTCCATGGCTGTAAATAAATCAATTCTCTCAATTTATTTTCTCTCTCTTACTCACTAATACATAACCAAAAATTTTTTGGTAAACCCTGTTTTAAACTGTGATTTAAATGTATATGGTTATTTTAAGTTTTTCTATGTAAATATTTTAATAAATAATTATACAAAAACTAATTTTTTTAACTATTATTTTTCATTTAACCAACAAAAGAACCTACCAATTTTGGTAACTTTTTCCATACAAAAGAACTAGTAATAAAGTGGTTCCCAATTATATGTAAATATACCAGTACGAAACTAGTACCAATGGTACTAGTAATTTTTCAAACACACTCAATGCTAATTTGATCATTAAGATGGTGTAGAAAAGTTGACAGTTGAGTACTACTACTGGTGGTTTTTGTACTAGTTTTGTACTAGTTAGGTACTAGCAAAGAATATGGATTTTAATGAATGTAGAAGTAAAATTTCTTATGGCGGGATGTAGCACTACGACCCGCTCTCACCAAAATCTTTTTTAAAAATCATTTCTTGATGAGGGAGGGAAGACAGAAGAAAAATAAACACAAACAAAGAGCGTAACAATGTGTTGATCTCATCGTACATGTGTATGTACGTACGATTATGTACGAATGATCGTTTTTATTGTTTGACCAAAGACTATAAATATATAAAGATGTTGCACACAGTGTATTTAAAATTGACAAAATTTTGTGCTTCTTTATGATGAGGGGGGTAGGTAACAGAGGTCAGCAACGGTTATTCAAAACGATGAGTAGATTCGAGTCATACTTATTATTTCTGATACTTATACGCATTCATACTTAAAGTGCACGCGCGCTAATGTGAACTAATTAAAACTGACGTTGTTCACTTTTACGAATTGTTCACATTTCCGAATACCGAAAATTTTAAAACAGAATTATACCATCTTTTAAACAAAAATCATTATTTATGAATTGTTTTATAATTTAATCTTCATATAATTTAATCTAATAATTTAATCTTCACAAACTTTCTTCACAGTATCTAAATAGCAAATGAAGAATAAATATGCAAGCAGATGTACTAACACATACATATACATATAAGTATATGTGCACCTAAAACGGAGATTCCCGTAACTATTAAACACATAATTTTAACGTTTCAAATTAAAAAAAATAATCAGTTCAAATTATAGGGCTTTTTACTTTTTTTTTCATCTTTTAGAGTAGTCAATGAAGCAAAAAAAATGTTCACTTTAAGCGGTGTTCATATAATGCGGTGTTCACATTAGTGCGCGTGCACTGTATTTTAATACCATACTCTGATGAGATCAGCAACGAGTATTCAAAACGATGAGTAGATTCGAGTCATACTTATTATTTCTGATACTTATACGCATTCATACTTATTTTAATATCATACTCATACTCAAAATTGGAAGTACTCGTCGTATTCATACTTAACAATACGCATGATGTTATTGACTTCGACTCGTCTCTACTTAACATTTACACGAAGCACAAAATAAGTATGATTCGCGTACGAACACTGCTATACTCACAAGAAGATTGTGTCTATGCTTTGCTTGTTGTCTTTGTCTTTCCTTTCTTCTTTGTTTGTATATGCAACAATAACAAAGGCTGTAAATTTTGATGAATGATTCGAGCCACTCGAATCACTTATAAGTATTATAAGTATTTTTCTAAATTTATGAATCAGAATGAGTAGGCGTATGAATCAAACACATTTCGAATGTTGTGAGTTTGATGTCAACGTTGTACTCATACTCATTGTAACATATACTTATAAATCAATGCTATAGCGAGTACGAATGAATAAGAGTAGTTGAATTTCAATTCTGTTGATTCACTCATACTCAAAATTGCATGAGTGCTTATGAGTAGCGGAAAAACGATTCATTGCTGATCTCTGGTGTGTATTTGCAAAAAACATAAAATCGTTCAAAAAAGTTACGTAGCGAGGTTTTGCTTCATCAAGTGCTAAACGTCAACTGCACAAAACATACAGAAGGGAAACGAAAGTTTGACCAAATACTATAAATATATGAAGATGTTGCACTGCCATACATTGTACTGCCAGTGCCAAATTTGTCGATGGCAGTACGGCTACTGCCACTTATTGTACTCAGAGAACTTCCCTGCAGGAGCTATTGTCTAAAAGCTACTAGTACAAGTACTGGTACAGCTGGCACTAGTTTACACCGGGTTTCAGTTTTTATAGGAAAATACTAGTAGTAGAAGTAGTTTAAACACACCACTCATAGACTGATTGAATTTTTTGTGTAACAAACCAAATATTCACGTACTGTTTTTGGAATTAAATTGTGAATGTTTCATTCATGCCGTCTTATTGTGAAAAATAAAATTTTTTGATGCAAAATGCTAATTTTCTATTTGAATTATTTGTTTTTTAAAGACTTGCCATATCACACCACTGTAATCGCCACTGTAATCATTCAAAACGAGACGTTCTCTAAGTAATATGGCAAGCCCGTGTTTTATTATATTATTTCAATGTGCTGTGTGTGTTTTGAAGTACGTCAAAAATATTTTAATTTAAAAAATAATCAATCAAAAAATAAAAATAAAAAAGAGTGTTTGGTGAAAATAGTGTTTCGTTCAAAATACATAGTTTTCTACATATAACAGCCTGTGCAGTGGAGTATGGATTTTGAACTTCTTCCTCTTTTGCACAGCTGCTCACCACAAAAATGCCAAAAGACTGTGACCAACAGCCTTCAGATGCAAAATTGAAATATTACCAAACAGGTGTTTTATTATATTATTTCAATGTGCTGTGTGTGTTTTGAAGTACGTCAAAAATATTTTAATTTAAAAAATAATCAATCAAAAAATAAAAATCAAAAAGAGTGTTTGGTGAAAATAGTGTTTCGTTCAAAATACATAGTTTTCTACATATAACAGCCTGTGCAGTGGAGTATGGATTTTGAACTTCTTCCTCTTTTGCACAGCTGCTCACCACAAAAATGCCAAAAGACTGTGACCAACAGCCTTCAGATGCAAAATTGAAATATTACCAAACAGGTATGTACATTTAATCGACTTAAATCAATGTATATGTTTTACTAACCGTTCTTTTCTTCTAATGTTTGTTTTTAGCCGACAAAAAGTGCATTCATTGCCAAGAGCTCTCACTAAGAATTAAGTTACGGCGAATGAAATCTTTGTTAAAAGGAAATGTTGGACGATTCCTAAATGAAATTTTGGGACCAAACATAATACACAAATTCAACGTTGATGGTACCCATGGAAAAGCTTGAAAGCTTGTATACTGCATTCAAATTAGTTAATTACCGATTTATAAATTTATTAATGTTAAATTCTTTGTGTAACTTGTTTATTTGATTATTTAGATCCGCGATCGGCAGACATATACTACTACAATTTGCACTTGTATAAGTGTAAGAGCGAAAAAACAAGAAATGAGAAACAGTTGTACTCTTATTTTCACCACAAGACAGGCATGAAAAACTAAAATTTATAAATAATACTAAGCAAAAAGAAAAATTGTAATTTTTTAGTTCAAAAGTAGTAAATATTTTGATTCAGTTTCTTTTTTTATATTTAGTAGTGGTTTGTGTATTTTTATTTATTGTTTAGTAATTCGTAAAAAAAATCAAATTTTGTTTTATGAAAAAAATTTTAACCTATTTGTCAGCAATTATTATAAATTTTAATGAATTTCCAAAAACATATAATAAATAACCTATTTAAACACCTAAAGGCGATAAAAAACATTTAAATGTTTATAATTCCAAAAACTACTTTATATGTAGTGGAGACGCTAAAAAAAAGGTAAAACAATGTACAGAATTATCCAACTCTGCATTTACATATTTTCATGTACAAAAGCAATAAACGAGCGAAACACAACCTTCTTCTGTGACAGCTCATAAGAGACTGAATTGTGTTTTCTATGCGTGTGAGTAGTCTGTGTAAATTTTGTAACGGCCAAAATACACTGTGTATAGGAGTTGCCGATCGTGGATTTAGATGCTATTGCCGTATTTTCTGATGAGCCCGATATAGCTTTAAGAAAAGCTTTCCAGGAATATTAAAAAATGAGCAAAATGAATCATCTACTGGGCAATGACTTAAAGAATTTTAAACTATATTATTTAAAATTGTACATTTTTTCTAAGGTCTAGCCAGCCTTGGAGAAATGGGCCTATCTTGTTTTAAACCAACGATTACCATTTCATAGCACAATTGTGCTGAGAGAACTCACACGCATTCTTGTGTTTTTTGATTTAGTTGTCGATCAGACTGCGACAAGAACACATGTGCGGCGGATGCTTTACCATTTTTTTCAGAATGACACTCAAAAAATATTGTATGTTAAAAGATGCTACTCAATGCCTTATATATTTTGTCGTATAGTATAATTTTTTTTAAATGCTTTAGAATGCTTGCTTTTTCTCTATTAATAAAAATGGTTTATTATTTTTTTATTTTTATTTATCTAAAATTATTAAACCAAAGATAGATAGATAGCTTTACATATGTAAGTTGATAAAATCAAAATCAAAATAACGTATATTACAAACACTTTTCCATGGCTGTAAATAAATCAATTCTCTCAATTTATTTTCTCTCTCTTACTCACTAATACATAACCAAAAATTTTTTGGTAAACCCTGTTTTAAACTGTGATTTAAATGTATATGGTTATTTTAAGTTTTTCTATGTAAATATTTTAATAAATAATTATACAAAAACTAATTTTTTTAACTATTATTTTTCATTTAACCAACAAAAGAACCTACCAATTTTGGTAACTTTTTCCATACAAAAGAACTAGTAATAAAGTGGTTCCCAATTATATGTAAATATACCAGTACGAAACTAGTACCAATGGTACTAGTAATTTTTCAAACACACTCAATGCTAATTTGATCATTAAGATGGTGTAGAAAAGTTGACAGTTGAGTACTACTACTGGTGGTTTTTGTACTAGTTTTGTACTAGTTAGGTACTAGCAAAGAATATGGATTTTAATGAATGTAGAAGTAAAATTTCTTATGGCGGGATGTAGCACTACGACCCGCTCTCACCAAAATCTTTTTTAAAAATCATTTCTTGATGAGGGAGGGAAGACAGAAGAAAAATAAACACAAACAAAGAGCGTAACAATGTGTTGATCTCATCGTACATGTGTATGTACGTACGATTATGTACGAATGATCGTTTTTATTGTTTGACCAAAGACTATAAATATATAAAGATGTTGCACACAGTGTATTTAAAATTGACAAAATTTTGTGCTTCTTTATGATGAGGGGGGTAGGTAACAGAGGTCAGCAACGGTTATTCAAAACGATGAGTAGATTCGAGTCATACTTATTATTTCTGATACTTATACGCATTCATACTTAAAGTGCACGCGCGCTAATGTGAACTAATTAAAACTGACGTTGTTCACTTTTACGAATTGTTCACATTTCCGAATACCGAAAATTTTAAAACAGAATTATACCATCTTTTAAACAAAAATCATTATTTATGAATTTTTTTATAATTTAATCTTCATATAATTTAATCTAATAATTTAATCTTCACAAACTTTCTTCACAGTATCTAAATAGCAAATGAAGAATAAATATGCAAGCAGATGTACTAACACATACATATACATATAAGTATATGTGCACCTAAAACGGAGATTCCCGTAACTATTAAACACATAATTTTAACGTTTCAAATTAAAAAAAATAATCAGTTCAAATTATAGGGCTTTTTACTTTTTTTTTCATCTTTTAGAGTAGTCAATGAAGCAAAAAAAATGTTCACTTTAAGCGGTGTTCATATAATGCGGTGTTCACATTAGTGCGCGTGCACTGTATTTTAATACCATACTCTGATGAGATCAGCAACGAGTATTCAAAACGATGAGTAGATTCGAGTCATACTTATTATTTCTGATACTTATACGCATTCATACTTATTTTAATATCATACTCATACTCAAAATTGGAAGTACTCGTCGTATTCATACTTAACAATACGCATGATGTTATTGACTTCGACTCGTCTCTACTTAACATTTACACGAAGCACAAAATAAGTATGATTCGCGTACGAACACTGCTATACTCACAAGAAGATTGTGTCTATGCTTTGCTTGTTGTCTTTGTCTTTCCTTTCTTCTTTGTTTGTATATGCAACAATAACAAAGGTTGTAAATTTTGATGAATGATTCGAGCCACTCGAATCACTTATAAGTATTATAAGTATTTTTCTAAATTTATGAATCTGAACGAGTAGGCGTATGAATCAAACACATTTCGAATGTTGTGAGTTTGATATCAACGTTGTACTCATACTCATTGTAACCTATACTTATAATTCAATGCTGTAGCGAGTACGAATGAATCAGAGTAGTTGAATTTCAATTCTGTTGATTCACTCATACTCAAAATTGCATGAGTGCTTATGAGTAGCGGAAAAACGATTCATTGCTGATCTCTGGTGTATACGTGTGTGCATGTATGTATACATATGTATATTGCCAAATAAAATAATAAACAAAGAAAGATTTTTTGTTTTCACAAAATGTATGTGCAAATAGCCTGTGGAAAAGAAATATTACCGTTTGTTTTATTGTAGGGTAAGAATATGTGTTTTATTGTTGTAGAAATGAAATTATATCGATTCGCACCGATTTATAATGTTATTTTTTAGACTATTCAATTATGTATGTATGTATCTACCATATGTGTCTATTTTTGTATAGAATGAAGTTGTAATAAAACGAATGCTTTTTTTGTTTAGTATTTATTAAATTTATTTATCATTTTAATGGTTCAAAATTTTAACTATTTCCATGGATAATTTGAATTTGTATGTTTCCCATGTGGAATGCTTCCGTAGTAAAACAACAATTAGTAAATTAAGCATTTCCATTCTGTGTTTATAACATTCGTTATTTTCATCAAACCAAAAGGAATAAAGTGTATTTTTTGTGCAACTTACGCATTGGTCAACTACAAATGTTTTTATGTTTTTTATAGATTTATTTTCTAAAAATTTTTTTTCGAAGACATATGAATTTTGCAAACTTCAAAAAATAAAACAGATGGAGCGCACAAACTTCCAAAGTCGGAATCTTTTATATAATTTTTTGCATAAACGAACATTTCTGAAGGATATGACAAAAAGTTGAGTTCTGTAACCAACAAAATATCGACTTGATGTTAATTCAATTTGCATATTGTTGGACGTAAAACAATCGGTGTCTTCATTAAAATATTCTTTATTTTCATCGTATATATCTGCGACATCTATATCAGGGGTATGGGTACTTTCTGATATATTTCCAGTCCTATCAATATCTTCTAAAAATATGATTTATGATTTTAATTATATATTATATTTATTAAACGTTTTGTTTGAGCATGCACTACAATTTTTAAATTCGCACTTTTTATAAAACAATTTTTCAGTTTTTCAGTTTCAAATGTCAACACAAAATGTGGATTTTTTATTTCGGTGCGAATCGATATAGTTTCATTTCTACAACAATAAAACACATATTTTATTTTTTTATTTATTTAAAAAACATCTATGGATGAAAATCCTTACAGACTATTTACATTTACAAATTATTAATTAGAATATACATTGTTCACATGAGTGAACAAGTACAGACAACCTCAACCCTGACTTATAATATGACAGCACAAACATATCTAACAAATAATAATATCATCAACATACATCAACATTCACAATACACATCAGCATTCACATGCACATCAGCATAAACACATTTATCAACATCTCCTACATAATTGTTTCGATCTTTGTAGTTCAGTTGACTATCGATCACCGAACAACAGAAAACAGTGAACAGTGAACAAACTTATTAAACATATTTTGATTTAATACAAATATTTTAATTGTTGTGAACTTATAGAGAAATATCAATTGTGAACAAACATTTTTAACATTGTGAACTAATACATATACAAATAATACAAAATGTGAATTTTATATACAAACCATAAATAAACTACATTTTATAACGTTTAAATATTATTTATTATTAACATACAGACACACATATATACATGGTTTGTACATTGGTATACCCTACCACCTCTTACCCAATTAATAAACCCTAAATACTAACCCTATAACCCGTCAGTTCATGGTCCTTCGAGGAAGAAGAAGAGACAGTGACAAATATACAGTCCACATAAAACCCATTATGCACATTCTACCCACCCTAAAAAATCTATAAAAATCTATACCCGTTTAAAATATATAACCCCATAGAACACTAATTTTAAAATTTTAATAAAAATCAAAAAGAAAAGAAATTCAAAAACAAATAAGTCCAAAGTGAAACAGATAAACAAATTAAAATAAACACTGATACACTAACAAAAACAGTGAAACATAAATCACCCTATACTAAAAACATAACAAAATATCCTACAAACAAAAAAGATTAATCGATAATCAACAACAAATATAAATAAATTTTGAACTAAACATAAGGAAAAGAAAATACTTAAAAGTATGATCAAAACACAAATTAACAATTAACACACACAATAATCACAGAAGATCACATTAATATGAAGGAGTGCATTAACAAAAACAACATACATACATATAAAACAGTAAAAAATACGACATTGCAAGGTCAAAAGAAAATAATAATACATCACATATTTCAAATTATTACATATTAAAAGTACAAATAAAATTACATAGAACAGTAAAATAAAAGTTAAAAACAAATTTAAATTAAAAAAGAAATTACTAAAGTTCACAAAAGTTCATAAAAATTAGAAACAAAATACATATTACATAAAGAAACAAATATTGTACATTTTTGAAACAATACATAAACAAAATCAAAATTAAAGAAACACAAAAATAAAAAGTTGAACACAGTTCACAAAAAATAGCAACAAAATTCATAGTGACAAAAATTAAAAAATTGAAAAATGAAGTACACAAACAATTACATCCAATACAATTCACTAACAAAAATAAATCAAAAACAATTACAAATATAAGTTACCACTAACAAATTAACATTATTAATATTGGACACAAACGCAACACATCAAACATCGCACAAAGATTAATTGAAAGAGAAAAAAAATAATTTGGTTTGTACCCTACCCTAAGCAGACAAGGTAAGTTGAAGAATTTCAATTTACATTTTTTATAAAATTGTCATAAAATTTTATCGCGAAATTTTGAATTTATGAAAAACTCACAATAAGAAATATTATCTTATAAAACCCACCCACCCAACACTTACCCTTTCTTCGATAATATTTCCAAAATATTGTGAGTAACAAATATTGCCGTTTTCTTTGTGTAGTACAATAAAAGCACAAAGAATACCCAATAGACAATTTTGTCTGCTGTTTAGATTTATTTCAAATTTGAAATAAATTTTTTTTTAAACCAAATTTACCCGCAGTAAATCGACTTAATACCGAGTTTTATTAACTTTTTTTCTAATCCTCTGCGTATTGAAATTTAAGATGAATATGTCGGAATTAAAAACTTTGGCCGCCGATATTATACGTTATATCGAAGAGGACTTAAGTGACTTTGAGGAAGACTATAGGACTAGTCCAGTGAATTCTCAATCACTACCCGCGTTGAGATTCATGAGGAATGAATTGGAAGAGTTGTGGTCGAATATTGACAGGAAATTTAAACGGATCCGAGAGTCGCCACAACTCAATGAACCTGAAATTGCCAATTCAATAAATTTTAATGGCCTCTCCAGAAATGCGAGATCGGCCCAAAAAATTCTATAGCTCAACTATGATTTACATAGATGAGGCCATAGAAAACTTATCCCAACCCAATAATTCTACCCCAACCCAACCCGAATCCACACAACCCACCCACTCAGTTGGATTTAACATACCCCCTTGCGAAATTCCACAAGAACCCATTCAAGCTAAAGACATTCAAGATACCCACCCAATTTCATCTCAAATTTTAAGAGATAACATGTACGTCGACGATGTACTAGCTGATGTTCACACTACTCGAGTAGCTGGAAACGCTCAAAAGCATTTGATCACAGCTCTTGAATCGGCTGGTTTTCCTCTACGAAAATGGACATCAGATACCCAGGAACTTTTAGATGATACCCAGAAACTTTTAGATGATACCCATGAACTTTTAGATGATTTACCCAAGGATCACCAACTTAATGCTGCCTTACTCACCCTTCCGGAATCGGAAAACCCTAAAACCCAAGGCATTCGGTGGAATCCAAAAGAGAACAATCTTTTCTTGGAGGCCCCCAAGATAGAGAGAAAACCAGCCTACACTATCGCTAGACTTTTTGACCCAGCTGGTTGGTTACAACCAATTATCATATCCGCCAAAATACTGATGCATCAAATTTTGCGGGGTAATACAGCTTGGGACGAATGTCTTAACCCACTCACCCTCATTAAATGGCAAATGTTTTTAGTGTTTTATGATAATGACAATATTCGGGTTCCTAGATGGATACATTTTTCAGCTTCGGCAAGAATTGAGTTTTATGACTTTTCAGATGCTTCTGAAAAGGCTTACTCTGAATTTATTTATGCACGAGTTATACCCATAAACGGATCTATGTCCGTAACCCTACTCTTCGCTAAGACGAGAGTTGCACCTATCGAAGTCATTTCTTCGCCGAAATTAGAACTTTGTGGTGCAGTGTTGTTGGCAAAAATGGCACAAAATATAATTACCCAGCTGAAATTGACCCAATACCCGATGCATTTCTGGACGGACTCCGCAATAGTTTGGGCATGGCTCAACAAACCCCCAACTACCTGGAACAACTTTCTGAAAGACAGTGTGCCTACAATTTTCGATGCGGGAGGAACCAGGAACTGGAGAAATTTGGACTCTTACGATAACCCAGCCGATGTTACCAGTCATGGTTGCAATGCAGACGGACTGAAGGATGACAAATTATGGAATGAACCAACCTGGTTGAAGGAAGATCCAACAAAGTGGCCAACATCACATCTACCCTCCGAAACTCAAGCTGAGGCTAAAATTGTATACCCAAAACCATCGATGAACTTCACTCACCCTACCCCTACCCTATTGTCATATATCTATCGATTTTGTGATCACGTATCATTTACTCGAAGAAATAAATTTCGACATGGCAGCATAGCTCTACAGCGAGAAAACCCACAATCTATTGATGTAAGACTCAATAGATTATTAACCCAACCGAGTATAAAACTTGATGCGAATGGGGAATATGATGGTCTGAAAAGATCAAATTTACTTATACCCTTAATAATCACCCACTACTCACCCAAACACCCTTCCCAAATTCTTACCCGGGACACTCACAATTACAATTACTCACCCAAAGATTCATTTCAGGTTCCACCCGACAGACAGTTATGGCCCACTTAGAGGTCAAAATTGATGTTTGAACCCATGGGAAGACCCCGACATCCTGAGTGAAAAATTAATACCCATACCCTCTTTTTTTTTGAACAATTATAAATAAATTGTTTTTCATTCACAGGTTGCTGGCCCGGGAGGATGTTCACACGAGTGAACAAGTACACACAACCTCAACCCTGACTTATAATATGACAGCACAAACATCTCTAACAAATAATAATATCATCAACATACATCAACATTCACAATACACATCAGCATTCACATGCACATCAACATAAACACATTTATCAACATCTCCTACATAATTGTTTCGATCCTTGTAGTTCAGTTGACTATCGATCACCAAACAACAGAAAACAGAAAACAGTGAACAGTGAACAAACTTATTAAACATATTTTGATTTAATACAAATATTTTAATTGTTGTGAACTTATAGAGAAATATCAATTGTGAACAAAAATTTTTAACATTGTGAACTAATACATATACAAATAATACAAATTGTGAATTTTATATACAAACCATAAATAAACTACATTTTATAACGTTTAAATATTATTTATTATTAACATACAGACACACATATATACATGGTTTGTACATTGGTGTATATAAGTATAATATTACGTTTTATGATATTAACATTCAACGAGTAATCAATATAAGTGTAAAAATAATTAAAGTTTCTACATACTCTCCTTAATGGATCATTGTTAGCATAATTAGTTTGATGATATTTAAGTTGAAGGGGTACGAAATTTCTTGTTGGTCTAGAAGGAACATTGAAGGAGATATTTCCCAGTAGAAATTCCGAACAAATAGAGCCATTCAATAAATTTATCAGAAAGCTTATATTCAGTACCAAGCGTCTACTTTCCAACGTAGGTAGTTTAATTAAAGCAAGCCGTGAAGAATAAGATTGTAGGTTCACATTTGGATTCCACGTCGAGTTTCCCAAACAAAATAAAAGAAACTGCTTTTGAACAGATTCTATATTGTTTTTCTAATAGGAAGTAGAGCGATCCCAAATAACCGATCCATACTCTAAAATAGGCCTTACCAAGGCAGTATACAATCGAGTAGTTATTTTACGATCAGTAAACTCCTTAGCCCAACGTTTTATGAAAGCAAGCACCCCACGGGCTTTATTAATCATCATAGTTATATGTTTATTAAAGTTTAATTTGCTATCGAGGAGAACTCCTAAGTCAAGGAACTCAGTAACTAATTCCAGCTGAAATCCGCCTAATGAAAAATTACCTTCTGTAATCAAGTTTCTCGAGAATCGCATATGTTTACATTTCTTTAAATTAAGATACATTAGATTAATATTACACCAATCGTAAAACATATTCAAATCATGTTGTAGCTTCTTTCTCTCGTGAATACTATTATAGCTCAGGAAAATGTTCAAGTCATCCGCATACATTAAAATATTACAGAATTTTATTACACATGGTACATCATTAATAAAAATGGAAAATAATATAGAACCAAATGGCTTCCTTGTGGTACTCCGGAACTTACGACGATGTGTTTAGATGTTCATTGTTAAAAACTACGCACTGCTTCCTTCCAGTTAAATATGACCTTAACCAATTCAAAGTAACAGTTGTAAATCCCAACAGATAAAGTTTCAGTAAAAGCAAGTTGTGATTTACTTTATCGAAAGCCTTACTGAAGTCGGTATAAATTACATCAGTTAATTGTTTGTTATTAAAACCATTATTTATGATTGTAGTTAGTTGCAAGAGATTTGTGGTCGTTGAGTAACCTCTCCTAAAACCATGTTGATGACAGGATATTAAAGATGATAATTGATTAATAATATTATCCGTTATGCATTTTTCAAAAAGCTTTGGTATTGCGCTAAGTTTAGCAATACCTCTATAATTCATTATATGTGCTTTATTACCAGACTTGAAAAGCGGAATTATGTAGGAATCTTTCCATAATTGTGGAAAATAACCAAGTTTTATTGATCTATTTAATAAGATCTCCAATGGCAAAGCGAGAGCATTTGCACGATATTTCAATACACAGTTTGGTATACCATCAGGTCCACTATTAAAAGAAAGTTTAACTCCACCTATAGCCGATAGAATCTGCGTTGTGGAGATCGGAGGAAATTGAATTGACTGGCTTTCCTTAATTGTATATGGATAGGAGTTACCGTCGTATTCAATATCAGAATATGTAGTTGAAAAAAAGTCAGCAAATAAATCACTTATTTCCTTATTATCATCAGATTCATAATTTAAATATTTCATGATATTAGGGTAACCAGTTACTTTTCTCTTAGAGTTGACGAAATTATAAAAAGATTTAAGATTATTCTTCACGGAATTTATATAGTTTTTGTAAAGAAGTGAGTTCGTTGAATTATAAACTGTACGTGAGGCAACATATCTAGCATAATCAAAAGCTGACCCAGACCTTTTATATCTTTTGAAGCATTTGCTTTTAAAGTCCTTAAGGTTTGACAATTGTTTAGAGCCCCATGGAGGACCAGTATTATGAGAAATTTTCATTTTAGGGATACATTCATCCATCAATGACCAAATTGTTTTATAAAACACATGTACTAATGAATCCATAGATGAAGAATTTGCTGCAGTATTGCATAATAACTACATCCAGTTCGTATTATATAACAGATGGTTTAGTTCTTCATAATTTCCCTTCTTAAAACGAAAAGCTTTTTTATTTTGGGTGAAAATTTCTGAGCGGGAGCGTGGAATATTTAGACTTATTTCCAAAGTAGGATGATAGCGGTCTTCAGGTGAAACAATTGGCAATGATCGAGTAAGTAAACAGTCCGTAGGTTCATTTGAAAAAACTAGGTCAAGAAATTTACCATACATGTTAGAAAATCCATTAATTTGGAGAAGACAAAGATCCTAAATTCTATTCAAGAACAACTCCATCCATTCAGATGCTTTATATGGAGCATAAAAAAATGAATCTGGTAAGTATTTCCATAGAATATCCGGCATATTGAAATCACCAAAAACAAGAATAGAGTCGTCAGGTTTGGATAAGAGAACGACAGATTCAATAAGTTTTAAATGTTCATTGTAGATAAATTGGTTCTTATTTTGGCTAAGCGGAATATATGAGCAGGTAATAAAAATAGTTTTGTGTACCAGTTTTATACGTGCGCAAATAAATTCACTACCTTTAGGGACATTTAAATCGATTTCATCAGATGGATAAGTATTGTAGACTGCTATTAGAGCTCCACCACCTCTAGTATTTGTTTCTCTATCCAATCTATATATATTATAATTATTACTTAATATTTCCGTATTAAAGGTGTTTTTGCTTAGCTAAGTCTTAGTAAGAATAATCTCCTGATGATCAAAATTAAAACTGTCGACGTAGAGTTTAGATAATTTAGTATTTAAACCAAAAACATTTTGGTACTTAATAAATAATTGGTTATTGGAGGTTACATCAACTTTTTTAGATTCATTTGAACAGTTGAAGGAAGACGAGCGGAAATCATTTTTATTCGACGGTTTTGCAAATTTTATTAGTTTTTTGGGCAAGATTCAGGAACACTTGGAAGAGTTACAATATCATTGCTTCTATATTCAAATTCTCGAACAATTGTATTTTTAAGCCAAAAATTAGGATTAACAAGACGATCAAAAAGAACATCTGGAACAATAATCTTGAAGGATGCACGATTTCGTGTATTAATTTTAAAAATTTTTATTTTGCCATGCAAATCTTGACTAATACTGTTCCTTATGAAAAACTCCACATCAAGAAACGCCGTATCAACAGCAAAACGGGAGGCAAAAATTGTTTTTAAGGGTGGTATAACTCTAAGAGGCTTAGGAATAGTAACTGATGGAGATTGGTTACCTTTGTTATAAATTTCAGAATTAGTATTGATCGAGCAAGGTAGATCTGAAGATTTTTCACTGAAGACAATTGGGTTTAAGGACGTCGGTTTCTGCGTACAGACGTACCCTAAGCAGACAAGGTAAGTTGAAGAATTTCAATTTACATTTTTTATAAAATTGTCATAAAATTTTATCGCGAAATTTTGAATTTATGAAAAACTCACAATAAGAAATATTATCTTATAAAACCCACCCACCCAACACTTACCCTTTCTTCGATAATATTTCCAAAATATTGTGAGTAACAAATATTGCCGTTTTCTTTGTGTAGTACAATAAAAGCACAAAGAATACCCAATAGACAATTTTGTCTGCTGTTTAGATTTATTTCAAATTTGAAATAAATTTTTTTTTTAAACCAAATTTACCCGCAGTAAATCGACTTAATACCGAGTTTTATTAACTTTTTTTCTAATCCTCTGCGTATTGAAATTTAAGATGAATATGTCGGAATTAAAAACTTTGGCCGCCGATATTATACGTTATATCGAAGAGGACTTAAGTGACTTTGAGGAAGACTATAGGACTAGTCCAGTGAATTCTCAATCACTACCCGCGTTGAGATTCATGAGGAATGAATTGGAAGAGTTGTGGTCGAATATTGACAGGAAATTTAAACGGATCCGAGAGTCGCCACAACTCAATGAACCTGAAATTGCCAATTCAATAAATTTTAATGGCCTCTCCAGAAATGCGAGATCGGCCCAAAAAATTCTATAGCTCAACTATGATTTACATAGATGAGGCCATAGAAAACTTATCCCAACCCAATAATTCTACCCCAACCCAACCCGAATCCACACAACCCACCCACTCAGTTGGATTTAACATACCCCCTTGCGAAATTCCACAAGAACCCATTCAAGCTAAAGACATTCAAGATACCCACCCAATTTCATCTCAAATTTTAAGAGATAACATGTACGTCGACGATGTACTAGCTGATGTTCACACTACTCGAGTAGCTGGAAACGCTCAAAAGCATTTGATCACAGCTCTTGAATCGGCTGGTTTTCCTCTACGAAAATGGACATCAGATACCCAGGAACTTTTAGATGATACCCAGAAACTTTTAGATGATACCCATGAACTTTTAGATGATTTACCCAAGGATCACCAACTTAATGCTGCCTTACTCACCCTTCCGGAATCGGAAAACCCTAAAACCCAAGGCATTCGGTGGAATCCAAAAGAGAACAATCTTTTCTTGGAGGCCCCCAAGATAGAGAGAAAACCAGCCTACACTATCGCTAGACTTTTTGACCCAGCTGGTTGGTTACAACCAATTATCATATCCGCCAAAATACTGATGCATCAAATTTTGCGGGGTAATACAGCTTGGGACGAATGTCTTAACCCACTCACCCTTATTAAATGGCAAATGTTTTTAGTGTTTTATGATAATGACAATATTCGGGTTCCTAGATGGATACATTTTTCAGCTTCGGCAAGAATTGAGTTTTATGACTTTTCAGATGCTTCTGAAAAGGCTTACTCTGAATTTATTTATGCACGAGTTATACCCATAAACGGATCTATGTCCGTAACCCTACTCTTCGCTAAGACGAGAGTTGCACCTATCGAAGTCATTTCGTCGCCGAAATTAGAACTTTGTGGTGCAGTGTTGTTGGCAAAAATGGCACAAAATATAATTACCCAGCTGAAATTGACCCAATACCCGATGCATTTCTGGACGGACTCCGCAATAGTTTGGGCATGGCTCAACAAACCCCCAACTACCTGGAACAACTTTCTGAAAGACAGTGTGCCTACAATTTTCGATGCGGGAGGAACCAGGAACTGGAGAAATTTGGACTCTTACGATAACCCAGCCGATGTCACCAGTCATGGTTGCAATGCAGACGGACTGAAGGATGACAAATTATGGAATGAACCAACCTGGTTGAAGGAAGATCCAACAAAGTGGCCAACATCACATCTACCCTCCGAAACTCAAGCTGAGGCTAAAATTGTATACCCAAAACCATCGATGAACTTCACTCACCCTACCCCTACCCTATTGTCATATATCTATCGATTTTGTGATCACGTATCATTTACTCGAAGAAATAAATTTCGACATGGCAGCATAGCTCTACAGCGAGAAAACCCACAATCTATTGATGTAAGACTCAATAGATTATTAACCCAACCGAGTATAAAACTTGATGCGAATGGGGAATATGATGGTCTGAAAAGATCAAATTTACTTATACCCTTAATAATCACCCACTACTCACCCAAACACCCTTCCCAAATTCTTACCCGGGACACTCACAATTACAATTACTCACCCAAAGATTCATTTCAGGTTCCACCCGACAGACAGTTATGGCCCACTTAGAGGTCAAAATTGATGTTTGAACCCATGGGAAGACCCCGACATCCTGAGTGAAAAATTAATACCCATACCCTCTTTTTTTTTGAACAATTATAAATAAATTGTTTTTCATTCACAGGTTGCTGGCCCGGGAGGATGTTCACACGAGTGAACAAGTACACACAACCTCAACCCTGACTTATAATATGACAGCACAAACATCTCTAACAAATAATAATATCATCAACATACATCAACATTCACAATACACATCAGCATTCACATGCACATCAACATAAACACATTTATCAACATCTCCTACATAATTGTTTCGATCCTTGTAGTTCAGTTGACTATCGATCACCAAACAACAGAAAACAGAAAACAGTGAACAGTGAACAAACTTATTAAACATATTTTGATTTAATACAAATATTTTAATTGTTGTGAACTTATAGAGAAATATCAATTGTGAACAAAAATTTTTAACATTGTGAACTAATACATATACAAATAATACAAATTGTGAATTTTATATACAAACCATAAATAAACTACATTTTATAACGTTTAAATATTATTTATTATTAACATACAGACACACATATATACATGGTTTGTACATTGGTGTATATAAGTATAATATTACGTTTTATGATATTAACATTCAACGAGTAATCAATATAAGTGTAAAAATAATTAAAGTTTCTACATACTCTCCTTAATGGATCATTGTTAGCATAATTAGTTTGATGATATTTAAGTTGAAGGGGTACGAAATTTCTTGTTGGTCTAGAAGGAACATTGAAGGAGATATTTCCCAGTAGAAATTCCGAACAAATAGAGCCATTCAATAAATTTATCAGAAAGCTTATATTCAGTACCAAGCGTCTACTTTCCAACGTAGGTAGTTTAATTAAAGCAAGCCGTGAAGAATAAGATTGTAGGTTCACATTTGGATTCCACGTCGAGTTTCCCAAACAAAATAAAAGAAACTGCTTTTGAACAGATTCTATATTGTTTTTCTAATAGGAAGTAGAGCGATCCCAAATAACCGATCCATACTCTAAAATAGGCCTTACCAAGGCAGTATACAATCGAGTAGTTATTTTACGATCAGTAAACTCCTTAGCCCAACGTTTTATGAAAGCAAGCACCCCACGGGCTTTATTAATCATCATAGTTATATGTTTATTAAAGTTTAATTTGCTATCGAGGAGAACTCCTAAGTCAAGGAACTCAGTAACTAATTCCAGCTGAAATCCGCCTAATGAAAAATTACCTTCTGTAATCAAGTTTCTCGAGAATCGCATATGTTTACATTTCTTTAAATTAAGATACATTAGATTAATATTACACCAATCGTAAAACATATTCAAATCATGTTGTAGCTTCTTTCTCTCGTGAATACTATTATAGCTCAGGAAAATGTTCAAGTCATCCGCATACATTAAAATATTACAGAATTTTATTACACATGGTACATCATTAATAAAAATGGAAAATAATATAGAACCAAATGGCTTCCTTGTGGTACTCCGGAACTTACGACGATGTGTTTAGATGTTCATTGTTAAAAACTACGCACTGCTTCCTTCCAGTTAAATATGACCTTAACCAATTCAAAGTAACAGTTGTAAATCCCAACAGATAAAGTTTCAGTAAAAGCAAGTTGTGATTTACTTTATCGAAAGCCTTACTGAAGTCGGTATAAATTACATCAGTTAATTGTTTGTTATTAAAACCATTATTTATGATTGTAGTTAGTTGCAAGAGATTTGTGGTCGTTGAGTAACCTCTCCTAAAACCATGTTGATGACAGGATATTAAAGATGATAATTGATTAATAATATTATCCGTTATGCATTTTTCAAAAAGCTTTGGTATTGCGCTAAGTTTAGCAATACCTCTATAATTCATTATATGTGCTTTATTACCAGACTTGAAAAGCGGAATTATGTAGGAATCTTTCCATAATTGTGGAAAATAACCAAGTTTTATTGATCTATTTAATAAGATCTCCAATGGCAAAGCGAGAGCATTTGCACGATATTTCAATACACAGTTTGGTATACCATCAGGTCCACTATTAAAAGAAAGTTTAACTCCACCTATAGCCGATAGAATCTGCGTTGTGGAGATCGGAGGAAATTGAATTGACTGGCTTTCCTTAATTGTATATGGATAGGAGTTACCGTCGTATTCAATATCAGAATATGTAGTTGAAAAAAAGTCAGCAAATAAATCACTTATTTCCTTATTATCATCAGATTCATAATTTAAATATTTCATGATATTAGGGTAACCAGTTACTTTTCTCTTAGAGTTGACGAAATTATAAAAAGATTTAAGATTATTCTTCACGGAATTTATATAGTTTTTGTAAAGAAGTGAGTTCGTTGAATTATAAACTGTACGTGAGGCAACATATCTAGCATAATCAAAAGCTGACCCAGACCTTTTATATCTTTTGAAGCATTTGCTTTTAATGTCCTTAAGGTTTGACAATTGTTTAGAGCCCCATGGAGGACCAGTATTATGAGAAATTTTCATTTTAGGGATACATTCATCCATCAATGACCAAATTGTTTTATAAAACACATGTACTAATGAATCCATAGATGAAGAATTTGCTGCAGTATTGCATAATAACTACATCCAGTTCGTATTATATAACAGATGGTTTAGTTCTTCATAATTTCCCTTCTTAAAACGAAAAGCTTTTTTATTTTGGGTGAAAATTTCTGAGCGGGAGCGTGGAATATTTAGACTTATTTCCAAAGTAGGATGATAGCGGTCTTCAGGTGAAACAATTGGCAATGATCGAGTAAGTAAACAGTCCGTAGGTTCATTTGAAAAAACTAGGTCAAGAAATTTACCATACATGTTAGAAAATCCATTAATTTGGAGAAGACAAAGATCCTAAATTCTATTCAAGAACAACTCCATCCATTCAGATGCTTTATATGGAGCATAAAAAAATGAATCTGGTAAGTATTTCCATAGAATATCCGGCATATTGAAATCACCAAAAACAAGAATAGAGTCGTCAGGTTTGGATAAGAGAACGACAGATTCAATAAGTTTTAAATGTTCATTGTAGATAAATTGGTTCTTATTTTGGCTAAGCGGAATATATGAGCAGGTAATAAAAATAGTTTTGTGTACCAGTTTTATACGTGCGCAAATAAATTCACTACCTTTAGGGACATTTAAATCGATTTCATCAGATGGATAAGTATTGTAGACTGCTATTAGAGCTCCACCACCTCTAGTATTTGTTTCTCTATCCAATCTATATATATTATAATTATTACTTAATATTTCCGTATTAAAGGTGTTTTTGCTTAGCTAAGTCTTAGTAAGAATAATCTCCTGATGATCAAAATTAAAACTGTCGACGTAGAGTTTAGATAATTTAGTATTTAAACCAAAAACATTTTGGTACTTAATAAATAATTGGTTATTGGAGGTTACATCAACTTTTTTAGATTCATTTGAACAGTTGAAGGAAGACGAGCGGAAATCATTTTTATTCGACGGTTTTGCAAATTTTATTAGTTTTTTGGGCAAGATTCAGGAACACTTGGAAGAGTTACAATATCATTGCTTCTATATTCAAATTCTCGAACAATTGTATTTTTAAGCCAAAAATTAGGATTAACAAGACGATCAAAAAGAACATCTGGAACAATAATCTTGAAGGATGCACGATTTCGTGTATTAATTTTAAAAATTTTTATTTTGCCATGCAAATCTTGACTAATACTGTTCCTTATGAAAAACTCCACATCAAGAAACGCCGTATCAACAGCAAAACGGGAGGCAAAAATTGTTTTTAAGGGTGGTATAACTCTAAGAGGCTTAGGACTAGTAACTGATGGAGATTGGTTACCTTTGTTATAAATTTCAGAATTAGTATTGATCGAGCAAGGTAGATCTGAAGATTTTTCACTGAAGACAATTGGGTTTAAGGACGTCGGTTTCTGCGTAATTTGTGATGAAGTATTAGGGGAGTCAATTGCGGAAGTTAATGGAGCAGTCTTATTCGGTTCGTTAGTTGTTTCCAAATTCTTAGGCGAACCAGAAGTAGACGACTGCTTTGTCCTCCTGCTCTTAGACTTTGGAGAGGTAGTGAGATTTTCCAAATTTTTATATTTTGAAAAAAGTTCTCCATATTTATCCAACTTAATCTGAAGTGTCAAAAAATCGCTTTTAATTCCATCAAACTCAATTCCATCATAGCTCTTAAAAAAATTATAAAATTCAACACCAACAACCCGGCAGTGGGACAGGACCATTGTAGATGCTTGGCTTTATCGCCCAGAGCGTCAGCATCACGTGCTCTAAGGCCACTACATTTTAGATGACAGTATCCCAAACACAGCCAGCAAGATACCATACGATCATCTCCGGTAACAGTGCAGTTTTTGTTAACACAGTCCATAGTGCAAAAGCTCAATGTAGGTTCGTGTCTCCAATAAAATATAATGGCAAAGCTTAATGATAAGACTTAACGAACAGCTTTTAAAAGTTTACCAAAGTAATAAAAGCTTAATCACAATTTAGTACTTTTTGACAATTATAAATTCTACTTTACTTTTGGCGCAAATATTTAAATGACGTTTGTGTTGTTATTGTTATTTAATTTGTTTACTTTCTATCTTTTAATTGTTTTTGTTTTTTCTGTTAATTGATTTTGTACTTTTTCTTTTTTTTATAAATAGCTTTTTATTTCAGTAATTTGTCCTTTTCAAAATAAGATATTTAGCACAGATTTAGGTCTCAATGATCACAAGTAAAAGTCACTATTAGATTATGATTATTAAACAATTATTATTTTGGGAAAAAAACCAAATTTATAAAGTGGGTTAAAAACACGTCTATACACTTTGAAAGCTAGCTTAAATTTTTGAGAGAGCAACACATTCTTACCCTACAATAAAACAAACGGTAATATTTCTTTTCCACAGGCTATTTGCACATACATTTTGTGAAAACAAGACATCTTTCAGTTTGTTTATTATTTTATTTGGCAATGTACAAGCACCCACGTATACACGCATATGAGAATAAATTGCTTATAGAAGAGAACAATACAATCTCTGAGTATAATAAGTTCTCTGAGTACAATAAGTGGCAGTAGCCGTACTGCCATCGACAAATTTGGCACTGGCAGTACAATGTATGGCAGTGCAACATCTTCATATATTTATAGTCTTTGATCTTATCGCGATGAGAGCAAAGAATGAGAGCAACGCATTGTTACGCTCTTCGTTTCTGTTTCCTTCCCTCCTATCTTTCCCCCCGCGTCATGAAATATTTTTCAAAAATATTCCAAAATATGTTAAAATGCACATTCTTTATACTTTATTTTCTTTGGTACTAGTTTAATCTCCTGCAGGGTACGTAGTTACATCACACTTATACTAATACATTAATAACTTCATTTTATTATACATATACATGTTGTTTTAGGAAATGTTCGGAAATATTATAATTAAAGTTTGCCATACAACATTAACAATGCCAAAAAGTAAAACAGTGAACAGATATACCACAACCGACGATATATAAATATAAATCTAATTGGACCACTTCCGGCATCAACTGGAAATCGTTGTTGTCTCACTTGTGCAGATCACTTTTCCATATGGCCAACAGAAATTCCTCTATCAAACCGATATTACATCTCACACAGTAGAAACAGCTTTTAATAATGGATGTGTAGCTTCATATGGAGTACCACAAAGGATAACGACAGATTTAGGAAGACAATTCTAATCTTTTTCAAGAACTAACTAATACACTTGGCATACAACACTTAAGCACCATCCCCAAGTAAATGGTGTGGTTGAAAGATGGCACCGTTGTCTTAAAAATGCTATTAAGTGCTACGCCTCAAAGGACTGCAGTTTTGCTCTATTGCTCGTTCTTCTGGTACTCCGAATTACAGTAAAATTAGATATCCGAGCAAGTCCAGTAGAATTACTCTATGGCAGACAACTACGTTTACCAGGTGAGTTCTGGGTGAAGAGTGAAACTAAAGACAGCCAAATTGATTTCGTACAACTACGTCGATAATGGCATTTGAATAAGAAGCACTATGTCGATCCAGAATTATAAACTTGCAAATACGTTTTTGTACGGGTAGATCGGATTCGTAAGCCTTTAGAACCAGAGTAAGAGGGTACTTTTTAAGTCCAGAAACGCTACGATAAATATTTTGTGATAATAAGAGGAAAAAGAAGCGACAAAATAACGAATGTCCGAATTAAACCAGCAAAAACTTATACCTGTGAATCCAAAGAGTGTTTCGTTAAGGCGTTAGCACAGGCAGTTACTAAAGTTGAAAGTAATGATACAGTTAGTCGTTTTGGAAGACAGGTAAGATTTCCAAACTGGTACGCGTAACGAAATACTAACAGGGGGTATTGTGACAGCCCTTAATGAACTTACAAATAGGAATGTTCACGCTGACCACATTACTTTTAAGTTCAGATACATATAAGTTTGGTTTAAATGTATAAAGCCGAAAGTCCATACCATGCGTTTAATGCGTTCTATGCATTTTTTACTACAAGTTACACAATTGTTTTGATCAGCTGTTGTGGTAAAATAATTAGCAAACAATAACAGTTTTGTGTAAAATGGAAAATCAAATTGTGATTTTAAAAGAATTTATGAAATTAATTACCTGCTTATGAATTTACATATACGATATTTTGTGCTGCTAAGGCCCACGAAAAGCTTCAAAAGAACACGAGACAAGTGTTCAGTTAATTTATCCTCCATTTTTCTGGTTTTCAAATCAATAAATTCAAAAGAGATGACACGGGACTTATAGTTTAACGCAGGGTTTATTTACTTTCAGAGTTTTTGCCAGAAATCTGCTGAGAGGAAATCGCCGAAGAAATATTTTTTTTCATATTTCGTTTTGATGCCTGACCTGGGATACGAACCCGGGCTTTACGTCTAATAAGCCAACACCTACTAAACAACGGCGACTTCCCCGGCCTCCAGCAAAAAAGAGAAATGAAGTGAATAATTGTCTATCGATATCCGCTACCACCAATCTTTTCAGCACCAGCTGCCACTATTGTGGGTCTTAATGGCGCAGTAGTAGCAAACTCTACAAAAGCTAGTATTATTTCGCTAGTCTCCAATTGATCTCCCTTTAATAGTTTTTAAATATGCCCACGGATTTACTATTGGGTGAAGATGTATACTCAAAGATAATGCTTTCTGGAGTTCGAAAGGATTCTAAAAACCATTAGATCGCCCAACAATCCGTTTTCGGTTGGATTTTAACCGGCAAAAGGTGCGTTTGTTCAAAATTAGAGATGCGATTATTACGGAACTCCGAGGTTAAAACCCAATGCAATCACGCCATTGAGGAATACCTTTCCCTAGACCACCCGCTGAAAATCATTTCTTTTATTCTCTCCCAACCGTGGGAGGTATGCACTGACAATTGGAGTCAAGTGGAATCTGTACAAAAGATTGATACCCTATAACGACCCTTTTTACGCCTCAGGAAATCCGTTAAAGGCATTTTGTTGTTGCCGATCTTGTTGTCATTCGTCATTACAATTTACCCCCTAACGATCGGTAATTTGATTGAATCGAACGGGTTTAGTTTGTCTCTGATGCGAAAGTGCGAGTGGCCGAAATTCGTACTGCCAATGGCGTTCTAATACGGCTAATTGTGAAGCTCGTGCTGCTTTCTAATCCAGAACAATACTAATTTATTCTCTCGTTTTCTGTTGTGTGTTTGTCGTTTTTATTTACAGATAATCTAATACCCCGTAGGCTACTTGTCGAATGCCTAAGAGACAAACACCACGAAGAGAAATGTTGGCAACAAAAAGAAGTCTACTCACACAGAACGCAAGAAGAAAAAGAGTGCCATTCATTTTATCGTAATTTACCCTTGTACACAAAAATTGTATTATAGATTTATTTTTTATTTTATTTATTTATTGGTTAACTCCAGTCAGTACAACAAGCATTTAATCTTATTTAATAATATTGTTTATATGTACAATGTTATAATGATTAAGTTAATACTTATATACATATTCATACATACATATGTATGTATGTAATGGTGATTTCTTTTCTGGCATAAATGTTGCCTTTATTCTGCCTTTTTGCCCTTTTGCTGTTCTTTTCCGAAAAAAATGCAATTTTGTAAATTAGTAACGTGTTCTTTTCTAAAAATTCTGCCATAAAACCCAGAAAATATGCTGCATGTTTGACCCTCAATTTAATCAAAGGGTTGTAAGGGCAGCAGTTTTAAAACAGCTGTTATTGTTATTGTTTTGAAAAAAAATAACAAAAATTATTTGTTTTAAAGTGGTGAAATGGAAGCAAAAAATATTATTTTGGAAAATTTGTTGGAATCTTCTTCATCGTCAGATATGGAGGACATGTATTCATTATTATTAAAACGAAACTCTTGCCGCGAGTTTAAAATTTTGTTGAAAATGTTATTTATCAGTATTGCTCCAGATTCTAGTAACAAATTTATAAACAAACAACAGCTGACTATAGGTGTTGATAATTTTATTTTTGTAAAAGCGGAATGAGCTTTAAAATCGCTAAAAAGAATTTATTTTATTTTAGCGATATGAAATTTACTAGTCGAGGACTACAAAGAAACATATGCATATGTATTATTATCAAAACAAAAAAGGTTTGAGATGAGTTAACTTAAAAATTAACATTTTTTTTTTAAATTGTAATAAGAAGATTATTTATAAATACTTTTAAATGAAATTTGGTTATTATCTTTTGTAATAAAAATATTTCCCAAAAAATTCCAAAAATTATATTTTTGATTTGATTTTTAGTTTTTATATAGAAATTTGAAAAAATTTACTAAATAATTAATAACATAATGTGCCAACTAAAAAGATTTGAAAACATTGGCCCTAAAGTTGAATTTTACATAAAAATAAAAGTTTTAACTTGTATGACCCCGGAGCCCTCGGTAAAAATATTATTATTTTTTTTATTTAAATGTAATGTTAGATTTCCGAAAATAAAAAAAATAATTTGATTGGAAATTTTATTTTCATTTTTTCATTTTCTATACAATGATTAGTTTTAAAATCGTTAACTAAGTAAAAAAAACGCTAAATTGGTATTAAACTACAAAAATAATTGCTTAAAGGGCAATGATTTTTGTTCTTTTATAATCGTTTAAAATGCAACACATTATGAGGGTTCGTGCAACCTTCAATAAGTGCTACAAATGTAGGCAACATTTTTTTACCAGAAAAGAAATCACCATAAGTTTCATAAAAAAGCAAAAATTATATTAATTAAATTTAAGTTAGCCTTAAGTTGGATTAAATTGAATGGAGAATTCTAAAGAAAAGGAAAGTGTGTTGAAACTGCTGTCTTAAATTGCATTACATTGCTTTTTAATTGAGTTCATGGTTTACCAACGAACGAATAGCATTAATAAAAAAGTGTTTCAGACACCTGTTTCCGGTATCTTATGGCATTTGTCCTGTAGCCTCTGTTAGTTCTAGAAAATTGTAGCCTGGTAAATAGATAAATTGGTTCCTTTAAATAAATAATCGTGTGTAGGAAAATCAGCATACGATATTTCAAAAGGTTTTCCACTGACATATTGTAGATTTATACACCCTGAATAGTTAATTTTTTATCTCTGGCCAGGTGACTTCTCGGTCCTTGTTGTTCATGCTGGCCGCCCTACTTTTAAGCTTAGATATGAGTTTAGTTTAAGAGTATAAACTAACTCTGTACTTCTATTATTGTGAATTAAGAAGAACAAACGAAAAGAGATCGCCACCCGATCAACCGAAAGGTACGTTTTGTTGTACTGCATAAATAAATATAATATATTTGAAGATAGGTTGGCGTCCCGGGAGAATTTTTATCTAATGGCGAATTTATCTGAGGTAAGTGGCACACCCAATTCGATTGGCGAAGGTTCCGGAAGGAGTGCACCTACTCTGTTGAGCTCATCGGCACTAGAGTATTGCTTGGAATGTCCCTGTACCCAGGAACCCAGACAAATGATCACTGAAGCGCCCAGAGAGAGCGTCGAAACAACGGCGATACTCCCTAACGAGTTTGGAGATGACCGTACGTTCGACTGGAATCTAATGGCAGATCGGCTATCAAAACAGATACGGGTGAAGGAGCACTGTTAGTGAGGATCCATTGAGCGGCTTGGTAAATAGCCAACACGTTAGCCTGAAATACGCTATGGTGATCCGGTACTAAGAAACATTTTAAGAAGCAACATAATATTTTCTCTTCCCAAACGTCTAAAGACGTACGGTACGCTGTTCCAAGTGGTACCAATTTTGTCAATAAACAGCTGATTGTCATGTTTGTTGCTGCCAATATTTCAGGAGTCCTCTGAGATCTTTTGTGAATTCCTTTTTTTGTTGGAGTGATCTTTTCTGTTGTTACTCTCTGTGAGCTATTCCCTTCTCGAAAACCAACCTTTCCACATCTATAAAGGAAACTCCTCTAAACTCGACATGAACGACCATCTACATCTCTTCACTAAAATTGAAAGCGTAAGCATTTTTATCATCTGGACTTGTCATCCGTAGATTTAATATTCGTAGTGTTAATGTCTCTTTTAAATCAAATCAATTGACATATTTTCACATCATATTGTATTAGTTGAAATTGCAACAAAATAAATAAACTCAATAAATAATAATTAAAATTGCTGAACCTCCGCATGCCAGTAGTATGTTTATGGGGTTTCTGGAGCACTTTTTCCATACAAATTTGTGAGCATGCAGATCTGGGAGTTATGAATTGAATTGTGTACGATCTGTCAATAGGTTTGTAACATGTATTGTGTGTGTGTTGTGAAAAGGTAATGCTTTTTAATGTGTGTGTGTGTGTGTTAAAATTTGGGAGCATGCATAGCTGGGAGTTATGAACTGAATTGTGAAATGAATTGTGTACGATCGGTCTATAGGTTTGTAACATGTATTCCGAAAATGTAATGCCTTTTTAATGTGTGTTGTTTTTTTTTTTTGGGCTATAAGAATGTTTAATTTTAAACTGATAAGAAAGAAATGTACAGCTGTGTCTGCGTTTTTTTTTTAATAAATATATTTTTTAATGCAAACAAATTTAAAAACGTTCTATATTACAGTTTTAATTTAAAGTATAAAGAATTTTGGATGTGGTTTTGTTTATTTAATTTTTATTTTTTTGTATGAAGTAGGCAGTGTTTGCCATATATGAAGATTTATCTTCTTTTTAAAGTTTTTTGAGTTTTTAAATGCTTTAAAAAAAACTACTGAATATTTTCTCAAATTTCTTTTTTATTTGAAAGTACAATCCTTCCGGTTAATAATGGAAAATAAATGATTATGCGTTTTCGCTTCGCTAAGTGGGCCTGCGATCGACTTACAGAAGATGCCGATTTTGGCAAAAAAAATCATCTTTTCAGATGAAGCTCATTTTGATCTTGGCGGGTATGTAAACAAGCAAAATTGTCGCATTTGGGGTACAGAAAACTCGCACGCATACATTGAAAAGCCGACGCACCCAAAACGAGTCACTGTTTGGTGCGGATTTTGGTCCAGAGGCATAATTGGGCCATTTTTCTTCGAAAATGAGCAAGGAGTGGCCGTTACAGTCAATGGCGATCGTTATCAGGTTTTGGTCGTTATTTGGTTTCAATAGGACGGCGCTACGTGCCACACAGCCGAAGCTACACTCGATGTTTTGCGCCCTGTTTTTGAAGATCGCATTATCAGCCGCAGAGCTGATGTCGTTTGGGCACCTCGGAGCTGCGATTTGACACCGTTGGACTATTATTTGTGGGGTGCCATCAAAGATAAGTGTTACGCCGACAATCCAGAGACAATTGACGTTTTAAAGGACAATATTCGTGAAGCCATTGGTGAAATACAGCTGCACACAATCGATAATGTGCTTAAAAATTGAACCGATCGTGTAGGCTACTGCATGGCCAGCCGAGGCAGCCATTTGAATGAAATTATTTTCCATTATTAACCGGAAGACTTTCAAATAAAAAAAGAAATTTGAGAAAATATTCAGTAGTTTTTAAAGCATTTTCAAAAAAAAAAAGTTATTTGGCGGACCCTTTATTTAGAAATTGTATGTATATAGTAATACATTTGCATTATTTTTTAAATCTTATATTCTACAAATGCTGACGTTTTTTTTTTGCACCAACATTATTTCTGATTGGATCTTATTTGGTCTTGATGAAAACGATACTAAATGTTCTATATTTTTCATTTTTGTTTGGTATTAAACTAAATTTGGAAATATTTTTTCTTTTAAATTTCAGTCAGCTGTTTTTGTTATTAAAATGAAATCTTGCTACTGTCAAATAAATCCAGTGTAAACGATCTAGATTTTGAGCAAGGTTTGAAATCTAATCTACTAGATTTCGCTGTAGTGTAAATGGGCTATAACAGATTTACTTATTTATTATTTGTTCCTTTAAAATGCAACTATGCTTGATTTAATCTGACTCCTATTTTGTTACAACTAAGCATTCTGCGAATAAAAACAAAAAGAATAAAGCAAAATTGAAAAAAAACGTCTAACTGTAATTTTATATTTCTATATATTGTTGAAAACTATTTTTTTGGTTAATTTTGTATATTTTTTGGAAAAAATAGATAAATATTTGTGTAAAAATGGTAAGTTATTAATTATCTACTAAATAAACATATAAATATAATTATAACACATTTCAAAACTATTTCTCACTTAATTCGGTTTTTCTCAAATATTATAACTACTGAAAATGCTCAAAAAACAGATGATGAATGGCGAGAATTGTGTCACTTTAATTTTAAAGAACACAATCTAACAGAAGAAAAAAACATTGAAATATTTTGGGAAATCATTTTGAAAACAAAACATTGCTATGAATCTGAAGTTTTCCCTTTTCACCTAAAAAAATTTATTTATGCCGTATTATCTATTCCTATTGCAACAGCTAATGTTGAACGAATTTTTTCTCAAATTAATATCAATAAAAATAAAATTAGAAATAAACTAGAAATACCTACACAGGGCCACAAAAATATACATACGGTTAACAAATTTCAGAAATTTTTTAACCAATCCGTTTTCGTTGAAAATCTTTATAATTGTCTGACAACTTCCCTCGATTTTAAGACGGTCTTTTGCATTGGTTCAGAAATTTGTGAAATTTGTTAATCGTATGTATACTTTTGTGGGCCTGTGTACATTATGTGGCAAATGCTATCTCAAAAAAAAATGAACGCAATTGTACAAATTTTGAACAATCTAAAGAGATGAATAAAAAGTTTAATAAAGAAATGTACAAAGTAACTGTAACAAATACATAAATTGCACTTTTTTGTAATATATTTTATGACTATATAATTTTATGAAAAATATATTATTTTCGTTATTTTTTGATCCTTTTCTAAACGATATTTAAAAATTAATGTTTTGTATATATTTTTGTTATGTTTTAATCATAATAAACATGTATTAAATTTGATAAATTGTAGTTTTTGTACAGTGAAGATTTTTTCTGAAAAAAAAAGATTTTTTAATCAACTTGATGGTTTTCGTTGAAATTTATATGGCAACACTGGATGTAGGGTGAAGTCGGGTGATTGTGATGCGTTTATGTCGCTTATTATATAGTTTCATATTTTTGATGCAAAACGCATATTGAGTTACATATACAGTGACACAGAAAACTACTCATACCCCCCGAAAAAAATGATTTTCTGTAAAACCTTAAAATTTTTAGATAAAAAAATTATATTGTATTATTTCTTGTAATAAATAAAACATTTTCCAACCATTTAATTTTTTTTTTAAAGTAAACATTTATTAAAAATTAAAAAAAATTCAGTTTTCAGGTTTTATAGAGAATCATTTTTTTCGGGGGGTATGAATAGTTTTCTGTGTCACTGTAGGTGTGATTAATGTTGAAATAAGAAATGTTTAATTTGTTTTATTTTTATATTAATATTTTTATTAGAGAAAAATAGAAAAAATATTATTCTAGAACTTATACTATATATCTTATAATTAAATTTTATTAAAAGTACAGTTTCTACAATTCAATTGTTTTTATTTTTTGAAAATATTATTAGACATTTCTTTTTTTCGGTTTTTTACAAATTCAAATTTAAAAATACGTTTATAAAGATTCAAAAGCTTAAGTGTTAACAAATATTGTGTATAGAATGTTTGACATTGACAAATCTTGAAAGATTGTGAATAAGTATTTTCACAGTTAGATCTATGTATGGTATTGTTACGTTTTTACCCTTTTAAAAGCGTTAAAAATATGATTTCGTAGATTGCAAATAAAATAAAAATAAATAAAATAAAAATAACTAATACACTTGGCATACAACACTTAAGCACCATCACCAAGTAAATGGTGTGGTTGAAAGATGGCACCGTTCTCTTAAAAATGCTATTAAGTGCTACGCCTCAAAGGACTGCAGTTTTGCTCTATTGCTCGTTCTTCTGGTACTCTGAAGTACAGTAAAATTAGACATCCGAGCAAGTCAAGTAGAATTACTCTATGGCACGCAACTACGTTTACCAGGTGAGTTCTGGGTGAAGAGTGAAACTAAAGACAGCTAAACTGATTTCGTACAACTACGTCGATAATGTCATTTGAATAAGAAGCACTATGTCGATCCAGAATTATAAACATGCAAATACGTTGTTGTACAGGTAGATCGGATTCGTAAGCCTTTAGAACCAGAGTAAGAGGGTCCTTTTTAAGTCCAGAAACGCTACGATAAATATTTTGTGATAATAAGAGGAAACAGAAGTGACAAAATAATGAATGTCCGAATTAAACCAGCAAAAACTTTTACCTGTGAATCTAAAGAGTGTTTCGTTAAGGCGTTAGCACAGGTATTTACTAAAGTTGAAAGTAATGATACAGTTAGTCGTTTTGGAAGACAGGTAAGATTTCCAAACTGGTACGCATAACGAAATACTAACCGGGGGGTGTATGGTATTGTTACGTTTTTATCCCTTTTAAAAACGTTAAAAATATGATTTCGTAGATTGCAAATAAAATAAAAATAAATATGTGTTTAGTTTTAAATGAATTCTTTATTATTCGCACAATTCCGTGTGCCACCTTTATCGATTTGACTAAACCAAAAACAATTTACTTTAATTGTTATTATTCTTTATACACTCGTTCGTTAGAACTTCAAACCACGATTCTCTTCCGCGTACGCTATAAAAATTGTTCGTTATTCTCTCTCTCCTTACAAACTTTTTGTAAGCACTATACGGAGATCTTCAAAGCACAATTGTTCTCTTCACAACGCAACGTGTCTTCACACATGACTGACCGAATTCTAACTGAATCTCACGTGTCGTCTTCACACACGACTGACTGAATTCTAACTGAATCTAACGTGTCGTCTTCACACACGACTGACTGAATTCTAACTGAATCACCGTTGCCTGCTCTGTCTTGCCTTTTATATCACAAGGGTCAGCAGTCTGATGAATGCACTTGAAGGAGAATGTCTTCGAGAAATATCCTCAAATGTAAACAAGCTGTTCTCACCATTGTTGTTTGTGTATCTCGTTTACGTTCGCCCAGGCAGAGTTGTTGTTGCTCATTTATTTGTCTCTCCGCTATTTTTATACTTGCACTTTGTTGTTACTTGTTTATTTCTTTGTCCGCTGTACTTTGTTGTTGGCTGTTTACGTCTTTATCTCTTATATTTTTTTACTGGTGTTGTTACTATGTTTTTACATATTCGTTGATCACGTGAACAAGTCCATTGTTTTGTTTTTGGAGCTTTTGTTTCTCATTATATACATGATCAAGTCCATTGTTGTTTTTGGAGCTTTTGTTTATTATTTTAATAACACTATTTCCATTTTCGTAACAGTATTATTAACACATATAAATGGATGATTTACATAATTAAAAGTTCTTAATTCATTTATAAATTTCATAAATAAATCTTTATGTTCTTTATCAATCTGATTACTATGTTTTGATTTAAAATTTTTGACACACTTTATGTATACTGTATAAAGAGTAAAGATCAACTAAAAATAAATTTAACAACTTCAAAGGTTTTATTGATTAACAATGATTTCTCTTTTTAACAAAATTTCTAAGTAAAATAACATTCTTTTTAGCACATGTATGATTAAAATTGTTTTTTTTATATTTGGATTATATTTTTATGTTCGGACAATCCTAGATTATTGGGATTAATTATATATATTTATATTTCTTTTCCAAGTAGTTCTCTTAACCATCTGACTTTTTCATATCCTTTAACATATACAACAGGATATTCTTCTTCTTCCCTTTTTTATAGTTGGTATTAGATATTCTATTAAGTCTTTCATTATAGACTTTCCAGTATTCCAACGTAATCCATGCAAGTGATTATATAGCCATTTATTTGTAAATCCATCCTTTTTACTTAATTCTGAATACTTTGTTGTTGATTTAATGTGAAAAATTCCTCATTTTTAGCGTCTATTTAAATCAAAAAATTGGGTGGTGAGAGGTTTTTTTCTTTTAGAACAAAGGGGAATGTAATTAACAATTTCTTTTTTATAATTAAAATTTTTATGGTTTTTTGAAAGCTTGGAATTTCCAATAACATATTAGTAATAACTGTATAAAGATGTAAAAATAATTGCGGTTAGATTACGATTACGTAAGTTGAACACCTGCATAGCAGGACATAAAAAAAGTTGTGGTTATAGCGATAACAGAATTATTTATATAAAATATTAAACGCATATTGGGTTACATACTGTCTGGCGCGTATAGACAAAAATATATGATATATTTTTCATTGTGATATTAGATCTGCTGACGTATGAAAAAAAATAGTTTATTGTTTTGGTCGCATGATCACGTTGCACCAACATGCGCGAATATGCAGACGCTAATGCAGCATAATTATTTTTCACCAAATTAAGACGCTGATCCAACATAATTATTTTCCCATCAAATTGTTCGTAATTGGAGCCGATGCAGGTGTGAAGCAAAAATATAAAAAACGCTTACACTGCATAATTAACTTCACTGGCAGAACCGCCACTGTCGTTAACTTGTATCAGTGTTGCAAAACTGAAATTTTGAAATGGTACTGAATTATGACTAAAAAAGTACTCTTTTGCATCAAATAGTACTTTTGTAAAATATACATGCGTACTCCCTTCAATCAGAATTACGACCTAATCACACCACTTATTTATTTTGTTTGCTAATGCATTAATAGTTAAAAAGCGCAAGACATAAAATATGTAATAATAAAAAAGTACTGAAAGCGTAGTGGGTGTACTGCGGTATTTTTGAAATGAAAAAGTACTGAAAAAAGTACAAACGTACAGAATTTTTCAACACTGACTTGTGTATTAAAAAAAATTTTGGTATAAATAACGGTAGTTGTTAGTTAACAGAAACATTCCTGTTTAAGAAAATCTATTTAACACATTATAAGCTCTTATAAAAAAAAAAAAATAAATAAATAAATAAGAAATGGCTGGCGGTTTTATTTGTGAATTTTGCAGAAAATTATTTACTCTGAATAAGAATTTAAGAAGACGTATTAGATTATATCATGTTGGACCATCCACATGATGGTCCTGAATTTTTTAAATGCATACCATGCAATAGATATTTCTCAGACCAGTCGAATTATCAACAACACATATTACAACATTCTAAGATTGGAGATGGAGGAGAAACATTTAATACTGTTAATTGTACTGAGTGCAAAAGACATATCCCTAAGACAAATTGGCACTATCATATTCGTGCTATCATATTGTGCTAATAAAATTCGAAATGATGATAATGGTGTTGATATTGATGATGAAGTAAAATACGTTAGATCAGTATTTAATAATTGCATAATTACATATTTTATTGCGAATAATAATGAAACGGATTTAATACCTGAGAATACAACAACTCAAATACTTTCACTTATGCCGCCCACCATCACAGGCTGTTTCAACATTTTCGAATGGTAACAATGTTATTTTCGAAATTAGTCGTCGCTATGTCTAAGTCTGCGTTTTTAGGGTAACGACTCGAGCAGCACCGTCGGGACCTGGATGGGTATTCATAATGCGTCCTAATAGCCATTGTCTGGGAGGGAGTCGTTCATCTCTTATCAGGACCAATTGACCGATTTTGACATTGTTGTATTGCCTTTGCCACTTCGTGCGAACTTGAAGGTTATGCAAATATTCACTTGACCATCTTTTCCAAAAATCTTGGTACATTTGCGAAATTTGTTTCCATAGGTGTGTCACGCCAATTTGAATATCTAATAGATTCGGTTCAGCAATGGCTGCGATTACTCTACCAGTTAAAAAATGCCCCGGCGTTAGTGCTGACAGATCAGTCGCATCATCAGAAAGTGGGGCTATGGGCCTTGAATTTAAACACCCTTCCACTTGTTACAATACAGTATAAAATTCCTCAAAGGTAATTGTGGCTGTGTTGACAGAGCGCTTTAATAAGACCTTCATACTTTTAACGCCTGCCTCCCATAGGCCACCAAAGTTGGGAGCACCAGGCGGAATGAAATGCCATTAAATTCCATTATGCGAAGAATATGTGGCAGCAGCCTTAAGCTGCTCAAGAAAAAGTTTATGTTCTGTTTGTAAAAACACGTCTGCACCAACAAACGTAGTACCTTGATCACTATACAAATCGGAGCAATGTCCTCTTACTGCTGTAAACCGTTTCACGGCTGCTATGAACGATTCAGTGGTCATGTCGCTGTCCAACTCCAAATTAATAGCGCGTTTCGCCAGACAAATAAAAAGTGCTACGTAACCCTTGTAACTTTTATGTCCCCGACCTCTTGTGGTACGAATTAAAAAGGGACCCGCGTAGTCTACACCTAGATGTAGAAACGGCAAGGTAATATTATATCTTTCACGCGGTAGCTCACCCATAATTTGCTGGACTGGGTTGCAGTTTTGTCGAAAGCACGGTATGCAATTTTTGATGACTCTTTTTACGCTGGTACGTCCATCAAGCACCCAAAATTGGCGTCGAATGATTGCGAGGGTAGCTTGTGTTCCTCCATGCATAACACGTCGATGAGCATTTGTAAGGATGGTGGATTAAAAAAGAATAAATATAGCAGATTTTTTAGAGCTCAAGTTGAGAGCTCTGTATGCTTTATTCAATTGATCTTGCTATGGGAATAATTTCCTCTTTTATACAATATTTTAGCTGATTCGACAATTTCGAATCAACTCCCTTAATTCTATATAATTCTTAACTTATTACATATGTTCTAGTGACCTATATTCTATCGGTTAATAATATATGGGTTTGTGTGTATGTAACACGAACCAAGCCTTCAGTCCAACACCAGTAATGCAAGCAAAGCATAATTCCCACGCTAGCCAGCGGAGAATACACAACAACAGCAACATGCATTGAAGGCTTGAGCACGCGTCAAAAGCAGTGAGAGTCAATGCCCCAGAATTATGTTAGTGACGCAATCACTTATGTTATTTGATATTCATTTGTTTATACATGTTGTGTAGTTAATGATCATTAGCTATACAGAACATTGTGTTGGCATAAACGGCAGTAGGGTCGTGCTACACCTCCCTTTTTCAGAAGAATGTTCATATAACTGAGAGTTCTATGGACATTCTTTTACAATAATTCTTAAAGTAAATTTATTACTATCTTTTAATTTCTTAATTAATTTAATATTTATTTTGTTTTTAATAAATGCTTAGTGATAAGTTTACCTAGTTACTAAAAAAAATAATTTTATTTTAAAGATATATATTATTTAAAGATATAACTGAGAGTTCTATGGACATTCTTTTACAATAATTCTTAAAGTAAATTTATTACTATCTTTTAATTTCTTAATTAATTTAATATTTATTTTGTTTTTAATAAATGCTTAGTGATAAGTTTACCTAGTTACTAAAAAAAATAATTTTATTTTAAAGATTATTATTTCACTTTTCTGACCAGTTTAGTGGTATAGTTAAAACTATTTGTTATATAGCTTAAGTCTATTCTTATGAACTACTTGTTCTTTATTAGTTTTCTTATCTACTATGGTTACATTATTTTTTAAATTTAATTTCTTAATTTTATATGGACCTTTATATTGGTTATCCAATTTGTGTCCTCCTTCATTTTTAACTAAAACTGAGTCACTTATTTTAAAATTGTAGTCTAATATATCCTTATCGTAATTGTTTTTCTGCTTAATTTTATTTACATCTAATAATTGTTTTGCTCTCTTAAGTGCTATCTCTAACCTAAATTTTGCCTCTTTGGCATAGTTATCCACATTGTATAGTGGTGCAACTCTATCTATTTCACTAAAATCTTTAAAACTATTTGGTATTTTACTGAAGATCAACTCAAAAGGACAGTAATTGTGCACAGTTGATGGTGTTGTATTAAAGCAATATGTAAAATACTTAAGCCATTCATCCCAGTCGTCTTTATCTACTGATATATATGAGCGTACGTATTCATTAAAAGTTCTATGACTTCTTTCTATCGTACCTAAAGTCTGGTGATGATGTGCTGTTGACGTTAGTTTTTCAATTTTAAATAGGTTGCAAAGTTCAGTCAGTATAAAATTCTTGCATTCTGTACCCATGTCCGAAATGAACGTCTTCATTGGACCATAGGTAAGTACAAAGTTCTCGAATATCGCTTTTGCGACAGTTTTTGCTGATTTGTCTGGTATTGGTATCGTTACCAAATATTTGGTAAGGTCACATACTAGCGTGACTGCGTATGCATTTCCATGAAGTGATTTTGGAAATGGTCCGATTGTGTCCACATAGACCGTATCAAATGGTTTATTGGGTGTCTCTGTGATAATCATTGGATATTTAATGTGCTTTTTTGTTTTTGCTAATTGACATTTGTGACATGCTTTAACGTATTTAGCTATGTCTTTTGTCATGTTTTTCCAGTAGTAATATCTTTTTATGTTTTCAGCGGTTCTGTATATCCCGCAATGACCTCCTTCAATGGGATTATCATGATATTGCAGCATAATATCAAGAATTGCCTTGGCATTCTTCTTTTCAATTACAGTTACTTTGTTTAATAGCGCTATTCTAATTCTCTTCAATATTTTATTGCCCGTATCTTTAAAATCATTTATTGAGATAAATTCGAAAATTTTCTCACTAGGTGCTACTTGTAATTTACTGATATTTAGGTTACCGGCCACTTTTTCAAGCCTAGAGAAAAATTGTCCTAAGTCAAAATTCTCTGAAGTAAACGTATCATTCATTTTTATGCTAGCTAATATTGATTTTCCTTTCTTTATGTAGCATTTATTAGGAAAAAATCTTTAATTTATAAAACTTTCTGACGTCACTATTCTTAATTGGTATATAAATTTTGGGCTTCTCTATTTTATCTTCTTTATGCTGATTTTTTATTTCACTACTGGTTTTTTATTTAGTCATCGATCTTGTCAAGACTCTTAATACGCACGATACCTTTTTATTTATGTTTTTAAAGTCTTCAATTGTAATTCGCGACAATGCATCCGCGACATAGTTATCCTTTCCCTAGTCTCCTAAGTCCTTCTATATCTATTTTCCTACCATAAAGGTCCATAATTCTTAAAATATCTTAATTTTTACTAACAAAATTGCTTTTATTATGTTATTTTTTTCATATATATTATCTTCTTATAATTAAGACACAGTTTGCCACAATAAAACAATTACAATATAAATTAATAAATTTCATTTAAAACTAACTTTATAGGATAACACATAATTAATCTTTTAGGTTTTTTTTTGTCTTGTATAATTAAAAATTTTTATCATTATTATTACAAAAAAATTTTTGCCAAGAGCGGTTAACGCTTTCTGGCTTTAAGCTAAACTAGAATTTTTTTTTGTGTTGTTTGTTACCCCTTTGTTTCAGTTATTCTCCTTTTTTTTCCTTCGATGTTGTGTTGTCAGCTGATCCATTTGGTTCACTTTTGGTGTCCTTGATGTCTTTGATATCCTTAGTGGCCTTGGTATCCTTGAGCTGTAGGGAATATTTCACTGTCTCTCGGCCAGACAGTATCTTCCTCCACTCATCTGACGGATCTTCGGCTGTCCGTCAGGATAAAAAAATTTATTTTGGGTGCTTTTGAGCACACCAGTTGTTGTTTATATTTTTCGGGTCCTTGGGTGCTTTAAATTTAGCACACCCACCAAGGTCCAGGCAGGATTGACCTGCTTTTTTGTGGTGCTTAATGAACTAGCACTCCAGGATTGGCAGGATCGCCATGTAAGGATGGTGGATTAAAAAAGAATAAATATAGCAGATTTTTTAGAGCTCAAGTTGAGAGCTCTGTATGCTTTATTCAATTGCATACATGGGCATACTGCATTATAATTCTAATGCATTAAGCTTTTCAGTAGTCAGTAAATGTTTACTGGTAATGAAATTTAGATTTCCTTTTTGTAACTGTAATTTTTTTCAGTAATCAGTAAAAATCAATTTTTACTGAAATTTTACTGGAACTGCAAAGTGCCCATCTAAGTTCAATTGATCTTGCTATGGGAATAATTTCCTCTTTTATACAATATTTTAGCTGATTCCACAATTTCGAATCAACTCCCTTAATTCTATATAATTCTTAACTTATTACATATGTTCTAGTGACGTATATTCTATCGATTAATAATATATGGGTTTGTGTGTATGTAACACGAACCAAGCCTTCAGTCCAACACCAGTAATGCAAGCAAAGCATAATTCCCACGCTAGCCAGCGGAGAATACACAACAACAGCAACATGCATTGACGGCTTGAGCACGCGTCAAAAGCAACGAGAGTCAATGCCCCAGAATTATGTTAGTGACACAATCACTTATGTTATTTCATATTCATTTGTTTATACATGTTGTGCAGTTAATGATCATTAGCTATACAGAACATTGTGTTGGCATAAACGGCAGAAGGGTCGTGCTACACATTAATTATTAACAAAGTCGTTAGCCGATTGTTTTTAGGTAAAATCATTGGACATCTTTCATTAAACGGTATTTTTGCATTTGTTAATCGACTGCCGATCCGCAAAATATTATCGGCGTCCAGTGTCTGATTTAGTTTAAAAAGTTTGCTGCGTCTACTGATGAGCTTCTGCTGTTGAAGTGCTAGGAGCTCTTCGTGAAATTCAATACGTTGTACCAGGCTAACTAGCCTTCTAAGTGCGGTGTATCTTTCCTGCCAGTCGCAAAATGTACTCGATTTCGATGAAATCTTTTTACAGTGGTTAAAAAACCGAAAACACCATGCCACAACGACCAGCAATTTGTTCAAGCAGAGTGTACAAATTAGGTGTAGTTTGAGTGGTTAACACCTATATGCCCTTAGACTCTGGAACTGCTGTTAAAGTATCAAATGTAAATGCAGGCCACTCATTTTTTGCTAAAATCAACCATGACGGATGGATGATCTATAAGTTGTTGTACAGAAATTCCCCTGGAAGCACAATCGGCCGGGTTTTGATTGTAGGCACATACTTCCAATCGTCAGTGGTTGAAAATTCTTGTAGTAATGCCACGCGGTTGGCAACAAACTCTTTTAACTTAAGCGGATGGGTCCGAAACCAACATAGAACCGTTGTTGAATCGGTCCAAAATACTGATGGTGAGTCGTGCAGCGAAAGTGCTTTTTTGACCCTCTCTAAAAGTTTTACTGCGTGAACGGCTGCACAAAGCGGGGTATTGTTAATTTCTTAATTGGAGCCACTTTTGTTTTTGCCATGACCATATTCACTGAAGTGAGGTTATCTTTTACTGACCGTATATAGACGCATGCGGCACATGCGAACTGAGAAGCATCCGCAAAGGTGTGAAACTCAATCGTGCTAGTATCCCTGAGTTCGAGCCATCGTTGAATACGCAAGTTGGATAACTGTGGTATTTCCTGCCGAAAGCATTGCCAAGTTTGAGCAAGTTCTGGAGGCAAGTGATCGTTCCATTCGAGTCCCGATAACCATAGTTGCTGCAAACATATTTTACCTCTTATTACAAATGGTGCTAAGAAACCAAGGGGATCAAATATTTTGCACAATTCAGATAACATCTGACGTTTTGTGAGAACTGACTTGCTGAAATCAAAATTAATTTTGAAACGTATATGATCGGATTGTGTATGCCACACTAGCCCCAATGCGTTGGTCTCATTATTCAAAGAAAGATCTAGTGCGTCATGTTGCGTCAGATCCGCCGCTGGCAGTGATGCTAATAATTCCTTTGAATTAGAACTAAATTTCCGTAAATGAAAGCCTGCAGTGTTTAGCAACGCACTTAACTCCTTAAGTTTATTTAAAGCATCTGCTGAACTTTCGCCACCAGATAAAGCATCATCAACATAAAATTCGGTTTTTAAAATTTTAGAAGCAACTGGAAAACGTTGCTGTTCTTCATTGGCCAAAGTGTGCAATAATTTTATGGCCAGGTATGGCGCACAATTCATGCCATACGTAACAGTTAATTAGCGAAAAGTAATTGGTTCGTCAGATGGTGAGGTACGCCAAACAATACGCTGTAAATCTGCATCTTTGCGGTTAACCCAAATCTTTTCGATGTCCCCAGTGAACGCTACTCGGTTACTCGATGTTACCATAACATCTGTAACATCATTTTGTAATTTTGGTCCGACATGGACGCAGTCATTCAATGACACACCAGCAGAACCACGGCTAGACGCGTTAAACACAACACGTAATTTCGTGGTTGAACTTGACTCCTTATAAACTCCATGATGTGGAAGATAGCAAACTGGGTTCTTAGTATCATCCTCGGACACTAACTCCATGTGGCCCAATTTATGATATTCGTCTATAAAATCCGTATATAATTTATCCATGACCGGATCTTGTAATAATCGCCGTTGTACGTGCTTTAATGATAGAAGTGCCTTTTGTTTACTGTCTGCGAGATTCGTTAAATCTACAATGTAACGCCCACTGGTACTTCTAGCATACGTAAAGGAAAAAGTTCTTCGCACAGGTCTTCATTCGGTTTTAATTGGTGTTTAAAATCAATCTCCTCGACCTCCCAAAATTTCCGCATACTATCGGCCAAATCAACTTGTGTAAAACAGCAATCTCTTGCGTTCAGTGTTGTTACTAAGCCACCAAATATGATCCAACCTAAATGAGTATTTTGTGCAATGAAATTCTTTGCTCGACTGCGTTTCATATCCTGTTTAATTATGGCAGCATAATCTGATGCACTGAGAATAATATCGATGGCCCCTGGTTGTTGAACTTAGGATCGGCTAATTTTAAATCTAAAAATTCGCGTAAGTCATCGTCAGATATAAGCAATGTTGGCGTTATACTACCTACTCGGGGTAAAACTAAAGCTTCGCAATTCATACAAATCTTTAACGTTAATGACTGAATTTTGAAAAATACAGTGCCTTTAGACGTTGCCAATTGGTCGCCATTGGCTCCGTTTATGGAAATTTTATTTGGGATACGTCGTAACCTCAGCTGACTTGCCGCAAATTCGCTCATGAATGTTGCTTCTGCACCACTGTCGACCAATGCTCGAAGACCTAGTCGTAGACCTGTTTCACTGTGAGCTTCTATAACTGCTGTGCCTAACAAAACTTTTGGTACTGAACTTGTTGAAGGTATATGCACATTATGCGTTGAAACTGAATCGGGAGCTCCAACAAAATTACTTTTGTTCTGCGTATGGGTCTTTTATTTATGAAGCGATGTGTGATGCATGGATTGACATTTTTGCAAACGACCTTTGGAAGGACATGAACGACTTGAATGCCCTTGCCGTAAGCAATTAAAGCATAATTTGTGTTGAACAATTAAATCTCGTTTTTTTGACAATGGTAAACGCTTAAAAGTATTACAATATGATAATAAATGCTTACCGGAGCAATGATGGTAATTTTGTGTGGTTGTATGCATATTTCTAACAACAGATTTTGATTTACTGGATGCGTCTTTACATGGTTTAGTGCAGGTTTTATTATCCTCCATTAATTGAAGCATCGTTAACGATCGAATGCGACTGTCTAAAAACTCTTTAAGTACTGAATATTTGGGTACATCATCATCTGATTTGATCGAAAGTTCTCATGCCTTTTTTGTTGCGCTATCTAACTTGTTGACTACCAAGTACACGAGCCAATCATCCCAATGGTCTACGGGGCGTTGGAGTTGTTGAAGTGCTCGTAAGGCAGAAGTAACCCCATCATTCAGTGTGCGTAAACTTGATGCCAATTCCGTTTGTGCATCGGGTAAATTAATAATCTGCGTAAGAAATGAGTTAACGATTATTCGCTTATTTTCATATTTCTGGACTAATATATCCCAAGCAACAGTAAAATTTGCATCAGTAGTTGCGATATTATCTAAAACATGAGCTACGTCGCCAACAAGAGCATCCTTCAAATATTGTAGTTTCTGCGTATTTGAAATATGCAAATTATTTTTACAACTGATACAAAGAGGTCCTTAAATGGAAACCAATTAAGAAAGTTCCCATCGAACGAAGGTATCTTGATAGCCGGCAGCTGAGTTGATGTCGCCATGTTAAAAGGAGTGAGCTGTGCTACACTAGCGCTGGGAATTTTAGTAGTCTTTTGATTTACTTGTTGCAAGCAGTCATTTAGTTCGCCCAGAGTTTCACAGTATGTAGACTCGATGTCGACAAAATCATTGTCGCTAATCAGTAGTTGTACGGTTTCGGTCACCTTTTTTTCTGACTGTTGTTCGCTTACTTCTTCCACAAGGCGGTACCTTGCATCGCCAATAATCTTCAAGAAGCTTTATACGCACTTGAAAAAATCCCGCCGTTTGTTTAGCTTTTGCTGTCTTCTTTGTGTTGGCACGAAAGTGTTGGATTGCGGTGCGATATGTGGTTAATTTTTCTTCAAACCCCATATTTGTAAAGTAGATAAATTTATAAATGTATTTCTATAGCTATAAAGTTTGCAACATAACAAACTTGCACGTGTGGTAATACCAAACAGCTGTTAGAGTGAATGACAGATCGAGTTACCAGATAGACGGCGCACAACGTACGACGTAATGATTAAGAATTCAATAAGTTGATGGTAAGGCAGTGCAAGTAATTAAACGGTTTATTCGTATGTTGATTTAACAGATGGCATTCAACGCAAGACGTAATGATTAAGCTTTGTGTTAATCATATGTTGGACGAACAGTAGATGTCGTAACTGGTTTACGAGCTTAACCTCTATATATCAGATGACATAGAAAATTGCGAGAAACCTTTTTAATGGTGGTTACTTAGATGATGCAATAATCGTCACTTGTTCCCCGCAAGGGATGCCAAAAAATGTAAGGTTAGGTTGAGATGATCTGCGAAAGTAAGACGCCAACCAAAATGTTTTAATCCAACAGCGAAATAAAGGACAACACAATTGATTACTTCACTTTTAGTTCAATATAATTTTACTTTCTTTTAACTCTTTATTTACAAAATTCAAAAAAGGTACATCTGAATGACTCAAGAGCACTCTTAAAACTAAACTAAAAAATACTTGTCTTTCCTTATTTGCAAGTCATAAAGAGAGCATATATTCGAAATCAAAACCTGAATGTCAATTAAAGAATTGATTATAATGCATTATTGCAAATCATATGCTATCTGTTTAATCTCATTCACAATCGTTTGTAACGCCTGTTCTCTAGTTTGAATACTTAAAAATGATTAAATGTGAATACATCTTCTTAATCCTAAACACATACACTGAGCGCCAAAAGTGAGTAAACACCACTGAAATAATTCATTTTCTTAGGATAGCGAGAAAAGTAAATGAGAATAGTCGAATAAATTTCCAAAAATAAAAACGTTTATTTATTATTTATAAAATGTTAAAATAAAAACAACAATTCAATTATTGTTGTGCTACAAGTATATTTTTTATAATAGAAAATTTAAAATTATAGTGGGTGTTGACTCACTTATGGCGCTCAGTGTATATATGTAATACATGTTTAATACATTTTAATACAGTTCACTTTCGTGCTCGTCGCCGAATTTACGCTGTAGCGCCAAGATTAAGTCGCTGTAGTTGTTTCTGCAGCTGGCTGGCATGGTTTCTAGAATCTTAGCGGCGGCACCTTTTAACGCCAAGATAAGTTCCAAAGCCTTCTCTTCAACGTCCCATCCGTTTCTACTGGCTACCGTCTCGAATTAGACTTTAAATAGGGATATGGTTGAGCTACCATCAAAGCAAGGTGTTTCTATCCTGCCGGCACCTTCCGATACGATTCGCACTGTTTCCGGTAGCTGGCTCTGTAGGTTGTTGATCTTCTCCTCCATCATAACAAGATTACCGTCAACGGCTTTTTCGAAATTTGACTCCTTTTCGTCAACACTTGCAACCCTTTCGCTGAATGACTTAAGTATTTCATCTAGCTTCTCTGTATACGCTTCTAGTTTGCTTTCAATTTTTAACAGAAACTGTTGTAGGATTGCTTCCATCGCTTGTTCACTATCCTTTCGCCACTCACCCAGAAGTTTTTGATTCTCGGCTCTAAAAGCTTCTTGTCTCTCCGTTAATACTTGCATTTTTTCCATTATAGAGGCCAGCAACGAAATCTCATTACCGCTGAGTGTTACAGGGGCCTGTAACTCGCGTTCCTCTTCGTCTTCGAAGTTGTAAGTATCTGCATCAATGCTACGATTCCGAAGTTCTTCCCTTAACCGCCTTTGGAGTTCATTCTTCGTGCCCATTGTTGGCAGTGCTAATTTGCTCAATTCTTGTTTGAGCCGTTCCACTCTTAATTCCTAGAGCTTCATTTTACAATTTTTTTTTTTTATTTATTTTTACTTTTAAATTTTGCAATCCCACTTCTGACACCAATTGTTACGTTTTTACCCTTTTTAAAAACGTTAAAAATATGAGTTCGTATATTGCAAATAAAATAAAAATAAATATGTGTTTAGTTTTAAATCAATTCTTTATTATTCGCACAATTCCGTGTGCGACCTTTATCGATTTGACTTAACCAACAACAATTTACTTTGTTATTCTTTCTTTACACACTTGTTCGTTAGAACTTCAAACAACGATTTTCTTCCGCGTACGCAATAACAATTGTTCGTTATTCTCTCTCTGCTTGCAACCTTTTTGTAAGCACTATACGGAGATCTTCAAACCACAATTATGACTATTATGTAAAAGATTAAAACAAGTTCTTTTTGTTTTATTTACCAAGTGCGCCAACAAGCGCACAGTTTGGCTATATTTTATTAATTAATTCTTATCCCTAAAATTACCCAGTATTTATACATAAATAATGCTGATCAAGCATTATGTCTACAGTGGAAGGTATAGCAAGAATTTCAAATAATTATTAAGAATATGAAAATATGAATATGTCCAACACTAGCAGTGTTGACAGTATTGACTATTAAATTGCAAACGCAAGCAAATTGATCGTTGCTTGAATTTACCAAACAGAAGTGCCGTCAACAATGTGTGTGTGTGTGTACATATGTACGTTATTGATAGTTTCCCTATAGGAGAATGAGTAGCTGACTACAAAAATAACCAACTTTAAGTTAGCTTTTATTTACTAACTTTAAGCTAACTACTACTCAATGCAGAGTTTTCATTAATTGAAGTGTATATTTTTATATTTTTTTTTAACAAGTTCGTGGGTTTTTTTTTGTAAAAAATAATTTTTTCGTAAAAAATATTTGAATTTTGTTGTTTAAAAAGCCTCTGATATCAGAAAAAAAACCGCCGTCTTCGACTTGAGTTTGTACGTGCGCATATTGACAAAGGGATGGATTTCTGGTCCAAGGTTTTATTTACAGATGAATCAAAGTTCAACATATTCGGGAGTGATGGTCGTGCAAAAATATGGAGGAAAAGAAATACGGCTATGAAGATCGAAAACTTATTGCCAACTGTAAAGCATGGCGGTGGGAGCGTTATGGTTAGGGGAGCTATAACAGCATCTGGCGCTGGCAAGTTGGTTTTTGTTGAAAATATTATGGACCGATATTAATATAATTAATTAACTAATTTTATAATTTGATTACTAATTAATTTTATTAAATGAATAATATACCTATATATGTACATGAGTGAAGTTTTAATAAATTTATTTTTAAAAACATTTCTAAAAAAATAAGACGCAGAGGTTAAATTACAGCTACAAAGCTACAAAAAGTCAATTAAAAGCTGACTACAAAAAGACAACTAAAAGCTAACTTATAACTAGTCGACTTAAAGCTAATTTATAAGTAGTTAACTTTAAGTTAGTTGAAAAGTAATGCAGAGAACAACTGACTACTGCCTAGGACATCACAATGTTAAAATAGTTAGTTGCTGCCATTGAAAAGTAATCCAAGTTTTAGTCAGCACTAGTTGCGAAATAGTTAGCTTAAAGTTAGTTTAAAGTTAACTATTTTTCCGACAGGATTGTAATAAAAACATAATAAAAGAATTACTTTAAACATGTGTCGGCAATGATGACATCATGTACATGCTACACCTCCCTTTTACGGAAGAATGTTCATATAACTGAGAGTTCTATGGACATTCTTTTACAATAATAAAAAATAATTCTTAAACTAAATTAATTACTATCTTTTAATTTCTTAATCAAAATTTTGTGCGAGCGTACTGTGCTCCTTACTTATAAATATATATACTATATATATATATTTTTTTTTTACTTGAGGCCTCAGTTATTTTTATTGTATAGCTTAAGTCTATTCTTATGTACTATTTGTTCCTTATTAGTTATCTTATCCACTATGGTTACATTATTTCTTAAATCTAATTTCTTAATTTTATATGGACCTTTATATTGGTTATCCAATTTGTGTCCTACTTCATTTTTAACTAAAACTAAGTCTCCTACTTTAAAATCTACTTCTAATAATGACCTATCATAATTTAAATTTTGTTTATTCTTAGATCTATCTATCATAGCTAGTGCTCTCTTATGTGCTATTTCTAATCTAAATCTAACTTCCTTGTCATAGTTTTCTATATTATAACAAGGTGTTATCTCTTGAATATTACTAAACTGTTGGAATCCATTTGGGAGTCTATCAAAAATTAACTCGTAAGGACAATAATCATGAACTGAAGATGGCGTGGTGTTAAAACAGTATGTGAAATACTTAAGCCATTCATCCCAATCGGTTTTGTCAACGGATATGTATGATCTTACATATTCGTTGAATGTTCTGTGACTTCTTTCTATAGTACCTAACATTTGATGATGGTAAGCAGTTGATGTAATTTTCTCTATCTTTAGTAGGTTGCACAGTTCAGTAAGTATTGTATTTTTGTATTCTGTCCCCATGTCCGAAATGAACGTCTTCATCGGTCCGTAAGTAAGAATAAAATGTTCGAATATTGCTTTCGCAACCGATTTTGCGCTTTTATTTTGTATAGGTACCGTTACAAGATATTTTGTCATATCACATATTATTGTGACGGCATATTCGTTTCCGTGATATGATTTTGGTAGTGGACCTATAGTATCCACAATTACCGTATCAAATGGTTTAGTTGGTGTATTTGTCAATGTCAATGGTACTTTTGTATGTTTTGTTATTTTAGCTGTTTGGCATTTTTGGCACGTTTTAAAGTATTTTCCTACATCTCGAGTCATATTTTTCCAATAATAGTATCTTTTTATCTTATTGAGAGTTCTTGAAACACCGGAATGTCCGCCCTCTGCGGGGTCATTGTGGTATTGTTTTATGATCTCTGCTATGGATTTGGCATTTGTTACGTGGATCACCTCATTAAGTAGCGCTACTTATAATAATTTTAATAATTTATTGCCCATTTCTTTAAATTCATTAATAGAGACAAATTCGAAAATTTTCTCACTAGGTGCCACTTGTAAATTATGAATATTTAGTTTACCGGCCACTTCTTCGAGCCTAGGGAAAAATTGTCTTAAGTCAAATTTCCATTAGTAAACAATTCATGTATTTTAATACATGTTATTATAGATTTGCCCCGTTTAATGTAAAATTTGTGTGGGGTAATCTTTAGCTTACAGAATTTTCTGACGTCAGAATTTGTAATTGGTACAAATATATTGGGCTTCTCATTTAAATGCCTTTTATTGCTTGTAACTTGGTACTTTTCAAGTGCCTTACTTGTCATTGCTCGAGTTGTTACTTTATATACATTATTGTTTTTGTTATTTATTTCTTTTAAATCGTTAATTGTTATGCGCGACAGAGCGTCGGCTACGTAATTATCTTTTCCCCTAAGATATTCTACAGTAAAATCATATTCTTCTAAGTCCAAGCTCATTTTTGTTAATTTGGAACTTGGATTTTTCATTGAGAAAAGATAAGAAAGTGGTCTATGGTCGGTACTAACCAAAAAGTGTTTTCCATAAACGTATGGCCTGAAATGTGTGATAGCCCAATGTATAGCGGTCAATTCCTGTTCAATAGTTGATTTATTACTCTCGCCCTTTGTAAATATTTTCGAAGCGTATGCTATTGGTAGATGTTTCCCTTCATATTCTTGAGTTAGTACAGCTCCACAAGCATGCTTGCTTGCATCTGTTGTTATACAAAACTCTTTTGTGAAATCGGGATATTGAAGCAATGTTGGGCTCATCAATGCCTTCTTTAAGTATCTAAATGCCGAATCGCAATCATCAGTCCATTCGAACTGTACGCCTTTCTTGGACAATCTTGTTAGATGTCTAGAATACTTTGAAAAATTTTTAATGAATCTTCGATAGTAATTGCAAAAAGCTACAAATCTTCTTGCACCATCCGCGTCTTTTGGTTGTGGGTAATTTTCGATTACTGCATATTTACTGTCGTCTGGGAGTATTCCTTTATCAGTACATTTATGTCCTAGGTATGTTATTTCTCTCATGAAAAATGAGCACTTTGAAGGATTTAATTTGAGGTTGCGTTTTCGACATAATTCAAACACATTTGTTAAATTAGAAAGCATATGTTTTTCCGAACATCATAAAACAACCAAGTCATCCATGAAAAGGAATGCTTGGTCGGGTCGAAAACCACTAAAAGCTATTGTCATCATTCTTTGAAAAGAGTTGGGCGCTATCTTCCAACCATAGGGCAATCTAGTGAATCTATAAGATCTATTTGCTGTTGAAAATGAGGTTAGATCTCTAGAGTTTTTCTCCAGTCCAATTTGATGAAAACCGGACATTAGATCCAGACATGAAAAATACTTGGCTCTGCCGAGTTGGTCTAAAATGTCATCTATTCTAGGTAACGGGAACTTACCTGCTATTAATTTTTTGTTTAGCTGTCTATAGTCTACTACGAGTCTCCATCTCTTTGTCTCAGAATTTGGGAGTGATTTCTTTGGCACCAACAGAATTGGGCTATTGTATTCAGAATTTGATGGTTCAACTATTTTGTCGGCTATTAGTTTATTTACTTGTTCATCTATCTCCTTTTTGTGTGTATGAGGTATACGATAGTTCTTAATGTACACCGGTTGTGAATCCTTCACTCTCAACTTTTGTTCATAGAAATTATTAACTGTGATAGTTTCCGATTCCAAACCGAAAATATCGCTGTATGATGCGCAAAGCTCAGTTAGTGTAGTTTTAAATTGTTCCGGGAAATTGGTTTGTAAAATTTTTAATATTTCGAATTTTCTATTTTTATTTTCGGTTGGATTTCTTTCAAGTATGTCATATTTAGAAAGTTGATTAGATTTTACCAATGAGTTCGCGATAAAAACACCTGGTTCGAGTTCTTGATCTGGTATCAGAATTTCATCTTCGCAATCAATAAAGTTTACTTTTCGTATTACTTCTGATCTTGGTGGTAAAATAAGATTATTGTTGTTAATAATTGGTATTTCTATGGGTTGTGGTATATTGAATGGTCGTAGGACTAAGTAGTCATAATTCTGATTGAAGTTCTATATACAATTATATTTCTTAATGAAATCCATACCTATGATTCCATCGCTTGGTATTGGGAAATCATTGTCTACTACTTGGAAACTATGTGGTATTAGGTAATTTTTAAATTTTAAATCAAAAAATATGCTACCTATAGATTTAATTTCATCTTGTCCTATTCCACTTAATGTTGTTATTCTGTTAGTATTTATTTGTGTTAAATTGAAATATTTTGATTTTATGAGAGAAATGTCGGCTCCTGTTTCAACTAATAGTGTTACTTTAGTGTTATTGTTATCTATATTAATCTGAATGAAATAACATAAGTTGATTTTAAGATTATATACTTTCTTATTTACTGTTGTGATCTTAGGGGATGTTCGGAGTTTTCCGAACCATTTTCATTTGAGCTTGTTGCTCGTACGTAGCGTCTATTGCTACGGTTATTGTTATATCTTTGTCTGTTTCTATTATTGTAATTGTTAGCATAGTTATTACCATTGTTATTATTATCTTCTGTTGTTTCCACGATAATTATTATATGTGGGTTTCTGCCTAAAGTATAATATAAAATTTTGTTGCCCAGTTGCTTCAGTGCAACTATTTACGAATTTACTGACGGCTTCGTTCATGTCACGGAACTGTCCTGCTTCCATGATAAGTTTTACCTTATCGATGTTGCAGTTTTTGGTAAGTGCCTTCACAGCTATCTGTGTGGCGTATTTGTTTGCTAAATCAGTTGTTAGTCCGTCCGATATATACGCATTTTCTAGTGATTTTGTAAGGGATTCAATCTCTGCACAGTAAGTATTTGCAGTCTTGTTGTTTTGTTTAGTATTCATAATCTTTGCGGATAGAACTTCGACAGATTCACCCTTAACAGTTAGCTTTAATTTATTTATAATTTCTAATATTGTGGATTCTTGGTATATCAAATTCCTAGCACTTCCTTTTAGTTTTGTTTTTATTAAAGAAACTGCAGTTGACTCATGGTTACCTTTGATGGTGTTTAGTAATTCTAAGGCGTCTATAAAGGAACGGAGGTTTTCAGATTTCCCGCCGAAATCTGGAACAAGCTTTGAAGCTGTATTCAAAAATTCTACTACTGTTTGTGTCATATTGTTATCTGCTGTAAAATTTTCAGCAAGATCAAAGTTTAATTTTTCATGTAGTGTGTTTGGTAATTCAATTTTTATGTTCTTTTTGGCTGCTATTTTTAGTAATTTGGTTTTTAAGTCCAAAAAGAATCCTTTGGCTGCCGTCTGATGTCCTTTTGTCAATCGGTAGTAGTTTACGTTAAGCACGACTCTTATTTGTTCAAATCTGGTTATGAGGTTTTGAATGTGAAGTTGAATAGTTTCGTCCTTTGTTGGTCTGTCAATGTTCAGGCATTCGTATGAACGGTCGAAATGTTCCTTAATTAATCTAACCTTGTACTGTATGTCCTTCTATTCCATTAATGTTTCTAAACTTTGTCTAGGTCATTGGCTCTACTTAAATACCTTTTCTTTAATCTTCTGCTATGTAGCGCGTAAATATGTAAGGCAAAATGAAGACATAATATAACTACAATTATTATTAAATAATTTTCTACTTTAATAAGACTAATTGATGCACCACCTACTTCTATCTCATTCACCACATTGGCATTAGGCCTGTCTACTTTTGACTGCTGTTTAAACCTTTTTAATAATAAACCGAGCAAAAATTTCAAATAACTTTCAAGGTCCATTTACACATATTAAATTTAGAATTTATATTTACGTAATTTAAAATAAATTTCTTAGCACATATTAATAATTTTTTTTTTATATAATAATATCATATAATTTATTTCAAAATTTTTTTTTTAATTTCAAATAAATAACACTATTTATTATAACATTCTATATTTTGTTAAAAAAAAATGTTTTGCCTCGAGCGGTTAACGCTTATAGGCCCTAAGAGTGCGGATAGAACGCACTTCTTTTGCAAGCTAATGAAAAAAATATTTATTTACCATTCGATGTTGTTGATCTTCTCCCAGATTTTATTGCTTCTGGCCAAAGCGGTGGTGGTTTGGAGTAGACCATTCGCAACAGTATGGCCTTCTCCCTCTTCAGTTTTTACTCATCTTTTTGGTTGTATTCAGGGTTTCGTATATTCCTCTGTCTACGCCTTCTGTTGAGGACCCTGTCCTGGTGAAAATTTCTTCATGCCCTTAGGCTAGGCAGATCTTCCTTCACGCAACTGACGGATTTTCGGCTATCCGTCAGGATAAAAATTTATTTTGGGTGCGTTTGAGCACACCAGTTGTTGTTATATTTTTTTTCGGGTCCTTGGGTGCTATAAATACCAAGGCCCAGGCAGGATTGATCCGCTTTTTTTTGTGGGTGCTTAATGAACTAGCACTCCAGGATTGGCAGGATCGCCATGTAAAAGATTAAAACCAGTTCTTTTTGTTTTATTTACCAAGTGCGCCAAGAAGCGCACAGTTTGGCTATATTTTATTAATTAATTCTTATCCCTAAAATTACCCAGTATTTATACATAAATAATGCTGATCAAGCATTATTTCTACAGTGGAAGGTATAGCAAGAATTTCAAATAATTATTAAGAATATGAAAATATGAATATGTCCAACACTAGCAGTGTTGACAGTATTGACTATTAAATTGCAAACGCAAGCAAATTGATCGTTGCTTGAATTTACCAAACAGAAGTGCCATCAACAATGTGTGTGTGTGTACATATGTACGTTATTGATAGTTTGTAATAAAAACATAATAAAAGAATTACTTTAAACATGTGTCGGCAATGATGACATCATGTACATGCTACAATTACGACTGACTGAATTCTAACTGAATCCCACGTGTCGTCTTCGAGAAATGTCAAAAAATGTAAACAAGCTGTCCTCATCATTGTTGTTTGTGTAACTTGTTTACGTTCGTCCAGGCAGAGTTGTTGTTGCTTATTTATTTGTCTATCCGTTATTTTTTTTTATACACTGACGTTGTTGCTATATTTTTTGTTTATTCATCGATCTTGTATTCATCAATCTTGGGCCTACTACATGGAGGACGTAGATGAACTGTCATGCGTGGATATTGGCAGTCTTAGTCGCTTCATCGGAAGCTCCGAGTGGTTCCTAGAATAGGGGAAAGATGAAACTGTGGTATCACAATGGGCCCTGTATGCGGCCTAAGTGTGTCCGCTCATCGGGTGGACAGCCACTTCTACCTACCTACCTATCGATCTTGTAAACAAGTCCATTGTTTTTGTTGCTATATTTTTACTTACTCGTTGATCACGTGAACAAGTCCATTATTTTGTTTTTGGAGCTTTTGTTTATCATTTCACACATGATCAAGTCCATTGTGTTGTTTTTGGAGCTTTTGTTTATTATTTTAATAACAACATTTCATTTTCGTAACACTGCCGCCCACTTAAGCCTGTTCGTCCCGAATAGGCTCATTATCTCTTCTCCTGTAATTCGATCAAAACTTTTAATGACTTGTAGTGCCTTTGCCATTTGTTGTCTTACTCACTGCATTAGAAAATGTTAATTGCGATGAAGAGGGGTAAGCAATGTTTTTATTATCCATGAAAATGGTTTTGGATTTCATGTTTTGTTCGCACTTAAATACAAAATTCAAGTTCGATTTAATTTTTTCAGCCTTAAATAATTCCTATTACATTCCATGTCCCTATTTTTCTCATTTTTTATATTGTTACGTTTTTACCCTTTTAAAAAATAAAAAAAATATCAGTTCGTAGATTGCAAATAAAATAAAAATAAATTTGTGTTTAGTTTTGTAGTGAACTCACAGTTTATTTTATTTAATATAAAAATAATTATTTATTTAACAAACTGTTTTATTTCACTTTTAAATTTAAGTTTTAATTTGTACTTAGTTTAAGTTTTTAATTAGTAATTCTTGAGTGTTTTTAATAATTAAGTTAAGTTTTAATTTGTCAATTTTAATATGTGCGCGAACGTCTTTTTGTCTTGCCTTCTTCCTTGTAAGTGCGTTTCTTTTTTCTGTATAACATAATTTGTATTATATTTTTGGTGTTTAACCGTTATTATTTTATTCTTTAAGTGTGTACTAAAAATGTAAAAAAGCCAGAAAGGGAGAATGCAAAACAACAAAAACATGACTTTAAAGGTATTAAATCTTAAACAATACTACAAGACTTTAAAAGTATTAAATCTTAAACAATACGACAAGTTTTAAATCAATTCTTTATTGTTCGCACAATTCCGTGTGCCACCTTTAACGATTTGACTTAAACAACAACAATGCTTTAATTGTTATTATTCTTTACACAATCTTCCGCGTACACAATAACAATTGTTCGTTAGATCTTTAATACGGAGATCTTCAAACCACAATTATTCTCTTCATACGCAACGTGTCTTCACACAAGACTGACTGAATTCTTTCTGAACTTACGTGTCTTTACACAAGACTGACCGAATTCTTACTGAATCGCCGTTGCCTGCTCTATCTTGCCTTTTATACCGCAGGGTAAGCAGTCTGATGAATGCACTTGAAGGAGAATGTCTTTGCCTTCGCGAAATCTCTATAAATGCAAACAAGTTGCTTGCAGTGTTGTTGTTGCCTGTTTACTGTTTATCCGCTTTTTTTATACTGCACTTTGTTGTTGCTTGTTTACTTCTTTGTCGCATTAAGGCCATCTTTAAGGCATGTCCAATGCCCGGTATCTCCCAAATCACAAAGGTTTTTCTTATTGCAAATTGCTAACCTATTCAATGCCGTTGGGCAGCTGGCACCTAAAATAAAATTTGCTAAGCTTCTTATGTAATGAATTTCCAGAGACAGAACTGACGAGTGATTACGTGAGTTTGTCGATTATTACCTACATTGAACGAATTTACATCCCGCGGTGAGTTATTAAACCCTTCTGTTTGAAATACAACTTCATACATTTTATGTCGCTTCCAAGGAGGAATATGCTGACACTCCGTATTACTAGAGTCTTACTTTCTCCACTTTCTATTTTACTTCCCGAAAAATCCGGACTGGTTTTTAAATTTCCGTTTAAAAAAAAACTTAAAATTGTATTTAAAATGAGGGTAAATTTACAAATCCTAATAAAGAAAAATTTATTTTGAATCATTAGATAGTCGAAATTTCTTTACGTATCGGTCTGCAAGAGAAAATACTTTCTTGAGAAGCTCACTAGTTCAAATAATTTGCCGTTTTCAGTTTTTTGACTAGTCCCTTCAAAGAATCAAATATTTTCTAATTTTTTTTTGCTTATTTAGCTTATCTTATTTTTGTCACCATTTAATACAGTTTCAAAAGTTTTATCTGCCAATAACTCTTTGAATTCTTATTTGTTACACGTCCATTAAAAATGTCACAAAACTATAAATATTTTATTTGGTATGATGTAGTATCACCCAGAGACACAGAGTTTTTTCATCTAAGTTGTTAAAGGGTTAAATAATCATTCATATTAGGTTGAATACACAGATCAAGCATTTCTAAAGCTCTACTCTTTCCGGATATAGAAAACATTCTTCAGTTGTGTAATGTTGTTTTTTTTTTCATAAAAACCGGTCTTTAGGTCAAAAGCTAACAGAAATCTGCAATTCGTTGTTCATCTAAAATTCAATGTTTTGTTCTAATTTAATTTAATTTTTAATTTTGTAAAAGTTTTCCAGAATATTTTTTTTGTACATGGTTTGAAATTCATTGACTAAAACAAATTTCCTTTTAAAAAACTTTTTATTATAGATCTAATAAAAAAAGAGCAAACAACATAAATGTTGTTTCATTTAAATTCTCCACTCGTACTTCTTCCCAACAAATTAATATATTGGAAATTTTAAAATACTTCAACACGTGAGATTTGATTTTTTCCGTTGAACAGTATTTGTACAAAATTTTCTCAAATAAAACATATATGAATGTTTGTAAAGGGCTATCCATTTCGTGGTTTCAAAAGTATGGGACTGGAATTCGACATCTGTCAAACTAAGTTGTGAAACCAATTTTTTTCTTTTTAGTTGAAAGTCTGACATTGACGAAAATGGATCGCTTAACTATCACACAACGCATAAAAATTATCAAAACCTAAATACTACAAAAATGGTGATTCTTCCACAGCCACGTATCGTGCTTTAAGAGGAGATTATGGTTTACATAATCGTCCAACTACGCAAGCAATTGGCAAAATTGTGAAAAAATTTGAAGAGACTGGAGTGGTTACAAATATTGAAAGGCCTGTGGATCATCATTTCGCTCGTTCCGCTAAAAATATCGCTGTTGTAAGTGAAAGTGTTGCCGAAGACCCGAATGAGTCGATTCCTCGTCGTTCTCAGGAATTAGGACTGTCTTAAGGCACATTATGGCATATTTTGCATTTATCGTAGATCTACACCTACATCCATATAAAGTCCAGCTCACGCAAAAACTGAAGCCAGCTGGCCATTCAACGTCGTAGATACGTGGAATGGGTGCTTGGACAACGGGCGGTGGACGGCAATTTTTCGAACAAAATTTTCATCACATTTCACACTCAGTGGGTATGTTAATAAACAAAATTGTCGTATTTGGGGTTCTGAGAATACTCAAGTAATTGAAGAGAGGCCATTACTTCCACAAAAAGTCACTGTTTGGTACGCTCTTTGGTCCGAAGGTGTGACTGGACCTTACTTCCAGCTCACGCAAAAACTGAAGCCAGCTGACCATTCAACGTCGTAGATACGTGGAATGGGTGCTTGAACAACGGGCGGTGGTCGGCAATTTTTCGAACAAAATTTTCTTCACATTTCACACTCGGTGGGTATGTTAATAAACAAAATTGTCGTATTTGGGGTTCTGAGAATACTCAGGTAATTGAAGAGATGCCATTACATCCAGAAAAAGTCACTATTTGGTGCGCTCTTTGGTCCGAAGGTGTGACTGGACCTTACTTCTTCGAAAACGACGATGGAACGACTGTCACCGTCAATTCGGAGCGTTATAGTCATATGATAACCGACTTTTTTTTTGCCTGCTATTGAAGAATACGACTTGGCCGACGAAAATCCTCTACCGAATCCTCCACGTAGGTGTCGGCTGGTAATGGTGGTTGCCCGATAGGGTGTCCACCAGCTAAGGGGGGAGTCCACACTCATTTGATCCTAAGATCGGATGAATTGTGGCTCTCACCATAGGATAGAGGTATGGGCTGGACTAAGGTGTTACACGACCCATGCCCAGAGTCAACCTGGCTGGGGGCCCATCAAAAATATCCTAGTCGCTAACGGAGTATCCTGGATACCGGGCGACCTCGAGGATTAACCAGCCTTACCTGGGTACAGCGGTTCCCTGCTCAGGTGGATCATCCCCTTATCCGCAACTCGTGGGACCAAAAAAATGAAAATAATAAATTGGAAAATTGTAAAAAGTCCTCTTTGGAGGCCGAGAACGGAACTCGTAAAATCCGCGTACGGGTGTTAAGCCGACGCCCGTCTCAACAAAAGAGGCGAAGGAAGTGGTTAATGCAATGGCAGGCCAAAAGCCAGAAACCTCAAAAAATTCGAGACTATTACTAGCCAAAAGCGTCGGCCTTACCAAAACCGAGGTTGCTGCAAAAGCCGGATCCACATCCAGCAAAAGTGGCCTTGGAAATGTAAAGGTTGACGCGGCACAAAAGCATATGAAAGATTCCAAACAAAAATACAGGGAGCGATTAAGTGCTAAGCGGGTCCTCGAGCGGATCTCAAAGATCCCAGAGGGCAGCCGAACGCCGCGAGATACGCAATCGCTAGCCTGGGCTAAAGAAAAACTGGCCGAATTGGACAAGTCAACAAAGGAGACTGCTGTGAAAAGACAGCGGTCTGCGGAAAGTGACACACCCGGTGAAAAGGAGCTCTCACCGCACCAATATAACGTACAGCGATGTACTAAAAGACAGTATCGGGATGGCGGTGGTCGATCGCTCAGACCCAGATGGTAGCATCACACCGTCAAATTGGAGGCTGGTTGAGGACGCCCTGGCAGATATCTTCCTAGATGTGATGACGGAACATCCCGGTCCAGAACCAGTCTACCAAATGTGTGGCTGGCACCAAGGACACGTTAAGCTGGTAACGTGTGCCGACAAGCGAGCTCTGGATCTTTTCTCCATCGCTATATCAAGGATGGGAGAAATCTGGCCGGGCGCCAAATTAGAGGTGGTATCGAAGGACGCCATCCCAAGCCGACCGCGAACACGCTCTTGGATACCATTGAATCCAAAAGAGCCAGAAAAGATCTTAAGGATGATCAAAATGTGCAATCCGAAGGTACCGACTCACAATTGGAAAATTGCCAAACTGGAGGAGCGCCATGGATCTCGTTGTGCGACTATTATAGTCAAACAAAAAATCCCTGAAGCACCTGGCGAATTCCAATGGTGTTTTGGCCTTCGGATTTGGACACATCATCCTAAAGGTCTACAAAAAAGACAACCGCTCCATAGAGTCCGGTGATAGTTCCCCCCAGGGGGAAATATCGCAGTACGAACATATGGACGTCACGGATGAGGAAAAGGAAAAGGAGAACCTACCGACAACCTCGACATAGATCCATACCCGCTCCAGAGCCAGTTCTTTTTCTTCCACTGGATCGGATATGGCATCGGTTTTTGGGATGTTGCTTAGGGAATCCGAGCTCCTAGAAGAGGAAAAGGAAGAGCTAGACGACCAAGGTCTAGACGAAACGATGGTGGAGGAAAAAATTGATGAAAAAGAGTAATCCAGATAAATCTCCACCACTCTAAAGCGGCGTCTGCCGCACTACTTCTCCGACTGGCGAACAGAGGAGAAGACATAGCCCTAATCCAAGAACCATGGTCCATAGCCAACAAGGTTTGTGGGTTAGGGCACAAAAATTATAGGCTGGTCCATGCCAAATGCGTAGGTAGGCCCAGATCCTGTATACTTATTAAGAACAACTTAATGGCATATTTGCTTCCTAATTTCAGCAATGAAAACCTAACCACAGTAACGGCGGAGATCAATGGTAAACAACACTGGATCTCCTCCAGTTACATGCCGCATGACCTAAGCAGTCACCCGCCACCAGATCCGGTGAAGAAACCAAGTGCGCAAACGTTGGCCTGCTGATCGGCTGTGATGCCAACTCTCATCACACTATATGGGGCAGCACGAACGTTAATGAACGGGGTGAGTCACTTTTTGATTTTATTATCTCTAATAACCTAATGGTTTGTAATACGGGTAATAAGCCCACATTTATAACGAAGAACAGAAGAGAGGTTTTGGACATAACCCTTACCTCCGGCAATATTTACGATAGCGTCAGAGATTGGAGGGTCTCGGAAGAGCACTCCTTTTCTGATCATAGGTTTATTGAATTTTCCCTTAGTGGAGGGAACAATACTGTAAGGCCGATTAGGAATCCTAGATACACGAATTGGGATCTTTATGATCGTCTTGTCAGTCTGGGCTTGGACCCAATCACGCGCTGTAGAATAGATAGTATTTCTGAACTTGAAGCTACAGTAGCTAAATTCACAAAGGTCATAGTAGGGGCTTTTGAAAAAGCATGTCCGGAAAAGGTCAACAGGGGTGGAAGAAAACCACCCTGGTGGGACCGAGAACTGGACAAAGGAGTCACGGCGACTTTTCAATGTGGCTAGAAAATCTGGTAATGCGGATTATTGGAGGGACTATAAAGTGTCTCTTGGAAATTACAAGAGAGTTCTAAGACAGGCTAAGAGGGACTCGTGGAGAAATTTCTGTGGCAACATGGAAACTATCAACGAAACTTCTAGTCTAAGGAGAATTCTCTCGACAACATCCTTTATACCTAGTGTGCTGCAAAGGGAGGATGGCTCATGGACCAACTCTGAGAAGGAAACCTTGGATCTTCTTGTGGACACCCACTTTCCACCGGGACAGGGTTCGGATACGCGGACAACTGTTTCGGGGAGAGAATCACAGTGGGACTACTGTTCGATCATGTCTGCGGACGCAATAAAATGGGCGATAGACGGATTTAAACCGTTTAAATCTCCGGGACCGGGCGGGATATATCCGGCCCTCTTGCAACGTCTGAAAATGAATCACATCAGAATGCTTGGGGCGATGTTTGTTGCCAGTATTCGGATGGGCCATATACCGTCGGAATGGTGTAAAGTGGGGGTAGTCTTCATGCCGAAGGCTGGAAGAAACTCTCACACTACACCCAAGGACTTCAGACCCATAAGTCTGTCCTCCTTCTTATTGAAGACCATGAAGAGACTCGTGGATGTGAATCTGCGTCAGACCCTGAATGGAAATCTCCTTTCCAGGGGACAGCACGCATACAATAAGGGAAGGTCTATTGAGACTGCCCTGCATAGCCTGGTGTGCAGAATAGAGAAATCGCTGGCACAAAAGGAATACACTCTGGCTACTTTCCTGGACATCGAAGGAGCCTTCAATAATGTGGAACTTTGCGCTATATCCGGGGCGCTGGCAAGGCTAGGTGTACAGACGACTATAGTGAACTGGATATCTAAGCTACTTTGTGGGAGAACAATCTACCCAGCACTTTGGGGCTCAAAAACGACCAGGGCTATAGGGAGGGGAACTCCACAAGGTGGAGTACTCTCTCCTCTTTTGTGGAATCTGGTGATGAATGAGCTACTAGTGACACTGGAACAAAATGGATGTGAGGCAATTGCCTATGCGGACGACATTGTTCTTGTGATCTCCGGAAGATTTGTCGACACTATCAGGGACAGGATGCAGCTGGCTCTGAGAAATGTCTGCGTGTGGGCATCTGATAGTGGATTGGGTGTTAACCCACGGAAAACGGAAGTAGTACTCTTCACGAGAAGGTACCTGCCACCGACTTTTCGTCCACTGAAACTGAACGGGACGGAACTAAAACTCAAACAGGAGGCACACTTTCTAGGACTCATTCTGGATAGGAAGCTGCCTTGGAAATCGAACATAATTAACTGAATTAAAAAGGCTTCCATTGCCCTGTATGCTTGCAACAGAGTATTAGGGAGGAAATGGGGCCTAGGACCTAGGATGACTCACTGGATCTACACAGCGGTGGTCAGACCTATCCTGACCTATGGATGCCCTGGTTTGGTGGGAATCCCTAGTTTGGAAGACTAATTTGAAACTAATACAGCGACTGCAGATATCTGCCTGTATTATAATTAGTGGTGCCTTGTGCACTACACCTACGTCGGCACTGGAGATAATTTTGGGCCTCTTACCGATTGACCTCTTCTGTAGGAGAGTGGCTGCAAAAATAAGTAAACGTCTCTGGGCGACTGGACAGTGGCATGACTCGGATATCGGCCACGCAAGGATCCTGAGGGAAGTTGGAGTTGTCGGGAGCAGTGACTATATGACACCGCGGTACGACTTCACGAGGAGATTCAGGACATCGGTTCCAGACAACGGGGCCTGGAAGGGTGGTGTGACCCACCTGCTAAGAGACTCCGTACAAATCTACACCGACGGTTCTAAGCTAAACGGAGCTGTTGGCAGTGGAATTTTTTCGGAATCGATTGGAATAGCCCAGTCTTTAAGACTGCCGGACCACTGCAGTGTCTTTCAGGCGGAGGTGGTGGCAATACAGGCTGCGGCGAGTATTATTGGGGACGGAAGGGTCTCCAAGCGGAACGTCACCATACTTTCTGATAGTCAGGCGGCTATCAAGGCTCTGAGTTCTAACGTGATGAACTCCAAGACGGTGTATGGCTGTCGCAGATATCTCGACGAGATAGCGGAACGATATGATATCCATATTGTATGGGTACCGAGGCACAGTGGCATTCCTGGTAACTGCAAAGCTGATGAACTTGCCAGGCGGGGCACGACCATCGAACTCTCCGATGAGTTCTCGAATCTGGGCATACCTATGAGGACCTGCAAGCTCATAATTGATAATGCGATCGTCGACTCCGTCAACGACAGGTGGGCGGCCTCGGACACGGGTAGAACGGCTCGTAAAATCTGGCCAAGGCTGGATGAGGGGTGCACGATGAGTCTACTTAAACTCCAAAGAGGCGCGCTAAGTGTAGTTGTCGGTGTCATTACGGGGCATTGCATTATGGGTACGCATGCGAGGCGCATTGGTCTTGGACACCTTGCTAACGACTTCTGCAGAAGCTGCAGAGATGAGGAAGAGGAGGAAACTGTCTCTCACCTGCTGGGTACAAGCCCGGCTCTTTGCCAAAGGAGAAGGAAGTACTTGGGTACTTACTACATGGATGATCTGGAGGAACTGTCAAGGATTGACATTGGCAGCCTAAATCGCTTCATCAGGAGCTCCGAGTGGTTCCGGGACTAGGGGATAACGGATAACTGTGGTAACACAATGGGCCCAATGCGACCTAAGTGAGTCCATCCAAGGACTTTTTCTTGGATGGGCAGCCACCTCTACCTACCTACCTAAGAATACGACTTGGAGAAAATGTGGTTTCAACAAGGCGGTGTCACATGCCACACAACTCGAGCGAATATGGCTTTATTGCAAGAGACATTTCCTGGCCGCGTAATTTCTCGTCGTGGCGATATCAACTGACCACCAAGATCATGCGATTTGACACCATTCGACTTTTTTTTGTGGGGTTACGCGAAAGACCGTGTTTATGCAGATAAACCTTCAACTCTTGAGCACTTAAAAACCAACATTCGTCAAGTTATGGCTGTGATACCGCCCAATATGTGTCAAAAAGTGGTCGAAAATTACCTCAAAAGAATCAATGCTTGCAACACTTTGCGTGGAGGTCATTTAAATGATGTAGTGTTTCACACATAATGTCAACGTTCAAACTTTACAATAAAAAAGAAATATCATAAAAAAAATATTTTATATGTGTTTTATTTACGTTTACTTTTGAAACCACAAAATGGATAACCCGGTGCATTTAAGATATAGTTATCTTAAAACTTTCTACATGCGTTTAAATTACGGTAAAACTTATAAACATAAACATAAAATAAGTATCAATAAAGGACAGCAGTTGTTGATATTCAATAAAAGGTAACTCATATTTAAAAATATTTCCGAATATTCTCTCAATATTTCCCGGGATTTCGTGACTGAAAATTTTGGGCAATTCTCGAAATTTGCGGCATTTACCCTGTAATGGCTGTTGAACACCTCTAGGTGGAATACTTTCTTAAGTTCTAAATGGAGGAATTTGGTTAACACCATTCTTCACAACTGCAAAGAGTGTTCCGCATATAAGAGGAACTTTGTCAGCAAATTATGTAGGCACTACTTCCTGGAAGAACCACACTAACTCGCCCATTCATCCCTACTGTGCTTACTGTCGCTAATCTATTTGAGATAGATTCATAAAAGGGTGTAGTTATAACATATCGTAAGGATATGTCTTAGCGTTGTGTTGACATACAAGCTATTCATCTTGAGGCTACGAATGGCTTATCTACTCGTAATAAATGTTTTTGATCGCTTTTGCAGAATTCGTCTCTAGTAGCGGTTGTGTTTCTTGGATGTTTTCGGATAATGTTACTCCTTTTGCTAGAGCAGCCAATCTTTTGAAATGATAACATTTGGCGCTTGCTAGTTATAATTAGTAGATTGGCATTTTATTCCCCCTGGAGCTTTGCGTGTCGGTGGCCGGTGTGAAGTGCTTTAGAACTAATTTGAGAAAGATATCAGATGCCAAAAAGTTTACTTTTGAAGAATTTTCGCCAATGTTGACAAGAATAGAGGAATTTTAGAAAACGATACCCCTTAGTCAAATAACGGATAACCTGTAACATACCACCCCTTTATCCAGGGTATATTTCCTAATAGAAAGTGCCGTATTATCCCCATCTGAACCAAATTTTTTGATTGAGTGTTTCAACTAAGCTAATCCATGGCGAAAGCTGAAAATTTAACAAAGAGAATTTAATGTTGATAGCTCTGTGGACATTCGTCATGGTAATCTACCCCTAATCGACCAAATTTTTTTCGGTTCTAATTCGATGGTGTGAATGGCCGGTGTTCGAACTGGTTACTTTTGATCGCCATCCCCTATATAAATCAAGGCGATCAAAAAATTTCACAAATCATGTAAGATTTTCTACACAAAAAATGCTTTTAATAAGAGAAATATGTGAAGCTCCTTATTATATTCAAAGAATTTTGGCCAAAGTACTATTGTTACGCGGACAAAAGCAAACGAAACATAAATTAGTAAACAAGGCAGACATAGTAATTACGCCAACAAATTTTTGGGAAATCATGAGAAAGGAACAAAACAAAGATCAACAATCAATGTCCAATAGCAACACTTGAAAAAATCTTGAAGTTACCAAACATAGAAAGATAAGAGCGGTCACGCAGTCGTGATTAGCCAGTAAGAGTGTTGTCATTTAAATAATAACAAATAAATAAGTAATCCACTAATAATAAACGTTTTCAATATCTAAAAACGTAATAACATTTTGTTTTTTTAAACCATCATACGGTAATGTCTTTATTAAAAAATTCCATATCATAAGTGCGTTTTACATTTATTTATTTATTTTGCTTGAGCAGCAATAATATCTGCTCTCAACTCTACTGATTTATTTTACCTCATATTTATTTTAGTTTAAGGTGTAGTTTTTGTGTCATTTAATTCATTAATTTATTGTTTTAAATCATTCATTTTGAAATATTATTTTTCTTTCCTTTTCGTATATGAATTGCTTTTTTTTTTTTTTTTTTGATTTGAATGTAATAGATATCTTTAATTTCATAGCAGCCTGTTTTCTATAATCCCACCGATTGGTTCAGTATTTTCTTTCGCGCCTCTGGATGTAATGTTTCTGGTCTTCAATTGAACTTCCATTTGATAGACCCTTTTCATTACCACTTTTAATAATTGATTCTCAATTTGTAATTGATGTATTTGTGATTATATACATAGATTGTTATTAATATTGTTATTCTGTTATTATAGTTTACTATACGAGTATATGTATATGAAAATGTAGTATTGTAGTATAATTCGATAGAACTTAAAATCTAAAATCCAATAAATGAAGTTTACATTTACATAGCTGCATCCGTCTGTATTTCGATCGCTCAGATGGCGCTACTAGTACTATATAAATACATTGGATTTTCATTCAAATATAACCTTCGGAAACACGTGTCTGTGGGGTAGAGCATAATAAGTGAATCAACTTTTCCTAGTTTGAAGAAAATGGATTGGCTTGATAAACATTATTCGAACTTTGCACCAGGAAATTTAGAATAGACTTACAAAGTTTAACCGAGGCAAAACGGGCACCGAGAACGATTCACGCTGTTTATGCCATGAAGAGGCAGTTACCGACGAAAATGTAAAAAAAGTTTACGAAATAATTTTGAACGACCGCAAAATAGTGTTGATTGGGATAGCTGAGGCTCTAAACATATCAAGAAACGTCGATATCATCCAACGAGCGAGTTAATATTGGATCAATATTGGATAATTCTAAACATTGTTCGAAATTGTTCTTCATGAATAGTTGGTAAAAGGAAATTTTCTTTAATCCAAACAATAGCATTTTATAAACAGTTTTGTGCCCTATGTATTTTATTAACACGGAGGTGAAGTTACACATTAACCATGTTTTATTTTTGAAAAGTCATTTACTATATATTACTATGTATTGGCGGATTAGTAATAAATCAGAAGTTAGTGGTAGAGGCATTTCAAGAAAACATACATACTAGTAATTTGCATTATTTGGGAGGTAGTAAAACTACGATTAAGTGTAAGAAATAAAAGTAAATAGATGTAATGTCCGGTAGTTTACCCAAGTTCTTAAAAGGGTTATATTATGGATAATAATAAAAAACTGAAATGTGTTATTATTTTTTTGATTATGTTTTATTGCTTCAATTACTTAAAATTCTGCATTAAGATAATCAAAACTTTACAGAATTTATGCTGCATAAGTTACGATTCATAGAAATATTTTTGAATCCACCTCGGAAGAACAAAGGATGCCGAATGAATGAGGCTGGAATAATATTTCAAGTCCATACGATCTACTTCGGCAGAAGAAAAAGTGTGTATAGGTGTTTCTAAACAACGATTTTCATCCAAGCAACCAATCACAAATCCAATGTGACCGCAAGGATATGATGGTATAGATGTCACTGCATAAGATACTTTGGGAAAATGTAAACCACAATTCGCCATAGTTTTTTTAACGTAAGCTGCATCTAACCAAAAACTTTCTCCTTGCGAACAAACTATACCTCCATCACATAATGCATTTTTCATTAGTTTATAGTAACTTTCATTAAAAAGACTTACTGCTGGTCCAATTGGATCAGAGCTATCCGTTATTATAACATCAAATTCGTGTTTATGATTTTTCATATATTCGAAACCATCGCCAATAGTTAATTTAACTTTTGGGCTGTTAAAACCACTCGACATATTAGGTAGATATTGTTTTGAAAGTTCCACAACACGTTCATCAATTTCAACTTGATGTACCTCTGTAACCAGTGGATGCTTTACAACTTCACGTGCAACGCCTCCATCGCCACCGCCAACTATTAAGACTTTTTTTGGGTTGGGGTGTGAGCAAAGTGGTAGAAAGGAAATCATTTCCTGGTATGAAAATTCATCCCTTGAAGTGCATTGAATAATTCCATCCAACACAAGACATATGCCGTAAGTTTCTCTGAAATTATAAAACAATTTTTCTTAAAAATTCAAACAAAACATTTGTTCTCGTTGATGAATAAAGTTATATAATTAATTATGTAATTGTTGTATGCAATCTTACGTCTCTATTATTTGAATATCTTGATATTTTGATTTTTCATGATGAAGAACTTTTTTCACTTTTAAAGAAAAGCATTGTCCTGGCCACAAATCATTTTGAATTTCACTAAACCAACCGTTTCGAACAGAATCCATGATTATACTAAAACAAACTTAGATGAATTGTGTTTAATTAACGCTGCCTCTTATTGATAAGAACGCGTCTAATATTTAGGATTGCGTATATGTATGTATTTAAATGTTTTGAAAAGCTTATGGTAATTCTTGTCAGAAATTAAGATTATTAAAATAGTTTAAAAAAATGTGTGTTATGAAATACATATGTAAGACCCATCCATATACGTAAGAATATGTATAATGCACATACAAATATATATATTATTGATACTTGATAACACTATAACAACAGTATACATATAAGCAACATCTGATAACCAGTAAAATTTTCTAAATTGATATATGTATGTCTCTCAATGCAAAAGTAGCCAAATTTTTATAAAATGAAGAATTCAGTTTTCTGAGGCCAACTTTTCTTGAATATATGCTATATTATATGAATTTGGATCAATTCAGAGCAATTATTCTACCAAGTATCCAAGAGTGTTCTTTTTCAAAAATTTCAAAAAAAATTTACGAAGCTTATATTTTCATAAAATGGTTGTGTAAATGAACAACATTCCCAATTTATCAATACAATTTCTTCCAAATGGAAGCAAAGGCACCCATAATTATACATATAATAAAAATAAAGTTTTTATAGTTCATAATTTAAATTAATTGTATTAAATTTCATAAAATGTAAAAATATCAAAATTTTCGGGAAATATCACACAGGAAAATATTTTACACACTATCTCTAACATTATCCCTTTTGGTTGTTACCAGTAATTCTTTACTATTTAGTGCCATTATTATAACTTGCCGTTAACTAAAGGGAGGATTTTAACGGGCAGATAAATTGTTTTTCATTATTATGAGTACCCAATAAGATAGAAGTGATCGTTAAGCAAAAGGGAAGATCATCCTACCTTTAACATTTAAAGGTCACTTTATGTTTGAACTTGCCATATCATATACTATTTTGGATATGGAAACTTCAAATTTAAACAAAATGAGCATATATTTACAACATAAAAACGAAGTCCGCTGTTGCCAGTGTGTTAAAAAAAAACTTGTTTAATTGAGCAGTTTTATCGACTTTGCTCCGGCACTGCCATATTTAAATTTTATTTTATCTGTAAGTTGTAATAACGAAAATCAGTTAAAGGTAACTTTACAGTTACCTTTAGCTAAAGGTACCTTTAACTAAACCCAAGTTTAACGGCAAGGTGTAATAATGGCCCTAAATCTCTTAACCCTTTCCCTGTCCACTGCATCACATGTGATGCACAGCAAGTTGGTTTCATACGCTTGTGCATCACATGTGATTCACAAATGGTATTCTTTTTCAAGGTTTGTATTTTAATAGACTTGAGAAAAATAATCAATATAAGAAACTAAACGTGTGGAGATTTAATTATTTTATATTGTGCCAAGTCCCCACTTGCCTAACTCTTCTACTTTAGAAGTTTTATGGAAATAAAAAAGGCGTTATATCTTCCAATAAAATTTAACCTTTCCCCACCTTCGAAAGTGGAGCTCCATTGCTGGGACTCAAGAATTCTTGATGCTGCCGATATAGATGGATTTTGCTCCAATTCTTCGTCTTCAGGTATACAATGTTCTTCATAGTTTACTTCTATTTCGCCAGGTGTTGAAAATGATGAATTACTTAGATCAGAAGGAACATAGTCATCACCGTTATCTTGAAAGGGATCCTCTTCATCACTATCGGAATCGCTTCTTAGTCTTTTTTGGTCATAAAAAGCTTTTGGGTCCATTATTTAGCCGTAAAAACACTTCCGCTATTTTTTTGTTTTTAAACTGTGTGAATCATATGTGATGCACAGAACGTCTGGTTAAAAACTATGATAAAAAAAATGCCTGTGCACCACATCTGATTCACACTTTTTTTAAAGAAAACCCGTTTCTACATACTGTAATTAAATATTTTAATAAAAGAAACAAAAAGGGTGCGTAAAAACCCTTTTAAACAAAAATGAAATTTTGGACGTACGGTATAAAATTTTTTTTTTGTATGGGGACAGGAAAGGGTTAAATCTTGTAGATCATAATTTTTAAAGAGCTGTTTTTGAGTGTACATTGAAAGCTCTAGACTTCACTGCAAAATCAAATAAATTATTTGGTCATTGGTTATTAGATTCAATCCTTCTTATTGTTCTCGTATGTTTCATCCAGGCATCTCTTTCACATCTGTGGCTCAACAAAACGCTCCAATGGGAATAGTAGAATGCTTAATATAATCAATACTGTTACGTTTTTACCTTTTTAAAAACGTTTAAATATTTGTTCGTTAATTGCAAACAAAGTAAAAACAAATATGTGTTTAATTTCAGTTAAACTCTTTATTGTCCGCACTATCTTATGTGGTACTGTTCGAACTTATACCACGTATATAACAATATCTACAACAATAATCTGCTTATTTGCTATACTTCTCACAAAACTATTTACAATGGCGATTTTCAAACCACGACTTGTTTTGCTCACACGCAACTTCACACAAGGCTGACTGAATTCTTACTGACTCATTGCCTGCTTTGTCTTGTCTTTTTATATGCGAACGTATTCAGTCTCGTATGGTTCTCGAAGTGGAACGTTCGAGGTCTCGCCTTCTCGAGAATTCTTTCGCGACTACATTGTTTGTTGTTGTGTTTGCTTATTTGTCTATCCCTTTTTCTCTCATACTTGTTGTTGTTGGTTTAGTTGGAACAAGTTCGATGTATTTGTGTGTAGCTTTTGTTTATCGTTAATGTTAAACGATATTAGGTCGTTTCCATTTGCGTAACACTGCCGCCCACTTAGGGCTGTTCGTCCCAAATAGGCTCAATTTCTCTTTTCCCATATTTTGCCAGTCGCTCTTTCTGTACGACGTTCATTTTTGTTCGGGGGCTGTTAGCTTTCTGTATCCTGTACACGACATCGTTTACCCGTTTAATTATTTTATACGGTCCATCCCAGCTGGTTTGTAGCTTGGGGGATAATCCTTCCTTCATAGAAGCCCTCCGTGTTTGCTGCATAAATTCATGAAGTTCATTTAGACTCTCTTTTTTCCTCTTTTTGGCGGGTGATCTAGATGTTGAATCGGGGACCGCAGATCGGTACGCCAGTAGTAACCACGGAATGTGTTCGTCCCAGTCCTTCTGTAGCTCGCTCACTACTTTTCACAAGTATTCTTCCAGGGTCCGATTAAACCGTTCTACCATTCCGTCTGACTGTGGGTGAAGCGGCGTCGTTCGCGTCTTCTTAATACCGTATACCTCACACATTTCCTTGAATACGGCTGACTCAAAATTTCTGCCGTGATCGGAATGTAATTCTATTGGAACCCCGTAGCGGCATACCCAGTTGTTCCCAAAAACATTTACTATTGTGCTCGCCTGTTGATTGCTTATGGCATACACTTCCGACCATTTGCTGAAACAGTCCATTACAACGAGAACATATCGGTTTCCGGCATTGCTGACTGGAAAAGGGCCTGCGACGTCCATCGCTATTCGCTCGAAAGGTGCGCCTGAGTTATATTGCTGCATCTGACCTCGACTTCTTCTTGCTGGACCTTTGGCTGCAATACACTGGGTACAGTTTGCTATCCAATCCGACACTGCTTGCTGACATCCAACCCAATAAAAGCGTTGTTTTAGCCTTTCCAGCGTCTTGGTCACTCCAAGATGGCCTCCACTAGCTCCATTATGGAATTCCTTTAACACTTCTTTCATCTTGGAGGAAGGCACTACTACTAGGTCTTGCCATCAGCGCTTTCCCAAAGTCGATATAGGCACCCATTCATGATCTTTAAGCTGTCCCATAGTGCCCAATATTCTTTTTTAAGAGGACCTTCTGCTGATATCTCATTTCTTGTAGGTCGTTTGTTCTCCTCCTTCGCTGCTATTATCTTCGCCAATATTGGGTCACTCCTTTGTGCTTGGGACCAGTCTTCGTTGGCTTCAATCCGCGTTAGCCGGATATCGACGATGGATTCCTTTTCCTCAGCTTTCACGCAATGCTTACTTTCCAAATTTTAAGGTCGGCGTGAGAGAGCATCAGCATTCAAATGTTTAATGCCTCTTCGGTGTTCAATGCTGAAGTCGTAAGTCTGGAGGCGCTCAATCCAACGTGCTAACTGTCCTTCAGGGTTCTTGAATTGCAGCAGCCATCTCAGTGCTGAATGAGTCCTTAGCAGAAAATGTTGGCCATACAGGTACTTATGGTAATGTTTGATACACTCCAGCACTGCAAGTAGCTCACGTCGGGTCACACAATAGTTCCTTTCAGGCTTTGACAGTGTGCGACTATATTAGCATACGACTTTCTCTGCACCATTGATCACTTGGGAAAGTACACCACCAATACCATATCCGCTTGTATCACTGCCTAGAATGAATTTTTCCCCTGGGACTGGATACGCCAAAACTGGTGCAGCGCACAATAGGTCTTTCAGTGTCTGGAACGCCATTTCCTGTGGCTCACCCCATTGATACACTTTCGATTTCTTGGTGAGCTCATGCAAGCTTGCAGCCACGCTAGCAAAGTTAGGCACAAAGCGTCTGTAATATGTGCATAGTCCCAAAAAGCTGCGTAGCTCATGAAGATTCTGGGGTCGAGGCCAGTCCTTTACTGCTCGTATTTTATCTTCATCCGTAGATATTCCATCTGCTGTAACAAGATGCCCCAAATATTTCACCTGTCTTTGGAACAATGCACATTTCTTTACGCTTAATTTTAGTCCAGCCGTTGTTATTCGTTGCAGAACTTCTCCCAGGTTCTTGAGGTGTTCGTCGAAAGTTCTGCCCATCACTATAATGTCGTCGAGGTACACCAGGCAAGTCTTCCAATGCAGTCCCTTGAGTACACGTTCCATAAGCCGCTCGAATGTGGCCGGAGCATTACAGAGTCCAAATGGCATTACTTTAAACTGCCACAAGCCGCCGTTCGCACTGAATGCAGTTTTCTCCTTGTCTTTGTCTGCAATCTCTACCTGCCAATAACCGCTTTGTAAATCCAATGTGGAGAACCACTTCGTTCCGGCTAGCGTGTCGAGTGTGTCGTCAATTCTCGGTAGCGGGTAACTGTCCTTTTTGGTGACATCATTGAGCTTCCTGTGGTCTACACAGAATCTCGTACTGCCATCTTTCTTCTTGACTAAGACTACAGGTGAGCTTCACGGACCCAATGGTGGTTCAATTACACCGCTCTTCCTCATTTCGTCGACTAACTCCTTAACCTGATTACGCTTCGCTTGCGGTATGCTTCTGGGTGCCTGCTTTATCGGTCTCGCTTCGCCAGTATCAATTTCATGTTTGACCATGCCTGTTCTTCCTTGTATTTTATTATTTGTGGCGAAAGCGCAAGCATACCTTTTTAGCAGCTTTTTGGCTTTGTTTTTCTCTGGAGCTGCTAAGCCTGCTATCCAGTTCTCCAGACTTACACTAAATTTCTGTTGGTCCTTGGCTGACATTTCGATCGGTTCTGGTAATCGTTCGCTGTTTATTACCGCCTCTACAGGAGCACATTGACCGACTTCTGAGTTTTTACAGATGAATTTTTCATGGCCCGATAAATTCAGCACTCTCACTGGGACTATTCTCTGTTCGGTGGATTTGACGAGGGCCTTTGCTGATAGCAAATCCGTTTGAATTTCTGCTGGTTCCACAACCCACAAGCGGTTTTCCTCACAATCTCCCTCCATACGCGCCCATATCAATGATTCACTTTGAGGTGGTAGTTTTTGTTGTTCGACAGCAACTATCCTTCTGGTGTGCACTTGATGCTTGTATCCGACGTCAAGAGGTATCTCCACATTTCGACACTTCATTATCTGTTGCCCCATATTCAAATTGATGCCATGAGCTATCATAAAATCGGCACCAATGATAACCTCGTCCACAATATCGGCAACAATAAAGACGTGGCTTACAATAATGTTGGCTATCGTTACCTTCGCCTCTGTTTTTCCGAGGACGGTGGCAGACTCTCCAGTAGCTGCCCGAAGTCTTACATTTCTAAGTGCCTCACACTTCCCCTTCATTACATCTGGTGTGATGATAGACTGCGTCGCACCGGTGTCTATAGTGAAGGTGTGTTGTCTGCCATTTATGTACCCGCACGCCGAAAGGTTGTTGTTGTTTTGTTGCATCACTGATGTTGGGACTGTGGGGCCCTCGCTTGTGGGAGCCAGCACTTGCCCCTCAGTGCTAGTTCGTTTTAGTTTAACGGGGACTCTTGTGTGGATGGCTGGTAGCTCGCCCGTTTATTCCTTGTTGGTGAGATGGATCTTGACCTTTTCCGTGGGGCTTTACAGTTTCTCTGGAAATTATCACCCTTTCCACAGTTGAAGCATTTAACTTTAGCCTTCTGTCCGTTTTCTCCCGAAACTTGCTTCAACATCTCTTTAAGTTTATTTAACAGGCATTTCTCTTCCTCCACGACTTCCATTTTTCGAACTTTGCTTACTTGTGGCCGAGAAATTGTGCGAGCGGTCTCTTGGGCTAGTGCGAAGGCCACGGTCTCTGCAAAAGGTGACTTCTGTGTGGAACATACCGCTAACTTAATGTCTGGGTCGCGTATACCGTTAACAAACGCCTCGGTTTTAAAGTTGTCTATCAACGGGTGGTTTTCTCCTGGGTAAGTGAGCTGCACTAATCTCTCGACCTCCATTGCAAAGGCTTGAAGCGACTCATTAGCCTTTTGCGCTCGGCACTTTAACTCCATGCGGTACAGATCTCGTTTATGCTCGTCGCCGAATTTACGCTGTAACGCCTCCATTAAGTCGTTGCCTGGCATGGTCTCTAGTATCTCGGCTGCTACTCCTTTTAACGCCAAAATTAGCTCCAAACGCCTACTCGTCATCGTCCCATCCGTTTCTGCTGGCTACTGTCTCGAATTGAAACTTGACTACTGGCTACTGTCTCGAATTGAAACTTGAATACGGATAGGGGTGAGCTACCTTCAAAGCAAGGTGGTTTTATCCTGCCGGTACTTTCGGATACGACTCGGTCGCTGGCTCTGGAGGTTGTTGATCTTTTCCTCCACTTCTAAAACGTTCACTTTCGTGTCAACGGTCTTTTACAAATCGTTCACTTTGGTGGCAACGGTCTTTTCTAAATGTGACACCCTTTCCTCGATACCAGTTATTCTCTTGCTGACCGACTCATGGATTTCCTGCAGCTTCCCAGATGTTGCTTCTAGCTCCTTTTCAATTTTTGACAAAATTGCTGCTTGCAGTTTTTGATTTTCGGCTCTAGAAGCTTCAAATAGCTTCTGGTTCTCAGCTCTAGAAGCTTCTTGAACATCAGCCAGTAGTTTTCGGCTCTAGAAGCTTCAAATAGCTTTCGGTTTGCTACTTCCATTTTTTCCATCATTTGTTCACTTTCTCTTCGAGACTCAGCTAGAAGTTTCTGATTTTCGGCTCTAGAAGCTTCAAATAGCTTTTGGTTTGCTACTTCCATTTTTTCCATAATTTGTTCACTATCTTTTCGGGAAGCTTCTTGTTTATCAGCTAACACTTGCATTTTTTCCATAATAGTGGCTAGCAACGAATTTATGTCTATACCGCTATACCCATAGCGGGGCCTGCAACTGTCGTTCCTCATCGTCTTCGAACTCATAGGAATCAATGTCAATGACCTGAAGCTGCAGTTGTTCCCTTAACCGCCTTTGCAGTTCATTCTTCGTGCCCATTGTTGATAGCTCCAGTTTACCCAACTCTCGTTTAAGCCGTTCCACTCTTAGTTCAGAGAGTTTCATTTTAATTTATTTTTTTTTTTTGTCTTATTTATTAATTTTTACTTTTGGATTTTGCAATCACACTTCTGACACCAATTGTTACGTTCTTACCTTTTTAAAAACGTTTAAATATTTGTTCGTTAATTGCAAACAAAGTAAAAACAAATATGTGTTTAATTTCAGTTCAACTCTTTATTGTCCGCACTATCTTATGTGGCACTGTCCGAACTTATACCACGTATATAACAATAACTACAACAATAATCTGTTTATTCGCTATACTTCTCACACAACTATTTACAACGGCGATCTTTAAACCACGACTTGTTTTGTTCACACGCAACTTCATACAAGGCTGACTGAATTCTTACTGACTCGTTGCCTGCTTTGTCTTGCCTTTTTATATGCGAACGTATTTAGTCTGATGATGGTTCTCGAAGTGAACGTTCGGGGTTTCGCCGTCTCGGGAATTCTTTCGCGACTACATTGTTTGTTGTTGCGTTTGCTTACTTGTCTATCCCTTTTTCTCTCATACTTGTTGTTGTTGGTTTACTTGGAACAAGTTCGATGTATTTGTGTGTAGCTTTTGTTTATGGTTAATGTTAAACGATATTAGCTCGTTTCCATTTGCGTCCCAACACGATTAATTAATATTTTATGCGCTTTTGCTGGCATATTATACCAAGGTTATAATTTTATACTTAAGAATGCAGTTTTTCTTCGTCGTACTCTAGTAGGTAGTGTGTTGGCTAATTAGGTTGATAGGTTGAAAATATTACGACTCTGAAGAGATGTTGACACAAAAACTCTACAATATATATACTAGTGGCAATAATATATACAAAAAGTACAATGGGCCAGTTAGCCAAACGTAACGTAATGTAACGTACAGAGTATGTTCGCTTTTTAGCATATGGAGAGCAATGTAAATGCTTACCGAAAAGCTCTCTGTCATTAGCAAAACGGAAAGATCAGTATGAAACAGAATTCCTTCACGTTTTTACGTGACATTTGAACATGAGTGATGGGGCTATTGTATGCAGATTTATAAGAAATAAATACTTATTATTATGATTCTATTCTGCACAAAAAAAAAAAAAAATTAAACAAAATAAATAAATAATATATATGTATTTTGAGTGACGAAGTGCTACGAATTCTCCTTTTTGGTACTTTCATATATATTAATCCTATATACAAATCTCTTAAATTTTTACATAAAAAATGATTTTTTTAATTATTATATGATTGTAATGTTATAAAAAACTTTGAAACAAAGTAAATAAATAATATGTGGCTATGTGACGCAAATGCCCCTTTTGGTACATTCCTATTTATGCATAAATCTTTTTAACCTTTAAAATACATATTCTAATGATTCTAATGTGTATAAAAAATATTTTTTTATTATTGTTCTAGCTAGGGGTATTGTTTTGCAATTAATAAAAAAACACAAAAAAAAAAACAATTTGAATAGAAAAATATTCGACTCTAAATACTAATATCTAAATTCTATAAATATTAACTCAAATTAAACCAAAAATGTAATATTCTATAATATTACAAGAATAAATATTTATAACATAAAATTTAAGAAGCAAATATAACTTCTTCTAATTAAGGCCCAATTGGTACTTTTTGAATCTTCCTTTATCTTAACAACACTCACACTGTTCTGAACAGCTGAAGTCGGATTGACGTAAACAAATTTCATTAGCAGTGTGTTGTGTTCATGTGTGTGTTTGTGTTTTGTTCTGTTTTAGTTTTTGGATCAAAAGAAAGTAAGTAAAGAATAAAATAAATTAAAATTATTATTAGTAATGAAAAATATTTATTTAAGTGCATGACGAAAAACTGATACTTCTCGTCTAGGCAAATGAATGCCTTTACAAGAAAATATGTGATGGATACAAGCTGGGCGAGAATATCAGAAATGGAAGTTTCAGACAAGTTCCCATAATTACAACATATTTTTGGAACTATAATTAAAGGCTGGTTAGCGTAGAGGAAGTAAAAACGTAACGAACGTTACAGTAAGAACTTTTGTGTAGGTATGGAAACGTACGTTAAAAACGGGACATATGTCAACGAAGATTGTAAATAAAAACGAAACAGAACACAAAGCAACACACATACGAACAAAACACAATGCAAAGACGCCTTTTGCACTTTCAAAGTGCTTTGGAAAGTCTTGAGTTTGAAGGAGGGAGGTGATGTGCTCACAAAGTTGCTTTGTTCTTCGTTCGTCGTCTATCAAGAGTTTGTCAAAATTATTTGCAAAGTACTTTGAACGTGGAAAAGCGAAACAAAGTTTAAAAGAAAATGTAAAAGAGTTTGTTAAAATTCTTTGCAAAGTACTTTGAACGTGCAAAAGCCGTTCAGGCGTTTGCAGGAACTCAGCTTTTCAGGACAGTGATGAGTGTTGTTAAGGTAAAGCAAAATTCAAAAAGTTCCAAATGGGTACTTTTTATTGGAAGAAGTTATATTTGGTTCTTAAATTTTACGTTACTACTAATATTTATTCTTGTAATATTGTAGAATATTATTTTTTATTTATTTATTATGTTTCAAAGTTTTTATATACAAATTTAAAAGGTTAATATATACAATTAATATATATGAAAGTACCAAAAAGGAGAATTCATACCACTTCGTCAATCAAAATACATATCGTCGTCGAAAATCCAAAAGTACGTATCATCAAAAAAATCAAAATCGAGTTTTTGATTGATTCGTGAGGTTATCTAACATATCTACCAATTTTTAGATTCTTGCGACCAACAATAACGTTTTTATATCAATAATTCAAAATGTTTCTACATATGAAGTACTTGTTATTTTATAACTTTTTTTGCTTCTCCTGTAAAATTAGAAAAATGTTTGTTACGTACTTTTGGATTTTCGACGACGATATATATTATTTATTTATTTCGTTAAAATTTTTTTTGTGGGCACAATAGAAACATAACAATAAGTATTTATTTCTAATAAAATAATTTTTTTATTATTATTTTAATCCAAAATTAAAAATTTCATTGTACACAAGTAACAATTTAAAAGTTTTATATAAATAAACATGAATGTATCAAAGAGGGCGTTTGTTCCGCAATGCAACTCTGCATACCATCACTCATGTTCAAATCTCACGTAGAAACGTGAAGGAATTCTGTTTTATGCAGATCATTCCGTTTTGCTAACTATAGAGAACGTTTCGGTACGTTATGTAACGTTCGGCTAACTGGCACTTTACTTCTATATATATTTTAAAGGAAGTAGTTATCAAGAGGTGGACATGTCTTCTCGACAGATATGTACGGGAGAAGCGAAGTGAAAATGCTCCTTCGGGTATTGCGTCAGTCATGAGGCCGCAATGGTCTCTGATGAGCTCCTTGGAATTCATCGATAAATTCGTCACCCCGCGAATGGAAGTATATATTTGAAATCATACATGGGCATACTGCATTATAATTGTAATGCATTAAGCTTTTCATTAATGTTTACTGGTAATGAAATTTAGATTTCATTTTTGTAACTGTAATTTTTTTCAGTAATCAGTAAAAATCAATTTTTACTGAACTTTTACTGGTACTGCAAAGTGCCCATCTATGTTTGAAATTATATTTTAGTAGTATGAATTATTTCTAATTTAATAATTTTATATATAGGACACGCTGTTCTTCAAGTATGTCTGAACACCGTAATTTGGACTTTTCGTCTCCACCATCGGCATCATCATTCCCAAGCTTGGACGTATTACCAATTGCTGCGGAAGTACTGGCTGAACCTCCTGCAAAGATGAAGGTTTGTCGGTGGCACTTTCAGAGCTTAAAGCTCTTTGGGACTTCGGCGATCAATATCTCTGGAACGGCTAAAACTATTTGCCCGCGTCATACATCAAATTAAAGGCCATACTGTTTATAATATTTTATATTCTACACAATAAATACGCAACTAGTACTGAATCCGAAAAAATAGAGTCAATGTCCCTAAAAACGTGACTAGGTACCCCTGAGAGCGAAGATGCGTTATTTGTGTTATTATTGGTTATTATGGACAAATACTTGTACCGGGTTATCCATTTCGTGGTTTCAAAAGTAAACGTAAATAAAACACATATAAAATATTTTTTTCATGATATTTCTTTTTTATTGTTAAGTTTGAACGTTGACATTATGTGTGAAATTGATTATTTTGAGGTAATTTTCGACCACTTTTTGACACATATTGGGCGGTATCTCAGCCGTAACTTGACGAATGTGGGTTTTTAAGTGCTCAAGAGTTGAAGGTTTAACTGCATAAACACGGTCTTTCGCGTAGCCCCACAAAAAAGTCTAATGGTGTAAAATCGCATGATCTTGGTGGCCAGTTGATATCGCCACGACGAGAAATTACGCGGCCATTAAATGTCTCTTGCAATAAAGCCATATTCGCTCAAGTTGTGTGGCATGTGGCACCGTCTTGTTGAAACCACATATTCTCCAAGTCGTATTCTTCAATAGCAGGCAAAAAATGTCGGTTATTATATGACCATAACGCTCCGAATTGACAGTGACAGTCGTTCCATCGTCGTTTTCGAAGAAGTAAGGTCCAATCACACCTTCGGAACAAAGAGCGCACCAAACAGTGACTTTTTCTGGATGTAATGGCCTCTCTTCAATTACTTGAGGATTCTCAGAACCCCAAATATGACAATTGCTTGCGTAGTTGGACGATTATGTAAACCATAATCTCCTCTTAAAGCACGATACGTGGCTGTGGCAGAATCACCATTTTTGTAGTAGGTTTTGATAATTTTTATGCGTTGTGTGATAGCTAAGCGATCCATTTTCGTCAATGTCAGACTTTCAACTGAAAAGAAAAAAATTGGTTTCACAACTTAGTTTGACAGATGTCGAATTTTTGAAACAACGAAATGGATAGCCCTTTACTTTGGAATCTCATTTCATTTAAATATGTTTGCTATGGTATACCGTTAATTTGAGACCCACATACTGTATCACTGGCGACTCCAAGTAGGTAAAACCCAACTAGTTTAAAAATGTATTGTTATATTTTAAGTAGAAGTCCAGGGGTTCAATATCTGTTATTAAAAAAAGAAAAGCATAGCTAGGTGGTTCTTGCTTTTATGATTTTGTTTCTTAGTCAGTTGAAAATATTAACTACAAAAGACATATTTATTTTAATTAGGACAGTACCTACTAACACGTACTCTTTGTTTTAGTTAGTGTCATTTATTCTAATGAACATTTTTATTGCTCGTAAAAGTGATGGCTTCTACATCTGGCATTAGAAGTAGAGGTAGTGACAAAATTTTTCTAATTGACTATCCAGCTCATCAGATAACTGGATGTAATCTGCTCTCCAATCGACAAGTTCTAGCTACTATGTTCTACAATTTGGGTACTGTGAAGTTAAATGTGAAAGACTCTGCCACAACTACTGTTGACGAGGTTTTCGTTTTTTGGACAAAAGCTCGAATTCCTACAAAACAAAAGAAAAATGTCATAGTATAGCTGGAAAAACTGCACGATGATTGGAGAAAAATGCAAAAGTACAAGGATAGAAAAACGGAAAGTGGAAGAAATGCTGTAAAAGAGTTTACGCTAAAGTTGGATGATCTCTTTGATATTGCCCACCAAGATGCTCTGACGATGATGACTTCAGAAGAAGACAAGGAGATTCTGTTGAAACAAAGACAGAAAGGAAGACCAGGCTTCATGCTCGGAGTTGACCTGAAGTTGGCTCAAGCTGAAGAAAGACTACTACAGAAACAACGGAAGGTCTTGGACAAACAACTTGAAGCGGGAAATTGTTCATTGTTCACAGAGACGGTGGAGCTCACGGACGATGAGACAACAGAAGAGTCTTGAGAGAGTTTGTTTCCTAAGTTCTTCGCCATTCTCTATATCTTTTGCCATTCTAGAACACTTAAAAAAAAAATTTTTTTTTCTTTCATATATTATTTATTGAATCTTTCCTTTCGGAATTTACAATAAGTATTCAAATCTTAATCTAGAATAATACAAAAATAAAAGTTGATATTGCCACTGCAACGTACAACTAAAAGTGCTCATCAAAAGTGAATTTATCTAACCAGATCAGTTGTTTGAACCCGAATACAAGTAAGTCTCTTACAAGACAGTTGGGATGTTCTGTAATCCTAGAGACGTAGTTGACAGTTGCTTTTTTTATTTCCTCTCGAACTAGGGCACCTTCTGATCTTTGTGGATGTTACTGTTTCTCATATACCAAGGAGTACCTGTTATTATTCTAAGAAGTTTAGATTGCCGCCAATTTTCCAATTCACTAACGTGAGATTGAAGTTTTTGTGACGCAACTGTAGAATCTCTATGAATACCTAAAAACGCCGTATCATCCGCAAAAGTAGACGTGTGAGTCACTACACCTGTAGGCATATCTGCAGTGAACAATAAATAGGAACGGCCCCAGAATACTTCTTTGAGGTACGCCAGCAGATATCTTTCTGCGGGAAGAGGTGACATCTTTTGATTTTATTTGGAAATATTTATCCCATAAATAACTTTTTAGCAATTTATGCACATTCGTTGGTAAAAACTGCGTGATCTTAAATAGAAGTCCTTCATGCCAGACCTTATCGAAGGCATGAGATATATCAATAAATAGCGCAGAGCAATACTGCCTGTTCTCAAAAGCACGTCTAATTAAATTTGTAATTCTGTGCACTTGCTGAATCGTGCTATGTTTTCGCCTAAAGCCAAACTGATGGTCGGGAACTATGACGTTGGTATCCATATGCGGTGTTAAACTATTAAGCAGCATTTTTTCGAACATCGTAAAAAGTATTGGCAGTAAACTTATTGGACGATATGATGATACTTGCGTGATGTCCTTGCCTGGTTTGGGTATCTAAATCAGACAATTTCCAAGATGCGGGAAAGTAGCCTTTTCGCAGCATAGCGTTAAAGATGAACAAAATAAAACGCATAGCTGATGTAGGCAAATTTTTAATCATTGTCGCAATTATTTTGTCAGAACCAGGTGATTTGTTCGGCTTTAGACTCTGGATGACGGCAATCACTGCAGAAAGCCGGAATTTGATCGGCCTATGAACCACATCGTCAATTGTAACTGGGGCAATACTAGAAACAGAATTGTTTGGTGTAAAAACATTTTCTAATTAGGTCTGCGCTTTTTGGCGAATCACCGTGCTATAGTCGTAAAGGGGATTCATGCAAAGTAGGTCGCTGCATTTTCCTTACAGCCCTCCAAAAACTGCAGTCCGAGTGTTTCGTTGCGTCCAAATTTTTGGAAGTATTTTTGCAGGTTCGACTCTTTGCCCTTCTGCAAAGCGTCACGCAAAAGTCTTTGGCACTGGTTAAGTTGAGAATTTCGTTCTTAAATTCCTTTTTTGGTATAGCAGTGCTTCTATGTGATTAGAGCAAATTTTCGTTTTCTTGCCATTGGCGTCTTAAATTCCTTTTTTGGCGTAACAGTGCTTCTATGTTATTAGAGCAAATTTTCGTTTTCTTGCCAAAGGGGCCCTAGCAGCTTCAGTTAAGATGTTAGTAAACTGACGGACGCCGGATTCGATTTCCTGTTAGCACTTTAAAAATTTAACTTTATTATTTGACGAAAACTCTTCTTCGATCTTTTTCTGAACCTTGTAACATTCATAATCATTCAGATAAGAGTATATCCCCGCTCTCTCTTTTCCTACTTCTAATAATATTCAAGACTTGATTTTTATCAATATCGTTTTTGTCTCTATATGTAGATACGCTTAAAACTGAAAATATTTTCAACTGTGTTTTGCTTTCTTTGCACAATAACTAAATATTTGTGTTTTAAATCTACATATTTACAACAGTATTCAATATTGGAATTTAAAAATTTGAATTTTCTGCTGCGAATGAACTGTGTCTATTTTAACTGTCATGCTTTTGCTGTCCTCATTGAAGTGGATTGATTCTATTTGAGTGTTAATTTCGTCGTTTCTTACTCTACTAAGAAAATCTGCGATATTATTGGTTTTTCCTTTTATATATTAAAGAGAGAAATTATATTCTCCCAAACTTACGAGCAGCCATCTTTGAAGTCTCGGGCTTATATCCTTTCCGGAATATTTTGTCATCAACCAGCGGTTGATGGTCACTTTCTAAATCGAATTCCCTACCATAAACGTATGGCCGAAAGTATTTTACTGCCCATAGGATGGCGAGTAACTCCTTCTCTATAGTAGCATAATTTGCTTCATGCTTATTTAACGTTTTAGATGCTTATGCAACAGGATGTCCATCTTGAGATAGAACGGCACCTATAGCAAATTTGCTGGCATCTGTTGTGATTTCAAATTTTTTCATAAAATTCCTCTTCCCTGATTTTGGTGGAACTTGGTCAGTACAGGGACTGCGTTCACCCGTGGCATCACAACGGGCCGCTATGCGTGCTCAAGTGAGCTTTGTGATATAAGAGCTACCACTCCGACCTAGGATATCGCAATAATGGTGAGTTTGTTACAAGATATTTAAGTTTTCCAAAAGAAGTAATGAAGTAAATTAAGTTAGTTGGTTGATCCTTTTTTAAAAATCGTGTCATTTTTGCATAGTCCTTTATAAATTTTCCATAAAATCCAGTCATTCGGATTTTATCTTTTTTGTAGTATTTGGAATTTTAAGATTTTGAATTATTTGGATTTTCAAGCGATTTGGTTTTATCCCTTCAGTTATTAGGATATGTCCCAAAAATTGTGTTTTTGTTTTGAAAGTCGCATTTATTCACTTTTATTTTAAGTTTCGCTTTATTAAGTGCTTGGAGTATTAATTTAAGGTTTGTTAAGTGTTCTTGTAAGGACGTGCCAAACACCAATATATCGTCCATATAGGCGACGCAAATTTTATTTGTGTAATCACTGAGAACTTTATTCATTAATTTTTGGAAGGTTGATGGGGCGATTTTCAAGCCAAATGGCATACGAATAAATTCGTAATGTGCCCAAAGGGTGTTGAAAAAGCAGTTTTATCTCTATTTTCTTCCCTAACCGGTATTTGATGGAAACCTTTGGCTAAATCCAAAGTGGTGAAATACTGTGCTTTTGTTCAAATTCAGTAAGCAAATTTTAAAATTGCCTGACGTTCTTCGTACGGTCTTTGTACGGGATCAATCAATACTATTCGTTATTTTTTTTGTTTTCTGTATGTTGTAGTAAATTACAAGTACATATTTTGAAAATATTTGTCATAGTCATATTCCTCGAAATACAATTTATTTTTAAGTATTTCAATGTAATTTTCATCAAAGTTAATTTTAGCTTTCAAAGCTCTCAAAAAATTTTGTCCTATTATGCCCGAAAAGCTTTTGTTTGAAAAATTGATAATGTTTCATTGAAGTGTGCAAGGATAACCAAATCCCTTTGGGAATGGTGTAGTTACAATATATTCAATTCAATTTTATTTGTACCGTTTAAAGTTTTAAAATATTGTTACGAAAGTGGAAATGGTGTTGTTAAAATAATAAACAAAAGCTCCAAAAACAACACAATGGACTTGATCACGCATAAAATGATAAACAAAAGCTCCAAAAACAAAACAATGCGGTTGTTCACGTGATCAAAGAATAAACAGAAATATAGCAACAACATCAACATAAAAAAAATATAAGAAATAAAAGATGTAAATAGCCAACAACAAAGTATAGCGATCAGAGAAATAAACAACCAACAACAATGTGCAGCGAATAAAGAAGTAAACAAGCAAAAACAAAATGCATATAAGATATAAAAACAACAAAAATGGAAACAAGTTGTTTACATTTTTGGATTGTTCCCGAAGGCCGTCATCATCCTTCAAGGGCATTCATCACACTGTTGATCCAGTGATATAAAAGGCAAGATAAAGCGAGCAATGATTGAGTTTGAATTTAATAGTGTAAGACGACGTCACGTTGGTTGTAGTGAGAATTAAATCTATCGGTCAGACTTGTGTGCAGACAAGTTGCGTTTGAAGAAAACAGTTGTTAGTGTTGTACTTACAAAAAAGGTTGTGAGCAAAGAAGAATAACTAACAAGTGTTGTTGTTTACAAAAAGGTGTAAGCGGAGAAATATCGCGAACAAGCACATATTGTGAAAGTTATCATTGTATACGAGGAATAAGTTCGAACAGTGGCACAAAAGTAGTGCAGATAATAAAGAATTGACTTAAAATTAAACACATATTTATTTTTATTTTATTTGCAATCTACGAACTCATATTTTTAACGTTTTTAAAAGGTAAAAACGTAACAATATAAAGAATTTTTAAGCCTAATTGTAGGGTATTGCTCTATCAAGACTTCTTCTATTAGAATGCTTGTGGAAGAGCCGGTGTCGATAAGACACCTAATTTTTTTTTGTTTCCCTATGGAAATGGTTATTATTGGTAATGAAGATTTTGAGGCGATATTAAAAAATTTATTTATTTTTCTACATTCGTCTGGGTTTCGTGAAGAGTAATTAGAAGAGCAATTTAGAATTTTGAGTATCTACGCTCATGCGACTAATCCTAGATGGATTTGAGCCACTAGGGTTAGTTTGACTTGAGGTGTTAAAACTAGAAGGTCTTTGTGTGTATGTATTATATTGCATATTTTTGTTGATGGTGTGTTTGTTTTATAATTAGTATTATGAACGTTTAGGGTTTTATTGTATTAGTATTTTTCCTGTACTTAATGTGAATAGCTCTAGGGTCATCTAACGCCTTAATTATCTCATAATTATAGTATTAAGTGTACAATTCCGATCTAAATTTATCTTCTCGTTAACCACTATTGACAAGGTTTTCTAGTTGTCTATTGTTTAGAGGACAGAGTGCCATAATAGCTTCTACTGATGATATGAATGCATTAACGTCGTGGTCTTTGTCCAATCCTCTTAGTTGTCTGCATTGTGTAAGAACATCTCGAGCTCGAGCCAAAATCCTTGTTCAACGTTTTGCTGTTGATGTTGTAATTGGGCCTTTAGCTGGTTTATAGCCTCCTATTGTGCTCTTATTACTTCAGTCATGTGGTCCGATTCATGTAAGTCTGTTCGTTCGTCGAACTTACTCATCTTCTGGTTTTTCTGCTTCGTAATTTTTATATTTAGTAATTATTTTTCACTTTATTAAAATTTTACAGTTTCACTGTATTTAGTTTCTATTCTTCTAAAGAGAGAATTTTGTATAATAAATATAATTTATATTGTCTATATTTTTGCACTTTTTCTTTTCGGTTTAATTTCTGTAGAGATTAAACTTTAGGGAATGATTCTTTTTAGTTAAATTTCTTAAGAGACTTAACTTTCCGACTGCGCCAGTTATGAATGTATATTATGGTTTGAAATAAAAATTCACTTTTATTTATTTTTTTAATTTATTTTTCATACAATTTTATTAGTTGAGATTGGTCTTAAGCCTAAATTTCCAAAACTCTTAATTTTAATATCTAGCCTACTGCACCAAACTTTAGAATTCCAAAACAAAGGAAAAAATCACTTCAGAACAAAAACAAAGGAAAGGATATAAAATTTTTAATCACTTGAAATTATAGAGCAATCGTTAAACCAAAGACCTCGATGTTGCTTGGTCAGATGGATATAATTACTTTGTTGTTGTATAAACAAAAATACTTGGTTCTGCTAACTAGGGGGCCAGTTTCATAACTGGTGCCTTGTGTGCCAAGCTCGGATTTGCCGTGTAATATCAATAAAAATTAAAAGTCTTTATTTGTCATTAATTTGTTTAAGAACAGCCGCTTGTGCGACTGTTCATTTTTATTGTTTATTTATTACTCAATCTACTTAATTACTTAAAACTAAACTTATGCTAAATACCTTACATTCTAACACTCCACGAGTGTGGGAATATGCTGAGACGACATAATACACGTCGTCCCAACATTTATGCAGTGTGGACAATATCAACAAGAATGTGTTGATATTAAGTTGCATACAAAAGGTATGACAACTTAGATTAGTCAAACACACTACACCTTCCCTCTTAACGAAGAACGATCAACATGAGTTGATTGTTCTTTTACAAATATAAAAAAAATATAAAAATTATTATTGTCATTCACTTTCCCTTTTGGAAAGGAAAAGAAATTAGATTTCTTTTTATTTTATATAATATATAATAATAATTTATTGTGTTATTAACACAATGGATAAACAATCAGGAATTTGGGCGCTTGTGTGGAAGAAGCGCAATATTTAAAAGGATTTCATCAAAATTTTTGTTGGAAAACAACTATCAATACAAATAAGTATTATATACAAACTTTCAGGTAAATTTCTTCAGCCTGTTTTTATGTACCAGAGCTGTTTTACCATTATCATCCTTAATCTTAATGTTGTTATTATTTTGGATCTCTATGATCCTGAAGGGTCCCTTGTAAATACTATCCAGTTTGTGACCAGCTTCGTTGGTAAGAAGGACTAGGTCATTTAACGATAAATTTACTGGATTGGCTTTATCATTGGAAACCTTTTGCCTACTCAATTTAGCATTTTCCACGAAACTAGCGGCTCTACGGTGCGCAACTTGAAGTCTAAATTTGACCTCTTTTTCATAAGAATCAATATTATACAGTGGAGCTATGCTGAGGTCTTTCGTGAAATCTAAGACAGGTGGAATTTTTCCAAAAACAAGTTCAAAGGGACAATAGTCATGAGCCGTGGAAGGCGTTGTATTATAACAATACACAAAAAATTTTAACCATATGTCCCAATCGGATCCGTCATTTGAAATATATGATCTTAGATACTCGTTGAATGTCCTGTGTGATCTCTCCACAGTACCAAGTGTTTCATGATGATATGGAGTAGAATTTACCTTCTCCACTTTCATGAGTTCGCATAGCTCTTGTAATACTTGGTTTATATATTCCGTACCCATGTCCGTGACTATTTTAGTCATTGGACCATATATTAAAATGAATCCTTCCATGATCGCTTTCGCTACACTTCTGGCGGACTTGTCGTTAATGGGTATGGCAATTAAGTATTTTGTTAAGTCGCACATTATTGTTACCGCGTATTCGTTTTGAGAATCGGACCTTGGTAAAGGTCCAATAGTGTCTATAATCACTATCTCAAAAGGCTTCATTGGAGTAGGGGTTAAAACAAAGGGTTCTCTGCCCTTAATCGCAGGTTTATTCATTTGGCATGCTTTGCATTTCTTGACATATTTAGTAATGTCTTTAGTCATGCCTTTCCAATGATAACGAAGTCTTATTTTTCTAATCATGCGTGTGATCCCTGTATGACCTCCGTTAATAGGATCATCGTGATATTTTTGCATGATTTCTATTTTTCTAGCATCGGTTGTTACTTTTTCTGTTGCAGGTAGGAGCACTATGGTCAATCTTTTTAGTAGACCATTTCCTTTATTTTTAAAGGTTTCAATACTTATCCCCGGGGTATTGAGCAGACAATCATTTATAGAAAGTCGCAAGGTTGTCAGACCCATGTTACCAGCTATTTTTTCAAACTTTGAAAAGAGTAGATCTAGATCTACTATTCCATTAATAACAAAGTCATGCAACATAGTTTGGGAAAGTTTTTTCTTTCCTTTTAGGATAATTAATTTATCCTGTGATAAATGCAACCATGGCATTTTCCAGTGCTCTAGGGCATTAATCCCTTCATATACTCTTAATTCAACCGATGGACTAGGCTGTGCTATTTTATCTGCACAGTTTGTTTTCTTCCTCGCCTGAAGTCTAGTTGTTACCTTCAGTATTGTTTGAGATTCTTTATTCATTATATCATTGAAATTTATACGCGACAGCGCATCTGCCGCGTGATTATCCCTACCCCTAATGAATTCAACGTCGAAATCATATTCCTCCAAATCTAATCTCATTCGTATTAGTTTAGATGACGGGTTCTTCAGTGAGAATAAATAAGTGAGGGGCCTATGGTCACTTCTGATTAAAAATTTTTTTCCATATATATATGGTCTGAAGTATTGAATTGCCCAATGAATGGCAGTGAGTTCTTGCTCTATTGTGGATTTATTACTTTCACCTTTTGTGAAAGCTCTGGACGCGTAAGCAATTGGTAACTGAATACCTTGTTTTTCTTGGCTTAGTACAGCTCCGCACGCCTTTTTGCTAGCGTCCGTCGTTATGCAAAACTCTTTATTGAAATCCGGATATTGTAGTATTTGTGGGCTCAGGAGTTGCGTTTTTAAATATTGAAAAGCATTTTCGCACTCCTGAGTCCATTCAAAAGGTATGTTTTTTCTAGATAATCTAGTAATGTGACGTGATGATTCAGCAAAATTAGGAATAAATCTTCTGTAATAATTGCAAAATGCAATAAAGCGTTTAGCTTCGTCCCCGTTTGTGGGTGTAGGGTAATTTTCGATTACAGAGAATTTGCTGTCATCAGGTAATATACCTTTATCTGTACATTTGTGTCCTAAAAATGTCACTTCGTGACGAAAAAATGAACACTTATCCGGGTGTAGTTTGAGATTATGTTGTCTACACAAAGTAAACACATCTTTTAAGTTTTGTAACATATGTTTTTCAGAGCAACCGACGACTATTAAATCGTCCATATATACGAAAGCTTGGGATGGTTTTAATCCCGAAAAGGCAAGCGACATCATTCTTTGGAATGAATTTGGTGCTATTTTAATGCCATAAGGGAGTCTTTTGAATCTATAAGATCCTTTGTCAGTTGAAAAGGATGTGATGTCTCTAGATTCTTCTTCGAGCTCTATTTGATGGAAACCCGATATTAAATCGAGGCATGAGAAATATTTTGCTCTCCCTAACTGATCTAATATGTCATCTATTCTGGGTAGAGGAAATTTATCGGCGACTAATTTCTTATTTATACCTCTGTAATCAATTACAAGTCTCCATCTCTTTTCTTTATGACCTGGTAATGATTTTTTAGGTACTAAGAGAATGGGACTGTTATATTCAGAGGTTGAGGGTTCTACAATATCATCGTTTATCAGTTTCATAACCTGTTTATTCACTTCTTCTTTATGTGAATATGGTATTCTATAATTCTTTATATAAACTGGTTGATTATCTTTAAGTCTCAACCGTTGTTTATAGAAATTATTGGCGCTTATTTTGTCCGATTCCAGGGCAAAGATATCGATGAATTCTGAACATAGACTATGTAGCTCATCGCTAACGAATTCTGGAAAGTTTGCGGATAACTTTCTCATCTTTTCCCTGTATGATTTCGGATTGCAGCTTGTTTGAACCATTTTATAGTCATTAAGATTTTCTGTTACTACTTGAACATTCTCAATGACGAGGTCCTTGTTGGTTGTATTAATTATTCTGACTAGTGGTTGAGATTTTGATGTGATGGTGTTAGCTATGTATACGCCATTTTGGAGTATTTGCTGGGGAACCAAGACATCCTCAACGTCAGATTGAATATTAATTTGTCTGATTACTTCAGATCTTGCTGGTATTGAAATCGAGTTGATGTTTGGAGCACTCAACAGTGTTAGGCTTACATCGTATGGTAGGAATGGAGCATTGAGAATTATTCTATCCTCCACACCTTGGAAATCAAGTATGCATTTGTGTCTTCTGATTAAGTCCATTCCCAATATTCCATCAACTGGTATTGGAAAATCATCATTCACAATATGCAACTCAGTAGGTATGGAGATATTTCCTACCTTAAGGTCTATGTCAACTAATCCGAGTGTTTGGATTAGACCTTGTCCAATACCATTAATGTTTGTTATTTTGCTGCTATCTATTGGTTCGTTTAGAACTTTATTGTGTTTAATCACAGAAATGTCTGCGCCTGTGTCTATTAGGAAAATAGAGGTGAGATTATTCGTAGACAATCTACATTTTAGATAACTATATAAATTTAGGTTGATATTGTAGGTGGAAACATTAGGGGTTTTTATTAGTTTTCCGGGGGTTGTTCGGTAATGCAATGAATATTGCGATTACGAGAGGGATTGTTTCTATAACCCCCATTACCTCTACTGCGGTTAAAGTTACCTCTTGGATTATGGTTGTAACGGCTATTATTATTATTACTATTATTGCCGTTATTATTGTTATTGTTATTGAAATTGTTGAAATTGCGATTTCTGTTGTATAATCCTCTATAATTACTACCGCGATTTCGTTGGTCAGTGTTCCTATTGTGGTTATAGGTCAAAATTGAGTTAGATTGGCCATAGGCTTCTGTGCAGCTGCCTATGAATTTTGCAATAACCTCATTCAGGTTATTGAAGGTACCGGATTCCATAATAAGTTTAACTCTGTCATTAGAGGCATTCTTTATAATAGCCTTAACAGCAGAGTTGGTTGCATATGTGGCTGCTACCATGTTTGGTAAGCCATCATTAATGTACGCGGTTTCGAGTTTCTTTGTTAAGTCCTCGATTTCTTTTGCGTATGTATTTGCTGGCTTCCCTTGTTGACGAATATTCATCAACTTTGCTGCCAGTACATCTACAGATTCTCCTTTCACTGTAGTTTTGAGTTTGTCAATTATTTCTCGGAGTGTAGTTTCCTGAGAAATAAGGTTACGTGCTGAACCTTTGAGTTTTGTTTTCACCAGAGTAATTGCCACTTCACTGTGTGTATCTTTTATTGAGTCCACCAGGCTTAGGGCGTCAAGAAAACTCTGTAGGTTCTCTGGTGTGCCGTCAAAGTCAGGTAAGAGCTTTGAGGCTAGACCAAGAAATTCAGTAACCGATTGAGGCATTGTATTATAATCTTTATGAGACTTTTGAGGAGTCTGTAATTGATTCGATTGTAATGCAAGGTCTTCTTGACCTGCTAGCGAATATTCGAGTTTTTCGTTAAATGTAACTGGTAATTTTGCCTCTATACCTCTACGTGACAGGATATTGGCAAGTTTATCTCTGACGTCAGAGAAGAAACTTTCAGCAGCAGATTTGTGCGCTTGTGTTAATCGTAAATAATTAACATTTATTATAATTCTAATTTGTTCGAAACAGTCGAAAAGATTTTTAATATGTTTTTCGACGGTTTCGTCCTTGGCAGGTCTGTCTGTGTTTAGACACTTATAGGACCTATCAAAATTTTCTTTTATCTGTCTTAATCTTATAAGGATCTGTTGCCAGTCCATAAGAACAGAATAATAAGAATATTGCGCGCTGCTAAATTTAACCGAATATTTATACGAAATTTATGGGAAAATAATTTTTTTTTTTTTTTTTTTGAACTTAGTGCAGTTCCTATACTTTGTCAATATCAATTGCCATAGATGCTGCTCTTCTATAATTCTTTTTTAGCGATCTTTTGTGCAATTGATAGAGCGTAGTCAAGAACTGTAGAACTAAAACCGCGATAATGATTAATAGATATACAATTGGATATTCCACCTTTACAGTGATTTCATTTATCACATTCGCATTTGGGTTCTCAATTTTTGAGTCTTTATTACCCATGATTGCAAGGATAAATGTCTATCGACTGTCGTATTGGAATATGAAATTGTATTTAATTACATATATTGATCCTTAGGGGGATCCGCGAAAATGTTTAGATCAAGGCTCGTGTACCTTGACAAACGTTTAAAAATGAAAGTAAAAAGAATTGGGGCTTTATCCAAGTGATACACAAGGATAATTGTTCAATCATTCAATTGCTTGAATGATTGTAGCAGAAACAGAACTGTCTCGTCAGTATTTTGTACAATTGTGCATAAAATGGGTTTATAATAATTTTACTTAAAGCTAAATTTACACAATTGTACAAATGTTAGTAAGTCTGCCTTATTTGTGGTTAGTTAAAAAAAAATATTACCATATATCATGGCGTTGGGATACCATACCACCAGATATAGTCTCCCAAGGCGATGGTATATAGCAGATATCGCCAATTGATATCTGAATAGGCCAATCACAAAAAAATTTTTTTTTATACCACTGGAGGGACTCGTAAGTATCGCAGCAGTTTACAATTAAATTTATATTAAAAAAAATATTTGCTTAAGGTTATGAAAAAAAAAAATAGGATATTAAATATAATTTATGTTTAAAAATTTGTTTTAATTTTTTTTTTTTATTTTTTTTTATTGTTAAATTTAAGTTACCAGTGAGTTTACCAAGATTTTTTTTTTTTTGATTTTAAACTCACTAAATAACATGAAATTATAAAAAAAATTAATCTAATTTATAAAAACAAAGACATAAAATAAAAAAATATAATGAAAAAAAAAATTTTTTTTTTTTAATTTTTTTCTTTTACACCACTGGAGGGACTCGTAAGTGTCGCAGCAGTTTAAAATAAAATCTTTTAAAAATAATATTTAAAATAATAATAATATATATATATAATGTTATATGTAGGTAATAGTAAAGTTTATTTCAATTTCTCGTATTTTATTTCTTTTTTTTTTTTTTTTTTTATTTTATAATAACATTTCTTTACAATTTAGAAAAGATTTAAAGATTGATTATATATTTTAAAATTACTAAAAATGAAACATTAATTATTTTTATATTTTTAAAAGGTTTGTAAATGTAAACAAGAGGTATATAAATGAAGTTTAAAATTTAAGTTATTAGTGAGTTTACAAGAAGTTTTATATTTTAAACTCACTAAACAACATTAAAAAAAAAAAAATTTTGTTTTAACAAGTAATTAATTAATTAAAGAAAAATACATCTACATTAAACATAATATTAATTAAATATAATAAAATTAAAACATACGTTGTTGTTGCAGTTCTTGATGATTTGGTGTTTGCTGTTGTTGCTGTTGCTGTTGTGTTTGTTGCTGGCCATTATATTACCCGTTTGATCAATAATATGATACTGTTGTATTTGTTGCACTTGTTGTATTAGTTGCACTTGTTGTACATGTTGCTGTTGTTGTTGTTGTAGTGTTAGTGGTAGGGATTGTTGTAGTTGTTTTTGTAATGAAACGAGAACGAGATTCCAAATAAGTGGCTTAGACCTGGCACTCGCTGATTTCTGGATACGTTTCTATTGCAGATACCGATTCTTTTTGTTTTCTTTAATTTATTTTTGTTTCATAAATGTTTTTAAATTTGTTATATATTTTTAATTTACCGACTTTTTTCATTCTGATAACACTTTTAAAGTTCATTTTTGTTATCCAAGCACTACTTTTCTCTAACATTGACTCTTGTTAGGCTTATTAAAAAAAAAAACTGATTTTATGAATGGTCTTGTGTTCATTATTGTTTTTAGTTTTTTCTTTTCGATTTAATAATACCTTTTTATTTTACAACTGTGCTTTATTCTATTAGGCTTTAAAAAAAAAAAACAAGAAAGCTTTACAAAAATTTCTTGTGTTCGTTTTTTCTTTAATGCATCGGTTTTTTTTTTTTAATTTTATTTTTGAATAAATTGCACTTTTTATTTTCTCCATCACTCGACTTTTCTTCTTTTCATTCCAACCACACTTTAACTATATATTTTCCTTTACAAAACTGCACTTCTTTTGTTTTTAAAAACTATTTAGCAAAAAAAAAATTTATTTCCTTCTGAAGATTTTTGTTCTCGTCTTTGATTTATCTTCCCGGTATTGCAGTTGCTGTCTCTTTTTTTTTTCGTTTTATTATTTATTTTCTCTTTTTGTTATATACATATGTAAATTTTATTATTTTTATAAGTAAGCACTTGGATATTTTAATGGATCTTCTTTTTTTTTTTATGTAATGAATTTCTTGATTCCATTACATTTTTACAATTTATTTTATTTCCTTCAGTCACGCACAATCATCATTTATTTTTTTTTTATGTATATAATATTGTATTTATATAATATATATTTTTTCACAACTTTCCTTTAATTCCTTTGTTATTATTTATACTAAAACTTTTTACATTAAACTATTTATTCTTATTCTTAAGTCAATCCTTTTGTTTCTTCTTTTTTTTTTCAAGACAAATTTGACGCTAAAAGAGTATTTCACTGATGCTATTTGTTAGTTCATATGTCGTTCTCTTCTTTTTTTCTTGTGTCTTAAGGTGTAAAAAAAATTTTTTTTTTTTTTTTTTTACGATACTGTTCCCACTTTACACAATTACACAAATGTAAATTAATTATACAATTATTATTTTGACTTTATTGCCAAACTCTTGGTAGGTAAATAAATATACGTAAAGAAGAAATCAAAATTGCTTTTGGTTATTGTTTTTTTCTTTCTATTTAAGCCTTTTTTTTTTTTTTTGAATTCCAATGTTTTTAACAGTTTCACTTCTTTTAGTTAATACGCACTTTGCATTCACTTTTACTTTCGTTTGCTCATTTTTGTTAACCTTTAATATTTTTATAAAAATTTTTATGCCCGAAACGTGGCAGGATCTCCATGTAATATAAATAAAAATTAAAAGTCTTTATTTGTTCTAAAACAAATTAAAAGTCTTTATTTGTCATTAATTTGTTTAAGAACAGCCGCTTGTGCGACTGTTCATTTTTATTGTTTATTTATTACTCAATCTACTTAATTACTTAAAACTAAACTTATGCTAAATACCTTACATTCTAACACTCCACGAGTGTGGGAATATGCTAGTGAAGGTAATGTATCTATGGTCCGAAAAGGAGCATTCCTGAGATACAAACCAGTCCTTAAGGTTAGTAGAGAAATCGGAGCTGACCAGAGTAACGTCCAACACCTCCTTTCTGTTTGAAGTAAGGAAGGTTGGTTCATCGCCCCGATTTGCTATGACTAGGTTATTACTCATAATAAAATCAAAGAGGCACTCACCCCGTTCGTTGGTACCGGAGCTGCCCCACATCGTGTGGTGGGAGTTGGCATCCGCACCGATGATGACCGGAACTCCGCGCAGTCTCGCATCTGCCACTAGTCGACCGATGGGCTCCTGAGGGGGAGAGAGCCCATAGTCATGCGCCAGATACGATGACGTGATCCAGATGGTCATCGAGTTCATCTCGACGACCATGGTGACGGTGTCTTTATCGCTGAACCTGTGAAGGAGAAGAGCGTTAATACTATTCTTAACCATGACACAAGCCCTAGGCTTACCTGAGTTCTGGATATACGCTAAGCGATATCCTTTGATGTTGAGTCCGCAAACCTTACCGTCTACAATCCAGGGTTCTTGGACCAGAACGAGCTCTGCTTCCTCGGTTGTCAGTCGGAGGAGCAGAGCGGCGGAGGCTGTTTTAGAGTGCTGTAGATTAATTTGGATGATTCTCAGCATTGGTCAGAGAATCAACCACTGTCACGTCAGCGTCCTCTTCGTCCGACAACGGTGAGGTTGCACCCGCGTCAATGTCAATGCCGTCGAAGAATTCCCCCACCAGCTCAGAGTTGGACTTCTTGCTGGATGAGGAGCGTCGAGAAGAATGACTACACACGCTTCTACACTCGACGTCTTCGACGGGTTCGAGGGGTCCGGGGGTAGGGTCGGATGGGGCAGGATCGGATGGGGCAGGATCCGATGGGGTAGGTTTCTGTGGGATGGGTTGGGATGGGACGGGATCTACGGGGATGGAATCTGTTGGGGGATGTGCGGCAACGCGGGAATCCGACTTATAGACCCTTAGCTCGATTGAGCTAAAACCATATTTTATCACGCCCCCTCGGGCATTGATAAGCGGAAGTGACTCCTCATTCAGAATGATCACCGCTTCGCGGTAATCACCCCACTGGTCAGAAACTTTAGCCACCCTCCAGTTATGGGTGGGCAGGTCCGTGTTGCTGGCCTTGAGGATCCTCAGCATGGTTTCCGGGTCTGATGGTCCGGTCGGAATTCTCGCCTTGGATCGGGGGCGGTTGGGGATCTGGTCCGGAGGGACGGCAGCAAGCTTAGCTCCTGGCCAGACTTCACCAATCCTACTGATAGACTCCTTGTAGAGCTCCATAGAGCGGAGATCCGAGCAAGCTATCATCTTGATGTGCCCTTGATACCACCCCGCATCAGTACAGCCGGGTGAAGGGCCAGGGTTGGAGTCCATTACTCCAAGGAAGACGTCCAAGAGCGCATGTTCCACCAGCTTCCACTTGGTGGGAGCAATGGAACCATCAGGGTGGCTCTGGTCAACGATTGCCCAGGTCAAACCTTCCTTTAATACCTCACTTAAAGGCTTTGGAGGTTTGCTGGGGTCGGGACGTCTGGGACGGGGTCTTGCAGGGGGGGGATGTTAGGGTTGGTCACCTTTGGGCGTTTGGGAGGCTGGAGTGGAGCGTTAAGCTCGATTGATCTTTGCCTCTTTGGGGCCGTCTCTGCCGTAATCGGAGAGCCGGGGGGCGATCATTTTGATGGGCCTTAGCCCAGGCAAGGCTACCCTTCTCGTCCTCTGAGAGGAGAGCCGGGTCGGTCGAGCCAAATCTCGCAATGATCCGCATGGCTGATCTGCGAGTTCTATATGCCCTCACGCTAGCACTCACGGTATTTTTGACACCCAAAGATGGATTGGTGTCAGGGGCTTGCTCGCCAGACTTGTCTGCCAATGCCTTGGCGGCAGCCGAAGAGTGCGTGGACATGTTCGCAGCAGCCTTAGAGGTAGACGGTGCCTCGGTAGAAGGTGCCAGGGTCGAAGTTGTGGCGACACTAGGGAACGGCTTCACAGCCGGAGCCTTGTGTGCCAAGCGGGGTTTCACCGAAGTGGAAGCTTGGGTCTTGGTTTTAGAGGTTGGGACAGCCTTTTTGACAAGTGCCTGTCCAGGGAGGGTTGTGCGTCCACCTGTAACAGTGGATACTTTGCGCTCACTCTTTTGAGTTGGCGCTGGTTTGTGTGGTCTGTTAGAGTTGGTATTCATTGCTAGTGGGTCCCCACTCAAAGCCGCTATCCTTGCCCGCGAAGTGTAGTTACCCTTAAATGGTCCCGTGGTTATCTATGCATGCAGGGAGGCCACGCGAGGGTTGGCATCAGCCCTTATGGGGACAGTTGCTCAGAGCCAGACCGGGTACTAATCGGGAGTCTTCTCAACCGAACCTACACCGCCAACTTAACGGCGACGGACAAGGAACGTACTTTGAGGCCTGCCAGGGTTTTAACGGGACGGGGGCAGCTGTAGCCCTAGCCTGGAGCCGTTCACACTGGGTTTCACCCCGGTGCTACCATGCGTACACAACTAGGTCCAGAAAGCTACAGCCACCAGCTCAGAGCAATCAAAATCAGAAATGGGGGGGTAGGAGTGGTCAGAAAGAAGAGAAAAGGGTCGTGCCAAAAGGGGGGAGGGGTCAGCCATAGTCACCCCGGCTGAGAGGGAGGTGTTTATTGACTCCCCAGTCTAGATCCGTAGTGTTTTGTTAAGGGCAGGGCCACCTCTAGCAGGATGTGACGATGTCACGCACTAACGGTCTTGATAGGGTAGAGGCTGGGGGCTCCGAGGGAGCTATGATCGCATATCCCTATCCTGCGGAAACCGCTTGACCCCATGAAGAGGTACCCATAAGTAAATGTTATTCACTTCTATTAGTTATAAATCTGGATTGTTTTTTTTTTTTAACAGATTAAATTTGCAATAAAGTGAAGTGGAATAACATAATAGCATGGGTTTCTGTTTGAATTTTATTTTTTTTTATTTATTCATTTGGAATCAGTTTAATCTTTAATAACATTTAATTACGTGAAAAAATTTTTAATTCACCATTTTTTATTTATTTAAATTTTATTTTTAAAATTTTATATTTTTTGATATTTAATATAATTTTCATTGGCAAATTTTATATACATATATAATATACATACAAATATTTACACATACATATATTTTGTTAGTCCCTTTTGATTTGGAAACGATAATAAGTACCGTGTTATTGGCCATTGGGAATTCGTCCTGTTGGCTCAGTTTCGTGAAGTGCGTCATATTTTTGGAAATACATATATGCTCGTTTTATTGGACATATATTATTTTGTTAGTTGGTCGCGGTGACTTTTTGTTTATATTTTGAGTATTTTTCATTTTCTTTTTTTATTTGCGCGGCGAGGTTTTAGTCACGATCGTTCTGGTGAATTTTCTATTTATCTAATTTTTTTTTGATATTTTTATTCGATTTTAATCTCGTTGGGGGAATTAGTGATAAACAGCATCTCACCTATTCCGTTAATTCTCGTGGTTTTCACTTTTCATTATTAAGTATGGGTAACTACTTTTACTATAATCAGGATGCCGAAGTCGAGGAGATTAGTAGTATGTTTATGGGGTTTCGCGATCAATTTTTCCATACAAATTTGGGAGCATTCTAATACTTTTTTGTATGGGGTTTCGGGGCCACTTTTTCCATACAAATTTGGGAGCATTCTAATACTTTTTTGTATGGCGTTTCGGGGCCACTTTTTCTATACAAATTTGGGATCACGCTAATACTTTTTTGTATGGCGTTTCGGGGCCACTTTTTCCATACAAATTTGGGATCACGCTAATACTTTTTTGTATGGGGTTTCGGGGCCACTTTTTCCATACAAATTTGGGAGCATTCTAATACTTTTTTGTATGTATGTTCGCGATCAATTTTTCCATACAAATTTGGGAGCATGCTAATGCTTTTTAATGTGTGTGTGCGTGTGTGTGCGTGTGTGTTAAAATTTGGGAGCGTGCATAGCTGTAAAATAATTAAATCGTTGCAGAATTGTGTACGATCGGTTTATAGGTTTGTAACATGTATTGTGAAAATTCAATGCCTTTTTAATGTGTGTTGTTGTTGTTGTTTTTTGTGCTATAAGAATATTTACTTTTAAATTGATAAGAAAGAAATGTACAGCTGTGTCTGCGTTTTTTTTTAATAAATATATTTTTTAATGTAAACTTTTAATAAAAACGTTTCATATTACAGTTTTTGTTTTAAGTATAAAGAATTTTGGATGTGGTTTTGTTTATTTAATATTTATTTTTTTTGTATGATTTAATGTTGAAGAAACAGAAATATAGTTGTACGTGTTGTTGTTTAGATAGATCTTCTGGGTTTTGGTAGGGATGTGTGTGTGTGCTAAAATTTGGGAGCATGCATAGCTGTAAAAGAAATAAATAGTTGTAAAATTGTGTATGATCGACCTATTGTATACGCTTTGCATATAGGTGTGATTAATGTTTAAATAAAAAAATGTTTAATTTGTTCTATTTTTTATAAAAGTGCATTTATTAAAAATTAATAAACATATTACCACTGTTTATTCAATGCAAAACGCATACCGAGTTACATACTGACTGGCGCGTGTAAACAAAAAAAATATTTCATATATTTTTCATTGCGATATTTGATCTGCTGAATTCTCACGCTTTGGCCAGGTGTGATTAATGTTGAAATAAAAAAATGTTTAATTTGTTTTATTTTTTTATATTAATATTTTTATTAGAGAAAAATAAAAAAATATTATTCTAAAACTTATACTAAATACATTTCTTAAACTTATACTAAATACATTTCTTATAATTATAATTAAATTTTATTAAAGGTACAGTTTTTACAATTCAATTGTTTTTGTTATTATTATTTATGTTATTAGATGTTTATTTTTTCAGTTTTTTACAGTTTGAAATTTAAAAATACGTTTATAAAGATTAAAAAGCTTAAGTGTTAACAAGTATTGTGTATAAAATGTTTGACATCGACAAATGTTGAAAGATTGTGAATAAGTATTTTCACAGTTAGATCTATGTATGATATTATTAACACATATAAATGGATAATTTACATAATTACAAATTCTAAATTCATTTATAAGTTTCATAAATAAATCTATATGTTCTTTATCAATCTGATTACTATGTTTTATTAATAGTTCTTCCAATTCAGCTGATAAGATCATTTTTGAGTTAAAATTTTTGTTACACTTTATGTATACTGTATGAAGAGTAAATAAATTAATTCAGAGGTTTTATTGCTTAACAATATTTTTTCTTTTTAACAAAATTTCTAAGTAAAATTACATTCTTTTCATCACATGATTTTTTAATGTAAACTTTTAATAAAAACGTTTCATATTACAGTTTTTGTTTTAAGTATAAAGAATTTTGGATGTGGTTTTGTTTATTTAATATTTATTTTTTTGTATGATTTAATGTTGAAGAAACAGAAATATAATTGTACGTGTTGTTGTTTTTGTTTTAATTGTTGTTGTTTAGATAGATCTTCTGGGTTTTGGTAGGGATGTGTGTGTGTGCTAAAATTTGGGAGCATGCATAGCTGTAAAAGAAATAAATAGTTGTAAAATTGTGTATGATCGACCTATTGTATACGCTTTGCATATAGGTGTGATTAATGTTTAAATAAAAAAATGTTTAATTTGTTCTATTTTTTATAAAAGTGCATTTATTAAAAATTAATAAACATATTACCACTGTTTATTCAATGCAAAACGCATACCGAGTTACATACTGACTGGCGCGTGTAAACAAAAAAAATATTTCATATATTTTTCATTGCGATATTTGATCTGCTGAATTCTCACGCTTTGGTCAGGTGTGATTAATGTTGAAATAAAAAAATGTTTAATTTGTTTTATTTTTTATATAAATTTGGGAACATGCATAGCCGTAAAAGACTGTATTCTTTATTTTATTTTTTTATATGTTTTTTTTATTTTTGTATTATAAAAGAACATTTATTCAATGTTAAACGCATATCGAGTTACATACTGTCTAGCGCGTGTAGATCAAAATATATAATATATTTTTCATTATGATATTGAAATGAATCTGATAAATTCAAAGCATTTTTAAATCACATAAATAAAGTCAGTCAGAAATTCAATATCAGATTTCCGATACATTTCGCAATATAAAGTAGTTAATCATAATTCTAACATAATTTTAATAATAATTAATATCAATATTTTTCCAAATAATTAATCAGCATTTACACATAATTAAAATCATATCACTTAAATTATGAATACACGTGTATATAAGAAAATGTAAAATATGAAATGTAATTTAAAGCTAAATAATCAGAAATTGTATTTTAAATATAGTTTTTTCATTAGGAATTTAAAAAATAAATTTATATAAATAGAGTGTGTTAGAGTATTAACTTTTCATTTTCAAATTATAATTGAAACATAAAAAATACGTGAGGAAATGTCGTTACATTTATTTAGTGCTGATGATGAGGAAACCCAATGGTTTCCATCACCACCACCAGCACCTTCAACATCATCATCGACAACACCACCGCCACTATCAATCACACCGGCAACTGGAGCAAAGGAGAGGTTTTCCGCTCTAATGTCTAGACGTTTAAACGAAATCGAGAGGATACAGAGGAAATACACCTCATATATCGCTAAACAGAAGGCGATAGATGAGAAGCTCAAAAAACTATAACAAAAGAAGGAGGAGATAGAGACAAAATTGCTGCAGTTTTTAGAAACGCAGGAAGAAAAGAATCGTATTGCCGATTCTCCGTTGGAGATCCTTCACAAAAGTCGTTACAAATGTGAAATTTGTTTCAACTATTTACATGGAAAGGATCTCGTATTCCTCGGCTGTACACATTACTTATGCCTTGATTGTCTAAGAAGGTGGAACAAACTATCGTGTCCTCACTGTCGACAAGAAATTAACAACGTACATATCATAAAAAAGGTGGGGGATTGTTATGTTATAGATAAAGTTCCCCCGCCTAATATATTGTGCCCTATGCTAATTGATCTCACTTCCCATTATACTATGGAAAGTGATGATGACAATAATGATGATTTATAATAAACAAATTATATTTTTTCAAATTTAAGAATATCTTTATAAAAACTATACATATTTAATAAATAATGAATATTAAAAAAAATTTGTTTTTATTATTTTGAAAATATTATTAGGTATTTATTTTTTCAGATTTTTGCAGATTCAAATTTAAAAATACGTTTATAAAGATTAAAAAGCTTAAGTGTTAATAAGTATTGTGTATAAAATGTTTGACATCGACAAATGTTGAAAGATTGTGAATAAGTATTTTCACAGTTAGATCTATGTATGATATTATCAACACATATTACATAATTACATATTCTAAATTCATTTATAAGTTTCATATATAGATCTATATGTTCTTTTATCAATCTGATTACTATATTTTATTAATAGTTCTTCCAATTCAGCTGATAACATCATTTTTGAGTTAAACTTTTTGTTACACTTTATGTATACTGGATAAGGAGTAAGGAACAACTTAAAATAAAATTAACAAATTCAGAGGTTTTATTGCTTAACAATGTGTTCTCTTTTTAACAAAATTTCTAAGTAAAATTACATTCTTTTCAGCACATGTGTGATTAAAATTATTATAATTTTCACAAATCTTTATATTTGAATTATATTTATACAAAATTACAGTTAGATTACAATTATGTAAGTTGAACAGCTGCATATGAGGACATAAGAAAAAGTTATGATTATATTATATATTAAACCCAACCCCCTCTACTTGAATATTAAAAAAATTTTGTTTTTATTATTTTGAAAATATTGTTAGGTATTTATTTTTTCAGATTTTTTCAGATTCAAATTTAAAAATACGTTTATAAAGATTAAAAAGCTTAAGTGTTAGTAAGTATTGTGTATAAAATGTTTGACATCGACAAATGTTGAAGGATTGTGTATAAGTATTTTCACAGTTAGATCTATGTATGATATTATCAACACATATTACATAATTACATATTCTAAATTCATTTATTTTTGTATACCTATACGCTTTGCATATATGTAGGTGTGATTAATGTTTAAATAAAAAACTGTTTAATTGGTTTTTTTTTTTTTTGTTATAAAAGTACATTTATTAAAAATTAAAGAACATATTACCACAGTTTATGCAATGCAAATCGCATATCAAGTTACATACTGTCAGGCGCGTGTAAACAAAAAAAATATTTTATATATTTTTCATTGCGATATTTGATCTGCTGAATTCTCACGCTTTGGCCAGGTGTGATTAATGTTGAAATGAAAAATGTTTAATTTGTTTTATTTTTCATATAAATTTGGGAACATGTATAGCCGTAAAAGACTGTATTCTTTATTTTATTTTTTTATATGATTTTTTTATTTTTGTATTATAAAAGTACATTTATTAAAAATTAAAAACATTTTCATACAGTTTTAAACAAATTATATTTTTTCAAATTTAAAAATATGTTTATAAAAACTATACATATTTAATAAATAATGAATATTAAAAAAAATTTGTTTTTATTATTTTGAAAATATTATTAGGTATTTATTTTTTCAGATTTTTGCAGATTCAAATTTAAAAATACGTTTATAAAGATTAAAAAGCTTAAGTGTTAATAAGTATTGTGTATAAAATGTTTGACATCGACAAATGTTGAAAGATTGTGAATAAGTATTTTCACAGTTAGATCTATGTATGATATTATCAACACATATTACATAATTACATATTCTAAATTCATTTATAAGTTTCATATATAGATCTATATGTTCTTTTATCAATCTGATTACTATATTTTATTAATAGTTCTTCCAATTCAGCTGATAACATCATTTTTGAGTTAAACTTTTTGTTACACTTTATGTATACTGGATAAGGAGTAAGGAACAACTTAAAATAAAATTAACAAATTCAGAGGTTTTATTGCTTAACAATGTGTTCTCTTTTTAACAAAATTTCTAAGTAAAATTACATTCTTTTCAGCACATGTGTGATTAAAATTATTATAATTTTCACAAATCTTTATATTTGAATTATATTTATACAAAATTACAGTTAGATTACAATTATGTAAGTTGAACAGCTGCATATGAGGACATAAGAAAAAGTTATGATTATATTATATATTAAACCCAACCCCCTCTACTAGTCCTTTACAGATATCATCTTCAACACTATTATAATTGGAAGAAGGAATGATTTGTTTATCTTTCTTTATTTCTTTTAGCTGAATTGTTAATCGTCTCAAAACTAATTTTATCATCTTGAAATGATTCGTCTATATGATTATCATTTATTAGTGAATACTTATTTATTTTATTCTTATTGCTGCTTTCAAGTTTTTCAATTATATGATTTTAAGTTTTTGTTATAGATTAAAATGTATCTTCTAATATATTTACCCTATCCATATTACATATTAATCTGGTTTTTACAATATCCTCTAATAAGTTATTATTATTATTCATATTTATTTATCTGTAATGACCTGCTTACAATCTGCTTATGATCTGCTCACGATCTGCTTATAATCTGCTCACGATCTGCTCACTATCAGCTCACGATCTGGTCACTATCAGTTTACGATCTGGTCACTATCTGCTCACTATCAGCTCACGATCTGCTCACTATCAGCACACGATCTGGTCACTATCTGCTTATGATCTGCTCACGATCTGGTAACTAACAGCTTTATATCTGATCACGATCTGCTTATTATTCATTTTGTCTTTTATTTAAAACCTATCTTATAACTGTATAAAATTATCAAATCCCTTTCGATATATTCCTTTATTCAATTCATCATCTTTACTAACAACTAGAAATCTACAGTGCTGATCAAAAAATAGATTCACTTGCTCTCCGAAAGGTTTACTATATCTGAATCTCTTATGCAAAGGAGTATATGTAAAAAAGTAACTGCACTTTGTATACTGACCTCTTATGAAAATTTGAAAATTTGAAGTAACACTCTTCTTTAATTAATTGCAAGTATAGATTTGGTTGTGAGGTTAGATCATGATAAATCTATTTTATTGAACAGCACTGTATATTTATCTTTCCAACATCTATTACATATATCTTCAAATTGATTAAATAACATCTAACCAATAACATAATCATTATATATATATATATATATATATATATATCATCATTCATATCATCATTCATATCATCATTCATATATCATTTTGTCTTACTTAAAAATCACAATCATATTTGCATTGGCACGTATTAAATGTTTAGATATTTTAGTATACTAAATATAAAATTTAAATGAAATAAAGAAATAAAAAATAGTTTTATTTTAATTTGTAAGGGGTAAAGTGGGAAGAATGATTTTTATTATATATTTTTTATACCGTTAAGTTCATATCGGATTTCTTCAAAGAGATAACGCATACAGTTGTTAAGAAGTTTTAGCAAACAATTTGATGGGAAAATAATTTTGCTGAATCAGCGTCTGCATGCTCGCGCATGTTAATGCAACGTGACATATACACCTGTATCGGCTCCAATTCTAGCAATTTGATTATCCTGGAATGCAATGTTGAAAACAATAATATTTTTTTTTATCAAATATAAGAATTGTTGAAAATTAGTATAAAAAGGGAGTATGTAAACATATAGGTATACAATAGTAAAAAAATGGATTGCAATGATGGTAATTGCCTCTGCCAGCTGAAACTCAGGTCGCAGTTTCAGCTTTGGATGGACGAAGCCTTTGAGGAAGAACTTCTGAGGGCGTCAACGTTGTTCGCGACGAAGAAATTAAGCAAGAACTTCAAACCGTTGTTTGAAATACTTGTAAAGGAGTATTTGACAATGAATTCAAACAGATTAGAATGGAGAGGAGATCGTTGGATTGACGTCTTCCTTGATGACGATGTAACGTGTTGTGGAACGGTTACAATCGAGGAGGACGGGGTCGTCTTCAATGATGAGAAATATTTCATCTTGTATAAAACCTTTACACAATCTGATATTGAATAAAAAATAAAAAAAAAATAAATAAAACTTTCTTTTGTTTTTATTTACATATACTTAGGAAATTTCTTTTTTTCAGATATTTTTTCAGGAAATAAAAATAAAAAAAGTAAATAAAAACAAAAGAAAGTTTTATTTATTTTTTTTTTATTTTTTATTCAATATCAGATTGTGTAAAGGTTTTATACAAGATGAAATATTTCTCATCATTGAAGACGACCCCGTCCTCCTCGATTGTAACCGTTCCACAACACGTTACATCGTCATCAAGGAAGACGTCAATCCAACGATCTCCTCTCCATTCTAATCTGTTTGAATTCATTGTCAAATACTCCTTTACAAGTATTTCAAACAACGGTTTGAAGTTCTTGCTTAATTTCTTCGTCGCGAACAACGTTGACGCCCTCAGAAGTTCTTCCTCAAAGGCTTCGTCCATCCAAAGCTGAAACTGCGACCTGAGTTTCAGCTGGCAGAGGCAATTACCATCATTGCAATCCATTTTTTTACTATTGTATACCTATATGTTTACATACTCCCTTTTTATACTAATTTTCAACAATTCTTATATTTGATAAAAAAAAATATTATTGTTTTCAACATTGCATTCCAGGATAATCAAATTGCTAGAATTGGAGCCGATACAGGTGTATATGTCACGTTGCATTAACATGCGCGAGCATGCAGACGCTGATTCAGCAAAATTATTTTCCCATCAAATTGTTTGCTAAAACTTCTTAACAACTGTATGCGTTATCTCTTTGAAGAAATCCGATATGAACTTAACGGTATAAAAAATATATAATAAAAATCATTCTTCCCACTTTACCCCTTACAAATTAAAATAAAACTATTTTTTATTTCTTTATTTCATTTAAATTTTATATTTAGTATACTAAAATATCTAAACATTTAATACGTGCCAATGCAAATATGATTGTGATTTTTAAGTAAGACAAAATGATATATGAATGATGATATGAATGATGATATGAATGATGATATATATATATATATATATATATATATAATGATTATGTTATTGGTTAGATGTTATTTAATCAATTTGAAGATATATGTAATAGATGTTGGAAAGATAAATATACAGTGCTGTTCAATAAAATAGATTTATCATGATCTAACCTCACAACCAAATCTATACTTGCAATTAATTAAAGAAGAGTGTTACTTCAAATTTTCAAATTTTCATAAGAGGTCAGTATACAAAGTGCAGTTACTTTTTTACATATACTCCTTTGCATAAGAGATTCAGATATAGTAAACCTTTCGGAGAGCAAGTGAATCTATTTTTTGATCAGCACTGTAGATTTCTAGTTGTTAGTAAAGATGATGAATTGAATAAAGGAATATATCGAAAGGGATTTGATAATTTTATACAGTTATAAGATAGGTTTTAAATAAAAGACAAAATGAATAATAAGCAGATCGTGATCAGATATAAAGCTGTTAGTTACCAGATCGTGAGCAGATCATAAGCAGATAGTGACCAGATCGTGTGCTGATAGTGAGCAGATCGTGAGCTGATAGTGAGCAGATAGTGACCAGATCGTAAACTGATAGTGACCAGATCGTGAGCTGATAGTGAGCAGATCGTGAGCAGATTATAAGCAGATCGTGAGCAGATCATAAGCAGATTGTAAGCAGGTCATTACAGATAAATAAATATGAATAATAATAATAACTTATTAGAGGATATTGTAAAAACCAGATTAATATGTAATATGGATAGGGTAAATATATTAGAAGATACATTTTAATCTATAACAAAAACTTAAAATCATATAATTGAAAAACTTGAAAGCAGCAATAAGAATAAAATAAATAAGTATTCACTAATAAATGATAATCATATAGACGAATCATTTCAAGATGATAAAATTAGTTTTGAGACGATTAACAATTCAGCTAAAAGAAATAAAGAAAGATAAACAAATCATTCCTTCTTCCAATTATAATAGTGTTGAAGATGATATCTGTAAAGGACTAGTAGAGGGGGTTGGGTTTAATATATAATATAATCATAACTTTTTCTTATGTCCTCATATGCAGCTGTTCAACTTACATAATTGTAATCTAACTGTAATTTTGTATAAATATAATTCAAATATAAAGATTTGTGAAAATTATAATAATTTTAATCACACATGTGCTGAAAAGAATGTAATTTTACTTAGAAATTTTGTTAAAAAGAGAACACATTGTTAAGCAATAAAACCTCTGAATTTGTTAATTTTATTTTAAGTTGTTCCTTACTCCTTATCCAGTATACATAAAGTGTAACAAAAAGTTTAACTCAAAAATGATGTTATCAGCTGAATTGGAAGAACTATTAATAAAATATAGTAATCAGATTGATAAAAGAACATATAGATCTATATATGAAACTTATAAATGAATTTAGAATATGTAATTATGTAATATGTGTTGATAATATCATACATAGATCTAACTGTGAAAATACTTATTCACAATCTTTCAACATTTGTCGATGTCAAACATTTTATACACAATACTTATTAACACTTAAGCTTTTTAATCTTTATAAACGTATTTTTAAATTTGAATCTGCAAAAATCTGAAAAAATAAATACCTAATAATATTTTCAAAATAATAAAAACAAATTTTTTTTAATATTCATTATTTATTAAATATGTATAGTTTTTATAAACATATTTTTAAATTTGAAAAAATATAATTTGTTTAAAACTGTATGAAAATGTTTTTAATTTTTAATAAATGTACTTTTATAATACAAAAATAAAAAAATCATATAAAAAAATAAAATAAAGAATACAGTCTTTTACGGCTATACATGTTCCCAAATTTATATGAAAAATAAAACAAATTAAACATTTTTCATTTCAACATTAATCACACCTGGCCAAAGCGTGAGAATTCAGCAGATCAAATATCGCAATGAAAAATATATAAAATATTTTTTTTGTTTACACGCGCCTGACAGTATGTAACTTGATATGCGATTTGCATTGCATAAACTGTGGTAATATGTTCTTTAATTTTTAATAAATGTACTTTTATAACAAAAAAAAAAAAAACCAATTAAACAGTTTTTTATTTAAACATTAATCACACCTACATATATGCAAAGCGTATAGGTATACAAAAATAAATGAATTTAGAATATGTAATTATGTAATATGTGTTGATAATATCATACATAGATCTAACTGTGAAAATACTTATACACAATCCTTCAACATTTGTCGATGTCAAACATTTTATACACAATACTTACTAACACTTAAGCTTTTTAATCTTTATAAACGTATTTTTAAATTTGAATCTGAAAAAATCTGAAAAAATAAATACCTAACAATATTTTCAAAATAATAAAAACAAAATTTTTTTAATATTCAAGTAGAGGGGGTTGGGTTTAATATATAATATAATCATAACTTTTTCTTATGTCCTCATATGCAGCTGTTCAACTTACATAATTGTAATCTAACTGTAATTTTGTATAAATATAATTCAAATATAAAGATTTGTGAAAATTATAATAATTTTAATCACACATGTGCTGAAAAGAATGTAATTTTACTTAGAAATTTTGTTAAAAAGAGAACACATTGTTAAGCAATAAAACCTCTGAATTTGTTAATTTTATTTTAAGTTGTTCCTTACTCCTTATCCAGTATACATAAAGTGTAACAAAAAGTTTAACTCAAAAATGATGTTATCAGCTGAATTGGAAGAACTATTAATAAAATATAGTAATCAGATTGATAAAAGAACATATAGATCTATATATGAAACTTATAAATGAATTTAGAATATGTAATTATGTAATATGTGTTGATAATATCATACATAGATCTAACTGTGAAAATACTTATTCACAATCTTTCAACATTTGTCGATGTCAAACATTTTATACACAATACTTATTAACACTTAAGCTTTTTAATCTTTATAAACGTATTTTTAAATTTGAATCTGCAAAAATCTGAAAAAATAAATACCTAATAATATTTTCAAAATAATAAAAACAAATTTTTTTTAATATTCATTATTTATTAAATATGTATAGTTTTTATAAAGATATTCTTAAATTTGAAAAAATATAATTTGTTTATTATAAATCATCATTATTGTCATCATCACTTTCCATAGTATAATGGGAAGTGAGATCAATTAGCATAGGGCACAATATATTAGGCGGGGGAACTTTATCTATAACATAACAATCCCCCACCTTTTTTATGATATGTACGTTGTTAATTTCTTGTCGACAGTGAGGACACGATAGTTTGTTCCACCTTCTTAGACAATCAAGGCATAAGTAATGTGTACAGCCGAGGAATACGAGATCCTTTCCATGTAAATAGTTGAAACAAATTTCACATTTGTAACGACTTTTGTGAAGGATCTCCAACGGAGAATCGGCAATACGATTCTTTTCTTCCTGCGTTTCTAAAAACTGCAGCAATTTTGTCTCTATCTCCTCCTTCTTTTGTTATAGTTTTTTGAGCTTCTCATCTATCGCCTTCTGTTTAGCGATATATGAGGTGTATTTCCTCTGTATCCTCTCGATTTCGTTTAAACGTCTAGACATTAGAGCGGAAAACCTCTCCTTTGCTCCAGTTGCCGGTGTGATTGATAGTGGCGGTGGTGTTGTCGATGATGATGTTGAAGGTGCTGGTGGTGGTGATGGAAACCATTGGGTTTCCTCATCATCAGCACTAAATAAATGTAACGACATTTCCTTACGTACTTTTTATGTTTCAATTATAATTTGAAAATGAAAAGTTAATACTCTAACACACTCTATTTATATAAATTTATTTTTTAAATTCCTAATGAAAAAACTATATTTAAAATACAATTTCTGATTATTTAGCTTTAAATTACATTTCATATTTTACATTTTCTTATATACACGTGTATTCATAATTTAAGTGATATGATTTTAATTATGTGTAAATGCTGATTAATTATTTGGAAAAATATTGATATTAATTATTATTAAAATTATGTTAGAATTATGATTAACTACTTTATATTGCGAAATGTATCGGAAATCTGATATTGAATTTCTGACTGACTTTATTTATGTGATTTAAAAATGCTTTGAATTTATCAGATTCATTTCAATATCATAATGAAAAATATATTATATATTTTGATCTACACGCGCTAGACAGTATGTAACTCGATATGCGTTTAACATTGAATAAATGTTCTTTTATAATACAAAAATAAAAAAAACATATAAAAAAATAAAATAAAGAATACAGTCTTTTACGGCTATGCATGTTCCCAAATTTATATAAAAAATAAAACAAATTAAACATTTTTTTATTTCAACATTAATCACACCTGACCAAAGCGTGAGAATTCAGCAGATCAAATATCGCAATGAAAAATATATGAAATATTTTTTTTGTTTACACGCGCCAGTCAGTATGTAACTCGGTATGCGTTTTGCATTGAATAAACAGTGGTAATATGTTTATTAATTTTTAATAAATGCACTTTTATAAAAAATAGAACAAATTAAACATTTTTTTATTTAAACATTAATCACACCTATATGCAAAGCGTATACAATAGGTCGATCATACACAATTTTACAACTATTTATTTCTTTTACAGCTATGCATGCTCCCAAATTTTAGCACACACACACATCCCTACCAAAACCCAGAAGATCTATCTAAACAACAACAATTAAAACAAAAACAACAACACGTACAATTATATTTCTGTTTCTTCAACATTAAATCATACAAAAAAATAAATATTAAATAAACAAAACCACATCCAAAATTCTTTATACTTAAAACAAAAACTGTAATATGAAACGTTTTTATTAAAAGTTTACATTAAAAAATCATGTGATGAAAAGAATGTAATTTTACTTAGAAATTTTGTTAAAAAGAAAAAATATTGTTAAGCAATAAAACCTCTGAATTAATTTATTTACTCTTCATACAGTATACATAAAGTGTAACAAAAATTTTAACTCAAAAATGATCTTATCAGCTGAATTGGAAGAACTATTAATAAAACATAGTAATCAGATTGATAAAGAACATATAGATTTATTTATGAAACTTATAAATGAATTTAGAATTTGTAATTATGTAAATTATCCATTTATATGTGTTAATAATATCATACATAGATCTAACTGTGAAAATACTTATTCACAATCTTTCAACATTTGTCGATGTCAAACATTTTATACACAATACTTATTAACACTTAAGCTTTTTAATCTTTATAAACGTATTTTTAAATTTGAATCTGCAAAAATCTGAAAAAATAAATACCTAACAATATTTTCAAAATAATAAAAACAAAAACAATTGAATTGTAAAAACTGTACCTTTAATAAAATTTAATTATAATTATAAGAAATGTATTTAGTATAAGTTTAAGAAATGTATTTAGTATAAGTTTTAGAATAATATTTTTTTATTTTTCTCTAATAAAAATATTAATATAAAAAAATAAAACAAATTAAACATTTTTTTATTTCAACATTAATCACACCTGGCCAAAGCGTGAGAATTCAGCAGATCAAATATCGCAATGAAAAATATATGAAATATTTTTTTTGTTTACACGCGCCAGTCAGTATGTAACTCGGTATGCGTTTTGCATTGAATAAACAGTGGTAATATGTTTATTAATTTTTAATAAATGCACTTTTATAAAAAATAGAACAAATTAAACATTTTTTTATTTAAACATTAATCACACCTATATGCAAAGCGTATACAATAGGTCGATCATACACAATTTTACAACTATTTATTTCTTTTACAGCTATGCATGCTCCCAAATTTTAGCACACACACACATCCCTACCAAAACCCAGAAGATCTATCTAAACAACAACACGTACAACTATATTTCTGTTTCTTCAACATTAAATCATACAAAAAAAATAAATATTAAATAAACAAAACCACATCCAAAATTCTTTATACTTAAAACAAAAACTGTAATATGAAACGTTTTTATTAAAAGTTTACATTAAAAAATATATTTATTAAAAAAAAACGCAGACACAGCTGTACATTTCTTTCTTATCAATTTAAAAGTAAATATTCTTATAGCACAAAAAACAACAACAACAACACACATTAAAAAGGCATTGAATTTTCACAATACATGTTACAAACCTATAAACCGATCGTACACAATTCTGCAACGATTTAATTATTTTACAGCTATGCACGCTCCCAAATTTTAACACACACGCACACACACGCACACACACATTAAAAAGCATTAGCATGCTCCCAAATTTGTATGGAAAAATTGATCGCGAACATACATACAAAAAAGTATTAGAATGCTCCCAAATTTGTATGGAAAAAGTGGCCCCGAAACCCCATACAAAAAAGTATTAGCGTGATCCCAAATTTGTATGGAAAAAGTGGCCCCGAAACGCCATACAAAAAAGTATTAGCGTGATCCCAAATTTGTATAGAAAAAGTGGCCCCGAAACGCCATACAAAAAAGTATTAGAATGCTCCCAAATTTGTATGGAAAAAGTGGCCCCGAAACCCCATACAAAAAAGTATTAGAATGCTCCCAAATTTGTATGGAAAAATTGATCGCGAAACCCCATAAACATACTACTGAGATTATTGACATTTGTGAGGTTTGCCCAGATATTCTTGGATTTTGAAAGGGTATTTAATGCTACTCCTCAGGAAGGTAATACTACCTTCTCCATCGAGATTCAGAAGGAGGAGTTCAAGTCGCTATGGGCAAGGGTTAGGGATTTCTATGAGGCCTTTGCTACAGGTGATGAGGAGGATCTGGAGGGTGATCGGGAGGCGGCACGTGAACTTTTTGGACATTGTAGGTTAGGGTACATAACTGTCGCCTCATTAATGGGTGAACTCTCCTAGACTTTGGTCAACCGAGCTGGGATGTCATCGCCACAGTGTCTTAATAGTCACGGAGGCGAGAACCGCATTCGGCATAGCATGCAGCTACCCCCTTGTACCATGGAGGTGTTTCATGGGGACTATAAGTCTTGGCCATCTTTTCGCGATATGTTCACTGCTATTTGTGTGAACGGGGCTAACATTTCACCAGTGGAACAGCTCTTTTATTTGAGACAGTTCACGCGTGGTGAAGCCTTGGAGATTGTAAAGAAATCTCCCCTGACGGTTAAAGGATTCCAGGAGGCGTGGAATAACTTGAAGGACAGGTACGAGAATAAGAGGATTTTGGTGAATTCTCAGCTGAAGGTGTTGTTTACCCTCGCACCGGTCAAATCCGAAGCAGCACAGGAGTCCGAAGACCGAAGAGGGGAATTCGATCTTTTTCCACTAAATTAAATAGAAGACTTTGTACATATTGTTCGGGGAACCATTTGTTGAATATATGTCAGAAATTTTTGGATTTATCTCCTGAAGGACGGTTTGCGATGGTGAAGAAGTACAGTCTTTGTATCAATTGTCCCACAGGTGGTCATAGACTCAATGAATGTAGGAGTTCTTTTGGTTGTTCGGTGTGTAAGTTGAAGCACCACACTCTACTGCATCGAGAGGTGTCTGGATCCTCTTCAGGAGCTTTGGATGCGCCAAGTTCTAGCGGTGCAGTTAGGTCGAATGGTGAGGTCCAAAATTGTTTTGCTGTTACGTCGAGTCAGATACTTTTGGGAACTGCGGTAGTTGGTATCTACCACCGAGGGGAAACGTTTAGAGCTAGGGCCCTAATAGATTCAGGGTCCCAGGCTACCTTCATTTCGGAAGGACTACAGAGGAGATTGGGATTGCCAGCGGTGAATATACATGCTAAAGTCTCTGGTTTGAATGGAACATGTGCTGGTGCAGTCCAAAGACAATGTTCGTTTGTCTTAACTTCTCTGTCGGGCGATCAACCTCATGTGGAGGCAATCGGTTTGGTGTTGCCGAAGTTGACCGGAATGTTACCCAGTTCAACTATTAACATATCGCGATCTGCAGCTTTTTCGGGGATCACATTGGCTGATCCTAAGTTTAATGAGAACGATCGAGTGGACATCCTAATTGGAGGCGACATTTATCCTAGCGTGATGTTGGAGGGCGTTAGGAAAAATCTTCTGGGGAATTTGATAGCCCAGTAGATTATATTTGGTTGGGTTTTGACAGGGTCACTACCCGAACTGTGTTCCAATAGTTACACGACTCTCGCGTCGTATTGTACTGAATTGGAATTGGATAAGCATCTGGAGAAGTTCTGGAAATTGAAGGAACCACCACGACAGTCGAAGATGTCGCCTGATGATGAGTACTGTGAAGAATATTTTAGGAAGACAGTACGTAGAAATTCGACTGGGCGATACATAGTATCATTGCCTATCAATCCACAGTACGATTTTTTGCGAAACGAAGCTTCCCTACTTCGAAACCCATCTCTTAAATTGAAATATGATGCGGTTTTATCGGAGTATGAATTTTTGGGTCACATGTCGAGGGTGAATTTGGAGGACGCAGGTGAAAAAGATTCGTATTATTTACCTCATCACGCGGTGCTCAAGCCTGAAAGCTCTTCCACGAAAGTTAGGGTTGTTTTCAACGCGTCTAGTAGAACATCATGTGGATTGAGCTTGAACAACACCTTATTTACCGGGCCTGTTTTGCAGAATGACTTGAGGCTTCTGATTGTTAGATGGCGTTTTTATCGATATGGGGACATTGAGAAGATGTATCGACAGATTCTTTTGGACTCTGATCAAGTGAAGTATCAGCGTATAGTTTTTCGGAGGGAATCGGATAAGGAAGTAGAGGATTTTGAATTGCAGACCGTCACATTTGAGGTAAATTGTGCTCCTTTTTTAGCAATCAGGACGCTGAGGACGGTGAAGCCAAATGGCCTTTGGCTTCTGAAATTTTGCGTGAAGTGATGTACGTAGATGATGCGTTGGCTGGTGCTCATGATGTCTCTGGAGCAATAGAGGCTCGAGACCAATTAAGATCGGCATTGACTTCCGCGGGATTCTCAATGAGGAAATGGACCTCAAACGATAGGAGAATTCTTCAAGGGTTGCCTTCTGATCACTTGTTGAGGGAAGATTTTTTGGAATTTGAGGAGATTAGCTCTATCAAAACCCTGGGAGTGCGATGGAATGCCAAGTCGGACCGGTTTTTCTTTACGACAACGGCAATCGAAATCAAGGAGAATTTTACCAAAAGGGAAGTATTGTCGATTATAGCTAGGCTTTTCGATCCTGCTGGATGGTCCAATTATTATCACCTCAAAGATGCTCATGCAGCAAATATGGAGCGAGAGGACTGATTGGGATCAATTTTTGACTCCGGAGAGCCAAGCGAAATGGAACAAATTTCTTAATAGTTTCATTAGGTAGGTTTTCGGACCGATTGCAGTGTGGAGATTCATGGGTTCTCTGATGCTTCGGAGAAAGCATACGGGTCGTGTATATACATCCGTATAGAGGATGATTTAGGTGTTATTCAGACCCATCTGTTGTTGGCTAAGTCGAGGGTCGCGCCTTTGAAAACAGTTTCTTTACCTAGGCTAGAACTTTGCGGAGCTGTGTTATTGACTGAGCTGATGGATGCTGTGAAGACAAATTTGAAATTCGACCCAACAAAAACAAAGTTCTATGGGTGGACTGATTCTACCATAGTTTTGGCTTGGCTTCAAAAACCACCCAGTTCGTGGAAAACCTTTGTTGCTAATCGAGTTGCAAAGGTGACGGAGCACATGGGCAAGGCCTGTTGGAAGCATGTTCGGTCGGAGCAGAATCCGGCTAATTTGATAAGTCGAGGTGCTCGGCCGCAGGATTTGGCGACGGACGAGCTGTGGTGGCATGGTCCCCAATGGTTAGGTTCCCCTACCGACGAATGGCGTAACCCTATTCCCGAGTTATATGACACTAAGTAGGAAGAAAAGTGTCACCTGGTTTTTAGGGTGTTCGATGATCTTTTGGATCGGTTTTCTTCCTACTCGAGAGCGTTGCGTGTGATGGCCTTGGTATTTAGGTTTTTTGATCAGGAACGTTCGAGTGGTAGTTCTTTGGAGATTACTCCACACGACATCCGGGGTGTGAGAGGGAAATTGATAAGGATAGCCCAAAGAGTGTTTTGTTAAAACCAACTGCTGTGGTCAACATTGTGGCTCATGGACAGTACGACACAGAGAGGGCAGTCATTGATCCCACTGCAGAGCGCACCATCATTTCGGAGAAGGTAGTTCGTCGACTTGGCGCGAAGACGATCAAAGTAGGATGCTCGGAGCGGGTGCTCTTGGTTGTTAGAGGGAACTACGGAAGCAGTGACACGGTCGATGGACGGGAGGATTGTAGACGAGTTTCCGGGACTACAATTGGCAGATCCAACCTTTTTTGTTGCCGCCCCCGTGGGAATTAGGTTGGGCTGTGATGTATACAGCAGGATAATTCGCAATGGGGTATTTGGTGGAACGATGGGCAAACCGTTGGCCCAGTTCTCTATTTTTGGTTACCTGATTTCTGGATTATGTTCTTTGTAATACATAAGTATGCAACACATCGCTCGAACCATGATACATATTAAACATAATTTTTTTTTCATTTATAATTTATAGTTTAATTATAGATTAACGATGCAGCTAACGGATACCTTCTGGAGTTTAAGGATCGTGAGCTGATCTAGTGTTTTTCTTTTGTTTGAATTGTTTTTTTTTTTAACGGAAATTTAAAAAAAAAATAAAGTTAAACAAATTTGAATTAATGTAATAGTTTCTTTGTTCTTTTGATTTACTTTCCTATAACATCAGTTTTGGAGCCAGTTTTTTTCTTGATTGCAGTACTGCAAGGGCGCCGGAATGTTTACGTCCGGAGATGTGACAATTCCATCCCCGGCGATGTAAACTAATTAACTTCAAGAGGCCTAGCCACCAACAGAGGGCGTTATAGGATTAGTCTAAGCTTTTATATAAAAATTAATGTTACTGTATCTAAGCTTTGGTATTTTTTAACATTCTTTTGTGACCTATTTATTTTTAGACCTCTTGTTTGTTTAAGTTGATCTTATTTTTTTTTCGTTCGTCAACCAGCATAAACTAATATTGAATTCTATTAATATCGATTAGTCGAAAATTGATTTGATTTACTTAATTTAATTGACAAATTAACTTAAATGCATTGTGTGAAGTGCTAAATCATAATTTACTTAAATAAAAAAAGTTGAATAATATTATAAATTATTTTATGTGAAATAAAAAAAAAAGTTGAATTTACTTAAATACAAAAAGTTGAATAATATTATAAATTATTTTATGTGAAATAAAAAAAAAAGTTGAAATTATTATTATAAATTATTTTATGTGGAATAAAAAAAAATTAATTAAAACAAAAGAGACATCGTATCATTGATTTGTGATTATCATCAGTTGGTTCATCAAGTGAGTGGATAACAACGGAAAATTGTTAGTGTGCCGCAATAAACCTAAACAGGAAAGTGTCGATTTTTTTTCCTATAGTTTGAAGAAATTTTCTTCTCATATCTTTCGCCTTTTTTATCATTGCTAGCAAGTGAAATTTTTGACTCCCAAGAGTCCAGCAGTCCAACAGCATCTCCATCACCACAATAGCATCCCCACCTCCATAATCTCCTATACAGTCCACGGAGTCATCACCGGGTGTATTAAATTTTTTTTTTATTTTGTTGCATAGTGTAATTAATAAAACTAATTTTAATTTTGATGCGAATTCATATATTTTCGATTTTAAAACAATAAAACAGCTATTTTTGCATTACAAGAACGCAATCGGTAATAGTAGCTTTTATGTTATTTATACATTATATTATATTCTATTACATTTTTACATATCTACATATATGTTCGTCCGTAAGCATATATATAAATCAATTGGATGATAAATGAAAGAACTTATTTCTCTGAAAGTAATTAAGTTTCCTGAGAATAAAAATAAAATAAGTTTATAAGAATAAAAAAATCTCTTAATAATTTTACTCGTAAAGTGACAGTGGTCGTATTGCCACAGCGAAATTAAAGAATGGCAATACAGTGCATGGCTGTGCAACATCTTCATTTATAGTCCTTGCTTCAGCTGTATAAATTACTACAGTAAGTTGCCTAAGGCCGTCATTATGAAGAATTCTGTTAAAGGATTCTTGTAATGAGGAAGAAATACAATAATTACTGTATCGATATTAAAAATATGATTATGATTGAATGATAGGTTATTTTTTCAGTTGCTCCAACTAATTTTGCAATGACTGGATATAGCTTTTACTTGATCCAGTGTCAATATGAAATTTTAAAATTCTACCTGTACTCGTTCCACATAAAATAGCCCTTTAACCTAAAAAATTAATGTCAACAAAGTCTTGCATAAAATCTTCGTTGTCGGTTTGAGGAGAGCTGTATTGAATTTTCAAAAATTTATCAAACGAATTCAAGTGTTCTTGATATTTGTTGTTCATACTATTGTAGCTTTTAATTTTTATTATAATCCTCTTCCTTAGGGAACATAGTTGATTTCTTCCTTCCTAAGTGCAAAGATAAATTACCCATTAGACCTCTGGTGAAGGCATTCAATTTCTTATCTCTATACGTTTGATCGAAAATGTCAAGGGCCTCCCGCCTTTCTCCATGCAGGACAATGTATGAGAGAAACGTATGTCATAACTGTTCTTAATACTCAAGTATAGTATTGTTGTTCTGGACTCATTTGGTTTCTCTTTTCGGCATAGTGTAATACTAAATACTTCGAGATAAAGTCCCAATTTACGGTTGTCTTCTAAGATTTAAGCAAGGCATCTGTGCTGTTTTGTGTTTAAAATTGCAAAGTATTTTAGAGTTCCTCGAACTGTGCACAAGTTCCTGCTATGGTCTTCTCTAAATTAGCAGGTAATCGTGGTTTGCCCATGATCGAATGGGAATACTTAAAATCGAAGGCATAACTCCATATAAGGTATAATAATAAGAAAGGTTGTTATCACTATTAGAGGTTTCCCTATCTAAGCTCCTTGGTATTATTAGAGGGCCCCGTAAAAATCGCAGTAGTTATCGTATTAACAATAAAGTTTTCCATATCGAAATCCATTACTACTGTTCGAAGGTCTCGTAGGAATCGTAATAGTAACCCATTAAATTGACACTTAGATAGGAAAAAATGTGATTTGTTAACTTTAAATTTGCTTAAATAACTTGATTACATACATATTTGCTAATGTAAAAATTCCTGTTTTCCAATTTTTATATTTTCTCACCTAAATATACTACTAGTTCATATGAAAATATACTTTCATTACACGATTATATTTTTTTTTTTTTGCTCTTAGCAGGAGCAGCAGCTTAAATTAAGCTTAATACACAGGTTATCCATTTCGTGGTTTCAAAAGTAAACGTAAATAAAACACATATAAAATATTTTTTCATGATATTTCTTTTTTATTGTTAAGTTTGAACGTTGACATTATGTGTGAAACACTACATCATTTAAATGACCTCCACGCGAAGTGTTGCAAGCATTGATTCTTTTGAGGTAATTTTCGACCACTTTTTGACACATATTGGGCGGTATCTCAGCCATAACTTGACGAATGTTGGTTTTTAAGTGCTCAAGAGTTGAAGGTTTATCTGCATAAACACGGTCTTTCGCGTAGCCCCACAAAAAAAGTCTAATGGTGTCAAATCGCATGATCTTGGTGGCCAGTTGATATCGCCACGACGAGAAATTACGCGGCCAGGAAATGCCTCTTGCAATAAAGCCATATTCGCTCGAGTTGTGTGGCATGTGGCACCGTCTTGTTGAAACCACATATTCTCCAAGTCGTATTCTTCAACAGCAGGCAAAAAAGTCGGTTATCATATGACCATAACGCTCCGAATTGACGGTGACAGTCGTTCCATCGTCGTTTTCGAAGAAGTAAGGTCCAATCACACCTTCGGACCAAAGAGCGCACCAAACAGTGACTTTTTCTGGATGTAACGGCCTCTCTTCAATTACTTGAGGATTCTCATTTATTTAATTTATATATTTTCATTTCCTATACAACAAGATTTAATCTTATATTTAGAGTACAGGAACGCATAACGTTATAAACATTTTATAATTAATAATAATACAAAGTTAAGAAGGAAAACAATAAAATTATATAAAATACATTAATACAATGTTTGTAATTAGGCAAAAAATTCAAATAAAAAAGTTTGGAAATTATTAGCATTGCTATTAATTTGTTGACTTAATGGAAGATTGTTCCAAAGACGAGCAGCATGCACATGAAAATGCCATTCGGACACGAGAGATGTCGAGGTATAACGATGTTCCTGTGCCGAGATGATTGGAAAAAACGTATCTTGTCAAAAATATAATTGGGAGTTTGAGTGTTTATGACTTTATGCAAAAGAGTAAGAGTTCGTATTTTCAACAAATTTTCGAATGATACGCCATAAAGATTATTGGCAGCAGAGGACACATGATCAAATCTTTTTAATCTATACACATATCTAATAATGTTATTATATAAGACATTTAATTTTCCTCTGCTAACAGAGTCACAGTTCCCAAATAAATCGCACCCATATAGTAGGGAGGGAATCAGATATGTCTTAGCAAGCAAGATCCTTATACTCAGTGGAGTGAAATACTGTGTCGACCAGAGAGCTCGTAGCTTTACGTAAGACTGACCAACCAAAGAGTTAATATGATCAGTCCACGTCAAAAATTATCCCAAAATTTCTCGCTGAGTTAACAATCTCAATTTTCTCGCCACCTAATATAATGTCCTTTTCTTACATATCAAAATGCATTTAGATTTGCCAGGGTTCAAACAGAGTCCGTTTGCGCCAGCCCAGAGATATACTTTTTCCAAGTCTTCGTTCAGATGTGAAACACCCAACTCAATATTACCAACTGGGCTGCTTAATGTAATCTGTACATCGTCTGCATATAGGTGGACTCTGCAGTTCGATAGCCGTCCTGGCAGATCATTTACATAAATAGAGAATAATAGTGGTCCTAAAGTAGAGCCCTGAGGTACCCCCCGATTAACAGGCAAGCTATCAGACCAGGTATCGTTCACAACTACCGATTGGGTACGATTCGTAAGATATGATGATACAAGTTTAGTTGATATGTTCGAAAATTTAAAAAAATGTTTCAGTTTCCTGATCAGTATATCATGATCAACTGTATCAAATGCCTTGGAATGATCCAGAAGCACTAAGAAATTAATATATCCATTATCCAATCCCTGGCGTATGTTTTCACTCACCTCCACAAGAGCCGTAACGCAACTATGACTTTGGCGAAAACCAGATTGATAATCGTTAAGCAAACTATGAGTATTCAAATAAGCAGTAATTTGCCCATATAAAAGCTTTTCCAAGACTTTTGAAAGGAAACATAATATTGCAATCGGTCTATATTCACCATTCGCCTTGGGCAAAGGCACAATTTTCGCATGCTTCCAATTACTTGGGTACACACCTGATATTATGATCGAGTTAAATAGATGAGTAACATATGGGATAATTAGGGGCAAAAGTATTCGAACAAATTTCGGGTGTATGTCATCACTTCCCACTGCATTTGATCTTACTAGAGAGAATGTTAACATGACGTCATATTGCGTAACACAAGAAAAGGAGAAATAACCTTCTATTATCTCATTATCCACATTCGGAGTATCGGGAGAAAAATCAAAGTAATCAGGATCTGGTGGAACCATCGGAATATTAGTGAACTTTCTGTTGAGCATATTTGTATCCACCTGGCAATCAACACTTCTGGTCGCATTGACCAACCCAATTTCACGAATGGTATTCCATGTTCGTCGAGAATAAATAGCACTACTAAAACGATTAGAATAATATTCCGTTTTAGCATTTTTTATTTTCCTATTGACATTTTTTCTAGCCATAGAATATATCAAATAGAGCTCAGAAGTTCTGAATCTCTTCCACCTGGCATACGCCATGTCCCTTTGATTTATGGCATCCCTGACAATGTTAGAGAACCAGGGTTTTTGTTTGGCCTTTATATTTTTCCGTTTAAGAGGTACTGTCAATTCAAAAAGGTGTTTAACGCTGCGCTCTAAAAATGAGGACTGTTCATCAACAGAAGGCATAAAAAAGATGTCGCTCCACGGAATGAGTGACGAGCATTCACAAAGATGATTAGTATCAATTTGTCCAAAATCCCGATAATTGAAAATTTTTCCACCCCTTTCAAATTGAAAGTTGTAGTTTAAAAAGATTAAGTCGTGTTTCGAAAAACACGGAGCCGAAATTTGATCATACAAAATTATACCGTCAGTGTTCGACACGAAGAAGAGGTCAATCAGAGTGCTAGTTGAGGATGTAAAATGAGTTGGATATATTGTGTTAACTGGAAAGAGTCCAAGAGATAACAAGTTCTCCGGCAAGGTCACCTCTGCCAATAAATTCGAATTAAAATCACCAGTAATAACAATATCATTATATTCTGACGTGAGATTTTCGACTACAGCATAGAAAGCTGCCAGTGGTATCCTTCTATTCGGCCTATAAACACAACCCACCAATAGCTTTCTATCATGTGAAAAAACCTCAATGAAAATAAACTCAACACCCTGTTCATCCCCAGATGCGGAACTGCAACACAATTTACAGAAGATATTATTCCTCACAAATATGGCAACACCGCCACCGTGTCTTTCCCTGTCAGATCTCAATACCTTATAGCCACAAGGACAAATAAGGCCATCGGGTATCGACGCCTCAAACCACGTTTCCGAAACACAAATAACATCAATCCCTGAGTTTTCGAAAACTAATTTAAATTCGTCAAGCTTATTATTCAGGCTCTGGGCATTAATATGAACCATTCTAAACCCATCCTTGCTCTTAGCCAAAATCCTGACCATATTCATTGTCAAATCTTTGGATCTTCCACCTTCAAAACTGTCATGGACCATGAAAAAATATATTAAGATGTACAATGCTAATTAAAACAAGTGTTGTAAAAAGAATAAGAAAAAATGTTACAAAAAGAACAAAAAATAAAATTAATTCTACGACATAAAAAATTAAATTGTAATAATGTATTAAAAGAATAATATTGAAAATTGTTATCAAAAAAAGTATGGAAATCATATTGTTATTATAAAGTATAAAATAACAATAAATAGAATAATAGAAAGTATAGAAGAATAGTTAAGAAATTAGCAATTAGAAATATGAGTAAATAAATCATTACAGGTTTAAAATGACCCCAAATACGACAATTTTGTTTATTAACATACCCACCGAGTGTGAAATGTGCTTCATCGCTGAAATATTCGAAAAATTGCCGATACGCACGAAACGTGGCTGTGGCAGAATCACCATTTTTGTAGTAGGTTTTGATAATTTTTATGCGTTGTGTGATAGTTAAGCGATCCATTTTCGTCAATGTCAGACTTTCAACTGAAAAGAAAAAAATTGGTTTCACAACTTAGTTTGACAGATGTCGAATTCCAGTCCCATACTTTTGAAACCACGAAATGGATAGCCCTTTATTTTATAACACCAACACTCAAGCGATGGCCCTTACTCATGCAGTGCATTGGGAAAAGAGGTTATGGAAACGAGGACAAATGGAGTAGTGTTTGCTGTTTCCATTCCGATTTTCCGTTTCTAGGTGTGTGACAGTCGTGTGGATTTTTGTCGATGACAAAATTAGTGTCGAGCATAACCATCCTCATTTACACCTCCTTAGTAAAATATGGTCGATTGCTGTTTTGTTGCAATGAGATCGTTGTACGGTTACGGTTAACACTTCGAAAGATCTGTTCATAAAACGAGTCCACCTCATTAATTGCCTCGCTATTCAGGTAGAAATAATTGCTGTAGTTAAACATAAAGTTTTGATCTCCTTTATACAATGATTAACTTTATACAATTTTATTCAGTTTGAGTAGAATTTCCCTAACTTCGAATTCTAACAGCCCTCTTCGGGACTGCAGTGAGTGCAGACCATTCTCAATCCTATAAAAGCGTAGATTTTAGATGTAAAATGAAGGAGAAAACCAAAGTATCAAACTTTCAAGACGTATTTGAGGTAATTTCAACAAAGATATTGAACAGGGATTAAGTATGTTCCCGAAAGGATCACGTGGTCTTTGGATTTGGGCATATCGTACTTAAGGTCTGCAAAAACATAGCCGTCCCATAGAGTCTGCTGACAATGCCCACCAAGGGTTGAGCAAAACCTAGATGTAACGATGGCAGAAAGGAAAGAGGACGAAAAATAGTAATCTAAATAAATCTCCACTCTAAAGCAGGATCGGATAGGAAAAGATGAGGGTTCTTAATTATATTTCTCCAATTTGGGTCATAGTTTGAGTTGGGCTACATGAATAAATGTTACTCTTATATCGTGAGACTTGCTTAGAACTGATGTCTTGTGTGATCTTTTCGACCCTCGCGATCACGTATAGTTTCAATTTTTAAATCTGGAGTGTTACGCTATCTGTGCTCATCTCATGGTTAGTACTCAGCAGTCTAATCTTACTGAATTATAACGTAGCCTCACTGATACTTGGTCGCCTGAGTGAGAACAGGTCTTCTTTTACCAAATCCTTTTCATGGCAGTGGGGTCGATAGTATGATCGAGTTCCCTTCCCCTCACATAGAGAGAGAGAGAGAACTCATATCGCAGGGCTTGCGAGCCAGATCTCCTGGCTCAGGGCCACCTTCACGTTATCCTTGAACATTAACAACAGCAGATCCTCGCTAGCAGCCTTAGATTTTGCCGTCCAAGGGGCGCAAAAGCTGCAAAGATTCCGGACCTATTTTGATCCAGAGATCTAGCGTCTTTGTTCCTTGCACGGCAGTGCAGAATCGTGGAATCTGATGTTTTTAGCCCCACATTTTTCAGTTTGATCAGGTAGAATGTGGCACACCCAGACTTTCGATGACTCACCGAAATTTTTTCTTGTCTATACATATAAGCTCTAATGTTTTTATCTGCTAGATATAAATCTAATATTTTCTCTTGTAAATATAGGTGTGCCTGATTCCATTTTAATACATAAATCCATTTTTATCAAGAAAAATAACAGCTTCTAGCGGTCCAAATCGTGTTATAAGGCATTTACACATGTTATCATCATTAGTGTAATATGAGTTCATAAATTTATAGAAAAAAATTACTTTTTATACATAAAAAACGCATTCCCAGCATTTTTAAGTTGAAGATTAATATTCTTATTGAAGTATAAGATATAATTTAGTAAGAGCACCAATTGCGCTGACTGCAGCCAGAGGCATGGAAATGATGTAGTTTGATGTAAAAAAACGTTTTTATATCGCGATCTCAGTGACGAGATATATGTACATGGAAATTCTTGAAGGTATGAAAATTAAACAAGATTTGTCTCAAAAAGGGAATTTATGGGCTCGAAATCGAAATAGCCAATTCACTGAGTATTTAAATATTTTTAAAATGAAACAGTCAATGACTGACAATTGTGTTTTTATGGATGTATTGAAAATGCAAAAATTATTCTTCTGTTATAAGTACGTAGACGACAGTTTATAAATTTCCTTTAATGAAGCTGCAATTTAATTATTTGTTATTAAACATGGTAAAACAATTTCGCATTACTTATGACGAATGCAATTATTATGTTAGACTTGAAATTCACAGAGATATAATCAATAAATTTATTAAAATAAAAAAAATGCCCAGAGAAAATAATTAAAAGGATTAATGTGGATAATGCAGTTTCAACACCAAGATTCAGACAAGCTTGATGTTTGGTGCTGTATATTCAATAAATCAGTTGGAGCCCGCGCACTGACTATCCGAAAAGCATTGATGCCCAAAGCAAATATTTCGCTATTTAAGGGCAATTGTAAATTTCTGTGTTTAACACGAGTATTAGAGGGAATGAATTTGATGAAAATGAAGCGCAAAGATGAAAATTGTATTATATGATTAAAAATCAACGTTAATGTACATACATATATTACGGGGAGCTAACTTAAAATTTCCAAAAAACAAACTTTCCGTTTATGATAGTTTCAAAATTTAAAGATAAACGTCATCTCACCCAACTCATAAGACTATTAAAGAATCGGAGATGGACGCCAGGGCAGAAAAAATCTATAGCATGAACATTGAGAGGAACCAAGAGCTCAGTGCACTTGATAAGAACTTGTCAGAATTACGCAGATAATCACATACCAACATCATATAGAACTTGATTCGTAAAATAGATAGTACTTGGAAAGAACGTTCAGCTATCATCAGACCTTTGAATGCAATCGAGAGATCTACTGGGGGAAAAATTACATTTCGGAGACGACCACTTGTACAAACTCCATGATCAGGAAAATTTGACCAGAAGTAGGGGGTTTTAAAGGAATACGAGCTCTTCACCGGGGAGGTTAGAAACCTAATTCAGTGAGATAGCACCAAGCCTACCGCTGCGCCAGACCTCACCAATTTTACAGCTGAACTACTCCGTAGAACAATCGCAGCACTTGTTTAATGTGAAAACTATATAAATAATACATATTTAAGATGATGAACTACCTATCATCTTTATTTATATCTTAAATTAAAGAATGTAATTTATTGTAACTATAAAAAAAATATTAATAAACTTACTACTTCTACTGTCCATATCTTGAAATCACCCATTCACACCCTTGAAATAATGCCCCTTTTAATTCTATATTATTTTCATTCCAATGTCCCCCAATATGTAATTATAAAAATGATTACTAGTCAGGAGAACCCACTTGAATTCATATATCACAGTCAGAAAAATTTTGTTTAAAACTTTTTGATTTTTCACTGTATCAAGGTTATTCTATTTTTTTATGTGTATTTTTCTTAACGTTCAAAAACATTATTCGAATAAATATCAGTATTCTAGTAACGAATACAATAATTAACTACATATGTACTTAAAACATCTAAGACGTAGCAGTGTCTGTTTAAATCGACGGCAACATAACAAGTTTGGTAGTGACACGTCGATAATATAAGAATTTTTGTACAGGTGACTAAATATTAAAATTACAAAAATTTTACTTTGAAAAAATTTATTTATCAGAAAACCAAACGGGCTAGCTCAAGTAAGTTCGCTTATAAATTGAAGAGTTTTTATTATAATTGAAAATAAAAATTTTTTTAAACTCTATATGTAATATTGATTATCCAAGCGCTAAAGTAAGTTAGAGCGCAGAATCAAAAATTGTACTCCTCGGAATGACCAAGAAAGGCATTTATGAAGAACAATTGTTTGTATTAATAAATATTTCTTTAAGAAAATATGTACATACATTACAAATAGAAATAATTGTGCTTAGAATTGTATTTAGAAGTATGTAATGTAATCGAATTTTATTCTTCTGCATTTAGATGCATAGCTTCATTTGGTTTGCGAATTCCTTTAATTTTTTAGTGTTGTAAAAGTTATCAAGAATTAAAAAAGTTAATAATATGAATGGAAGGCGACGAATTGTTTTGATTATATATGTACTCATATTTAAACACAAATTTGTAACATTATAAAACATTTACTTTGTTATTGTTTTTAAAGGTGTCTTCGAATGTCTAACCTACAATATTTGTTTTTATTTCAATGAAACAGATTAGGGTCTTAATAAGATAAAAATAAAATTATTTTTATGTAAAAAATTATTTTTTTTTTATTCCAAAAATTTCATATATGTAGTGTAAATGAATCCATATCAAATTTCTCGATTATATTTCAACATAAGTGGAGAATAATCTCAAATAAAATCAGATGCTGTGTTTTTAATGTTGTGCTGCTTCAAAGTGTCTTCAATTAACTCTACTCTCTAACTTATTCCTATAGAAAACATGAACATCTATAGTTATTTAATTTGATCGATCTCGGCTACTGTAAAGTAAAATTTCGTTAAATAATTTTCCAAGGCAATTTTGATCTCATGAATATTTATTTATTCGATTGGCTTTCATTGTGATGAGTGAGTTGTTGATGTTGCTTCAATTCACTACTTTATCAATTGAAATTTATTCTTAGTAATTCTAACGGATCTATTAGTTTGGTAGTGGATTATATTCTTCACTTATTTTACATATTCGACATAGTATGCACACATGTACCTATGTATGTATATTTAGCCTCACATAGAGGCTAATTTGCCTTGTTTATGTTGCAAAAATCATAATTTTTGAAATAAATACGGTGCTTTAAAAAATTTAAAAGATGTTGAAGGTCACTTAAGCTTGTTAATGTTAATACACTTTGAATCTAAAATCGTACTAATTACTTGGGTTATTGGGTGGTATTAGTTTTGGTTATTTAGGTATTGTTAGCATAGTTAATGTTTAAAAAATAAACGAAAATAAATAAAATAATGTCAAGAAAATGAATCTAATTAACTCAACATTTTAGAACTATGTATATGCTGGAATTGAATACATGAATCGGAGGAGGCTGTCAACTAATAGAAAATATCCTTATTCTGTTTTATACGTGACGATTTGAATATGTTTTCGAATATCTTAAACGTTAGTTGTCTTTGTTTTCGCATTATTATACTTCCCAAATGGTTGACACTGATATTCATTAAATGTTTTCCATGACTTAAAACCGTATTATCAAAGTAAGCTTTTTTCAATACAGACTTCAGACAAAAGTTTTTAAAGTTAACAACAGTAATTTAGGCAATGAGCTTATGGTATGAAAGAAGCTTTAGGCGTATCATAATTCGACGCCTCCATTCTATAACGTTCTAAGTGCACTTAGAACGTTTTTAATGTTCTTGCATTTTTAAATTCTACGTTCTCTAACTTAAATACTGTAAAATATGCGCCGATCCGTTCCGAAATTATAGGGAAAAATCTACTTAGAATACACATATAGTCGTATGTAGCGTGAAAACTTTGAGAGCTCATAACTCAAAACACACTTTTTCGACTTAGAATGTTGTAGAACGGAGGCGTCGAATTATTCATCAACTTTTAGGATTTGGTTTTACTTCGGTTGTGTTCAAGCTGGAATACTTTCCTCTTTACGAACTTATATACATATATTAATTTTAATATGACACCCATGCACTTAATTCTCGCAAACTTCAAACCCTTTTTTGTCAGTGGCTTACATAACTGAAGGACAACAGCTTCGCCAAGACCGTGTTCAACAAATGGTGTTTTTCTTGTCTAAATGTCAATATTATACAAGTATCCAGTTTCTGACTCACATAAACACCATAGTTTGAATCCCCATGAAATAGGTTTGTCCTTCATATACTGTGTCATGGCATTACGTCCCTTAAACTTTACCATATGTTCATCAATTGAGAGTTTTTTGGAAAATGTATATGCGTCAGGCATAGCCTTGTTAATGTGCTCTATAATTGGACGAATTTTGTAGCCACAGTAACATCAGCCTTACTGTTGTCGCAAAAGTGAAGATGGGCTGTAATTTCCTTAATTTTTGACAATTTAGAGGTTTTAATTCTAGAGTTTTTTAGAAATGATAATTTTCGTTTCAACCCATAGGCAAACATATGTAATTTCCAAATATAAAATGACTATTTTTAGGCAGTTTGGAGTTTATCCAAAATTTAGACAAAGGCTAAATCCAAAACATAATTGACTCCCATCCCCTTGTGCCCTATCTTTACCTTGTAGTAGCCCTCGGCATAAAGACCATTATTTGGCCAAATTTGGAGCCTCACAGAGTACAAGTGGAGCCAGATAGGGTTTTGCACTCAACTACATTTTTGTTGCCCCAATCTTCTTCTATAAAACATTCTCTGACATATCGAGCCATAACCGCAAAAATATCTCAAGCGACAAAAACGAAATTTTACAGGCGAAGGTTTTTATTATTTATTTCTTGTGCAAAGTAAATTAGAAAATTAAACTTTTTTTGTCATAAATTCATAACGGTACAGAGTGTAACCCTGACATTTTTATAGATGATGCAAATGAATTTATTTATTACAAAAAACGATATATGAAAAATATGTCTCTTGAGATATTTTTGCGGTTGTCTCGATATTTGCTCTATCTGTAACCTGGACAAATATATAAGCCAAAACCCTTGGGCAAGCATACTTGCCTATGGTCGTCAAAGGGCTAATGACTGAATTGGTGGAAAAACTACTTAAATATTGCAATTCGAAAATAGTTTTAGCGTCGGTATCCAAGCCATCATAGAAACGCACAACTTTTGTTACCAATAGAATTGCCAAAATAAAAGAATTTACAGGTCTTGATGAATGTTGTTACGTTAATATCAAAGAATATCCCGCGGACTTAATTTCTCGGAAATTAATGCCTAACAAGTTCTTAAAATTATTTTTATGTTTTACTGGGCCTGAATTTCGTCAAAATTCGGGGCAATTTTTAATTCAACTAAAACCTCAACAAATTACAGACAATGAATTACCGAATAGAATACCTAACAATGTCGTATTCTTTGCGTCAAAATCAGCATACACCGACTTAACATCAACTGCCGTGTGTGGTGGGTCATTGCGGAAATTAAATCGCATTTTTGCGTACTATTTGGCTTTCTCAAAGTCTGACAGCTCGATGCAGCCATGATTAAATTAATACTTAATTTAACGCTGCAATCTTTGCAGATTATAAAAATGCGGCTTAACTAATAACTTACAGACCTTCCTGGATGATCACGGAACAATTCATGTAGGAGGGCCATTACACCACAGTAACTTATCCACCAAAAAATATGAATTAACGAATCTTATAGTTCATTATTTTCATTTCAAACACATACACGCTGGCGCACATTCTCTACATATTTGCCGAAATACCGTGCATTGATATATAACCTGTTTTCGTACGAAGCCAAAGAAGTATAAACCCCCAATGAGAAGTCTTCCCAATGGCTCCTGGACGATCTTTTCTAACCACGAGAATAGACTTCTGCGGCCGAGTCTATATTTCAGAATTTTTGACAGAGCACGAATTAAGACATACTACATATGTATCTTTGCGTGTTTGACTACTAAAGCAGTGATATCGAAATAGTCAGCAACTTGTCAAAAATCGCAGTTATTGCTGCTCATAGCAGTTTTATCGATCGGACGATTTATTTGGTCCGATAACGCTGCAAATTTTTTTGGTGCAAAAACTGAACTAGCCAGGCTTAAACAATTAAAGAGATGACAATACTTACCAATTAAGGCGATACTTAATTCTAACCCTCTTATATCATTTTCATTCGATAGCAACGATCTAAAAGCGGTTACACTAGGTTTTTTTAATTGGCCAACCATTAATTTCATGTAAAGAATCTGATAAACAGCTAGTGATTATAACGGTTTCAACAACTATAACCATAAATGAGCCTTAACCAGGCTTTCTTCCGCTATTACTGTATCCACTGCCTATTCAGGATTGAATATACATACATATATTACTGCTTAAGGAGGTTGACGTGTTAAGTAGTAACACTGATTCTACAATTTTTTTCAATTTTTTTTCTTTTCTTTATTTAAGAATTTTAATATTGATCTCTTAGTTTTAAGTTTAATTCTAATCCTTTACTTGTTTTAGACAGTAGAAAAATATAGTATATAATTAACAAATTTAACAAAATAACAAATTTTGTTATTTTTTTTTAATAAATTTAGGCATTCCTTCTTAAGAAAGTGACAATTCATTCTAGATTTAAAAAGAGCGAATTCTACAATATTTATAAAGCATGTGTGAAAGATACGACTCTAAAAATTAGAGTCGCAAAATCTAGTTTCTCCGCAGTAAAACTCCAGTTATTTTAAATTTATTAATTTGATTATGCTTACGGTTTTCCAAACATAACACATTTATTGCATACAATAATTACAACATCTGTTTTTCCTTCAATGAGGAAATGTGTTAAGATAATACCCGTGGCCAAACAAGATAAAACCTAACACCCGATACCAATATCATCATACTTATCATAAAATTAATTTTTATAGAGATGAGCAATATTTGTATAGCAATGATGCGCTATAAGAAAAACCATCTTGTTTCAGATTTAATTTGAGTGCTGTACTTCTGTTGATATTACAGAGAAGAGGCGGTCTATAGCGGATAATAACATCTTTTTTTAGTCTTACTTGACCATTTTAAGGCATTTGACACTCTTAACCATACGATTCTATGCCAAAACTTAAAACGTGAGTACCACTTTTCGGATACTGCCATTAAGTCAGTTTATGTATCATAATTATTGAAATTAATCAAACAGCTTACCAATATTCGAACGCTCTATACTAGGTCCACTATCATACACAATTTACTCTAATGATGTGCCATCAAAGTTGAAGCTCTGTAATGTAAAGATGTATACAGATGATGTTCAACTATACGTTAGTTGGTTGCCGTTTGAAATTATAAATTGTATAAGAAAAAAAAAATTTATATAATTTGTTTAAAATGGTGTAGACGAATGGTCTGAATGGTTTACACGTCTTTAGAGTTCCTATGTCCTTGAGTGGACATACCATGTAAAGGCTCTTTCTTGAAAAACGAATGCCATGTTTATTACTCGTTTGCTACTCGCGAAAATGTACCCCAGACCCAAATTAGTGTGCAGATGAGAACTCACATATAATATAAGTTATATACATACATATTTACATATACTTACATATATAAATTTATAGTTATACAAAGTATATCTGAAGTCTCAAATGTATATAATTTACGATAGATCTTCTGACATTTTGTTAAAGTGCCGTGTTTTATATAACTGCATAAAATAATCTATTTATCTGTTAACAAGATTAGTTCTTAAGCAATTTAAAACTGTAATATTTAAATTTTTTTAACCAAAATGTAATTAATTAATTATATTTTTTTTTTAATCATATTTGAAATTAGATTAAAATTAGATTTTTAAGTATGTGTGCCACATTTATAAGGTCAGTTCAATTTTTCAAAAATATCTTAAAATATAACTTCGATCGATTGGGTTACTTTTGAAGATTTATTTTCCTTTTTATATACATAGGAAATACTATATTTATATACTTTATCATTATTGTTGTGTAATTACTGTTACATACATACATAGTCTATTATTCAGCGTTTCATACCCTGCAGGATATTAAACTAGTACCTAACTAGTACAAAAACCAGAGGCAGTAGTACTCAACTGTCAACTTTTCTATACCATCTTAATGATCAAATTAGCATTGAGTGTGTTTGAAAAATTACTAGTACCATTGGTACTAGTTTGGTATTGGTATATTTACATATAATTTTGAACCACTTTATTACTACATAGTTCTTTTGTATGGAAAAAGTTACCAAAATTGGTAGGTTCCTTTGTTGGTTAAATGAAAAATAATGGTTAAAAAAATTAGTTTTTGTATAATTACTTATTAAAATATTTACATAGAAAAACTTAAAATAACCATATTCATTTAAATCCCAGTTTAAAACAAGATAAAATAGCCCCATTTTTTCAAGGCTGGCTAGACCTTAGAAAAAATGTACAATTTTAAATAATATAGTTTAAAATTCTTTAAGTCATTGCCCAGTAAATGATTCATTTTGCTCATTTTTTAATATTCCTGGAAAGCTTTTCTTAAAACTATATCGGGCTCATCAGAAAATACGGCAATAGCATCTAAATAATCAAATAAACAAGTTACACAAAGAATTTAACATTTAATAAATTTATAAATCGGTAATTAACTCATTTAGGAATCCAACATTTCCTTTTAACAAAGATTTCATTCGCCGTAACTTAATTCTTAGTGAGAGCTCTTGGCAATGAATGCACTTTTTGTCGGCTAAAAACAAACATTAGAAGAAAAGAACGGTTAGTAAAACATATACATTGATTTAAGTCGATTAAATATACATACCTGTTTGGTAATATTTCAATTTTGCCTCTGAAGGCTGTTGGTCACAGTCTTTTGGCATTTTTGTGGTGAGCAGCTGTGCAAAAGAGGAAGAAGTTCAAAATCCATACTCCACTGCACAGGCTGTTATATGTAGAAAACTATGTATATTGAACGGAAACACTATTTTCACCAAACACTCTTTTTGATTGATTATTTTTTAAATTTTAAATTAAAATATATTTGACGCACTTCAAAACACACAGAACATTGAAATAATATAATAAAATACGGGCTTGCCATATTACTTAGAGAACGTCTCGTTTTGAATGAGTGGCGATTACAGTGGTGTGATATGGCAAGCCTTTAAAAAACAATTAATTCAAATAGAAAATTAGCATTTTGCATCAAAAAATTTTATTTTTCACAATAAAACGGCATGAATGAAAGATTCACAATTTAATTCCAAAAACAGTATGTGAATATTTGTTTTGTTACACAAAAAATTCAATCAGTCTATGAGTGGTGTATTTAAACTACTTATACTACTAGTATTTTCCTATAAAAACTTAAACCCGGTGTAAACTAGTACCAGCTGTACCAGTACTTGTACTAGTAGCTTTTAGACAATAGACGCTTAATCTCCTGCAGGGTAATTATAAGGTCAATTTATCTATTTTCGTTATAAAATAAAATATAAATATTATAAAAATAAATATTGTAATAAATTTTTTTTGCTAACTTGCTTAATTAAACAATATATGATATTTTTCATACTACCGATGACGATGCTCACACTAATTGTCTAGCACAATACACACTAGACTAACAAGGCACTCAAGCGATAAAATATAATATTATATGAATATAAATATAAAGAAATACGACACAAGAAGCACAACATTCCGGCCCCATGGAAGGACTCGAAGTCTTCAATCGAATGGAAGTGGAGACCGTTTGTGACTTGGGCGCTTATAGTCGCCGTTGCTCATTGCGACCTCTGCAACTCTGAACTTGCCATCTTCTCCTTCAACGACCTTGAAGCCTCTCCCGGTCATTCAACGAGCAATTGCCTTCGTGGACGATTAAGACCTGACCTAACTGCAGGTTGGATGTTTCGCTGGTCCACTTTGGACCAGCCTTGTAGACCCATTATATAGTCTCATGACCAAGCCCAACAGAATGTCTGCTTGAGACCACAGAGCAGTAGCCAACGCTTCCCTAATATGGGCTCGTTGATTTTCCCGTTTCCTACGGATTCCAGCGACAGCATACGCAGACCTTCTACTATCAGCGGATGAGCTGGAGTTAGCGATTCTCTATCGTTGGGGTCTGGAGATAGCGGTGCGATGGGCCGATTGTTGAGCACCGCCTCTGTTTCTGCGGCAGAGATGTGTTGCCCAGGAACTTCACCTGCTTGACGGTAGCTATCTACAGTAGTGCAGCGCCCGAGGTGGTATGAAGGTGAACTTCATTACGGACGACGCAGGTCGCCTCTTCTCCTATCCATAAATCTGAGTGCAAAACACGCTACTCGCAGTAACTTCTTATATGAAGAATATCTTAATATTATATCCTGTACTTCATGAAATACATTTACTTTTCTCGTTTCTAATAACTCTAATAATCCAAATTGTTCATTAACAGGCTAATTGAAACTGTCGTTCAGTAGAAATGACGGCCTTTCAAACCATATTGAATTTTTCAAATCTTTCACATCGGATCCTCTTGACACAATGTCAGCTGGATTCTGTTTAGTATGTACGTGGCGCCATGAAACTGACTACTCCTGAATCTCACCTACTCTATTCGATACAAAAGTCGTCAAAGACGGTGGATGCGTTTATATCCAATGCAGTATTATTTCGGAGTCTGTCCAAAAATAAACATTGTCTATTTTAAAATTCATCATACGTTTAATTCTTTCCACAACTTTGCTTGCCGGTGTGCAGCACATAGCTCAAGTCTAGGAAGTGATTTAAACTTGAGTGGAGCAACTTTGGACATAGGAGTAAGTAGTCTTCGATTAGATTCGAAGTTTTCCCATGAATTATTTAATCTCAAAGGAATTGATTCACCCCAGTCAATCTTTTAAATCCAAAGATCGTGAAATAGTATCTTTGCTTTCGTAACAAGTGCGCATAATAGTCCGAGAGGATTGAATAATCGAGAAGACATTGGTTCTTTGTAGCTTTTAAGTACTGAAACTTAAATTTGATTAAATCATTCTTTGGAACCCAATTTATGCCAAAAGTTTTCGCAGAGTCTGAATCTGAATATGTACTAGTTTTTCATTCTGTAGAGAATTCAAAAGCTCAGGATGGTTTGAAAACCACTTGGAGATATTAAAACCTGCTGACGTCAAAATTTTAGTCACCTGATTTTGAATCAAATTTAATTCATCATAGCTCTCAGCTCCGGTAAGTCATCCACATAAAAACCACTGCGGACAACTTTTGAACCAATAAGCAAAGGCGCTGAAGCTGTGCCAGAAGTAAAAGTATTTAGCCAGAAAAGCTTCAAACTATCAGATGGATTCTCTCGACTAAATGAAAATTTCTACCTTTGTCCCCAATCATGACCTGGCTTGCTTACATATTTGTGGAACCGAAAGCGGATTAATGTAGAATACAATTCTTTTTGAACTGTAGGACTAATCATTAGCAGTTAATTAAGCGAAACATTTGAAAAAGTTCTACATGAAACATCAAATACTACTCGAAGTTTGATAGTTTTACTCTGAGGCCCAGGGAAATGAAATAGTGGGGAGTATCTGGAATGACCCCCACTGAAGTAGTCCTTAATGAAATCATGATACATCTGCCTCTAAGTATCATCTTTGCAAAGTTTTCATTCCAAAGAAAGAAATCGTCGCTTGGCAGCTTCAATCGAAATTCCTGATTATTTAGGATCACACTTAAATGACAAAGATACCTCAAATCGTCCTGACGTTAGACATCGTTCTGTATGTAGTCTTAAATTCGTTCTTACTATTTTTATTCTGCTTAGAATAAATTTCAGTTGATTTGCTTGGAAGTTCTTCTAACCCCCAAAAATTTCTGTTTGTGTTTATATGTAATACTAGCTAAAACCCGGTGTTCTTCGCTACTCCTATCGATATTATATATATAAAAATGAATGTGTGTTTATTTGTTTGTGGGTTTTTTGTTTGAAGTCTATAGACGGCTATAGATTTTCTTGAAATTTTAACAGTACCTTCGGCAGCTCTAGATGTTGATGCTCGTAGTCTCTCTCCTTCTAGGTGTACATCGCGTTAATCCGGCGTCTCTTCAGTTCTTGATCTTGATGATTGGGATCGTTTTCTTCTGAGACGTGCATCACGTTAATCAGGTGTCTCAGCAGCTCTAGAAGTTGATGCTTGTATCCTCTCTCCTTCTACACGTGCATCACGTTGATCTGGTGGCTCCGCAGCTCTAGATGTTGATGCTCGTAGTCTCTCTCCTTCTAGGCGTACATCGCGTTGATCCGGCGTCTCATCAGTTCTTGATCTTGATGATTGGGATCGTTTTCTTCTAAGACGTGCATCACGTTGATCAGGTGTCTCAGCAGCTCTAGATGTTGATGCTCGTAGTTGATCTGGTGTTTCTCCAGCTACTGCTCTTTGCAATGGTATTCTTTTCCTTTCTAAACGTTCATCACGTTGAACTGGAGCCTCAGCAGTTCTAGATGTGGAGGCTCTAGACCTTTCAACACTCAGACGAACATCACGTTCTTCGGGAGTTTCGTCAGACCTTTGTGATTGTAAATTAACTGCATTTTTGGTGCGTTTAGAAAGCGAAGATTTTTTAGGTGGCATTTTTTGATTTTTAATTTACCACAATACGATCACTCACAAAATAGATTTTTAACTCCTTTAGCACAGAATATACACAGAAGGGAAACGAAAGTTTGACGTTTACTAAAATTTTGTGAAAGGGACAGCAAATATTACCAACAAGTATTTCTGTCCCTGTCTGATTCTTTCTTTTTTGTTTATTTATGTTTGTTAAATTTTAGGGTGGGTTTTTATTTTCTATTTTGTTAGAATCTGATGATATTTTTGTAGAATAATAGAATAGTTTTGAAAGGAAATGAACTGTTGTATTGGGGAAACATAATACGGAACTGATGTATTTGGTGACACCTTTCATCGATTGTCACTAACTTAGTATTTTAGAGGTATATTCACAAACTCCTGAAACAAAAAGTTATGAGTATATATTTCGTAATATTTTATTATATATCTTTACACTTATATATATCTTTTTACTTACCTTTTACACACGGAACTTATTTCATTGTGAAGAGAAATTGCTAAGAGTTCGATTAATAATAAAAAAATTGCCGAATTTTAACGTTTTCATTCAAGAAATTAATAAATACTAGTAATATACACAAAGTTCTGCAAGAAAAAAATTTTATGAGCAATATGTCTTATTTGATCTTGATATATTTAGTTTCTTACTTACCTTTTGCACAAGAAATTATATTCATTGCGACCAAAGACCACATACATTTCGATTAATAATTAAATATTTAAGAATCCTTTAACTTTTCATTGAAGAAATTAAAAAATATCCCAAATTTTCCCTTTTTTAACACAAAACCAATGTTTGTTTACATTTAATTTTTCAACTTTATCCGCCAGTTTTCAGTCTGTATATCTGTTGCTTCTAACACATTTGCTTTGCAATACTTATAATTCATTTTTTTTCTCCCTCTAAATATTTTAGTAAAATTATGTTATGAGAGTTTGTCAAACGTCACTGCTTTCCATTCTGTGTATATTCTGTGTCGTTTAGAATCTGGGATTCAAATGAATTGCGAAAAAGATTGTAAGTACTATTTAAGTACTTCCTTTCAATCATTAACAGGCAGATATACCACAACAGGTAAAAATTTTTTATTTTCAAGATAAAAAATTTTGGGCAACAGAAAATATTTAATATATTTTTTTAGGGTGACCATAAATGACCTAACCATAAAGTTTTGGTCTGTATTATATAACCACAGGTAACAATTGGTTCTTTAATAAATTATGTATGCTGTAGGTAGTTAATAAATTAAGGCAGTATAGTGTCATCAATGGTCTGTATCTACTGTAAATGGTACCTAATGTGTTGTTAAAATAATAAACATAAGCTCCAAAAACAACACAATGGACTTGATCACGCATAAAAACAAAATCTCCAAAATCAAAACAATGCAGTTGTTCACGTGATCAACGAATGAGTAAGCATATAGCAACAAAAACAACAGGGTTTGTTTATAAGATCGATGAATAAACAAAAATATAGCAGAAAGACAAACAAACAAAACAACAACAACTCTGCCTGGACGAAAGTAAATAAGATACACGAACAACAAAAATGGACACAAGTTGTTTACATTTTTGGATTGTTCCCGAAGGTCGTCATCATCCTTCAAGGGCATTCATCACACTAATGATCCAGCGATATAAAAAGGCAAGACAAAGCGAGCCTTTTGGTTGAGTTTGAATTTAATCGTGTAAGACGACGTCACGTCGGTGTGAGTTAAATCTATCGAGCTTTAATTCGGTCAGACTTGTGTGCAGACAAGTTGCGTTTGGGAAAACAGTTGTTAGTGTGGTGCTTACGAAAAAGGTTGTGAGCAAAGAAGAATAACTAACAAGTGTTGTTGCTTATAAAAAAGGTTATAAGCAGAGAAATATAACGAAAAGGAGCACATATTGTGAAAGTTATCGTTGTATAAGTGAAAGAAGTTCGAACAGTGGCACAAGAGTTGTGCCGATAATAAAGAATTGATTAAAAAATAAACACAGACTTATTTTTATTTTATTTGCAATCTACGAACTCATATTTTTAACGTTTTTAAAAGGTAAAAACGTAACAATATAATAAAACAGGTATTGGAATGAACAAGCAATACACATGACTTTAGCTGCAATAGTTTATCAGATATATGATGTTTAGTATTTACTTTCTGTCTAAGAATTAATATAAAAATAGAGTCCATTTATTTCCCTAACTCGAAATGTTCATATGTGTGTCAAAGTGGTTCATGCTAGATTCTAGCTCTAATAGTTTTCCATGTACACGAACTTTTGTATCATATTTATATGGGAGGGTCTCGCTCTTATTGCTAGTCCAGCAATTTTTTAACAAATTATTCATATGGATTTCAGTGTTGCCTGTGTACAATTTGATGATTTTATCTATAATGATTTCCCAGATATAAGAAGTTTTAAATTTAATTCATATGGGAAGTACCACGCTAACTGTTATATATTCTTAGATATACTAATTTAATATTTTTTATATGGGAGGTGACACGCCCACTATAGCCAATCCGCCCATTTTGTTCATATATACGTCAAAGCCACCAATACAAAATTTGGGGATTCTAGCTGTTGTAGTTTATGAGATATGCGACATTAAATACTTATTGGGTATGAGGGCGTGGCACCTCGCCTACTTGAAATTTTAAAATAATATATAGATTGTATATACATATAAAGGCATTGTTGCATTTTATCTTATTTTATAAAAAAAGTTATCGATACTTAATTTTTAAAAAAAAAGTAGTTTATAGTTCTATTAAGGGCTGCCACAGGATCAACCAACTGAGGTTGTGAAGAAAGCTTTTCACCTGAAATTTTGAGCAATTGTACTCCGAAACGCTTTTTAAAATTTTGAAGCCACCCATTACTGGCGTTGAAAACTGAGCTACAATTTTATTTAATTTTATAATGAAGTTCTTTGGGTTTTTATTTTAAAATCAATCCACTAATCGGAATCTTTTTATCTCTCATATGCAAAAACCATCGATACAAAGATTTTTCCATTTTTGGGTACTCCGACGGTCGCATTGTTTTTTTTCCATGCCCAATAAATGTATTGTTGACACATTTTGAAATAGAATTCTTATTTTTTTTATTCCACATATTGTAGACTTCATTACTCCATATTTCTTTGCTAAATTAGCAACACTTGCACCTTTTTGTAAATTTTCCAAAATTTTTATTTTAAAGTTAAAAATTTGTGCTTTTTTGTATGCATATTTCACAAATTATTTACGTTTAAGTAGCACTTTAATTATTGACCATGCAGTTGCGTTCGCGTACATGTAATAACTAACGAAAAATAGACCTTGACCAAAGACTATATAATTATAAAGATAGCACACTGCCGTACATTGTGTTTCCATTGCAAAAATCTGCATGGGATTTATCATAAATCCCATTTAAGAGAGAAAATCATTTATAGTCTCTCTGAAAGATAAAAAGGGAGACGAATTTTGCGAAAAAGAGAATAAGCTATAAAAAGCAGACGTACACATGCATATCGCACACCCAGTTCGTAAGTAACACAACTCAAAATTTGTATTTTTCGAGTTTATGTATTAATACGTGTAGTTTTAATTTTTGAGTTGTGCCACTTTTGAACTGAGTGTGTGATATGTTTGTATGCATATATGTGTAGTCTACTCATAAGTTCTTTTTGTGTTTTGTTTCTTTTTAATACTTTTTAAACCACATAATATTTGTAGTAAACAAGAAAATGAATTTTATAAAAGATGATATTTATGTAGGGTAAAGAATATGTGTTTTATTGGTGTACAAAATAAAAATTAATCGACTCGCACCGAAATGCTGATTTCTTATAAATAACAAAAATTTTAACAAGCATTTATTATAATATAGAAATTTTTAGAAAGAAATAAAGATAAAATGTTTTTACATTTGGACACGTTATTTAAATTAATTTTTAATGATTTAAAATTTTGACGGCGGCGGCGACTTTTATCCCTTTTTCAAACGAACGACATTGATATTTTTTGCTGAAGTTCTTATAGATTTGTAGTATGAGTCATCATTAGACATTTCAGGTACCGCTGATATTTCAAAGGGTAAAATTTTTTCGGCGGATTCCTCTCAGCAGATTTCAGGCAAAAACTCTGAGAGCTAATAAAATAGACCTTCTTAACCAATTTGCGAAACAAAGTATCTTATAATGTAATGACATTTTCTACCAAATGAATTTTTTCCTTGTCTTTGCAATGAGAAAAATTCACAGTTTTTTCTTTGTATTTGTAAGCGAAATATGCCTATTATTCCCAAAGAATAACATATGACATCAAATTCACAACGCGATCTCTAAAAATACTGAATGAACTCTCGCGTGCACTAAAAAATGTTAGTGTACTCAAAAAAGTTCACTAAAACTCAATTTTTTCGTTGTGTACTGATCTTTTTTGCGTACTTTGTAAACAAACACTAAAAAATAGTGTTTGTGAACTCTATCCAGTACGTTATGTTAGAGTTTGCGTACATGTTCACAAACATTAAAATAGAAACGAGGAGTTTTGCTCTCGTTGTAGTGAATGTGTTTGTGTTCTTTACCCACGACATTCAGTACAGTGTATAAACGTTGCGTACTTTAGAGTATTTTTTCGAACACTGCAGAATACAAATAAGTAAAATGTAAAATATTATTCATTTTTAACATTACTTGTAAACTTAATTTTCTACTACAAGAGAAAAAAGATTTCTAAGTTTTTAAAAATTTGGCATATAAATTTCATACAATGGGCATCATAAATTCGGTGCGAATCAATTTATTTTCGTTTTCACAAAAACAAAACAAATGTGATTTTCCCTACACTCACCTACGAAGTCATCTTGTTTCTTTCTATTTTTCAATCTCACATTTAATAGAAAGAACAATCTCTCTTTTTAAAAAATTACGAAAATAAACCACAGCTTTTATTAAAAAAAAAAACAATAACATAAACAGTAAGAATAACAACAACAATAATATCAAATACTTTATCTTGCAAGAGAGCAAAATAAAAGTGCTTTCGCTCTCCCCCGTTATTTGTTATCTACAAAAAATTTATCTTTGCAAAAAATGAGAAAAAGAGCAAATTTTTTTCCCTTCCCTTGCCACTTGTCCCCCGCATCCTTAATCTGTACAAAATTTGTGTTAAACCAAAATGTACTGAGTGGAACATCTTTATATTATATAGTCTTTGCCTTGACCGTGCATATACATATTCATGTATGTTGTGTGGTTTTTTAAAGGCCCCTGGAGACGATCAAATAAAACCATCAACGCCTTACATGTGTGCGTGTTGTCGTTATATACGTATACGTTGTCGGCTTTGATTGATGAAAATCAAAACATTTTGATTTTTTCATTTGATGAATTTTTATTTGATCGTCTCCAATTTTGATTGACAAGCAATATCTCATTTGCTTCGATATCGTCGTAATGAACACATCATCCATGCGCGGATAAACAAACAAATATTTTTTATTGCGAATAATGTAATAGCAAACAAAGAAATATTTTGTTTTATTGTGAATGTATATTTTATATTTTGTGTGTATATATTTTGTGTGTGCATATTTTATATGTATATATTAATATATACATGCAAAATTTTGTGTGTACATATATGTATGTATATTTTGTGTGTACATATATATTTTGTGTGTGTTTTTTTTTTTTTTTTTTTTTTTTGCCTTGAGCCGGAGGTGGTAATCTTCGAAAGATACTTCTGTACCGACAAAAGCATGCACGATTCACCATCACTGGTGCCTACGTACTAAACCCACCCCCTACACACTTCAACCACTCTCCCCCCGCGGGACTGCCGTAAGGTATTACTTCGCGGAGGGCTGGTTAGCTCGAAAGCTTTATCACGTTATCCTAAATTTCGCCTTCGTTCCTCCAATCTTCGGAGTACCATCATTACTTCGGCCATTTTCTGGCTGTATTGGCTCCATAGCGTCCTAGAATTCAACAGCTCCTCCATGAGCTGGTTTGGTCCTAATCTATTTTCTCCGGGCCATCTAAATCTGGGGCAGCATGTTAGAATATGCCCCGCATCTTCCTCTTCATTTACACAGTTTGGGCATATAGGGGAAGTATCATGTCCAAATCTGTGCAGGTACTTCCTAAAACATCCATGACCAGTTAGAAACTGGGTCACGTAGTAATTCAGCTCGCAATGCTTGTTCTCCATCCAAAGGGTTATAGAAGGGACAAGGTGAAATGTCCATCTTCCCTTTAAGCTGCTCTCCCATCGTGACTGCCATTTGTGCATGGAAGTCCTTCTTTCCTCCGCTTTTATATCCGCTGTCCGTCCTGGATACTCGAGACGGCGAAAGTATATCCGCCTCATCTCATCCGCCAATATGTCTATTGGTATTGCCTTTGCCAATACCAATGCCGCTTCATCAGATACTGTCCTGAAGCCACTTATCCGTCTAATCGCGCTTAGACGATACACCGAGGACAGTATTCTCCTTGTCGTCCCCACGGAGAGTGCCTCCGACCATATGGGGCAAGCATACAGCATTATCGACGTTACTACCGCTGAAATTATCCTCCTCTTGAATGGACCTGGTCCTCCAATATTTGGCATCATCCTCGCCAGTGCTCCCTGCGTTACACATGCCTTTTCGCCGATGTACTTTACGTGCTCCTTGAAATTCAACCTGTCGTCGATAATCACTCCCAGGTATTTTATCGCCCTCTTTGATTCGATCTCTGTGCCTCCAACGGTGACTTTCATCTTCTCCACTATCTTCCGGCCGCTTATCAAGACGGCTTCCGTTTTATGTGCAGCAAGTGTCAAACCTGCCTCATCCAGCCATGCTCCAACATTTCGAATCGCTGTGTTAGTTTTCTCCTCTATTTCCTTTACCGTCTTAGCTACCGAGACTATGGCAATGTCATCTGCAAAGCCCACAATTGTAGTCCCGTTTGGCAATTCCAGTCGAAGTACTCCATCGTACATAATGTTCCATAGTAGTGGGCCAAGAACAGAGCCCTGCGGGACACCCGCCGTCACTACGTATTCCTGCTCTCCTTCATCCGTTAGGTATATTACCTTCCTGTCCTGAAAGTAATTATTCAGAATCTCCATTAAGTATGGCGGCGTAGCCATGTTAAAGAGGGCTCTCATAATCCGCCCCCAATTCGCTGAGTTGAACGCGTTTCTAACGTCAAGTGTGACAATCGCGCAGTATTCCTTAGTGCCAAATCTCCATCTTTCGCCCTCTATTGCATCTCTTGCAATGTCGACTACCCTCCTTATCGCGTCAACAGTGGACCGTCCTTTCCTAAATCCGTATTGCAGGTCCGAGAGAGCTCCTCCTGCCTCGGCACGCGTCAGTAGTCGATTGTATATTATCCTCTCCAGTATTTTTCCCATTGTGTCGAGTAGACAAATGGGCCGATATGACGATGGTTCCCCTGGTGGTTTACCAGGTTTTGGAATGAGAACCAATTTCTGCTTCTTCCATCTACGTGGAAAAACACCCTCGACGAAGCACTTGTGGAACACCTTAGCGAACATATCAGGTCTGAACCGGATAGCCGCCTTAAGTGCCCTATTCGGGATTCCATCTGGCCCCGGTGTTTTCCTATCTCCTATTCCATTGCATGCTGCGAGTACCTCCTCTCCTGTTACCTCGGGTATGGTATGGGTAGCCTCCGGATCCCTACTTATGAAAGTGTAGGGCTGGCCCCGTGGGAATAATGTACTAATAATCCCCCGTAGCAAGACTGGACAGCCTAGTTTAGGCTGTTCCCGAGCACCGATTCTCTTGCAGACGACTCTATAAGCCGTCCCAAAAGGATTGACGTCAGCTTCTTGGCATATCCGCTGAAAGGATAGTTTTTTGCTCCTCTTAATGGCTCTTCTAAGTTGATGCCTTAGATCCTCATATGAAGCCCGTTCGGCTTCCCATGTCGGTCTTCCTCTCGTGCGCTGGGCCCTTCTTCTCGCCCCAAAGCAAGCCGACCGCAGATTTCGAATCTCGTCATTCCACCAGTAGCAGGGGGAACGTCCCCTACACACAGTCCTCCTAGGCATAGCAGCATCACATGCAGTGTTGAGCATTTCGCATACGTCGCTCACTAATTCCTCGGCCGTGCTGCCAGTCGTATGAAAAGACGACAACAGCAATCTATACGTCTCCTCATCAAAGCGGGAGTCCTTCCATTTAGGTCCCGTAAACTTCGGCAATCCATCTCCTCTCGTGTTGCGCCCAGTAACCGTCATTACGATTGCCTGATGGTCACTATTCGTGAAGTCCTCAGTTAGCTTCCACGCGGTCCGCGAAACAAGGCTATTGCTCACAAACGACAGATCTATTATCGAGCTCGATCCAGCTCTCCTAAATGTGCTTCCTCTTCCATCATTCATCAGCGCCACAGGAAGGGAAGCGAACGTTTCCAAGAGGCAGCGACCCCTGGCGTTAGTATATCTACTACCCCATTCGGTCGCCCAAGCATTAAAGTCTCCTCCAATAATGACGGGGGTATTCAGGCGCACGTGTGACGCCAGCCTCTCCAGCATATGTTGGAACTCATCCATTGACCATCTCGGGGGGGCGTAACAGCTGTAGACGAAAACTCCCTTTATCCTGGCCATAACGAAACCAATGTCCCGCGCATAGGTTTGCTGGAAGGGTAATGAACCACAGATCCATATAGCCGCAGTACTAGATCCGTCCGTGATCCAAGTACTATTCTTCGGTACCCTATAAGGTTCGCTTATGATGGCGACATCAATATATTTTGTGTGTATATTTTATATTTTGTGTGTCATCCGACGAAGACATTTTACGAAACGAACACTACAAAATCAAAATGCATATGATGATTGACGAATTTATTTGAACGTCTCCTTTTAAACTTCAATCACACGACACTTACACATATGCATTATTTGATGAAATTATTTGATCGTCTCCAGGCGTCTTAAGATTTGGTATTAAAATAAATAACTCGGGATTTCCCCAATTTCTAATGCTTTGTAGCTGAAATTTGTATGCTTTAAAAATAAAAAAGAAAACTGTTTAAATTTTAAAGCCTTTGTACAAAGTTTATATTTTTGAGTAGTCAATGGTTAAGAAAAAGTGTTCATATTTTGTGGTGTTCAAATATTAGAGTGTTCATATTATCGCGAGTGCACTGTATTTAAGGTTATATTGCTGAGGTACGGTGTCGATAAATATTTTTATGACATTTTTCCCTTTGGAGTGTAAAAGCCGAATCAGGCCTGTTACCAAGCTGTTTTTAACAAGGTGAATTCATTTTGCTTCTCAAGCAACAGTTAGTTTCTGTGAGACGAATGGTTTCAGACGAACGTCTGTTTGAATGGAAAACAGAAACAAAATTAATTGATTTTGTTTAATACAATGTTGAATATTTTTGACACATAGTTAAAGTTTTTTAAGGTGTTGAATTCGTTTTCAAAATAAGTTTACCTTGTTAAATACACCTTCGCAAAGCGTTAGCACCGTGCCATTTGAGTTTGTCTCATGCATTTTGTATACGAATGAAAATTTTTGACAGATAGTGTGCTAATTTAGGTTGGTCTAAGATTATTCCCACCTATTTTCCTCAAAAAGTAAATAAAATCTAAAGAACAGTATTTACTAATTTTAAAAATTTTGCAATTATTATTTAATTTATTTCAATTTATTTTTAATTTTACATATTAAACTATGTATTTACAAAATTATATGGGAGTTGATAGATTGTCGGACGCTAAATAAATAAATAAAAAAAATTGTAGTGTATCATGGAGAATCCATGTGCCATTCTGATATTCATGCATGATAAGGGCCACAAGGACTTACATATATACGACTGAACCCATTGAATTGAAAGTTTTTGGTTCATATGTATTAGAAACCGAAATATTTGGTTATATAAATCTAGCTAAGACATAGGTTGGGCACCTATAATGAATGTAAATATACTGATTCAAAACAAATGAAGTCAATCTGTTATCAATGGGAATAATATTCCACTTTTCAACTTAAAAAACACCTTCAAAATTGAAGTTTTCTATATTTTCATGTATAATATAAAAGAGTAATGTCAATAAAAACTTTTTTTTTTAACAAAGTTGAAAAATGAAAAACGTTAAAAATAATGATATGAATTAATGCCAAAAGTTTGTTTCCTATAATCGTATTTGAATATGTGAAACTATTTGAATATATTTTATATTTCTTCATTGTGAACAAACACATTTATTACTATTGAATTTTTTTTAAATTTTTTTAGAATGCCATCTGTGGAAAATACAGAAGAAGTTTCAGCACCACAGGTGCCTAAGACAGAACTGGAGGAATTGCAAATAAAAGCTACAAATGTTGCAGATGAGGTAAGCTAAAATTTGTGTTTTTGTTAAATTATAATAAAAGAGCATAAAGTATAATAGTGTTCGAATTTTTAGAACTATTTTAGTCACAATTCTTATTAAGCTGATATCAAGTAAAATATTTGTTTCTGTCTTATTGGTATTAAAATAAATCTAGTAACAAAATAATAAATAATATTGTGAAAATTACAATTCGAAAACTTCAATACCTCTACGGATTTGTGACAACTATAATTGTATAAGATGATATTCGTATGAATGCCACAACTATCTGATCCAAACAGTAGTGGATTAGCAACACTTAGTCTCGGTTCTATTTTTGTCCTTTATTTCGTACGGAAATTATTGTCGATTTGTTTTTATTCTGCCACTCGCAATTTTCGTAATTGTAAGAAAAATACCTGGTCTGCTATCGATCTGCTTTTGATCTGATAACAAACTGGTTTATATCTGTTTTCGATATGCTTGTTATCTGCTATATATGGCTTATGGTATTGTTACGAAAATGGAAACGGTGTACATCGTTTAACTTTAAAACGATCAAGAGCTACATTAACAAATAAAACGAACTTGTTACAAGTAAACTAACAAACCATGAGTATGAAAGAGAAGGGGATAGACAAGTAAGCGAGAACGCGACAACAACCAATGCAACCAAAATACGCAAGCAACAATGAAACTACAAGAGTTCTCGAGAAAGCGAAAACACGAACATTCTATTTCGAGAATGTTCGTCAGACTGATTACGTGGGCATATAAAAAGGTAAGACAAAGTAGGAAACGAGTAGTAAGAATTCAGTCAGTCTTGTGTGAAGTCGCGTTGCGTGTGAAGACAACGGTCGTCGTTTGAAGTTCGCCGTTGAAAAGATCTGCGTTGTAAGCAATGAGGAATAGCGAACTAAGCAAATTATTGTTGCATACATCAAGTTGTAAACGGTGGCGCACAAAAGTAGTGCGAACAATAAAGAGTTTAATTGAAACTAAACATATTTATTTTTTATTTTGTTTACAATCAATGAACTCATATTTTAAACGCTTTTAAAAAGGTAAAAACCTAACAATTGGTATCAGAAGTGGGATTGCAAAATCCAAAAGTAAAAATAAATAAAAAAAAATTAAAATGAAACTCTCCGAACTAAGAGTGGAGCGGATTAAACGAGAGTTGGGTAAACTAGAGCTGACAACAACGGGCACGAAGAATGAACTCCAAAGGCGGTTAAGGGAACAACTGCAGCTTCAGGGCATTGACATCGATTCCTACGAGTTCGCAGACGATGAGGAACGAGAGTTACAGGCCCCTGCAACCCTTAGCGGTATCGACATAAATTCGTTGCTAGCCGATATGATAAAAAAATGCAAGTAGCAAACCAAAAGCTATTTGATGATGTACAAGAAGCTCCTAGAGCCGAAAATCAAAAACTTCTGGTTCTGTCTCTAAAAGATAGTGAACAAATGTTGGAGAAAATGGAAGTAGCAAACCAAAAGCTATTTGAAGCTTCTAGAGCCAAAAATCAAAAACTTCTGGCTGATGTTCAAGAAGCTTCTAGAGCCGAAAATCATAAACTTCTGGCTGATGTACAAGAACCTTCTAAAGCCGAAAAGCAAAAACTGCTGCAGCAATTTTGTCAAAAATTGAAAAGGAGCTCAAAGCGACATCAGGAAAGCTGCAGAAAATACACCTATCCCCCGCTTTACACGGAAGATAGGTTCCATAAAAAACCGTGGAACTCGAAAAATTCACTCTTATATGGAAAAACCGTGCTAAACGAAAATCACTATAAAAAAGCCCTTTTTGTCTGTTTTTAATATGATGAATAACAAACACATTGAACGAAAAATAAATATTAATATATTTAATATCAAACACATTTAATAACCTATTTTAAATATTGCATTTTCTTTATAGATAAAAATTAAAATTAGAAATTCATTTAAGTTGATTGCGATAAATAAGACTTAACATTCTATTTTCATTCAAATTTAATTGCTGTCACTTTCGCTTTCAATAATACGCCTTTTTTAGAAATTTGTACAATATCACTTTCATCGCTAGACCACACTATCTCATTAGATTCTTTCTCCATATGAGCAATTGCGATTTATTTTTAGTCATATCTTCGTATACCTCTCCGTACTGAGATAAAAGTTGATTAACATCTCATCAATTAATAAATTTCGTTAAAAAAAAATTTATTTTCAAAAACCGTGTAAGATCGAAAACGTGTAAAACGGGGGATAGGTGTACAGGAGTCGGTCAGCAAAAGAACCGCTGGTGTCGAGGAAAAGGTGTCACATTTAGATAAGACCGTTGACACGAAAGGGAACAATTTGGAAAAGACCATCGACGGAAAACTCGTTATGATGGAGGAAAAGTTCAACAACCTCCAGACCCATCGACCGGAACCAGTGCGAGTCGTATCAGAAGGTACCGGCAGGATAAAACCACCTTGCTTTGATGGTAGCTCACTCCTACCCGTGTTCAAATTCCAATTCGAGACAGTAGTCAGCAGAAACGACGACGAGAAGGCGTTGGAACTAATTTTGGCGTTAAAAGGTGTGGCAGCCGAGATCCTAGAAACCATGCCAGCCAGCTGCAGAAACAACTACAACGATGCGTTATGCGTTACAGCATAAACTCAGCGACGATCACAAACGAGAACTATACCGCATGAAGTTACGGTGTCGGGCGCAAAAGGCTAACGAGTCACTTCAAGCCTTTGCAATGGAGATCGAGAGATTAGTGCAGCTTACATACCCGGGAGAAAACCTCCCGTTGATAGACAACTTTAAAATCAAGGCGTTTGTTAATTTTATACACGACCCTGACATTGAACTAGTGGTATGTTCCACACAGAAGTCAACTTTTGCAGAGACCGTGGCCTTCGCACCAGCCCAAGAGACCGCTCGCACGATTTATAGGCCACAAGTTAGCAAAGTGCGAAAAATGGAAGTCGTGGAGGAAGACGAATGCCTTTCAAATAAATTTAAAGTTTAAAGGCTAAACTTAAATGCTTCAAGTATAGAAAGGGTGGTCATTTCCAAAGAAACTGTAAAGCGCTACGGAAAAGGTCAAGATCCGTCTAACCACCAAGGAATAAACGGGCGACCTAGCAGCCATCAGTCGCCATAGTCTAGTAGGTAGTGTGTTTGCTTATTAGACGTTAAGCTCGGGTTCGTATCCCAGATCAGGCATCAAAACGAAATATTAAAAAAAAAAATTTTCTTCGGCGACTGCCTCTCAGCAGATTTCTGGCAAAAATTCTGAGAGTAAATAAAATTGCCATGAAGAGCTTCTCAAAAAAATCATTAGTTCCGAGTCGACTTTAAACTGTAGGTCCCGCCACTCATGTAAAGGGTCCGTCAAATAACTTTTTTTTTTTTTGAAAATGCTTAAAAAAAAAAACTACTGAATATTTTCTCAAATTTCTTTTTTTATTTGAAAGTACAATCCTTCCGGTTAATAATGGAAAATAATTTCATTCAAATGGCTGCCTCGGCTGGCCATGCAGTATCCTACACGATCGGTAAAATTTTTAAGCACATTATCGATTGTGTGCAGCTGTATTTCACCAATGGCTTCACGAATATTGTCCTTTAAAGCGTTAATTGTCTCTGGCTTGTCGGCGTAACACTTATCTTTAACGGCACCCCACAAATAATAGTCCAACGGTGTCAAATCGCAGCTCCGAGGTAGCCAAACGACATCAGCTCTGCGGCTGATAATGCGAAGAACAAGGGGCAAAACATCGAGTGTAGCTTCGGCTGTGTGGCACGTAGCGCAGTCCTGTTGAAACCAAATGTTGCCAATATCCTCCTCTTCAATTTTTGTGAACAAAAATTCGTTCAACATGGCCCGATAACGATCGCCATTGACTGTAACGGCCGCTCCTTGCTCATTTTCGAAGAAAAATGGCCCAATTATGCCTCTGGACCAAAATCCGCACCAAACAGTGACTCGTTTTGGGTGCGTTAGCTTTTCAATGTATGCGTGCGGGTTTTCTGTGTCCCAAATGCGACAATTTTGCTTGTTTACTTTTTTCACAAGATAACAAACATACGGAGCTGACGGTGCTTCTCTTCTTCCAAAATCCGTACGCAATTTGCGCACACATTATGCAACATTACCATGATTTTCAAAGTAATGTTGCAATATTTCCCAGCGTTGTTCAAGCGTATACACAACCATATTCGTTCAACGGAAGGATAAAACTAATTATCTGTCAAATCAGACATGAGCTAAGTGTTACCATTCACGAAATAGGCACATTATAAAATTAAAGCACACAACATAAGTGGCGTGAGAAGCTAGGTCGAAATCTTGACTGAAGAGTTGTAATGACCAATTATGGGTGTTATGTATGCTACCAGCTACCTACACGAGAGTCCCCGTTAAACTAAAACGAGCTTGCACTGAAGGGCAAGTGCTGGCTCCCACAAGCAAAGACCCCACAGTCTCCATAACAGTGTTGCACATAGCTGCCAGATAAATAAAGCATCAAATCGTCAGATATTAGAGAATAAAATCGTCAAAGGTGTTCATGGGAATCGTAAAAAAAACGTCACCAAAAATAATAATTTAATTATAAAAATAAGCTTTAAAAACAAGTGATTTATACAATATATTTGTATGTTAAACACATATAGGAACATAGTTTAAATACATGTATTAGAATTAAACATTTTAATCAAATCAGATACAATATTAAAGTCGGAAGAGTTACGACTACTAAGTTTGAAATAATCTTTTTATATAATATTGCTTCAGAGGAATTTAATTTAATTTAACTTGAAGAATATGATAATACTAATAGTTTTTAATTAAAAGTTATTTTCTTATTTTCATTTTTGATTTTTTTCCAAAAATAAAAGTTCTATATTATTTTCAGGAAAAAATTGTTTAAAATTTAAACAGTCTAGAAATAGAACTCTCATGTATAGGCCGGCGCCTCAACGTCTATTTTGAGGCTTCTCGACGGCGTACAGGAGAGGGCGAAGTTGCTTATTAATGACGGTAGGGTATCGAACTCTATTCATTCATTGGAGCATCGTTGCAATGTGGTTTGGGTTTTACTGTTCTATCGCTATTACAACGGATTTTGTTCGAGCGAAATAAGGGACTTGTTCCCGAGAATCATGTATTCATACGTAACACTCGCCTTTTTCGGCGAGCACATCCGTATGTGGTCGATTGGCCAGTGGATCGCTCACTGCATTACAGCCACAATGCATTCTTTAGTCGAACTACTCGTATGTGGAACTCCCTTCGTGCATAAGTGGTCATTTTTTGGCTTTTAAGGGATGACAAAGGCATAAAATACAGAAAAATCATGACAGGTATTCCCAAATAACTTAAAAATATAATACTTCACTCCTCATTATTACTAACCTAAATTTGCAATAGTAATAATTGCAAAGTAAATACAAAGCTTAAAGTCGATTTTAATGCATTAAAGTAAAGGATATGACGTAAATTTTTAATTTCTAAAATCGTCAAAATAAGGGCGTGAATCGTTATATCGTCAATATTATATTTTTCGAGCTCAAAATCGTCAAAATGACGATTAATAGTCAAATCTGGTAGTTATGGTGATGCAGTAAAACAACAACAACCTTACGGCGTGCGGGTACATAAATGGCACACAACACACCTTCACTATAGACACCGGTACGACGCAGTCAATTATCAGACCAGATGTAGTAAAGGGGAAGTGTGAATTACTGGAGAGTCTGCCACCGTCCACGATAAAACAGAGGCGTAGGTGACTATAGCCAACATTACTGTAAAGGGACTCCATTGGAAGTCTTGCCTGGTGTACCTCGATGACATACATAATAGTGATGGGCAGCACTTTCGACGAACACTTCAAGAACCTGGGAGAAGTTCTGCAACGAATATCAATGGCTGGACTAAAATTAAGCGTAAAGAAATGTGCATTCTTCCAAAAACAGGTGACATATTTGTTGCATATTAGTACAGCAGATGGCATATCCACGGATGAAGATAAAATACGAGCACTAAAGGACTGGCCTCGTCCCCAGAATCTTCTACAGACGCTTTGTGCCTAACTTTGCTAGCGTGGCTGCAAGCTTGCATGAGCTCACCAAGAAATCAAGAGTGTATCAATGGGGTGAGTCACAAGAAAGGGAGTTCCAAACACTAAAAGATCTATAGTGTGCTGCACCAGTTTTGGCGTATCCAGTCCCAGGTGAAAACTTCATTCTTGACAGCGATGCAAGCGGATATGGTATTGGTGGTGTACTTTCCCAAGTGGTCAATGGTGCAAAGAAAGTCGTGGGCTACTATAGCCGCACACTGTCAAAGCCGGTACTTAACTATTGTGGGACCCGACGTGAACTACTTGCAGTGCTGGAGTGCATAAAACATTATCATAAGTACCTGTATGGCCAACATTTCCTGCTAAGGACTGACCATTCCGCACTTAGATGGCTGCTGCAATTCAAGAACCCTGAAGGACAGTTAGCACGTTGGATTGAGAGCCTCCAGACTTACGACTTCAGCATCAAACACCGAAGAGGCATAAAATATGGGAATGCTCTCTCTATCACGCCGGCCCTGTAATTTGGAGTGTAAACAATGCGTGAAAGCTGAGAAGAAGGAATCCATCTTTGGTATCCGGCTAACGCAGCTCGAAGCCAACAAAGGAGGACTGGTCTGAAGCACAAAGAGGTGATCCAATATTGGCGAAGATTATAGCAGCTAAGGAAGAGGACAAACGACCTACCAGAAATGAGATATCCGCAGAAGGTCTTTTTACAAAAGCATATTGGGCACAATGGGACAGTTTAAAATTGATAAACGGGTGCTTATATCGACATTGGCAAAGCGCTGATGGCAAGACCTCATCCAACCTAATAGTGGTCCCTTTCCCCAAAATGAAGGAAGTCTTAAAGGAGTTCCATAATGGAGCTAGCAGAGGATATCTTGGAGTGACAAAGACGATTTTATTGGGTTGGATGTCAGCAAGTAGTGGCGGATTGGGTAACAAACTGTACCCAGTATATTGTAGCTAAAGGTACAGTAAGAAGAAGTCGAGGTCAGCTGTAACAATATATCTCGGGCGCACCTTTCGAGTGGATAGCGATGGACGTAGCAGGCCCTTTTCCTGTCAGCAATGCCGGAAACCGATATGTTCTCGTCGTAAGGGATTATTTCAGCAAATGGCCGGAAGTGTCTTTCATACCCAATCAAAAGGCGAACACAATAGTAAATGTTTTGTGAACAACTGGGTATGCCGCTACGGGGTTCCAATAGAGCTACACTCCGATCAAGGCAGAAATTTCGAGTCAACTGTATTCAAGGAAATGTGTGAGGTATACGGTATTGAGAAGACTCGAACAACGCCGCTTCACCCACAGTCAGACGGAATGGTAGAAGAGTTTAATTGAACCCTGGAGGAATACCTGCGGAAAGTAGTGAGCGAGCAACAGAAGGACTGGGACGAACACATTCTGAGGTTTCTACTGGCGTACCGATCTGCGATCCATGATTTAACATCTAGATCACCCGCCAAGATTATTTTTGGGACTGAGATAAAACTGCCCGGTGACTTAGAGTTTGGTGTTAAGCCCGCCACGGAGAGGGATGCAACTTACACTGGAAAAGAAGAAAGCCTAAATAAACTTCATGAATTTGTGCGCACCCGTATAAAAATGATCAGTGAAAGCCAGGTATGATCGAGCAGCAAACACGGAGGGTTTCCATGAAGGACAACTGGCACTATTCTACAACCCAAAGCGGAAGAAGGGATTATCCCCCAAGCTACAAAGCAGCTGGGATGGACCGTATAATAATAACACGAATAAAAATGAAGGTCGTACACATAGAGCGACTAGCAAAATATGGGAAAAGAGATAATGAGCCTATTCGGGACGAACAGGCTTAAGTGGGCGGCAGTGTTACGAAAATGGAAACGGTGTATATCGTTTAACTTTAAAGTTTAAAGTCCACTCCGAACTACAGATTTTTTGAGAAGCTCTTCATGGCAATTTTATTTACTCTCAGAGTTTTTGCCAGAAATCTGCTGAGAGGCAGTCGCCGAAGAAATATTTTTTTCATATTTCGTTTTGATGCCTGACCTGGGATACAAACCCGGGCTTTTCGTCTAATAAGCCAACACACTACCTATTAGACTACGGCGACTATAGAACACCCTTGGTCCACATTAAAGCGTAAAATGTATACCCTCTATCACCGTAAATGAGATTTGGGAGCGTGCTGTGGAAGCTTGATCCGAATGTGCTGACGTATTTATCAAAAAACATGAGGTGGATACACCAATTACTAGGACCCAAAAGCAGCAATTTGTCCAACTGTGGTGCTTAAGGTTTTAAATTAATGTCTTTATTTACGTTCTATATATAGATTTTTTAATTTAAAAAGTGCTGCTTTGAGCGTTTTTCAAACGTAAAATTTTCGTATCTGTGTATATCTGTGATTTATATACCGTAGTAGAACTGCATACATACATTTTGAAAGTCAGCCTATCTCTAGAGCTTTCCAGAAGGTTAAGTTCATTAAGGCTTAGACAATCTAACTGCAAAACATGCCACACAAAGCTGTTCATTAATTATTTCTTTGAAACGTTTCCTTCTTTTTTTTAAATATCTTGCTTTTTAATTTAATCTTATATATTTTCCAACTAAGTATTTTCACTTAATAAAAATTCTTTTTCATTAGTAAGGGCATGATATATTGTAAAGGATGGAGGATCAAAAATAAAAGATGAATAGTTTTTAGCAAATTTCTTGAGCTCAAGTCAAGAGCTCTGTATGGTTTATTCAAATTTATTCAATTAATTCGAATGTGGGAATAACTTCCTCTTTTATACTATATTTGAGCTGACTCGACAATTCCGAATCAACCCACTTAACTCTATATGATTCTTAACTTATTACATTATGTTCTAGTGACCTATATTCTAAATAAATGGGTTGTGTGTATGTAACACTAACCAAGCCTTCAGTCCAACACCAGTAATGCAAGCAAAGCAGAATTCCCACGCTAGCCAGCGGAGAATACAATAACAACAACAACATGCATTGACGGCTTGAGCACACGACAAAAGCAGCGAGAGTCAATGTCCCAGAATTATGTTAGTGACGCAGTCACTTATGCTATTTGATATTCGTTTGTTTACATGTTGTGTCGTTAATGATCATTAGCCATACAAAACATTGTGTTGGCATAAACGGCAGTAGGGTCGTGCTACACCTCCCTTTTTCAGAAGAATGTTCATATAACTGAGAGTTCTATGGACATTCTTTTACAATAATTCTTAAAGTAAATTTGTTACTATCTTTTAATTAATTAATTTAATTTTGTTTTTAATAAAAGCTTAGTGATAAGTTTACTTAGTTAAAAAAAAATTTATTATTTTACTCGTTTGGCCAATTGAGTGTATGATTAAAACTATTTGTTATATAGCTTAAGTCTATTCTTATGAACTACTTGTTCTTTATTGTTTTTCTTATCAACTATGGTTACATTATTTCTTAAATCTAATTTCTTAATTTTATATGGACCTTTATATTGGTTATCCAATTTGTGTCCTACTTCATTTTTAACTAAAACTAAGTCACCTATTTTAAAATTGTAGTCTAATATGTCCTTATCATAATTATTTTTCTGCTTAATTTTATTTACATCTAATAATTGTTTTGCTCTCTTAAGTGCTATCTCTAACCTAAATTTTGCCTCTTTGGCATAGTTATCCACATTGTATAGTGGTGCAACTCTATCTATTTCACTAAAATCTTTAAAACTATTTGGCATTTTACTAAAGATCAACTCAAAAGGACAGTAATTGTGCACAGTTGATGGTGTTGTATTAAAGCAATACGTAAAATACTTAAGCCATTAATCCCAGTCGTCTTTATCTATTGATATGTATGAGCGTACGTATTCATTAAAAGTTCTATGACTTCTTTCTATCGTACCTAAAGTCTGGTGATGATGTGCTGTTGACGTTAGTTTTTCAATTTTGAATAGGTTGCATAGTTCAGTCAGTATAGAATTCTTGTATTCTGTACCCATGTCCGAAATGAACGTCTTCATCGGACCATAGGTAAGTACAAAGTTCTCGAATATCGCTTTTGCGACAGTTTTTGCAGATTTGTCAGGTATTGGTATCGTTACCAAATATTTGGTTAGGTCACATACTATCGTGACTGCGTATTCATTTCCATGAAGTGATTTTGGAAATGGTCCGATTGTGTCCACATAGACCGTATCAAATGGTTTATTGGGCGTCTCTGTGATAATCATTGGACATTTAATGTGCTTGTTTGTTTTTGCTAATTGACATTTGTAACATGCTTTAACGTATTTAGCTATGTCCTTTGTCATGTTTTTCCAGTAATAATATCTTTTGATCTTTTCAGCGGTTCTGTATATCCCGCAATGACCTCCTTCAATGGGATCATCATGATATTTCAGCATAATATCAAGAATTGCCTTGGCATTCTTCTTTTCAATTACAGTTACTTTGTTTAATAGCGCTATTCTAATTCTCTTCAATATTTTATTGCCCGTATCTTTAAAATCATTTATTGAGATAAATTCGAAAATCTTCTCACTAGGTGCTACTTGTAATTTATTGATATTCAGGTTACCGGCCACTTTTTCAAGCCTAGAGAAAAATTGTCCTAAGTCAAAATTCTCTGAAGTAAGCGTATCATTCATTTTTATGCTAGCTAATATTGATTTTCCTTTCTTTATGTAGCATTTATTAGGAAAAATCTTTAATTTGTAAAACTTTCTGACGTCATTATTCTTAATTGGTGCATATATTTTGGGCTTATCTATGTAATCTTTTTTATGCTGATTATTTATTTCACTACTGGTATTTTGTTTAGTCATCGATCTTGTCGAGACTCTTAATACGCACGATACCTTTTTATTTATATTTTTAAAGTCCTCAATTGTAATTCACGACAATGCATCCGCGACATAGTTATCCTTTCCCTAGTCTCCTAAGTCCTTCTTTTTCTATATCTATTTTCCTACCACAAAGGTCCATAATTCTTAAAATATCTTAATTTTTACTAACAAAATTGCATTTATTATGTTATTTTTTCATATATATTATCTTCTTATAATTAAGACAAAGTTTGCCACAATAAAACAATTACAATATAAATTTATAAATTTCATTTAAAACTAACTTTATAGGACAACACATAAGTAATCTTTTAGGCTTTTTTTTTTTGTGTTGTATAATTAAAAATTTCATCATTATTATTACTCTTATTAGAAAAAAAAATTTTTGCCAAGAGCGGTTAACGCTTTCTGGCCTATGGGGGCGGCTGGAACGCTCCACTTTTTTTAAGCTAAACTAGAATTTTTTAATTTTGGGCTGTTTATTACCCTTTTGTTTTAGTTATTCTCCTTTTTTTTTTTTTTCTTCGATGATGTGTTGTCAGCTGATCCATTTGTTTCACTTTTGGTGTCCTTGATGTCTTTGGTGACTTTGATATCCTTGGTGTCCTTCACATCCTTAGTGGCCTTGGTGTCCCTGAGCCGTAGGGAATATTTTACTGTCTCTCGGCCAGACAGTATCTTCCTTCACTCATCTGACGGATCTTCGGCTGTCCGTCAGGATAAAAAATTTATCTTGGATGCTTTTGAGCACACCAGTTGTTGTTTATTTTTTCGGGTCCTTGGGTGCTTTAAATTTAGCACACCAAGGCCCAGGCAGGATTGACCTGCTTTTTGTGGGTGCTTAATGAACTAGCACGCCAGGATTGGCAGGATCGCCATGTAAAAGGATGGAGGATCAAAAATAAAAGATGAATAGTTTTTAGCAAATTTCTTGAGCTCAAGTCAAGAGCTCTGTATGCTTTATTCAAATTTATTCAATTAATTCGAATGTGGGAATAACTTCCTCTTTTATACTATATTTGAGCTGACTCGACAATTCCGAATCAACCCACTTAACTCTATATGATTCTTAACTTATTACATTATGTTCTAGTGACCTATATTCTAAATAAATGGGTTGTGTGTATGTAACACTAACCAAGCCTTCAGTCCAACACCAGTAATGCAAGCAAAGCAGAATTCCCACGCTAGCCAGCGGAGAATACAATAACAACAACAACATGCATTGACGGCTTGAGCACACGACAAAAGCAGCGAGAGTCAATGTCCCAGAATTATGTTAGTGACGCAGTCACTTATGCTATTTGATATTCGTTTGTTTACATGTTGTGTCGTTAATGATCATTAGCCATACAAAACATTGTGTTGGCATAAACGGCAGTAGGGTCGTGCTACAATATCTAATTGAATGTTGAAGTGTGAACTTAACTTGTAATGAGAACATAACATGAAATGAAAGAAAGTATGTATGCAAACTTGTCAGTTGTACTAATTTCTTCTAATCTAATCAGGAATGTATATTTATGTCACAAATTAAATACACAAAGGAAGACATTAATGAATAATTAAAATAAAGAGGGCTATAAAAAAGAAATTAAAAAGCCGTTTGTTTTATCCGTAAACTGTATATCTATGTTAGTCTATGAACTGTATATGGGGACTATCGTCTATCATAGTTTCGGTATACTATAAAAAAAGGGCCGAAAATTGAGGGCTTCCAATGCACGACTACACCACAAAAAAACCAAACACTTTCCTGTTTTTTGTTCCACTCAATCAAAAATTGGGACTTCAGTTTCTGATCTACTTAATTTTTAAAATTTCCATTTTTCCTTGATTTTCTTTAAATTTATGATGTTTTATGTTCTTCACAAATAAATTCACTTTCTTTTATTTCTTTTTTCACAAATTTTAAAAATATATATCAGTTTTTATTCTTTTAATTTCAAATATATAAGTTAACAACACAAAAGTTGGTCACCCTATTTTTTTCATTATCTGGTATGCTACCTGTTCATATTTTTTATTTCAATTTATGCTGACACTATGTCTACATAAATTGAGTGCATTTCATGAAAGAATTAAATAACAAAATTTACAAAGTTGATGACGAAACAAAATTTATAAAGATGATGACCATTGCTTGAATAGAATGAAGTAAAGAAAAGTATTTTTAAAATAAATTGTAGAAGAACCATAAAAGTGAAAAGATGTGTTAAAAATAAAGTGTTAAAGAATAATTGTAAATTAATTTAAAAAAAATAAAACAACATAATTTTTATATTAAATAAAGAATAAAATTTTATTTTAAATGAAATAAATATTATTTAAAATAACTTATACAAATTTTTATTCTTATTCTTTTTTTTTCACAAAATTCTATAATTTAACTATAAAAAATTATCACAAAAAAATATTAAATTGTTAGGCAAACAAGTTGTATCACCTTGAATGTTATAAAAAGAAGTAAGATTTATGTTCAGTTTATACAAGAAAGAAGCCTAAACGGGATTACAGTGTAATGTTAAAAAATACCAAAGCTTTACTTAAATTACATTACAATGTTAGATAACAGCTTAAGTTAATATGGAAACGCCCTCTATTCTAGTTGATCGCCAAAGAATACTACTATATTAATTCAAATTTGCTTAATTTTCTTTTTTCCAAAAATGTCCGTTAAATTAAAGAAATCAAACTAAGAACTATATCAGCTCACGATCCTCAGACTTCAGTGGGTACCCGCTAGCTGCATTATGAAACTATAATTAAGCTATGAATTATAAATGGAAAATTGTATTTAATATGTATCATGGTTCAAAGCGATGTGTTGTATACTTATGTATTACAAAGAATACAATCCAGAAATCAGGTAGCCAAAAATCGAGAACTGATGCCAACGGTTTGCCCATCGTAACACCAAATACTCCATTGCGAATGATCTTGCTATATACATCACAGCCTAACCTAATTCCCACTGGTGCTGCTACAAAAAAGGTTGGGTCTGTCAATTGTAGTCCCGGGAACTCGTCGGCTATGCTTCCGTCTATCGACCTTGATGGTGTGAGACCATCCAACCTACTTCGCACCTCCGCATACATTTCGACCGTGTCACTGCTACCGTGGTTACCTCTAACTACCAAGAGCACCCGCTCCGAACGTCCTACTTTGATCGCCTTCGCGCCAAGTCGACGAACCACCTTCTCCGAAATGAGGGTACGCTCTGCAGTGGGATCGATTACTGCTCTCTCCGTGGCGTACCGTCCATGCGCAACAATGTTGACCACAGCGGTTGGTTTTAGCAGAACGCTGTCCGTCAACGTAAATGACGTAGATGTTAAAACTCTACTAGCTGCCGAACGAGAGATTTCTCTTCGCTGATGAGATTTGAGGTTCCTCGATCGACTCTCACGATCATTGGACGAACGAGGTCCCCTGGCGGAGTTTCAGGACGAACTAGGTTATTATTTGTACGAGCAGGCGATTTGCGATTGCGGTTGCCTATTTTCGACTTCGCGACCTTCTTCGGACCAGACGAACGAGGTCTCTTGTCCGGCTTGTGGAGAAGTGTGTGATGCATATCACCGCAACGCTTACATTTGCCAGTACTAACGCACGTCCCCCAGGTATGGTCGCGACTCAGACAGCCAGCACAGTACTTGTATATCGTCACCAACTTCATTCGCTCATCGTAATCTGCCCTCGAGAATCTTTCGCAAAATCGCAATGGGTGGTTCTTTAAACAGACGCGACACACCATTTTCTTTCTCGCAGGAACCATGATACTATTAGCTGAAATTATTAAATATTTCAAATTCAACAGGTAGGGAGAATTACCAGTTTCACAACCGGTCGAGTAATTGCTCCACGTGAAGTCTTCAAATCCATTACTCTGACATGATTATCTACCCGAATGTAAATTCAATACGCGACCTAGGCGGCATTCATTGGTAGGCACGTTGTCTTCGCAGATGACCACCATATCCCCGACCTCTAAGTCTTTCTCAAACATTTCCACTTATTCCTCTTTTGTAGCTCTTTCAAATATTCTTCCTTCCAACGGAGACATAAACGTTGGTTTAGAGCCTTGACTCTTTGCCATCGGTTTGTTATCGAGGGTAAAGGGTCCGCAATCTCCAATTCCGGTGGGGACAGTAAAAGGCCACCAATCAAGAAATGACCTGGCGTAAGAGCATCCAGGCAATCGGCATTATCCGCCAAAGGGCATAATGGACGCGAATTCAAGCACGCCTCGACACGAGTTAGGAGAGTGGAGAATTCCTCAAAAGAATACTTCAAGCTTCCTGCCAACCGTTTAAAACGGTGTTTAAAACTTTTGACACCTGCTTCCCAGAGACCTCCCATATGAAGTGCACCAGCAGGGTTGAAATGCCAAGTTAACCCCCTAGGTCCGTAAGTAGCACTGACCTGGGAACCTGACTCCTTAAGAAAATCCCGAAATTCATCTTTCAAGATTTTCGACGCTCCTATAAAATTGGTCCCGTTGTCGGAATACATATCCGTAGGATATTCACGACGAGAAATAAATCTAGCTAAAGCCGCCAAGAATGCCGACGTGGATAAATTACTAACGGCTTCCAAATGAATAGCTTTCGTAGCAAAGCAAATAAACAGACACACGTAGCTCTTAGTGATAAGACATGCTCTGCCCGTGTAATCGCGAATGTCGAAGGGCCTAGCAAAATCCACACCAGTGCTAGCGAAAGGGCGAGTGAACACCGTACGAGATGTAGGAAACGGTGACATTATTTGGCTCTGAGTCATTTCCCCATAGATGGTACAAGCCTTGCAACGTCCTACGACAGTCTTTATCAAATTCTTAGACCTGCGCATGTAAATTCGGTTCCCAAGACTCTTAGCATTAATTGGTTTCCGCCATGTCAATCTATGAATAAAATCTACTAACAGATAAGAAATTCAGCTCGCTGTTGGTGAAAGTATCGGAAACCGTCCGTTGTACTTGAGCTTTACCGCATTAGCCAGCCTGCCACCAACTCTCATTAAACCATCCTCATCCAAAAAGGGATTAAAATTCAAAAGTTTCCCTTCCACAACCTTCTCTCTATCAAACAATCGCCGGTATTCTTGAGGGTACCAAGCCCCTGGGGTATTTTTATCGTGTTCGTGTGGAGTAATCTCCAAAGAACCACAATTCGAACCTTCTCTATCAAAAACCCTAAACACTAAGGCCATCACACGCAACGCTCTTGAGTAGGAAGAAAATCAATTCAAAAGATCATCGAACTCCTTGAAGTAAGCGAAGAAAACCATGTGAAACTTTTTCTCTTCCTTAGTGTCATATTCCTCGGGAATAGGATTACGACATTCGTTAATAGTAGAACCTAACCAGGGGGGACCATGCTCTCATCGCGATGAGATCAAAGACTATAAATATATGAAGATGTTGCACTGCCATACATTGTACTGCCAGTGCCAAATTTGTCGATGGCAGTACGGCTACTGCCACTTATTGTACTGAGAGAACTTATTATACTCAGAGAACGTATTGTTCTCTTCTCTAAGAAATTTATTCTCATATGCGTGTATACGTGTGTGCTTGTACATTGCCAAATAAAATAATAAACAAACTGAAAGATGTCTTGTTTTCACAAAATGTATGTTCAAATAGCCTGTGGAAAAGAAATATTACCGTTTGTTTTATTGTAGGGTAAGAATCTGTGTTTTATTGTTGTATAAATGAAACTATATCGATTCGCACCGAAATTAAAAATCCACATTTTGTGTTGACATTTGAAACTGAAAAACTGAAAAATTGTTTTATAAAAAGTGTGAATTTAAAAATTGTAGTGCATGCTCAAACAAAACGTTTAATAAATATTATATATAATTAAAACCATAAATCATATTTTTAGAAGATATTGTTACGAAAATGGAAATGGTGTTGTTAAAATAATAAGTGTTGAAGCGACTTCAACCTTATTATTATTTTTATTTTATTTCTATTTAATATCTATATTTGACTAATATTATTTTCATTTCTTTTTTATATATTTGAATATTCATTTTCCTCAGTGTAAAGCGAGAACACTTTAACTTTCTTTATCTTTCTTTTTCTTTAATAATGAAGTTCCTAATTTGAGTTTTTTTTTGTATTATAACTCAATAGATAATTTAATCTCTTTTGTTTTTATCTTATTTGAGTAGTTAATTTGATCTCTCTCTCTCTCTTTGATTCTGCTCATTGAAGACTTTCTGGTTTTTTAGTTTTAAGTTTATTATTGAATTTCAAAGAAGCAAGAGGCTTCAATAAAAAATCTGAATTCATTGTAAGAAAGACAGAGTTCTTTTCTTATTTTTTTATTACAAAAAAGGCTAGAAAGAAAGTCTAGTCTTCATTTTGGTCCTTCGAAAAATCCTAGAGGAGCTAGGATTGGATTAACCAGTGGAAAACCTGTCCACTGATTGCCTTGAACGGTTGTTCCATCGTAACAACTAGGGCAAAATTGTTTGAAGTGTCTACAAAAGTTGTTCTATCGCAACAACTAAGGCATCAACAGCAGTCAAGAGGGCTGCTGACAGTAAAAACTTTGGTGTGTATCCCGTTCCATCGAAGAGGAAAACGCCTGGGAAGTTGCTGGCCATTCCAAGAAGGAAGAAGTGTCTCCCACAAAATTTATTTTTCGAGGCAGAAAATCATCGGTATTGAGCAAAGGATTGGGTATGTACAGTGATTAATTTATATTTAGTGCGATTGTTTAATTTTTTATAAAATTCATTGAAAAGAGCTGGAAAACTAAGTAGTTGAAATAATTCGAACATAACCTTCAAATTTAATAAAATCCCTTAAGGAATATTAAAAATCTCCTACGTACCATCACTGTTGAAAAGTACCATCACTGGTAAATAAAAAACAACGGAATTTCTTTATGACATGCGCAGTGGCTAATTTCACACTTGTCATACTCTTCACACTTATTAACAAGTGTTCTAATTCCAATCGTTTCCCTTACTTCTTATGTGCAATTCAATTTATAGCGGCATCTTCAACATAAAAGAAAAGAAGTGCAGTGACAAGTATTAGAGTAAAATAATTTAATATTTGCACATAATAAAAAGTGGAAAAAGTGAAGTGGAAACAAATAACAAAAATTACACACTGAATTTCATCGGAATAAGGAAAAAGAATAAGAAACACTGAATTTCTTCCGAATAAATAAGCAAAGTGCTAAAATAAATAAATATATACATATAAAAAACACTGAAGAGTAAAGTAAAACTTTGGAAAAAGAAATTGCAGCCAGCAGAAACAACAACAATAACTAGGAAGAAGATACCAGCTAACAGCAAGGGTGTCCAGTAAGAATTTTTTTTTGCGGGGAAACGGTGAGTTTGTGTAATGTGATTATTTGATACTTATTTCGGGAGAATTTGATGGAAAATTTTTTTTGTGATGAATTTAAAAATAAACTCAAGGTGGTAGAGTACGGTATTTACGGAAATATAAATTAGAGGAAAAATAGAATACTGCCACTGCTATATTAACAATTTTTGAGTATTTATCGCTGGTTTTTGAACTTTTTTTGCCTCCGCTTTCATTCTTCGCGAATATTTTTGACGTTTAATTTCTTCACGATTTTTTTTTTTTGGATTTGGTCTATAAGGTCAGGTATTTCTCAAGGAAATTCGGTATAAATTATTTTGAGGCTTTCAATTTAGAATTGGAAAATGGTTACTAAAAGGAAATGCAAATATGACATTCAGCAGGTAGCTGTTTTTTGCTCTACTTTTGAGAAAATCGATCCCGAAACTTTGACGATTTCACTTTTGGAAGTAAAGCAGTCCGAATTAGAGAGAAGATGGCTGAAGATGATAGAAACATTTGAGGAATTTATAATAGGCGAAGAAAATGTGAAGGAAGAAGATTTCCAAGACGAAGTTTCTTTGAAATACGAAGATGCTTGTGAGCAGTATCAGATTTTGAAGGCGAAAATAATGGAAATGGTGAAATCTAAAGCTCCAGAACCTAAAGGAACAGTAGTTCGTCAGTCGTCGCTAAAGTTACCAGCAGTCGAAATCCAAACATTTGAAGGAGGTTTCGAAAAATGGCCCGCATTTAGAGATATTTTCATGGCAGTAGTTGGAAATGAGCCTTCTGTAGCCCCGGCTCAGAAATTATATTATTTGCTTGGCAAAACGAGGGGGGAGGCCTACCACCTCATAAAAGATTATGAGTTGGTGGATTTTAATTTCGAATTAGCTTGGCAGGCTTTGAAAAATCGCTACGAAAATAAGCGAATTTTAATTAACAACCAAATCAAGAGGATATATGGTATCCAGGCCCCTCAGAATGAAACGTTAAAGTTTTTAAGGCTTCTTCAAAATACGGTCAACGATGGTTTGTCAGTTATTAGATCTTTCCAAGTCGAAGTAGGAAGTAATGACCCCTTTCTTATGCACATTTGCACTTCAAAGCTCCCAGAAGAAACTTCACGTGCATGGGAAGACTCCTTGAGTAACCACAAGGAACTGCCTACTTGGCAACAACTTAGCCAATTTCTGACTGAACGAATAGAAACGCTGGAAACTCTTACGAATTTGAGGAAGACGTCCGGCAGAGACAACAACATCTCCAAATCTCAAGTTTTTTATTCTAATACTGAAACCGAAGGAAATAAATTTAGTTGCAAGAAATGCAAACAGAATCATGCGTTACGGTTTTGCAAATATTTTAAGGGTTTGTCAGTCAAAGATAGAATAAAATATGTATATGCAAACAAAATTTGTGCGAATTGTTTTTCACCCACCCATTTTAAGATGAGTTGTCAGAGTGCAAGTAGCTGCACAATTTGTAATAAAAGGCATCACACTATGCTACATATTGATGAAGATAAGTCGAGAAAATTTCCAGCTCCAAGGATATCATCTCAACAGAGTCGTCAACACGATGAAAGACCTACTGTGTCGGGTATTCGGAACAGAACGAAGCCAACAAATTCCCAATCCGAAAGATCTTCCACTTCTAATGCAAAGGAGATAGAGTCAATTCAAGTTAATTTATCTCAACACAGTGGAACTACTATTTTACCAACAGCTTTGGTCCACGTAGAACATTTAGGCGAAAAATTTACTGTTCGAGCTTTAATTGATACAGGGTCGACTAGAAGTTTTATACTGAAACGTGTTCAACGGAATTTATCGATACCTCTCGAACCCCATCGTAGCGAAATATCAGGATTCGGTGAGACGGTGGTAGGAAGTTCGAAGGGAAGGTGCTATGTCACAGTTAAATCTCGTATATCCGATTTTAAGATCAAAATCCGAGCGATTGTGGTACCAACATTGGCACATTTTATGCCTTCACGGCCGATTCTAATCCAAAATTTAGACGATATAAAAAATCTACACCTTGCAGATCCCTATTTTTATAAACCTGCTGCAATAGAAATGATTATTGGTAGCGATTATTTGCCATTTATAAATTTGAGCGGAGTAAAAATGAATATTGGAAACTGTCTTGAGGCTCGAGAGTCTCATTTCGGGTGGTATTTATCAGGCCCTGAACCGGCCACACAGGTCCAATCATTTCATACATCGGTTTCGCCGTGCAGCGATCTGGTCCTTCATGAGCAGCTAAAGAAGTTTTGGGAGATAGAAGAGGTGGAAAAAGGAGATATTCAGTCGGAAAGCGATATTTATTGTGAAAATTTTTATAAACGTACCACAACTCGGCAACCTAATGGACGTTACGTAGTGAGGCTACCTTTTAAGGAACAGTTTCCCAATGAGATTTTTTTGGGTCCTTCTCGAAATATGGCTCTAGCACAGTACCACAGAATGGAGAAAATGCTGGATAGAACTCCAGTTTTGAAAGCGCAGTACGCTGAAGTTCTGCAAGGATACATACATTTAGATCATATGGAATCAGTTGTACATTTTGAACCCAAAGCTGAAAAGGTTTCTTCGTTCTTTTTACCCCACCACGCGGTTGTCAAGCCAGAGAGCAAAACCACCAAGGTTCGAGTAGTATATAATGCCTCAAAGAAGACAGGAAGCGGATTTTCCTTGAATGATGTACTCTACCAAGGCCCAACGCTTCAAGCGGATTTGATGCAGCTGGTTCTACGATGGCGGAATTACAAATACGTATTCACAGGAGATATACAGAAGATGTATAGGCAAATTTTGATACATGAAGCGGATCGATCCTATCAACAGATATTATTCCGCGACAAAGCTGATGGACATGTGAATTCTTTTCAACTTAAAACGGTTACGTTTGGCGTCAATTGCGCCCCCTTTTTGGCGATCAGGACTCTACTTGAGTTAGGTCATGATTGCAGACACATATATCCCAAAGCATCGGTTATTTTGAAAAACGAGGTTTACGTTGACGACATACTCTCGGGTGGACATACGCTTGAAGAAGCCAAGTTAAAACAAGATGAGCTTATTAAAGCTTTGAAATCTGTTGGATTTCCCCTTAAAAAGATGACTGCAAACGACCAGTTTCTACTCGAAAGTTTGTGCCGGGAGGATCTTCTAGATGAAGATTTCTTGAAGTTGGATGACGCCAGCTCTATAAAAACTTTGGGAATACGCTGGAATGCGTTAACAGATATATTCTATTATGCTGTAGAACCAATTGAAAGTACCCCATCCGCGACGAAACGAAAAATCTTATCTGTCATCGCAAGATTATTTGACCCTCTAGGTTGGCTAGGCCCAGTCGTTATTATTGCTAAAACTTTGATGCAAGAATTATGGAAAGAAAAGTCCGATTGGGATGAAGGGGTACCTCCACACATACTCCTGAAATGGAATTTATTTTTGAAGAACTTGCCATTTGTTTCAACCATTAAGATACCTAGATGGGTAGACTTCTCTCCAGGATATAGAATTCAGATACATGGCTTCTGTGACGCCTCAGAGAAGGCATATTGTGGTTCGGTATACATTCGAAAGAAAACTCAGAAGGCCAAATAAAAAGTCATTTGCTAGTTGCAAAAACGAAAGTGGCTCCAATCAAACGGACTACCGTTCCAAAACTTGAATTGTGTGGAGCTCTATTGCTTGCTAAGCTCATCCGTAATATAGTCACGAACAGCCAGTTCTCATATGAACTTTTTCTATGGACAGACTCGTCGATAGTATTGGGTTGGTTACAAAAACCTCCTTATACGTTAAAAACGTTTGTAGCAAATCGTGTGGCTCAGATTATTAGTATCGCCAGCGCTCAGAACTGGAAACATGTCAAAACTGAAGAAAATCCTGCAGATATAGGCACGCGTGGCTGCTCCCCGCAGGAACTTGCAGAAAATCAACTCTGGTGGCATGGACCTACTTGGCTACACCTTCCCACTACACTGTGGCCAATTCCTCGGACTTTTGATCCAGTCGATTTGGAGATGAAGAAGTCTATCATCAACCTTCATCTTGAAGATAGTTGTGCAGATGTACTAGAAGAGTTTTCATCTTTTCCAAGAGCATTGCGAGTTATTTGTTATCGACTTCGATTTATCAATCGAGTCCTAAGGAAACCATTTTCAACCGAAAAGTTTATTACGGCTGAAGAAATTAGCTCATTGAAAACACGACTTATTTCTATCGCTCAGAAGAGATATTTTTACCGTGAATATGATTGTCTCAAAGAAAAGAAACCGTTAAGCCGCAAAAGCAGGTTACTAAACTTAAATCCTTTTATTGATAAGGACGACCTTCTACGAGTTGGCGGCAGACTTAATAACTCAGGTTTAAGCTACGAGGAACGTCATCCAGTCATTGTTCCAGAAAGGTCACATCTAGCGAAACTTTTAGTTAATTTTACACATCGCATTTTGCTTCACTCTGAACATCACATAATGCTACGTGCGATTCGTCAAGGATTTTACATCCCGAGATTAAAAAATCTTGTTCGAAAATGCATACGAGATTGTAAGACGTGTACGATCTATAAGCATAAGGTCCAGCACCAAATAATGGCCGCACTCCCCCCAGAACGTGTGAACTTTTCCTTGCCATTCACATATACCGGAGTCGATTTCGCTGGTCCATTCAGCATTAAATCCTCTACACTGAGAAATGCGAAAATCCTTAAAGGTTATGCTGCGGTGTTCGTGTGTTTCTCTACTCGAGCCGTTCATTTAGAAGTTTGTTCTGATCTCTCAACAGATGCCTTTCTAGCCTGCTTTGACAGATTTACCGGGCGCAGAGGTCTCCCTAAGACAATGTTTTCAGACAACGGTCGAAACTTCCTTGGTGCAAGCTATGCTCTTCTAAAAAGCCATAATGATTTTCTAAAATCTACTGAAAAGGCTTTAATTGAGAAGTATACTACATTGGGCTTTACTTGGTCTTTTATACCGCCATACGCACCCCATATGGGTGGCCTTTGGGAGGCAGCAGTAAAGAGCATGAAGTCTCATCTGAAGAAAGTGACCAACAACTTGACCTTCACCTTCGAAGAATTCAATACGCTTCTAGTTCGTATCGAAGCTGTTTTAAATTCGCGACCTCTTTCGCCTCTAACCGAAAATCCGAATGAGATTTTACCTCTGACCCCAGGACATTTACTTCGAGGTGCTCCGATTACGGCACTACCAGAAGCACCTGCTGAACCCCCACTCAAGGATGTTCCATTCCTAAAACGTTGGGAAAGATTGAAAGCACTCCAACATATTTTTGCTCGACGTTGGAAGTCTGAATATATCACCGAGCTCCAGAAACGCTTTAAATGGCAGAAGGAACGCGACAACCTTAAACTAAACGATATTGTGATAGTCAAAGAAGACCTTCTACCACCTACCGAGTGGCTCCTTGGTCGCGTTACCAACGTTATCTATGGTCAAGACAACAAAATAAGAGTTGCTGAAGTTCTCACAAAGAATGGTAAAATTTTACGTCCAGTTGTAAAATTATGTTTGCTACCAACCAACAATACTGAAAGTAAACTCCCACCAAAAGCTACTGACTAATGTATCAAATTCCCCAACGAAAATAGAAAATTAGAAAACTTAATCGCACTAGGTATTATTAACACTGTATATATTTCTTTCTTTTATTATCATCCTAGAGGACATCGAATTGGCAAATCTGGCCGATGAACTTCATCTTGAAGAAACAATAGTCATTAAAAAACTTACTTCACAAGGGGCCGTAACAAAGGTATTCGTCAATGCTGCAACCGAGACTCCGACTCATCAAAACAGAATCCTAATCAGCCAGGCTACCCAAACATCACCACGAGCAAACCGTCAGAAGGCTTCAACCCCAGTTAAAGAGGACATGTCAACCTAAACATCGTACACGACATCTTGGCCAATCAAGCCTTTCGTGAGAGTGAACCTTAATTATTTAGGTGCGAAGATGTTCACAGTATTTCTGTTAGACAGAAAAGCAAAGCGCTCCTATATCCTGTGGGATGTAGCTAAAATACTTCCCGACTTTAAGCCGAAAAGATCTCAAGGAGAAGTATACGGTCGCTTTATTTTGGAGCCAAGTTTTCCCCACGAAGAAAAAGATGAATTTATGATAGACCTACTCATAAAATATCAACTGGATGGTGATATGCCGGACCCAATTTTGGATGCTTCATTGCTTCAGCACTTTATGCAGTACGACCCCCTAGCGCATCCATTTTTCGACTCATGCAAACAGATTGACGGGGTGTTGGGTAGTGACTTCGCTCGAAGGGTACTAAAGCCAGATATTGAACAGTCGTCCCTCGATGTACCAATAGCCCAGGTATCTACCTTTGGATGGATCGTGTCTGGAGTATGGAGAGGATGCTCTTGCCACTCTCGGGGGGGAGTATGTTGAAGCGACTTCAACCTTATTATTATTTTTATTTTATTTCTATTTAATATCTATATTTGACTAATATTATTTTCATTTCTTTTGTATATATTTGAATATTCATTTTCCTCAGTGTAAAGCGAGAACACTTTAACTTTCTTTATCTTTCTTTTTCTTTAATAATGAAGTTCCTAATTTGAGTTTTTTTTGTATTATAACTGAATAGATAATTTAATCTCTTTTGTTTTTATCTTATTTGAGTAGTTAATTTGATCTCTCTCTCTCTCTTTGATTCTGCTCATTGAAGACTTTCTGGTTTTTTAGTTTTAAGTTTATTATTGAATTTCAAAGAAGCAAGAGGCTTCAATAAAAAATCTGAATTCATTGTAAGAAAGACAGAGTTCTTTTCTTATTTTTTTATTACAAAAAAGGCTAGAAAGAAAGTCTAGTCTTCAATAAGCAAAAGCTCCAAAAACAACACAATGGAGTTGATCACGCATAAAAACAAAAGCTCCAAAAACAAAACAATGCAGTTGTTCACGTGATCAACGAATGAGTAAGCATATAGCAACAAAAACAACAGTGCTTGTTTACAAGATCGATGAATAAACAAATATAGCAACAACGACCGCGTATAAAAAATATAGCAGAAAGACAAACAAACAAAACAACAACAACTCTGCCTGGACGAAAGTAAATAAGATAAACGAACAACAAAAAAAAAAATGGAAACGAGTTGTTTACATTTTTGGATTGTTCCCGAAGGTCGTCATCATCCTTCAAGGGCATTCATCACACTGTTGATCGAGTGATATAAAAGGCAAGATAAAGCGAGCAACGATGATTCAGTCAGAATTCAGTCAGTCGTGTATGAAGACACGTGATTCTCGGAGATCGAGTTAAGTTAGTCGCGTGACGACGTCGTTGAATTGAGTGAGAATTCAACCAGTGGTGTGAAGATACGAGATCGAGTTATAATCCAGTCAGACTTGTGTGCAGACAAGTTGCGTGAAGAAAACAGTTGTTAGTGTGGAGCTTACAAAAAAAGGTTGTGAGCAAAGAAGAATAACTAACAAGTGTTGTTGTTGCTTATAAAAAAGGTTATAAGCAGAGAAATATCACGAACAAACACATATTGTGGAAATTATCATTGTATGCGTAGAATAAGTTCGAACAGTGGCACGAAAGTTGTGCAGAAAATAAAGAATTGACTTAAAATTAAACACAGATTTATTTTTATTTTATTTGCAATCTACGAGCTCATATTTTTAACGTTTTTAAAAGGTAAAAACGTAACAATATTGATAGGACTGGAAATATATCAGAAAGTACCCATACCCCTGATATAGATGTCGCAGATATATACGATGAAAATAAAGAATATTTTAATGAAGGCACCGATTGTTTTACGTCCAACAATGTGCCAATTGAATTAACATCAAGTCGATATTTTGTTGGTTACATAGCTCAACGAATATCTTGCGTTAAATGTCGTGTGGATATAATCAAACCAGCGCAAATTTTGTCATATCCTTCAGAAATGTTCGTTCATGCAAAAAATTATATAAAAGATTCCGACTTTGGAAGTTTGTGCGCTCCATCTGATTTATTTTTTGAAGTTTGTAAAATTCATATAAGTCTTCGAAAAAAATTTTTTTAGAAAATAAATCTATAAAAAACATAAAAACATTTGTAGTTGACCAATGCGTAAGTTGCACAAAAAATACAATTTATTCCTTTTGGTTTGATGAAAATAACGAATGTTATAAACACAGAATGGAGATGCTTAATTTACTAATTGTTGTTTTACTACGGAAGCATTCCACATGGGAAACATACAAATTCAAATTATCTAGTATGGAAAAAGTTAAAATTTTGAACCATTAAAATGATAAATAAATTTAATAAATACTAAACAAAAAAGCATTCGTTTTATTACAACTTCATTCTATACAAAAATGTACACATATGGTAAATACATACATACATAATTGAATAGTCTAAAAAATAACATTATAATTCAGTGCGAATCGATATAGTTTCATTTCTACAACAATAAAACACACATTCTTACCCTACAATAAAACAAACGGTAATATTTGTTTTCCACAGGCTATTTGCACATACATTTTGTGAAAACAAAAAATCTTTCAGTTTGTTTATTATTTTATTTGGCAATGTATGTATACATACATGCACACGCGTATACACGCATATGAGAATAAATTGCTTAGAAAAGAGAGCAATACGTTCCCTAAGTATAATAAGTTCTCTGAGTACAATAAGTGTACTGAGTCTTTTTTGGTGAGAGCGGGTCGTAATCCTACTACCCGCCATAAGAAATTTTACTTCTACATAATGCGCATTCTTTATATCCATATTCTTTGATAGTACCTAAATCATCCTCTATACGAATGTATATACACGCCCCGTATGCTTTCTCCGATGCATCAGAGAACCCATGAAAATCTACATTGCAATCGGGCCGAAAACCTACCCATCGAAGTATTTTTATATTATTAATGAAACTAAATTCATTAAGAAATTTCTTCTATTTCGCATGGCTCTCCGGGGTCAAAAGGTCATCCCAATCAGTCTTCTCGCTCCATATTTTCTGCATCCATATTCTACATCATCTCGCGTAAAATTTCAGAAGCCAAGGGCCATTTTGAGTTACCGTTATCCGCGAGTTGAAGCAATGTTCTTATTGCTATAAATGGAGCACAATTTACCCCAAAGCTGACGGTTTTCAACTCGAAATCTTCTACTTCCCTGTCCGACTCCTTACGAAAAACTATTCGCTGGTACTTCACTTGATCAGGATCAAGGATCTTCTCAATATCTCCATGAAAGACATATCGGTAAAAGCGCCATCTAACAATCAGAAGCCTCAAGTCGTTCTATAAACAGGCCCGGTAAATAACGTGTCGTTCAAGCTCAGTCCACATGACGTTTTACTAGATGCATTGAAAACAACCCTAACCTTCGTGGAAGAGCTTTCAGGCTTGAGTATGATGAGGTAGATAATACCAGACTCTTTAACTCGCGTTCCTCAAATTCACCTTCGGCATATGACCCAAAGATTCATATTCTAATAAAACCGCATCATAATCCAACTTAAGAGATTGGTTTCGTTTCGCAAAAATTGTCTGTAGGCATTTGGGCGCGAAGGGCTAAGACAATCAAGGGAATCGTACTGTGGATTGATAGGCAATGATACTATGTATCGCCCAGCCGAATTTCTACGTACTGTCTTCCTAAAATATTCTTCACAGTACTCATCATCAGGCGACATCTTCGACTGTCGTGGAGGTTCCTTCAATTTGCAGAACTTCTCCAGATGCTTATCCAATTCAGTACAATACGACGCGAGAGTCGTGTAAGTATTGGAACACAGTTCGGGTAGTGACCCTGTCAAAACCCATCCAAATATACTCTCCTGGGCCATCAAATTCCCCAGAAGATTATTCCTAAAGCCCTCTAACATTACGCTAGGATAAATGTCGCCTCCAATTAGAATATCTACGCTATCGCTCTCGTTGAATTTAGGATCAGCTAATGTGATCCCCGAAAATGCCGTAGATCGCGATATGTTAACAGTTGAACTGGGCAATATTCCCGTCAACTTCGGCAACACCAAACCTATTGCCTCCACGCGAGATCGATAATCCAACAGTGAAGTCAAGACAAACGAACATTGTCTCTGGACAGCACCAGCATATTCTCCATTTTATCCGGAGACTCGAGCATGTATATTCACTGTTGGCAATCCTGATTTCCTCTGCAATCCTTCCGAAATGAAGGTTGCTTGAGATCCTGAATCTATTAGAGCCCTAGCTCTGAACGTCTCTCCTCGGTGGTAGATACCAACTATCGCAGTTCCCAAAAGTATCCGCATCGACGTAGCAGCAAAAGAATTTTGGACTTCACCATTCGACTTGACCGCACCGCTAGAACTTGGCACATCCAAAACGGCCATTTTGGAAGAGGATCCAGACAACTCTCAATGCAGTAGAGTGCGGTGCTTCAACTTACACACCGAACAACTAAAAGTACTATTGCACTCAATGAGTCTATGACCACTTATGAGACAGTTGATACAAAGACTGTTCCTCTTCACGACCAAAAACCGTCCCTCGGGAGATAAATCCAAAAATTTCAGACAAATATCCATCAAATGGTCTCCCGAACAATATCTACAAACTCTCCTATTCAACTTAGTGGAAAAAGATCGAACTCCCCTTTTCGGATTAGAAAGGGTCTAAAACCACTACCAACCGGTTCAAAATTTCGAATTTCGGACACAGTTTCCAGAAACTGAAACCGTGAAGTCAAAAAATTGTCTAAATCCTTCCATTTGGGAATCTCCACCTTGTTTTGGATTGTTTGTTCCCAGAGAGACAAAGTCAGCACTGGCAACTTGGTGGAACATAAATAAAAATTGGATCCCAATTGGAGATATCAATATCGTGCATCCGAAGTGCCGATATGGAATTATTAATATCTCGCTGTAACCTTTTGATGTCCTGGGCTGCCTCGGATTTGACCGGTGCGAGTGTGAATAAAACTTTCAACTGCGAATTCACCAAAAACCTCTTATTCTCATACCTATCCTTCAGGCTATTCCACGCCTCTTGAAATCCACTAACAGTCAGGGGAGATTTCTCCACAATCTCCAAGACTTCACTACGCGTCAACTGTCTTAAATAAAAGAGTTGCTCAACTGGGGAAATGTTAGCCCCGTTCCAATATACAGCAGTGAACATGTGGCAAAAGGATGGCCAAGGTTTATAGTCCCCATGAAACACCTCCTGGGTACAAGGGGGCAGCTGCATATGATGCCGAAGGCGGTTCTCGCTGCCTTGACCATTAAAACACTGTGTCGATGACATCCCAGCTTGGTTGACCAAAGTCTGGGAGAGTTCACCCATTAGTGAGGCAACAGTTATGTACCCTACCTACAATGTCCAAAAAGTGCACGTGCCGCTTCCCGATCACCTTCCAGATCCTCTTCATCAACTGTGGCAAATGCTTCATAGGAATCCCTAACCTTAAATCGCCGTAGTCCAGTAGGTGGTGTGTTGGCTTATTAGACGTAAAGCCCGGGTTCGTATCCCAGGTCAGGCATCAAAACGAAATATGAAAAAAAATATTTCTTCGGCGATTTCCTCTCAGCAGATTTCTGGCAAAAACTCTGAGAGTAAATAAAATTTGGCATGAAAAAGTTTCTCAAAAATCTGTCGTTCGGAGTCGACGTTAAATTGTAGGTCCGGACACTCACGTATAAAATTAACGCACACAACATGAGTGGTGTGATAAGCTAGGACATTGTACAATGGGTCAATTTGACCTCCGGGCACTGTACTTGTCACAGTTGACAAGTACACGTCCTCTAACCTAACCTAAATCTCTAACCTTTGCCCACAGCAACTTGAACTCCTCCTTCTGAATCTCGATGGAGAAGGTCGTATTACCTTCCTGAGGAGTCGCATTAAACTCCCTTTTAAAATTGAGGATTATCTGGGCAAACCTCTCAAACGTCAACAATTTCCTCAACTTCGGCATCTCGACTAGATTAAGGGTAGCTTATAATACGTGGGAATGAAAAGCGGAAACCAAAAAGAATTAACAGAATGGTTGAGATTCTGTTCCTCACTAATTTCCTCAACGAAATTAAAATCTGTTAAAAATATCAAAAATTAAATAAATAATAAACTCAACCAGAACACAACTCGAAAAAGTCCGCGCCTTGATCGCTACTAATCACGCGACACGCAACTACAAACGACAATATTTCAAAATTTAAACAAAAGTCACCGTGACCACCCTTTTATGCACAACGCCTTACCGCAAACTTAACAGAAAGTAATAAATGTCCAATAAAACGGGCATATGTATATTCCAAAAACAAATTACGCACTTCGCGACACTAATCTAACAGGACGAATTCCCAATGGCCAATAACCCGATAACTATTATTGTCTTTCCCTTTTTTTCCAAAATCAAAAAAGGAACGATAAAATACAACGGTGAGAAGGCAGTTCCGAACAACTACTCGTTTTCACTTTGTATATTTGTATTTGTATGTAAACATATATATATAATATATATACCAAATTAAATAAATTAAAATTAAATTATCAATCAAATCAAATTAATATCACGTTCACATATAATCAGGTTAGCTAGGTTATCGTGGTTATCGAGGTTATCTCGTAACCAAGCCACAAATGTATGAGGTTAGCCATACAATTTGTATGAAAAGATAACCAAGTTCAGCTGTAGGTTACCTCATAACCTAGTAAAATACGCATTATTGCATTGAAAAGTATTCAATAAAATACTCAAAAATGCTACGCTTTATATCTATTGTGAATATATTTACTAAAATTTGACAGCAATAGAAGAAAAAACATTTGCTATGGAGAAGACACAGAGGTAAATTTATATTTTTATTTTTTATATATACTTAAATATATCAATTTTTTATATTGTAGAAAAAGAAAAATTCGTGTTCGGTGGACTCCAGATGCTGAGAAAATGCTGGTGCAGTACTGGGCAGACAACATTAATGACCTGCGAGCCGCGAAGAAAAATGTACACATTTTTGCACAAATCGAGGGCGAATTTCCAAAACGCCTAATGTGTTACAGCGTTGGAGAAATCAGGGAGAAAATCCATAATTTTACCAATCGATACACGTAAGTGAATGTAAAAATCCCCATTTACAACATTTATTATATTCTATATTTTATAGATTAGAAAAGAAGCAGATGGGGTCGACTGGTGGTTCCCCTTCCACTTGGGTCCACTACAAGGAAGTAGACGAAATTTTAAGTAGCAACAAGGCTGTAAATTTTGACACATTAATGCAAGACAGTATAGGTAACATAATAATGAACTTTTTATTTACTTCTTTTATAAATAATGCTCCAATTCTATTTCCAAGATGTGGCAGACGATGACAATAACCCTTCTACGAGCAGCCAATCCTCCTCCTCTATTGATGAATTGGCAGGAAGTTCGTCGGTGCCGGCTTCTGCAAAAAGAAGGAAAGTTATGTATGAATATTTTATAGATAACATGGAACGAACATCAAACATGTTAAAGGAAGAAATGTCGGCGTTGAAGGAGATCCAGAAAAAAGTGGTGAAACTCACTGAAAAAGCGGTTCTCGCTGAAGAGAAACGCAACGAAATTTTGGAAGAGATGAGCAACAACACAAAAAATTTTTACAAAGACTTAATTAATTTGCTAAGAGAATAAATACATATATGTATAATATTAATAATAATAAAAGGCGAATTTTGAACTTACAGAATGAATTTGCAATCGCTCTTCTAATTGTCTCAGGCTCTATTTCGAAATCTGTAGCAGCATCTGTGTGCTCGGGCTGTTCTAAATGTGCACTAATCTCGTAAGTGGTATGTTCTTCCAGCCATTTGTGATTGATGATATCGTTATGACAATTTAAAAAGTTGTGCAATGTGCAAGCTGCTTTAAGTATAAGAGGAACATTTTTGATGTGGTTGTCGACTCCTTTTCCGATTCTCCTAAAACGAGCCTTTTGGTGTTCAAACGCATTCTCTACCACTCTGCGGTAGACAATTGGTAATTAAAAACTTTTTCATGCTCTGGAGGATGCACTTGAAATGGATAGCATTACGTTCTTAGCAAAACGAAAAGCCGAATCGCCCATAACGCAAACAAGAACATTCTTTTTTGCCACGAAGATTAGGTCCTCCAATGCCGCCTTAAGGTTGCAACTTTGAAAGATTTTAGAGTCATTACATCGACCTGGGCAGCCAACATTAATGTATAGGAAGCGATATCTGTTTTTATAAAAATTGATAAAACCATTAAGCAAAAATCCATTATAGTTCTTACCTATAGTCAACAAGTGCAAATAAAACTGTAGAGTACCACCCCTTATAGTTGTAATAGTCCGTGCAATCCTTTGAGGGTGGGCGCACTTTAATATGGCAACCGTCTATGGCACCAAGACATTGAGGAAAACCAAGCTTCTGAAAACCATCGACGCACTCATCCACTTTTTCACTGCTCGTGAATTGTTCTTGTAAGTACATGGGCCGAAATGATTTCCAAACTTCTTGGCAAAATGTTAAAAATATTTCGTTTACGATTGCCTTGGAAACTCCGAATAGACGTGCCACAGTTTCATACTCGGCTGAAGATTTTAAAGTGTAGACGGCAATAGCTACCCTTTTCTGCAATGGGATGCACTTCCTATAGTAAGAGTCTTGTTTCGCAATATCTTTGGTAGAATCACACAAGATGCCAAACGTTGCTCTGCTCATACGAAAGGTTTCCTTAAAAAGACGGTCATTCATTTCAGGAACATCCTTTTCCCAAAAGCTGCCGTGTCGCTCCTAAGGAATACGTTTATTTTAAATGTTTTTATAAGCTTTTTTTTACTTACGTATGCCCAAATATTTCTTGGGTTTATCTCGTTGCACAGAGGCATTGCCGTCAACATTAATATTTCAGAATAAAGAAATATTACGCGAGCTTGTCGCATCTCTAATTCCTGCTCACACTCCTGGATAGCAACTTTATATTGTATACTACAAGAATTTAACGTAGCTACATACTTATTGTTTTCTTCTTGGTTCGCGGCAAACAAAAGTAAAGCTTTTTTCAATTTTGAATTCATTATAATTTTTTCGATCTATTTTTAACAAGTTTACTTGAATGTAGATAGATAAACATACAAATGCATACAGCTGTCAATTTCTGTCATTCTCGCATATGTTTAGGTTATATTTGTCATATGTGAACGACGCAAGGTTATCTCCAAGGTTAATTTTAGATAACCATAACCTCCTTATATGTGAACGTGCTATAAAATAAAAAATAACAAATTCAAAATTGAATAAAAAAATACCAAATGTAAATATTGTAACTAGAAGTTAATCGGTCGGTTGCTTTCTTATGACTGACTTTTATTTATTCTTTCTTATTATCTATTTGCATACATAGGTTACCATACTAATACAATGTATTGATATATATGTATGTATTTGGTATGCATTTTCATATGTGATTATGACATCTCTCTCCTCTCTACTTTAGTTAATATAGTTCAACTATTTTCAATACAATTCAATTAATAATTGGGATACGAGGTATATCATGATCAAATATAAAGTGCAATGAGATCCATTATCTAATAAATTCAAAGATTTAATCTAACAATTTCAAAGGTTTTTTTCTTATTCTATTTGAACGACGTACATTCGATTCTCCAACTAAATCTTGATAATTAGAAGTTGGAGGATTGCATTCTTCAGCTTCCTCTATAACAGTTGGTACAACGCCGATGTGTTTTACATGGATACCTGTCCGCGTGGACCTAATTCCATGGTGCTCTTAACACAGGGTGAAATACAATGCGTCTACCAACGCCCTCAGATGTAACTTATGCTACACCTGAGTACCAATTCGAAGCCATGTATTTGGACATGACTTCCCCCTTGGTTAGGAGCGGAGCCTATCTAAAACTCCTTCCGATCTTTGGGTCACGGCACCCGGTTGAAAATGCAACTCCACACCGAGCCTATTAGACTCTTCCCGCGATTTGGGTCCAAACCACAGCCACCACGATGCTCCCATAAGGGGCCACACCAACAGCCAGGCTGGAACCTAGGTTCCAGGGGCTCCTGGCTCCCGTGGTACCAGAATTAAGTCTCCGGTCAGACCTCGTAATCAGATTGACTACTACCAGTTGAAGTCCAAACAGTTCGGGACTGGTGACCCACAGCGACAACAATAAACATACAACAACATAAAGGACAACACTTACGGTACTAACATTGAACAGCGCCCTCACGGACGAGGCTTTGGCCACATGGTGTGGCACCAGGGGTGGACAAAACGAACAAAACAAGAAGACACACAACAACGCAGCAGGCTTGGCAGCGGCGGTGACGGCAAGGGCGGCAATGACGGGGATGACGGCGAAGACAGGGATGACGGGGATGATGACAGCAAGGGAGAGGGGCAATTTGGACCGGCATGTGGACAACAGCAGCAGCAACAGGAGCAACGAAGCGGAGCAGAAGAACCAGCAGCAATCGACTAAAAACTGTCAACGATCGCATGCCTATCCGCGGGCGGGGACAGACGAAAGCGGCAAAAGGAGCAAGGGGCGCACGACTAGGAGAACACCACGCAGGGTGATCACATTTCGGGGTTGCCTCCGCTATACCTCCTATTTCTCCTAACAAATACTTCCCGGGCGAAATCGCCCAACCTACTAAAAGTCCGGCTGTCTACTAAGGCCCTACTGTAATCCCAACCCTCCCCAGTATGGGCTATTCCCATACTATCTAAACTCCTAATGTCATCATAGTATGAACACATTGTTATAATGTGTTCGACAGTCTCAGGTCCCCTCCCACACCCGCAGTCCGGAGAGTCGGACAGACCTCTTTTATGCAAAAATGCATTAAGTGAGCCATGTCCCGTAAGTAAAAAAACCGAGACTTAAGCCGAAGCCAAAGTCCGGACGTCGACGTACGAAGTCCGCGTCACGTATGAAGCCATACGTTACCCTACCCTCGTCTGCATTGGTCCATCGGGTCCGCCACCTTGAAACAAGGCACTCGTCTAAGAGTGTCTTTATTTCCCTACTCTCCAAATTCACCAAGTCAGAAGCAGAAACCCAATCATGATCTAAAAGTGGTAGTCCCTTCTTGATTTTGAAGATGATAGCACGTCGTATCACCTCCAAGTCAAGGGGTGCTACTCCTAACAAGACCTGCAGAGCTACCGTCGAAACGGTCCTACAAATTGGCATACATGCTAACATGGCCACTCTCTGAACTGACAAGACCTTGTATCTGCCAACAACAGACATAACCGTTTCGTACCATACAGGAGCACCAAACGCTGCACAGGCAACGAAAAGCCCCCCATATATAACACGGACAGCACGTCTGCTCAGGCCCCAGTCACTTCTAAGGATGCGTCTAATCTTACCTACTATGGCAGTAAGCTTGCTTCTAACAAGAGGGAGATGAACCAAAAAGTTCATTCTCTCTCCAACCGTTATTCCCAGATATTTGACCTTAGTCGCATATCGGAGACTAGCGTTGCCAGATCGAATGAGTGGAGGACGACCCCGAGATAATTTGCCCTTGAGCAACATCATCTCAGATTTGTCCATCGCCACTTCGACGCCTGCACGGTCGCCCACTCACTTACATCACGCATGACCTGCTCTCCCCTCATCTCAAGTTCAGCACGAGACTGACCCTCGACGAGGATAAGCAGGTCATCCGCATATGCGCACACCTTGAAAGAACGCGCAAGCAGCCTCAACAGAGGATCCATCATTAGGTTCCAAATAAATGGACCACAAATGGAACCCTGCGGACAACCACGTACGACATCCCTCCAAACCGTATCGCTGGCACCTACAACACAAGCTTTCCTGTCCCGGAAATAACTCCTCCAAAGTTCTAATTCCCTACAGCCTATTTCTTCATTATCCTTTCCAATACTTTTCCAAGTACCGGAAGAAGACTGATGCCCCGATAAGAGCGAGGATTACTCCTCACCCTATCAGGAGACTTCAGGAGAATCACAACGCGAGCTGACTTCCAAGCCTCCGGGAAATGGCCCTCGCTAATACACCTTCCAAAGATTGACTCCAAATGTTGAGGCATGGCCTTATAGATGCTTTTACACATCTCTCCAGTCATGCCATCAACACCAGGCGATTTCCTACTTCTGACTCGGCAAATACTGTCCGCAACTTCCGAGCTTTCCAAGATTGGAGGATCAACCATCTCCCTAATGAGAGGAGAGTAGCCGACCGGTTCCGCACTAGGAAAGAGAACCCCCAGTAGAGCGTCGGTACATTCTCTCCAAGAAGGCAATGAGGTCTGCTCACGATTATTCTTGCCCCTGCAGATACGGTAAACCGTACCCCAGGGGTCGTCCCTATTGTCTCGTACGAATCTCCTCCAATCGTCCTCCTTGGCCCTAACAATTCTGTCTTTGTAGCGTCTTAAAGCAGAACGGAAATCGGCCTCGCGAGAAGCCAGGTCAGAGGCACCTGAACGACGGGCGCCCTGGAAATGACTCCGAAGACGCCTGACGGACCTGCGCATCCTATCCAACTCCTCTGTCCACCATATTACTTTGTTAGGCTTAGTCTTACGACGTCTACCCAGCAGAGTATCATTTGCCGAACACATCCACCGATCTATTTGTTCTACTTGGTCACGAATCGTAAGTGTCCTAAAGTTATCAAACGGCATAATCGAAGCCTGGTGCCTAACAAATTCCGTGTAATTGTCCCAGTTCGCGTAACGATCCCGCCACCTGCGTACAGGGTCCGATCCCCACGTTCGTCTGCGAGAGTTCACAACAATCTCAATGAGATTGTGATCACTCACGCCCCAGTTGTCACACACCCTCCACCTAAAATCAAAAACAGTATTCGCTACCCCAATTGCAGCTGTCACGTCAATGTCACTAACACCTCCAGGACCATCAAAAGTATATAGATCACTAGCCTCATTGAGAACAACAAGGCACTTCGTGACCATCCACTCGCTGAGCATGACTCCTCGCCGATAGTTCTCATGAGCAGGAGCATTCCTACCCATTTTTGAGAACCACATTGAAGAGCATGCGTTTGCATCGAGTCCTAGGATTACAGGAAAGCTACTCGCAAGGAGTAGCACCGAATCCATATATACAAGATAAGGCTCAAGAGACCCCCCAAACCTACAATAGATACTCACTAACAGTATCCTCCCAAAAAATCCCTCTACTGAGAGGCAAACCCCCCACTGACTCCTACTAACAATGGTACAGTCCAGGTCCCTATCATTAACTATTATTGCAGCGTTTCCCCCGCTGTCCGTATAAACTCGCAAACCCCCCGGCAACCCTCTAATGAGTCCACCCGACGTATACGGCTCCTGTACTAGCGCAAAAGTTACTCCCATGGCGCGTATCGCCTGCCCGAACTCGCAGATCACGGCATACGAACGCTGGCAGTTCAGCTGGAGGATCTTAAACTGCCGCTCCATTTTAGTGGCGTGCATTCGCCCTGGCGACTATAGCGCTATAAACGGGACACGCCGAGGACATCATAAGATGCCCCGATGGGAGTCCCTTTAGCGCGCAGTTTCGGCAGTATATGTCGTTAGTGCAGCGAGAAGCTCGGTGGCCGGCCTGTCCACAGAGCCGGCACACTTCCTCCTTCATCCTGCACTCTCTAACCATATGGTCGAAGCCCAGGCACCTGTAGCAGCTTGGAACAGCGTCTTGCTGGCGCACCAAAAAGCTAAACCATTTTATGTAGCAGCGGCCATTGTCCAGCAAAAGCTGCATGGCCTCCTCGCTACCTTCCAGCACGACGTTCACGGGATTGCCAGTGGGCTTCCATGGACCAGTCACCAGGCGGACGCTCTTTCTATAAGCCTCGGGAGTCATCCTATGCTTGAAATTCCAAGCATAGAGCTCCTCCATGAATACGTCCGGGGTGATCTCCGGATGCACCCGCTGCACTACCACTTTGGGGCCCAGCTTGTCCCTTACGGACACCTCCAGACCCACCTCTCCAAACTTCGTATTGGCGGCCACTTTTGCTCTCTCAGCGACTGACGGGGTCCTGATGACCGCACCGCCATCACGTGTTGGCCGAACCTCGTGCACACGGACCCCTAAGGTGGGGCCCACCCCCTTCACCACCTTCTCGACGACCTCTTTGGACGTCACGCCCTTCTTGCCCTTGACGACGACCGACCAGGTCTCCACGGGCTACCGGCGCAGCAGGAAGGGCAGGGAACTGTCCCAAACTACGCCGGGCTGCCACTGGAGCGGGTGGTGCCGCAGGCATCCGAGGGACGCCTGCTGGTCCACCACCACGGGCAACCGCACCAGACTCGTAGACGTCCAGTCTACCTCGGAGGCGCTCATTTTCGGCCAACATCCGCATTACGAGAGCCTCGTACCGGCCCGAGTGTGTCATCACACTCTTGCCCAGAGCAGCGGGGATACCGTCAACCATGACCTCCTCCAGGAGGCTCGTCGTGACGGCCTTTAACTCATCGATGACGCCATTTCCTCCGCGGCCTACTCTCCCTCGTCTTCGGGGAGGCAACGGGTGCAGCAACAGCTGTGCCAGCAGAGCTGGCTGCAGATGCAGCAGTCCCCGCAGCATTATCAGCAACAACGGCGGCAGCAGCACGGGTCGCAAGCGGCGAACCCAGCTTTGCCCGCTTCCCCTCTTCTACGTCCGCATCCGAGCTCGACAGCTCACTCTCCGTGTGCCTAACGCGTGGCACCGGAGTTGGCGGCGGACCCATTGTGGCGTCAGTCTGGACCTCAGAGAGGTCCGACGCATCGCCCCTACCTTGCTTCTTACGCCGTCTTTCTGGCGGCATATCGATGTTTATCAACGTAAATCAACAAACAAAAACCAAAAACCAATATAAAATTCAAATATAACGTAAATATATACAATATACCGACGCCACAAACCTTAGCGCAGGCAAGTCGAAAGTTGATAAATAAATTCAAAAATAACAGCAAAATATCACTCACCACTAAGCCAAGCCACAAACCGTAGAAAATCAACACACAATTTATTTTACCACAAAAGGTGGAAATCTTTCTATTTATAGAACTGCAAACCGTTTCTATTTATAGCACACGAGTCTTTTTTCTCCTTTTTGTTCTTTTATTTTACAAGCAAAACGAGTCTCTATCTCTTATGTATTTATGCAAATATAAATATTTGCATAAAATACAATACTTTACACAATAAATACCGCGTTAATATTCAACCGAATTTTATGATTTATACGTCAAAATGTTCGTCACGAAAAGATCTATTGAATAATTAATAAATTAATTATTTAAACACCTTTAAAGTCACTTTATTTTTACTATAAACACTTGAAAATACCCGAGTTGAAAAACGCACTACTTAACACACCAACTGTTCACAACCGAATGAACAGTTGGTACAGTGGGTTCCACTTCAATTACATCAGGAGTTGACGTAGTAATTACTGTTGAATGTCGTCTTACCGGTGGTGTGTTGGAGTTTTGGTGCGGATGATTAATATCCACCAAAGGACAACTTCGAACATTAGTTGAATTTTCTGCTACGCTTTCTTGTTCTTTGACAGACGGTTCGCCAATCATTTCACCAACCTTACGCATCTGGTCTACATGCCTTTTCCATATTCTACCATCATCCAGTTTCACATTATAGTGTAATTCGCCTAATTGATCATCTATTACGCCAAAACGCCACTTTTGCTTGTGTAAGTAGTCACGTACAGCCACTTTTTCACCCACAAAAAATGTTTTTGTTGTTATAGTATAACTGGTGTTAGAGTTTTAGGGTAAAAGTAGGTCTAAACGAGAGTTTATCTGGCGACCAAACATTGCCATTGCAGGAGACCTACCTGTAGCTGGATGAATTGAACGTCTATAGGCCAACAAAATTTTACATAATTCCAGATGTAGGGTGTTTGCGGTACAACTTGCTGCTAACAATTTGTTTTTTATACTTTGTACATAACGCTCGGCTTGGCCGTTGGTAGCAGGATGATACGGAGCTCCTTGCTTATGCACAATTCCATTTGCTTTAAGAAAATTTTTAAATTCCGCAGAATCAAACTGCCTTCCATGATCACTGACGAATATTTTTGGTATACCAAATGTTGCAAATATTTCCCTGCATTTTTGAATTGTTGTGTCTGTGGTCATATTTGAGACAATGTGTACTTCGGGCCACTTGCTGTAAGCATCGACTAAAACAAACAGATACTTCCCCAAAACAGGACCGGCATAGTCAACATGAATTCGTTCAAATGGTTTGCTAGGAGTTCCCCATCGACGTATTAGGTCCGGACGTGTTGATTGACAAGCAAAACAATTGTTGACTAAATTTTCTATGTCTTTATCTAAGTTATTCCACCATACATATGCTCTTGCAAGACTTTTCATTCTCGAAATACCAAAATGTGCTGTATGTAGTTCTTCCAGAATGTTTCCACGCAAGGCTTTTGGAATATAAACACGCATGCCCCTTAACAAACAACCTTCATGTAGGGTGAATTCATCTTGAGAGATACCAAAACCATTTTTGCTATCACATTTTCGACCATACTTTAAACATTCGAGTAACGTTTTGATTTCCACATCGGACTTAGTTTCTGCCTTCAGGTCGCACGCCGTTACAGGTAAATTTTCAATTATTTCTTCTTCAATTGCGTAAACCTCTTCGGTGAATGTATACATTTCGGCATTAGGTAATCGTGACAATGCATCGGCGTTTGCATTTTCCTTAGATCTTTTACATTTTATGGTGTAATCGAACTGTTCCAAGAATAAAGCATAGTGTTGCATACGTGTGGAAGACAAAGTCGATAACGCCTTATAGGGAGCAAATATTTGCGTTATCGCCCGATTATCTGTAACGAGAGTAAACCTTCTTCCATATAGATATTGATAAAACTTACGGATTCCAAAAATGACTGCATACGCCTCCTTATCAATTTGAGAATAGCGTTGTTGTGTTTTGTTAAGTGTTTGCGACGCAAACTGTATCGGCCTTTCGGAACCGTCGTCATAGACATGACTCAAAACAGCTCCTACCCCTATAGGGCTAGCATCCACGGCGAGAACTACGGGTCTTTTAGGGTCTGCATTTGTTTTTTAATTTCGTTAAACGCCTTGACACACTTTTCATCAAAAATAAATGGCACATCATTTTGCAATAAGCGGTTCAATGGATAGACTATGTCGCTTAAATTTTTAACGAAACGACCATAGTAGTTTATAAGTCCCATGAACGCTCTCACATCATCTTTACATTCAGGTGCTTTCATTTTTTTAATTGCATCAATTTTGGTTTGCATACGTTGGATACCGTGTTTGTTTATTACGTATCCACAATAGGTTATAGAGTCCTTCATAAACTCTGACTTTTCTAAATTCACTCTCATGTTATATTTCTCCAGACGCTCTAAAACTCGATTAATTCGTTGTATGTGGTTGGCATCATCAGGCGCCGTAATTTTGATATCATCTAAAAAGACTGAAACAACCGGTATGTCACATAGCAACTGCTCCATTAAACGTTGCCACTTAGCGGGCGCACTCGCCACACCGAACATTAAACGAGTTGGTTGATATAAACCCTTGTGGGTGCTCAATATTAGCAAATGTTGATCACTTGGATGCACTTCCAATTGTAAATACGCCTTTGAAAGGTCAATTTTGGAGAATTTATCGCCACCAGCCATTTTGCTGAATAGCTCATCAATTGTTGGCAAGGGGTGTTCATCAATAAGCAGCACGGGGTTAAGTGTTATCTTGTAATCGCCGCATATGCGGACATCGCCATTCTTTTTTGGTACGACCACTATTGGCGTTGCCCACTCGCTGGTTTCCACCTTTACCAACAATCCCTCAGCCACCTGTTTTTCTAGCTGCTTCTCCACAGCTTCCATCAATGGAAACGGCACACGTCTGGCTTTTATAAACTTTGGTGTTGCGTTAGGTTTGACATATATACGCGTTTGCAAATCTTTGATCTTTCCAATTGATGACGAAAAAACTTTGTGGTACTTATTTTTCAATGTATCCATGCTCAACGTATCAATTTTGTTTACTGAAGCTTTTTGTTTATCTACATTCAAAATTGAACACCAATCAATCTTAATTTGATGCAGCCACTCTCTGCCACAGAGCGGTCTACGCTTAGACTTCACTATATATAGTATTAAGTTTTTTTTCTTCATTTTTAACTTTTACATTTGCATTAACGTATCCGACGTAACTTATTAATTCCATTTCTGGTTCATACAGTTTTGATTTAGGTACTAACTTTTTTGCGTCCGCAACATTAATTATTGACACTGGCGATCCTGTGTCAATTTCTAACACCATATTTTTACCATCGATTAAAAAATCATATAAAAGTTTTGAACGACTTTTATCCACAGCACCTTCTTCTATTTTTAAGAGTTCTTCCACTGTGTTACTTTTTTCTTCTATTTGGTGCAATTGTTTTTTCTCTTTAAAACACATTTTACGAAGATGACCTCTCTTTTTACAGAAATGACATACGGCCTCTATATATTGACATTTATCTGCAAAATGCGTAGTGTTACCACATCGAAAACATTTTTGGTTACCTTTGTACTTTTCGTTGACATTTGCTTTCTTCTTTTTTGAATCTCTTTTATTTTTCTCGAACATTCTGTTGACCGTTACTCTCTCCGAATTTTGTTGTTGTAACTCCTCACCTCCTTTTTCAGCTAATTCGTAGGCTGTTGCCATGCTTATCGCCTCCTCTACTTTTAATGATTTTCTTTCTAACAATCGGTTCTGTATTTTTTTGTCCAGAAGCCCAAAAACAAACTGGTTTCTCAATGCCACATCCAAATGGGCATCAAAACTACACCCAACTGCAAGTCTACGAAGCGCAACCGAAAATTCAGCACACGTTTCATCCGGCTTTTGTTTTCGCAAATTGAATCGAAAATTTTCTAACAACTCGTTAGGTTTAGGGTCATAATCCTCCTCCAATATTGAGCATATTTCGTCGAAAAGCATGTCTTCCGGAGTTCTGGGAAGCACTTTATCACACAATATATTATACGTTTCTGTTCCCACGAAATGTAGCAGCAACCGTTGATATTTTGTAGATTGACATTCATAGAGTTCTAGTGCTGTTTTAAAGCGTTTTACCCAACGTGACCATGTTGTCTTTGTGGCATCAAATGGCTCAAAACTAAAAAAGGAAACCATTTCCTTCACTCGAACTGAATTATTCTCATTAGTCATTTTTTTCTTTTTTACAAATTCTTATACTGTACAAAGCTTTTATGTAAAAAAAAATTCACACATGAATTTAAAGCATACTCGTCGCCAAAAACTGTTGTAACTAGAAGTTAATCGGTCGGTTGCTTTCTTATGACTGACTTTTATTTATTCTTTCTTATTATCTATTTGCATACATAGGTTACCATACTAATGCAATGTATTGATATATATGTATGTATTTGGTATGCATTTTCATATGTGATTATGACAGTAAAGTTATCAAAAAAAGAAAAATGATTCCAAAAATGAGTAAATATAAGAATAAAAAAAGAAACGGAAACCCATAAATAAATTTTATTGTGTTCACTTCACTTTATTGCAAATTAAATATCCCATGCACTTAATAGAAGTGAATAACAATTAGTTATGGGTCCCTCTTTCATGTTTCCGGTGGATTTGAAGAATTGTTATAAATGGTAATGTGCTTTGCTATTTAGCCACCGCACCATCACCAATTATAACAGTTATTTAATTATATATTATAGTTTATAACTAATGACTTATAACTAATATCAAATTGGATGGCTGAACCGGATTTCCAATTGGAATATTCACACCACAATTTGATATCCCAGTCACTTTTGACTTTGTTATAAGCCAAGACAAGTTGGTATAACAGTGTAGAAAAAAGGACACTTTGCTTCTTATATTCAATAAATTCACAAAGTGTGCCAGTGCTATTGAAATTATAACACACCACTTTGTGAATATATATGCGCTGTTATAAATTTTATATACATACTTGCAAAGTTTGTTGTCTAGTCTAACAGAACTTTACTTGCATATAAAATTACCACCAAAAATTTAAAAATATAAAAGTAAAAACAAAAACAACTTTACCTTATAATTTGGTGGTTAGTTTGAAAATTGATTGAAATTGAAGATGTCCCACAAAAAAGTTCCAAAATCCGGCTCGAAGGACCAAATGCTTATCCGTGGACTGTATATCTATGTTAGTCTATGAACTGTATATGGGGACTATCGTCTATCACAGTTTTGAGACACTATAAAAAAAGAGTCAAAAATTAGTGGGCTTCCAATGCACGACTACACCACAAAAAAACCAAACACTTTCCTTTTTTAGTTCCACTCAATCAAAAATTGGGACTTCAGTTTCTGTTGCATTTAAATTTTAAAATTTCCGTTTTTCCTTGAATTTCTTTAAATTTATGATGTTTTATGTTCTTCACAAATAAATTCACTTTCTATTATTTCTTTTTTCACAAATTTTAAATATATATTTTTTATTTTTTTAATTTCAAATATATACCAATTTTTATTCTTATACTTTTTTTCACAAAATTCTATAATTTAACTAAAAAAAAATTATCACAAAAAAAATATTAAATTGTTAAGTAAACAAGCTATATCACCTTGGAAGTTATAAAAAGAAGTAAAATTTATGTTCAGTTTATACAAGAAAGAAGCCTAAATTAAACGGGATTACAGTGTAATGTTAAAAAATACCAAATCTTTACTTAAATTACATTACAATGTTAGATAACAGCTTAAGTTATTATGGTAACGCCCTCTATTGGTTGTTAGGCCCCTTCTAGTTGATCGCAGGAGATGGCATTTTGCAATCACCGAACATAAACACTGTTTCCATTTTACTTTGTTTCGGTTATTTACCAATTGTAGAAATCTAAAGAATTGTCGTCAGATTTTTTAATCTCATTTTATAATGTTTTCACACCAAAATTTAAAACCTGATTTTAGCATTAAAACCATAATCAGCTGATTTTGCGTTCACACTGCAAGTTTTCTTAAATCTGGTTTTAAATTCATGATATTTATGACTGCGCAACAGCTGTTTTTATTTTGATTTTGTCTTTTTTGTTTATTTATGTTTTGTTAGTTTTCGGGGTGGGTTTTTATTATTTTATTTTGGTAGAATAATACAATAATTTTGAAAGGAGATGAACCATTTCATCGATCGTCACTAACTTAGTATTTAACCAATTTAGAGGTATATTTACAAATTCCTGAAACAAAAAGTTATGACTATATATTTTTCTTTTTACTTACCTTTTGCACACTGAACTTTTTTCATTGTGAAGGGAAATTGCTTATAGTTCGATTAATAATGAAAAAATTACCGAATTTTAACTTTTTCATTCAAGAAATTAATAAATACTGGTAATATACTCAAAGTTCTGCGAGAAACAAATTTTATGAGCAATATGTCGTATTTCATCTTAATATGCTTAGCTTCTTACTTCCCTTTTGCACAAGAAACTATATTCATTGTGACCAAAAACCACACACATTTCGATTAATAATTAAATATTTAAAATTTTTTAAAATTTTCATTGAAGAAATTAAAAAATTTTCCCTTTTTTAACACAAAATAAATGTTTATTTACATTTATTTATTTATTTACAGCTGTTGTTGTTTTTATTTTGGTTTTTTTTCAGCCGTTTTCAACATTTCTATGTTGGTAGCTCTGATTTAGTACATCGAAAACAAGGTTGTATTTCATAAAACCTACTTCAAACCAATTCAAAAAAGGTTTTAACACAATAATTTTGTATGGTAAAACCAGGTTTTATTTTTGGTTTTAACGTTAAAACCAACTTTTGCGTTAAAACCACTCGGTGTGAAAACACTATTACATACGTAAAGTCTACCGCGGAAACCACCCTTTAAAATATTAATAAATTAAATCTGTGGCATTAAATAATAATAGCTTAAGTCGAAATTTCGTGTTTAGAGATATTAAGGTTTTTGTCTAAAATAGTGTTTAAGTTAAGTAAAGTCAAAATATAAATGCGTCTATCTATTAATAATGTCATTTTATACATGAAATTTAGCTGAGTGATAGATCTTGCATATCTTGACACTTATGTCAACTTAAGCTATTATCATTTATTGCCACAGAAATGATTTACATCGAACTAATGCTCATAGCCGCTATTCAATCAATTGGACGATTTGCTTCCGCAATTTACGGATGCTTAGATTTAAATTCTGTTTCGTAGAGTTTTACTTGATCTGCCCATTACTGTTATCCATAATATTTTATATTTTAAAACTTAATATTTAAAACTTTAACTAATAATTACATTTTTTATTGCAGTCGTTGGATAGTACACGTCGTATGTTGGCGCTATGTGAAGAGGTGAGTTTTAAAATTGATTCTGATTCCTATTTGAGGAATGATAAATGCTTGGTCTAATTTTTTATAGTAATTAAATTAACTATATTTCAAAAGTTGATAACTTACAAAAAAAAGTTAGATCACGCATTTATCACATTGCTAAAATGCCAGTAACACAGACATTTTATAAAAACCTAGTTCAAATACATTAAAATTAATGTTAAAGCAGTTACAGCAATACAAATACCAGAATAAAAGTAAACAAACATAGAAAAAAAATTTTAATATGGTTAGAAATCTATAAATTTGGGAAAATGTGGTTAATCAGTTTGTTTTTCATTGCATGCGATAATTTTCATTTTATTTAAAATTCTTGTACATATTATTACATTGAAACTGAAGATCAGTTTCAAATAATGTTATAGTAATAACAATACATGCAGTTAAAATTTATTTTGTGTAATTTTATCTGTCCACTTATAAATTAATTTTTAACATATTGGGATTTGAATTTATTTAGCATATATGTATAACATTCCATATTAAAATTTGATCTCGTTTTTATATGTATAAGATAGAGAGAAATACAATAGCTCCTCTCCAAAATACGGAAATTTACATTATCCGCGCACCTGCAGACAGACTCTAGAATTTACGGTCTAAACTTGAGCCCAAATTAAATGATTACGAACTGTTTAAAAAAATACAAAATGTAAACTTTTACTTTTCTTATGAAACTGTTAGAAATTTTACCTGTATATTGGATAAGAACTTAAGCAAAGTAGATAGAAATAAATTTTATACATTTTAGACTTTATATTGTTTATAAAAAAGTTTATGTATGCGAATATAACAACTTTCAATAAGGTCTACAGGATGATATTATTGAGATTTGCAAAATATAGTTGAATATTTTGTAAACATTTAGCTTTGTACAATAAATGACCCTAATAGAATAAGAATAAATAAAAATGACAATAAATTTTCTATCCTCATAGGGTAGATTAGATAGTTAGCCCACTACTAAGTTAGCCTACACTAATTTCAATGGAAAGCCAGTAGGACTACTATGATACAATTAAGTCGACTATCATCGAAGCAGCTGATGAGATAACTACGTTTCCTTAGAGACTCTATCCTTGTTTCTACTTCTAGACACTGTAATAATTCTCACAAGTAGTCTATCATTTTGCCATTTGTCGAACTGTAAATAAATTCAATAATTTATGAAACTTGAAATCATTTATACAAAAATTTACACAAATATCTTCATAATAGGGTTCGTTCATATTTGTTTTATGGGAATAAGATAAATGTTAATAACTACGTGCTAAAAATGTTGCTTAAGAATTTAATAAATATATGGGAAATCAATTTTCCTATTTACCATACCTTTCCGTCATGAGATAGAAAATGTATGTAAGTATAATATGATTCTGTTTTCGAAGTCTTCGCATGCAAATAGCGTCCTAATAAGTGGATCTGCTTCTATAATTTTTAAAATATTATTTTAAACGCGTCCATACTTTTAGTATTAAACTAATTCAAGACGATGATCATTATAATGTCCAGCAAATCGATATTGTCACTTCAAATAACTAGTTAGAATAACCGTTTCGTTATTTTTGTATACAGTTTGTATACAAAGAAACTAGATAGTAAAGGCGGTCCCCGCATGATCCTCAGAACAATTATTTAATATTTCGATTAGAGTTTTCAGAATTTGTTGACATTTTTGTAATATATTTTGAAAAAAAAAGTTATTAGAAATGGCACCTCACGGAAAGGAGTTGTCCTCGGACGTTAGAGATATAGTAATAAAGTCTACTTAAGTAGAACTTAAAGAAAAATTGCGAAAAATGTTGGGCAAAATAATAATATGGTACAAAAGAGAAAGAAATGACAAATCTAAGCCAAGATTTGTTCGTCCAAGCACATTCATATCTAATGAAAACCCTAAATATCATACGGAAAATGAGTTTGGAATAGCTTGTATTACATAAACAATTTTCAAACTACTCCATTCGATAGTATGGACGCCAAATGCGTAAAAACCTATTTATAAGCGCTATAAACTACAAAAAGAGAATCATGTTCGCAAAACAATTCGAAAGAGCCAACCAACGTTATACCTGTATCCGGCTTTTTTTTTTTTTTTTGACGAAGAAAAATTCCACGCTCACGCAATACAGCCCAACCTAAATTACGGCGTAAAGCGCAACGTAATTTAGCGCCCAGCTTTTAAGGCCGTGTCACATAGGACTTTTGCTTCGCGTTGCGTTACAAATTCGCATTGACATTTAAGATAAATGTACATGTTTATATGGCACTTGTCACATAAACAGCTTTTAACGCAACCCAAAGCGAAAAGTTGGGCATCTCTCATCTTTTTGCGCGCTTTGACAATCAGCTGTTGATTATTCTGTAAATATTTTTGGCAAATTTGCGCGCAAATTTTATTTTTTTAATATTTGTCCTTAAATTTTATGTTTTTTATTTTTTTTAGCAGTACAATTATAAGTATGTCCAATAAATCCTCCAAATCCATTTTTAGTCCTTATTTAAACACAAAATATTAAAAGCAAAACTTACGCGCCAACCACTTTTAAAAGATAAACAAACAACGCGAGTGTTGTCAATGTTTTTGTTGTGGCATACACCTTTTGCTTTACGCTTTTCTGTCAAAGTTATAAACGTCACGCAAAGCAACAAAGTTTTATCTGACACGGCCTTTACGCTGTAATGAGCAACCTAAATAAAAGCGTCAACGTTGTGCCAAGAACAGTAAAGTTAACTTACCATGTTAAATAAAAATCGCCAAATGAAAATAAAAAATAGAGATAAAATCGCAAAATTGGACTGAAAGCAGCTAACATGTCATTACTTAACCTTGTAAACACAAATATAAAAGTAAACAAATAAAAAATCACTTGTTTTACAACAAACTTCACTTCTTTACGCGTTGTAAAAATTGGATTTTCCAATTGCAAAGCTTTAACGCCGCGCAATTATGGTTGGTCTCATACATTTTATATGGGCATGAGAAATTTTGACATTTATTTTGCGCTTTACGCCGTAATTTAGGTTGGGCTGTTAGATAGAACAGTCAAGATTTGCGTAATCACTATTTTGAAATAGAGCCTCAGGACATGATGGGTACAGTCAATCGTTGCTATTTGTCATCTTTTTTGAAATGCAAAAAAAAAAATTTCATTAACTAACAGACAAAGTTTTTTCAAAATTTGTAAAATAGTATGAAGTGTTTATGAATACATAATTTAAATTTTGCAGCGTATTAGTTGAAAATATTAAATATTATTTTGAAATTATATGAGGCGTTTATTTTGAAAGTGGTTTAAGTCCATTTAAAAAAAAAAAATTTATGATAACATTAATCATAATCCTATATAATCTTTTATCTTATAAAAAATTTAAGTCTAGTATCATTAAAATTGCTATGATTTGGGGCACTTGAAAATTAGTTAGTTAACGAAATGGAAAAAAATTTGTTTTGAAACTGGGGTAAGTCCATTGAAAGAAATAATATTTTTCATAAAAGATTAAAAAACATTAGTGGCGAACCTGTAATTTGGTTAAGGATATATTGGATGCGATTTATAAAAAGTGAAGCCTATAAAATGTTTTAGAAATAATCTATGTAAGTGGATACAGAGTTCAAAATACTTGATTTATTACCTTGTCGGGGAAGACCAAGGAGCTTCAATAAAATGAAATTAACACCACTATACAAAAATGTACGTCCCATTTCAACTTCTAAGTATAAGGATATGATAGAGTTACTAAGGTATATATGTACTACCTAAGCACCATGAATATTTTAACAACCTCACACATAATCTTAATGAGGAGAAATGATATGGTAAAATCTTTAATATTATCCTTAAAAAATTAATGTTTTTTTAATTTTTTTAATAGATGAATTAATATTTATTTTTAAATACATGTTTTTTTAATTACATAAATAAAAATCTGTAATCTAAATTGAAAGCTTCCCTATTTATTTTAAAGCTATTACATTAATCTACATCAAAAATAAAAAAATTACAATTTCTGTTATTTAATATCTTTAAAATAATAATTTCAAAAACCTAACTTAAAAACATAACTATTTAGAGGAATTACTAGGTATACAATTCTTTTGGATAATTTGTTCAATATTATTGTGAAACTAAAGTATTTTGTTGACTTGTAATAATATTAAACAAGGAACACTAAGGGGACTTATTCCTTTTCACAAACAAAAAAGTCATTTTATTAATTTTGAAAGTGGTTTAAGTCCATTTTAGGTTCTGAAACACAGCTTATTTTTGTATTAAAGTTTACAAAAAGTATTACGTTATATATTCTAACATGTTTAAGGTTACAAAGCCATAAAAACAACTTAATACCAGTTAACAATATTTTTGAAACAATTCAAACGCAAACCCTTAAATATCTCAATACAAGAAAAAATGGACTTAAACCACTTTCAAAATAAACGGCTCACATATAATTGTGAAATATTTACATTTTTAAATAAAAAATTGTGTATTTTATTAGTCCCGGACAAAGGTAGCAAAGGAACAGCAACAGGGGACGTAACAGAGCCGTCGGATTCGATCGATGGTTTCTTTTAAAATTTTGGTGCTTCTGTAGAAAAATCATTTTTTAAGTGTTTTTTGTATGATAATTTGTATGATATTTTGTATGAAAGTGCTACAAACTTGAGATTGGGAAGTCGATTGTATTCCAGCAGAACAACAAAAACAAATCTGAAACTCAACTTCAGTAACTTGAAAAAAAAACACGTTATTTGTATTATTTAACATCTTACACAACAAAACCAAAATGTCTTATAATTAGAGTGTAGGACTAACGTAATGTAACAAATGTAATGAAACATACAATTAGTTACAAATATACAACAATAATAAAATATATGTATGTATATAGTAAAACGTGAACAGTTAATAACATGAAAATATTTATGAGAAATAATACAACAACAAGGCTTTATTAAATTGTGTTCCGAAGGTGAAATAGTATTTACATAAAAATTATATTTAGATGCCAGAGATCGGTGCCTCATATGCAAAAGATTTTTTTTGATCTTTGTGAACGAGTCAGTATAAATAAGTCTTCTGGTGGTGTGTGAGTGTAAGGTGGAGAGGGAGTGTAAATGATCTTATGCAGTATCTGCTACATACTCTTTTGTGATATTTTTGTAACACAGGCTATTTCACTTGCCTGCCTGTTTGCATGGAAAACACAAACAAAAACACTCAATTTTGTTTGTGTTTCCCTTATAAACAGGCAGGCAAGTGAAATAGGCTGTGTTACAAAAACATCACATTTTACGAGAAAGATCGGACTGTGACATAATGATGGGTAAAAGACATACATATAGTGCGATAATCTATGTTACGAGGGAGACCATTATGTGGTGTAATGACATGTAATGACATCTCAAAAAATTAAAAATTTGTAGTTACTTACGCAAAGCTGCTCTTTTAGACCTTCTGTACATGTTGAAAAAAAAATCAGTTTTATATCCCAAGCTGAACCGAAGTTATAGCAAAAAGTGTTTGCGGCAATTAGATCATAGGACTTATGTCTTTAAAACTTAAATCGCATTTTGCCAACTTCAAGTTTTTTTGAGATATGACTATGTTGCAATAAAGGAGCGATATGTATTTATTTTATTTATTTATTAAGGAAATTTTTGCCCAAATCCTGTACAACAAGATGAAAATCTTATATTTGAAGTACAGTAACGTAATATGTAGATAATAATTAACTTAATTTAGTAAATGAATAACTGACTTAATAATAACATGTAATGGATATGTAGATAGAAGCAATAAGGGGAATAAAAACATAATAGAAATGGAAAAAAAAATATTGCAAATATATATAAAGAAAAAAAAAATCAACGAAAATATTCAAACAAAAATATCCTGAAGCTATTAGCGTTGGTGTTGCATTGCTGATGTTGTGGAAGAATGTTCCAGAGTCGAATAGCATGTAAATAAAACTGCCATTCGGAAAATAAGTAGCGATGCCGAGGAACTATAATATTCCTACTACGGGGTGACTGGACAAAACCTGTCAAATAAATAACTCGATATCCGCTTGTTTACAATTCGATGCAAAAATAAAAGTACACGAAGATTGTCAAAGGTCACACCGTAAAGACTCTTAGCTGCCACAGAGGTATGGTCATATCTTCTCAAATTATAAACATATCTAGCAATATTATTGAATAGAATGTTCAGCTTACTTTTTTTTTGCTAGAATCGCAATTACCAAACAGCTCGCATCCATACAGTAAGCGGGGAATCAAATAAGTTTTCGCAATTAAAATTCTAGTTTTCAAAGGTATATAAAGTTGCGTGGACCAAAGTACGCGTAACTTAATATACGTCTGCCCTACCAGTGAATTTATGTGATTATCCCACGTCAAATTGGAGTTAAAAATTATTCCTAAATTCCTCTTAATTTTCTCACCATTCATCACAACATCCCTAGAAATTGTGGGTACAACACTTCTTCTATGCAATAAAATACACTTAGATTTCCCGGGGTTCAAACAGAGACCATTAGCAGTTGCCCATAAGATGATCCGTGCAAGTTCCCTATTCAAACAATCAATGTGAAATATCGACTACCGGGCTATTTAAGCAAAGTTGCACGTCATCTGCATACAAGTGGATTTTGCAATTCAAAAGATATCCAGGTAAATCATTGACATACAGGGAGAAAAAAGTAGTCCAAGCATGGAGCCTTGAGGCACACCTTTGTCCAAAGGTAGAGAATCAGACCATTTGCACTTCAAAAAATAGATTGTGAGGGTTGAGAAAGATACGAGTGTATAAGTCTGGCAAATGTATTAGAAAATCTGAAGAAGAATTTAAGTTTCCGAATAAGCATATTGTGATCGACCGTATCGAAAGCTTTCGAATGATCCAAGAGAACTAAAAAATTTACATCGCCATTCTCCAAGGCCTGTCTGACATTCTCACTAACATCCACTAGAGCAGTAATACAACTATGACCTGATCGAAAGCCAGATTGCATTCTATAAAGGAGATTGTTCAAATCGATGTAATTCATCATTTGCATATAAAGTATCTTCTCAAGAACCTTCGAGAGAAAGCATAAGATAGCAATTGGTTGATAATCCCCGTTAGACTAGCGCACTGGAACTATTTTTGCATGCTTCCACCTTATTGGATACTTGCCGGATATGATAATAGTATGTATTAAATAAATGAGTCATAAAAGGAAGAATCAGGGGTAAAATTATTCTTATAAATTTAGGGTGCATGTTATCGCCCCCAATTGAATTAGATTTCACCATGAAAACAGCCGACATGACATCATACTTTGTAATGCATTCAAACTTAAACTTGTCATGCTCAGGTAAATCAATGTTAGAACCAATATCAGAATCAGCATGATCACGATGAAAGCTATAGAAACGTGGGTCAGCTCGCACCGTCGGGGTATTCAGAAAGGATTTATTATAGTGGGCTAATAAAAGAGTGAAATATTTAAAGAACATGAGGAATTTTCGGGTTGCTTCCAAGCGAAACTTTTCACCATCGAAATATGTTCTTAATCCAACTTGGTCGGTAGTTGAACGGGACTAACAATAGTAACTGATAGTCAAACTGCCCTCCGCGCACTCAGCTTCTATCAGCTTTACTCGTTATTAGAATAAAAAGTTGAATCCGCTGATGAGGCCAGAATCTTTCTTTGGTGAATTCAAAGAGCTTTGGAAGGGTATCTAGACCGGCGAATACTCTTCTAGACTTTAATCAATTTGAGAAAATCTTAACTTTTTTGTAGTAGACTTTACCAACCAGGGTTAGACTTGAGTAATTCTTCTTGATCAAGAAGCATTTGAGAAGTGGGTGCAGTGCCACAGTTACTAATTTTTTAATGGCTTTGGACTTATCTCATTTTACTTTGTGTTATCACTGTAGTCTAGTAGGTAGTGTGTTATTAGACGATTAACGTGTTTTGCATAATTTTCTCTAATGGTTGAAATCAATTTTTTTATTAGTGCGTAGTTTTTTTCCCTAAGATAAAGTAGATGTTATTTGTTTAATTTGGTAATCGAATGATTTAATGTCAAAATATGATTTAAAGTTGTTGCGTTGTGTTGTGTTGTTGTGTAGCGCAGCAATAATTTGCTGACCCAAATTCTTCCGATAGATCGTACAGATCTTACAGTTATGAATAACGGTTCAAATTAGTACAGAGCAGAAAACGGGGTAAGGTTTGCACCTTTACTGGCGCAACCTTTGTTTTGGCAGCGAGCAAATGTGTGAATATTCCATCTGACGGGGTTTTGATTCTGCTGCAAGGGTCGCAGCATATGCTTTTTCAGAAGCATCACAAAATGCATGAAGTTGTACTTCATACTCAGGGTTAAAATTAACCCATGGGAGATGTTAATCAGTTCGATGAAAGGGTACATACCTACATAATTGGTCATTACAACCCTTCAGTCAGGATTACGACCTAGCTTCTCACACCACTTATGTTGTGTGCGTTAATTTTTTATACATGAGTGGCGGGACCTACAATTTAAAGTCGACTCCGAACGACAGTTTTTTGAGAAGCTCTTCATGGCAATTTTATTTACTATCAGAGTTTTTGCCAGAAATCTGCTGAGAGGAAGTCGCCGAAGAAATATTTTCATATTTTCGTTTTGATGTCTGACCTGGGATTCGAACTCGGGCCTTCAGTCTAATAAGCCATCACACTACCTACTAGACTACGGCGACTTCGATGAAAGGGTAGTCATCGTCAAATTCGCGCCACTTGTGTAACATCATGGGTTTCAAATAATCGTCCCATTCGGTTCTGTCTTTCCATATTTGCTACATAAGAATCTTAGCGACAATTATTTTTGAGATGAAGGATGTATCCAAGGTCGTATTCTAACGTAAACCCAACGTTTTAACAGTACTAGCTTTCGAAAATTTAAAAAAATTGTAATCCAACAAGTGTTCGGGGGGTAAGTCTTGAATAAGACTTTGTTTATTTGAAGTCCATGTTCGAAGCGAGAAACCAGCCGACTTTAAAACGTAAGTTAATCCATCGCGATTATGAATAGCCTCTTCAAGAGAATGTGCACCCGACAAAATATCGTCCACGTACATTTGAGTACGCAAAAAGGAAGCTTGACTCACAGTCACTAGCTTATTGGTGCACCATTCTGATTGAATAAAATAAGGAATGTAACTGTTCTCAGTTTATAATCTTCAATATCTCCCTCTCGGTTTCGGCGAAATAGTATGCGTTGAAAAGGAGCCTGATCCGGTCTGATCAGTATCTACCTATACACTTTCTCTATATTAAATGTGTATCTGAACAGTCTCCTACGCAAAACCAGTATAGTGAGGTTACACTGTAAAAGCGTTTGAAGACGAGCTCGAGGCATTAAAGACTACATGAAGTTGAGTATTAGTACTATCGGGTTTAAAAACAGCATGATGTGGTAAATAGGTAGAGTTGGAAGTAACATATTGATTCTTAACTTCGGTCGATGTCAATAATCTTGATTCATTCTTTATGAATTGCGATAGGTTTTCGAGATAAACCAAGGTTTATATTGGTAGGAAATTCGGACTTAAAGCTTAGGGTAACCACATACCGACGTTCCTTATTCCTAGTGGTTGTCCAGCGGTACAAGTCCTCACAAAATGTAATCTCAGCCGACACTTTCTTAAATTTGGAAACTTCTTCGACTTCCCAGAACCGGGTGATTTGATCATTCAAATCCAAGTGACTGAAAAACGAATGGAATTCTACTAGTAAGGACTCATCCAAAAACTGTCTATGGGTCTCGCTTAACATCTGTTAACACAATTTGTGAACATATATCTGATCCTAATAGTAGATCCATATGACAGCATTTGAGATCTGAAGTTGGAATTTATGATAAACTAAAATCCGTTACATCTGTCAGGGTGTAGGTGGTTAGACTATCAGTCAGTTTCTCGACCACATAAGCATCCGGTTCCATGTGAAACTCTGGGTCAATAGATGAACTCAAGGAAATAGAGCAGGTTTGAGTAGAATTGGCTGCTATCGCTTCAAACCGAGCATCGTAGCATCAGAGAATGTTGGAAGATCTAGCTCTTCCAGAAATAAATGTAGCCTGAGAGGTAGGCTCAATCAATGCATGAGCTGTAACATAGCCCCACAAAAAATTGTCTAAAGGCGTTAAACCGCACGATCTAGGCGGCCAATTGACCGGTCCCGAACGTGAAATAAAATGTTCACCGAACTCGCCCCTCAATAAGTCCATTGTTACGCGTGCTATGTGACACGGTCTTATTGAAACCACATGTCATGCAAGTCAAGCTCTTGCATTTTGGGCAAAACAACATTAGGATATAACCAGTTAGGACACTGAATTTTACCAATTAAGATGGATCATCACATAAGTGCTGTTTAAAGTACACTAAGCCACTAATAGTAAAAGCGGTGTGAATAAGTTCCCCCTTTTTTCAAACGTAAAAACACTCTAAAAATTTTAAAATTCGATTGTGTTAGATTTCGTTTAGGTAGAATTTTTCATTCAAATTTTTAGTCAAAGCCGATATTCCTAAGACGGAAAGTGAAACCTTTGTTCAGTTTCATAAAGTTTTCCAAGTATGGGAGGAAATAATTCTTGTCATGTACTGAGTCAGTACTACTAACTACTAGTTAATCACCAGCAACATCTTCAAGTTGCCAAAAAATGAAACAAAAAAATGAAAAATTCGGGAACATGGGTAGGTTAGCCCCCTTTTCAAGATCCGTTCTCAGATTGATTTTGTTAACAAAATGGAACTAAAGTTGACTTACTGTTACGTGGAGTACAGCGACCCGGCGATTTATTACACTGCCCTCATATTTGGTATCCCTATAACGTCTCACCCAATTATTTTGTCTAACAAACTTCACCCAGGTGTTTGCCTTTTAAAAGCAATATCGCCGCATAGGTTTCAACTATGTTTTCCAGTGGTTAGTTTTCCTCATCACATAATTATATATGTTGGTATTAAACTGATTTCTAGTCCATACGATATTCTTTCAGTCTCCAATTTTTGATAATATATATATTTTGATATCACAAATATATATGTATACTAGCTGACCCTGCGAACTTCGTCCCGCCCAAAATAGATTTTTTTATTGCCCAAAACAGGTCACATTATATATTTATTGTAATACGCTGCATAAAACAGTTATATAAAAATAACTAACTTACTATAAGTGTGTGGATCTATCTATCTAGTTCAAAATGTAATCGAAGTCAGTACGTTATTTAGGTGATGCATACAAAGAATAACAATAAGAGGCCCGAATCATGGGTAGCGCTGACGAAGTTGTAGTTGTTGTACTCGCTCCAAAACAAAAACTAACAGACATACATGTTATATATGTACATATGTAGTTATAAACCATCAAATTAGCCGACTAATAGGTATCTTTTAAATGGGGAGGGTTGCCACGCCCATTTTTGGTGAGTTTGTCGATATCGACTCTACGAACTTACCCACCAAATTGCATTCGTCCACGATCAATATGTAACTAAATATTCAATTTTAAAGGTTTGCCACGCCTACTTTTTGCTATATCGAATTTTTTTTTTCAAACCATCAAAACCTGATAAGCTTTCGAACAAAAAAAGAATGGTTAAAATCGGTTCAGTAGTTTAAGAGTTATAGGTATCACTTGAAGGGGGAGGGTTGTCACGCCCATTTTTGGTAGGATTGTCGATATCGACTCTACGAACTTACCCACTAAATTTTATTCGTCTACGATCAATATGTACCTAAATATTCAATTTTAACGATTTGCCACGCCCTCTTAACATTTATGGATATGAAAAATAGATGCTGTCCGATTCTCAGACCTACCCGATATGCACACAAAATTTCATGAAAATCGGTTGATCCATTTCGGAGGAGTTTAACCGCTAACACCGTGACACGAGAATTTTATATATTAGATAGTATATATACAGTATATTTACAAATATCTTCCCACTATAAATGCCAAGGGGAAGTTTAGTTTGTCACGCTAGAAGAGAGTCACATCTTCTCTATATCTTATCTTTCTCAGAGTAGGGCCTTCGAAGCTCCTTTTCCTGTCCGACAGCGAGGATCTGTCCTCATCGATCTCCTGAAAGCTTACATCCCTACGAGCTCATGTAGTGTGTTGATCACAATTATCCACTATTGTGTGTTGGTTACGTTAGTGCTACTAAAAAATGCATTTGATACATTCCTCAATAATATAAACAAAACTGTTAATGACCAACATATTATGACGGCACTAGGTATCAAATTGCATTATACAAATTTTCAGTATGTAATAATTGCAAAGTAGCAAAATGCTGATCACGCACACTCTAAGTTAAGTAAAAATTAAATTATGTCATAAGTATTAATATGTAAAGAAATTAGACTTAAGAATTTAATATAAATAGCTGTAAGTTAATTGATAAAATTAGAATCAAATTAATTATCATAACGGCTATTTAGCTGAAGAGATTTTTATTTTTTATTTTCAATCGAAACTGCGGCTTTTTAGCCATACCCAAGCGGCATGCTCGCCTTTATAATAAACAAACCCGGACTGAGACACTACTGACAAAAATACTATTTGTAACAATCATTACACTCATCTACTTGTGCATTTTGGGAATTCCAACTAGATCTGCGATCAAGCGATGCTGACTCTATTTTCCTCAGTCTTATCTCGAGCCAACGTCGAGTTCCGTCGTATTAACTTCCTGTCCAATTTGCATTGAGCACGTCTTTTGATGGCATAAACTCGTCCCATTATATGTTCCATCCAAAGGCACCATTTCTAAAACAGTATGTAGGAAACAAAGTGCTCCATTTAGTTGTATTACTTAGTCCAGAGCTGTCAGTCAATCAATTTGACAGCTTACAATACGTTTGTCTATTATTATCCTAACCGCAGTCACAAAGTGTCTGGTCTCTATTACCATATGCAACTGTCTTAAATCCATCAGCCCACCGGATCCCATGGCGCCGCTTATGCCATATGATCCAAGTCCACCCAAGCTGCTTTTATGAATGTACTCCTTTAAAAAACAAAATATGAGAAAACAATCATATTCAAAATGTTAATGAACATTAAACGTAATTTATACGTTTGTCTTATAAATGGTGAGAAATAAAAATATTTTGTTCTAAGAAATTCATAAGTAGAACAAAAGTTATTAGAAGAAAACCCCCAAATATACCGGGTTATCCATTTCGTGGTTTCAAAAGTAAAAGTAAATAAAACACATATAAAATATTTTTTTCATGATATTTCTTTTTTATTGTAAAGTTTGAACGTTGACATTATGTGTGAAACACTACATCATTTAAATGACCTCCACGCAAAGTGTTGCAAGCATTGATTCTTTTGAGGTAATTTTCGACCACTTTTTGGATCATATTGGGCGGTATCTCAGCCAAATCGCATGATCTTGGTGACCAGTTGATATCGCCACGACGAGAAATTACGCGCCCAGGAAATGTCTCTTGCAATAAAGCCATATTCGCTCGAGTTGAATGGCATGTGGCATGTGGTCTTGTTGAAACCACATATTCTCCAAGTCGTATTCTTCAATAGCAGGCAAAAAAAAGTCGGTTATCATATGACCATAACGCTCCGAATTGACGGTGACAGTCGTTCCATCGTCGTTTTCGAAGAAGTAAGGTCCAATCACATCTTCGGACCAAAGAGCGCACCAAACAGTGACTTTTTCTGGATGTAATGGTCTCTCTTCAATTACTTGAGGATTCTCAGAACCCCAAATACGACTATTTTGTTTATTAACATACCCACCGAGTGTGAAATATGCTTCATCGCTGAAGAAAATTTTGTTCGATACGTGGCTGTGCAGAATCACCATTTTTGTAGTAGGTTTTGATAATTTTTATGCGTTGTGTTATAGTTAAGCGATCCATTTTCGTCAATGTCAGACTTTCAACTAAAAAGAAAAAAATTGGTTTCACAACTTAGTTTGACAGATGTCGAATTCCAGTCCCATACTTTTGAAACCACGAAATGGATAGCCCTTTATATGTATCACAAAAAATATATGGTATTTGCAAATTTTTATTTTCGATGAGTTCAAATACTAATTTTATAACAAAAATTATAGACGAATAATTTGTTAGTAACTTTGATCTCTTATGGGATATAAGATTTGCTGATGACATTTGTATTATTTTTGACTTCGATGCAATGCATAAAAAATGATGAATTAATGAATGACGAATGAAAATAATATCGAACTGTACCGATTTATCAGTAAAATACATATTGAGTTTTTAAACATCGATGTACATATATCGTCCATCACCATGTCTAGGTAGAAAATATATCGAATAAATATTTATGGGTCTACTGTTGCAGACCAGTTTTACGTCAGCAGCTTGTAAAAAGTTTTTATAAATTTCTACCGCAACTTCTTAATTAATAACCGATTTTAAGAAAAAGCCAGCATGAGATTTATTATAAGAATGGTTGGTGAAAACAAAATCGTATCCTTTAATTTTAACATAAGACCTATCAGTTAAATGCATTTCAGATATCTATAAGAAAAATGTCAATGTGTTTAGATTTCATAAAAAATTCAATTTCATTCAGTTTATTTAATATTCCATTTGCATTTCATTAGCGTGTTGTTTAATTCAATTTGTTTGTTTAAAAGATGCTTATTGTCTTTAAATAGATTCTGACTGCTATTAATTACACAACTTGAAAAATAATTTATTGAATGAAAAAATATAATCTAATATTTTAAATACATATGTAAAGCAAGGCTAAAACTGATTTAGAATTTCTGAATTTACATTTGATAATTCAACACGCCTCCTCAAATTGTATTTGTTTTGAATTCAAAACCAGTAGCCTCGCCACAAAAATATGCTTAATTTTTGGAACCGTCTTTTGTAGAGATACATATTTAATGTTTACAATCTTATTTTCTGCTGCCTCTCGAATAAAATGATATTTGTAGTCAATATGTTTGGTTTTTGAAATAATGCAACCCAAATTTTGCCATGTGTTGTGCACTTTGAAAGTCACAATAAATATCAGTGGGACAAAGTGTATGAAACCCAAGTTCACTTAATATGTACCTCAAATATATAGCTTCTTTAACCGCTTCATTCATATTCACCTTCAGCACTAGAGATTACTTTTTGCTTTTTAGATTCCCAAGTTCTATCAGCTCTGCAAGAATAAAACAAAAACCATATTGTGATTTACATCCTGCGCCCAATTTGAGTCCACAAAACCCACTAACGGCAAGCCTGTCTTTTTGTATTTTAATACCGAATATTTAGTTGTATTTATTTAAATATCTTACTATCTTTAGTGCGCTATTCCAATGCTGCTTTCTCGGGTCTTTTGGGAAATTGAGACGACATATTTACACTACATGCAATATCTGGCCTTTTTAACTAAATTTATTATAAAACCTGGCTGAGAAATATATATTTCTCCATCACCACGTTTAATATATAAACCAAAACAATATTTTGATTGACCCAAATCTTTAATGTAAAATTGTTTTGTAACGTCGTAAATAATGTTCCAACGATATGGTCCTCTTTATTTGTAATTACAATACCATCAACATATAAAACAACGATCATAAGTTTATTGTTTCGACGTTTATAATTACATGCATTGATCATACTTTGATTGTTGTAATTCATAATTCATAAAAACGTTGTGAATCTCATACGACCAGGGGCCTGTTTCACTAAACTACAATTCTACAAGTTTACAAGTTACAATCACAATTCTAATTCTTACAAGTGCTAATGAATTGTGTTTCATGAAAATTATCACAATACTTGTAGCTTTTTGTACTTGTAAACTACAATTCCTACAATTACAATTTATACAATTACAATCACAACAAAATAAAATATTTTTACAAAGATATTTTGATAAATGAAATATATGTATGAATATACACAGAGCGCCAAAAGTGAGTAAACACCACTGAAATAATTCATTTTCTTAGGATAGCGAGAAAAGTAAATGAGAATAGTCGAATAAATTTCCATAAATTAAAAACGTTTATTTATTACTTATAAAATGTTAAAACAAAAAAATCGCAAAAATTATTGTTGTGCTACAAGTAAATTTTTTTATAATAGAAAATTTAAAATTATAGTGGGTGTTGACTCACTTATGGCGCTCAGTGTATGTATATTAGAGTACTAATGAAATATATGAAAATTTTAAAAATTATTTTAAATAATTTTGCAATTATGGGTACTCTAATGTATATCGATAATTTGTTTTGATTGTTTCACACCACTAATCAATCAAAACATATATAGTTTGTGTTTAAAAAATTTAAAATTATTATTTTGTAATGGCAAATTCAACACAATAAAGTTAGAGTGGTGAGTTTGTGTTTATTTGAAATAATTTTTATTAAAAAATAGTTAAAAATCAAATTTGAATTCAATTTATCATTCACTTGTAACTTGTAAAATTTTTTTGAGAGTCTTCGTCGACCCTAAACTCTTTTTCTACAATTCTACAAGTGTACAAGTGAAAATTTATTTTAGTGAAACATAACGACTTGTAGAAGTATGACTTGTAGACTTGTAAATTGTAAAAATCACTTGTAGCCACAAACTTGTAATTGAACATTTATGAAACACAATTATTTACAAGTTCACAATTTTACAGGCAAAAACACTTGTAATTGTGAACTTGTAGCTTAGTGAAATAGGGCCCAGCTTGTTTTAATCCCCAAATAGCTTTCTTTAAATTACAAAATTTTGATTAGTGTCGTCAATAAAACCTTCAGGTTGATTCGTCGATATCTCCATTTAAAAAAGCAGTTGATACATCTAATTGTCAGAGTTTCAAATTATTTTCCACAGCTAAGGCATGTATCTATCTGAGAGTAAATTGTCGTACAACAGGAGCATAGGTTTCCATGTTATCAATTCCAAATTGATGTGAATCAACAACAACTGTTCCATCAGTATTATATTTAACTAGTAACAAAAACCCATTTTCACCGTACTGTAAGAGATCTTTACCATTTCTGTATTATTCATTAGCTTTTAAGTAATCTATTACATTTTATTTACAAATGTCAAAATATTATATACTCAATAATCACACTCAAAAACTTAATAAAGAATTAATAGAGAAGGGTCAGTCAGTCTGATATCGAGCATTGAAACCACTGAATACACAGAATGGAAACGGAAGTTTGACGTTTACATAAATAATATTGAAAGGGACAGCAAATATTACCAAAAAAGTATTTCTGTCCCTGTCTGATTATTTCTGTTTTGTTTATTTATGTTTGTTAATTTTTAGGGTGGGTTTGTATTTTGGTAGAAATTGACGATATTTTTGTAAAATAATAGAATCGTTTTGAAAGGAAATGAACTGTTTTATTGGGGAAACGTAATACGGAACTAATGTATTTGGTGACATCTTTCATCGATTGTCACTAACTTAGTATTTAACCAATTAAGAGGTATATTCACAAACTCCTGAAACAAAAAGTTTTGAGTATATATTTCGTTATATTTTTCTTTTTACTTATCTTTTACACACGGAACTTATTTCATTGTGAAGAGAAATTGCTAAGAGTTCGATTAATAATAAAAAAATTACCGAATTTTAACTTTTTCATTCAAGAAATTAATAAATACTGGTAATATACACAAAGTTCTGCAAGAAAAAAATTTTATGGGCAATATGATCTTGATGTATTTAGCTTCTTACTTACCTTTTGCACAAGAAATTATATTCATTGCGACCAAAGACCACATACATTTCGATTAATAATTAAATATTTAAGAATCTTTTAACTTTTCATTGAAGAAATTAAAAAATATCCCAAATTTTCCCTTTTTTAACACAAAATCAATGTTTGTTTACATTTAATTTTTCAACTTTATCCGCCAGTTTTCAGTCTGTATATCTGTTGCTTCTAACACATTTGCTTTGCAAAACTTATAATTCATTTTTTTTCTCCCTCTAAATATTTTAGTAAACAAAACAAAATGAAATAAATTTGAGTATGTAACAATTTTGAAAGAACGACATTATTAGTACCTGTTATTTGGCAATTTCAATCACTGTAGCACAGGTATACAGATACGTCACGGTTTTGACGTTTAACCTTCACTTAGAAAGGGACAGCAAATATTACCAAAAAAGTATTTCTGTCCCTCTCTGACTGCCTGTCTGTTTTGTTTATGTTTTTTTTTAGATTTCGGGGTGGATTTTTATTATTCTATTTTGGTAGAAATTTTTGGTATTTTTGTAGAATATTAGAATAATTTTGAAAGGAGATGAACCGTTTTATTAGGGAAACGTAATTCGAAATTAATGTATTTTTTATGACAGCTTTCATCGGTCGTCACTGACATAGTATTTAACCAATTTAAAGGTATATTCACAAATTCCTGAAACAAAAAGTTTTGAGTATATATTTTGTTATATTTTTATTTTTACTTACCTTTTGCACACGGAACTTTTTCAGTGTGAAGGGAAATTGCTAAGAATTCGATTAATAATGAAAAAATTACCGAATTTTAACTTTTTCATTCAAGAAATTAATAAATACTAGTAATATACACAAAGTTCTAAAAGAACAAATTTTTATAAGCAATATGTCTTATTTCATCTTGATGTATTTAACTGCTTACTTACCTTTTGCACAAGAATCTATATTCATTCTGACCAAAAACCAGTCACATTTCGATTAATATTTAAATATTTAAGAACTTTTAAGATTTTCATTGAAGAAATTAAAAAATATTCCAAATTTGCCCTTTTTTAACACAAAATAAATGTTTATTTACATTTAATTTTTCCACTTTATCCGCCAGTTTTCACTCTGTATATCTGTTGCTTCTAACACATTTGCTTTGCAAAAACTTTTAACATTTTTTTTCTCCCTCTACGAGGAGGGTTAAAACTGCTGATTTAAGCGTTTTTCAAACGTCATAATTGTCGCCACTGGTTACACTGTGACTGTAGTTACCAGTGAATTATCAATCACCGTGATTAAATCACAGTTTTTAAAATATCGCTCATCTCTAATATGTATATTAGAGCGATTCACCAAAAAAAGTGCTCGATGTACCCTCCTACAAATGAACCTTTTTGACAAAAATACAATAAATAAGGCAATATGGGTATCAAATTTTTTCTTTTGCCAAGTACATCATCTTTGTATGTAAATAATTTAAATTTTTGCAAATTAGATGCATTTTAGACGGTGATCTGGAATATATATAAATGCAATTTTTTGGTAACTCTAATATGATGGCGGATTTAGTTTCTAGATCATGTATGGATGTAAATAGGACTAAAGAAAGAAAAAAAAAAATGATACACGAATTTTTGACGGCGTATTTGTTTCCCAAATTAAAAAAGTTATAAAATTTTATTGTTTATATTTACAAAACTACAAACTACAACTACTACAGAACGCGAAATTCAAAAAAAGCTGAGACCCGTATTTAATTAAATCGACTAAAGATTAAAATATGTTAATTTGGCATTTTTATTACAAACAACCTCGAACAAAAAATTCAAAAACCGTTATTTTTTACAGAATATCCTTAAAAAAAAGGACATGGTTGATCGTCCTTGGACAAATTGTGTATACAGTTGGACGCGCCTTAAAAACCTTTCTTATGATATACATATTGTATATGTTGGTAGGGAAACAGATTCCCAAATTAACAAAACATGCAAAAATAGACCCTTTTTCAAAATGGTCCAGCTCACGAGAGGTCAAAGCTGGAGCCGAAATATTTTAAATGTCATCTTAAAAAATACCAATGTTCATTTTGAGGGGGCACACTTTGCACGAAATTCGCTTCCATCCAACTTGAGTCGCTCTAATGTATATATGTATGTTGATAACAATGGATATTTTAATAAAAATGATTTACACATAACCAAAATTAACATTTTCTCAGTATTTTTTTATGTCCAGCTTTTTTTTGTTTTGTCCAGCTTTTTAAAACCCAATGTCCAGCTTTTTGCGAATCGGAATCTGGCAACCCTAACTTAGCGTCTTTGCGAATTATACTAACGATATGAAATTAAAATCCTAATCTGTAAAATGTGAAAAAAATATGCAAATCAAATGAAAAAAAAACATATGTACGTAAATCTTTACGGAAAAAAGTTAATTTCAATTTACTAAAACGGATAAAAAAAGTGAATTTTATTTCTGATAAAATAACGGAAAAATGTTTAAACAAAAAACCAAGAATTCAAAAATTATGTGTATAATAAAATTTTGTACATAAAAACACGGAGAAACCAGTTTTGTGGAAAAATACCGTTTTCAAAATTATAAGAAAAAGTGGAACTGTGAAAAAAGAATCTAAAAATCTGAAAAATTAAATTCTACAAAAATAATAAGCTACTACAGAAACAAAAAAAAAACGAAAACTGTAAACAAAAATTTTAAAACTGCAATTGTATTATGCAAAGAAAATAGGATAAATTATCATCAAAAGCAGAGAATAACGATGTTAAAAAAAGTTTTAAAGTTTCCATATAAGTATACTAGCTGTACCCTGCGCGCGTTGCTGCTCCACCAACTAAAATAAATTTGAAGGAAAGACATTACACAAATATCCAATTAATTTTGAATCATTTTATTGAATTTGTTTCCCGTTGTCCAGATGATTCAGACGAACGGGCCTGAGTAATACGCATTCGTTCATTTTCTAATCTCACTTCTCTCGAACGGGTCTCAGCGTCATGTACTCGAAGATTTTCCAGTCTCAATGCTCGTTGCTAGTGTGATTCTGAGGCTCGTAATGCTCTTTTCTTCCGTGCTTGAGGTGTAGGTCGACCAATTACTTGTCAATCATTTTGAATAATTTTCAGTGGCGCCATCTATCGGAAATTAATCGCACCAACTTAGAAATCCGTCGACTCATCCGCAACAACTTTGCTAAAGATCATATCATGATCAAATACACAGTTTACGATTTAATTCATATTTTGTAATTTTCAGTGGCGCCACCTGTCGGATATTGGTCATACCAACTTAGAAACCTTCGTCGGCTCATGCGCAACAACTTTGCTAAAAATCATAACATGATCAAATGCATAGTTTACGATTTAATTCATTTTTAGTAATTTTCAGTGGCGCCACCTGTCGGATATTGGTCATACCAACTTAGAAACCTTCGCCGGCTCATGCACAACAACATTGCTAAATATCATAACATGATCAAATGCATAGTTTACGATTTAATTCATTTTTAGTAATTTTCAGTGGCGCCACCTGTCGGATATTGGTCATACCAACTTAGAAACCTTCGCCGGCTCATGCACAACAACATTGCTAAATATCATAACATGATCAAATCCACAGTTTACGATTTAAATCATTTTTAGTAATTTTCAGTGGCGCCACCTGTCGGAAATTGGTCATACCAACTTAGAAACCTTCCCCGGCAGATAACCTGCACCGACAAAAGCTCTATCTATATCCCAAATTTCAAGAAAATCGGTCCAGGCGTTCAGGCGTGATTGGCTATGCACTCAATTTGCCCGTTTTTGGCCCCTTTCCCCCTTTTTGGACCCCTTTTGGTTCAACTTTAGAAACGGAACACCTCCAATAGCTATTTGGGAAACTTAACCAAGCTAAATCGTAAAAAATTACCTATAAAACAGATAAAATAAAGCATTTATGCATAAAAGTACTAATTTTTGCCCATTTTTTCCCCCTTTGACCCATTTTTTGTCCCCTTTTGGTCAAAAATTTGAAAAGATTTATAGCCTATAACCTGCACCGACAAAAGCTCGATCTATATCCCAAATTTCAAGAAAATCGGTCCAGGCGTTTAGACGTGATTGACTAACAAACAAACCAACAAACAAACAAAAAAACAGACTTACAGAAAGATTTATAATATATATTAGGATTAATCGTATATATTAATCTTTTATATTTGTACACAAAAAATGATTTTCTTTAATTATTATAACTAGTGTAGCCAGCGGTCGACACAATCGACCGCGTTCTAGAAATACGCAATTTTTTATTTTAACTGAAAAGCCAATTTTTATTTATATATTATGGTTTTTTCAGAAATTTTCAAAACTAATACATTTATTGAAAAATATATATGTACATATGTATTCATTGAACCTAAATAGAGTTTATAATTATATAAATAAAATTATTTTAGTTCAAAATATTACAAACGATAAATTAAAACAAATTAAAAGTTCAATGGAAAAGTATATAACTCTTATCTATATAATTAATAGGCAAACACGTTTTTTGTAATCCCTTTTACGCTTGAACTACTGCACCGACATAAGTCTCAAAAAAATCGGTGCAGTAGTTCAAGCGTAAAATGGATTACAAAAAACGTGTTTGCCTATTAATTATATAGAAGATAATTGTCCAACGCATGACAATCATAAAAACTCTGAAACATAATACAGTGCACTCGGGAAAACGTCAACATCCCAAAACGTCAACCCTAAATTTTTTACATTGTCTACTCTAAAACGTCAACCAAATCACAAAGCTCTAAAACGTCAACTTTAAATAAAACGAAATTTTGAATTTAGCAACAGTTAAAATACACAGATTTGTGCACACACACATTTACATTATGAAATTAGTTCAGAGATTCGGGATTTCCCTTATAAGTATGTAGAGTAGAAAATAAATCTGTTCAATTCTACTGGGTAATGTTTCTAATTCGTGTGAAATTGAGGAGTTAGAAGTGACCGATGATGATGACAACGGTTTAGATACAAGTACAAATGTGCAGACAATAAAACCAAACGAAGCTGTCGAAATATTTAACCGGGCTTTGGATTGGGCTCAATGCGAGAATGTTGAGCAAAATGACTTAAATGTATTAAGACGTTTGCGAGAGAAAGCTCTCTTCCAAGTATTAGAAAGGAAAAAACAACAGAAAAAAATAACTGATTTTTTTAGATGCGTAAGTAAGTATGTGAAATTAAAAATATTATCTCATTTAAAATGTGTTCTTTTAGTTTTAGCTAGGCTGAAAGCCTTTTTTGTTTGGTTTTAGTTTATAGTCAACAAAACCGTTTTAAAGCACACTCAATATGTTTTTATTCAAATTTTTTACATTCATAAACGTCATCAATTTGTTAAACGTCAACACCCATGGTTTTAATTAGTTGACGTTTTCCCGAGTGCACTGTAAATAAATAATATGTATTTTAAGTGGCAATGTAACGCAAATGTCCCTCGTGGTATATGATTGCAATGTGTAAATAATTATAAGAGTGTTTTTTATTATTACTATTCTAGCTAGAGGTATTGTTTTGTAATTTAATAAAAAAAAAAAACAAAAACAAATCACTTTGGCTTAATCTGAGTCAATATTCGGTGGAATTTAGATATAAGTACAGTTGAATTTTGTTCTATTCAAAGTAATTTTTAGTTTTTTTTCCATTAAATTGCAAAACAATACCTCTAGATAAAATAGTAATAATAAAAATACTCTTACAATTATTTACACATTACAATCATAGGAATATGCATTTAAAAATATTAAAGATTAAAAACATTTATGTACAAATAGGAAAGTACCAAAAAGGGCATTTGCGTTACATTGCTACTCTAAGTACATATTCACCCTTATTCTGGTTGTCGTCGTCGTCGTCGCCGTCGTCGTCGTTACCAAAAATGATGCCGATAAAATTAGAGTCGACACTACACAATATCGACGGCGTATTGACTCACAGAATACCAAATGTGTGTCGACAGTCATCTATAACTGTCAATAACGACAAACAGAATACCAATTTTAAACTGTCGACGCAAGACGACGTCGACGACGACAACTAGAATAAGGGTGATTATTTATTTATTGTTTCAGAGTTTTTATGATTGTCATGTAGATAGACAATCATAATAATAACATAAGCCTGCGATGGTTTTCCCTGTTTAGGTACTAAGCTACGAAAATATTATTAAAAAAAATCCATCACATAAATTTTCTGAGAAAATTACTTTCTTAATTTTTCCTAGTGATGCCCCGTAGTACTAGTGTTAATTTTAAATTTCTTTAATAACGGTGCATGCTAATAGTACTAATGACGTTTACATATTCATCTACCATAAAAAGTCATTCTTTGTCGCGATTAAAGTCATATTACGATTTACATTTATAGTCTGCGTCGATACTTTTGTGATTTTTGTGTGGAAATAAATTACGCAAAAAAAATTAAAAATTCTCCTACCTCCACTTCACATTAAATTAGGTATTATGAAGCAATTTGTGAAGGCACTACCAAAAGACGGTCCCTGTTTCATGTACCTCTCTAATAAATTTAAGTATTTATCGGATGCAAAAATTAAAGAAGGCATTTTTGTCGGGCCTGAAATAAGGAAATTAATGCAAGACGATAAATTTAAAAAATAATGAATAAAACCGAAGAGAACGTTTGGAGGTCATTTAAAGAGGTAGTGAAACATTTTTTAGGAAATAGAAAAAGCCCAGATTATTAAAATATATTGAATTATGTATATGCTCAACAGCTTCCATAAACTGGGTTGCAATATAAGTATAAAGTTGCATTATCTGCATTCTCATATTGACTTTTTTCCTGAGAATCTTGGTGCCGTAAGTGATGAACAAGTTCAGCGTTTCCACCAAGATATTATGGTTATGGAGAGCAGATACCAAGGAAGGTGGAACGCAAACATGATGGCAGACTAATGCTGGATTTTGAATAGAGATGAACCGGATAGAAATCATAATAGAAAGATATTGAAGAGGAGTTTTGAGGGATGCAGAATAAAATACCATAAATAATTTTGATTTACTTAGCGTGTTTGGCATTATTTTTAACTAATACTGTTCATTTTTTCAATAAAACTTTTATTTTAAATCCTTTAACTTTGTAATTACATGAAAATCTTTAAAAAATTCTAAAACACGCATGTCATCAATAAACAAAAATTCGATGTGCTAGAAAAAAAAACAAAGTTGTATTTTAATTTAACATACCTAGATGGTTAGAAAAATAACATAATTATTGGAAGGGGAAAATAAAAGTAAAATTTCGCAGGCCTGTGTAATTAAAGAAAAATCATTTTTTATATAAAATTTTAGTTTTTTATTATTCATTTATTTGTACAAGATATTAATTTACATAAAATTTGGTCCCAGAGTCTCTTAAGGGGCGTTCAGATAGGGCAAATGTTCGCCACAATTTTGTTTTCCCTTGTTTGCCCGAAATATGGCTGAAACAACTAAAATTTTGTTTTGTGGTCACACTACGCACATTTATTTTCCCATTTTTGTTTCTTCAAATTCTTGAAGTCGCCGTAGTCTATTAGGTAGTGTGTTGGCTTATTAGACTGAAGGCCCGAGTTCGAATTCCAGGTCAGACATCAAAACGAAAATATGAAAATATTTCTTCGGCGACTTCCTCTCAGCAGATTTCTGGCAAAAACTCTGAGAGTAAATAAAATTGCCATGAAAAGCTTCTTAAAAACTGTCGTTTGGAGTCGACTTTAAACTGTAGGTCCCGCCACTCATGTATAAAATTAACGCACACAACATAAGTGGTGTGAGAAGCTAGGTCGTAATCCTGACTGAAGGGTTGTAATGACCAATTATGTATGTGTATGTTTCTTCAAATAGCGGCAAACAAAAGTATGGCAAACATGTTTGCCATGTGGTCACACTTATGTGATGTTTTTGTAACACAGGCTATTTCACTTGCCTGCCTGTTTGCATGGAAAACACAAACAAAAACACTCAATTTCGTTTGTGTTTCCCTTATAAACAGGCAGACAAGTGAAATAGGCTGTGTTACAAAAACATCACATTAAAAAATATTTGCCACAAAACAAATGTTTGACTTGAATGTTGGAAAACAAAAATACGTATACACATTTTCACACGTAATAGAAGGTGAATATTTTTTCGTTTTGTGTTGCGGAGCTTCTGTGATATATTTTGCGAAGGGAAAAAACAGAAAAATTATGTTTTTAATCACAATAAAATTAACATAAACAAATGTTTACATTTTTCCAGTGTAGCCAATCACCATATTTGAAAATTGCTGAAATGATGTACATAACTTAAAATAGATGTTAAATCTAAAAATTGGAAATCGAATATACATATATAAATTGAAGGATTTCCTTTAGGCCTACTTTGAAAATTTTTTATAGATATTTTTGAGAAAGGTTTTTATGTCACTTTGGCTGAAAATTTATCCTCCAAAATGATTGAATTCCAAAATGTACTATACTTGTGTTAAAGGAAAATTGGAATTATGTTGCTGCGTTGAATTACAATTCTCCATTATAATGACCCGTACCGTCCACTTCAAGAGTTCCATCCATAACATTATACTTTGAATATTTTAACCTGCTTATTTTCAGGAACAAAATTTGTCGTGATAGTTTGGAGAAAAAATCAAAATCATTGCAATAAAAATGAAAAATTTTCTATAACAAAAAGAAGTACTCTTTATTTTTATGTTCTGAAGAGTTAGGTCGTTTCAGAAATCTTTTTCTTTAATGAGATTTAAAAAAGAATAACCATTTTACTGAAAAAATCATTACAACCCCTGAATAGCTGTGATCTAGAAAGGTATAACAATTGATATATGCATTAACGTATATTTAAATTTCAGACTCTGAATATGCAGGCACCCAAATATTTATACGTATATAATCTACAACGAATAAAAAGGTTTCCATAAAATAAATTATTTATTTTCTTCAAATTTGATTTCATACATTTTTTTTGCGATTTTAGTGATGTTTTAGTTTTGCTAGTAGGCAACACAACCTTAAACAGCTGTTCATGAAATCATGAAAATATTTGTCACAGGGTGGTCACATTAAAAACATTTTTGTTTGCCGGCAAATAATTTTATTTGCCCAAAATTAAAGATTTTTCTGTTTGCCACGCAAAATTATGTTGTGGTCACATTATGGCAAACAAATATTTTACGTTTTGTGGCAAATTTTTTTAGATGTGACCGTACCTTTACAGACATTATTGGGAAAAGTTGGCAAAACTTACAATGTACTTAATAAATGCATATACATCATAAAAAATTTTTACATGGGTTTAGTTTTTTCGAAATAAATTTTATAAAGATAAGAAGAAAACATATATCGAAAGAGACAATTTTGAAAGAAAAATACATCTGCAAGAGTGTTTCAAGGTTGTTTAATAGCATTTGCTTACAAGATATTTTAAATAATGATATGCGATTGATAGATTTTACGTCACGAGACAAGATAATAAATTCTTTGTTTTGTAGTTTCAAGTCTGCATCTAGGAACTCTTAAAAAATTCCTATTTCTTGTATTGAAATGTAATTGATTCTGGGAAAATGTTATTGTATGATTATCGATTTGGTTTATACATTTAAAAACAAACATCAAAACCTGGTATTCATGCAAACCATAAATTGGTAAGATTGTTTTGCTAACGTCTTTATACAACGAGCTAGTTGAATACATTAAAGGTAATTTATATAAAATTTTCAAGGCTTTATTTTGCAAAATTTGTAAGGATTTCAGATAGGTGTTGTTCTTGTTGTGAGCATATACATTGGCAAGATAGTTCAAACGTGATTCTATCAAAGATCTATATATCATAAGTTTGAAATTAATATCAAGTTTGTTTTTGAGTTTATATAGAATTCCAATTGCAGGAGCAATTCAAAAATCAACGTAGAATCCGTCTCAACATTTGTCCTCAAGGCATGGTCATATTTATATGGATAAAATAGAGAGACATTGTCAGCAAACATGAAAGGTGTCGAGATAAATGTTAATCCTTAAGATCGTTTAAATAAATTGAAAACAATAATGGTCCTAAACCACTACCCTGGGGAACACCGTAGTCAAGAGATCCAATAAAACTTTCTTCATCATTGATAACAATCATCAATAACAAAAGTTCTTGACCCCGAACACCATAACACATTAATTTCCGAAGCAATATTTCACGGCCAACTAGGTAAAAACCTTTGTAAAGTCAAAAAATATTCCCGCAACACCAGAATAACCCTCATCAAGCCCACTACAAGTATACTTAACTACATTTAAAACGGCATCTTCTGTACCACACCCATTCCTAAATCCGAATTGGTAGTTACATACAAAATTATTTTCCTCTGAATATGATGGAAGCTTGTCGTATATAATTTTTTAAAAAATGTTATCTATTGTAGAAAGTACAGCAATGGGCCTATATTTGTCTACAGATATCGCATTTGCCTCCTTTCGTATTGGAATTATTTTATGAATTTTCAAAACATCCGGATAAACTGATGTGTTAATCATTTTATTAAAAATATCCGTTAAAACTGGAGATAACTCAATTCCACATTCCCTCAGTCTCAGTAATAGTTAATAGTAAAAGTTCAAAACGGAGCGAAGTTGTATTTAGAGATCTAAACATATTAAAATGATCTCCAGGTTATATTTCAATTTCTCCTTTCAGATTAGCCACACTTTCAATGAAATAGTTCTTGAAATAATCTGCCTTAGCCTCATCACTCATTATTGTATGTCCCTGACAATCATTAAGATTATTATTTGCACTTTTCGCCTTCCCAAGAGTATCATTAATAAAGCGCCAAAATTTTCTTGGGTATTTTTGTTTATCTATGGCGCGAGTTCAAAACGTAAAGGTTTCTTAGATTTAGATACAACAGTTGAGTTTTGTATTGCACTATCTATATAATAAAGCAAAGAATATGTCAATTCATTTGAATCAGATAAGTTTTCGTAATCTGGTATATTGTTCTGTAACCATTCTCTAGCCTTCTCATAATTGCAGTAAGTCATTGTAGACTCAACAAAATCCTCGCAAATCACGTCCGTTTTAAACTTACACGAAATAAAGTTGTGATCTGACAAACTACACTGCACTGAATCAATATAATTTTTTCCAGAAAAAATACTGAAAACATGATCAATGCATGTTCCGCTTCGAGGTCTAGTTATTAAATCATGACAAACTTTACAATCATAATTTCGTATAACTGTTAACAAGTCTGTAACATTAGGGCTGTGATACAAATCAATGTTAGAACCTTCAATAATAATTATGTATTGGATTATGGGCATAATTATTCAAGATTGTATCGAGAGTATTTACAAAATCATTTATACCACATTTTTGTTAACCATAAAAAGAAACTAGTTTGACAGGTCTGTAATCGATTTTAATACTATGTACTCAAAGTAAGACAAATTAGCTCAACAAAATTACTACTTTTGCATATTTCAATCTTATGTTGCATACTGTTGTTAATATATATACATAGATGTACCACCATAAGCATCTTTCCTGCAGCAGTGTACATTATCAAAACCAGGTATTTTATAAATCTGCACAACATCACTACTGAACCAAGTTTCTTGTATCGCAATTATGTCTGGCAGCCTTGAAAAATGTACAATTAAAGATTTAAATTTATTAAATTTATCAACCAATGAAACACTCATTATGTTGATGCTAATTATACATACTATGTATGTAAAAAATTTGAATCGATATTATGAATATAGGATTTAAAATCAGAAAACTTATGAAAATATTGATTTTTAATCATTTGAATTAAGATTTAACTACAAACAAAAAAATAAATATAAAATACAATACATTTCTTTTAAGAAGATACATGGGCTGCACCATCTTCACTGTAGTTTCCATCCTCCTTTTCTCTAGTGTTAACTAAGGATATCTTCTTACACTGCTTACTGGTAGTTGCTTCCAATAAGATTTTATCAACATCTTCATCATTGAGAAGTTTAGGTTTAGTGCCATCACTTTTTTTACAGTAGACACTTTCGTTTCCTATATAAATAAATTGGTATCCAACAGACTTTAAGAATTTAGCATAATGGAATAGATTCAAAGTTTCTCTACTCATTAACATACACACAATTCGTACATTCAGTTACTTTCAATTTGGGTTTTGAAGACATTAACTTGTCTTTATGAGATTTTGTTGAAAATTTTACAACAGTTTTTTGCCCAGAATTATATTTTTTCTTAAGGTACGGTCACATCTAAAAAATATTTGCCACAAAACGTAAAATATTTGTTTGCCATAATGTGACCACAAAACAATTTTGGGTGGCAAACAGAAAAATCCGCCATTTTGGGCAAATAAAATTATTTGCCGGCAAACAAAAATTTTTGTAATGTGACCACCCTGTGGCAAATATTTTCATGATTTTTTGGCAAATATTTATTTGCTCTTACATATTTTTCGTAAGGGCAAACAGTGGCAAATAACAGCTGTTTAAGGCTGTGTTGCCTACTAGCATAACTAAAACATCACTAAAATCGCAAAAAAATTTATGAAATCAAATTTTAAGAAAATAAATAATTTATTTTATGGAAACCTTTTTATTCGTTATAGATGTATTCATTATATACGTATAAATGTTTGGATGACTGCATATACAGAGATACATTCAGAGTCTGAAATTTAAATACATATGAATGCATATATCGACTGCTATACCTTTCTAGATCAAAGCTATTCAGGGGTTGTAATGATTTTTTCAGTAAAATGGTTATTTTTTTAAATCTCATTAAAAAAAAAGATTTCCGAAACGACCTAATTCTTCAGTAAACAAAAATAAAGAGTTCTTGTTTTTGTTATATAAATTTTTTTATTTTTATTGCAATGATTTTGATCTTTTCTCCAAATTATCACGACAAATTTTGTTCCTGAAAATAAGCAGGTTAAAATATTCAAACTACAATGTTATGAATGGAACTCTTGAAGTGGACTGTACGAGTCATTGTAATGGAGAATCAATTAATCAATCATTATTGAGGATAAATTTTCAACCAAAGGGACATAAAAACCTTTCTCAAAAATATCTATAAATAATTTTCAAATTAGACCTAAAAGAAATCCTTCAATTTATATATATTCGATTTCCAATTTTTAGATTTAACATCTATTTTAATTTATGTACATCATTTCAGCGATTTTCAAATATGGTGATTGGCTACACTGGAAAAATGTAAACATTTGTTTATGTTCATTTTATTGTGATTAAAAACAAAATTTTTCTGTTTTTTTCTTTTTTTATGCGCTGAACTCATTTTCAAAGCCATAGTCGTATTTATTTTTTTCCCCTTCGCAAAATATCACAGAAGCTCCGCAACACAAAACAAAAAAATATTCACCTTCTATTACGTGTGAAAATGTGTACATATACGTATTTTTGTTTGCCAACAATCTAGTCAAACATTTGTTTTCTGGCAAATATTTTTTAAGTGTGACCACGTTGGCAAACATGTTTGCCAAACTTTTGTTTGCCGCTGTTTGAAGAAACAAAAATGGGAAAATAAATGTGCGCAGTGTGACCACAAAACAAAATTTTCGTTGTTTCAGTCATATTTCTGGCAAACAAGGGAAAACAAAATTGTGGCAAACATTTGCCATATCTGACCGCACCTTTAGCGTTGAGCCAATAAGCATCATCAATAGCATTTGGCTCATACTACACAACAACAACCATCGACAAGATACTACAGCAAAATAAAATTGTATTGTGAGCACAATAGAAACATAACAATAAGTATTTATTTCTTATAAAATAATTTTTTCATTATTATTTTAATCAAAAATTAAAAATTTCATTATATATGTACATTTAACAATGTAAAAGTTTTATATAAATAAACATGAATGTACCAAAGAGGGCATTTGTGTCGCAATGCAACTCTGCATTCAATAGCCCTATCACTCATGTTTAAATGTCACGTAAAAACGTGGGAGAATTCTGTTTTATACAGATCGTTCCGTTTTGCAAACGAGAGAGAACGTTTCGGTAAGCGTTGTTCTTCATATGCTGAAAAGAGAACCTTCGCTACGGCACGTTACGTTACGTGTGGGTAACTGATACTTAAAACAGAATTCTCCCACGTTTTTACGAGACATTTTGAAAAAAAATTTGAAAAGTATCAAAAAAATATGTATATAATAATAAAATAAATTATTAAAATTATTCAACTGTTCTTATTGAAAAAGAATACAAAGCCTGGATAAAAGAGCTTTCAAAAAAGTAAATATAGTAAGTTCAAATGCATTTTTTAATTTGAAATGTTTGTTTGTTTTTTGGTAGAAACTGAAGAAGAAAATACAGAAATAAAAGAAAACTACAGAAAAGAAATTTTTTGAAATAGAAATGGCTGCCATAGATCAGAAAAACTCATTTATTAGTTTATGTTCAGGTAGTATAATTAGGGAAAATTAACGTTATCAATGATAACGTTTTAATTCAGAAACAGCCTTATCATAAATTTAAAAGTATTTATGAAGGCCCATTTGTAGTAAAGAGATTGGAGGGTTGTAATGTAACAGTATATAATAAAATAAGTAAAAAAGAAAAAAACTGTTCAGAAAAACAAATAAAAAAAGCATAAAATAATTGACAATTAAAATTTTACTTTTTATTGAAGAGGGAAGAAGAGAAGCGTTTCTCAACTTCACTATATTAAAAATAGACTAAATATATTAAAATCTATTTTCATAACTTTTAAATGCATAAAAAAAATATAAGTATAGATGTATGTATATATATAAATATATGTATAAGCAGGGTTTGTATTGCTTGCTTGAAATTAGCAAAAGCACCTAAATTTCTGCTATGCTTAAAGTTTTTCAGCAATTGTACCCAAAGCAAAAGCAAACAGCAGAGCAGAAGAAACAAAAATAAACTCATTAGCTGTAGTGGTACAGTGAAAAGTTTTCTGCTAACGCAGTCAAGCACAGCGATTAATTTCATAGCGATCCCTACTGCTTACAGCATTTCAGTATTTGTGGTTTCTCTTGTGCTTTTGCTGTGCTTTTTGCTGCGCTCTTTTACTTTGCAAGCACTGCTTAAGATATTTTTTATGTTTGAAATTAACTGTGTGTTTGCACCATTCTCTTTGAAATGTTGTAAAATGTACATACATATATATGTATATATTATATATACATACGTATATCAAAAAACTCTCTAAAACGGTTTTTTCCCTAAAACTATTTCATAATAAAACACAAGACACTTAGGGCCATTATTACAACTTGCCGTTAACTAAAGGGAGGATTTTAACGGAGAGATAAATTGTTTTTCATTATTACGAGTACCCAATAAGGTAGAAGTGAGCGTTAAGCTAAAGGGAAGATCATCCTACCTTTAACATTTAAAGGTCACTTTATGTTTGAACTTGCCATATCATATACTATTTTCGATATGGCAATTTCAAATTTAAACAAAATGAGCATATACAACAACCATTTCGATATGGCAATTTCAAATTTAAACAAAATGAGCATATACAACAACCACTGCGTTAAAAAAAACTTGTTTAATTGAGAAGTTTTATCGACTTTGCTCCGGCACTGCCATATTTTTGAAAAAGTTAATTTTATTTTATCTGTAAGTTGTAATAACCAAAATAAGTTAAAGGTAACTTTGCCGTTCACTTTAGCTAAAGGTACCTTTAACTAACGCCAACTTTAACGGGAAGTTGTAATAATGGCCCTTAAAAAATTTGCCGACAGAATAAGAAGCCCAAACAAAATATTCTTATATACATACATACATATATATGTAACATTGTACAACATTTCAAAGAGAATGGTGTAAACACACAGTTAATTCAAACATGAAAAATATCTTAAGCAGTGCTTGCAAAGTAAAAGAGCGCAGCACAAAGCACAGCAAAAGCACAAGAGAAACCAGAAATGCTGTAAGCAGTAGGGATCGCTGCGAAATTAATCGCTGTGCTTGACTGCGCAAGCAGATAACATTTCACTGTACCACTATAGCTAAACAGCATTTTTTTATTTTTTCACTTTGCTGTTAGCTATTGCTTGTTTATTTTCTCTTAGTTATAGTTAAGCAAAAAAGCAAAAGTGAAATACAGTGAAGCAAAAACAAACACTGTGTATAAGATATAAAACTGCCAACACACAGTGGACCAAATGCCCAATCTAGCGCGAAATTGGTCAAGAAATTTTATGTTTTAAAAATAAAATTGTTGTCGCTTTTACACTTGTCATGTTCCCAGTGAACTTAACGGTAATTTTTATTTTTTGTTTACTTCCAAATTAACAACGCTGTATGCTTTCAAACATAAGCAATAATTTGAAATAAAAACTTCTCCAAATTCCGACGAGATGTGTTGATAGTTTCAAGTCTTTTTTCTTATAATTGTGAAAAGGTAATTAATAAATAAATTTATTATTTTTTAACTCTAAGATATGCTTAAATAACGGTGTATATATATAGTATGTTTGTGTCATGGTTCGCCAGAAAATTGCGACCAAACGTAAGCCTCTTTTGAAGTTATTTTTGAAAAAATTTTGAATTTTATTAAAGTTTTTAATTACTACCCCCGCTTACTTCTCTCGATATTTTATATATATTAGAAAGAATAGATCCTAAGCTTTAAAATAATAGAAAAATTGGCTGCCACTTTTTGCCCCTTTCTTTGTTATTAGTCGAAATGTCCATATTAAGACGCGAATTATTTAATATTTGGGTAAACAGTCATGACAATAAAAATAAATGTGATATCGTTATTGAATATGTAATGGAAAAAATCTTGTTAAGCAAGCAACACAAAATATATGTAGAACTTTATCCCTGGTACTATATGCCTCCTAGCCTCATAACATACTTAATTCAACAATTTTCTTTACCGATTGGCATGATATCAGAAGAGGCCCTAGAGTCCAGAAATAAAGACATTAGAAATCATACCCGAAAGATTTCCCGGGAAAAAACTATGCAAGATTTGTTTCAATCTTTAATAGTATCATCGGATCCCATTATATCATCAATATCAAAAAAACCGTTTATATATCGAAAATCGGAGTCTATTTGTGCTGACGTAGCATCTTTGCTTTCGGAACCCATTATAGCAGACACCGGAAACGATATTGCAGAAGACTATTCAAGTGATGAAAGCAGTGAATAAATATGTATAGCCCATCAGCTCGATTTAGTTAACTCTTTGGACGAAGAAATGAAAAGTATTTTATTTTTATTATGTTTTTATATGTATTTTTTCTAAATAAATCCTTTTTTAAACTAAATGAAATGTTAATTTTTTTATTTAAATAAATGTACTTTGTCAAAGAGGTAAAATAATAAGTTAAAAAATATGAACTTTGAACCTCGATAAAATCTTAACCGGAATGAATTTGGAAATTTTGGAGAACTTTAAATTTTGTATTTATACAAAGAATGTGTGTACCAAATTTCATCAATATTGGAATGGTTCATGATCAAAACCCGATTTTTTTTTCAAAATTGTTTGTTTTATCCCTATTTCATTTTAATTAGTGCCACGCCCCTTTAAATGTCAACCATATTTCACAGCTCACATCATTTTCTAGTCAAATTCCAAATTTCAGATTTCTAAGTGCTTTCAAAGTCGAGTTAAACTCTCTTGCGCGCTAGATTGGGCATTTGGTCCACTGTGCAACATTGGCATATGTTGTACCTGGAATAAAATTATTGTAGTTGGTTAAATGTTTGATTGATGTGATTATGTTTAAAGTTTGGGTTTAAACTAGGAAAGTCATTCTTATTTATTGAAGACTGATTACGTACAAAATACCGCCCATCAGCCAATTTCTTTTAAAAGTTCAATCGTAGAACATTGTTAAGAGGTTTTTGGGTTTGATTTACTTTTTACATTTGTAAAAATACAGCATGACCTGTAAGTAGAAGGTTCTTCTTTGATATCTTCTATCTACATTAATTGAATAATGCAGATCCTTGATGATGAACCTCTAAGCGCGATCGCTTTTAATTGGTAAGTATGATAACTTAATTTGTTGGTGTCAAAATATTTAGTCAATTTACGATACGCATCAACCGTCTTTACACTTTGGTTAAATTGATCGTCATTTAAACTTTTCTAATTAAACTCACTACTAGCAATCACACTACTTATACATTTCAACATTTTATTTATTTATATACATATATATATATATATGTATATATATATATATATATATATATATATATATATATTTATATATTATTCATAAATATAGGCAGGGGTTTAATAACTTTTTCAGCTTCCATATCATTATTATCAACGTTATCATCAACTTTATTATCTGCAAGTGCAGTAAATTTATTTACATGTGAAGGACCTCATCAAACCTCTTTAGCCTTTCTCCAAAATTTGCTGCTATTAAAACTTTTTTCCGCTATATTGTTACATTTTGTCAGTCAATCAAATTATCATCACTAGAACTGGAATGATGGTCACCAAATGTATTCATTCTTAATCCCTAATAAGGGATTAAGAAACTTGTTTAACCAGTTAGTGTATTTGTTTTTAATTAGTCTTGGTTCTATTTTTAGCGTATTAAGCTAGGTACTCTGTTCAAAATTTCGTGCGAAATGCTGTCAAACTACATATAAAATATTTCGTATGAAATATTTGCGAAATAATTTCGCAAAAGCAGTACTCTGTTCTTATTGTGAAAAACGCTGTGAAATTTATCTGGCAACTTTGTTTCCAACTTACGAAATAACATAAGTTTCACTTCTTTCGCACGAAATTAATACAAACAGCTGATCACATTTCAGTTGTTTGTCATAAATTCATAAATTATTATTTGTTGACCCAGAAAAATGGAAAAAAATTCAAAATGATTAAAAAATGAAAAATTTAACGGCACAGATAAGCGGTTACTGATAGTAGCTGTAAAAAAACAAAAATTTATTTGGGATAAGTGCCATAAGCTGCACAGTAACCGCAACGCTGAATAGTTTATATTATTAAAATTTGTTATTGAATTTTTATTTAATTTACAGCTTTCAAAAACATATGGTTTTTGTTTACGCATTTATAGCAATGATGCATACTTTCAAGCAATAAAACCGACAAATTTTCCAAAATCGCGAGATAGATTACATTTGTTGCACGTCAAAATTTTCGCATGAAAAAACCATCATTTTTCGCAAATATGAACAGAGAACCTAAGTACCTTTACTTTCAAATTGTTTAATGAATTGTTTTTAAATATTGAACGGTTTTCTTTTATTTAATGAATTGTTTGTATATTTTAGATTTTTTATTTTTTCGTTTTGTTTTGAAAATATTAAAGTTAGAGAAGACATCATCTGTGAATGCAAAACAAGGACCTTAAAAAGATATGAAGAATGATTTATTTAGTCAAAAACTGTTAAAAAAAAAATAAACTACTTTATATGTATGTGCATCTAAGGCTCGCGACAGCTGTTAACTTTACATCTTAAGGCAAATTAAGTAAGTAAGTACATAGGTAGTAACTGGCATTATAAGAGGCCTCAGTGGACTCAAAGTACTTTTGAGTCAATATGGGTAATAAGCCCATAAAAAAATATACCATAATTACACTATCTTAGTAGCAATTTTAAAAGAAAAAGCGTGGATAATTAATAGAAACTTTAAGTTGATTTATGTTATGAAGAATTTATACCGCCTGGCAAAGCCACTAGACAAAGATGCAGGAGAGAGACTATCAACCTGAATAGTGTATGAAAAAGAACTAGAAGATCGATCCACTTGATCAAATCCAGTCTGGAATTCAAAACAGCGTTCTAAAATCCAAAATACAATAATTTCCAAAAACAATGAAATTAATAAAATAAAATAAACGACCTAAGCAATGGTAAAGTCCACTTAATATCTACAACATACTACTAACGAAGTTCTAATACTGAAAAAGACCTGAAATGTAAAAAAAGCAATGCGTCATCTGGTAGAATTAGCCAAAAGCAAAACATTTGACAAAATTAAAGTTGAGAAGCGACTGAATATGAAAGTCCTTACATATGTATTGTCCACTATAAAGACAAAAACAAACTCTTATCATCTGCTCATTGCCATAGCAACTATGTATTAGAAAAGTTATCTCTGACACTATTGGAATTGTTTATATGATTACAAATGACACTATCTAATCTTACGTCCGAACGCTGCAGCATCTTGATTCATCAAAAACTTCTGCATATGTAAATATGTATGTATATCGATGTGCGATTAATGTGTAATATATCACAATCAAATTTTATGACTTATTTTACACAGTACAGTCAAAGCGAGAAGTCTACATATATACACCGGTGTATTAGACTGCTGCTTTTTATCAAATTAAAAAAGATTATATGGCCTTATTTAAAGCATTTACACAATGAAGAATCTTTGAAGAGCAGAACGAATATGAAAAAAATATAACACACAAATTATTGGGAAGAAAAATAAAAATGGTACATAATAATGAATTTTCTAGTTTAAGCCAAAACTTTAAACAGAATCAAGGTAGAATTTATACCAATCCCAAAAATTTTAATCCAGGTACAATGTTGACAGTCAGAATCTAAATAACAGTGTATTTAAAGACATTAAAAATCTTTCAAACAAACAAATTGAACAGGCTAATGAACAATGTTTGTAGGGTTAACGGTTGAACCTTTTTTAAACATACTGATGAATGGCAAAAATTATTTAGTCAACTTTTAATTTTGTACAAAGATTAAGATATTCCCTCATTTAAAATAATAAAAAATTAATTTGAAATGAAATTGAAATTGAAAAGAAATAAATTTTAATATAAATGAAAAAAAATTAATTTCAAATGAAAAACAATGAATTTGTTTCAGAAATTAATTAATTTGTGTTAAAAATAATTTAATTTGTTTCGAATAAAATTTAATTTAATTTGAAAAACATTTAATATTAGTCGAAAAATCGTGAATTTGAGATTAAAAACCTATAAATCAATTTGTGGCTATACATATTCATTTACACGTGCTTACCACATTCTCAATTTGGCATTGAAATTATTGTTACCTAAGCATAAATGAGAACCTGATAATCGATTTAAATTTTTGTTTATTTTTTATTAATTAGTATACAATTACAAATTATATTATAATTGTTACGAACTGAGTAATATATATCTTATTCTCGGTATAACGCAACAGACTAGAGTCTCTGTTGGAAAACGAAACAACGACCCTCAGTAGACCCAACAAGTTTTAATACTTTTCAAGAAGTTGAATGAATTTGTTCCTTGTTTCATTAAACTCAGATTCGTTAAGCACATAATTTAAATTATTAAAAATTTAATTTTTATGGGTATATGTATTATATTAACTTTTATCAGTAGAATGTTTTCTTTCCTAAGCAATTTAAGGCTAGCATTCTTTTTGATCCCATCAAAAGTACTTAGGTCTGGCAAAATGTAAAAGGATCTATTAATCCATATCTTCAAAAAAATTGTTGACTTCCATTTTCGAAACTCCAATGCTTATTGGAGTTGGTATCGATTTATCAAATTAGAAAGTCTTATTGTATAAAGTAGGTTCAATTGCCATAAAATTTTGTTTCGTTGCAACGCAATCATAGTTGCTAAGTATTCGTCATCAATAAGCAAGAGATTTTATCCTTTGTGCATTTGAACTTATTTTTGGCGATTCAAATAGTCTATTTTAAGCGCATGGACTAAACTAAACGTTGTATCTCGACTTAAAATTTTACGAGTTTTTTTAGATGAAATTTTATCAGATGTGTTCTGGTTATACATATGTGTGTATACTCCTTATAAATATTTTGTTGATAGTTGACCAGGTCCTTTGTAGGTTGTGACGGCAATGCTTAGAATTAATGACTTAACGACAGTTATCAGTCTGTGCTGCTGGCTTAAGACACTCCAAGTACGAGATTTTGAGCAGCAGTCGACATTCAATTGGATAAATCTCCCAGTTTAGGAGAGCTTCAATTTATGCTGTTTTATGACATATTTTCGATCTGAACGTTCTAAATTTAATTCAAATTAATGCGATTTAGAGCACAAAAAATTAAGTAAGCCTGAGTAATTACATAGTCTAAGTTGTACATTTAATTTGAATAGAACCCAAAAATACTTTTTTATATTTCTCGAACCCTCCAAACTTGTTTTATTTGACAAAATCTGTTTTGAACTTCTCACACAAGGTTATTGATTACTCAAATATTTTTGAACCGATTTAGAAAATTCAAAGTATTTTGGAAAGGGGATATAACCCTTTAAAACGGTATTCATAAACATATTGTTATATATATATTTATTTTTTTTAAATGAACTTTCAGTTTAAAAATTTTCAAGATTTTTGATGAATCTTGATTGTTTATTGCAAACTTCGCCGTTTGAGCGACTACCAGAAGTCGGCAATATTTTCTTTTTTTGCAAATATTATTATTTCGTTTTGCGTAAACATTAACCGACTTCTGATAGCCGCTCTATCTGTTCACAAGAGATTGTACTGTAAAAAAGTCAGCACTTATTTTATATTTTTGATTAAATTTTGCTATTGATTAATTATCACCGAAATATTTCTGAATTTTAATATTATCAATAAAATCGAAGGAAATGAATTAAAGTTCAGCCAAATATTTAAACGCTACATTTATACGCTATTTTCTTACCAATTTTTGAAGTTTTTTCTTTCATTCTCGTAAACCATTTTGGACTATCTTGCCAGATATGTATATATGTTTCAACTCCGAACAGTTTCGGATCAACAACTCCCGTATGATTAAAAACCTAGCCAATTCTTCAAAACTGAAATCATGTAGAAAAGTAAAAAGACAAAATACCGTGAGTTAATTTAAACTGATGAATAAGCAAATAATTTAAAATTTTTGCTGACTTATGATGTTCCTAAGAAGACATCAATACCAATTGGTTTTTATAAATACTTTAATTTCACCGTACAGTTGTTTCGCTCTGTACCACATTAATTGTGAATTTGACGTCTCTAAGCAATATTGACTGACGTTCGTTCGATATTTTTGAAAGTCCCTAAAGGAGAATACAGTATTCCACGGTTAAATACCTCACTAATAAATCCAAATCTTTTCGGGTATTTATCCGGGGAAGGCATTTAAACGTCCACGTTTATTTACCCCACAGAGGCAATTATACGAACACGCTTAAATACATTTTAAAGAGTAATTATCTGAATACCCATACATTTCGTTTTGATAGGCAGCAATTGAATAAAAAAACCAGAATTATAATTCAAAGAAAACTTTTTATTAAGTAAAAATTAATGTTACAGAAGAAGTAAAACAATAAAACAAAAAAAATCGATTTTTATAACAAAACAAAACATATACATACATACATAATTCATATAACATATAGTAAAAACTAATATGTACATATTAACTTTAAAAATAATAAAATACTGATGGTCAATTATTTAAAATATTCAGTAATTTTAGATTGCGACATATTTGAAATTACGCTTTTAAAAATTCTAGTCTCAAAATTTTCAATGTTATCTAATTCCACATTTCATTTACGGAATATCGTCGTAAAACATCAAGTGCTATTAAAGCCTCTTTGTGTCAAGTTAACAAGGGCTTTAATGAAGTTCTTGCACAGTTGTAAAAAAGGTACTTTGGGTAGAAAAACCATGTTAAATCAACGAATATGCCAGTGTTGGGAAATTTTTTTTTGAGGTAAATACCCGAATTGGGTATTTAAGCGAAAGTTATTAAACCGTGGGATTTTGTTTCAAAGTGTATAAAAAATATACGGGGATTCACAGTGCGAGGTAAATAAACGAACAAGGTAATTTTGCGTGGGGTATTTAACCGTGGTATACTGTATGTACACATTATATATACGTATGTACACATTACATATACGAGTATGTATGTAGTATATTAGAGTTTTTCAAATATGTAGTTCGGCGTCGACTTGAAACTGTAGAATCCGCCACTCATGAATAAAATTAACACACACAACATGGGAGATATATGTAAGAAGCTCGGTCGTAATCCTGATTACAGGATTGTAGTGGCAAATTATTTTGTATATTATAAATTTTTCGAGATTTCTGGGTATATTGACAATATTTAATATTATTCGAAACTCATTTATCATAATAGAACTCAATTTTAATTGAGTTTACAATTTCAAATTATATTATTAGGTGAAATGTGAGTAAAATGTACAACAAGGAGTTTCATTAAAACGATATTATGTTGATAGGTAGTATTGGTAAAAATGTAAAAAAATTTAGAATATATATTATAAATAACTTAAACATTTTTATTATTATACAAACAAATTATAAATATCTGAACACTAACTTTACACAACTTTACAAATATTTTACATTTTGCTGCACACCAGAGCAAGGAAGCAGGGATTCGAACCCTTGTAGCTCTCGATGATCAGGGAGGTGAGTTCACTATTTACACTTAACATTTAATAATTTTATTTGTTTATATATAGACACTTAAATTGGACTGTTAACAATTATAAATACAATTCAATTATAATTTATAATATTTTTAAACAATTACTATTATAAACGCATGCATTAATAGTACATAAGATTTGTTGTATGACTTCTAAACATAAACTTTAATATGCAATTATATTTTATTACAAGCTGTAGTTTCATAACTATCTTAAAGTTTAGAATTGTGTTTGATACAATGGAAACACTATGTGTTCTATTTGGCGAAATATATGTACGAGTATGTACATACATTTATTGAGTTTAAGTTTGAAGGCTAATAGTTAATAATATCAAAATTATATAACAACGTTACAAACATCATTTAATCAATGTTTAACTTGTTTATCAAATCTACATCTATTCATACATATTGTCCGCTTAATAATTTATTATTTTTAGCTATAATATAATTTTATATGTATTACAGGAAAATAGTGAATCCACTTTTTGAAGATAAAATCAGAATAGCAGTTTCATTCACTTAATATGCTTAAATATTAAAAATTAAACACCAAAAATTCAATGAAGCATTATAGATACAAAAATGGGTTTATAGATATTCTTTCCAGAATTATATAAATGATAAATAGATGATAAACAATTATCATCTAGGATAACCATCTAGGATAAAATCAATTACATTTCTAGGTGGCTAAGAAAACAATAACTCACCTTAAATCAAACAAAGTAATTTGTTATGGATTTTCTGCAAAAACCTACACAAAAGGAGAACAGTTTCTGGACATATCATAAAATATCCTCTTCGAAATATACACAAGCGGTTCCAAAATTACCCGATACATTAAATTATGCTTAATTTGTAAATGTAATCTTCTTTTTGCACAAAAGACTTTCCCCAGAGAAAATTAATACCTTCGATAACCTTTTTCTAGTAAGAACTGTTGGCAAACCATTGCGACGATACCTGCTGCCAAGTCGGAACGACAGATTTCAAAACCTTTTTTTCTAAGACAATACTCTCAGAGCTTTTACCGGAAGACAAATGAAAGGATGAAAATATTTATTCGAGATATTAGAGCTGTGGGTTGAACTGTCGAGTGTTGAGTGGTTCGTTTCTAGAAAAAGGCATAAGTGCCGAAAGAGGAAAGTATTAAGTTTGGTATATTTACCAGCAATATATAATGTAATGTTTTTACATTTCATTAATCGGTTGAAATTAAAAAATTTAATCATAAAAAAATAATGAACAATAAAACTGTGCTTTTCATACTATACTATACATATATAGCATAAACATTTGATATACATACTTTGAATTACTGAATAACTTGCATAACTTACAGTAAAAAAATATTGTGCCATTAATATTTTGTACTTTTGCGCTAATACTGAATTGTAGTATAATTTAAAAACGTTTCAATTGCATGTTTAACCACATTTTATTGAAAATTTTAGTGAGTATTCAGAAAGTGTATGGCAATTCTCAATAATATCAATAAAGTGAAAGCTTTTATCATCGGTTTTGTTTTTTTTTTTTTGTAGTTTCACATAATCGACTGAAATTAAACTTGAATCATTAGAAAGAATGTTTGAATCCAAACAAATTTTCAACTACTTACTCAATACTTTGTTTAAAATACAGGCATAAATTAATGAGCGTGATGTCAAAAGTGATGGTATTTCAAATAATAAAACTCTATATGCCAGTATTGAAAAATTCAGTACTTTCGTATTTTGTTTAGTACTTTTCCACTTCATAAATACTGCAGTGTCCCCTCGACACTTTCAGTACTATTTTATTATTACATATTTTATGTTTTGCATTTTTCAACTCATTAAAATCCAAATCCATTTTGTACGTGTGTTAAGTGTAAGTAAATATTTTTTTTCAAAAGTACCATTTAATGCAAAAAAGTACTCTTTCCTTTACAGTTTAGTACCATTTCAATTTTGCAACACTGCTATATGCTTACATGCTGTAAAAAATAAGAACCGACTATATGTACGGCTAAAATATAAATTAAAGAAATTATTTTAATTTCTAATTTTTAAAAAAGAACTTCAGACCTTAGTCTGAAGTGATCTTTCCTTTATTGAGTTTATTTAATAACTGACTTTAAAAAATACAACTTTTAATAAAATTATTAATTATGCTAACTTAACTAAATTTACCCCAGACACAACTTCTATTGCAATATTTTAATAAACATATTATTGCAATATAATTAAATGCAAGTGGATTCAAAGGGTAAAGACTTTTGATCCAATTACATTGCAATAAATATTTTTTTATTAACTTGTAGAATAAAAAACCTATTACAGGTGTATGTACATATGTAACAACAGTTAAATAGCTAAACTGTGGCCGAATGACCATTTTCAATTTGGTCAAGTAACATAATGTAATATTGTACATATACATATATGTACATAATTTAATATGTATGTATATATGGATAAATCTACGAAAAACACTCTTAAATCGTCAGGCATATAAAAACACTCAATTAAGAATCATTTTTGTAATACGAGCAAATCTTATTAAAAATTATAAAATTTTTAATCTCTGCGATAATTAAGGACACAGTTCATTCAAGCGTAAATACAGTACAACAAAATATTATATTATTTAGCAGTACTGCCAAGGATATAGGCATAACAAAGTTTGAGAATTTACAAAATTATACGGTTAATACGGTCTACATAATTCGTCAGTGTAAAGAAAGTAACTCACTTTCTAGCTTTTGAATATACAAAATATATAGTCTTATAAACAACAAAAACTTGACCAGCGTCTGCATCAATTTGATGCTTTCAATGCAAATATGACCACTTATGCACGTTACGTAAAATGTTTTTAAAACGACCAGGAAAAGTATTTAAGTTTTACAGTATTTACATGTTTACCGCTGCATGCAATGCTCTGTGTGATAAGGTAGTTTCAATTGTTCCAGAACCACTTACATATGAAGAAATCAGAAGAACATTATAATCCTAAACCAAATGAAATATTTGAGAATTATCATTTTTATTTACGTAAACAAAAAAATGTTTGCAATATGGCAACATTTTACAATTGGCAAATTTGATACGGTGGTCAGATATGCACCTTTATTGCGGAAATCGTAATAAAGTTTCAATTAATAATTGCCATATACTTATACGTAAATTGTTATAATATTGAGTAAATTTTAAAATGTAGCACTGTCATAAGTGTGTTTAGTGAGCATATTACAATTAACCGAACACTTTCTGTTGATATTTGACAACTCAAATATCAACAACGACATACAAACCCTAATAAACTAACAAACAACACTAATTTTCGCTACCGAAATAAAAACAATGTTATTGTTTACCAGGTGTCAAATGAATATTGGGTAAGCTGAATTGCGTATATTATTATGCTTGAACACTTAAAATATTGTACTCATACATAACAACATACAACCCTTCAGTCAGGATTACGACCTAGCTTCTCACACCACTTATGTTGTGTGCGTTAATTTTATACATGAGTGGCGGGACCTACAGTTTAAAGTCGACTCCGAACGACAGTTTTTTGAGAAGCTTTTTATGGCAATTTTATTTACTCTCAGAGTTTTTGCCAGAAATCTGCTGAGAGGAAGTCGCCGAAGAAATATTTTCATATTTTCGTTTTGATGTCTGAACTGGGATTCGAACTCGGGCCTTCAGTCTAATAAGCCAACACACTACCTACTAGACTACGGCGACTTCAAATATTGTACTCAATTAACCGAATATTGAATTTTTTGATATCACACGATAAGGGTTAGAGAAAACATGACACAAAATGCCGTCAGTATTTTGAAAATGAGAGTAAAATTCATACGACAGATTTTATGCGTTTAGACGACTAGTAAAATACCAAAACAAAGTTAAATGAAAATAGGTGTTTTCCAGCATATGCATAAAAATGCATCTCCGATTTAATGAAATGTGACGGTTTTTGGAAAATTGCGAAAATCAAAGAGAGCAGTTCGACTGTTAAATGTTCATCCGTATTTTCTCTCGATGTCGTCTGTTTTTTTATATATTGAGTTACATGATACACTCACACTCACGTCCTCTTCTACATAAAAACTTAACATGTCGTACGACTTACTGTTTAGGGATGTGGCGTATTTTTGCAAGTATAAGGGACATTGGAAAAAAAATTCGTATCAGCTTAATGAATGCCAATTAAAAAATACTGTCATATCTCTTTTCAGCTGCTGCAACACAACTTTGAACTGTTTAGGTGAGACGTGAAGCTGCGCAGAAATAAAATAAATAATTTACTGAAATTATACTTTGTGTGTATAGGCCGTAACCAATTATTAAACAGATTTGGTGAAATTTAATTGGTAGAAAATTCTGGAAGAAAAATCGGACGTAGACTTTAAGATTAAGTTATAACAGAAAATTAAGTGTGAAATTCTAGGCAAGTTTAACAAATTATTTTCTAAGATTACTGGTACGATTGAAAGGCGTTATGTAACTTAAACAGAAAACAACAACAAAATTTATTAGACCACGATGAGTACCATTTTCTTTATACGATTTTGTAGAAAAACTACACAGACAAACAAAGTTGAATTTCGTTCGTGTTTAGGTTTAATCATTTACTATGAGAGATTTATTAACAATGTAAGTGACATTCTTTACATAAAAACCCGTTAGAAATTTCCGAATTTCATATACTCGTGCTGTAGTATTGTTGGGAGGAATTTATGAAAATTGTGAAAGCTATCTTTCTTCGGGCTACTACGAACATGGTAGGATTTCGAGAGTCGTTTCACTTACGATAAATAAAGTTCATGAAATAAGCACGCGACTACCGCACCAGAGTCATATTTGGTTGCAAATAAAATAAAAATAAATATGTATGTGTTTAGTTTTAAATCAATTCTTTATTGTTCGCACAATTCCTTGTGCCACCTTTAACGATTTGACTTAAACAATAACAATTTGCTTTAATTGTTATTACTCTTTAACTCGTTCGTTAGAACTTCAAACCACGATTCTCTTCCGCGTACGCAATAACAATTGTTCGTTATTCTCTCTCTGCTTACAACCTTTTTGTAAGCACTATACGGAAATCTTCAAACCACAATTATTATCTTCACACGCAACGTATCTTTACACACGACTGACCGAATTCCTACTGAATCTCACGTGTCGTCTTCGCACACGACTGACTGAATTCTTACTGAATCACCGTTGCCTGCTCTGTCTTGCCTTTTATATCGCTGGATCAATAGTGTGATGAATACTCTCGAAGGAGAATGACTGCCTTCGGGAAATATCTAAAAATGTAAACAAGTTGTCTTCATTATTGTTGTATCTTGTTTACTATTTATCCGCTCTTTTTTTTATACTGCACTTTGTTTTTGCTTGTTTACTTCTTTGTCCGCTGCATTTTGTTGTTGGCTGTTTACATCTTTATCCCCTATATTTTTTTTATACTGATGTTGTTGCTATATTCTCACTTATTCGTTGATGACGTGAACAAGTCCATTGTTTTGTTTTTGGAGTTTTTGTTTATCATTTTATACATGATCAAGTCCATTGTGTTGTTTTTGGAGCTTTTGTTTATTATTTTAATAACACCATTTCCATTTTCGTAACACTGCCGCCCACTTAAGCCTGTTCGTCCCGAATAGGCTCATTATGCCTTCTCCCGTAAATAACCTTAGCGGGTGATCTAGCTGTTGAATCATGCATCGCAGATGGATACGCCAGTAGAAACCTCGGAACGTGTTCATCCCAATCCTTCTGTTGCTCGCTCGCTACTTTTCGCAAGTATTCTCCAGGGTTCGACTAGACAAGACCGTTCCGTCGGACTGTGGGTGAATCGGCGTCGTTCGTGTCTTCTAATTCCGTATGCCTCACACATTTCCTTGAATACGGCTGTCTCAAAATTTCTGCCTCGGAATGTAGCTCTATTGGAACCTCGTAGCGGCATAACCGATTGTTCACAAAAACCTTTTCTACTGAGTTCGCCTCTTGATTGGGTATGACATACACTTCCGGCCATTAGCTGAAGTGATCCATTACATCGAGAACATATCGGTTTCCAGCAATACAAAGAGCCTTGTGGGGACCTCGTTTGTGGGAAACTAGCACTTGCCCCTCAGCGCTATTTCATTTTTCTTTTAATTTAACGCGGACTCGGGTGTAGATGGCTGGTAACTCGCCCGGTTGTTGGTGAGACGGATCTTGACCTTTCTCATGGCGCTTTCCAGTTTCTTTGGAACATGACCGGTCTTACCACAGTGGAAACACTTAAGCTTGACCTTTTGTCCGACTTCCTCCACAATTTGCTTCAACATCTTTTTAGATTTATGCAAAAAGCATTCTTTTTCCTCCACGACTTCTATTCTTCCCACTTCGCTTACTTGTGGTGTAGAAATCGTGCGAGCGGTCTCCTGGGCTAGTACGAAGGCCACAGTCTCTGCAAAGGTTGTCTTTTGTGCAGAACATACCGCTAGTTTGATGTCAGGGTCACGTATACCATTTACAAACGCCTCGGTTTTAAACTTGTCTACCAGTGGATGGTTTTCTCCCGGGTATGTGAGCTGCACTAATCTCTCGCCCTCCATTGCAAAGGCTTGAAGTGACTCATTAGCCTTTTGCGCACGGCACCACTTCTCTTTTGTGCTCGTCACCGAATTTACGCTGTAACGCCATCATTAGGTCGTTGTAGTTGTTTCTGCAGCTGGCAGGCATGGTTTCTAGAACCTCAGCTGCCGCACCTTTTAACGCCAAGATAAGTCCCAAAGCCGTTTCTTCATCGTCCCATCCGTTTCTGCTGGTTACTGCCTCGAATTGGAATTTAAATATGGATAGGGGTGAGCTACCATCAAAGCAAGGTGTTTTCATCCTGCCGGTACCTTCTGATACGGCTTGTACTGTTTCTGGTTGCTGGCTCTTCTCTTCCATCATAACGAGTTTTCCCTCCACGTACTTTTCCAAATTAATTACTTCCGTGTCTTCTAAACTTGACATCTTTTCCTCGACAGTAGTTACCCTTTTGCTGAATGACTCAAGTATTTCATCTAGCTTCTCTGTAGTCGCTTCTAGTTTCTTCTCGATTTTTGACAAAAGTTTTTGATTCTCGGCTCTAGAAGCTTCTTGCCCTTCTTGCATCTTTTCCATTATATTACATTAACGAATTCATGTCAATACCGCTGGTTGCAGGGGCCTGTAACTCACGTTCCACTTCGTCTTCGAAGTCGTACTTATCTACATCAATGCCACGATTTCGATGTTCTTCCCTTAACCGCCTTTGAAGTTCATCCTTCGTGCCCATTGTTGGTAGCGCTAATTTACTCAATTCTTGTTTGAGCCGTTCCACACTTAGTTCGGGGAGCTTCATTTTGATTTATTTTTACTTTTAAATTTTGCAATCCCACTTCTGACACCAATTGCTAGGTTTTTACCCTTAAAAAAACGTTAAAAATATGAGTTCGTAGATTGCAAATTAAATAAAAATAAATAGGTGTTTAATTTTAAATCAATTATTTATTATTCGCACAATTCCGTGTGCCACCTTTATCGATTTGACTTAACCAACAAAAATTTACTTTACACACTCGTTCGTTAGAACTTCAAACCACGATTCTCTTCCGCGTACGCAATAACAATTGTTCGTTATTCTCTCTCTGCTTACAACATTTTTGTAAGCACTATACGGAGATCTACAAACCACAATTATTCTCTTCACACGCAACGCAACGTGTCTTCACACACGACTGACCGAATTCTTACTGAATCTCACGTGTCGTCTTCACACACGACTGACTGAATTCTAACTGAATCATCGTTGCCTTCTCTGTCTTGCCTTTTATATCGCTGGATCAATAGTGTGATGAATACTCTCGAAGGAGAATGACTGCCTTCGGGAAATGTCTAAAAATGCAAACAAGTTGTCTTCATTATTGTTGTTTGTGTATCTAGTTTACTATTTATCCGCTCTTTTTTATGCTGCACTTTGTTTTTGCTTGTTTGCTTGTTTTCTTTGTCCGCTGCATTTTGTTGTTGGCTGTTTACATCTTTATCCCCTATATTTTTTTATACTGATATTGCTATATTCGTACTTATTCGTTGATCATGTGAACAAGTCTATTGTTTTGTTTTTGGATCTTTTGTTTATCATTTTATACATGATCAAGTCCATTGTGTTGTTTTTGGAGCTTTTGTGTATTATTTTAATAACACCATTTCCATTTTCGTAACAATATTTATATAATCTTTACTAAAATTTGTTTTGCAATTTTTAGCCATATGTCCATTTTTGCCACAACGATAACAAATTATAGGTTTAGACATAGGCGGTTTTTTAAATTATTGTATTTTTACCTTTCCTTACCTTAAATGCCTCGTTTTCTGTAGCTTCTGAACTTACTTGCAATTCTAAAAGTCTTGATCGCAAAATTTTCATTGTAGGAAACTCATTTGTTGTATTAAATGTTGCTTTAATTTTCTAATATTGAAAACACATCTAATAAAATTATGATCTGAAATTCCTCTTCGATATGGCCATTCATCTCTTCCAGTTGTACATAAAGCTCATCGAATTCTTCTATGTACTTAGATATTGTCGGTCCTATTTCCATTTTATGATTCTATACTTTCCTGTTTGAACGACTCAAATAATGAGAGTAATGTAATGTAATGCTTCCTATGAGAAGCTAGGTCGTAATCCTGACTGAAGGGTTGTAATGACCAATTATTTTATGTATACTTTCCTGTATAATTCTGCTTTTTGCCGTTTTGATTTACTTTCTTTCATACGTTTCAACTAGAAAATCCCAAATTTCATTCGAAGTTTTAAAATTTCTCACCAACAATAAAACTTTTGGAGACAATGCAATCAAGATACCGGCTCTTGCATCCTGGTCTTTTACATTCCACTGTTCACGTAAATTTGGTTCAGATGGAGCATTCGTTTTTCCAGTAACAATTCGCAGCTGTCTGCTCTTATGTAAAAGAGCCTCCATTAGTTTTTTCCATGTTTAATAATTTGATCCATCAAATATTGCAATTTTTCTTGCGAATGTTGTTGGCGACTTTTTTCATTTAAATATTTTTTTTTGTCTTTAAATATTTTCTCTTTATTTTACCAACAGAATCTCTCGACTTGGAGATATGGAATATACATACATATTCATATGTATAGCACGAAAAAGCAAACATTAAACATTAAGAGAATTCATAAATTAAGAGACAATGTTTAGCGTCATGAGTGAGGACGAAGAGACTTGTCGGGCCATTATTTTAGCAAATAAATCCCTGTCGGAAAAATAGTTAATTTTAAACTAACTATTTCGCAACTAGTGCTGACTACCACTTGGATTACTTTTCAATCGCAGCAACTAACTATTTTAACATTGTGATGTCCTAGGCAGTAGTCAGTTGTTCTCTGCATTACTTTTCAACTAACTTAAAGTCAACTACTTATAAGTTAGCTTTAAGTCAAATAGTTATAAGTTAGCTTTTAGCTGACTTTTTGTAGCTAAATAAATAATAAATTGTATTTTTTGTGCAACTTACGCATTGGCCAACTACAAATGTTTTTATGTTTTTTATAGATTTTTTTCTAAAAAAAATTTTTGAAGACTTATATGAATTTTGCAAATTTCAAAAAATAAATCAGATGGAGCGCAAAAACTTCCAAAGTCGGAATCTTTTATATAATTTTTTGCATGAACGAACATTTCTGAAGGATATGACAAAATTTGCGCTTTCTTTAGCTATGTAACCAACAAAATATCGACTTGATGTTAATTCAATTGGCACATTGTTGGACGTAAAACAATCGGTGCCTTCATTAAAATATTCTTTATTTTCATCGTATATATCTGCGACATCTATATCAGGGGTATGTGTACTTTCTGATATATTTCCAGTCCTATCAATATCTTCTAAAAATATGATTTATGATTTTAATTATATATTATATTTATTAAACGTTTTGTTTGAGTATGAATTTAAAAATTGTAGTGCATAATTTTTAAATTCACACTTTTTATAAAACAATTTTTCAGTTTCAAATGTCAACACAAAATGTGGATTTTTTATTTCGGTGCGAATCGATATAGTTTCATTTCTACAACAATAAAACACATATTCTTACCCTACAATAAAACAAACGGTAATATTTCTTTTCCACAGGTTTATTATTTTATTTGGCAATGTACAAGCACACACGTATACACACATATGAGAATAAATTGCTTAGAGAAGAGAACAATACGTTCTCTGGGTATAATAAGTTCTCTGAGTACAATAAGTGGCAGTAGCCGTACTGCCATCGACAAATTTGTACAATGCAGTACAATGTATGGCAGTGCAACATCTTCATATATTTATAGCAGTGTAGGGCAAACACATACTATCATAGTTTTGGTTAAGCAGCGGAGAACAAAAATCAACGTTATTTTTGAGAATCGTACACTGGGAAAATAAAAAAAATTGGTTTATTGTGTTGTGTGTATGTTAAGTGCGGTTTTAAATATTTTTTGCTTTCTGATTAAAGCATATGTTTATTGTTTTCAAATGTTTATAAATTATAGTTTAATTTTTAATTGCAATAATTTTAAAGTCCTATCATTCCCTTTAATGTTGTCGAAAAATCCGTGGCTAGTCTCGTAATGTCTTTTTATAAAAAAAAAAGAATTACAACATAAAGTGCGATAACACACAATACATTGTACATTACCATCCATATTCTCTATACAAAAAAATCATATTCCCAATTTTCATCAAACATTTTGCTGTGTGTATTTGCAAAAAACAAAAAATCATTCAAAAAAGTTGCGTGACAAGATCTTGCTTCATCAAGTGCTAAACGTCAACTGAATTGATTTTGTTCTCTGACATCAACACAAATCAACAAACAAAGCAACAAACACACGATCATTATAACTTATAATTTATAAGAAACCACACAAGTAAGCTTATAGTGTACGTGTATCAACAGAGCGTCAGCAGAAATTTCTTTGCCTATCACATGTGATAGGAAATTTCGAATATGACCACCACTGATTTATAGTCTTTGACCTCATCGCGATGAGAGCAAAGAATGAGAGCAACGCATTGTTACGCTCTTCGTTTCTGTTTACTTCCCTCCTATCTTTCCCCCCGCGTCATGAAATATTTTTGAAAAATATTCCAAAATATGTTAAAATGCACTTTCTTTATACTTTATTTTCTTTGGTAGTAGCAAAGAATATGGATATAAAGAATGCGCATCATGTAGAAGTAAAATTTCTTATGGCGGGATGTACCAGTAACACCCGCTCTCACCAAAATCTCTTTTAAAAATCATTTCTTAATGAGGGAGGGAAGACAGGAGAAAAATAAACACAAACAAAGAGCGTAACAATGTGTTGCTCTCATCGTACGTATGTATATGCGTATGTACGATTATGTATGTATGATCGTTGTTATTGTTTGACCAAAGACTATAAATATGTAAAGATGTTGCACACAGTGTATTTAAAATTGACAAAATTTTGTGCTTCTTTACGATGAGGGGGTAGGTAACAGGGAAAGCTAAATTGTCGTTCTCACTCTCATGTTAACTGAGAGAAAGAAAACAAAAAAGACTCAGTACACTTATTGTACTCAGAGAACTTATTATACTTAGAGAACGTATTGTTTTTTTTCTCTAAGCAATTTATTCTCATATGCGTGTATACGTGTGTGTATACATACATTGCCAAATAAAATAATAAACAAACTGAAAGAATTTTTGTTTTCACAAAATATATGTGAAAATAGCCTGTGGAAAAATATTACCGTTTGTTTTATTGTAGGGTAAGAATATGTGTTTTATTGTTGTAGAAATGAAATTATATCGATTCGCACCGAATTATAATGTTATTTTTTAGACTATTCAATTATGTATGTACATATTTACCATATGTGTCTATTTTTGTATAGAATGAAGTTGTAATAAAACGAATGCTTTTTTTGTTTAGTATTTATTAAATTTATTTATCATTTTAATGGTTCAAAATTTTAACTTTTTCCATACTGGATAATTTGAATTTGTATGTTTCCCATGTGGAATGCTTCCGTAGTAAAACAACAATTAGTAAATTAAGCATCTCCATTCTGTGTTTATAACATTCGTTATTTTCATCAAACCAAAAGGAATAAATTGTATTTTTTGTGCAACTTACGCATTGGTCAACTACAAATGTTTTTATGTTTTTTATAGATTTATTTTCAAAAAAAATTTTTGTCGAAGACATATGAATTTTGCAAACTTCAAAAAATAAATCAGATGGAGCGCACAAACTTCCAAAGTCAGAGTCTTTTATATAATTTTTTGCATGAACGAACATTTCTGAAGGATATGACAAAATTTGCGCTGGTTTAATTATATCCACACGACATTTAACGCAAGATATTCGTTGAGTTATGTAACCAACAAAATATCGACTTGATGTTAATTCAATTGACACATTGTTGGACGTAAAACAATCGGTGCCTTCATTAAAATATTCTTTATTTTCATCGTATATCATCTATCGTATGGCGACATCTATATCAGGGTATGGGTACTTTCTGATATATTTCCAGTCCTATCAATATCTTCTAAAAATATGATTTTAATTATATATTATATTTATTAAACATTTTGTTTGAGCATGCACTACAATTTTTAAATTCACACCTTTTATAAAACAATTTTTCAGTTTTTCAGTTTCAAATGTCAACACAAAATGTGGATTTTTTATTTCGGTGCGAATCGATATAGTTTCATTTCTACAACAATAAAACACATATTCTTACCCTACAATAAAACAAACGGTAATATTTCTTTTCCACAGGCTATTTGCACATACATTTTGTGAAAACAAGACATCTTTCAGTTTGTTTATTATTTTATTTGGCAATGTACAAGCACACACGTATACACGCATATGAGAATAAATTAGAGAAGAGAACAATACGTTCTCTGAGTATAATAAATTCTCTGAGTACAATAAGTGGCAGTAGCCATACTGCCATCGACAAATTTGGCACTGGCAGTGCAACATCTTCATATATTTATAGTCTTTGATCTCATCGCGATGAGAGCAAAGAATGAGAGCAACGCATTGTTACGCTCTTCGTTTCTGTTTACTTCCCTCCCTTCTGTTTCTTTCCCCCCGCGTCATGAAATATTTTTGAAAAATATTCCAAAATATGTTAAGATGCACATTCTTTATACTTTATTTTCTTTGGTAGTAGTTAGTAAATAAAAGCTAACTTAAAGTTGGTTATTTTTGTAGTCAGCTACTCATTCTCCTACAGGGAATGTTAAAACAGCCAGAAATTAAAAAAAACGGAAATGAATGACGTTCTTCTTAACAAAGTAACTCAATACATAGAAAAGCAAAACACAAAATTATGTGACTTTATTACTGCAACTTATTATGTGTACACAAACAACATTGAATTTTGATAGCAGTTGTTGTACAGTAATTTTGACTTACCTGCACAACCAACTTTTGCACGATATTTTGTGCAGGTAAGTCAAAAAGGCAGTTAACGTTAATGCACTTACCTGCTCATTAATGCTGGTAAGTGCATTTAAGTTTACTGCCCAAAAAAGCAGCTATTTTGTACGGAAAATCGTTATTTTTCTTATTTTGTTTTGATTACGTTGTATGTATTAGAAAGTAGGATTGTATAGTTAAAACAAAAATTCAACTTCGTCCTTTTTAGAAAAAAAAGGTGAATGTTCGAAAGTCAATTTATAGAATCATATACAACTTTTTTTTAACAAAAAGTCTATTGTTCAAAAGTTGAAATCTATTAGGCATCTAAATGAAATTTTTTTAACCAAAAGCTTCCTAAAATATGCACGTATCATAAATGTGCAGGTATGAAGAATGCACTTAAATTAAGAAATTTATATGGGTTTGGTAAAATAAATATACGAAATACAAATTTTGTGCACTTAAATGCAAAATGCACTTAAGTGAAATGCAGGTAAGTCAAAACTACTGTACTCTATTTTGGTGGGAAATAATTATTGTACACAATGTTGTTAACACATAAGACAATATTGCGTTTTGCACAATAAAAATCAAAAAGCTGTTGATTTTATTCAATATATTATGCCACCTACTAATTAACATACAGACGGACAATTTTATTGTGCAATGCCATTTATTGCACAATAATTTTGCAAGTGTATAGGTACCTTGATTTTTTTTGAATTTTGTTGAATTTTGAATAGGGCAAATTCTAATAAAAACAACTTCAAATAAAGACAAACATTACAAAAAAGGAACGATTTTTTAAAAAACTTCCCTACAAGAAATTAATGACAGAAGCTAACACATACAAGATTAATGCATAACATTTTATAGTTCTTTTCATCTGTAGAGTAGCACTTCCAACAATACTTCATTACTGATGGCAAAATGACCGGTTATTTGATTATCACACTTGATGGTGTCAAATATATTATTGACAATAACTTTCAATAGAAGAAATTTTATTTAAGACAAATTTTAAAATGAATCGTAATCGTGTGTTATAGTAAAACGTTTTACAAGTGAACAAAAGTGTTAAAAATTAAAAGTTTGGAAAACATTAATAATAAAAGAAAATATAGTAATAAATTTAAAAAAAAATTAAGATAAAAAATAATGAAAAAGAAATCAAAGTTATATATCAATAATAAACAATATATTGAGCTCAATAAAGGCAGATGCTTAACCTTCACATTAAATTAGCTGTTATTGACGGCGTTAAAATCAAAGGAACCATAGACATCGTTTAAATGAACGATTTTCTGTATACTACACGCACATAATTTAATAATATTTGCGTGATATTGGTTCTATAATTGAGAAAAGTCACAAAACGGTAAAATACATAATTGATAAATATAAAAAGTTCTCGAATTTAGAAAATCATCCTAAGTCTGGCCAACCAAACCTAAGACTGGCCAAACCAAACTAAATGAGATTCATATACGGTTTGTTGTACGAAAAATTAATAAAATCCAGCGGAAAGTCCTGTTAAAATATTTGAAAACATTTCAGAATGCTCGGGTACAAATGTCAGTGCAAGCACAGTACGCAGAGCACTACACGCAAATGGACTGTATGAACAAATTCCAATAAAGAAGACCGTCCATATCCATAATAAACCAATTTAAACGTAGGGAGTTCATTAAAAAGTACGAAAATCAGACCAATGACTTCTAGAATAATGTGCTCTTTAGTGTCGAGAAGTTGCCGTAGTCTAATAGGTAGGGTGTTGGCCTACTAAACGCAAGACCACGGTTCAAATGCCAGGTCAGACATCAAAACGAAAATATGAAAACATATTTCTTCGGCGACTTCCTCTTAGCAGATTTCTGGCAAAAACTCTGAGAGTCAATAAAATTGCCATGATAAGTTTCTGCAGGTCCGGCAATTCATGTATAAAATTAACACACATAACATAAGTGTTGTGAGAAACTAGTTTGTAATCCTGACTGATGGGTTGTAATGACCAATTACACGGTGCGACAGTCAAAATACACCCAGCTAATGACATAGTGTAGGTTATGAGTTTTGTGGAGTAGAACTGAAAAATATTTTTTTTTTATATTTCTCGAACCCTCCAAACTTGTTTTATTTGACAAAAACGGAATTTTTGATCTTTTCAAACAAAATTTTTGATTACCCAATTTATAACTTATTTTTAAAATCAATTTTTTTTTTGAAAAGGGAACGGATGAACCTTTAAAATTGTATACATAAACTTTGAAACTTACATATTATAAGTTTTGATCGGGTAAACTTGGAAAATATGATTTTTTTTTCTCATTTTTCAAGTTTAGCTATTCTTAATTGCAAAATTTAATTAAAAAATATAAAATAAGTGATGACACTCTGAAAGTGCATTGTTTTGTGAAGATATTGACACTTCGTTTGATCAAATCGGACAAAAATTACCGTAGTTATTATTTAATTAGTACAAAAGTCATGTTATATTTTTTATATACATATGTCATTTTATCAAATGAACTTTCAGTTCAAAAATTTTCAAAAGTTTCGATGGATCTTGATTGTTTATCGCAAAATGTGTCAAATTCACGTTTGCAGGACTACCAGAAGTCGGCTAATATTTGTGTTTTTTGCAAATATTGTTATTTCTCTTTGTGCAAACGTTGTCCAACTTCGGGTGGTCGCTTAAACGTGAAATTGATACATTTTGCGATAAACAATCAAGATCCATCAAAAATTCTGAAAATTTTTGAGCTAAAAGTTCCTTTGAAAAAATATATATATATTAAAAATATAACTCGACTGTTAGAGTGTTTTCACACTGAGTGGTTTTAATGCAAAAGTTGGTTTTAACGTTAAAACCATAATTAAAACCAGGTTTTACCATACAAAATTATTGTGTTAAAACCATCTTAAAACCTTTTCTGAATTGATTTTATGTAGGTTTTATAAAATACAACCTTGTTTTCGATGTACTAAATCAAAGCTACCAACATTGAAAACAGCTAAAAAAACAAAATAAAAACAAAACAAATATAAAAATACAGAAAAAAAAACTACTTGATTTCCTAGCACTTCTTCACTTTTTATAAATATGTAGATCCATTACTTTAAAATATTCTATTACAATATTTAGAATAATTTTTAATTTCTTGCTCATTTCTTAATTTCTCTTATTTTTTTTATGTTTTATTGAATCTTTTATAAAAATTTGTATTTACATTGTTTTGAGGATTTACTTAAAAAGTATTACAACAATTAACAACTAATTAATTAAATAAAGAAACTACTATCACAGAATTTAAGGAAAAGTAGCCTAAAAAATAAAATGATTGTTTAACAAATTTCTTATTATTTCAAAATTGGACGTTCTGCATTTTTCATTAAACGACAGAGTCAGCTCCTTTGCAAATACGTTAAACATTTTGTGGTCAAAGTTACTGTGCAGAAGGACAGTTGTATATCGAGGGCGTAAGTTATGAATTGTTTTCAGATCTTTATTCTGAATTATCTGCAATTTCCTTGTATATGTTTTTGGAGCTTTATGAAACCAGACTTGCAACCATAGGACATTATTGGCCTAATACACATTTTGTAAATAAGAATCTTGTTTTTCAAATCAAGTTTAGATCTATTGAGAAGAGGGTAGAGGGCTCGACCGCATCTAATAGCTTTATCACATACATAATTTATATGATGTTTAAAAGAAAGCTTTATCTAAATATCTAAAATAATTCCCAGATATTTTATATTGTCATTCAGAGGTATAAAAACTCCTCTAGAAAATAAATGCTTAGTAGGAACACGTTTTGGTGATCTGTTATAAGGAAAAATAATAGCTTGAGATTTTCCGTCATTCACTTTTATTTTCCATTTATCAAAATATTTATGTGCAACTTTTAAACTATCCTCCATTCTCCTAATAATTGCATTAGAAACCTTACCGCAGCATATAAAAGCACTATCGTCTGCGTAAAATGCTATTTCATGATTTCTGCGAACTGTAATATCAGAAATATAAATTGAATAAAGTGTTGGTGATAAAACAGACCCTTGCGGTAGACCCGCAGGTATTTGTCTATCACTAGATTGCAAGTTATCAACACTTACAACAAATGAGCGATAATCTAAGAAACTTTTAACAATTTTTTGCAGGTATGCAGGATACTTGAAGGTATCAAGTTTAAAAACTAGGCCATCATACCAAACCGAGTCAAATGTTTTTTCGATGTCCAGAAAAATAACCCCAGTACTCAAACGATTACTCTTATTATTTTCTATAAAATTGACAACTCTTCTTATTTGATGTACGGTTGAGTGCTCTTTGCGAAAACCAAATTGTTGAGAATTAATAATATTGTATTGATTGGAAAATTCTAAAATCGTCTTATTAATTATTTTCTCCAATACTTTATCCAACAGGCTTAGAATGCTATAGCTGGATGGAATTTTAAGATCATTTCCTGGTTTATGAATTGGGATCACTTTGGCCATCTTAAATAACGAGGGAAAGTATCCTTCTTGTAAACAAGAATTGATAAGATTACTTAAAGTTTCGAAAAAGTAATCGGGCATTTTCTTGAGGATAATGCTATTAACCTTCCTATACCCGCGCGTTGGTCTATGAGACCGATTTTTTTATTATTGCGATTTTTTTTGTAAAAAAAATAGTGCCAGTAAGTTGATATCACTAGTAGCTTCGTTATTCGTAATAAGCTTCGTTTTTGATTAAAAATAATTTTTTCGAAATAGTACCAAGGATATAGGATATGCCATTGTCGGTCTCACAGACCAACGAGCGGGTATTGGTGCTTCACTTTTTGACGCGGGTATAGGAAGGTTAATGCCATCTAACCCTGGGGCTTTATTATTTTTCAGTAAAAACACGAACGATTTAACCTCCTCTAAATTCGTAAGTTCTATGTTAGCCCTGTCCAGGATTTTATCGTTCAGATCATTAATAAATGTAGAGACAGCTGTGTCCATAGGTGAGACATTATTTAGGGTTATGGTGTGTGACGTACCAAATACGTCTGCTATTGAATTTGCCTTTTCAACAGCGCTTATTAAAACTTCACCATCGACATGAAGATCAGAAATTGTTGCCTTTTATGGTTTTTGTTATCCTCCAAAACTTTTTAGAGCCCGGAGGCAAATTTGCAATAAATTTTGACCATGATTCATTTCGGTCCTTATTAAGGTGCTAGTCAATTAATTTATTTAAAAGTTTCAAAATACTTTTCAATTGAATTCTAGAATTTAAATCAGTAGATCTTTGAAATTTACGTCTATATTTATTTCTCTGACTAATTAGCATGTTACTAATATCAGAGATACGTCTTTGCCATGAATATATTTGACCGACTGGTATTTTTTAAAATGCTTCTTTAACTATACATATTAATTTATCAAAATAAAAATCTAAGTTACCTGAGTAACTAAGAGGTTGGTTAATGTTCTGATACCTAATTTCGCTTTCCACCCAGTTTCTAATTGCTGACCAGTCTGCTCGATTGTACAAAGGAACTGAGTATGTCATATCTTGAACTTATCCAGAAATAATACAAGATATTGGTACATGATCTGACTGCAAAATATTAGGATGTGTCTCCAGATCTGAAAAATGAAGACATGAGTTAGATAAAAGAATGTCAACCGTAGATGGTTGGACTGGAATGTTGTTTTGTCCAAACCGAGTATATTGGTTTGGATAGTAAATATAATAGTTGGATTGGAGGCAGTGTATGTAGAGTTCATTTCCAGCAGAATTTGATGACACACAATTCCAAAGTGTATGTTGGGCATTAAGATCACCGAATACAAAAAAGTCGTTAGAATCAGATGTTAATTTATCCAAATCAGCCTTGAAATTTGCGGTGAGAATTGGATTATAAGCTGAAGTAAATATAACTTGGCGTCTATTAATCATAATTTCTACTGATATACACTCCATAGTAATCGTTTTGATTTTAGGTAACAACATGTGCCTAATATCACCTTTAATTGCTATTAGAACTCCTCCGCCATGTGTAGGTCTATCTTCTCTATAAATTATATAGCCGCCTAGTTTGAACTTGTGGTGCGGCTTCAAAAATGTTTCATTTAAAAGTAGAACATCGATTTTCCTTTTATGTAAAACATATTCCAGCTGAGCAGCTGCTGACTCCGTCGTTATGCCTTGGGCATTCCACTGCATAACATGAACATTGTGCAAACAAGATGAATTATATGGCAAGTTGAAGCATCATACCCAAAACCCGAAGCTTGTCGTACTTATTTTGACATCTTTGCAAAGCATCGACTGCATCAAAAAATATTTCCATAAGTCTTTCATTGGAAATGTCATCATTTTTATTGTAGACTTTGTTTTTAGCCACTTCTGAATACAAATTTCCATAATTACGGGGATTACGTGAGTTACTTTGGTGTTCTTGCCTTGGCAATTGAGGAAAATCATGATCGTATTCATTAAAAAAGGAAACATTTGGCCTTTTACTCGACGCCCTTGATCTAGATGATACCCGATGCCGGATCTCTAAATATTCTTGACGACTTTGACACTTAGGGTCATCGGCTCTATGGTTAACATGTCTTAAGTTCTTTTTTATGCAGTTATAACACCTACACTGTTACCTTTGGTAAGTGGACAGTAGACACACTACTCCTCGATTACAATTTTTTGCACCATGCCCATACATAGCACATTACATTAATTTTTCATCCAGTTTGGGTAGGCCAAATAATACTAATTTAAAATGTTTAGCGTCTTTTACCTCATGCGTATAAAACTCAAACTTTTTGTCCCTCAGAACATTGAGAGCATCGTTGTAAAGCGGAATCGAGTTGAATAATCACCCTTATTCTGGTTGTCGTCGTCTTGCGTCGACAGTTTAAAATTGGTATTCTGTTTGTCGTTATTGACAGTTAAGGCCGTGTCACATAGAACTTTTGCTTCGCGTTGCGTTACAAATTCGCTTTGACATTTAAGATAAATGTACATGTTTATATGGCACTTGTCACATAAACAGCTTTTAACGCAACGCAAAGCGAAAAGTTGGGCATCTCTCATCTTTTTGCGCGCTTTGACAATCAGCTGTTGATTATTCTGTAAATATTTTTGGCAAATTTGAGCGCAAATTTTATTTTTTTAATATTTGTCCTTAAATTTTATGTTTTTTAGTTTTTTTAGCAGTACAATTATAAGTATGTCCAATAAATCCTCCAAATCCATTTTTAGTCCTTATTTAAACACAAAATATTAAAAGCAAAACTTACGCGCCAACCACTTTTAAAAGATAAACAAACAACGCGAGTGTTGTCAAAGTTTTTGTTGTGGCATACACCCTTTGCTTTACGCTTTTCTGTCAAAGTTATAAATGTCACGCAAAGCAACAAAGTTTTATCTGACACGGCCTTTATAGATGACTGTCGACACACATTTGGTATTCTGTGAGTCAATACGCCGTCGATATTGTGTTGTGTCGACTCTGATTTTATCGACATCATTTTTGGTAACGACGACGACGGCGACAACCAGAATAAGGGTGATTATTTTCGTTCCAATAGTCATTCTTTTATAAGTATACTTATCTCCAATTAAACCAATTACAGTTGAAAAACTATGGGCAGGATCCACAATTATAGGTGGAGTTTTTTCTTTAAAAGGAATTGCTTCTTCTTCATCTTCTGATAGTAGTTGAAATCTATTAGAACTAGTGCTGGGTCCGTCTGAAGTTTTTGGCAGCTTGAATTAGCCCAAAGTCTTCTTCTTTTTGGAGCAGACATTGCCAAACGCAAGAAAATTAAACAAAAATTAAATTTTTTTTATACTATTTAATTTAGAAATATAATAAACTCTCTCTAGCAAAAATTAACACGATGTTTTTATATTGAGGCAGAGATGCCAGATGAATTTTTCTTATTTTTTATTTTTTCTTAAACAAAAGCAGGTGTTGCACAGATATAAATGTCGTGAATGTTAAAACCAGATTTAAGAAAACTTATAGTGTGAACACAAAATCAGCTGATTATGGTTTTAATGTTAAAAGCAGGTTGTAACTTTAGGTGTGAAAACACTATTAGACTCTTTAAATAATAACTCCGGTAATTTCAAATAAAGTGTCAATCTCTTCACAAAATAATGCACTTTCAGAATGTCATAATTTATTTCATATTTATTAATTAAAGTTTGCTACTATGAAGGGACAAACTATAAAAAATATAAAAAATCACATTGTATATTAAGTCAAAAAATATGTATGTATATGTATGTATAATACACACACAGTATAATACAACAGTGTTTACCTAAAGACCTGTTTTTTGTGCGCTCTGTGTTATTTTGTGATTTAAAGTATTATTATCTGCCTATTTTGTCTGCTTTGTATCTCATTGTGTTCGTCTGAAGCTGTATTATCATCGTGCTGTGGAGTCCAGTTGGTGATGTCTGCCTGGGTCGCTGAATTTGGTTTTGAAAAGTTTTTCTTGTAAGTCAATTTTTCCTTACTGCTTCGTAATTCATAATGGACTGCTTAAATGCTAAATGTAATATTTCGGGAAATGATAGAATGATCTCATGTTTGATATGGTTATGAAAATGGAAATGGTGTTGTTAAAATAATAAGCAAAAGCTCCAAAAACAACACAATGGACTTGATCACGCATAAACAAAAGCTCCAAAAACAAAACAATGCAGTTGTTCACGTGATCAACGAATGAGTAAGCATATAGCAACAAGATCGATGAATAAACAAAAATATAGCAACAACGTCCGTGTATAAAAAAATATAGCAGAAAGACAAACAAACAAAACAACAACCACTCTGCCTGGACGAAAGTAAACAAGATACACGAACAACAAAAATGGAAACAAGTTGTTTACATTTTTGGATTGTTCCCGAAGGTCGTCATCATCCTTCAAGGGCATTCATCACACTGTTGATCCAGTGATATAAAAGGCAAGATAAAGCGAGCAACGATGATTCAGTTAGAATTCAGTCAGTCGTGTATGAAGACACGTGATTCTCGGAGTTCGAGTTAAGTTAGTCGTGTGACGACGTTGCGTTGAATTGAGTGAGAATTCAACCAGTGGTGTGTGAAGATACGAGATCGAGTTATAATCCAGTCAGACTTGTGTGCAGACAAGTTGCGTGAAGATAACAGTTGTTAGTGTGGTGCTTACAAAAAAGGTTGTGAGCAAAGAAGAATAACTAACAAGTGTTGTTGCTTATAAAAAAAGGTTATAAGCAGAGAAATATAACGAAAAAAAAGCACGTATTGTGAAAGTTAGCGTTGTATAAGTGGAAGAAGTTCGAACAGTGGCACAAGAGTTGTGCAGTTAACAAAGAGTTGATTGAAAATTTTTTTTTTTTTTATTTATTTGCAATCTATTTTCCAATAATAAGCAAATTTGATAAATTGAAAAAATAACATGTCCTATTGAATCCCTTTGGAAACAATAATATTGTTACGTTTTTACCTTTTAAAAACGTTAAAAATATGAGTTCGTAGATTGCAAATAAAATAAAAATAAGTCTGTGTTTATTTTTTAATCAATTCTTTATTATCGGCACAACTCTTGTGCCACTGTTCGAACTTCTTTCACTTATACAACGATAACTTTCACAATATGTGCTCCTTTTCGTTATATTTCTCTGCTTATAACCTTTTTTATAAGCAACAACACTTGTTAGTTATTCTTCTTTGCTCACAACCTTTTTTGTAAGCTCCACACTAACAACTGTTTTCCCAAACGCAACTTGTCTGCACACAAGTCTGACCGAATTAAAGCTCGATAGATTTAACTCACACCGACGTGACGTCGTCTTACACGATTAAATTCAAACTCCGAGAATAACGTGTCTTCATACACGGCTGACTGAATTCTAACTGAATCATCGTTGCTCGCTTCATCTTGCCTTTTATATCACTCGATCAACAGTGCGATGAATGCCCTTGAAGGATGATGACGACCTTCGGGAACAATCCAAAAATGTAAACAACTTCTTTCCATTTTGTTGTTCGTGTATCTTATTTACTTTCGTCCAGGCAGAGTTGTTGTTGTTTTGTTTCTTTGTCTTTCTGCTATATTTCTTTTATACGCAGTCGTTGTTGCTATATTTGTTTATTCATCGATTTTGTAAACAAACCCTTTTGTTTTTGTTGCTATATGCTTACTCATTCGTTGATCACGTGAACAACTGCATTGTTTTGTTTTTGGAGCTTTTGTTTTTATGCGTGATCAACTCCATTGTGTTGTTTTTGGAGCTTTTGCTTATTATTTTAACAACACCATTTCCATTTTCGTAACATTATATGTACAGTTAAATTTAAAGATAATATAATAAAATTAACAAAAAAAAAAAAAAAAATAAAAAAAATTAATTAAATTAGTAAATAATTATAATAAACTTATTAAATAAAAGGGAGATCTAAGATATGATTTCTTTTGAGTCTTCTGATTTCATCAGTCTCATCTAGTAATGTAATTGCCAATACGTTTGTATGGTTACTGAGCCTAGCTAAATAATTGGAGCTATATCTTTTTATTTCCGATTTTATAAAAGGCATGTTAAGGTCATTATGCAAGGATTTATTGGTTATATAAAAAGGAGCGTTTGTTATTGATCGTAAAGCCTTAGATTGAAATCGTTGTAGGATTTCTATATTAGAGTTGCTGGCAGTTCCCCACAATTCTATACCATAGGTCCATATAGGTTTAAGTATAGTTTTCAGAAGTAATACTTTATTATTTAAGGAAAGTTGAGATTTACGATTTTAAGTAGCCAGTACATTTTTTTAAATCTCATATCAAGCTGTTTTCTTTTAGCTGTTATATGTGCTCTCCATGTAAGCCTTCGGTCCAGGTGGAGATCCAGATATTTAACATTTTCACTACGAGGAATTTCTGTGTTGTTTAGATACACAGGTGGACAGGTTTCTCTTCTCAGTGCGAAAGTAATGTGTTTTGATTTTTCAGTGTTAACTACAATGTTCCATTTTGACAGCCAGAGCTGGAGACAATCGAGTTGCTCTTGCAGAATAGAGGAAGCTTGGGAAGGTAGATAATTAGATGACAAAAATGCTGTGTCATCTGCGTATGTTGCAGTAGTAATATCATCATGTATTGGCATATCATATGTAAATATCGTATACAACACTGGGCCGAGAACACTACCTTGCGGTATTCCGGCATTAATTTGGCAAATTTTAGAAATGTCATTGTTAACTTTAACATAGAAACACCTGTTTCTTAAATAAGACAAGAAAAATATATAAAATGGAGCAGGAAAAGTTGTTTTTATCTTGTAAAGCAAACCCTCATGCCAAACTTTATCAAAAGCCTGCTGGATGTCTATAAACACAGCAGAACAATAATTTTTTTCCTCAAAGGACTTTGTTATTACTTGTATAACTCGGTGACATTGTTCCGGTGTTCCATGCTTACTTCTAAAGCCGAACTGATGGTCTGGAAGAATATTGTTTTCATTAAGAAAAGGTGTTAGACGTTTTAGAAATAGTTTTTCAAATAATTTCGACACGATAGACAAAAGGCTAATGGGTCTGTAGGAAGATAACAAATTTTCGGATTTAGCTGGTTTTAACACCATAATAATTTCCGCACACTTCCACTGAGACGGAAAATGTTGAAGTCGCAAGATTGAAAAATAAACACAGATTTATTTTTATTTTATTTGCAATCTACGAACTCATATTTTTAACGTTTTTAAAAGGTAAAAACGTAACAATATGTTTGGGTAACTATCATTTAAAATGTACCGCTCTCAAAGCACGAGACGCGGATGCACTTTTGGACCCGACAAAGTCTCTGCACTGGACTTGTTCTGCATGCAAAAATATTAACATCGATTTTTATAAATTCTTTAGTAGTTATAAAAGACAATTCGACACGCTTAGTAACGAGTTTTCTGCCTTGCAGTCCAAACTAGCAATCTTTGGTGAATTATTTAAAAAATTTTCGAGTCTGGACAAATTTATTAATGATGACCGCTCCCCTAAAAGAATAGAAAAATCAAGTAAAGTACAAGAAACTCCATCCTTGAGCAACTCATCTGTTCCAAATGTAATTAACTCCGTTAAGTTCATAGATCCTTATTCTGTGCATTCTACGTCTTCAACATGTTCTCGGCATTTGAGTATTCCATCAATCGATATTGGCAGTGGATCGATTAATGATTCACAAAATTCACCATTATTAACCCATACAGGAACAATAGATGCCCAATTGGTTCCTAAACCTCTTCAGGCTGTTCCACCTAGGAAAACTGTGTTTGTTTCGCGATTAGCTAGTGACACTACGCCGGATGATATTCTTCATTTAAAATTTCGATCGCTGATGATAACTTCGACCTCATTATTAATCCGAACTTCTGGCCTGTGAATACATAGTACGTTCGAGAATATACTTTTAGACAGAAAACCAGAAACAACTTTGAATCGAATATTGCTCGTTTGCCGTCAACTAATGTACCTGCATCAAAAAACTAATAACCAACAATAGTGTTCTGAATGTTATTCACTGACGATATTTTTAATGCTGAAATTTTGTCTGACAATTATCAGATATATCGATTCAACCGCAAGTCGCGTAGAGGAGGGTTCTAATTGCAGTCTCTTCTTCACATCCATCTGAAATTATTGCAACTCATTCTGAAGATATTGAATTCGTCGCTGTGGTTGTCAAACTGAGGAGATCAAAAGTTTACATAACTTGTTCTTATGTTCCTCCGAATTCTAACTATACTATTTATTCTAAACATTTTGATGCTATAAAGTTGGTTTCCAATCTTGCAGGTCGGAGTGATTCTGTTTTTCTAGTTGGAGACTTTAATCTTTCTTCAATTTCATGGATAGGTTCATCCATCTAACGACCCTAACTTAACTCCAATTGAGAAAAATGATTGTTTGAACAATATTTTTGACCTATCCCTTTATCAAATTAATTCGATTTGTAATGACTTTGGGAAAACACTTGACTTGGTATTTGTGAGTGATGTTAATAAGTGCACCGTTATACGATCGGAACCTGTAACTTCCCCTGAGGATCGTTATCATCCTACGCTGAAAATTATTATGGATGTATCTGCAGCACTTACTTCGGCTAACCAACTCATTATAAATCAGAATAAATATTATTGCTTTCCTCGTACTAACTACACTGCACTTAATGGTATACTATCTAATGTCAACTGGGATTCGGTACTCGCTATTAATAACTTTGATAATATGGTATTGAATTTCTACGCCATTTTACACAATGCTATTAGTTTAACTGTTCCGAGAATTAAATTATGCTGCAATAGAGGTCCACCATGGAATAATCGGCACTTAATAAATATTAAAAATAAAAAAAATAAATATTATACGAAATATAAGAGATCGGGATTATATGTAGACTATAGAAATTATGCTTTGGCAAGATCTGAATATAATATCACTAACAAAATTGCCTATAAAAATTATATAAATCGGATGAAATCTACTTTAAAGTCTAATCCAAAATATTTTTACAAGTTCGTAAATTCTAAGCGTCGTTCTTCTGGTTACCCCAAACTTCTAAAATATGGCTCTATGGTTGCTGATGATGATATTTCAATAAGTAATGCATTTGCTGATTTCTTCTCAACCACTTATTCTTCTATGTCTTACGATACTGGAACTTCTTATCCTTATGCAACAAATCAATCATGTGGGATATCCTTTCCGTTTATTAATATTGACAGTGTTTTTTCGAAATTACTATCTCTAAAAAGCTCATTTAGTCCAGGTCCTGATGGTATACCGAGCTGTATACTAAAAAATTGTGCATCATATCTAGCCGCGCCTCTTACTGCAATGCATGTCAGCATGTCTCTTAAATCGTGTCATTTGCCATTAATCTGGAAGAAATCATATATCATTCCTGTTTTTTTATTGTGGCAGTAGATCGGATGTAACAAGCTACAGAGGTATTGCCAAAATGAATGCTATTCCAAAACTTCTTGAGATAATGATAACTGATCTCCTATACCATCAAATTTCACCTCTGCTATCGCCATGTCAACACGGCTTTCGTAAATCTCGATCTTCAACAACTAATATCTTGGAACTCACTACAATTGTCAATGAAGGATTTTCAAATAAAATGCAGACTGATGTGATATACACTGATTTCAGTAAAGCTTTTGATAAATCATAAGCTTTTATTGCACAAATTATCACTTATGGGCTTTAGTGATTCTGCTCTAAAATGGTTAACATCATATCTGTCACAAAGAACTCAACAAGTCAAATTTAGAAATGTCAATGGCAATCTGGAGTGCCTCAGGGCAGTCATTTGGGCTCAATCTTATTCACTTTGTTTAGTAATGACCTTTCCTCAGTTGTTTTGCATTCTAAGGTACTGATGTACGCTGACGACGTTAAAATATTTAACACTTTTAATAATGTTTATGGATTTGATCTACTTAGTACTGATTTTTGCTGTTTTTATAAGTGGTGCAAATTGAATTTGTTGGAATTAAATATTAAAAAGTGTAAGCACATGACGTTTTTTAGACATTCAAAGATTATACCTTCTATTGCATTGATAACGCTGTGTTGGATAAAGTTAAAAGTATTTTGGACCTTGGTATTCTATTGGATCATAGACTCAACTTTCGGGATAACATATCAATGATCGTGAATAAAGCTTATGGCATACTTGGTTATATGAAACGCTGGTCTAAGGAATTTGTGGATCCTTATGTTTTTAGCCTGTAATATTTTTTACAAGCGAAAAGCTATTGTTTAAATATAAACGCACTATAATTTTCAAATATTTGTTCTCGATTGGAACCTCTTTATTCAAATGCAGATATAACAATAAACAAATTTCTGCTTCAAAATGAAAGCAAAGGTTATAATAATTAATATTTGATTTTGTTTGATGTAATTACTTACATACACGCATACATACTTATTTATTAAGTAAAAAGAGACATTCGAACATAAGTCTCCAACTTCGAACATTTACATGTATGAATAGTATTGTGGAGATCGTAAGTATGTATGTATGCCTGTATTTAAATATAAATTGAACTGTTGCTATGCAAGAAATAAAGAACAATGAAAATGAAAAACAATTTAAAGAAAAATAGGTAAAATAAAAATAACTGAAATTAAGCAGGGGCGTATCAGCTTTTAACATCCTCCCCCCGTTGGAAGGCTATGGCTTTCAACAAATGACTCAACGGGAAGAATTGCTAATTTGGAAACTGCACGCTTAGTCAAACAATTAGTGGTGCGAATAACAGCAACTCGAGCAACACCATCTTCACCCATTATGACGTCAGCAACACAACCCATATGCCACTTTAAGGGCGGTAGATTTTCATCCTTCAGTAACACCATTGAACCACATGCTATATTGTTAACATTTTCACGCCACTTCGAACGCTCTTGCAGCAAAGATAAATAAGATTTGCTCCATTTACTCCAAAAAATTTGTTGCATTTGAGAGACTTTCTGCCAACTGCTCAAACGACTTATGTCCATGTCTGCAATATCAGGCTCAGTTGTCGAAATTAGGGGACCTCCCACTAGAAAATGGAAAGGAATCAGAACTTCTAAACCATTCGGATCTTCTGAAATTTGGCATAAAGGGCGAGAGTTTAAAATTGCTGATATTTCGCAAACAAGAGTGCGTAGTTCATCGAAAGTTAATCTATTAAGGCCGACTGTACGATAGAAGTGGAATTTGGCAGACTTAACAGAATAATGGGATGTTGGGCATCAAAGTCAAGAGCCGCATTTTGAAGGCGGCCACCCACTCGTATTAAACCAAAAGAGTCGATAATTGGCATCAGCGAATGAAGCTTACTAGATGTTTGTATATTTTTATTTTCCTTTAATGCTCTGTATTCGGTGCTAAAATGTACTAGCTGAATGTTTTTAATTAGTAGTTTCGTACCATTTTTTATATCTCTTGGTGTTAATTCAATTCGGCCACGGGATTCGGGATATAAAAATCTAAATACATACGCAAATATTCGTTGCATTTTTGTAAATGAATTATGGTACTTACATTGTATAAACAAATCCGACAGTGAAGAGATAACTAATACCTTTCGACGACGCTCAGGTAGTTCAGCCAAAAATTCCATATTATCAGGCCACATCGAAATTTCGTGGTATAAAAATTTAGGTCCCTCCTTCCATAGGGTAGAGTGGAGTAGTTCTTCAGGTGATGCACCTCTCGATAAAATGTCTGCTGGGTTTGCATCCGTGGGGACATGATGCCACCGCATTTGACTTGTAAGAGTTTGAATAAGGGAAACTCTATTTGAGACGAATACGTTGAAATTTGACGGCTGCTCTCGAATCCATGATAAAACAACCATGGAATTGGTCCAAAAATGTACGTCACAATCTATTGAAAGAGTTTTAATAACCACGTTCACAAGTTCAGCCAAAAGACATGCTGCAGCGAGCTCAAGTTTTGGTACTGTCAAACATTTGAGGGGCGACACTCTCGATTTAGAGCATAGCAATGACACTTTGACCGCATTATTAAGTTCGGAACGTACATAAACGCAAGCACCATAAGCCGCCAAACTTGCGCCACAAAAACCATGTATTTCTATTCTCGCATTAGGCATTGAAACGTATCGCGGAATTATGAATTGATGAATGGAATTAAAGTTTGAAATGTATTCAAGCCAAGATGAATGTAGAGCCTGTGGTATGCTTTCGTCCCATTGCAGTTGAAGCTTCCACAATTGTTGCATAACAATTTTTGCCTTTGTGATGACTGGACCAACTAGCCCTAACGGATCATATAGACGAGCAGTAGCTGATAAAATGGAACGCTTCGTTATCACCTTCGAATTCTCGACAGGAGTGAATGAAAAAATAAAATTATCACATTTAGGATCCCACACGAGGCCTAGCATTTTAGTCACATTAGTTCCATCATTAAATTTCAAATATTGCTCGCACTGTTCAGAAGGTATTCCTTTTAAAACTGCCGGATCATTGGAACACCATTTCCTTATTAAAAATTTGCCTTTTTCTAAAAGAGCTGATACCTGCTGCCTTATCGCCACAACCTCTTCAACAGAATCACCACCGGAAATCAGGTCATCAACATAAAAATCACGTCTTACAATTTTAGCCGCCAATGGAAAACTATGTTCTTCTGCAGTTGCGAGATGATGCATTGTGCGGATTGCCAAGAATGCTGCGGGCTTTTTACCGTAAGTCACAGTGTTCAACTTATAGGTTTTTATTTCGTCATCTTCATTTTCCCTCCACAATATACATTGAAGGTAATCATCTGAATGGGAAACTCGAACACACCTGTACATTTTACAAATGTCCCCACTCAAAGCGATCTTGAAAAAACGATATCTCAAAATGGTGTTAAATAGTTTAGGTTGTATAGTTGGACCAGCGTACAATACGTCGTTGAGTGATAAGCCATTTGTTGTTTTTGCAGACCCATCAAATACAACCCTTAATTTCGTGGATGTACTGTCCGGCTTGAGTACACAATGATGTGGTAGAAAGAATTTTTTCTCTTCAATCTGAGGGGAAATTAAAGACATATGATTCAAAGTAATGTACTCACTCATAAACGCTCCGTACTGAGTTTTAATATCGGGAAGCCTTTTTAATTTTTTCTCTAAATTTTTGAATCGCTGGAGTGCACGGCTAAATGAATCGCCAAGTGAAAGCGCACCACTTCCCTCTACTTGTGGTAATCGGACAGAAAATTCTCCAGATGCAAGACGAACGGTGTTTTTAATGAAGTGGTTTTCACAAAAGATGTCTTCCTTTGAAAGTGGATTGCAGTTGCCAAAGTTGTTTTCGACTTCCCAAAAACTTTTCAAAATGGAACAGAACTGATCTTGATCTTCAACGTTTGTAGCACTGATGGCCAACGACCAAAAATGACGAGGATGTGATCCACCACCAGCAACCACCCAGCCCAATAATGTTTTTTGTAATACTGGTAAATTACTAGCTAATTCGATTTGGCCAACTGACATTAGGTCAAAAAATAGTTCAGCACCAATCAAGCCATCAATATGGCCACATTTGTCAAACAATGGATCTGCGAGTTCAATATTTTTGGGTATATTCCATTCTGCGATGTTAGCATTTATATTTGGTTGGTAATCTGTTATACTAGGAACGACCATTGCGGTTAGCGATGTTGAGTATTCCGAGTGTTTAGATTTGATTACAATTTCAACAGATTTATCAATTGAAAAACACCCGTCACCAATACCAGAGACACTTACTTTAGTACGATTGCATTTTAAACGAAGATATTTGACGAGACGATTAGTAATTAAATTGAGCTGCGACGCAGAGTCCAATATAATACGACATGGCACGAAAACTCCAAATTGATTTCGAACCATAACAATTGCTGTGGCTAGCAATACATTCAAAGTTGGTGCTGAATCTAAGGAAGCATCAGAATAGTTTGAAGAAATAAGCACTGCTTGCGATGAGTTATCCGGCATAGAAATTGCTGGTTGGTTAATTGGAACATTTTCCAAGTGCAGCATAGTATGGTGTATTGAAGAGCACTTACGACAACAACCTGCGGTACACCTTTTCAGCATGTGGCCTTTTCTTAAGCAATTCAGGCATAACTTCATCCTTTGACTTCTTTAAACCGTAAGGAGGGAGACAAATTGCTAAAACGTGGACAGTTGGTAATAAAGTGGTCTTTAGAATCGCAAACCGAGCACATGGCTGACGAAGTAGAAGTCGAAAGATGAACATGACGATTTTGTCGATGTGATTTTTTCGATATAATTGATGGTTTTGTTGTTGTTGTATTTTCAAAATTTTCAGCCATACGACATCGGCGTTCCAAAAAAGCCACCATGGAAGACCATGTTGGTAACACGTTTGTTTCGAGGTTCTCCTCCCATTTTATTGCGATTTGATGTCCAATTTGGATGATATTAAATGAATTAACAGCCCATCAACTATTTGCTGCTGGTTGCCGATTGTTTGCATAGCACGCAAATGTGCATTAACTTTGTCGCTTAAACGGGTAAATCACTGGCTGAACCATTGTCAACACAATTTAAATCGAATATTTCCTTGATGTGGCCTTGAAAATTTAACAGTTTGTTATCAAACCGGTTCTTTAACAACAACAACGCTTCCTCATAATTTTTCTCGTTGAGTTCCAATGACGCAATAGTATCGAGAGCAGCTTTACCTAGACTGGAACGCAAATAGTGGAATTTTTGAGGAGTACTTAACTCGCCATTATCATTAATAACCGCTGAAAACAAAGAATAAAAATTTGGCCATTCAGAATATTCACCGTTAAATTTTGGCAGCTGAATTTCTGGTACCTTCGTTTTGCGTAACGGTGCTTGAGAGAATGGCGATTCACCAAGCGATGACTGGCACAATGTTGATGATCTTTGATTTTTTATCAAAATTCCGAAAATTATTTGCTTGGCGTGTTAATTTGGATTTTACATCAAGGTAAATAGAAACAAACCTCATACGATCAACGCCATCCACCTGACTGCTGTCATTTTCCTCAAGAAAACCTTGCGCCTTTTCAAAACTTTTGCTTATTTCTTCAATATAGTCCAGCTCTGCCTCATCATACTCCTTGAGTTGGGATGGTGTTAACGTTTGATTTAAAATTTCCAATTGCTTTGCCAATGCTGCAGTTTTATTTTTGTAGGTTGTGAAGCGCGAATGCTCCATTTCTTCGTCATCAGCAGAACTTTTTACCTGGCTAGTAGACATCTTCAAAAAATAGATTCCAAAATCCTAGAAACAATATCCGAATTGATATTGTTAAGCAAAGATATAGGCGATCACGTCGGGGTCACCAATGTTTTTAGCCTGTAATATTTTTTACAAGCGAAAAGCTATTGTTTAAATATAAACGCACTATAATTTTCAAACATTTGTTCCCGATTGGAACCGCTTTATTCAAATGCAGATATAACAATAAACAAATTTCTGCTTCAAAATGAAAGCAAAGGTTACAATAATTAATATTTGATTTTGTTTGATGTAATTACTTACATACACGCATACATACTTATTTATTAAGTAAAGAGACATTTGAACATAAGTCTCCAACTTCGAACATTTACATGTATGAATAGTATTGTGGAGATCGTAAGTATGTATGTATGCCTGTATTTAAATATAAATTGAACTGTTGCTATGCAAGAAATAAAGAACAATGAAAATGAAAAACAATTTAAAGAAAAATAAGTAAAATAAAAATAACTGAAATTAAGCAGGGGCGTATCAGCTATTAACACCTTATTTAACTAAAACGTTATTTACATCTCTTGTCCGGCCTATCCTGGAGTATGGTTCTATCATATGGGACCCTTGTTATGCAGTTCATATAAATAGCATTGAGTCAGTGCAAAAACAGTTTTTAATTTTCTGTTTACGAGGTCTTGGTTGGAACTCCTATGAATTACCGACATATCGGAGTAGACTTGCTTTGATTAAACTGCCAACTCTTAAAAGTCGTCGTTCCATGATGAGTACTCTTTTTATTCTGGGTTTAATACGTGGAGATGTTGATTCAGAGTTCCTGCTCAGTCGATTGAAATTCAATGTTCCTGTGCGACCTACACGCAATTTTGAATTGCTTTCACTGACTTACTACAGATCAGACTACGAAAATAATGATTCCTTCAGACGTGCCTGTAAAATATTCAATGAATGCTACCAAGTAGTTGATTTCTCTGTGCGCAAAGATGTTTTAAAGAAAACCCTAACAATATTTTTGAACTGTTAATTTAAAGTTGTAGTTGAATTAATATATGTCAAATAAAACAAGTTTGTATGGTTCAAGAAATATAAAAAAAATATTTTTGACAAAACTCACAACTGACACTATATCATTAGCTGGTTGTACTTAATTTTTTTATTTTGTCACATAGTGTTATGTATGTTTGTTAGTGACGAGAGCAAATTTGAAATTTATGGTAAAAAAAAAAGTAAATATTTGGAGAAATAAAAATTCTCAATTTGCCGAGCAAAATGTTCAAACCGCAGTAAAGCGTGGCAGGGGTGCGGTTATAGAATGGGGATGAATGGCAGCCAGTGGTGTGGGAAATTTGATATTCAAAGAATTTGATATCCATGAATGATACAGATTACTTCACCATAGTAAGAGATAATTTGGCACAGAGTGTCGGAAAGTTAAGCTTGGATCTAAATTGGGTCTTTCAGAAAAATTGGGCAAATCAGAAAAAAACAATTACCAGCAAAGACAGTGATAGTGGAGGAATGGCAAAAAATCTCCCCAGAAGTCACACGAAAATTAGTTCATTCGATGCCCAAAAGAAAACAAGCATTATTAAAATCAAAGGGCAAGCAAACAAAATTACTAAAATCTTAAGAATGATTTTGTTATTTTTTAATCCTCAAATGTTGTACAATTTCTTTTGACGTTTGAAATATGAGGAATAGCTTGATTTTAGGGTATATTTTTTCTTGTTGTAAGAATTTTGATATTGTTTCTTAATAAAATGAAAGCAAAGGAAATATGTTATATAAAAAACAAAATATATTTAATTTATTTAAAAAATATTGTACATATTAGTAAAATTAACCTGTCAACATGAAAGTCTAAGGTGCACATAATTTAATAATATTTGGTAAAAAAAACGTTATTTTAAATTATATTTTTGTAGTATTTATCGTCATCATATCATACCTAACCTATCGTCATATGAATTCTTAAAAGCTCTAAGTTACACTAAAAATATGTTATATGAAAAGCAAAAAGCTTTTTAATAAGCAATGTTTTTACATAAAAAGTCAATCCATATTTTTGTGAAATTGCATAATTTGGCGCAACGGCGATTAGAGATGTGTTAAAGTGATTTAGGTTTTATATTTGGTTGCACCTTAGTCTAATATCGAGAGTAAATGAGATCAGTGCTTGTCCTTAAGTTTTATCATTTCCCTGTCAATTTTTCTATTCAGAAAATTCATCGCATAAAAATCAGTTAGTCTACGGTACCGCTGCCAGTTTCGTCGACAGGCATATCTAATCCGTATACATTGCTAGGGCCTTAAATTGAAAAGAGAATTATTTATTTGAAATGCTTACGTGAATGTACAACAGCTGAATCGATGTGCTCATTAGTAGTGATATCTCTCATGACAGATAAATCAGAATTGACAGATCTGAGTTTCATGCACACCTAAACTGTCTGTGATAAAAACGTTTGTGAGATTTACTTGCACTGATAAGTGGTCAGAACTAAGATGATTCAGACCAGTTGCGGGTAAAATCATACTATAGTTACTGTTTAAATTGCTATTGCAGAGTTATCATACATTTGCATATTCTGGTGAAAGGTGTTCGGAAAATGTCTATTGTAGTTAATAAAGTTAATAGATATTATCATGTGCTCTAGCTGGCTCCAAATGTAGTCTAATTTTCAAATATGAAAGTAAGTCTTACTCGGATAATTTTCGTACATGGATTTGTGTTTGCCATTGCAATTAGCACATTTAAGTTTTCTTTCCTTTAATTTTTCGATCGAGTGTTCTGTGTGATCCTGCACAGTTTTCCTGGCGAAACATTTGACAGTTATAGCACTGAGTTATCTTATTTGTTCTACTTTGCTGGAAGTCCCATGTAATTTTTATCATATACTATGACAAAACAATTCTGTCTTAGCTCTCTCATAGTTATGGACAGTCGTTCAAAATAGGCAACATAGATGAAATATTCGGCGTTATAATTATTATTTTTAACCACTATTTTCACGTCCAAGCATTTTAGGCCCATGTCTAAAGACATTATTTTCTTTACTATTAAAGGGTCATATGAGAAAAAGTCCCCTCGTAACCAACTTATTAAAACTTTCATTACTACTGCAATATAGTTTAAGGCCTATTAAAATTTTTCTATTGAATAGTCAGTAATTTCATTAATTCTGAATGTTTCACGCAGCTCTTCTATTTTACATTTTAAAACTGTGGTAGGTGATATTGCGATTTTAGTTGGTTTTTGAACAATAATTTCAAAATTTTTTCTTTCACAGCTAGTAGTGGAAAATAATAATTTGTTGCTAATTTCGACTGATGATTAGCTTTTAACACACTGTTGTTGGGTTTTGGTTTTTACTCATTGTGTTTACGCATAATTCGTTTAAATCTTCGTTTGATGTACATACGTCCGATTTTTGTTTTTTCTATTTTTATTTTATATTTAACTAACTGTCGCATACAAATTGTTTTTGTTGAAAGGCAAGAGTTGAAGGTTTATCTGCATAAACACGGTCTTTCGCGTAGCGTCGCAAAAAAAGTCTAATGGTGTCAAATCGTATGATCTTGGTGGCCAGTTGATATCGCCACGACGAGAAATTACGCGGCCAGGAAATGTCTCTTGCAATAAAGCCATATTCGCTCGAGTTGTGTGGCATGTGGCATCGTCTTGTTGAAACCACATATTCTCCAAGTCGTATTCTTCAATAGCAGGCAAAAAAAAAAGGCGGTTATCATATGACCATAACGCTCCGAATTGACGGTGACAGTCGCTCCATCGTCGTTTTCGAAGAAGTAAGGTCCAATCACACCTTCGGACCAAAGAGCGCACCAAACAGTGACTTTTTCTGGATGTAATGGCCTCTCTTCAATTACTTGAGGATTTTCAGAACCCCAAATACGACAATTTTGTTTATTAACATACCCACCGAGTGTTCGAAAAATTGCCGATACGCACGATTCGTGGCTGTGGCAGAATCACCATTTTTGTAGTAGGTTTTGATAATTTTTATTCGTTGTGTGATAGTTAAGCGATCAATTTTCGTCAATGTCAGACTTTCAACTGAAAAAAAAAATTGGTTTCACAACTTAGTTTGACAGATGTCGAATTCCAGTCCCATACTTTTGAAACCACGAAATGGATAGCCCTTTATATTAAAAATGAAGTTATTTATGCTTGGTCAACATACTTAATTAATTGCTCATTACAACCAGAATCATCCTAGCTTCTCACTGTGTGTGTTCATTTTATCTATGAATGGTGGCACCTACTGTTTAATGTAGACTCCAAACGACAGATTTGGGAAACTTTTCATGGCAATTTTATTTTACTCTCAGAGCCTTTGTCAGAAGACTACTTTGAAGAGTGGCCGAAAGAAATATTTTTTCGTATTCAACTATTGTAGTAATTTATATTTAGAGGCAATTGCAGTAACACCCCGCTTAATACAGGGTTCAGACATGCACCTTTATTGCGTAAATCGCAATAAACGGCATTATTGATCTCAATATTTCATATAAAATTTCAATTAATTATTGGTCAATAAATTCATAAATTGTTATAATATTGATAAAAACTTTAAATACAACACTGTCATAAGTACGTTCAGTGAGCAGATTACATTTTTCCGAACGCTTTCTATTAATATTTGACAACTCAAATGTAAACAACGACAAACAAAAAATGGAAGGTCAGCAGAAAGGTTTGTATTTTATTTTGAGTTTCATTTTCCTCTAACAGTGCCATAAGCAAAAGCTTTCTTTTCAGCAAGCTATCCAGTATTAAAAATTTTTCTTTCTCATCCTTCTGAGAAAAACCACTTTGGAGTCAAGAGTAGTCCCTATTAATCGCAACAGCTCGGCGTTTCGGTTAATCATTAGCAATACCTTTTTAAATATTAAATTGTTTTCAATTTTTTCTAAAAAAATTTTTTGGCACTAATTTTCGGGATTAAATTAAAAGCAATGTTGTTGAAGCAATCAGCTGGTTTGTTTACCAGCTGTCAAATAAATTTTCGTATATTATATGTCTGAACGCTAAAAATATTGTTCTCAATAAACCGAATATTGATTTAATAAAAGTGCATGTCTGAACATAGTATAACGCTATTTCAGTATTACGCGGTAGTATTGGGATTCCCCTAAATTGGACACTGTATTGATACTTGTTGTATATGTGTGCAAATGAAACGGCCATTCACCAACTAAAAGCGATGCACTATATAGCGACGGTGTATACTATGTATCTTTTCAACGCTCTTTTGTTAGTCTGTCCAGAATAAAGATTCCAACTGTATTTTGCAAAGACTTAATGTATTTACATCGAACAGCTTTAATTTGTTCTAACTTAGTTTCTATATCAATGATGTCCATTTCATAGCACAATTGTGCTGACTAAAACACACACATATTCTTATTCTCTTTTGTTTATTCATCACTGAGCCAGCGACGCATGCACATGTGTAGCGGGTGTACGATTTTATTTCAATATTTTTGTTTAGAGCACTGAAAGAAATAAATATGGCAT